>OV281087.1:5113630-6363630 GCA_923060345.2 Erebia aethiops | reverse complement strand
TATTTATGTATTTATTTTCTTATGTATTTAGGTTTGTACTTTGTATACCTACGTATATGAGTTTATATTTATATATTTATATTTAGGTAGTTATTAAAGTGAAAACTTCTTTAGCCGCGTTGAGCACTTTTTGGTACCTAGGGGGTTAACTTGTGGATGCTCGCGTTATTACTAATGAAATGAAAATGAAAATGAATTTTTTATTATTTTACCTAACTATTCGTTTTCACTTCTATCGGCAGTCCCTATGACTGCCAATTTTTTTTGTATAGTTTAAGTAGTATATTATTATTGATGTTTATTATTATCACAGTATTATAGATACCAATACTGTGTCATTATTGTTGCACTTTCCCGCTTTTTTAACGGGTTGTCTGGAGATCATTTTTAGTGATAAGACCGCCCTTGCGCACGCTTAGTTTTCTGTATTTTTATTTTGTTTATAAGTTGGCAATAAAGAATTTATCTATACAATTTTTTTTTTCTCAATTATTAATATTAGATTCGCGAAACACTTTTTCTCTAACGCGCCGTAAAGAAGTATAACTTCAAAAATTTAAAAGGGCAACTCGGCCATTCGGCCTTTCTCTGTTCTTTCAGTCGAAATTTAGGTGCCAGTTATCGCGTCGTGAGTCGTCACACGACACGCATATTATGTGTTAACTTAAATGACGGCATGGAGTGATTACATCTAACCTCCATCGTAGATAGGTAGATACATCCACAATCGGTCAAGGATAAACTACTTGCACGGATGCTGCGGATTAGCATAGTTTTATCTTAAAACTTGGATCACAGAATCCATTCACTAATAACAATAAAAGTGGGAAATGTTTGTCTGTTTTCGACAATTTGACAGTTGTACAGAACTACAGAATATCACTAGTGGTTCGCCCCGAACTGAGACCTCGCGGCGCCATCTATTGACATCATTGTGAAGTTCTGTTAAAAATACTGAAATTACGAAATTATTAAATAATTTCGTTTCCTTATAATATTTATCTTATTTTAGTATTTGTTGTTCAAGTACAGGATATAATTCGAATAATTGATCAAGTTTCAGACTCAGCCTTTCAGAAAATTTAGAGTTCTGAGGTCAACTTTGGACGTTAGAAAATCTCCACTTTTCGTCATTTTTAGGCGAAAAATTTTAAAAAAAAGTTTTGGACTCTATTCCTAATTTAGGTACTAAAAAAATTCTACATCAATGCTAATTATCTTTAAAATGATATACCGCAACCCTAGGTAACGCTAAAAAAAATATTTTACTTCGCATTCGCTTCTATGAGAGCCCCCCCTGAAATAAAGATTTTTATAACTTTTTAAGCCATATTCGGCGGGAGGCCATCGGTTTACATATTATATTTAAAGCTGAAGTAATTACGTACCTACAGTAATTCAGAAGTTATAAGGCTCTGACAGACGGACGGACGAACGGACGGACAAGTGCAAATTCACTCAAGTAGACTCGAGACCTTCGCTTCGCTCGGTCAACTAAAAATGACAGCTACAGTGTAACGATCGCAATCACTTTAGATTCTCATTCTTCCACTATATTAGCCAAAACCTATTGACGCAGCCAAAATACCTCCCTGGCACAGTGTTGAGTGGGAGGTCTCGGGTTCGATTCCCGGCAGGATCAATTTGGGAATTTATAATTTCTGAATTTGCTCTGGTCTGGTCTGGTGGGAGGCTTCAGCTGTGGCTATATAGTTACCACCCTACCGCCAAGCGATTTAGTGTTCCGGTACGATGCTGTGTACAATCCTGCTAGAGGTATAGGTTTAGCCCTTTACCATCTCAGAATACATCATCTGTCGGCGACTAGACTAAAAATTATTTCTCGAATGCGTTGAACTTTCTAGATAAAGACCAAATGTGCAAGCCGAAGAATTCATTCACGGAATTTCAAGTGGCGGATGTCGCGCCGGTTTGGGATTTTTTACAAGCGGCCGTAGGTACCCGGCGACAAAAACAATTACAAAAGGGATAGAATGGTCTTTGTTCAATAGCATTCGAGATTTAAGAACCTACTAGAAATATGCCTAACAAATGTGTTCGTTTTAGAAGTAGGTAAAATTTATGTGTTTGTGTTAACTTTTGTTTTGAAATTAATGAGTTGCTAGAAATTTATTGTTAAAGTGAAATAAAGGGACCCAGAGTGGTCGCACTCATTGGCGTTCGGGAATATTCCGTTGACATAATGATTTTAGAGGTATAAATATTCGATAGATTGACCGAACGCCAGTCAGTCAACCCTCAGCACTAGTACGGAAAATAACTCTTTTATTTCCTAGTACCTAGTAACCTCAAGTCTTCATAGTACTACGACTCTACTGTCACGGTAGAGGTGCACGACCGGGGTGCACAGGACGGGACGCCTACCAGTGCAACATCGACGAGTACCGGCGGACGGGTCCCGATTTTTGCCCGCCCGCTCACTCCGTGGCCCGAGCGTTTCCGTCAACTTTTGCGGGACAAGTTCCCTGGCGTCGTCGAGGGTCTACGCAACCGACGCGCCACAACTGATGGTCCTTCGAGCCGGATTCCGGATGCGGATTTCTGGAACTATTGAAGAATTCTGAAAACTGAAGCTACGAGCGGGGATCAAGAGACATGCCTCTCACCAGGTCCCAGAAGGAAAAAGGTGTGCCCTTAGGCGCAAGCTCAAGTGCATCGCAGCACACTGAACAGTTGAGCGAGCGAACCAGATCAGAGGGGTCCACCTCAGAGATGGACTCGGAAGCTACAGCGTCGAATATTTCTTCGAAAACTTCAATGGCAGATTCTCCAGGAACTACCGATACGAAGACGAGGTCGATAGAAACGGGTGATCGACTCAACCCACTGAAGATGGCTGAGCAGAAGAACCGGATCAGTTCTCTGGCGACTCTAAAACCAGGGGGTTCTACTCGAGTATCAGTCAAGTCAGTTCGAATCACGAGGTCTGCTGCCAGGCTGCGCAAATTAGAAGTAAAGGAAAAGCTAGCTCGATTAGAGCTGCAGCGCATCGAAGCAGAAGCTAACCTGGCCCGAATCAGCCTCAAGAAACAGAGTATTGAAGATTCATCTTCAGAAGACGATCTGGAAAACGAACAAGAAGACAGAACATCACATGTTCAGAACTGGATCCAGACGTCCCCTTTGGATGATATGAAAGATGATATCATTCCAGAAAAAGAACTTGAAGAAAATCAAAGGATCGTGAAGACAGACGAGCCTATGATGTCGACGATCCAGACGTTAGCAGGTGCTATACGACAAGCATTTGACAGCCACACGTCAACTGGTGTTCAACTACCATCAAATCACCAAGCTTATCATGATCTGCCCTACTTCGACGGAACCAGCTCAGAATGGGTAGCCTTTAGAGTTGTCTATGACGACACATCGAAATCTTACACAGCCGCGCAGAATATGGCAAGACTTCGAAAAGCCATAAAAGGAGCGGCGAGAAATACCTTCAAGAGCCTGCTGTACTCAGACGCCTCTCCAGAACAAGTCATGAAAGCTCTTCAGCGTCGCTATGGAAGACCAGATTCACTCGTGATGGAAGAACTAGACAGAATTAAGGCCCTACCCAAGATTTCAGCAAATCCTAAAGATATTTGTGCCTTTGCCAGCGACATACATAACTCTATCTCAGCTATTCAAGGTCTTCAGAAACCTCAGTACTTGTGCTCACCAGTAATGGTGAGAGAAATAGTTGAGAAGTTACCAACGTACTTGAAGTTCCGCTGGTACGAATACGCAAATGCACATGAAGATAGAGAACCAGCTGATCTTGTGTTGATGGCAGAATTCTTGAATAAGCAGGCAGATACGTGTGGAGCTTACGCACCGTCAGATAAGAAGAAACAGATACGTGGACGTGGAGCCACTCACACAGTCATAGAGGAAGAAGAAGATGAACCACAGTCAACAAAGAAAAAGGTGAAACAAGAAAGGAAATGGAAATGTGCAAACTGTCAAGGCGATCATTACCTGTCAGAATGCCAACGCTTCCTCAAGATGTCTGTTGATGACAGATGGGCGCTAGTAGTGAAACAACGCATTTGTTTCAAGTGTCTGATGGGAAGGCACAGGAATATAGCGTGTAAGAAGCCTCCTTGCAAGACCTGCAAACGATCGCACCATTCCCTGCTTCACTCCGAGAAAAGAAGCCAAGAACAGACCAGTGAAGCCACAAATTCAGCACATGAATTTGAGAGAGAAAATGCTGAGCAGGCAATGACAGCAAGCATGGCATTGCCAGTCCACGCAGTAAGAACAACCAGAGCTTATCTGAAGATGGTTCCAGTAGAAGTGTTCGGACCGAAAGGATCCCAAAAGATACTAGCACTTCTGGATGAAGGATCAACGGTCTCCCTTCTTGACTCTCAAATAGCTAAGAATATTGGAGCAAAGGGAACTGAAGAAGAATTGGTGCTAGAAACAGTTGGAGGAAAGTTAATACGTAAGGACTCTGAAAGACTCAGCATAATAATACGAGGAGTCCATCAAGAAGAAAAGAAAAACCTCGATCGGGTTCGCACCATCGATAAACTGAATCTCGCTCCACAGTTCCTAGATAAAGAAAGAATAGAAAAATGTCGCACCTTAAAGAAATGGCAAGCATTCTTTATTATGAGTTTGAGCCACCTCGGTTGCTCATAGGACAAGACAACTGTGAGCTGATCGTATCTCAAGAAATAAAGAGAGGAAAACCCGGTCAACCTGTTGCCTCATTGACAGAGCTCGGATGGGTTCTTCATGGCTTTGATAATACAAATGGAAAGCCGGTGCACTTCTTAAACAAGTGTTTGCACTTGAACACGATCGAAGATGAAATGCACAACACTATTAAAGAACACTTCGCCATAGAATCCTTGGGAGTGCAACTGAGAAGACCGACGACAGATTCAGAGGGAAGAGCTCTAGCCATATTGGAGAAAACCTGTCGAAGGCGAGAAGATGGACGCTTTGAAGTTGGATTGCTGTGGAAAAATGAAGATGATCATATGCCTGAAAGCTACAAATCAGCAGAGAAAAGACTGTTCAGCATAGAGAAGAAAATGGATAAAGACATTCACTTAAAAGATGAATATAACTAGAATAAAAAACATATGTATTTAAACGGATTTAATACAAAAATATTGCCTTACCCATTAAAATGGTTATAAATAAATAGCTATATTTAAATAATAATAATAAAACAACAACGAAAACTTAAATTATATACGTATATACCTGCCTAGATGATTACAAACATACCTATATTATACAGACAAAAAAAATGCCGTTAGGTATCGGTACGTTTGTATTTTAAAGGTTTAAAATCACACAAAATGGACAAAATTGTAAAATTACAAAGTTCCAGACATTTTAACCAGAGACGAGTTACATATTTTAACTGCGTACATAGAATAAAGAAATTTTACCATAGACAAGTTTTTTTTTTGGATTCTTGCCTTTTGTTATTATAATTATCTTAACATGTACTTTCCTACAACGCGGAAGCGAAAGGCTGATTGAAAAACCAATAGCGCAGCAAAAATGCATCCCAGCCTTACTTCATACACCGCAAAATCGCCCACTGCAGTTTCATGGATATTTTTACCCTTGGACTAACCACTTTACCTAACGGCATGTGCAGTCGATTCAAAGACTTTCCTATCCTTAGTTTAACACGTGACGAAAATTGTACAGCAATCGGTTAAAAATACTTCAAAATCGACTACAAAGTTCCAACTTCCATGACACGAAAAGTAAATAAACCTTATTTTTATGTAAATATAGATCTTACTCTAGAAAAGTTTACATTAAACTAAATTTTACACCTTTCGTGTAACATTTTTAAGATTACCTTCTTTATCTAAACACGTATATAGTTTAAGTACATAAAAACTTAAAATACTATTTAAGACTAAGTTATTTTTCAGTCAGTTATAAATATAAGTTGATATAAGTTTACATTCAAGTACCGCCTATTTGTAGAGTTGAGAACAAAGCCAATAATATCATTATTAAAAACCACGGAGCTAAACCTTAGGGCCTTATTAGCTTTAATATTATTTAAAATAAAAAAAGAATTACCATTCCTGTTATTTCCTACATTATTGTCTATCTATCTATACATTCATTTAAAAAGGGAATTAGTGAATCTCAGGGGCCATACTGCCAACGCTTAAAGCAATACTTAAGCAGTATTACTCAAAATGACAGTTTGACGTTCCTTAAATAAGGATTATAATTGTATAACTCGAATCTAAACTCAACAATC
The DNA here is from genome assembly GCA_923060345.2 of Erebia aethiops. Classification (NCBI taxonomy): domain Eukaryota; kingdom Metazoa; phylum Arthropoda; class Insecta; order Lepidoptera; family Nymphalidae; genus Erebia; species Erebia aethiops. The sequence goes on along the minus strand of OV281087.1, from coordinate 6,357,368 downwards.
ATGAAACAATATGGCTTTTAGCGTGGGCAGTATGTCCCCAGAGTTGCTTAAAGAGTTGCTTTCGTGTTGAAATTCCTAAGGAGTTCCTTAAGTAATCATTAAGCTACTCTGAGTGCGGCAGTAATTAATAGCTTGATTCAGCTTTCATCCATACAAACAAAACTTTCATTTGTATGGACTTCCATCCTTTGGACTGCCTTTTTCTATGGAGATTCCATATTTAGCTGTACATATGCATAGAAAACACCATTTTTGTATGGACAACGGCTGAATAATTAATTACCCCTTCATGGTACAAATATTAAAATTATATTCCAAATTGGATTTCTACATCTACTTAAATACTCCATTAACTATAAAAACATCGAATTATTTGTTTTAAAATTCTAAAAACTCTATATATTTAAACTTTTAAAACGATAAATCGGGAATATCCCACAATTTGCAAACGAATCACTACCCTACACAAATGTGGGTTAATTTTACATAACACCGTGGGTATGTTCCGATACACACTGCGAGCACTGTTCAGTGCTCTTACTGGGGACATATTCGTTCCGTTATGGACTGACAGTATACTGCCGCAGCTTCCTAGGGAAATGACGTCATAAATCGTCACCATTTATGTACTGTGAGCACTGGCGTTTTCGAGGGAAGGTGCTCTCAGGGCTGTGATCAACTGATCAACAGCTGACTGCGTTCCGTTTTAAACAGTAACCAGTATAGCTAATCATAAAGGAACGGCTTCGCAATATACTAAATGACGTCACACCTTACAGTGCTCGCAGTGTATATCGGAGCATACCCCGTATCAATAATTACGCTTTTTTTTACGATTATACACCAAATTAATATTGTGCGCGCGTTTTTTATATTTAAAAATAGATATTATTTTTGTTTTTGGCAAACAGAATGAATACGGAACCCTAATTTATGCGTTTCCCGACACACACTTACATAGTTATTTATGTTACAATGTATACATATAGATAGCCTCGATTTAACATAAAAACGACGGTTTGTCGGTCGTTTTGTCGAAATCTCAGCTCACATTTTAGTCCGTATGTTGCAACTTAACCTTGCATCCTCGACGAGTGTTGAGCAAAGATTACTATTTGCACATTACCTCACGTATTATTAATATTAAATGTTCAAATAATGTGAATAATATTCAGACTGGTGGTTTACTCATCGAGTCGGTCTGTGGACTTCCACTGTTGGACATAGGGTTTCTTGCACGTCCCGCCTATACTATGCAGGACAACGATAAAATACTCTCAATGCTTAAGGACAGCGGTTACTTATGTATCTACACATTGATGTATATTTTGTAAAATATTTTTTATATAAAAGAGCAACCACCGAGTATAATCTTCTCGGTAGGAATGGTATCCGAACCAGTGGTAGATTCAATCGACGATTTAAAAAAACTTGTCAAAGATTTGAGTTTTGAACTCTCAAACTCTCAAAGGTACATTCTGTTCGTCTTAAAACTTCTTTTTCATATAAAAATGAAAATATTTAAATTGGTTGCTCTAATACGGCATTACTACACGCAACGCGCGGTCGGCGGACCGGTTACGCGGTATTATTTTTTTAAACTTTTTGCCTCCAACGGCCATCGCTCACAGACAAGAATGGCCTGCCCACTGCCACTTAAGCTTGATGATGGTTTGGACTATGTCAGTGACCATGGGTCTCCAGCTATTTTATTCTTTATTATATATATATAAAACAATATGTACTTGTAGGATTATAGGTAATATATTTCGGTTTCAATGTAATAGATAATTGTATGTCTATAGAAAAAGTTAATAATTATTATCCCAAGGAAACTCCTACCATTATTTGATGAATGGAAAGGGGTCACGACCCTCAGTTATGAGGAATACGACGCAAAGAGAGACAAAAAGTCAACAAGTAAAATCTATAAGTCTAGAACAAAGTTATGGACTAGTCAAAATATAAATAAAATCCAATATGGAAGATAATTAAGAAAAAACTGTTCAAACACTAACAATTTGCTAACCTAAGTAGTTTTAAATGATAAGAGTCCCATAAAAACACGAAGCGAAGACATTGTATTTAAATATACACTGGGACTTACACAGGGCGTGACTTTAGGCACAACACTCTTCCTAATTTATATCATTAATGAACCACTAGTGAGCATAGTTTATCTTCGTGAAACACACAGTTGTATGCAAGCACTACAAGATTTTTTATTCGTTACTAATACTAATACTATTATCGGCGTTAATCTTAGAATAATAACCAATGTATAGTCATAGTTTAAACTAGCTACACACCAAAAGATGTCAAGCAGATTATTTATTGGATAGAAGGGGGCGTTACTTTGCGGAAGTCCATCATAATGAAGGAACCAGAAGTTTAATTCGCTATAATCCGCGACAATAGGAAAATCTATGTGGTACAGTGTGTATCAAGTAAGTGGCATGACTCAAACTATAGCCCCGCCCCGTCCCCTCTACTACTGTATAAATTGAGTAAAGATGAAGGTTTATACAGTACTAGAGGAGACGGGGCGGGGCTATAGTTTGAGTAATGGGGAGTCTATAGTTTGGGGATTTCTGTGGTGTGGTGAATATCACGGGCTTAAGGTGCGGAATACACACTGTACCACATTGATTTTCCTATTGCCGCGGACTATATGGAATTAAACTTCTGGTTCCTTCGAGCAGATTATTTATCATACAAAATACGATTTAATTTTAGTCCGATACTAAAGTAACCCGAAAATTAAAGCTTAAGCCCTAGTTTTCTAGAATAGCGGTGCCACTAAGGAAAGCGATTGATGCTGTCTAGGAAACCTCGCCATATTGTTTCAATAGATAAGCTTTTGCTAATGTCATTTGACACTATATAACGACTCTATGGGACGCACCGCTATCCTATGAAACTAGAGTTAAACTAATTAAATGTTGTTCATATATACATTGAGTACGATTTAACATATATAATCAAAATATGCTATCCATTAGTTATCATTCAAACATATTACAACTGCATAAAATGACTTGAAATTCAAGGAATACACATGGTTGCACATTTAAGCATCGGCAGTGACATGTAGATTAGAATGCGCTTCGACTGATCTTCGGTTAATCGACCAATAAGATTATTAAGACATGACGTCTGGTCTGCTGAAAACCTCTGCATTCCGCTTCACCTAGGGTGATATATTTCTTCGGAACAGTATGTCCAAAGCAAGTTCTTTTCATAAGAACATACACAATATTTATTTAGATAAACGATGTATTTCATGTATAGATCAATTCATTTTAATAAGAATCTTAGCATATAACGTAGATAAATATCAATTAAACTAAAGTTTAAAATTGTACAATACTGTTCCAGTAAAATATAACACCTTCTAAATCGTCACTTTAACTGTCGACTTTAAGTAAATCTCTTCCTTAAGCTCTTTCCATTTCAGCAATTTGATGTAACAACTGTTATAAAGTGGGTACTTTGAGTGTCATGTCTGTTGTTGTGCCTTGCACGTTAATTGTCGATCTATTGTGACGCATGTGGGATTTGACTAAATCAGAGTTAACTAGTGCAGCCATGAGACTAAGTTCCCCAGCTAATACTGTAGCACAGATGAGGGAAGCTAATCTTGCGGAATTTTCTGCAGGTCTTGCCCCAGCACCTTTGACTCCAAGGATTTCCAAACACGCAGCTTGTCCTGTCAAAACGGTTCCACCACCAACTGTACCAACTTCTAAGCAAGGCATAGTACAGGTTACGTATAAATCTTCTCTATTTTCACCACTGATTTCCATACTGGTAGAGCAACTGCTACTAGTCACATTTTGGGCTGGATCTTGACCGGTCGCGATAAACATAGCTGTAACCATATTTGCAGCATGCGCATTATTTCCACCGATAGTTCCAGCTAATGCTGATCCGGAAAGATTTTTAATTTTATTGCACCTTGTCATAGTTTTGGCATCAGTTTTAAATATTTTCTTCAAATTCTCAGCGGAAATTGTCGTTTCACAGACAACTCTTTTGCCTCTTCCCTTCACCCAGTTAATAGAAGCAGCTTTTTTATCAGAACAGTAGTTTCCAGAAAGACTGATAACTTCCATGTCAGGGAAAAAGGTTTTTAGGAGTTTAAGAGCATTTTCAGCGCCTTTCGAAACCATGTTCATGCCCATAGCATCCCCGGTGGTTGCTCTGAATCTTAAATATAAAGTGGCTCCATCAACACCTATATGAACTTCTTGAAGTTTTGCAAATCTTGAAGTAGAATCAAAAGCTTCTTTGATCATTGCATAGTTATCCTTGTTGTCTAACCATTGACGACATTCGTGCGCTCTAACTACATTAGGTAATTTCACTGCTGGTGCTCTAGTCATACCAATATCTTCAACAACACTAGTGACACCTCTAGTTCCGATTGCTTTGGCTCCTCTATTCGTAGATGCTACTAAAGCTCCTTCCGTTGTAGCCATTGGAATCATGTATGCTTTACCATCGACTACCAAAGGCCCGGCATAACCGACTGGTATACCAACATATCCTATAACGTTTTCGCAGCAAGCATTTAGAACTTTGCTATAATCATAATTGAGATATGGAAGTTTCTTGACAGCTGATTCTGTTTCGAATCTTGAAGATAGGATTTTTCTGCGCAGCCTCACACCTCTTAAGGGATCGTTTAACACGTTTTCGAGACTATGCATTGGTATATGTGATTGTTCAACAAGCATTACAACTTCTTCATCACTTAGGGAAGTACAGATTCCTTCTGAACGATATATTTCCAAACATTCCGCCATTGGGCGTTTCTTAGAATTCAATCTAGAAAATGAAGAGCTTGGAGAAAGAGAAGGCCACTCAGTTTCATCCAAATTAAGTGATGGATCCGTTTGAGTGGACGTTTCACTTTTTAAATCTTCATCTCCAACAGTGAATAATTTCTTATTGCTACCGCTATGTTTGACAACCTCTTTAACAGTCAAATCATTCATATCAATAACCCAATTCCTTTGCTCTTCGAAGAAGATGAATTTGATGATCAAAGCGCACAACAGTGTTGCTATAACGATGTAATCGGCGCTCACCGAAAACCATTTCACGTAAGAGTGGAACAAAACATTTTCATGACTTCCAGATTTAAAATCATCAGTTAGAGATCCTTCAATCATGCCGCTTTCTCTTGTCCAAGGCCATCTACTTGTCAAATGGACGCACAGTAAACCAGCAGCCATGATCATCTTTACTCTCTGCACCACTGGATTTGGTTTTAAATCTTCTTCAGAAAATGGGCTGTCAGGAGCCATTTCTTTCCTCCCAGATGCAAAATCTGCTACCAATGATAGGCAAGCTGGGTAGAATGTAACAAACACTAGGTAATCCACCAATAACGCTAGACAGGCGAATGTGCACATATGTTCCAAGCGTGGAACACCAGACAATCCACCAACACCGACCAGTAAAACAGCTAGAAGTGTATCTAACGTTGCTGTCGGTCCCAATAAGGACAGAGCTTTCCCAACTCGTTTCTCCTGATCTTCACCCGCGCTCCAACCAGCTTTAGCCATTCTAGCACCTCTCGCCACATCAGTTACCAACAAAAACAGGAACGGCGCATCCTTTATACTAGCTAATTCATTCCAGAATAAGCTAGCGAGCGCTGACGTGAAGATGAAACTTGCTAACGTGGAGAAAACACCAGCCAGGATCAGCAGGTATTTGGAGGCAATTTTCTGGAGGTTTGACACTTGGTAATACGCGTATAATAAAGCTGTGCATCGGACGAAGGTCATAACAACTGCGTCAGCGGCTTGGTATTCTGCTTCCAATCCTGGGCATGCCCTGGCCCAGCCCGCACATCTTTCTGACCGGGATCCTGTGCCATCCCTCTCCACGCTGGCTGCGCAAGCCAGGAGAGCTAATGTGGCAACTATCACCTCCCACTGGTGCCTTGCACAGAACTCGCCGTGCGCTCCCCACACTTTCATGGCGTCAGCGGCGCGTACCTGAGAACAATGGAGTTGAAATTAATTTAAAAGTTAAGTGCGAGTCGGACTCGTACACGACGGGTTCCGTACAAGATTCAACACGAAATTACACGATTTAAATTTCTTGAATGTATTAAATACTTATGAATAATAATTGTATTTTATGATAATTTGCACACCATATGATTGGTAGATTGTGGCTAGCTACTATGACTTTATTGTAAGAACTTCCTAAGTACATAATAACCTACAATCAGCAAATAAATGATTATACATAATATGATTACGATACACTTTTACAGAAACAAAAAAGGCACTCGAAAATCAAGGTTCTTGTATGGAGTTTCTTGTAAGTTTCTTGTAGGATGTTTTTTTTATAAATTATTATTTGTTATATAGCAGCAATAGAAATACACTCTGTAACATATTCAACTGTTCATTACGGTTCATGAGATACAGCCCACTGATAGACAGACAGACGGACGGATGGACGGACAACGTAGGCTTAGTTGGCACTTTTGGAAATTTGGATACGGAACCCTAAAAATGCTTTTTACCTACTATCATTGAAAATCTTGTATGGTATTATTAAAAAGCAACAAACAATGAGAAGATAAGAATTTATTTTAATTATTTCACTTTAAATATTATTATAATTGCGATTGTATCGTCTTACACATGAAAGACTGGATTTTACACAAGTTTTTAGGGCTCCGTACCTACCATTATGGACCATAATAGTAGTACTTAGATAGTAATAGTAGTAATAGAGTAGGCATTAGTTAGTCAGAATACGTATTCACTGACTGTTACAATGAAAATGAGCATTGACATATTTCCATTTGGGTAAGCAGTGCTTTTGTGCCTCTATGAACTGCACACCACCGCTTACGGTATGACTTGTGGAATGTGGACTTCTGTCGTGAAGAACTTCGTCTGTCTGTCCAGTAACAGTTACTTCTTTCAGAGGCTCAATTGTCTAAGAAAATCGTCATAATTTGAGAGCTTAAAACGAACTGTTCAAGGAGTTAATACATGACTTTTACATTTTGACGAGCATGGCATCTGAGACAGGGCGAATGGAGAAGTTTCCATTTTTTTTTAAATTTATTAAGTATGAAAATTAAGACAACATAAAACAAAAATATGAAAGAATCATTAAAATATTTCAACAAATGAAAAATTTATGGAACTTTAAAGTTGTGCTTGCAAGAACAATTTTTACGGTCGTGTGACGTCACACAACCTTAACAACCGACTTTATAAAGCCGAATAAAAGAAAGAAATGGACTTATCGTGACTTAATTGAATTAAAAGCACTTAATTGAAGATAATTTTAAAGTATTAAATTTCGGCTCGGTAAAAACTCACAAAAATTTCTCACTCGAGTAAGATACAGCAATCGGTGTACATTAAATAATTAAACTTATTAAATAATTAAGTCATTAATTATTGTTGGATATAAATTTTAAAATATAAAACACTGATCTATTAGTTTTAATCTATATTTTACTTCCGTTGCGTTCAATATGATATTCACAACATCATGAAACTTCTCCATTATACGTGTTACAAACGATTGCGATTACGATTTCCTTTCGATTGTGAAAGGAAATCGCAATCGTTTGTAACTTGTAAGTATCTAATACTATCGAGATCAAAGAAATAGTTATAAACTTGTTTTAAAAAAATGTGCATAATTGTATCGCAAAAAAAAGGTACAGGTTAGATTAAAAATATTTTTACTTCAATTGGTCCGGAATACCGGCCCAAAGTCTAAAATTTTAAGTGAATTTTCTTAGTAATTCATAATATTAGGTATGAAGTTGATTATTTTCCCACAAACTTATCTGACCCGGTGACAACGTCGCTACTAAATATTATAATTAAAATAAAAACCTAAACACGCATAAAAATTAGTTCTAATTTTGGCCACCAGGCCAGATAAGTTGGTGGTACTTGCTAGGGCTTTATTTGCAACTAGCTGGTGCCCGCGACTTCGTCCACGTGGAATAAGTTTTTTGATTCCCGCGGGAACTCCTTAATTTCCGGGATATTAAGTAGCCTATGTCACTCTCCAGGTCCTCAACTATACCCATGCCAAAAATCACGTCGACCCGTTGCTCCGTTGCGGCGTGATTGAAGGACACACCAATAAACTAACAAACAAACACACTTTCGCATTTATAATATTAGTATGATTAGTTTAGATTTAATTTTCACAATTGCTGTGGCTGAATTTATGGTAAGTAGGTATTTGATAACTAATTAGTCAAATTAAGAACTTTTTTCAAACTTCAAAACGCGCGCTAAGTATGGGATATTGTATGAAATATTTCATTGTGACGTCATCAAAAGTCAACGCACTTTTTTACTTTAATCGATAGCTGCTAAAAAACATAAAATTAACAGGGGACGCGGATATAACGCCTTTTGGCGAATGCTATTTAAAAATAACTAAAAAAATAATTTATTTTTGACATAGGCAACATTCCAATTTATGGTATTCATACTGCGACGTGGATTTTGGTCAACAACCGATGAGTTTTAAGTTTGATTGCAATCGTTACAATGTAGCAATCCTTTTGACGTTATAAGGCCCCTGACTGTCGGAGGCCAAGATCCTGTTTAGGTCAATGAGCCAGCAAAGTGAGTAGGTACTTTTATATCTAAAATTAGATAGCGTTTATTTCTAGATACTTTCCCTACTTTCACTTATAAATATTTTATATGGTAATTTTAACCAGTTTTTTTTAGGCCTTTGCTTTTTTACCTTCAAATATTTTCAAATCGAATGATTTTTTGAAGTGAAACTTCTTTTGTGATTTGAAAATTCGATGAAATGAAGCGACACTAAAAAGAGACAAACATATTCATAATTGGATGATTTAGCCTGCGAGAGAATGAGATAGAACACAAGTTATATTTATCTCATTCACTCGTAGGCTACTTTTTACTTCTGCCGTGTGTGAATTGCACACACACAATTTTTTTTAAACTAGCTGATGCCCGTGGCTTCGTCCGCGAGGAATAATTTAGTTACCATGGGAACTACTTAATTTTCCGGGATAAAAAGTAGCCTATGTCACTCCAGGTCCTCAACTAGGCCCATGCAAAAAATCACGTTGGTCTGTTACTCCGTTGCAGCGTGTTTGAAGGACTAACCAACAAACAAACACATTTTCGCATTTATAGTATTAATAATGTCCTCCCGACCGAATTTCGGCCACGGCGGCCAATCTCCAAAGAGATTAGTCATCTGCGCCGGAGATATTACAGTGTACAAGTGTTTGCGCAAACACAGTTGCACTCTCTGTTCCTTTACTCTCATAGCCCGATGGGACGGAAAATCCAACACGACCGGAGAGAGATTAGGCGCAGGACCGATGGCTTAACGACGTGCTCTCCGAGACACGGGGGTGAAACACCGCCAACTTTCTAACTCCGGGCTAGTACCGACAATTTCTTGTCAGAAAAGTCCAATACTTGCTGTGACCCGATCCGGGACTCGAACCCGGGACCTCGTCGGCCGCAGTCGAACATGCTAACCTAGTGGTTAACCACTAGTTAGTGGTCTAGTGACCAACGAGGCAGTTAAAGAGAGTTTAATAGTATGAGTTAGTATTAGTATGATTTTAACAGTGATAGCCTAGCCCTAGTGGTTAAAACTGCGGCCTTCTAGTCGCGAGTTCGATATCCGGGAAAGCTCAATCCACTCTATTCACGACCGAAGCCTCCCACCAGTTACGACCAGAGAAAATTCAGATATTATAAATTCCCAAATTGACTCTGCCGGGGAACGAACCCGGGACGACCCAAATGTTCACTGCACCAGGGAGGTCGTCAAACTCGCTTCGTCATGCCTGTATACAGCTTCACGTAATCGGTCTTCGTTTCGAGACAATAATGCATCATCATTTCAACTGAAAGACAAAAGGAAAATCCCATGAAAGAGACGACATAATATTCAGAACAAAGTGCGCGCGATCTGTTTTAGCTTACATGATGATTTCTTTCTCGGTACAGCTATAATTAATTTAATCTGTGGTATCCAATTCTCTTTGCGTCGTATTCCTTATCACTGAGGGTCGTGACCCCTTGACTCCATGAATCAAATAATGGTAGTTTTCTTGGGATAATAATGCGTTGGGACTTGGGATCCCTGCCGCATACGACTTGACTAAGAGTATTTAAACTCAGGTTTTAGTAACGGTTCTTATCAGATGTTAGTGATAATAACCGGGACGACGGCTTAACGTGCTCTCCGAGGCACGAAGGGAATGAAAAGGCCAAATTTGAACTTCCAAGTTCGGTCACACATCCAGTTACCGACTTGGGTCAACGTTGCTTAACCTTCGCAATCGACTCACTATAACTCGTCCCTCCATACTAATATAAATGCGAAAGTGTGTCTGTGGAGCGTAGCGCAAAAATCCTATGTCTATGGTCTGTCTGCTACGCTTTTCAACCGTCTTTCTTTTCACCAAATTTTGGTGAAATTTGGTATACTAGAGATAGGCTGCATCCCGGGGAAGGACATAGGGCATCAGCTAGTACATATAAAAAGGTACAAAAAAATTAGGTGACTGACTGACTGGACGGATCGGGCTGAAAAATATGGTATGCAGCTTATTATGACGTAGGCATCCGCTAAGAAAGGATTTGGAAATTCAACCCCTAAGGATGTAAAATAGGGGTTTTAAAATTTGTATGAAAATCGCACCTAACGTGAGCGAGGCCGCGGGAAAAAGCCAATGGGAAAAGCTAATGAAATAGTATCATTTTATTTCAATAAAATTGTTAAATTTGTCTAAATTGTTATCTAGGTTAAATAATTTACCACCAATTAGTTTCGATGGGGTGCTACTGCCACTTAGTGACACTGTTAAGGACCTGGGTCTGGTTTTGGACAGTTCACTCTCTTGGAAGTCGCAAGTGGCAGAGGTGAGTCGCAAGATTTTCGCTACTATTGGCTATCTTAGGCGGTGGAAGTACCTACTGCCCATCAAAACTAAAATTGCCCTAGCAAATACCTTGCTTCTGCCATTATTGGACTATGGAGATGTTTGTTACCCAGATCTGACTCAGGAGCTTCTAAACAAACTCGACAGGCTGCAGAATATGTGCATTCGCTTCATTTTCAATTTAAGAAAGTATGATCACGTATCTCAGTACCGAAATCAGCTAAAATGGCTATCAGTTAGCAAGCGGAGAAACTTACACCTTCTATCGCTTCTCTACGGTATATTGTATCATGCACAAACTCCAGTCTATTTAAAAGAACGTTTTCACTTTCTTGGAGCGAATAGTGCGTTCTCACTGCGCTCCAGTGTGGATAATAAGCTTGAAATACCCCTCAGTCGAACAGAGTTTTATAGCAATTCGTTCACAGTAAGTTGCGCCAAGCTCTGGAACTCTCTTCCGGCAGAAATCCGACATTCCAAATCACTCAAAATTTTTAAAAGTCGTTTGAAGAATTTTTATCTGTCTCAGTAGTTCATAATATAGTCAGTCATTCTATGTTATTTTATTTATTTATTTTTATTTATATATATATTTATATATAGATATATATATATATATATATATATATACATATATATATATTTATTTACATTATATTTATAGTATAACTGTTATTTATGAACGTATATATGTAGGTAGTATTGTTTGTAGTTAATATATTGTGTATTTTATTATACTTGTAGTTTGCGCACCAACCCGTTTTATTCTCTTTTCCTGTCTCCAAAGGTTGTCTGGAAGAGATCGCCTAAGGCGATAAGACCGCCTTTGCATACTGTTTAGTCCTAGTTCGTAGTTTTAATGTCTTTTTTTATTTTTTCGTAATTTTGTGTGCAATAAAGATTTAATAATAATAATAATAATAAAATTATAATAAACTCTTAAAAGCCATTCTAATGAAAAATTTATTATTTAAACCCATACTAGTCACTACCTAATACTCGTACATCATGCGAAAATGAGTCTTAGCAAAATCGGGTGTCTACTTTTTATCCTGGGCAAATCATATACTTATTAAAATAACAGATTTTTCTCGAGACCACGTTAAAGGGACTGAATACATTTATTCGGCTCCATTCGCGTTTGCTCGACGATTTTGGCTAACTAATATGACGACCGCTCTGGCGTAGTGGCGAGCGCAGTTTCAAAAATTCAAAATTCAAAATGATTTTTATTCAAATAAACTTTTACAAGTACTTTTGAATCGTCAAGTGAATCTACCACTGGTTCGGAATGCCATTCCTACCGAGAAGAACCAGCAAGAAACTCGGCGGTTGCTCTTTTGAAAAAAATAATAATTTACAATTTCATTAATTTGTAAAATACATAAGTAACAGCTGTCCTTAGCATTGCTGGAGCGAGTCAAATCCATGCTCCTTTGTCATTTACTCATTTACGTATTTTAGTTGTCTTACAAATGGGAAGTCCCGGATTCGATCGCCGGCATGTTTTCTCTGGTTTAGTCTAGTGGGAGGCTTGTTCCATTGCGATGCCGTGCAGAAAGTTAGAAACTGGGTATTTGATAACTGCTCAAATGAATTATTTTTTTAGTGATTATATAAAGAGGATCTCCCCTAAGTCGTGATTTGCATGTCCTCTGCATATAACAAATCTATGGTCCTCTGTTAGTTTTGTGTTGAATAAACCATTTTAAACTATCGATCAAAGTAACAAAGTGATTCAAACTTTGATGACGTCACAATGCCGTATCCATACTAATATTATAAATGCGAAAGTGTGTCTGTCCGTCTATCGGTCTGTCTGTCTGCTACGCTTTCCCGGCCCATCTTTTCAACCAATTTAGATGAAATTTTGTATAGGGATAGTTTGTATCCCGGGGAAGGAAAGAGGCTACTTTTATCCCCGAAAATTAAAGAGCTCCCGTGGGAATCAAAAGCCTTCCACGCGGACGTTAGACGTTTGAAGACGTACTAGTTGCCAAATTATACGAATGCGTACATCTCTACACAAAACACCACTTTTTGATGGACAAAAGCCGAACTGAATAAGTGTAGTTAGCCCCTTTCCTTGCAATTCGCCCTTGACCGGGTACGGTCATCCACCAAACCGTTTATTACGCAAATAAAGTTCTTTTTTAATTAATGTCAAGATAACGCGATATGATCATCATATTATAATCCATCCATAGTAATATTAAGTGATATGATCCTAATATCCATCCATACTAATATTAAAAACTAGCTGATGCCCGCGACTTCGTCCGCGTGGATTGAGGATTTTGGTTCCCGTGGAATCTCTTTATTTTTCTGGGATAAAAAGTAGCGTGTTATTTTAGAGTCTATAAATTTAACTCTGTGCCAAATTTCATGCAGATCCGTTCAGCCGTCCTGGCGTGATTGAGTAACAAACATCCATACATCCATCCATCCATCCAAACTTTCGCACTTATATTACTATAGTATAGAAGACTAGCTGATGCCCGCGACTTCGTCCGCATGGTACGAGATTTTTTGGTTTCCGCGGGAACTCCTTAATTTTGCGGAATACAACCTACCTTTATTTAATCAAAATTGGTTGAATAGATGGGCCGTGAAAGCGTAGCAAACAGACAGACAGATAGACACACACACTTTCGCATTTATAATATTAGTATGAATTTACCGACAGGAACCGGGGGCGAGTGGATGCAAGTCGTCAATCATAAGTCGCGTGAGGAACGTCAAAATAGTACGTAGTAAGGTCACGTGCGAATCGCGACTGCGGTCTCCAATTTAGTCCTTTGTGGTTTTGTCGGACCAATTTATACTGTACATACATAACATCCAACCTAATAATATAAATGCGAAAATGTGTTTGTTTGTTGGTTTGTCCTTCAATCACGCCGCAAGAGAGCAACGGGTCGACGTGATTTTTTGTACGGTTACAGACTACATTTAAGGACCTGGAGAGCTGATGAGTGACAAGGCTCCTTTCTCGAGAAAATTAAAGAGTTCTCGTGGGAAATAAAAAAAAACTTACTTAATCCACGCGGACGAAGTCGCGGTCATCAGCTATACTATAAATGCGAAAGCGTTCATCAAAATCTGTTGAAAAGATGGGCCGTTATAGTGTAGCAGATACCTAGCACTTTCGCATTTGTAATATTAAATTATAAATTGACAAATTGATGAATCGAACCGGGACCTCCCACATTAAGACAACAGAGCTCAACACTGCACCAGGGAGGTCCTCAACAAATATAATGAAATTGGTTACAGAATAAAGAAATAAAATCTTTCCAAAAAACCGACTTCCAACGCCACTGTAAAGTAAAATAGCTATTTATGCAACTGTATCGTAATGAGGGTCATTTTAATTCGAGTGCTGTTTTTTGATACGAGGCTTGCCGAGTATCAAAATAGGATAGCTAATTACGTACAGTTGCATACAAGATTTTATCTACGACAAGGACGTCTTTATAATTTTTTACTTTACGGGTGCCACCATCCGCCATGATGTAGGTATGGCTCCTCTACATACTAAGAACTCTGTGGTTGGGAAAGTGCCAGAACCCAGAGCCGCTAAGCTATAGGTATCCTATTTATGAAGATAACCATATCGATACAGCTACGACTCATAACGATACAGCTCCCATACAACGAACTGTATCGTTATGAGAAGCAAACACGAAAGAGGGTTCAATTCGATATAGTTGTCAAATTCGAAATTGGAACTTTTCGATGCTGGAGTAGATAAAATTATTTTTATTTCTACCCAATATGTTGAAGTCGGGCGAGCCTGATGCGTCAACTTTGCTTATTTGTTATACCCGCCCGACTTCAACATAGAGGGTAGAAATTAAAAATATTTTTTATTTTACAGTGGCGTTGGAAGTCGATTTTTTGGAAAGAATTATTATTTTTAACTTTTTAGTGTCAGGGTTGAGGATTTGGAATTTTTTACGGGACCACCTCGAGAGCTTCCTCTAACGACTGTGAAAAAAATCATTTTTCAAATCGGCTTAGAAACCACGGAGATATGGGGTAACATACATTAAAAAATAAAAAACCTCCTCCTTTTTTGGAAGTCGGTTAAACACTACTCAAGGTTATGTGTAGCGCGGGATGTGTTTCAAATCATAGCAATACTTCATTTTCGTAACTAAGCTTAACTAAGTTTGGCTGGTGGAGCTAAGCTATAAAATTTAAGTGAATCTATGGACTATTAATATTAAGTAGTATGGACATTTTAAGTTATGATGCCATGTAGAAACCGAATAGGGGTGTGGGTTTAAGATAACTGCCATGCCCCTAACAGGTTAGCCCGCTACCATCTTAGACTGCATCATCACTTACCATCAGGTGAGATCGCAGTCAAGGGCTTGTAAAAAAAATAAAATAGATAGATTTAACAAACTTATCTGGCTCGGTGGCCAAAGTTTGAACTTATTTTTATGCCTGTTTCGTTTTTGTTTTTATTTAAATTTTAATATATACTAGCGACGCTGTCGCCGGGTCAGCTACCTATATTAGTTTGACGGACTGTAAATTGTAATAATAAAAAATACAATTTTTTTTTGTTGATTTTGATTAGACTGTGTGTGTGTCGGCAATGAATTGAAGTGAGTGAGATTGGCCGTCATCAGTGGCGTGCACAACATAAAGGCGTAAAAGCATTGCTTACCCTAGTTAAAAAGGTTCCTTTTTTTTATTCCACTTAAGTTATTTTTTTAGTTAATAAGTTAGCCCTTGACTGCGATCTCACCTAATGGTAAGTGATGATGCAGTCTAAGATGGTAAGGGAATGACCTGCTCCCGATTGTGTAAGGAAATCGTAATCGTTTGTCAAACGGAATTCATAGATGCCTGCACGTCCAAAAGCATGTATGAACTCCTTAAACAGTTCGAGTAATACGTTTTAAGGCCCTGTGTAGCATAAAAGGTGGGTTATAAAAGCAGTGTATCCATCAATCGGTGACATAATGTATGCTTGTAAAAATAATTTGCTGTTTTCAAGACCTTTAAGCAGCCATTGACGCATCTCAAAACACAATTTTAAAAAAATCTCTGCATTGAAATTTATTTTAAACATACGTCTTAGTTATGCTTTTAAAGCAACTTTCTCCTTATTGAAACTAATAATTTGCTCTAGAAATATATGATAAAATTTACATTTCTAAATCAAACATATTGTCGGTATAATTTGTATTGAACATTAAATATTTATTTTTTTACAAATTATTTCTTGCATTTTTTGCGACATGTGCTTGCTCAATTTCACCCCCGCGCGCCTGTAATTTTGATCTCGTGAGCTCACAGCGCCTTAAGCTGTCAAATGATTACTATTTGCTTAGACAATTGGGCCTCTGAGGTGCAATCATGTAAGGATCGCCGATCAAATCGTTAAAGCTCTGCTTCAAAGTAAAATAAACCATAGCAGCATTGAATTAGAGCTCAATAGCTCAATTTCGTGTATCCATTCTTATACGTTTAGGTATGTACGATACCCTAAACGTATAAGAATGGATACACGAAATTGACCTCCAAT
This sequence comes from Erebia aethiops, assembly GCA_923060345.2. Classification (NCBI taxonomy): domain Eukaryota; kingdom Metazoa; phylum Arthropoda; class Insecta; order Lepidoptera; family Nymphalidae; genus Erebia; species Erebia aethiops. The sequence goes on along the minus strand of OV281087.1, from coordinate 6,340,866 downwards.
TCAATGCTATTATGGTTTATTTTACTTTGAAGCCGAGCTTTAACGATTAGATCGGCGATCCTTACATGATTGCACCTCTGGTAGGGGTATGACATACCATTACTTATATTAGTTCAATGCACCCGAATATTGTACACGCCATTAGCCATCGTAACCGAAATAGGGTCAGAAGGCCATTATTATTACAGCATAAATTATTACGGTTATTATTCGGAGCCCCCACGAGACAAGTAAATGCCGTTTACCCTTAATACTTGTATGACACACATACAGACATATTCACCGAACCATTTGATACGGGAAGTTGTTCTAAATTCGAATGTGTTGTGTTTTAGCATGAGTAATCCGTACTGATATTAGAATGTGAATCGTGTTTATTTGTCCTTCAATCACGCCGCAATTACAGAGCAACAGAATTTTCATGGTTATATTATAGTAGGTATACTAGCTGATGCCCGCGACTTCGTCCGCGTGGATTTAGGTTTTCTGGTTCCGACTAGGTCCCACGAAAAAGACTTTTCATCTTTTTGTGACTCAAATATGAAAGTTGACATATTATGCTGTCGCCGACTTTTTAAGTTTTTTGTAGGCTCAACAACTTTTCTCTAGACCTCAGTCATATTATATCAGCTTTCGTAAGAAACGATATCTTTTCGTTCGACCGTTTTTTCTCCGATTTACATTGCACATCCGACTACCACGAAAAATTCTTTTAATTTTTCGGGTTAATATATAGCCTATGACACTCACAAATAATGTGGCTTTCTATTGGCAACAGAATTTCCAAAATCGGTTCAGTAAATGCAGAGATTATCCCCTACAGGCTACAACCTCACAAAACTTTACCTCTTTATATTATAAGTATACTTGGACTAACGGAAACCCGGCGTGTGCTACTAGTACTACGCTAAAAAATAGAAGAAAAAAAAACATCTTCCCATTATTGCCTTTCTAATGAAACCGGTTTGGGGCACATCGGTTGGATGGCAAATTGAAAGTCTCTAACGGACATAGTAGCCCAGGCTACTTGTGCAAGCTATGTATGGGAACCCTAAAATAAAAAATGTAAAGCTGATTTTTGGCACAAGCGTTCCTTGGGGTCTGAGAAGTACTTCTTAAAAATTCCCCCCCCCTAGGCCGCGGGCTTAACCCCCCACCCCCCCAAACGTCTCCCCAACCGCAGTTTATTGTAATTTTCTCAAAAAATATTAGTGCTGGAAATCTATGGCGAAAATAATTAACATTAAATAATCTACCATATGGCACTTAAATCATTATGATCGGATAAATAGTTTTGCAAATATGCCGGCTTATTTGACGCATTTGTTTTTTTTTTTTTTTAAATCGTGTAAGTTTCTTGTGATTTGCACAAAATGTATAAGAGCTAGGAAAAAAACGACAAAAACAAAATGAAAGTTCATAAAATCTTCTATAAAATGCTTTTTATTTCATTTCAATCGACCGAATACTTGACATTGACCGAATGCATGACAGAAATATGTTTTGCAATAATTTTGACTTTGTACCTACACATTCTATTTGATAATGATCGATGCTATATTACAATAAATTAATAGTAGGTAATAATCATGATATCTTTATCTACAAAACAACACCACACTCAGTAAATAATATATTAAATATTATTATTTATATTCGTTCAAAGTTCTAACAAAGACAAGGCGTCGCGTCGGCCGAAGAATAACGAATATTATTGCAAAGGAAATGCGGGTGGAATGACATGGTTCGTGTGCAAATGTTACCATTGATGGGGAAGAAGGTGATAATGACGACCATGATGATGTGCTTTAATAATACCTACTAATATAATAATAATAAATACCTACGTCTCGAAGTCCTTTCAACTATATGTAGGTATGCAATATGCATTTATCTAAAAACAATGTAAATGAACCACCAACATCCAACAGCTATCATGCAGATAATTTTATCAGATTAACTTTTAACTATTAACGGCATTCCGAACCAATGGTAGATTCACTGGAAGATTCAAAAGCACTTGTAAAAGTTTACTTGAGTAAAAACATTTGATTTGATACTTGAATTGTAATACGATTACAAAAAAGCACAATCGGCTAGATATTTGAGAGGGGGAGGGGGGTTGTGGTAGGGGGAGTTGAGAGGGGGGTTGTGGGAGGTGCGAGGGGGGTTGTGGGAGGTGCGAGTGGGGTTTTGGGAAGGGGGAGATGGGAGGTGGGAGGAGGGAGGTGGGATGTGGGAGGGGGGTTGTGAGAGTGGGGAGAAAAGAGGACATCATTTGCGCCTAAAATCAAAAATACGTTATTTATTTAGAGGTAAATTTCTATTTATTCCATAGTACTATGCTAAGTCTACATGACTACCACCGGTTCTTACAGAACAGCAAGGTATATTTCGAAAACTATTTGTCCTATCAAAATAAACTAAACACTATTTTATAGGTAAACTAATAATCTTTGTACTAAGTCCTGACAGCTTTTTTCCTAACTCTAATACTTTTTCTTGAAATTACAATAAACATTTACGGATTTTACAAAGGTTTAGTTTTTTATTCCAGTTAGGCAGCCATATTTCCGAAACTATTAGTTCTATCAAAATAAACTAAAAATTATTTTGAAGATAATTTAATGAAGTTCATTTTTGCTTCTTATGTTTTTTTTCCTAGTTCTAGTAGTTTCTGTGAAAATTCAAAAATATACCAACGGTTGTTGAAAAAAAAAAAAAATCTTGGAATATAGGTTGCCATATTTCTCGAACTATTGGTCCTATCTAAATTCACCATTACACTTTTTTGTGGGTAATTTAATGAAATTAATTACTCTTCCGAGGATTTTTTCCAGCTCTAATAGTTTTTGTGAAAATTGCAAATAACATAGGATTCTAGCAATTTTTTTATTTTTTTTCGTACACTATACATGGATATATATTCGAAACTATTAGTCCTATCTTTATGAACTAATTTTTTTTTAATAAGTGATTAAATGGTGTTTATTTTTACTTCTGGGAGTTTTTTGCCTAGCTCTAATAGTTTTCTAGAAATTACAGAAAACATATAAAATTTTGAAAAATATTGCTTTTATGTTAACTATGACAGGTATATTTTCGAAATTATTAGTGCTATCAAAATTAACTAAATACTATTTTGCAGGTAATTTATCTATGTTTCTTACTGCTTCAATCAGTTTTTCATAACTCTGTTATTTTTTTTTCGAAAATTAAAAACAACGTACACGATATTTGCATATTATTTTCTTTATCTTACACAATAGGTAGGCATATCTCCAAAACTATTACTCTTATCAAAATAAACTAAATATCATTTTATAGCTAATTTAATAGCCTTTCATTTTGCTTCAGACAATATTTTTGTAGCTCTATCAGTTTTTATGGAAATTCCAAGAAACTACATTACAAAAAGCCATACATGCAAAATATTTTCTTTTCATGCACAAAGGGTTAACATATCTCCGAAACTATTAGTCTTATGGAAATGAACTAAAATATTATTTTGTAGATAATTTAATAAAGATAATTTCCACCATTGAAAGTTTTTTTCTAGCACTAATATTTTTTGAGAAAATTACAAAAAACTGCGGTTGGGGAGACGTTTATTGAGAGACGGTTGGGGGGGGTGGGGGGTTAAGCCCGCGGCCTAGGGGGGGGGAATTTTTAAGAGGTACTTCTCAGACCCCAAGGAACACGTGTGCCAAAAATCAGCTTTACATTTTTTATTTTAGGGTCAATGTTTATTAGTCCCGTACTATAGGCAGAATCAATTTTTGTTTAAATACAGATGGTAGAGTACCGGGATAGTGACATAAGCAAGGTACCGTATATTCCAGGGAAAATCTTTTTCTTTTCAATGCAAGTTAGCCATAGCATTATGAAATACTCTCAGGGCGTGGCAAACAACGTATTCCCGCACAGTTTGGAGCAAGTGATATTTAATTTCTTAAACGCACATAACTTAGAAAAGTTGAGGTGCGTGCCCGGGGATCGAACCCCTGACCCCGCACAAAAGATCGAATGTCTTAACCACTAGGACTAGGTTATCAGTTTATCACCAAACAACCACTTCAAACAAGGAGAGTACGCGTTCACATTCCTCATTGCTGAGGGTCGTGAGTCGTGACCCCTTTCCATTAATCAAATTATGGTAGGAGTTTTCTTGGGATAATAATGCGGTGGGTTCCCACGTCCTTCCGCATACGACTTGACTAAGGGTATTTAAACTAGAGGTTTTTGTAACTATTATTATCGGATGTTAGTGATAATAACCGAGACCGACGACGGCTTAACGTGCTCTCCGAGGCACGGAGGAAACCAAATTTGAACCTCCGAATTCGGTCACCCATCCAGTTACCGACTTGGGTCAACGTTGCTTAACATTCGCAATCGACTAATATTTGTTGTCACAACTAGGCCATTCGTCCCTCCAAACTTTCACAATAATTATATTATTAGTAAGAAGTAAGGAGAGCACGCGCTCACACCCACGAATGATCTCAAAATAGCAGAGCATCGAACCCGGACCATCTCTGTGAAGGTCGTATTTAAATACACCTATGGCATTCCTGAGTAAACCTATAAATATAGGGTTTTCCCTTCCTCCCATAAATAAAAGGTTTCACTTTCAAGGTTATTCTCTTACAAACATTCTTTGAAGCAGGTTTTTCGAGTTAAGAAGTCAACGCGATATACCCGAAAGGTCGTGGGTTCAAACCTTACACATGGGGGTATCACTATCTTCATAAATAAAAGAAAACTGACTGAAAACAATTGTGAGCGCTGTGGTCTTACAAGTGGAAGGTCCCGGGTCCGATCAATTCGGGAATTTATAATTTCTGAATTTTCTTTCATCTACCACCGTCACTACAGCCGATTAACGACCCACTGCTGGGCACAGGCCTCCACTCTAGAGAGAGAATTAGAGCTTAGACCAACCACGGTGCTGCAATGCGGGTTGGCGGGCTTTAACGACTATTATGATGTGTGATAATAACCGGGACCGACGGCTTAACGTGCTCTCCGAGGCACGGGGATGAAACACCGCCAACTTCCTAACTCCGGGCTAGTACTGAGAATTTCTAGTCAGAAAAGCTCAATACTTAATTATTGCCCGACCTGGTACTCGAACCCGGGACCTCGTCAGCCGCAGTCGAACATGCTAACCACTAGACCAACGAGGCAGTTGGTCTCTGATCTGGGATCTGGCCTGGTATAAAGCTTCGATTATGGCTAGTTACCACCCTCGACCCTACCGGCAAAGCCGTATTTAAAGAATTTTACCATGCAGAAGTTATTTTTGAAATCCTTTTTCCTCCTAACTCAAAACACCGAGGTATTAAGTCTGTACATAGAATATGACGTAAGCCGAACCAATTGTTATTCCAGAGACATGCGCAGGCGCCGCGACGAATGTGGATGCCGATGGGTATCGCAACATCTACGTACATACTGCATACTTTATGTACATGCTAGCAGGAAACACATTTTGAAATGGTTTCTATGAAAAACATGATTCAATGCTTGCTTTACAATACTAACATCCAGATATAGTGCCCACAAATATCACTGGCTATGTACATTACATATACAGTACAAAAAAACACTTCTTATTACTGGGGCCATACGTGGCCATAAAGCCAAGTGCCAACGCAACGTGCGATTTGCTTCCTCGTTTCCTATTCGAACCGCTAGGATATGGAATGCCCTTCCGTTTTCCCCTCTTCTTTAAATATAGGTACCTTCAAATCAATAGTGAATAGGCATCTTCTATGCAAGTGCGCTCCATCTTAGGCTGCATCACCACTTGCAAGTTGCAAGCAAGTCTGTTTGCAGCCAAGCGCTAGCCTATATATTTTAACTAGTATATTAAAAAAAAAATATACGAGTACATATTATAATATAATATGTAATTCTAAAACACGAAAGTCAACAATAATGAAACAATATAGCTTTAAGAATTGGCAGTATGGCGCCAATAATAAGCAAGCTTTTTTTTGAATTTTTTTTGAATTTTTTTGTACCATAAATTATAAAATATGTAGAAAAACAGTAAGAAAGTGGACAAGGAAGCACATAACTATATGAGAGATCTCTACCATTGAGAATTTATCCACTACAATTTAACCCTTGATTGCGATCTCACCTGATGGTAGGTGATGATGCAGTCTAACATGGTAGCGAGCTAACCTGTTAGGGGTACGGCAGTTATATTAAACCCATACCCCTAATCGGTTTCTATACAGCATCTAAATTGCTTGGCGGCACGTCTATGTCGGTAGGGTGGTAACTAGCCACGGCCGAAGCCTCCCACCAGGCAAACAGTACATTACAAAGAGTACACTAAGGGTACAGTTTGAGCCGGCATTGGTTGGAATTGTACAAAACCCAAGACTTATTGTAAAATTCATGCACCACAGAAAGCTCGGGAATGTGTTCCTCTAGATGTAGACATTATAAATTTCCACACTGGGACCACCCACCTTATAAGATCACAGCACTCACCCCTGCACCAGGGTGGTAAAGTAAGACTACAAGGGTTTTAAACACACCCCCTGGTCTGAGAAGAAACTCACACAATAATCACATATGTGTCATTCCGGACTAACTACGGTATAAAATGTATTCAGTATAATAAGTTATTTTATTGTAATTTTTTTTTTTTCTTTTAATAATTGTACTTATTTTTATTTTGTGTTATATTTCTTATTTTGTTATAATTTCCTTGAAGTTTTGTAATTTTTACAATTTTTGTTTTTATTTTACGCATTTTTGATTTTATCCCAGTGCAAGCTTTTTATTTTTTACATTTAGTCATTTAAGGCGCATGTTGTGACACCTGTCATAGATTGTACATTTAACAATTGTGTAATTAGTATGTAGGTGAATACATATTCCTTAGTCATTGGTATGTAGTTTGTAATTTTTTCAATGTATCAATTTCTTGGTCGTCCTAATAAATATAAATAAATAAATAAACTTTAAGATACTACAATAACTTTAAGATGTCCACGGATAAACTCTCGATATCCAAAACTGTTTGACATTGCACCAAGCAAGACAAATTATGCAGAAAACACATTTACAAAAAGATGTTGCAAGCAGTATCACCAGTTGTTTTCTGATAAAGACATTTTTCATCTGTCTCTCCCTAAGTATAAGGTGAGTATTAAAGATAGTTTGGTAAAAACCAACTAGCTTATCATTTTTTCTCTTTTTTATCAGTATGTTTTTCTTTCTCTCTGTTCTAATTTAAATTAAATATAATAATAAATTTGGTTTTCATCTAGCGGCTATACCCAACTACAATTTGAAATTTTTTTATACAATATGTGCTAAATAACATTGAAAACTGTTATGGTCTAAGTGTAATGGTATATTTCAATTACCTATTGTGTGTTATGTTAATGTATGTTTTTAAAAAAATAAAAAATCTATTTCTGCGCCAAACCTTCAGATCCGTTACGGCGTGATTGAGTAACAAACATCCATCCATCAAAACATTTGCATTTATAATATTAGTATAGATTACTTATTATCAATCTTTTTATTTCCCCAGGCAAGAAAAGTAGATTAAGTAACAAACATCTTTCCATCCGTCCATTTAAAGCTTTGCATTTCTAATATTAGTATAGATAATAAATATAAATAGGTAGATGCTGTAGAACATAAAGCCCACCCGTGCAAAGTCGGGGCAGGTAAGCTAGTTCGTACCCAAATATAGTAGGTAATTTATGCAATTCTAAGGTAATAACTAATAACTTTTCCTTTAAAGGCCAGGGGAAATATTACGTTGCGGTTCACTTAACTCACTAAAATTAAGTATGTAGTTATTTTTAAACTATTTTCCTACTAACATGAGTAAACAAACAAATATATAACAATTAAATGACATGGTTAGTAGCTATATTTAGATATTAGATTCATCAATGCCAGCCCACTTATGAGAAAAAGTCTCTTAGAATGAGAAGGCTGTGTAGTCCACATTACTGTTGGAGTGCACTTAGGCAGACTTCACACACCTTTGGGAAGACAATAAAAAACTCTAAAGTGTGCAGGGTTTCTTAATTTTTTTAGACAAGGTTAGAGCAACTTTAACTTACTAACCTTCTAAGTTACATTACCCTAGACTCTAGGGTAATGTAACTTAGAAGGTTACCTACTTAGCTTAAAATACATATAATTCTAAAATATTGGAGATAGTCTATTTTCCCAGGGGCAAAACCCCCAAATAGGCCCAATAGATCTCCCTAGAACAGTGGCAAGCGCAATTGTCTTAAGGTGGGAAGGCCCGGGGTCCATCCCCGGCAGGCAAATTTATAATTTCACGATTTTCTCTGGTCTGGCCTGGTGGGAGGCTTTGACTATGGCTAGTTACCAGATACAGCTCAGTTTTAGCTAGGTTTAACTAAAATATGCTCAGTTTTAGCTTTTTTTTTATTTTATCCACTACAAGATTATTATTACTACACTATTTGTCGTAAATTTAATACTCTTCATCACAACAACCGAGACCTCATTATATTCAACTCGTCGAAGGCTTGCTTTCGCCGTAACGTACTGGTATCCCTACGTAAGGGAGCCAATTATTTAAGTTCTGTAATTATTCTGTATATTATGTTTTGTATTGTTATTGATACAACTATTATTGTAATTTTCTCATTCTTCACTGCATTTTGTAAACCTACCATACTTAAATTTTGAAATATTTTTATCTAAAAATCTTTTGTACTAGCCAGATATTTATGTTTGTGCTATATATCTTTTGTCTATAAGTCTCTTTGTAATATATATATATATACTTTATATTATGCATGAATGTTGTTGGTTGGTCGAATAAAATAAATAATAAAACAAGTTAGCCCTGTGATCTCACCTGATGGTAAGTGATGATGCAGTCTAAGATGGTAGCGGGCTAACCTATTAGGGGCATGGCAGTTATATTAATCGTACCGGAACACTAAATCGCTTGGCGGCACGTCTTTGCCGGTAGGGTGGTAACTAGCCACGGCCAAACCCTCCCACCAGGCCAGACCAGGGAAAATTCAGAAATTATAAATTCTCAAATTGACCCTGACGGGGATCGAACCCTGGACCTCCACTTGTTAAGACACTGCTCCACAGTGGTCGTCAAGAAGCTGTGTTTAGAAACTAAGAAAGAGTTTTAGAAAAGTTCAAGAAGTTAAGCTAGGGCGGGTCACATATTAAATAACATTTTCTGACAATAATTTGAAGTCCGTGCTTATTGAGTCCATGTTAAGTTTCCTCATTACAAAACTATTATATATATTACCTCACATTGTATTTTTTTTTCAGCTATTAAGTATTTATTTTTAATATTTCACAGCATTTTTCTATTTTTATTAAAATTTATTATTTTAATCTTACAAAAACAACACAATGTAGATTAACTACATTTAAATTATTGTTCCATTTTTGAAATCTTTTATTGTTTTTTCTCTGCAGAACCAGTCTCAATTATATTTTTTGTGGTTTATTTTAAGTCATAATTATGAAAGTTCAAATTTTTTTTAATATTCAAATATTTGAACCATTCAAATTAGGTACAATTAGAAATATAAATACTATTGATTTTTATTTGGACAATAGACGTGATTTATAAATGATTTATGTACATACTCATTTGACGTAGGTACCTAGGTAGTCGAAGTATGCCAAAAAATCAAGGTCACCCACAGCAGAGAGAGTGACATAGTTAATTCATGAGTTTTGTATTAAAATTTCACTTTTATAACCGAAACTGGTTATAAACCAGCTGCTAAATTATTTCTTCACAATTATATCATCCCTATATTTCAAGACAATTGCGTCTGCATTAATAACTAACCAAGTGAAACCTTTATCAACACGTAGAGAAAAAAGTAAACAGTAACATTTTTTATTTTAACTTTTTACCGATACGACATAAAATTTAATTCTTTATTCAAAAATTAAAAAGGATACAAAGTATGAAAACGCTATCTATAGAAAAAATTGGAAGTGTTACGTGAAAATTTCACTTTAGGAAAAAAGAAATTTCTACTTACAAATGGATAAAAATTATTCTTTCTCCTTCAAAATATGTTCTCTGTAAAAGCGCACGGTTCACGAACGCGAGAAGATAAATTCGCGAACGGACTAGCGCTTTAAAATTCGTAAATTGTGAAATAAAATTGCGTTGACACACTTTTCGACATTTTTGACGTGCTACCACAGAACACTTATACTCCTAGCGGAGCGTGCTACTTGCCGCTTGCCTTGCCTGCTTGCGTCCACAGACTAACCAAGACTGATTGTGAGTTGAGAGTTGAGACTTGAAACTGATCAAGATTCAAGATCATTTTGATTTGATCACTAAGTGGAGCCACTAACCAGCGGTATTCTGCGACTTTGTTAGGCCATTGCCAGTGTTATGTACCTACCGATTACCGCCTGAGCCCACGGAACAGCCACGGTTTAACTTTAAACACATTAAACGTTAATAATAACGATAAATAAATCAAAATAAATATAATTTGAAATTGGATCATGCCCATGATTTATTCCACTTAGATTATGGTTTTTGAAGTGAAAACTTCTTTTTTTGAGCACTTTTTATCCATTCTGTCATCTGTGTAGTTTATTTATCTTGTGTGAAATAGGCTCAGAAGGACTAGAATCCAGAGCCGTTAAACCAGTTAAATAAAAAAATATGTGAAATAAAGTATATTAATTTATCTATTTGAGCAGTGAACAGACAGACTTACTGTCGCATTAATAATATTAGTGTATGGTACTATACCTATAGTAAAGAATAAGGTTCAGGTAGAAAGATTATTGATCTGCTTTATCCATCTATTAAAGAGGGTGAAGTCGACGATACGGCTGCGCATTGATTTGTTCCACCCGAATTTTGATTGTAAGCAAATCTATACTAATATTATAAATGCGAAAGTTTGTCTGTCTGTCTATCTGTCTGCTACGCTTTCACGGCCCAAATTCGGTATAGTGGTAGGTTACATCTCGGGGAAGGACATAATGCTACTTTCTATCCCGGAAAATTAAAGAGTTCCAGCGGGAATTCAGAAAGAAGAAACACGCGGACGAAGTCATGGGCATCATCTAGTACGTTATACGTAAGAAATTATTCATGTGCTGCAACACACTGATAATTCTGTTACACAACAGTATTTTATGTCTGATTTGTGCCAGGACCACCGACGATGAGCACTTATTTCGCTACTAGATGATGCTCTCAACTTCGTTCACGTGGATTAAGTTTTTTGAACTCCCAGGGGAACTTTGCCGGGATAAAATAACCTATGTTCTGCCTCGGCATGTAACCTACCTCTATAACGAATTCCATCATAATCGGTTGAAAAGACGGGCATTCAAACTTAAAGCATAGGAGACACACAGACACACTTTCGCATTAATTGTAAAATTAGTATGGATTTCGTATCTAGCGATAAGTCATGGCCGTTGGTCGTGGCCCCACATTTCTCGGCCAGAGCAGAGCAAGAGATTGTCATTTCTCATCTTAAACAAACTTAATTTTGTCAGTGGGGTGGCATTGCTGTCAACTGCATTATAATGTCTTTATGCCATTTTGAATCTTCAATTAAAGATTTAAGTGTAACTGTCACTTAGTTCCTCACTTTGCCGTCGGCAATATTACGTTTGTCGTTCCATCATTGTTTCGTCAGCTCCCTCTGCGTTGAAAGTACTCTGTGTTTTAGTGTTGACAACACAAAAAAGATAACGCTCTGAGGCTCACGACGACTATCTTTTGCCCACTCTACGCCACAGATTTATAAAATACAATAATAGCTATTTATGCAACTGTATCGTAATGAGGGTCATTTTAATTCGAGTGCTGTTTTTTGATACGAGGCTTGCCGAGTATCAAAATAGGATAGTACGAGAATTAAAATGACTAATTACGTACAGTTGCATACAAGATTTTATCTACGACAAGGACGTCTCTATAATTTTTTACTTTGTAAATTAATAAAAAAGGACTTGTTGGGAAAGTGCCAGAACCCAGAGCCGCTAAGCTATAGGTATCCTATTTAAGAAGATAACCATATCGATACAGCTACGACTCATAACGATACAGCCAGGATACAGCTCCCATACAACGAACTGTATCGTTATGAGAAGCAAACACGAAAGAGGTTTCAATTCGATATAGTTGTCAAATTCGAAATTGGAACTTTTCGATGCTGGAGTAGATAAATACTATTATGTAATATGTACCTATACTATTACTTTATTTTTAATACAGTTGCTCAAAAAGTGGCGTATTGCAGGGACGTATAGCGTTCAGGATGTGGGCTATTACATACTCGTGCTTTTTTTTTACCTTTCCCGAACTCGTGCGTTCTCTTTCCCAACTGTCAAAATAATGTCTATTAAAAAGAAAAACCAACCATGAAGTTTTTACTAAAAAAATTCATAGAAGTTTTTATGATTCATGCAAATACGTATACCTATTTCTAAAAAGAAGCTAATAATTTGTTTCAATATCAGATTTAATGATTTAATTGAGTTTGGTTATACGATTAGATATCGATCTCGTATCGAAAGTTTTTTGTCGTGCAATTCAGAACGTTCGGTTTGAGGATACGATTCGAGTTCGATATCGATATCGGGATCGATACCGGTATCGACGAGTTACATGGAGATCACGTGTTAATTCACGAAGTTTGCTATTATCCCGAAATTTGAATGATTAAAAAACACATATACATATATCCATACTAATATTATAAATATGTAAGTGTGTATCTGTCTGTCTGCTACGCTTTCACGGCCCCAGTTTTAACTGATTTTGATGAAATTTGGTATAGGGATAGTTTGTATACCGGGGAAGGACATAGGCTACTTTTTATACCGGAAAATTAAAGAGTTCCCGCGGGAATCAAAAAACCGTAATCCACGAGGACGAAGTCGCGGGCATCATCTAGTTCTATATTTACATATTTATATAATAAATATAATATTTATTTTTATAAATTTTTGATATTATTTTTACTTAATTATTATTATTTTGTATGATATTTAAATTAAAAATATTTATTTATTAAATTCTTAATAAGCTTTAAATTTAATTTTAAATAAACAGGATTAAACTAAGCTGCAGAACTAATGGAAAGACAATATCCAATAAAAACTTCAGAATTAATCTGGAATATCTAGGTCTCCGAAAACTTGTGTACTATTAATAATGGCGTCTTCCTCTGCTTAAAAATGCTCTATGCATTTTTTTATAATCTTCTGCATACTAAGTTTTGGGTTTTACCTTGTTTTTACGAAAAAAACAATAAACGGAAAGGTTATCGAATGCCCTGTAGCATTCGATAAGTAACCGGCAAAAGAATCCGACGTTCGGTAATTCTTATTCGGTTGCAGTTGTTCTGAATAGCGTTTATCGAACGATAACAACGTTGGTTCGGTTCGGTATCGATATCGGCAATTTTATCCTCGATACGATTATTCTGAATTGAAAATACATCTTATCGTACGATAACAAACCGAATCGATCGATATCTAAGATATCGTAAGTTTCTGAATCGGGGGGCAGTGGGTGAAGAAAAAAAAATCTCTGCTTACTGTTGGCGCCATTTTTCAGAAATTTTCTTTGCGAGTTTAGTTGTTTGTTGCATAAAATCAATAATTTCGATCCTAGTTTTTTTTAATTAACACCACCGGAACTCAGTATTATTGCACAAAATGCTTCGGAGAACATTTTACCGGAAAAGTCAAAAAGTCGCTACATATCTACATACGACGAAAATAAATGTTAAGTTAGTTGAGTTTATTGTGTTTTTATTATTTTATTAAATTGCTTCATTTTTTCGCAACTGTATTAAAAATAGTCGTTCAGTACACGTGCGGAACCGTCATTGCAACTTGTTCCGACTGTCAGCCCTTGAACCCTCGCCGTCGGCTGCGCCTCGGCTCGGGTAGACATTTGTCGGAACTCTTTGCAATGACAGCCTTTCCACACTTGTAATGAAATATACTATTGTATGTGTCACCGTAAGATTGTAATATAACGTTTTTATCTCGATAGATTATAAACTGTCAACAGATTGTGAACCGTAACATACTGCTTACAATTTAACGCGTTATTTTTCGGTAAACTGTAATCTATTATGTATATTAACCCGATAGAACCTAACATTAATATTCAGGTAGTGCCCAGGTCAAACCCTAACCTAACCTATAGTTCGCGTGCGATTTGAATGCAGAGTAAATGTATGGTAACACTTACATTTACTCTGCATTCAACTCGCACGCGAACTGTACAAGACAGAGACAAGAAAACGTAAATACAATAAATATTTCATAAATTAATACTCAGAACATTGAACGGTTCACAATCTTTCGACAGTTTACAATCTCGCGGGATAGAAACCGTTAGATTATAATCTAACGGATTATACAATCTTAGGGTGACATATGTAGGTATGTTATTAATTTGTGTATTTCATGTATATAATATATACAATACATATAATATTATTATATGTATATTTTTATGATATTTATTATCAGTCATAGTAAAACAGTTTTTACTCTAGTTTATAAGTACCTACTTAGCTTTATCTATTTTTCACCATTCTCCCATTATAGGGCTGCTGGAAGAAATCTCTTCAAGAGATAAGTTGTCCTTGAACATGTCCTTTAAATTTTTATGTTTAGTTTCTAAATTCGGTACTAAATATATAAATAAAAATAAATAAATAAATAGCTTTTCAAGCTTGTAGCCATAAATGCAGGGTCCAGCTCTATTATTACACGCATATCTTTTTGGTAGGAGAGAAAATGAAAAATGAATCCGTAGATAAGCATTTCATGTATAATATAATCAATGAAAAATGTGGCGCCGTAATAATAGTATTCTAAATAATTTCCATGTAAATACACCGCTGAACTATCTACAGTTGTGTCGAATATTTCACTTTTTCGAAAACAATACCTCCTAAAAGACAGCCTTGTCGTGTTTGAAAGAACCTGCTTCCCAGTAAGTGCCTCGTAGTATGCTATAAAGTACGCCGTGAGCACCCTTCGACCAAACCAAACCCAAACCCAAACGAAAAATGCAGTCAGTAAAACAACTTGGCAAAACATGTAGAAGTAGTACGGGAATATGATAGCATCTGGTGTCGTGATCTGTGTTATTTTGCACACGATCCATTGAATCGCCATCCAATAAACAAGGCATTGATTGGTGCCAGAGCATAACGATACGAAGCAGTCCCATAATCTGCCACAAAGAATATACGGGAAGCAGAAAACATCCCACCAGTTGTGTGTGAAAACGTCTTCTTGTGGAGCGCTGAACCGCTCTCCTTGTATCTCATCGCACCTAATAGGTTCAGGTCTTTTCCTTTTTGGTGGCATTATTT
Source organism: Erebia aethiops (assembly GCA_923060345.2). Taxonomy (NCBI): domain Eukaryota; kingdom Metazoa; phylum Arthropoda; class Insecta; order Lepidoptera; family Nymphalidae; genus Erebia; species Erebia aethiops. The sequence goes on along the minus strand of OV281087.1, from coordinate 6,325,465 downwards.
TTGTCTGCAAAACTTGAAAAATATTTTTAAAAACAATATGCTATGAAATTTATGTCATTTTGCAAAAGCATGTCAGTTAATGTATGTATGTCAGTTAGTGATTACCAATGACTAAATGTGATTACAGACTCTTTGGTTATTGTCAGTCAATGAGGCATTTGCTGCATTTGTCCTTTGAAATCATTGATGAAAAAATATATGTCACCGTAAGATTGCAAAAACCGTTAGATTGTAATCTAACTAGCGAAATTGTAAACTGTCGACAGATTGTGAACCGTTCAATGTTCTGAGTGTCAATTTTTGAAAATATATTCATTGTATTTGTCTTTTTCTTGTCTCTTTCTTGTATGTTAGGTTAGGGTTCAACATATATAACCAGTTACTTAGGTTACTTACTTAGGTTTTATCGGGTTAATATACCTAACAGATTAAATACAATCTACCGAAAAAAAATGCGTTAAATTGTAATCTGTCGACGGTTTTCTAACGGTTTTTGCAATCTTACGGTGACATATACAAAGCATTTCTCCTATTTTTTTTATACACCCTCTATCATAGTGAGAGACAAAGTAGTTATTTCTTAAGTAATTAGTTATTTACCAAATCGTTGCAGCTAGGCACTGAGGACAAACCTCTGTGGTTTTTTCGGTGTTTTTAGACTAAGCTTTTTGTATTGTATTTTGATTTGATAATAAATAAAAGAAAAAAAAAAGTTATAAGTGGTTACTTTGAATATTTTGAACATTCTCGGTAGCCCAGTCGGAAAAACCGCGTCGTAAGCTATATATGGTTGAGTTCGGTACTAAATACGGACCTTGACCTGATCCGAGGCATACTAAACTAAAAACTTCGGATAAATAAATAAATAGGTTACAACTTGTTACGTTGTCGGTCTGCCTCATCAGCGAAACGTGCCGTGAGTGTCAGATTCTGATGTGAAGACGTCAAACCGGACAATTAGTGCTTTCGCTTACCTAACTTCGGTGCGAACAGACATCTTTACTCATTATATTATTTTACATTTTGTTATACCTTTATACCTACCAGTTGTTATACCACTTAATTAAATAGTTATACACCCCAAAAGGACTTCATCATTACAAACCTGCTTCGGGACAGCCGCCCAATATAACTGGCGCAGTCTTAAAGGATCGTTCTGCTGCTTCAAGGTCTTCGTGCATCACTTAAAAATCAGGTCGACGCCTTCGAATTCCTTGACAGGACGAGAGAACCTACCAGGAGCTGCTGTCATAGAAGCTGCCGCTGAAGACTTCGACTCATACTGAACATCGATGAATCGAAGCTCGCCAGCGACTTTGGTTATGTAAGTCCATGAAATCTTTTTTATTGGTTGTGGTATAAAATTTTGCGGAGGGTTCTATAATATACCAATAAGGTTTTTCTTTCCCGCGTAGTTCTTATAATTTTAGCCGTATTAGTCTTTATTACGTATAGTTAAAATAAATTACTTAATTTTCAATTAAAATTATGGAAATTAGTCAAGTAGATTTGTTAGATAGAATAAATAAGTCACTTAAGTTTTTACCGAATTTTGATGGAAATTCTTATACATTAACTAGATTTATAAAATTATCCGACCAACTAGTACGCTCATTTCTAAATCCGGCTCCAGAGTACGAGCTTTCAAACCTTTCTCTGATTAATGGAATTTTAAATAAAATCACTGGATCTGCCGCCAGAACCTTAGCAACTAACGGCATTTCCAATGATTGGTCTAGCATTAAATCTACATTAATAAATTGTTTCGCCGACCATAGAAATGAAACTACATTACTGACAGACCTATCCCTTTTAACTCAAGGTCATACTACAATATTATTTTTTTATGAAAAAGTCCAAAATCTGCTGTCCACGATTATTACATACATAGAGTTACACGATAAGGTTAGAACTACTATAGACGCAAAAAGAACACTCTACCATAGTATAGCTCTTAAGACCTTCTTGAGGGGCTTAAGAGAGCCGTTAGGGTCAAGATTAAGGTGTATGAGACCCCCCACTTTAGAAAAAGCTTTGGAATTTGCCAAAGAAGAATTAAATATAATTTAATTACAGAATAGAACCAAATTTTATCAAAATTGTAATAGACATCCTTCGAGACCTTGTTCTTCTTATTCATACCGAAATTATTATAGTAGCATGAAATTCCCTAAAAGGTCACGAAGATACCCGAGGTTCCAGAAACATGTTCCTTCTGCAGAACCTCAATACCCATCAAGTAGTTACGTTCCATACCAATCCAACCCTGATCCTAAAAATTTCTCACAAGTAGAGTTAAATCTACATAGTATATTGGAAACTCCAGAAACTCAAATTCCTTTTGATTTTTATAAATCCAACCAACATATTTCCCATGAACAATACGAGTACATGCCAGCTAGGTGTGAAAGTGAAATTGACACCGCCGACGATAAGCGGAATTATGAGTCCTTATTATTACATTTGCCCACAGATCAATTAAATCAAGAAGAGGCAACTAATTTAATTAATCTTGTCAAAGAATATTCATACTTATTTTATTTCGAAAATGATAATTTTATTAATGACTATCCTCAATTCGAGCCCAATTTTGTAGGGAACTTGTATCCGATTTCAAACTTAACCGACGTTTTAGACAAGTTAGGGAAGTCCTTGTACTTTACAACTCTAAGTTTCGATAATTGTAGTGCTGCTTTTAATTTTAACAATCTTCTAGATCTGCTAAATTGCATAGGTTACTCAGACCAAATTTTAGTTTTCTCTACATCATTGCAGGAACACTTAATGAATCTGCGTGCTCTTTTACAAAGATTAAGGTGTTTAAATTTTAAACTTAATATAGATAAATCAGAATTCTTCAAACATGATACACCTCTATGCCATATCTATTCTCCACATGGCATACAACCGAACCCATACTACATGTCTGATATTTTTAATTTTGCTCTACCTAAAACTCGGAAGGACATCAAAGAATTTTTATCTCTTCTTGGTTACTACAGACGATTTATACCCAATTTTGCAAGCCTAACCAAGCCCTTAACATCTTGCTTAAAGAAAGGTGCAAAATTCAATTTGACTTCTGAATTCATTGATTGTTTCGAACAATGTCAATATCTGGCTAGAAATATCTCTATCCTAGCATATCCTAATTTTGCACAAGAATTTAATTTAGCCACTTACTCATCTGATTCTACCTTAAGTGCAACACTCTCACAAGGCCCTTCTGGCACAGATATACCTATCGCATACGCTTCCCGAACTTTAAATGATAGCGAATTGAAATACTCTAAAATAGAGAAGGATCTTCTATCAATAGCCTGGGCCACAAAATACTTCAGACCTTACCTTTTGAATCGAAAAGTTAGAATAATTTCCGACCTTCAAAATTTACCGAATCAAAAGGAACCGAGCACACGCATAATGAGATGGAAGTTAAAATTAGCAGAATACGATTACATTCTAATTAAACGCAATGATTTTAATACCGATGAAAACTTATGTTTCACTACTACTGATTCCAATTTTGATGGAAAATTATCTAGTCCAACGAAACCACCGACTTCATCTAAAACTATTCGTACGAAATTAGAATTTTCAATCCTGGAAACTCCTATCCAAATCCAAGAAAAGTTCCTTACTAGACACAACAAATTTGTCTCTAGGCAACGTATACATATATATACTTCTAAGAAAAGTCATGGCCCATTTACAAAGTCTCGATTAAAGAGACGTCCAAAAAAATAATACGTATATTCCATAGGTGTACTTTATTCTCTTAGTAACTCTTTAATTTAAAACCAACTTAGTATACTCGTAGTACTTAACCGATAAGCTCGCGACATTCCCAGTATCACATTTCAACTCACTGATAGGACTGCATTATATTATACATAATACATATAACATAAGTATGTTATATTATTCAAAATGCTTTCCGAAGATTTAATTACTTTTTAGAATTCTATTGCAATTAGATTATTACATTAGATTATTAGATACAATTTATAGTTTTATTTTATACACATTTTACATTTTAGAATACAGTTATCTACATAGTAGGCCTTACAAGAAATCATTTATTAAAATAAGGTACTTTTTCCACTAATCTCAGAAAACGAAAGCTCTTACTTATCGTCACAGTTAACGACACAATGTGACTAATAAGGACAATGAGCAATTAGAGATGTATGCTGAACGCTCAGTGTTTGCAACTTTTCGATTTACCGAAAATTATGCAAGATATTTTGAGCCAATCCAGCAATTCGAGCATACTCTCGCTTATGAATTACCATCCTATTCTTAGAAAGTTATTTCTCATTTAAATAACCTAATTAAAAAGAGCAGATATTTAGTTTAGTTTAGTTATTCATTTTACAGAATTCTAAAAATTGTAGTCCTTAGGTTTCCTTGTACATTTAGTTCAGATTTTTGTATCAGTTTAGCTTATACGAGTATATCATACTTATATACTCGTATATTTCAATAGTTTAGCAGTCTGTAATAGTAGCCTATCGTAGTAGTCACGAACCTGTTATCACAACCAATTTCTTGGATTTTATGCACATAGAGGCTGAAAGCCCGAAGGTATAATTCGACAGCCCAGCGAGCAGTGGACTTCTTCGTGCTGCCAAGCAATGAGTGATCACCAAATGCATCTACAATACTAGACTATCCTCTTCGATTCAGTACTGTTACAGGAGATAGATGAAACGTGTTTAACCTCGCCTATCTCTCTGTCCAAGGAAGCTCTGATAGAGCAGATGACCCACTATTTCACCAAATGTCTTATAATATTATACATCATCATTCATCAGCTACCAATATTGAAGAATAAAGACCACACACGAAGCAGGAAGATTACCATTTATAGAAGACCTTTAGAAGATTACAGAAATGCCGCAATATTCGTTGCCTTCATCCCCAAATAATTGCTCATCTGATGGCGGAGGTGTTACGTTGTCGGTCTGCCTCATCAGCGAAACGTGCCGTGAGTGTCAGATTCTGATGTGAAGACGTCAAACCGGACAATTAGTGCTTTCGCTTACCTAACTTCGGTGCGAACAGACATCTTTACTCATTATATTATTTTACATTTTGTTATACCTTTATACCTACCAGTTGTTATACCACTTAATTAAATAGTTATACACCCCAAAAGGACTTCATCATTACAAACCTGCTTCGGGACAGCCGCCCAATATAACTAACTAATAATTATTATTATGACTTACCCCAATTTTTTTGATAAAAATAATGCCATTGTTGATTAATGATTAAAATTAAAAAGTCGGAGGCCGGAGCTATATTAAATTTAAAAACCCACTTACTCTATGGAGCTCAATGACTAAGGAATTAAGTTTCCTTAGTCATTGATGGAGCTGTCTACGATATATATGGGGATATGTATTTGCTAACTCATTGGTTACCTCCATGCAATGCCTCCATGCTAAGGAGTTTCCTTTCCAAACTTCAATTGAATTTGACAGTTCCAGTTTTCCCTTCTGTGGAGTGGGCTGCGTTGCAGCTACATAAAAATAACATTGCGAATTTTAATTCGCAATTGTTATGTTAGAATAAGAAAATTATTAAAAACAGCTAGACTAGATCTTCGGTTTGCTGTTCCAGTAATAATTATATGCAGGTGAGCTATTTTTCATTGTTTATTTCAAGGTGAAAGTCTTTGCATAACTTCGATAAAGTGTCCCAAGTTATTGTAACTTTTCAAAGTTATTTAGGATCTTAATAAAGCATTAACAAACGAGTTTCTTAGTTAAGGAATGTGCTAACTAGTAGCTTGTTCAATTAGAAATCATTTTGATCTATTATAAAATACTCTTTTGTTTAATGAAATCAGAACAAGTTTCTTTGGCCTTGTAAAGTTGTAGCTACTAAGTATTACAGAAGTTATTTTTTTATTTATTCATACTTCCTAGAAGCTGGTTATAGCCTTGGAAAAAGGTTTGCGTCTATACATAGTTAATTTAAAGTCGCAATTAAAGTGAAATGTCTAACTTTAATTTAATATTATTAATAGTAAATACCTCACCTCGATAACAAAAAAAACCATGACTTAGTTTTAAACTTAAGTATATTATATCCTCGTTTTAACAAAAACTGTATCTACAGTACACAAGCTATCCTGCCCCAGTTTTGCCTGGGTACGGCTCTCTTTCACATAAACTGCTCCTAGAAAATATATTATCTAAGAGCAGTTTATTTGAAAGAGAGAATGTAGATAGTAGCTACATTCAAAACCTAAAACTAAGTTTCCAGATGTACACAATAATATGTTGTTTTTGTTTTCAGTCAGTTTTTACTAGTGACTGCCCTCAGCTTTGCTCCTTTGTGAATTTACAAAGGGGACCTCTGTGCAAAACTTCAGCTATCTATGTCCAACCAAGTGTTTGGGTTAGGGGCTGATGAGTCAGGACATTTCCCTCTTTTTTTAGGGTTCTGTACCTCAAGAGGAAAAAAGGAACCCTAGGATAACTTTGTTCTCCATCTGCCTCTCTGTCTGGTCTATGGTCCCTCGGAGCTGTAAAAAAAGTTTCTAAGTCAACATAAATACTGTGTGGTGATACGGAACCCTTTGTGCGCGAGTCTGACTCGCACTTGACGGGGTTTTTTAAATTTTTAATTACAAAAATCATGCTTATTGATATATTAATATTTGTAATTTTGAATGTTTTCGTTTCAAATGGAATCAAAACAAACCGTATGATGTAACTCTTACATCAACATGTTTATGACTTATTCTGAAATAATATTATTGTTGTATCATTATTCCTTTGTTTATAACTTGATAGTATTTTTTAAAGATCATTCTAGATTTTTATGCTTATCTCGTGAAGATGTCTGCAACATAGACCGCAAGTTTAAAAAATCCAGTGGATACTCTTTGATTTTCCTAGATAAAAAGTAGCCTATGTAGCCTAAGGTACATCCCACTTCCCAGGATAGGCGGTCCCTGGGATGTATAGTGTACCTTACCTTCCCTTAAAATCAGTTGAGCTGATGGGCCGTGAGAAAGGAACAGATAGAAACCATTTTATATTTATAACTTGACTAGGTGATACCTGCGACTTCGTCTGCGTGGATTAAGTTTTTTTTATTCTTACAGGATCTCTTTCTTTTTTCCTAGCCTAGCCTATGTCCTTCCCCAGGATACATCCTATCCTTATATCAAATTTCATCTAAATCGGCTGAATAGATGACCTGTGAAAGCTTAGCAGACAGACAGACACTCTTTCGCCTTTATAATATTAGTATTTTTTTTTATCCACTACAAGCTAGCCCTTGACTGCGATCACACCTGATGGTAAGTGATGATGCAGTCTAAGATGGTAGCGGGCTAACCTGTTAGGGGCATGGCAGTTATATTAAACCCACACCCCTATGTATGTATGGGTGATGCCAGCGATATCGCCCGCGTGAATTAAGATTTTTCCCGCAAGAGCTTTTAATTTTCTAGGATAAAGTAGCATATGTCGTTCCCTGGGATACAACAAATCCCTGTACCAAATTTCATCTAAATTGGTTGAATGGATGGGCTGTGAAAGCATAGCAGACAGAGACAGACAGAGACACTTTCTCATTTATAATGTCATGTATGGAATTATGGATATGGAAGTATGGATATTAAGTATGTATGTATTTGCACACTATACACGGAAAGTCCAAATCAAGTAGGGATTTCCGAGTGATGTGCTCTTATCACATTTATTGTGTTAGTGTATTACAAATTAAGAGTGATATCGAGTGATTACTTATTAAATTTCGCTAAGGATCATGACCTCCATTAATAATAGGGGTTTTCTTGGGTTAATATTGAGGAATGAGTTGTTGCGTCATCTTTTGACTCAACCACCGGTTCGGAAAGCAGATTCTACTGAGAAGAGCCGGCATGAAACTTAGTAGTTGCTCTTTTTTTTAAAACATGACATTACAAAAAGTGAGTAATAATGATTGTTGAGCAATGTTGACCCAAGTCGGTATCTGGATGGGTTACCGAATTTTAAGGTGAGGAAATCCTCCATGACAGCCTAGGCGGGCATGTTGAGCCGTTGGTCTCGTTTATTATCACTAGCATCTGACAATAAATAATTGTTCTTTTTAATATAAAATAGTATTTAATGAGTATTTTTCTTGTATAAAAAAGTTTCCTGTTGAGTTTCTTGACAGTCCTAGCAGTAGAATCTCCTTTCCAGACCAGTGGTAGAGTCAGCATTTGTCAATTAATATGGCACAAGTAATCAGACATTTAATTTCTTTGTAGGTAAACACTTAAATAAAATTACAAAACTTATTTTTCAGATCACAAGATGGCAATACATATTATAATATTTTTCGTGCTTGCAACATTGCTCCCGCTGTTGAACACAGAGTACATTCCACCCGGCCCTGCTTACCCGTGCCCGAAAGAGACAGATAACCCGCTGTTATTCCCCTGCGTGTGCGAGAAAGGGACAGACGCGGGACTGTATGTGCAATGCTCCAATACAGGATTAGCTGTCATGAGTGTGGGCTTGGGTAATATCGCGGGTATGGGTCTACCGATAGAGAGACTTCTCCTTAAGGAATGTAAAATATGTGAGTATGTATTTAATTTTTCAATACATTTACTCGTAAAGTTGTTATTACTTGACCGCTGATACAACTATTAAGTAGACTTTTACCACTCTTGGGCGATAAAAATATTGTCACAGTTAAGTACTCTATAAAGCCATGCAGCTAAATTCATTTTCGCATTAGTACGGTAATATGATGGCTGCCATGCAAATCATCAATTGTTTTGATGGTAAGGTATTTAATAGTACCTAGCAGTCCGACAGAGACAGGCAACCTGCTGTAATTCCCCTGCGTGTACGAGAGAGGGACAGACGCGGGACTGTATTTACGATGCTCCAATACAGGAGCTGTCATGAGCGTGGGTTTGGATAATATCGCGGTTATGGGTCTTCCGATAGAGAGATTTCTCTTTATGAAATGTAAATTAAGTGGGTATATAATTTTTTAATACATTAAACTAGTAATGTTGCTATTACTTCACCGCTGATAAAACTATTGAATAGATTTACCACTCTAGGGCGATGAATATTTTGAAACACAGTTAGTCTACAAAGCCGTGCAGTAATGTTCATTTTCGCATTAGTGCGGTAATATGATGGCCGCCATACAGAACATCAATTGTTACGATGCCAAGGTATTTTAGAGTGCCATGTAGTCCGAAAGAGACAGACAACCCGCTGTTATTCCCCTGCGTGTACGAGAAAGGGACAGGCGCATGACTGAGTTACAGACATCCATCCATCCATCCATGCATCCAAACATTCGCATTTATAATATTGGATACTAAAAAGTACTTTTTCTTTTTTCCAGCACATTTGTTCGGCCCACTCCTCCATAGATCGACGGTAAGGACGCTTCACATCGTCGACACGCCGATAAAGTCCATAGACGAATACGCGTTCTTCGGTGTGAACAGGACCTTACAGGAAATATACATGCGCAATACTAGGATAGAGGAATTCCCCAAGAAGGCATTTCAGGTAAGACACTATTTACACTCTCTAGGTATGTGTCGTATTCCTCATTACTGAGAGGATTAACCAAATAATGGTAGGAGTTTTCTTGGGATAGTAATGCGGATTCCGCATACGACTCGACTAAGAGTATTTGAACTCTTCGGTTTTGTAACGATTATTATCTGATGTTAATGATAATAACCGGACCGACGGCTTAACGTACTCTCCGAGGAACGGGGGAATCGAAAAGGCCAAATTTGGACCTTCAAATTCGTCACCCATACAGTTACCGACTTGGGTCAACGTTGCTTAACATTCGCAATCGACTGATATGCGTTGTCACAACTAGGCCACTCGTCCCTCAAATAAAATTTTGTATAGAGGATTAACTTTAAAAAAAATCAAATGTTTTTTATTCAAATAAACTTTTACTTTTACGACTTTTGAATCGTCGAGTGAATCTTCCACTGGTTCGGAATGCCATTCCTACCGAGAAGAACCAGCAAGAAACCCGGCGGTTGCTCTTTTGAAAAAAATAATTTAAAATTTCATTCATTTGTAGATACATTAGTAACCGCTGTCCTTAGCATTGCTGGAGTGAGTCAAATTCATACTCCTTTGTCATTCAACAGTATAATAAATAAGCTTTTTTTCGACGACCTTCGGACCTTCTTGAGGCGGAGCGATGGAGTCATGAGCTTTTTTTTGTTCTAGATCCTAGGCAACCTAACAATCCTGTCCATAGACGGCCACCGTATGACGTCACTAAGCAAGGACATATTTGCGGGTAGTCTAGCTACCGGTCGGATAGAGAAGCTACACTTGGTGAACGGTCTGCTATCCGACATACCCATCGAGGCTTTTCAGGTAAGCTTCCCACTGCGTTGACTAGATGGCGTTTGTCGAAGTTACCTACTGAAGTCTACATCGCGATATTGGGAATCGTTCAAGTTAGGGTGCCTAGGCATAACACCAGCCCAGAGGGAGGTTTTCCTATTGTTGAGGACGAAAGCTCATTTAGGCATACAAATCAAAATAGCGTGTACTCTATGCAGATAAGTTTTGCTTACTCTGTGTTTTTACTTACCACGGAAAAGCCAAAAGGAAGGGTTATGATTTTAGCAGTCTTATGTGTGTATGTTTGTATATTCCACCGTAGCACCTAAACTACTGGACCGATTTTGATGAATGAGGTGTCAATCGATTCGTTTTAATGGTCCGGCTGACATAGGCTACATTTTATTACTAACAAAATCGATATGACGGATGTGAAATCCAAAAAAGGGAGGGTCTCTAAAATTTTTTTTTGCTAATGTATCGTGTGAGAAAGAAAGAGGTGAAAATTCAGAGTTCATAAATGTGATATTGTACAATTTTAAAATATACCAAGCGACAGAAAACCAATTTTACAATAATATTATTTTCGTAGTAGGGTTACAGGTTTTTAAACCATTTCTTCTTATTTTGACATTTTATTTACTTATTATATACGACTGCCTGAAAAAAGGAGTATATTGTTTTCAGGGTTCATGTATGTATGTATGTATATATGTGAGTTTGTATATTCCACCATAACTTCTATACGCCTGAACCGATTTTGATAAATGAGGTTTCGTTAGAATTCCTAGCTTATTCCGGGTGACATAGGCTAGAAAATTTAAAAAAATAATTGATGGGGTGACTATGGTCCCGCATTAAAGACTAAAGTTGAAAAAAAAATTCGAAAGTAAAATTAACTATATAATCATCATCTAGAAAATGATGAGTAGATTCCAAAAATATATAACACCATAGTTCAATATCCAGGGATTCACAAAAAAATATCATTTAACTTTTTAGTTCGTTTTTAACTTTTTAGTTAGTTCGTGTTTTGGCAGGTCAGTCGTGTTTTTTAATTTTTTAAATTATTAACTTGTATATAATTTCACTATTAAATCAGCATATAGCAATCCTATATCGAAAAAATTGCTATAATCATTGCTACAAATACAATCTCAAATCTGTTACATTTTCACTTAAACTTTAAGTTTTATTTTGATTGCAGAATCTGAAAAAGCTAAAAACGCTGGACCTCCACGGCAATCGTTTGGCGACGTTAAAACGGAACCAATTCAGAGGTTTAAGAGATACAGAAGTATTAGATTTAAGGTGAGAAATATCTATACTAATCTGCTTACTTCTATGTACTAATATTTTTTTTATTTTATGCACTACAAGCTAGCCCTTGACTAGCTCACCTGATGGTAAGTGATGATGCAGTCTAAGATGGTAGCGGGCTACCCTGTTAGGGCCATGGCAGTTATATTAAACTCATACCCCTTCGGTTTCTACACGGCATCGTACCGGAACGCTAAATCGCTTGGCGGCACGTCTTTGCCGGTAGGGTGGTAACTAGCCACGGCCGAAGCCTCCCACCAGGCCAGACCAGGGAAAATTCAGAAATTATAAATTCCCAAATTGACCCTGCCGGGGATCGAACCCAGGACCTCCGCACGTTAAAAAAGAGGTCGTCAAAAAAGAGGTTTTGTATATAAAAGTGAAATACCACTCATTCACTCATTCACTGACTTGAAATTTAAAAAGTTCCTTTTACGGTGTAAACATCAGCTAAGAAACGGTTTTGAGAATATTCAACCCTAAGGAGTTGAAATGGGGGTTGGAAGTTTGTATGAAAGTCCTTTGTTTTTGATGTTAGAGACATGAACATTGGCCATTAAGTTATTACATACTAGCTGATGCCCGCGACTTCGTCCGCGTGGTTTTAGTTATTTGTTTTCCGGGATAAAAAGTACAAGTTTTCAACCTTACCAATGTCAAAAATCACGTCGATCCGTTGCTCCGTCGCGGCGTGATTGAAGAACAAACCAACAAACCAACACCCAAACACACTTTCGCATTTATAATATTAGTATGATAAATAATAAAAACCTGTGTAAGCAGTTTCCCGAAGAGGGTCAAATGGGGGTTGGAAGCTTGCATTCAGTTTCTATGTTTTTGAAATTGACGACCTCCGTGGCGCAGTGTTGAGCCCTGTTGTCTTAACGTGCGGAGGTCCGGGGTTCGATCCCCGGCAGGGTCAATTTGGAAAATTTATAATTTTTGAGTTTTCCCTGGTCTGCATGGCCTGATCGGCCGTGGCTAGTTACCGGCAAAGACGTGCCGCCAAGCGATTTAGCGTTCCGGTACGACGCCGTGTAGAAACCGAATGGGGGGTATGGGTTTATTAAAACTACCATTCCCCTAACAGGTTGGCCTGCTACAATCTTAGACTGCATCATCACTTACCATCAGGTGAGATCGCAGTCAAGGGCTTACTTGTAGTGGATAAAAAAAAAATTTTTAATCCTTTTTCTCTTGTATCATGTAAACTTGTGTGTGACTATGTTTATTTTATTTTTCCACAGTTACAATAACATCACAAAACTGGACGGCAGCCATATTGGTGATCTAACCAAGCTTGGCTGGTGTAATGCAAGTCACAACTTACTACCGGACATACCCAGGTAAATAAGCTTGTTAAGGGCCAAAAACGATGCATAAAGTGGGAAAAGGATAGATTTAGTCACTGTAGTACTTAAAAGAGATAGCAATAAAGCATAGTTAATCGCAACGGGAGAAAAAAAATCAATGCACAATAGGCATGATGACTGATTTTGAAAAATGGTCAGATTATGTTCGGAAGTATGGTGTCATGGCGTCGTTTGTGACGTCACTATTATTTTTACCAATGTACTCTGTGCCGTGTGTAGTAAGCAATAGTGTGATTGTCAAAGCTCGAAAACAAACTATTGTGACGTCATTCGCTTCTTGGTGTTTTAACCATTATGGCGGATTGCTGTATTTTATAATTTTATTTTATCAAAATAAATAGCAATTTCACTCGAAATAGAAAAATAAATACGTTTTTTATAATCCATGAATCCTATTTCATTAGATAGATTCATAATTTCATTGATTCTTGGTTACTGTCATCAGGCCTATTACGTTGGTATGGGCAATTCACCCGCCGCTGGCACCTTGAGTTATTTAAGAGATGTATCTTTATTTAGGAGGGACTAGTGGCCTAGTTGTGACAACGCTTATAAGTCGATGGCGATTGTTAAGCAACGTTGACCCACGTCGGTAACAGGATGGGTGACCGAATTTGGAGGTTCAAATTTGGCCTTTTCGTTTCCTCCGTGCCTCAGAGAGCACGTTAAGCCGTCGGTCCCGGTTATTATCACCAACATCTGATAATATGAATATGATAATAAAAACCTAAGAGTTTAAATAGTCGAGTCGTATGCGGAAGGACGTGGGAACCCACCGCATTATTGTTCTAAGTAAACTCCTACCATTATGTGATTAATGGAAAGGGGCTCGACCCCCAGTAATGAGGAATACAACGCAGAGAGAGAGAGAGAGATCTTAGTTTATAGATTGTAGTTGTTCTTGTTTTTTTCCCAGGGGTATGTTCGCGAGAAATACAGTGATAAAAGTGGTACATTTGGATAATAATAAAATAAAGAAATTGGATACAAATAGTTTTAAAGGGATGAGGTTTCTGAGGTAAGTTTTGCTAAAAGTTTTTTTTTAATTTTTTAATCCACTACAAGTTAGCCCTTGACTGCGATCTCACCTGATGGTAAGTGATGATGCAGTCTAAGATGGTAGCGGGCTAACCTGTTATATTAAACCCATACCCCTAGTCGGTTTATACACGGCATCGTACCGGAACTATAAATCGCCTTTGCCGGTAGGGTGGTAACTAGCCACGGCCGAAGCCACCAGGGCAGGCCAGGGAAAATTCAGAAATTATAAATTCCCAAATTGACCCTGCCGGGGATCGAACCCGGGGCCTCCGCACGTTAAGACAACAGCGCTCAACACTGCGCCACGGAGGTCGTCAATACGTCGTATTTTTGAAGTAGAGAATAACTCGGATCTCTTGTCGGACGAAAGTCTGTTTTTATCTATTCAACCAATTTTTATGAAATTTGGTACAGCGGTATGTTACATCCCAGGGAAGGACATAGGATACTTTTATACCGGAAAATTAAAAAATTCCCGCTGGAATCAAAAAACCTCAATGCACGCGGATGTAGTCGCAGGCATCAGCTAGTAAAAAATATTTACTTACTATATTTTATTTTGTTTTTCAGACGCCTTTACCTCCAAGACAACGAAATTTCAGAAGTAGGTACAGGCACTTTCAGCGCAGTGACTAGAATAGGCACGGTCGATCTAGCGAGGAACAAAATCACCAAAGTCAACTACCAGATGTTTCAGGCTGTGAAATACGCTGAGGTAACGTATTTATTCATTCTTACCTGTCAATGATATTCTCAATTACCTGTGATTTTGACCGGCAGTTTTAAGTGAATACGTTAAGATAACATATACTTTAGTACTGTTATGACTTATGAGCGATTTCACCAACAACACCTATGTTTTAGGGAACACCTAAGACAGACAGGTGACAGTTTACGCTATTCACCGCCCAGTAAGCCAGTGCGAATCGTGGCGGATTATAGCAAACTTCTAGTTTCTTAAGCCTACATCCTAAAAAACTTATATCTTGTAAGGGTGTTGTTGTTGTATCGAAATAATAACTATTACAATCTACAGTTTTCAAAGCCATCAGAAAACCTCAACTTTCAAAAAATTCATATTTTTTAATGTTTTTCTTTTCAGTTAATAAATTTGGCCGAGAACAAAATAACTTTTATAGACAAGCAAGCATTCACCGATCTCTACTTGGCTACGGTTAACATATCCCACAATGAATTAACGACCATCGAACCTGGGGCCTTCCAGAATTGTAACAACATGACCCTCTTGGATTTGAGTCATAATAAATTGAAGGAAATCAACAAGAAAGCGTTCGATGAAAACACTTATGCGTCTGAGCTTCAGGTTTCTTATAATGAGTTCACGGATTTGGGCCAGGTAAGTTTTGTTTAAGATCTATTACATTACTTTAACTTTCCCTGTGGCGTCGTTGCATAATGTAAATTTATTTATTTATTAAATAAATAAAAAAAATTACATGATGTTCTTTCCGGTCTTTTCGTGGATCCATAACATCCATACTAATACTACAATATATTGCTATTAACTGCCTCGTTGGTCTAGTGGTTAGCATGTTCGACTGCGGCCGACAAGGTCCCGGGTCGGGCCGTAGCAAGTATTGGGTTTTTCTGAAAAGAAATTCTCAGTACTAGCCCGGAGTTAGGAAATTGGCGATGTTACACCCCCGTGCCTCGGAGAGCACGTTAAGCCGTCGGTCCTGCGCCTGATCTCTCTCCGGTCGTGTCGGATTTTCCGTCCCATCGGGCTATGAGAGTAAAGGAACAGAGAGTGCACCTGTGTATGCGCACACACTTGTGCACTATAATATCTCCCGCGCAGATGGCTAATCTCTATGGAGATAGGCCGCCGTGACCGAAATTCGGTCGGGAGGACATTATTCGTGCAAAGACGTATTCCTCAGCTCAGACTTTTGGCCTGAGGGCATAGTTTACCGTCGCTTGAGGGAAGCCAGACCAGAATCCCTACTGTTTCATAATTATTTTCATATGTATTAATATTATTTTATTGTGTTATATGTTATATTATGTATATATTTCTATGGGCCTAGTTGCCTGATTTAAACAAATAAATAAATAAAATAAATAAATTATTATTATATTGCTACCAGATAGCATAAACAGTCGCGTCAAAAGGCTGTATTAAAGATGCATATCTCAAATTTCGGCACTGTAAGACGGGTAAGTGAACCGTGGCCTAGCGGTCAAATAGCGGGCGCGATTCCCAGAGAGACGTTGGTTCAAATCCTGCCGGTTCAGCAAATTTTTGATATGTATTTAAGTAGGTTTAGAAACTTTTCTTGTGTGTGAAGCATTGTAATAAAAATGTAAAAATCATATTATAAACTTACCTGTACCTTACAATTCCAGATACCAGTCCACAATATGACAGGTATAACAAAGTTGAACGCTTCATACAATAGTATCACAACGATACCGAAAACAGCATTTCCTAAACTATACGAACTTCATACCGTAGACGTATCACATAATAATTTATCAGAAATTTTCAATGCTGTGTTTCAAAACCTATTTTCTATAAGGTAAGTTTTATTTACACTATTAATAGTTTTTACCTGTAAACTTTTTTATTTAAATTTTTACTCGCCATTAGGTATGGTAACATTAATTCATGCTATTATCAAAAATGCGAAAGTCTGTCTGTTTATCTACGCTTTTACGACCAATACGTTCAAACGACGAAATTTAGTACGGATATAGGTTGCATTTTTTTATTTTTTAGTATACACTACAAGTTAGCCAGGTCAGCCGTATGGCAGTTATATTAAACACGTGCCCTTAATCGGTTTATACACGGCATCGTACCGTACAATATACATACGGCATTTTTATCCTGTAAAATTAGAGATTTCCCTCGGGAATTCTATAATCCCCTTGTTAAAAATAGCTCAATTTAAAAAAAAATAGATAAGAAATATACTTTTAAAAAGAAAAGATTTTCTGGAATTCCTTTGAGTTGGTTCCCTTGTCCTACGTGAGAGCGACGCGATGCGATACGACGCCATAGAAAATGAAAGACGTATTATGTGACACTGTCGCGTCCCGTTGCTTTGTGTCGCATTACCGCATTTGTCGCTCACCTTAAACAACGGGTTATTCGTTAAAGGTTAAAAAAATCAAATTAAAAAATAACATTTCATTTTTTTCAGGTTCCTAAACCTAAGTTACAATTCCCTGGAGCGCATAAAACCGTCGACTTTCGGTACGATTCCCACAGTACTGGAGCTGGATTTGTCGCACAACAAGTTGGTCGACGTGTCGCGCGGCAGTCTCGCTAAGTTGGCCAGCTGTAGACTATTGGACATTAGCTTCAACCACTTGGATAGGATCTTCCAGATTCCTATCAGTTTGGGGTGAGTTTTGGTTTGATTAAACGGGTTGGTTGGGAGTTGACATATAAAAGATTTTTCACAATTCTGTAGGCTATATTTTGTTAGGCTGAAATTTATGGAATGGCATTATTATACATCGTTAGTGTTAGTTTAAGCAAAAAAATGTGTCAAAACTTGCAGGATTTTAAAATATATTTTGGACAAAATATAACATGGTGTAAAAATTGCAATAGATTCTGTTACTCATTCTGAACAAACTACTTTCAGGGTTTGCTTAAACTAACGTTGTATATAGTTTTACATATTATATGTGATACGGAATGGAATTCCGATCCAGTGGTAGATTCACTAGAAGATTTTGATAAAAAGCACTTTTAACGTTTGAGTTAAAAAATATGAGATTTTTTGGCGATAAAATACGTAATAATAATAATAATAATAATAAATAATAAATCGTTTATTTCAGGCAAAATACCCATAACAAATACAAAAGATAAATACAAATTATAAAGCCATAAACGTAATATTAACATAAAGTTAAAATTAAAATTGAAATTAAAACTATAGAATACAATTAAATTAAAATAAAATAATAATGTCAATATAAATATTGCGGTATTTTGCGGTACCTATTTGCGGTTCTTGTCACGATGTACGGCAAGCCAGTACTTTACGATGGCATTATCCGGGCACCCAGAGCATACACTGAGGATCTCGTTTCTGGAGGTGCGAATGCGGGACCAAAACGCCGCAACTCGCGATCTTATAATTGCAAAGTAATCGGGGACTCTGGCGTCGGCAAACATTCCGGACGCACTGCAGTATTTGGGCAGTCTCATCAGAATACGGTATGCGTTATTATACTGTACTCTGATGCTGCTACGTGCACTTTTGGTGTAGTTGACCCAAAGCTGACACGTGTAGAAGCATTGACAATACGCCCTAAACAGCGTCAGCTTTGCCTCAGCACTACACCTCAAAAACCGGCGTGCGAGCATGTTGCACCTAACAGCCAGAGCCCTCCTTTCACGTTCTATATCCTCGTTATCGCGTAGATCCTCAGTTAGAATATGCCCCAAGTACCTGAATCGCTCCACTCTTTCTACCGGTACTCCATCTAGGAAAACCGATGGGATCCTCTCCGGACCTTTACCCGCGCGGAAAACCATCATCTGCGTCTTTTTAACATTATACTTGAGGCCGTGACTTCTTGCATATTGCTCACAGATGTTAAGTAGCCGCCTAAGACCATTGATTGAGGGACTTAGAAGTACCATGTCGTCAGCATAGCTGATATTATTTATGCATGTTGTACCTATATGACAACCTACTCTAGCACTTCTAAGCTCCTCAATCAGATCGTTTACATATAGGCTGAAAAGGTCCGGAGAGGTTAGCCCGCCTTGACGAACGCCACATTCTAATCTAAAATCACTAGAGGTGGCGTCGCCCCATTTCACAAAATTCGTTTGGCTTCCGTACCAGTATCTCAACAGATCTACAGTCTTTCGCGGTACATTAGACGTAATGAGTTTTTGCCATAGCAACTGATAATTTACTAAGTCAAAAGCTCGGCTAAGGTCTAAGAAGCATGCGTACACGGAGGTGTGTCTATTAGTATAGTAGTTGACCGTGGATTTGAGGCTGAAGATAGCAGTATCTGTTGAAAGCCCGGGACGGAAACCAAACTGCGCGTCATCGATTCTAATATTCTCATTTATATCAGAATAAATTAACCTTTCCAGTATTTTGCCTATAATAGTCCCTAAAGAAATCGGCCTGTAGTTTTTGAGGCTGGAAAGGTCACCGGTTTTATTTTTGGGGACAGGAACCACCATCGTCCTCATGAGGTTGTTTGGCAAATAGCCTACGTTTACACATATAGTAAACAGTTCCGCCAGTATATTGAACATGTAATCACCTGCATACAATATGTGTTCCAAACTGAGCCCATCATATCCTGAAGCCTTACCCCTTTTCATTTTCATCACCACACTAGCCACATCGCCGGCTGAGTAGCGGTGAGAATTTTCGTCATTTATGTGCTTTTCACTAAGAATAGGTGCACCTTCTGAGCTCAGAGCGGGTAATGGATCCACTTTGAAGTGGTGCAAAAATAAGTCGGCAATCAGCTTCGGGTCCTGGACGTCATCGACGCTTACGGGTAGGTTAGCCTTATAGTTAAGGCGTTTGGTAGCCTTCCAAAATTTAACAAAATTTTTGTCAGCTTGGTGAGACGCTAGTATGTCCATCTTTATCTGATCCTCGTTATTTTGGCACCACTTCAATTTATTTTTGAAAGACTTACGACTGTCCGTCATTTCATCGTAGATCGCACCAGATTGCGGTCTACCATACCATAGCCAACAGTCAAAGTAATACCTCGCCTTCTGATGACTCTCACGGACGTGGTAGTTCCATCCCAAGACATTCTTACGCCTTGCCGGTACATCGCGACAAACACTATTTTTAGCACAGTCTTGAAGAACTTTAACTATGCTGTCATAATAATTATCCAATAAAATTAAATGTGCATTACAAATCTTACAGTAACTAAAATTACAATCTGTACAGTTTAAAAAATGACTAGATAAATTGAAAACACTTAAGCTATCACAGCAATACTTATTATATCGACTAATTTCATCCACTCCTCTGTTACCCCAGTGAACACCAGAAAGTGGATTATTTTCTGTAGAGATTGTAATTTTCTTTGGGATTATATCCAGTTTGCACTTAACCAGAAGAGGATAGTGGTCTGACCAATACACTCCAAGATCCACACAAACGGAGGCAACCGTCGCATGCGCAGCAGCTGTCACAACGCAATGATCTAACCAGCGCTTAGTCCCACTGCCATCGTTTACATGTGTAAACGAGTCCGGAGCTAAAACTTCAGTATCAACACACACGAGTGAGTGGTCAGCGCAGAAGGCATGCAGCTCGTTACTGAACCTGGTACCACAATGTGCATTATAGTCGCCCAATATGTAGACAGCCTCGACGTCGTTATCGCTAATGACGGCCTCAATGCTCCCCAAACAACTTATAAAGTCTGTTAAGCTGTCTTCGTTCCCATCGTCATATGGTAAATAAACGCTCATGACAAGGATATGACGTCCGCCCAGATCAATTTGTACGGCCGCCAATCTGTCACTAGTACAGTCTATTATCGATACACAGGGAAACACTGATTTACGCCACATCAACGCAAGTCCACCGTATGGTCGGCCTTTAAGAACTCCGGCCGAGGTATCAACCGCTGATTTTGCGAAACAACTGAACAGCTGATTGAGCTCATTGACCACACCTAGATCATGGGGGAGGAGCCAAGTTTCCTGCAGGGCCAAAATGTCGACAGAATCGGTCAATTTTCGAATTTGTTCAGCAGATCGTTTTAAAGAACGACAGTTAAAGGTAGCTAATGTAATATTGGTAGGTGTACTTCCCATATTATTGTTTGTTATTTAAAGCTGTACGTAACTGTCGTTCCTTAAAACGCCGGTATACAAGCCCTGCAGGCCAGAACTTCGCATCCAGAAATTTATCGATCTTACATGCGTGTATTCTAACCTTAAACGAGTTAAAAGAGGTTTCTCTGTTTTGTGCAAGTCGTTCAACACTAATACACTCCTCCCCCATGTCATGTATATGTTCCTTAATATTCGTTTCCGAAACGGTTTTTAAGGCGCGAGAAATATATATCGAGCATACTGGCTCTGCGACCTGTATTTTACATTGGCCCACCGAGGTTCCCCTCATATTACAATTTTTAGATTTACGTTTTTTATATTCTACAATTTTAAACGACGAGTCATCGTTCGGAGGTAGTTCCTTAAAATTGGTCGTTACGTCGCGCACAACTGTGCATTCCTCAGCTAGGCCAATATCACCCGAACAAGAGCTCTGCATACGGGCGCTTTTCGGTTGGCGCAAACGATCCTTGTTATACACGATGTCGCGATAAGTCGGCGTGTGCGAGCTCTGCGTAACTTCTTCATTCACAAGAATGGGGTGCGGTGCAGTCATAAGCGGTAGCGGAGTCCGCTGTATTGGTGATTTTTTCTTCATAGGAGTCGTCATAGTCTGAGATGTGCTGGAACCATGTTCTTTATGCGAGTTGAAAGAGTACCGAAAATCCGCCAGCTCAAGGCTGAACTTCGTCTTAAAGTCACTTAATTCTGCTCTCATCATAGACATGTCCTTCAGTAGGCGGGTTACGTCCACATGATCGAAGGAGATAGGTGGTAGACGATTCAAATCCCTTGCAACAAAGGTTGGAGTTACATCTGGGTCGATTTCTTTCAGAAGTTTAATGACATCCTTAATGTTTTTCTTCCGCTTATCCTCCCCTTTCCTTTGTATGTTTCTGACCGCACCATCACCACAAGCGCTGTATAATGCTTTCTTGCCTTCTTCGATTTCCAAGTCCGTAAAGTTTGTGGCACAGATCTGCACAATACTTAACTCATCCAGAACATCTATCTTATTTTGCACAAAAGTTAAGAACTCATTGATAATAATGGTCTTAGTCGCCATAGCCTTACACTTAGACCATACACAACTTTTTTAATACGTCATTTGCACTGTATTGCACTGTACACGTCCGCTCGCAATGGCGACGCGCGACCGACCCTTACCCATACCCATACAGGGCCTTACTGCGTCTATGGTGCTCGAGAGCGGAAGCACTGGCGGGGACGCTTCGATATATAGATTACGGTATAATGCAATGGCGGCCGTGTTTGTAAATCACTAAATCCTTACTAATATTATAAATGCGAAAGTGTGTCAGTCTGTCTGTCTGTCTGCTACGCTTTAACGGCCCATCTATCCCATCTATTCAGATAGGCTGTATCCGTATCCCGTGTATAGGCTAAAGGAGGTTAGGCTTTTTATCCCGGAAAAAAGTTCTCGCGGGAATCAAAAAACATAATCAACGCGGACTAAAACGCGGGCATCATATAGTAAAAGTATAAGTTTGTTGATAACCGGTGTTTTTTAATTGACTGCTGAGTATTGCAATTTGAATCGTTGAGAAAATGTACCACTGGTGGTACATATTTTTTTTTATATGGTGAGTGATGATGCCGTCTAAGATCGTAGTAGGCTAACCTGTTAGGGGTATGGTAGTTATATTAAACCCATACCTACCACTAATCGGTTTCTGTACGGCATAGAACCGGAAAGCTAAATCTCTTGGCGGTACGTCTTTGCCACTGGGGTGGTAACTATAGCCTATAGACATTATAAATTCCACATTTGACTCCGCCGGCAATCGAACCCTGGACTTGATAACACAGCGCTGGGCCCTGTATCATGCCTTTTCAATAAAATAAATAAAAAATTATTTGTTTTAGAGAACTTAACTTCGCCCACAACAACCTAAGCGAAATCAAAATAAGCACTTGGCCGTCCATGAACGCGTTATTGCACCTCAACTTATCGCACAACAAGTTGGAAGACCGGTTGACACACGACGCGTTCTCTAGTCTACTGACGCTGCAGTCGCTAGATCTGTCGAGCAACGGGTTAACCAAACCGCCCTGGGAAGCACTGAATACTCTAACTAGTCTACAATATTTGTATTTACAGGTAAGTTTGTTTAATTTGTCTATTAACGCTTCTATCTCAACACGCACAACAACTTGGAAGATCGGTTGACTCACGACGCATTCTCTAGTCTACTGACGCTGCAGTCGCTCGATTTATCTAGCAACGGGTTGACCAAACCGCCCTGGGAAGCTCTGAATACGTTGACTAGTCTACAATATTTGTATTTATAGGTAAGTTGGTTTAATTTTTTTTTATTAATGCTACTACGA
This sequence comes from Erebia aethiops, assembly GCA_923060345.2. NCBI lineage: Eukaryota > Metazoa > Arthropoda > Insecta > Lepidoptera > Nymphalidae > Erebia > Erebia aethiops. The sequence continues at coordinate 6,302,192 of OV281087.1, read as the reverse complement.
CTCAACTTATCGCGCAACAATTTGGAAGCTGGACTATCGCACAACCAGTTGATGGATTTATTTCGTCTCGGCCTAGTTTCTAGCGCCGTATTTAGATTTGTCACACAACAACTTATTATTACCATTGAAAATGGTTATCAGATGCAAATCGCCTGAGACTTAGTTTTGGCCATAGCTCCGAGGATTCTGGGAGGATCGAAATGGGAATAGCACCAAGAGTTGAGGAATTTATCGAGACACGTGTGAGCGTTTGAATTTTGAAAAATGTAAAAAATATCGGGTTTTGAGGGGTGTTTGTTTACTAAATATTTCGGAAAAAAACCGACTTAAGAAAAAATGAAAAAAGGATGCTAGGGATTTTCCAAATTATTCGCCATTTTGTAGCTAAAATAATAATTTTAGCTACAAAATGGCGAATAATTTGGAAAATCTTACTAATATTATAAATGCGAAAGTTTGGATGTATGGATGTCGGTATGGATGTTTGTTACTCAATCACGCCCCAACAGCTGAACGGATCTGGATGAAATTTGGCACAGATATAGATTATAGTCTGGAATAAAACATAGGCTACTTTTTATCCCGGAAAATTAAAGAGTTCCCGCGGGAACCACAAAACCTCGACCCACGCGTACAAAGTCGCGGGCGTTAGCTAGTTGTTTAATAATTGTGAGTTGTGACCTGTAGGTGGTCCCTTTAGATTTGGAATTGTAGAAAAACGGGTATTTCCGTATATTAAAAGTGATGGATGTTGATATGATGTTCTATGATTATTGACCGATCGTCATGGTAATGGTGTTAAAAGATGCGGATGCAGGCGAGAAGTGCTTTTTCGTAATTTTTTGTATTCATTTTCAAAGCTCCTTTCTTGCGGGGACTGAATAATCTGTGAATTTTTGTATCTTAATAGCACAACAACTTAACATCCCTATCAAAGTCAGCCTTCGGGAACTTACCGACGACTTTCAAGCTGGATCTATCCTACAACCAGTTGAGCGATCTAGGTCAGAGGACGTTCGATGGAATGCAACAGTTGCTGGATTTGTCGTTGAGAGGGAACAAACTAGAGCACATACAGAATGAGGTCTTCAAAGGATTAGTTGCTTTGAGGTATGTGTTTTTTATTAAATTAAATTTTGGCTTAATAAATGGAACACAAGGCAGAAGCGAATCTTTAGAAAAGAAGCCTTTTTTACGCCGCTACAAGTTAGCCCTTGACTGCAATCGCACTTTCACTTTTTCATTTTCACTTTCACAAGTTTCACTTTTGCCGTGTGTGAATTGATCACATACACACTTTTTTTTAATAATATTTATTTTTATACAATACAATATTTTACAAATATAAATATCATTACAAATATAAATACAAATATTTGGCTGTACGGGAGCTGGTGATATGGCTCGACCTTGACAATAGGTGATTCGAATTCAAATGCTTTTTATTCAAATAGACTTTTTACAAGTGCTTATGAATAGTCGAGCGAATCTACCACTGGTTCGGAATGCCGTTTCTACCGAGGAGAATCAGCTAGAAACTCGGTGGTTGCTCTTTTGAAAAAAAAAAATTACAATTGCATTAGTCTAAAGATACATAAGTAACAGCAGTCCTGAGCATTGCTGAAGCGAGTCAAATCCGTGCGCTTTTATCCGTACAGCCGTTCTGGCGTGATTGAGAACAAACATCCATCCATCCAAACTTAATAATGTACTAGCTGATGCCCGCGACTTCGCCCGCGTGGCTTAAGTTTTATGATTCTCGCGGGATTTCCTTAATTTTCCGGGGCAAAAAGTAGCCTATGTCACTCAGGTCCTCAACTATACCCATGCCAAAAATCATGTCGATCCGTTGCTCCGTTGCGACGTTATTGAAGGACAAACCAACAAACCAACACACTTTCGCGTTTACAATATTGGTATGATAGTTAATAGTTATAGTATAGTTATAGTAGTATAATATTATAATAAATAATTTGATTTATTTCAGGAGGTTAGATCTATCGTACAATGCGTTGGACAAAATTGACAACAAAACGAATGGACTTCTGGACGACTGTCTGTCGCTGGAAATGGTAAGTTATGAACAAAAACTTAGCTGGATTTTTTGTGGGCTCTTCTCAGACCAGGGCGCGTTTAAAACCCTCGCAGCTTTTCAAAGTAAATATATTTATTTAATTTAGATACAATATACATTTATTGACGTTCAGTTACTTATAAAATATGATGGTGATAATCAGTTACGGTATCTTAAAAGTAAAGCTACGAGGGTTCCAAACGCGCCCTGGTCTGAGTAGAGCCCGGAACAAACTCAGTCGGTTTTTTTTTTATTATCACCATCTCACAAATATTGTTTACCATAATTAGTCGTTGGAACAATACCACCCAACGTTCATTCATACCCATGCCTTCCTATCATTCAAATAATCCTTTACACTATGATAGGACTTTTCAATTAGTTTACGTTTTACAAAAAAAACCTATCTCATTCTTTCGCAGGCCTAATCGTATTATAAATATGTTTGTCTCTTTTTAGTGTGGCTTTTTCGTTTCATCGAATTTTCAAATCACAACGATCCTAAAGAAGTTTCACTTCAAAAAAACTTGAGTTAGAATTTTTTCATATTTTTTTTCAGGTAAACCTAAGCCACAATCATTTCGGATTCCTCTCAAGGAAGATGTTTCCAGCCAATCCGTGGATACCGTACAGACTGATGGAAGTCGACCTGAGCTACAATGAGATACCAGTGGTCACGTACGACATCACTTTTGGCGCCAAAAAGTTGAAGAAATTGGATTTATCCAATAATTATATAAACGATATTAGGAATAGTAAGTGAGCTAATATTTAAAGTAAACCTTGTTGACTGCCTCGTTAGTCTAGTGTTTAGCATGTTCGAAGTTCAGCTGACGAGGTCTCGGGTTCGAGTCCCGGGTGGGGTCATAATAAAGTATAGGGTTTTTCTGATTAGAAATTCTCAGTACTAGCCCGGTGTTAGGAAGTTGGCGGTGTTTCACCCCGTGCCTCGGAGAGCACGTTAAGCCGTCGGTCCTGCGCCTGATCTCTCTCCGGTCGTGTCGGTTTTCCGTCCCATCAGGGCTATGAGAGTAAAGGAAGAGAGAGTGTGCACTATAATATTTCCCGCGCAGATGGCTAATCTCTCTGGAGATTCGCCGTGGCCTATATACGGTCGGGAGGACATTTATTCATTTATTTAAACAACAATTTTAATGAATTAAATGATTAAGTCGCCAATATGGATGGTGACAACTCAATCAAATCAGCAACTCTTTAACAAACTTATAAACGCACTTCTAGTATGGAAGTTTGTATGAAATACATAGTTGTGACGTCATCAAATCTCAACACACTTTTTTTCTTTAATCTATGGTTTAAAATGTTTATCAAACTGAAATTTTGTCTTTCGGAAGACCCTCTATTTATCAGTAAGAAATAATTTATTTTTGACAATACCTATATTGTAGTTAAAAACAAACAAAATACTCAAACAAAAAAGAATTATTACAAAGTTAAAATAAAGTACAGACAGGAAAAGTTGAATTGAGTTTCCAATTTAGTTATAGTACAGAGTACAGACTAAGTAATTGAGCTGAGTCACAATAAAATAATTCTAATTGATTTTCCATTTCAGATGTTTTAGGCAATTTGACGTCACTGGAAGTTTTGGATTTATCCAACAATCAACTTAAGGATTTAGTTTCAAGAACATGTGAGTATAATTTTACTAATGTTATGTTTATGTTGTTTTGACGACTTCCGTGGCGCAGTGTGTAGCGCTGTTGCCTTAACGTGCGGAGGTCCCCGGTTCGATCCCCGGCAGGGTCAATTTAGGAATTTATAATTTCTGAATTTTCTCTGGTCTGGCCTGGTGGGAGGCTTCGGCCATGGCTAGTTACCATCCTACCGGCAAAGACGTGCCGCCAAGAGATTTAGCGTTCCGGTACGATGCCGTGTAGAAACCGAAGGGATGTGGGTTTAATATAACTGCCATGCCTCTAACAGGTTAGCCCGCTACCATCTTAGACTGCATCATCACTTACCATCAGGTGTGATCGCAGTCAAGGGCTAGCTTGTAGTGGATAAAAAAAAACTAGATGATGCCCGCGACTTCGTCCGTGTGGATTGAGGTTTTACGGTTCCCGGGGGAACTCTTGTCGGTATATAAAGTAGCCTATGTGTTATTCCAGACTGTAATCTATCTCTGTGTTAAATTTCATCAAGATCCTTTTAGCCGTTCTGACATGATTGAGTAACAAACATCTATCCAAACTGTCTCATCAATCAAATCAAATAAATATTGTACCTAAATGCGAAATTTTGGATGGATGGATGTTAATCAATCACGCCCCAACGGCAGTTTTGGGCTTAGATAATCCATATTAATATTATAAATGCGAAAGTGTGTCTGTCTGTCTTTCTGTCTGCTACGCTTTCACGGTCCATCCATTAAACCGATTTTGATGAAATTTGGTACAGGGATAGTTTGTATCCCGGGGAAGGACATGGGCTACATTTTATCACGGAAAATGAAAGAGTTCCCGCGGGAATTAAAAAACTTAATCCACGCGGACGAAGTCGCGGGCATCATCTAGTGGAGAAATAAATCTATATACTTTTTCCTTTAGATTAGTAAAACAATGAATAATCATGTCTATGATAGCGAGTAAGAATGGAGAAGTTTCATGGTGTTGTGAATATCATATATAACACGATGGAAGTAAAATATAGATTAAAACTTGTGAATCGTTTTTTTTTAATCCATCAATAAATGTCTGAGAAATTAATTATTTAATGTACACCGATTGCTGTATCTTACTTGAGTGAGAAATTTTGTGAGTGAGTTTTAGATTTAATACTTCAAAATTATCTTCACACACAAATTAAGTGCTTTTAATTCAATTAAGTCCATTTCTTTCTTTTATTTGGCTTTATAAAGTCGATTGTTAAAATCGTTTGACGTCACACGACCGTAAGGTTTTAAAGTTACATAACTTTTTCATTTGTTGAAATATTTTGATTGATGATTCTTTAATATTTTTGTTTTATTTTGTCTTCATTTTCATAGTAAATTAAAAAAAATGGAAACTTCTCCATTGTATTCTTAATTTTTTTATCAATTTTTTTTCACAGCCGACACAAAATTCAACCTCCCGGAAAACATGACCGAGATATATCTACAAAACAACACATTAGAGAGGCTGCCAGTGGAAGTTCTTATGAACTCTAGTCATTTGAGAGTTCTAGACCTAAGGAACAATTTGTTGACTAGTTTCTATCCAGAGTTGGTTAAAGAGATCCGAGATAACAACTTGATGGTGTATTTTGAAAGTAAGTAGCATATTGTGTAAGAATAACTTTTTATACTACACCCGCTCGGAAAGTACCTTCTTACTTTTTTAAAAACGAGGTAGAAATTAGGTCATTGCTACCAACCAAATATGCGGTCGGAAAAAATGTATGATATTTCATTGTTGACGTGCTAAGCGGGCAGAAAAAGTGTATGAAAATCCATTGTTAACGCGCTGTTTTTTTTTTTCATTTTATTTTGAGTAACATCAGTCAAGAAATGAATGTCGAGTAAAAATACTAACAGTATAATAATAAATAACTAAAAATCTATATCAAATATTAATAAAATTATCTTAAGTTATTCAAATTAATTTATTTCTGTTTTTTTTTTCAGATAACAAATTAAAATGCGACTGTTTCACCCGACCTCTAAAGCACTACTTACATAAATTACCGCAATCGGTTTTGAAAAACGACCAAAAATACAAAAATCTAGTCTGCTTCGAACCACCATCTTTGGAAGATGAAAACTTTTTGCAGTTAAATGAAGACAGATTATTGTGTGCTAGCAATGTTGAATTAAACGATAAAATGCGGTCGTATGGCAACACTGAGTATGATTTTACATCGGAACCCGACGTTTTGTTTAGAGATATACAATAGTAAGTATATTTTTGCCAATTTTTTTCTGGGTTCGATCCTTCCGTTAAATTCGATTTTCATATTATATTAGCCCGGGGATATGAAAATTTATGGGGAATAAAATCAAACTTTCTCCGTTACGTTATTGACTTTATGTTTCCATGACAATTTAATGTATTTTGATGAATATAAATTATATAATTATTATATATAAATGTATCAAGCATGCTTTCAGTAATATAAAAAAATGCGTTTATTTACCCTCATTTACTAATCTACTCGTATATATTTTATAATCGTTCGTAAAGAGTAAACTCCAGTCGTGCGTTGGAGCTGCCACACACAATTTTTTTAATATCCACTACAAGTTAGCCTTGACTGCGATCTCACCTGATGGTAAGTGACGATAGAGTCTAAGATGGTAGCGGGCTAACCTGTTAGGGTCATGGCAGTTATATTAAACCTCTAATCGGTTTCTACACAGCATCATAACTGAACGTTAAATCGCTTGGCGGCACGTCTTTGTCAGGTTTGTAACTAGCCACGGCCGAAGCCTACCAGGCCATACCAGGGAAAATTCAGAAATTATAAATTCCCAAATTGACTCTGCCGGGGATCGAATCCTGGACCTCCGCACGTTAACGGAGGTCGTCAAAACCTTCCTTTCCTTTCTTAAATTTACATTTTTTGGTATAGTACCTTTTAGATATAGTACTAATATTATAAATGCGAATGTTTGGATGGATGGATGGATGTTTGTTACTCAATCACGCCAAAACGGCTGAACGGATCTGGATGAAATTTGGCACAGAGATAGATTATAGTCTGGAATAACACGTAGGCTACTTTTTACTCCAGTAAATTAGGTAGTTCCAGCGGGAATAAAAAAATACTTAAACCACGCGGACTTAGATAGGGAAAATTTTGGGAACTTATAATTTTTGAATTTTCTCTGAGTTAGTTTGGTGGGCATTTTAAATATACTTTTTTGCATGTTGCATAGGTGGTTTTTGATCTTTATGCAACACAGATTTATTTTATTTTACCCCCTTAGGAGTTAAATTTTCAAAAATATTTTCTTACCTTTTCCTTTTATGTAATACTATCTTTTACCCGTGACTTCGTCTGCGTGCACCACACAAATTCCAAACCCCTTTTTTACCCCCTTAGGGGTTGAATTTGCAAAAATCCTTTCTTAGCGGATGCCTACGTCATAAAAGCTGTCTTTATGACAAATTTCAGCCCAATCCGTCCAGTGGGTTTAGCTGTGCTTTGATAAATCTGTCAGTCGGTCAGCCACCTTTTCCTTTTATATATTTAGATGTATGTTGTATTATGAAACTAACATTTTTGTCATTTGCCCCACAGTTCACAAACATCAATATACGCGTTCTGGTACGTATCGACCACAGACGACGTAGCTGACTTTTATATATACGTACGAGACGCTTCAAACAACTTATTATACAGTCAAGATGTGGCGTATAATCTTCGATCATTAACATTAAACGTAGACAAAGATTTCAAAAATGCGCTCAAAAATAATCAAAATGGCTTAATACAAATATGCATACAAGCGAAAACTTCAAACAACTTTGCGCGCAAATGGTTTGACAGCCAATGTCAAGTTGTCCAGTCAAATTTCGAATCGTGGCCCGTAAAATTGACAGTTGATAAGCGGAGGCTGTCAAGAAAAAAGAAAGTCAGATACAGTTGGTTTTCGAATAGCGTTTTGGGGTTAGTTAGTGATTCGATTTTGATCACGCTCTGCATTTTTATAGGGGTGTGTTTTCGAAGATTGGCCGATTTGGATGTTTGATAGGTTTTCATAGTAAAATTTGTTTAGCATTTTAGACTCAGATCCTTCTCTGGAGGGAAGTAACGCTCAAAATGGCAATGGCCAAATTTGTTGAAATGGTACCAGTACCAATACAAATATAGCAATTGAGATGTTGATTATGTCAGAAATAATTTATTACTCAACGTTTATTAAATAGACACGTCAAAAGACGTAATATCCATTATCCACGTCTCCTATTAATTTTATGTTTGATAACTATTTTAAACTATCGATTAAAGTAAAAAAGTGCGTTGACTTTTGATAACGTCACAAGAATAATTTCATACAAAATCCCGTATAGAGCGCGTTTTGACGTTTGAAAAATGTTGCTGATTTGACTAGTTGTCAAATACCCATTTGTTTAGGAAGGATTACAATGATGACCTTTAGACCTTTTTTCGGGTGAAAGTAATATTAAGACGTTCCTTTCGCTGAAAATGGCCGCCGAAACGAACAGCTGTTTAGAGGCCGCCATCTTTTATCAAAGTTTGAGCTGTTAGTACTTTATGTCAGTCAGCCAGTTTTTAATTTTATTTATTAGTTTAGATTGATTAAAGTACCTGAATTCGAATCCTGGTTTATCAGGACTTGTGATTTCTGTACCTGCAGAGTGGAGGTAGCCCATTTGACAATAGGGATGATGCGTATGTCAAAAATAAATGGACTAAATAGAAGGTCTTCCAAAAAACCTAAAATTCACATCCTCGGTTAGTTTTAAGTATGATAACGGTTTTAAACTATAGATTAGAGTAAAAAAGTGCGTTAAAATTTTATGACGTCAACTATGTATTTCATACAAACTTCCATACTATGGTATCACTTCTATACAAGTGCATTTTTAAGTTTGACAAAGAGTTGCTGATTTGATTGAGTTGTCATCATCCCTATTTCCAAAATTGGGATAAATTTTTTGTCCCATGATAAAGTTCGTTTTATGAATTTAAGTCCCGAGTTCGATTCCCGGAGTAATAAGAGAGAAAGAGAATAAACTAGCTATAAACCGATTTAAAAACAATATATGTAAATAAAATCCTGAATATCGCCTTTTTGAAAATCGAAACCATCATCAAATTCGGTTTATTTAAATACCTACGCAGAAAAAATTTATATAAATCTACAATAAAAGTGGAAAAATTAAAACCTATGCATAATTTTAAAAAATCTTTACCAAATGTACTTACTGCCATAACGTGTATACTTTATTTATTTAATGTTTATGTCACAAAATAATGTTAAAATAAAACTTTACAATGTATTTATTTATTGTTATATTGTATATTTTACAATTTACATACAAACTTAACAAAATGTATATAGCGTTCAAATTAAGAATAGGGACACAACTTTCCGCTATTCACTTGAAAATTATTATTCGCTATCAAAATAGGTACGTTGGTTTTTGAAAGTTGTTATTATAGGTAGGTACTTATTTATTTTCTTAACTATTATTACTTAATTATTTTATGTCGTACCTATTATCACGATGCACAGTAAAACCGACTATTGTTTTGTGATTGTAATACAATTTTATGTAAATTTTATAAGATACTAGTTTTTGCCCGCAGCTTCGCTCACGTCAAGTTCGATTTTCATAAAAAAATTCATACCCCTATTTTACCCCCTTAGGGGTTGAATTTTAAAAATCATTTCTTAGCGTATACCTACGTCATAAAAGCTTCCAAATTTCAAGCTGTGCGTTGATAGATCAGTCAGTCACCTTTTCCTTTTATATTTGTATTTAGATTTTTCTACATTATTTAACTTACTCTAAGTACTAAAATAACCGGTTGGAAATAATTTACTTAAAATTTAAGTTACAAAATGGCGGAAAGTTCGTCCTATTTAGAGTTCTATTAAACATATTTTGAGAAATTTTTGTATTAAACATGTGTTGTGATATACATTATCATTCCAATGTATGTAATGTATAGATGTAAGAATAATATTTATTTTATAATAATTTTTTATTAGATTAAAAGATGAAAATCAACGAAAAGACTTTACCGTCCGTCCGTTCTTTTTAAAATTGTATTTAGTTTTGATTTATAATAATTTTAATTCCATCACAAACTTTTGCTTTTGTACGATTTTATTTTGAATCTCATTTTTTTTGTATTAGGTATATATTAACTCTTTACAATTTTATGTTTTTTTTTTTTGAGTTCTATATTTTATTTGTTAAAAATGTGTATATATTTTGATATTTTATTTATTAATGAAAATAAAACAAATGTTATACTGTATAAGAATATTTATTGTAATAAATAAATTTACCTATTTATACATGAATAAATGCAGTTTTATTTGTATAAAATCAACTGAGTAGGTATAATCAGAAATTATATTTGGTTTATTAACTGACCAACATACCTAAGAATTACTAAAAATACTAATACTAATCAAGATAAATAAATACTTACTAACTAACTACTTAGGAACAGTGGCGTGCAGATCATAGAAGCATAAAAGCACTGTTTACCTTCATATTTGTAATTGTGCCAAAAAATAGGTTTTTACCTAAATGCCTACCCTGGCTTCAAATACTGTGCACGCCACTGCTTAGGAATTTTATTTGAAAATTGCAACAGACTGACTTAGGGACGAAATACACTTTATTATTATTATTAAGCCTTTATTGACTGCCTTATCTATAACTAAAATGTAACATTATTTTCTTATGACTAAACTTAACTACACAACGTATTCACTTAACCTAATGTTAGTATTGTTATTTGTTAGTATTTAATATTTTAAAGTAATGTTAGTCAGTTAAGAGTTAGTGATTGTTAGATATAGTTACAAATAAATGTAGGTATATTTATATCGTTTTAGATAAGGATCCCTCATTGGGTATAGGCCTCCCCCAGTTTCTGCCATTTAATCCTGTCCTTTGCTTTTTCTATCCATTCTTTTCCGGCTACGGTTATCAAATCATCACTCCATCGTGACCTTGACCTTCCTACACGTCTTTTCCCTTTAGGGCCAGGTCATTTAGTTGTTGTAAGGGTCCACCTTTGGTCGTTTGTTCTAGCGAGGTGTCCTGCCCATCTCCATTTTAGCTGTAATGCTCGTTGCAAAGCGTCCGTCAGTTTCGTCTTTTTTCTTATTTCTTTGTTTGCGACTTTATCTATGCGACGTATCTTTAAGATGCTTCTCTCCATGGCTCTTTGACAAACAGCTATCTTATTCTTAATTCTATTGGTGAACACCCAAGTTTGGCTGGCATAAGTTAGTGTAGGAAGAATACATGTATCCATTATGATCCTTTTTATATGCATGTTGTAATCGCCTTTCATAATCTCTTTTTGGGCCCAGTATTTGTTCCAGCTTAAAGTAATTCTTCTGTCTACTTCTTCATCTATATTGGAATCATTAAATGACACTTGTTTTCCCAAATATATATAAGAATTTACGTATTCGATTTCCAGATTATTTAGATATATTTTCTTAGGGTAACTGTTAGTCATGATTTTAGTTTTACTTATATTCATATGAAGACCGATCTCTTTACTTTCTTTATCTAGAGATTGTAACATAAATTAAATGATTGTAACATAGATTGTAAATACACTTATTCAGCTTGATTAAGTTTATGTCCATACAATAGGGCCATATTGCCAAAGCTTAAAGCAATACTTATGCAATATTTCTAAATAATACAGTTTGATTGATTTAATTATAATCCTTCTTTTAGGAATGTCAAGGTACGTGAGTACCTTGACATTCCTAAAAGAAGGATTATAATTATTCTAAAACACGAAAGTCAACAATAATGAAACAATATGGCTTTTAGCGTTGGCAGTATGGCCCCTGATGTTTTTATTGGAGATGTAGGTACCTATGTATAGGTAAGCTTTCGTTCAGCTGAAAAACTGAACGGAAGATAAGGGTCTCACGCCATCTATCATCTTGGTCTAGATCTTTAGATTAGATTTTTCTGACCAGTTTATCAAGCTGGTCAGAAAAAGCTTTATGTGCATGGTATTAAGGGTGAAAATACGTCGCCCGCCTCGGCCGACGCGACGCGACTGCCACCGACTCGGAAACGGCGTTTTGCCGTGTTTTCACTCTTAATACCGTATACATTAAAAAGCTCACATTGTTGTGGGCTCTTATCAGACCAGGGCGCGTTTGGAACCCTCGTAGCTTTAGTTTTATCACAGTCTGTTTACTGTGGTTTTATGATATATATCGTAGGTAATTGATTGTCACCATCACGTTTATTTAATTTACCTACGTTCAAAAATTGTAGTGTACCTAATTTGGTAGCCTATGTGATTTTCCAGACTATAATCTATCTTGGTGCCAAATTTCAGCCACATCCGTTCAGCCGTTGGGGCGTGAAAAAAAGAATGTATTTTTTTAAATATTTATTTATTTCTTTAATATCACATGGTATCCAAGAAATGTTAAATGTCTAAAACGTAAAATAAATTGAGTAATAATCTATTATATTAGTAACAACAATATAAAAATTACCATTAAGTATTTGTTTACATACAAGTCATTCTATAAGAACCAACGACCTCAATTTACATAGACGGGCCCTGTCAAACATAGAATGTGGACTTATTAACTAACGCCATTTAGTCTGAACAGGGGGACAGCGCTATGGCGGGGACAAGGACAGGCTTATACAGGTGAGGGGCATGCACCTCTTGCCCAACTTTTTCTATGAAAGTGCCCATCTAGTACCTACATATATATCAATGATAAGAACAAAGTAAATTCGATGCATCGAACGAGAGTTTGCACTAAAATAATACAAAATAAATCTATAAGGCCGGCTCCACACGTTGGCACCAACGTTGGGCCCAATGCTATTCGTCCAACGATTGATTCTAAAAATTAGCAAACTAATTATGACAATAACGTTGTTGTATTATTATTATAACGTTGGGGCCAACCCCAACGTTGGCGGGAACGTTGGGGCACTAATAAGAATGATGCCTATGTATCAGTAATGTGCCGGATCGAAATTAAAAATGTATATTCGCAGATACGGATATTTGGTGTGAAGATCCACGGATACGGATACGGATTTTAACTTTTTTACTCAATCAGTGTCGGTGCGCGTGACCTTGAAACTCAGTAATAAAAATGTTTGCAATATGAAGGTGCCAAATATTTGATTTGAACAAATAAAAAATAATCTGAGTGGAATTTAATAGATTTTATTGCTACTTAAACACCTATACCTGTATAGAATTTCATCTATGTATCGAAAATGAATAAGGTAAAAGATCCGTCAAAAAAGTAACGGATACGGATATCCGGCACATCACTCGGTACTATGTATATAACAACCTTAAGAGTTCAGAGAACAAATTCGATATATCTTTATTTTGGAGTGAACTTTAAAAACGTTAATTCTAACTAAAAATACTTAAGTAGGTACATAATAAACAATTTCTAGCAATTCTATAAAATACTTAAGAATATCAAACCAATGGAATGTAAAAGTATTGCTATTTTTGTTCACAATACTTTTTTCTGTGTTACTAAAGTACTTCACCTGCTTTTTTGAAGTAAAACTTCTTTAGAATCGTTGTGATTTGAAAAATCTATGAAACAAAACGAAAAAGCGACTCCAAAAATAGACAAACATAAATACATAAATAGGATTTAGCCGCGAGAGAATAAGATAGAATACTAGTTATATTTATCTCATTCCCTCGTAGGCTACTTTACTGAAGTTTCACTTCTGCCGTGTGTGAATTGCAGACACACACATTTTTTTTAATTGGAAAATTTTCATAAATTCCAATACAAAACGTTATAAAATTTCAATACAAAAATGGAATTCAATGGCGAATGAAAAATCGGTCCTGAGGCAAGTTTTTTACCATAATAATTTAATTTCACATTTCTTTCTACATATAGAAAAGTAAGTTATAGTTTTAATATTAGAATAAGGCACCATAGACAAACAATATAAATTACCTCTATTTTGGAATAATTATAAAGCCAATTTTACTTATTTATAATGCAATAATTAATTAAAATTGGTTTTTTAATTTGAGTATTTAAATCTAGTACGATGGTAGGGAACCCTTCGAGTGCCAGTCGATATTTAAAGTATAAACTGACACGACAACTGGTTCTAAAAACTTGTGATGTGATATTATCATCGTGTTTTTCACTCAAACAAAGTCGACGAAGGTTAACTAGTATGAAATAGAACAAAACTGAAAAATCCAATTTTCACAAAATATAAAGTCCATTACAATTTATAATACGCATTCTTCATACTATTAATAGTTTTTCTCGCTAGCAAGTAGTAACACATGATTTTAGTATTATTTTTGCTAGCATCACATGGTTTTAGCATTCTTCTCGCAAGCATCACATGGTTTTAGCATTCTTGCTAGGGCAATAGTTTTAGCATTATTTTTGCTAGCAACACATGTTTTTAGCACTCTTCTTGATATTAACACATGGTTTTAACATTCTTCTCGCAAGCATCACATGGTTTTAGCATTGTTCTTGCTAGCATCACATGGTTTTAGCATTGTTCTTGCTAGCATCACATGGTTTTAGCATTCTTCTTGCTAGCATCACATGGTTTTAGCATTCTTCTTGCTACCATCACATGGTTTTAGCACTCTTCTTGCTAGCAACACATGGTTTTAGTATTCTTCTCGCTAGCAACACATGGTTTTCTGCAACTCGCCGTGTTTGACGCCGTCGCTCCACGCGGGAAGTTCCACTTTACCAGTGTGCGTGGCTTGTTCTTCTGTTGGTGTGCCTGAAATATTATAATTGAAAAGAAATTATAATATATAAAATTGTAATTTTTCTTCTAACTAAATGAAAAATATATATATATATATATATATATAAGACGAGCCGTTTTATATTTGTCTACCCTTATGTAGTTAGTAAGCTCACGTTTTCAAAGTCAAAAGTCATTTATTGCATTAAACATTGCCTCTTTCCTATTATTATCATAGATTTCCGCAAAGTAACGCCTGCTTCTATCCAATATTTACCTATTGGCAATTTCTCTTCGCCGTCCGTGGAGTCGTACGACCGCAGAGACGACACGAGGCTTGAAGACGACATTTTTAACAGTTCCGTCGCTGTGTTTAGAAAAACTTGATCTATTCCCTGCCGACAACAAATACATTTAGCGTTCTTAATCCGTAGGCATATATAAAACACAAAAATTGTTTCATAATCATAAATCATTTATTTTGCAAACTTGTGGGTAATAACAGCTGCATACGTAGAAACTTCCCGTATATAATCTACTGTCACAGACAGTGGGGCTGATTCTGTTTATCACAATCTCTAAACTAAACTAAAATGGCAGCTTTAAATCTAGTTCTGTCCCTTTCCGTAGGAAGTATTATGAAAGGGTTAGCAATATTTGTAATGCTCTAATTTTAGTTTAGTTTAGAGATTGTGCACTACAGAATCAGCCCCAGTGTGCAAAAAATATATTTTACACTAAATTTAAAAAAAATTGAATGACTTTACTACATTTAATTTGAAGAAAGCTAACAATAACTTAAAAATTAGTATCACATAATTTTGTTGGATAATAATAAATAGGATAAAATAATACTAGCAGATGCCCGCGACTTCGTCCGCGTGAAATAAGTTTTTTAAATTCCCACGGGGACTCCCTAATTTTTCGGGTTAATATAATATAGCCTATGACACTCACACAAATAATGTGGCTTTCTACTGGTACCACAATTTTCAAAATCGGTTTAGTAGATACAGAGATTACCCCCTACAACGTCACAACTCACAAACTCACAAACTCACGAACTTTATAATATTAGTATAGATAAAATTTAAATTCAAAATTTGTTTGGTATAAAAAATAAATAAGTAAAAATTACTGTAGAATGTAGAATTTTAACCTATGTCCGTTATAGACTTTGAAACCATCCAACCGATGTGCCCCAAACTGGTTTCATTACTGGTTAACTGGTATAGACCAGTAATTATTTTTAAATTTCCTTTTTTTAAGTTGGGCCATAAAACAGCTGTGTATCTTTTTAAAAATACCTTAACCTGGCTATGGAAATGGCTGGCTATTTTTTTGCAAGTTTAGAAAGACTACTTTCTTAAAGTTTACTAAAGAAAGACTTTTGAATTGGTCACCTGGTCATGTAAAGCGGACGTCTCACAGTACGCGGCGCCTATAGAGGCGGCGTACTGCGTGGCCTCGCTTTGCGTCACCGCGCGACTTTGCTCGAGGTCTGACTTGTTGCCGACCAGGGAGAGCACCATTGGCTCTGTCACGTTACTGAAAAAGCAAAAAAAAAACTAATATCATGACACTACATGATGTAGAACAAATGGATCGTGAGGGAAAAAAATTCAAAATTCAAATATTTATGAAGTGAAACTTCTTTAGAATCGTCGTCATTTGAAAATTCGATGAAATGAAAAAGCGACACAAAAAAGAGACAAACATATTCATAATATGATTTAGCCTTCGAGAGAATGAGACAGAATACAGTTTTTATTTATTTCATTCTCTCGTATGCTACTTTTCTGAATTTTCACTTCTGCCGTGTGTGAATTGCATACACTCTTTTTTTTATTTCTTATTCAAGTAGACTTTGACAAGTGCTTTTGAATAGTCGAATGAATCTACCACTGGTTCGGAATGACTTCCAACCGAGTCCGAACCGATGGTAGAGTCAAACATGAGAAATAAATTGAGTATTGAGTATTGAACCCTGCATTTCCGAAAGTTGTCCATAATTCTGCTGTGCAAGTGTGTAAACTAAAAACACATTAGGGGTATGGGTTAATATAAGCTTAGGTATTTATCTAAACTAAGTAATATTATAAAGGGAAAAGATTTATTTGATTATTTGTATGTAATGCATAAACTCCAAAACTACTCAACTGATTTTAAAAATTCTTTCACTTCGAGAAAGCTACTTTATCAGCGAGTAACATAGGCTATATTTTATTTTCCAAAAAAATTGAGATACCGACGAAAATTGCAATAATGTGAATTAAGTCGGAGAAAATCGTCTCATCTGAGAGCTTCCTAGGCGTGCGCTGCGTAAATAGTTAAAGTTACACGAATAAAATGTATGATGAAAAAGTTCCAATTCAAAGTTCAAAAATTTCTAAAAAGAAGGCAGCGATAGCATATATGTATTTTTTAAGGTTGACTCAGTATAACCATTTTTATGATTTTAGGTCGAATTTGGACTATATTAAATACTTGGATGACCAACCATAAGTTAAGCTTTGTTTTAGACTAAAATTTAGTTTAAAACAAAGCTTAACTTATGGTTGGTCATCCAAGTATTTAATTGACATTGTAATACTTATCAAAATAAAATGGATGGTCATCTCAAGTATTTAATATAGACCAAATTCGCGCTATACACCATTTAATTCAGATGAATATCTTAGAAGATATCATAGAAATAAATTAACGCGCAATAGAAATAGAGGCGGCCGGCAGTGCAGAGATATCGCAGTGGTAATGTAAAACCTGATGTGCTGTCCAGTGCCGACTTCCCGACTGGCTATTATTGGGTATTATGATGATTAGTGCTAACCGTGCGAAGCGGGAGCGGACCGCTAGTGTTTTATAAGTTTCGGACGTCAATAAGTACTACAATACCTGTGTACCTAAATTGGATGAATAAATATTGATTGAGGATGAGCTTACCTCTGCAGCTCCTTGACCCATCCCTTGATGGACGCAAAGCTGTTAGCGCTGGTGATGTCGTACACAAGCAGAGCGGCGTTCGCGTTTCTGTAGTACATGGGCGCCATTGATCTAAACCGCTCCTGGCCCGCTGTGTCCCATACCTGGAAATATTACGTGAAAATGTTGACTAAATAAGTCTTACCACCACCACTACAGCCCATTAACGCTCCACTGCTGGGCACTAGGCCTCCACTCGAAAAAACCACACTAAAAGGAGACAAACATATTCATAATAGGATTTAGCCTGCGAGATAATGAGATAGAATACAAGTTATATTTATCTCATTCTCTCGTAGTTTTTTGAAGTTTCACTTCTGCCGTGTGTGAATTGCACACACACACTTCCCAAGTAACATTTCATTCGGGCCTAGGTTGTAAAAAATGCCTTTAGGTTATATATGAGTCGTCAAAAGGTTAATGATTTACTATCTGGTCATATTAAGTACTTGAGAATGATTAATAAGTCCTAAAACTAATTGTTTATTATTACAACCTTGGAGCCATTTACAAGAGCTTAAATTAACGTTATTTTGACCTGTGTGTCAAGAGCATATAGTCTTAGGATCTTAAAGCTGTCGTAGACTCCTGATTAAGTTCTGAAAAGCCTAGCATTTTGCTAAAGTTAGATCTAAAGGTTTAATTTTTAACTTTGATATTACCATAAAGTTATGGAATGTTGAAATCACTTATAAGTAATTTTTAAAACCTACCTTAAACCTTTAGGCTCTGTAAGAGTTGTCTATGCGAACAAATTAGGACTACGTGGTGAAAACCAAACCAATGAGCTATTGTTTATGAGCTGAAGGCATGTTTAAAGTCCTACGAGAATATTTTAAGCTGTAGAGGCACATCCTCAAAAAACGTCAGTTGTTTCCGCGACTTCAAAGCAGTTGTAAAGCAAAGATGAACCGACACAGGGTGATTTCAAAATAACCGAGTGGACATTTCAAACGTAAAGTGCGTAAAAATTTCTTACGAATATTGAATACATCGGTAAGTTTTTATTATTTTTATTAATTGTTATTGTAGGTAGTGTGGTGACTGGTAAAGACTACTTATTAGGGTTCTTACAGGTCGGCAATCGCTGTTAGCGACGGTGATGTCGCCGATTTGTACGAGCCCTTATACCTAAATATAAAATAATCATGAAGTATGGCTAATCTCGACGAGGGGTCTTATGGATTAAAACTAGGTTGATCGCCTGTTCTATTTTAATTATTTTTACAGATCATTGAGACCATCGAAGATGCACTTCCTCAGTTCCTTCCGATCCTTTAGATTCCTTCAGTTCAAACCACAGATGACACGACACCATCGGAAATATTTGAGGAATCACAAAACAGTAAATCCAATGATGGTGATGATGGCAGTTTATCTGAAGATAGTGAAGACTTTGAAGTTCATACATTAGAAACAAGTGTTGATACAGTAAAGGACTTAAGAATATGGCCTTTGAAATCCTTTTGACGCTACATGGATAGATCAACCATTTTTTTCCAGGGACAGAGTTTTCATCTAACATGCTGCTGGCTTCTGATCTTGGTGGCCAAGACAGAGTGCACACTTTCTACCAGTCGTTGGGTACAACGAAAAGGCATATTTTTCCATTCTCTATGGTTTGAAAGACCTTGTCAGGCATACTGAAAACAAAACACAACTTTAAATTAATGAAAGAGCCGAAAAGATGGTTACTTAGAGTTTACCGCTTGGCATTTCTCGGCTGTTATTGGAACAGTTCAGAAGTAAAAAATACACGAATTACATTGCTGCATATTCAAACACCGGGTGTGTTTGAATTAGTAGTAAAAAAGTAATGTACTGAAAGACCTGAGCGGTAAAAATTATGAATGCGTAAGAATTTATTTATCAGCAATCAACGTGACGACATAATAATTGCTAATATTTTTTTACAGTATGAATGTTCATAACGTCTTTGAGAGGTGATATCTAGTGAAAAGCCCGATGAATAGCGTCAGTTTTAGTACTGTTTACATAGGTCTTGCGCATACTTTAATACTGTACAAGTATCAGCCTTTCTAGTTATGGTTCATTTTTGGTAACCATAAACCGTCTTGCAGCGGCCATATCTAGACAAAGGCACCTCCGCATGCGGGCAGACTTTCACTTTTGTCATCAGTGTAGAACCCCACACCTACCTAATACTGAATCAGCCTTTCTGGGGATAGTTACCAAAAGTGCAGCTATCTCTTATAATAATAAACGGAGAACCGCGCGACGCACTGCGTGACGCGACCGCACGTGTCTAGAAAAGAGCCCTTAGTAATCGTACTGTAAAATAAAACTATTCAAGAAATTAAA
Source organism: Erebia aethiops (assembly GCA_923060345.2). Lineage (NCBI taxonomy): Eukaryota > Metazoa > Arthropoda > Insecta > Lepidoptera > Nymphalidae > Erebia > Erebia aethiops. The sequence continues at coordinate 6,282,383 of OV281087.1, read as the reverse complement.
TGTCAACTATACCTACTCTCAGCACTTGTAAAAAAGTTTATTTGAATTAAAAACGTCTCTATTCTATTATATTCTCAACACTGTCGTTATCTATCAAACATAATCGAAAAAATAGGAACTTACTTGAACTCTAAGAGCAGCCTGTAGCTGTTTGTTCAATACTCGTGTCGAAACGTCGAACGCACTTTCTCCTACAACCAAAACCTAAAAGGAACTAATTGTGCTCAGCGGTTGTTTTCGCGACTGGCAAGTCTTGAACAACTCCTGGCGATAACCTTAAAGCTGCGAAAGCAGCCTTGTCGTTTTAAGTAGCTCCACGAGATTACCTTTAGCTCTTATTTTGGCAAACATTAAGAGCTTCTAGTTGTTACAGTCCTGGATTGGTTATTTTTAATACTGTCTAGTAATTTCCTAACGCCAGCCATATTTTTTCACTAAAATAAAACAAAAATCTAAACAAAAAGCAATATTTTAAATCAATAAGGCAAAATTAAGAAACGTGTACTATTCAAAATAAAATGTTTTTACATGGATATAAGTTTTATTAATTCTAATGCGACTTACCACCAACCAACTAATTTTATAATTATTTTAATTGTAATTATTTTATTAAAATATCTTCAAAACTTTAACTTACGAAAGGCCCACCTCGTATATAGCACTATTATCCTAAACTTTCACGATAAAGTGCCAGTTGCACTAATTTTTTATTTTTCCTGACTTCAGCAAGTTACTTATTATTTTTTATGAATATAACACTTGTACGTCCTATCTAGTTAGCCATTTTGAAACTTGGTATAATGACAGTAAAAGGCGCCATTATGAATTATTTTTAAATCCACGATTCTGTGTAAAAAAAATCTTACACAGAAACCTTTTAAAACCCGCAAGTCCTGGAAAGGCATTTATTCATGTCCATCAAAAAGGTTTTAAGTTGCCATAGAGTTACATCCAAGACTAATTTAGAACTTAAAAGCTGTCTAGCAAGGTTATATTAACCATAAATTAAGGTTGTGAAGGTTATATTCGGGTTCTGTGTAAGTAGTTGGAAAGGTTCTGGATTTGAGCTATAGGCTTTGCTGTAGCTCTCAGAAAGGTTCTACAACGAGGGCCCTTTTTGCACTCAGGAGGTTATTATAAGGTTATTATAACGTTATTGAGACTATTAAGACTTACGAGCAGATTTTCATACAAAGGTTCTAGAACCTTTACAAAACCTTTCTAAAACCTAAAATGTTACTTGGGTTGTTTGAAGTGAAAACTTCTTTAGGCGCGTTGAGCACTTTTTGGTAGGGGGTAAATATGTGGAACACACAAGACCGACACCGTTCTTCTTATGACAAAAGGTCTTAAGTATAAAAAGTATAGTACATTCGTAATTAAATTTTAAGGCCTTAGTTAGTAGTTAAAGTTTGTATTTTAATTTTTTTTATTAGAAATTTAAGATTGATTTATGATTGAAAGATTGTAAAACCGTTAGATTGTAATCTAACTAGCGATATTGTAAACTCAGTCTGACAGATTGTGAACCGTTCAATGTTCTGAGTGTCAATTTTTTAAATATTCATTGTATTTACGTTTTCTTGTCTCTTTCTTGTAGGTTAGGTTAGGGTTCGACATAATTAATATAATAATTAGGTTATATCAGGTTAATATACCTAGTTAGATTACAATCTAACGGTTTTTACAATCTTACGGTGACATAATATATACAGACCTGTAATTTGATCCGGGCGTCATCCAGGTTAATGTTGCAGGTGAAGAAGGAAGCCCCTATGGTTGGTGAGATGTGTTTGGAGAACATCTTTCCTATGTACCGCACCACCAGGCTGGTCTTACCGACACCTGGAAAAGTTATTTCATCCAATTTAACTCTATACTAATTTAAGAAATGCTATGCACTAATATGGGGGGAAATAGTAGTAATGCGCGACGCCTGTCCGTGAGGATATTATAATCACCTTTTCGATTTGGTACGGCAGCTTGTGCCACGGCAAGGTGTCGTCTTCCCAGGGTTAAACTAGTGCCTAGTTTGACTCGCAACAAAAACGAACTTTGCTATCTTGTTGAACAAATAACTATAGACTGCTTCCGTTTAGACTTCATCGTCCCTTACCACCAGGTAAGATGGCAGGTTAGGGTTTAATTGTCTTAGGACTGCCTCGTTGGTCTAGCCGCTAGCGGTTAGCATAGTCGACTGCGGGTCACGTGATCCTGGGCTCGATTCCCGGTCGGGCATAAAAATTGTTAGGTATTGGGTTTTTCAATTAAGAAATTCTCAGTACTAGCCCGGAGTTGGACTTGGAAGTTGGCGGTTGGCTGGTCTCACCCCCGTGCCTCGGAGAGCACGTTAAGCCGTCGATCCCGGTTATTATCACTAACATGATAATAGTCGTTAAAACCCGCCAACCCGCATTGGAGCAGCGTGGTGGGTCTAAGCTCTAAATCCCTCTCTTCTATGAGAGTGGAGGCCTGTGCCGTGGGCTGTAGTGGTGGTAGTGTCTTAGAACGAAATAATAAATAATACGTAAATTAGGCACGTAGCAACCTCTACTCCCACTGTAGGTACACCTACGTTAAAACCAGTTGTATCCAATTTCAAGGTCATACTCCTGGCTCATACCAACAAGTCATATTTATTTTTAAGCCTATTCGGTATATCGTGAAATTACATCATAGAGGTCACTAGTTCCAATGATTAGAAATACAATCGGTGCATTCATTGTGGCGTGAAGGTTTGAACAAACATACAAACTTACTAATATCCAAACTTAGGAAACTTAACCTATAAATGCACTAAAACTAACTTAGTTAAAGTTAACTTATTTATAAATGCAGTTTGGATGGATGAATTGTTACGCAATTAATGATAGATTATAGTCTGGAATTACACATACCCGTTGTACCTACCTAATATTATAAATGCGAAAGTGTGTTTGTTTGTTGGTTTGTCCTTCAATCACGCCGCAGCAGAGCAACGGATCGACGTGATTTTTTGCATGGGTATAGTTGAGGACCTGGAGTGACAGTGACTTTTTATCCCGGAAAATTAAAGAATTCCCGCGGGAATTAACCACGCGGACGAAGTTACGTGCATCTGATAGTTACTAATAGACTTAAAAATAGATCAATCAGTTGTCATTATATGTATAATCAATCCACTGTATCAATTTGGATGTAATACATCACAATAAAACATTTGGATTAGCTTATCTTTACATATACCTACTGACATTCAAGATAAAACAGCTCCCTAGACATTTTATTGATAAAAAGAGATTTATGATCCTTTATTACTCAAGATTATAATGTACAGTTAGCAGTAAAAATTCAAATTCAAATTCAAAATGATTTTTATTCAAATAAACTTTTACAAGTACTTTTGAATCGTCAAGTGAATCTACCACTGGTTCGGAATGCCATTCCGACCGAGAAGAACCAGCAAGAAACTCGGCGGTTGCTCTTTTGAAAATAATAATAATAATTTACAATTTCATTAATTTGTAAAATACATTTAAAGTAACAGCTGTCCTTAGCATTGCTGGAGCGAGTCAAATCCATGCTCCTTTGTCATTTACGTAATCTTCAACAGTATAATAAGCCTTTTTATATAATAAAATAGTATCATATAGGTCAGTTTCTGTTCGTGATCAAATCAGAATTAGAAGATCTGTAGAAGAATTAGAGTACCTAACTGAAATAGCCGACTGACATACCTACTTAATTATTTTCTTACAAGTTAGTTAAGTATACTGATCCTTTGTTAACTAGTAGTCTGACGACCTCCGTGGCGCAGTGTGTAGCGCTGTTGCCTTAACGTACGGAGGTCCCGTGTTCGATCCCCGGCAGGGTCAAATTAGGAATTTATAATTTCTGAATTTTCCCTGGTCTGGCCTAGTGGGAGGCTTCGGCCGTGGCTAGTTACCACCATACCGGCAAAGACGTGCCGCCAAGCGATTTAGCGTTCCGGTACGATGCCGTGTAGAAACCGAAGGGGTGTGGGGTTCATATAACTGCCATGCCCCTATATGCCCCTATAGCTTGTAGTGGATAAAAATAAAAATAAAAAAGTCTAGACTCTAGGCAATAAAGCTAGTGGACCCCAACAATAACTCAGGCGACGAAAATTTACAGTATGGTAAAGTATCTTGAGTTAAACGTATATAATAAAATATATCCAATAAAAATCAGGAAGGAAGTAAGATTTTTTTTAAAATCTACTACAAGCTTCAACAACTGAGGATTTAATGTGGGGATCTCCATACAACGAACTGCCCCGTTTCCTGGACTATCTAAAAACTACTGGCCTAGTTTCTAGTCTGTAAAAATAGGATCTTAACAATATTGTCAACTAGTGCATGTTAGTAAGTAGAACTTAGTGTTGTCACACTAGTGCCAGTGGCGTGCGCAAGTTTAGAAGCCAGGGTAGGCATTAGATAGAAAGGAAACTTAAATGGCATTTCATAATGAAAAAAGATGAGCATTAAACCATTTACTGCTAAGTAAGCAGAGCTTTTATTTATATTTTTTGGTTTTAATATTTAAAAAAAATATATTTATATGAGTTTGAGTGAGTTTATACCTCAAGAGGATTGGACAAAATTAACCTAATGGGTGATTTTATGGTAACTAAGTACCTATATACTATATACTACCTTAAAGTTCATTCAAACAACCAAATTAAAACTTGTATTAAGTAATACTTACTTATCTAACGAAAAGTAAATATTATATAAAGTAAACAAGATACTTAATCTAGATATTAAACAAGATAAAATTTACATACCTAGTTAATTTATCATTGCTAATTTCCAAATATTATTTTAACAATTTATGCAGCTGAGTGTACAGAAAATATTTTCAAGTTCAAAATGTCGAAATTCAGTATGTTTTACCATACTTTAATATTATAAATGCGAAAGTTTGTTGGTTTGTACTTCAATCACGCCTCCAAAGAACAATGGATCATCGTAATTTTAGGTTTCTGTTCCTCAAAAGGAAAACGGGAACCCTAAAACATAGCTAAGTGACCCTATAGCTATGTTTTAGAGTTTTACTATGACACTGAATCTTACAACTACAACTGCAATTAAGTAATATTGTTTTGAAAAGTACTTAAACTAAGTAGGAAAAATTCTGAACTAGTGGTGAACTCACTTGACTTAAGGAATTAAGGAATTGGAGCTTAGACCCACCATGATGGATGAATTACTAATGATTCTATTTTTATTTTCTACTAGTGGGGGCATCAGAAAATGTCCTTCCCTGAACCAAGTACCCAATAGCAGCGCCTATGTGGTGCAATTGTGAATATATAAACTATCCACACTCAAACACACAAAATTACATCAAAATAGGTCCAGCCATACTGAAGTGATGCGAGAACATACATTTCGGCAATTGTTTTTTTTAAAACTAGCTGCGACTTAATCCACATGAAGTAAAATTTTTGATTCTCACGGGAACCCCTCATATTTCTGGGATAAAAAGTAGCCAATTTCACTTCAGGTCATAACTATATCCATGCAAAAACTCACTTTGATAATCGTCACTCAGTTGCTGCATGATTGAAGGAAAAACCAATAAACAAACACACTTTCCGATTTATAATATTATTTAATTGGTATATTACTTATCTTGTATATTTTATATCTTTTTTATAATCTATAGCATTACTTGAGTAAAGTTAAATAAATACAGGAAATACTCGTAACAATAGCAGGTATTGTATTTAAAATGTGTTAATTAGAGCATACAGAGCAGTATAGCATTTCATAGTGTGCGATAGTGCGTAACAGCAACTATAGTGTATTATATTTAATTCATACTGTTAAGGACAAAGAGTTGGGAGGCAGGGGTGGTCTACCCTGGGCCTTGGATCAATTGGGGCTACCAAGTTGAAAAATCCTCTTATAGTAATTTTTTTATTCCATTACAAGTTAGCCCTTGACTGCAATCTCACCCTGTTAAGTGATCATGCAGTCTAGGATGGCAGCGGGCTAACCTTTTAGGGGCATGGCAGTTATATTAAACCCATACTACCACTGATTTGCTGTGCCCCACCGGGGTTCCAATATTGTAATAAGAACTATTATATTCTACTGACATTATGTAAATTACTATAAGAGTGAAAAATAAATAAAAATGAATAGGAATACTCCTAATCGGTTTCAGTCAATCACTACAGAGATTAGCCATCTGTGCAGAAAATAATATTATACTGCACATGTGTGTGCACAACACAGACACACTCTCCATTCCCTTACTCTCAAGTCTCATAGCTTGATGGGATGGTAAATCTGACACAACCGGAGAAAGATCTGGGGTAGGATAGGCTTTACGTGCTGTTCAAAACAGGGTCAAACACTGCCAACTTCTTTTAAATAACAGCTTAAGTCGTCAGGTCAAGATGCTGGTAATTTTCCTTTTGTGTATTCAAATAATTTCAAATGTATTTTATTGATATTATTGAATACCTACTTGTACTTACTTCATCTATTTAGCTTCTCTTAACTGGCTTTTAGTGTGGTTAACTTAACAGTTAAAATGTAGACGTATTTCACATTTCAATTTGAGCAAGTAATTAAGGTCATCATAGTTAAGTAAGTAAGTACTTGTAAGTAATTTGAATAAAATATAGCCTGTACAATTTGGTTTAAAAAATATAAATAACTTTCAAATTTGTTTCCTCATGTTATGTGATGATTTCATACATATAAATAGTAATTACCAACTCATACAACTTTTGATAAATTATTATCAAATTAAAATTATTCAAATTTTTACCTTGTGAGCCCAACACAACTATTTTGGCTTCAACAACTTTCATTTTATTAACAATTACACTACACTACAATAACAAAATTAACTCAATAATAAAAGTTAACATTGTTTATCGCATTTTTACCTCACATTTTTTTTAAACTAAAAACAAAATAAAAAAATATTTGACGTCCATTCCACAACAATACCACAGAGTACATTGTGAACAAATAACAATACTTGAATACACAAAAGCAAAACCTTAGACTTAGAGTAGGATTTTTTCATGAAGGAAGCCAGCAGATTTGAAAAGTTGTTTATCTCGAGTGATACACGATAAAACATAATACATTCTAAATATGTTGGTTTATCTTTTCTAATGTCATTTGAGACCAGCGCTATCTCTGAAACGACTAAGAAACTACGACGCCCGCTTTAAAGTCGCTTTATAATACTTTTAAGAACTCCTGGTAGATGGCAGCACGGCAATAAAAAGTTTCTAAAAGTTTAAAACTACAAAAAATATGTAGAATAAAGTAAAACAGATTTTGTAAAAATATGTTCGGCGTATTATTACTATTAATATATAAATAGCTTTATAGCTCACCCCCATTTTATACCTCAATCAAATGAGAATTAAAAAAAGACGGCGATCATTCCTAGCATGATCCTAAAGGCAATGATCTAAGAAAAAGAGGATTAAAGGTCAATCACTATTAAATGTTGCCATAAACCATCGTTATGTTCCCCACATAAGAGCCATTAATAAGTTTATGTGAAACCATAAAGTGGATATCATATTTTATTACTAAATCAATAATATCATTATAACAATGAATTGCAAGGATAAAAAGCTGAAATAAAAATAACCGGCTAACTGCGAGTCAGATTCGAGACACCTCGGGTTATAGACGGTTTTGCACCTGTGAGAATTTTGAAAAATCTGGCTTTATTCCTTGTCTGATTTTCTTCTTCTCGTGCCTCTCAACTATTTTTGTTTATTCCACTACAAGTTATCTGCGATCTCAGCTAACGGGCGGGCTAACCTACAAGACATGATGATACCGCATACATCCAAACTTTCGCATCCATACTAATATTATAAATGCGAAAGTCAGTTTGTTTGTTGGTTTGTTGGTTTGTTGGTTTGTTGGTTTGTTGGTTTGTTGGTTTGTCCTTCAATCACGCTTCAACGGCGCAACGGATCGACGTGATTTTTTGCATGGGTATATTTGAGGACCTGGAGAGTGACATAGGCTACTTTTTATCCCGGAAAAACAAACAGTTCCTGTGGAATAGGATGCTCTTTTTCTCGCATTTTTCTTCAATTAGGCGGCAACGGCACACCGGATAGAAGTGATTTTTTACATGGGTATAATTGAAGAACTGGAGAGTGACATAGGCTACTTTTTATCCCGGAAAAACAAACAGTTCCTGTGGAATAGGATGCTCTTTTTCTCGCATTTTTCTTCAATTAGGCGGCAACGGCACACCGGATAGAAGTGATTTTTTACATGGGTATAATTGAGGAAGTGGAGTGACATAGGCTACTTTTTATCCCGGAAAAACTAACAGCTCCTGTGGGATAGTATGCTCTTATTCTCGCATTTGTTCATCAATTAGGCGGCAACGGCACACCGGATCGACGTGATTTTTTACATGGGTATAATTGAGGAACTCGAGAGTGAAACTGGCTACTTTTTATCCCGGAAAAACTAACAGCTCCTGTGGGATAGTATGCTCTTTTTCTCGCATTTGTTCATCAATTAGGCGGCAACGGCACACCGGATCGACGTGATTTTTTACATGGGTATAATTGAGGAACTGGAGACTGACATCCATACTTATATTATAAATGCGAAAGTCAGTTTGTTTGTTGGTTTGTTGGTTTGTTGGTTTGTCCTTCAATCACGCTTCAAGGGCGCAACGGATCGACGTGATTTTTTGCATGGGTATATTTGAGGACTTGGAGAGTGACATAGGCTACTTTTTATCCCGGAAAAACAAATAGTTCCTGTGGGATAGGATGCTCTTTTTCTCACATTTTTCTTCAATTAGGCGGCAACGGCACACCGGATCGACGTGATGTTTTGCATGGGTATAATTGAGGAAGTGGAGAGTGACATAGGCTACTTTTTATCCCGGAAAAACAAATAGTTCCTGTGGGATAGGATGCTCTTTTTCTCACATTTTTCTTCAATTAGGCGGCAACGGCACACCGGATCGACGTGATGTTTTGCATGGGTATAATTGAGGAAGTGGAGAGTGACATAGGCTACTTTTTATCCTGGAAAAACAAATAGTTCCTGTGGGATAGGATGCTCTTTTTCTCACATTTTTCTTCAATTAGGCGGCAACGGCACACCGGATCGACGTGATGTTTTGCATGGGTATAATTGAGAAACTGGAGAGTGACATAGGCCACTTTTTATCCTGGAAAAACTTACAGCTCCTGTGGGATAGCACGCTCTTTTTCTCTCATTTTTCTTCAATTAGGCGGCAACGGCACACCGGATCGACGTGATTATTTACATGGGTATGATTGAGGAACTGTAGAGTGACATCGGCTACTTTTCATCCCGGAAAAACTAACAGCTCCTGTGGGATAGTATGCTGTCTTTCTCGCATTTGTTCTTCAATTAGGCGGCAACGGCGCAACGGATCGACGTCATTTTTTGCATGGGTATATTTGAAGACCTGGAAAGTGACATAGGCCACTTTTTATCCCGGAAAAACAAACAGTTATCCATACTAATATTATAAATGCGAAAGTCAGTTTGTTTGTTGGTTTGTTGGTTTGTTGGTTTGTTGGTTTGTTGGTTTGTTGGTTTGTCCTTCAATCACGCTTCAACGGCGCAACGGATCGACGTGATTTTTTGCATGGGTATATTTGAGGACCTGGAGAGTGACATAGGCTACTTTTTATCCCGGAAAAACAAACAGTTCCTGTGGAATAGGATGCTCTTTTTCTCGCATTTTTCTTCAATTAGGCGGCAACGGCACACCGGATAGAAGTGATTTTTTACATGGGTATAATTGAGGAACTGGAGTGACATAGGCTACTTTTTATCCCGGAAAAACTAACAGCTCCTGTGGGATAGTATGCTCTTATTCTCGCATTTGTTCATCAATTAGGCGGCAACGGCACACCGGATCGACGTGATTTTTTACATGGGTATAATTGAGGAACTCGAGAGTGAAACTGGCTACTTTTTATCCCGGAAAAACTAACAGCTCCTGTGGGATAGTATGCTCTTTTTCTCGCATTTGTTCATCAATTAGGCGGCAACGGCACACCGGATCGACGTGATTTTTTACATGGGTATAATTGAGGAACTGGAGACTGACATCCATACTTATATTATAAATGCGAAAGTCAGTTTGTTTGTTGGTTTGTTGGTTTGTTGGTTTGTCCTTCAATCACGCTTCAAGGGCGCAACGGATCGACGTGATTTTTTGCATGGGTATATTTGAGGACTTGGAGAGTGACATAGGCTACTTTTTATCCCGGAAAAACAAATAGTTCCTGTGGGATAGGATGCTCTTTTTCTCACATTTTTCTTCAATTAGGCGGCAACGGCACACCGGATCGACGTGATGTTTTGCATGGGTATAATTGAGGAAGTGGAGAGTGACATAGGCTACTTTTTATCCCGGAAAAACAAATAGTTCCTGTGGGATAGGATGCTCTTTTTCTCACATTTTTCTTCAATTAGGCGGCAACGGCACACCGGATCGACGTGATGTTTTGCATGGGTATAATTGAGGAAGTGGAGAGTGACATAGGCTACTTTTTATCCTGGAAAAACAAATAGTTCCTGTGGGATAGGATGCTCTTTTTCTCACATTTTTCTTCAATTAGGCGGCAACGGCACACCGGATCGACGTGATGTTTTGCATGGGTATAATTGAGAAACTGGAGAGTGACATAGGCCACTTTTTATCCTGGAAAAACTTACAGCTCCTGTGGGATAGCACGCTCTTTTTCTCTCATTTTTCTTCAATTAGGCGGCAACGGCACACCGGATCGACGTGATTATTTACATGGGTATGATTGAGGAACTGTAGAGTGACATCGGCTACTTTTTATCCCGGAAAAACTAACAGCTCCTGTGGGATAGTATGCTGTCTTTCTCGCATTTGTTCTTCAATTAGGCGGCAACGGCGCAACGGATCGACGTCATTTTTTGCATGGGTATATTTGAAGACCTGGAAAGTGACATAGGCTACTATTTACTTCGGGAAAACAAACAGTTTCCCGGAGACTTTCACACAGTCTGATAGTAGGTATAGTCTAGATCTTGGAAAGTAACATAGGCTACTTTATGTCCCGGAAAATCTAATAGATCCCACAGGATAGCATGTTGTTTACAGTAGCGTGTTAAAATAATGCTCTGCCCTGTGTCCATAACTGTCCACTGACTAAATATACTCCTCCCTTCTCCTTTGCGGCGTAATGTAATTGTTCCAGTAGTGTCTCTTGCATACTTAATTTAAATACAGTTTTCTAACAAAAACTCATTTATTGGACCCTTGAGCCACGCGAGCGATGCCGCGGGTAATAGCTATCGTGAATATTTTTTCGAATATTTTTCATTTTTCGTGCATGAAAAACCTAGCAAGACGTATTTCATCGAAAGGCAAGACCTTTCGATGAAATACGTCGATACTGAACGTCTCAGTATTCTTCTCCGTGGCATCCTCTTGCATTCTTAATTTAAATACAGTTTTCTAACAAAAACTCATTTATTGTTCCCTTGAGCCACGCGAGCGAAGCCGCGGGTAATAGCTAGTTTATAATATTTATTTGATTGATTGATATTTGATTAAGTAGTAGGTACCTATGATGTAGTCAATAGCTTTTTTCTTGTTACTGGTTCTATGTCTACAATTTTTTTAGAACATTATTTTTCAGTCAGTTTTTAGAATAAAAGTAATACAATAAAGATCAAAATTGAAATATAATCTAGCAAATAAAGATGGTTTACCATCAAATCAATACGAATAAGGCAGAAAGTAATCCAAATGGCCGATTTTCGTCCGCTTTGGCAGGGATTCGGGACGCCATTACAATATTTGAGAAAACTGATCTACAAATTTGTTAATGCGGTTTTTGAATGTTCTATTTGTTTAGAATAAGATTTGTTTTCGCATGGAAAACTGTTACAAACAAAATTGTGAATGTAAAAACATCCAGCCACAAGTCAAGTTCCAAATCGAAAACATTATACAGATTAAATTCTGAAGGAATTGTATGGAGCAGTTAACACTGACTTAGTTATTTGGTATGCTTTTATGATGTCAATTTTAACATAAATACAATAAATTCCATTTACATAATAAACGCCAAAATTGATGAACGAATTTCTTCGAATACGACTTTAGGCGATACCCGCGATAGGTATTTTTGAAGTGAAACATCTTTAGAATGGTTGTGATTTGAATATTCAATTAAACAAAAATGCGACACCAAAAAAAGACAAACATATGTAGGACTTGCTGATGCCCGGGACTTCGTCCGCGTGGTTTAAGTTCCGCGGGAACTCCTTAATTTTGCGTACACGGAAAAAAACGAGTGTGCTTTACCACACCACACACGACTGAAGTACTTAAAACTTTTCTAGCTCCATCTATATGTATGCACTGGCTATGAGAGAAAGAAAATGTGTGCTCGCACCTCTCTCTCTTGCCCCTACAGTAATATTATACGAAACGTAACTCTCTCGCTTTCTATCTTCATTAACTTATATCTCCCTCTCAACTTCCGTTCGCCTCGCCCGCGTAACGCTCTCGTCACGCATTCACCAGCTTATTCCCCAAGTCAAGCATGCGTAAACAAGTTTTTTTTGTTTACAAATGCTTTTGATTCCTCATGAACATATTACTGTCACTATACAATTACTATTATCTGCTCTATATAGATACCTTAGCCAACCCACCCCCACAGAACGTTAGCTCTTTGTATCCGCACAGTACATAGCCACTTTCACAATCACAAAATGCGAATCGTTTACATAAAAAAGCAATTCAGTTAACATATACGCAGTTACTGAGACCAAATGGCTGTTCATCGTAAATTAACTATTTGGTAGAGCCCGAATCTGATTTTATTTTACTTGCTGGTTTTTTTAAATAGCGAGTTATGGTGGGTTTGATTTTTTTTACCAACTGACTCGTCCCAATGTCGTAATAGATGGTTTTGATAAGGATGATGACAACTCAATCAAATCAGCAGAAAAACTCAATAAAATCAAATCGAACTGAAAAACGTACTTCTAGTATGGTATTTGTATGAAATTCACAGTTGTGACGTCATAAAATTTCAACGCTCTTCTTTTCTTTAATCTATATTTTCAAATGGTTAACAAACTTAAAACTAACAGAGGATGTGAATTTTAGTTCTTTTGGAAGACCTTCTATTTAATAATCATAATAATTTATTCTTGACATAGACATTAGGCATCATCCCTATTATTAAGAATGAATAAATCTTTTATTATTCAGACAGCAAAGGTCCTTAAGGGACCAGACCAGACTTGTCCTATTAGTTAGTAATAAATTCTGTCTGGTCTGTACCAAGTCTAGTAATTGTAAAGTAATAATTGTAATTACATAAATAATAATATACAATAATATGTACCTAAGTACGCCATTAGAACCAGGATAAGTACCTATTACGTATAGTTATCTTACTAATTAGAGCAAAACATAAGTAAAATTATCCAACCCCGAAAAAACGCATACTTTTCCATTAGATTAAAGCCTGCGCCCATTGAATAATATATTAATCGCCAACGACTCTAACAAAGGAATGGCTGTAATTTCGGTAAAAGCCTGCGAAAATCGGGCAAAGTGGTCGTAACAATAAAGTGGCAATAAATTGCGTACAGCGCCATCTGTTAGATGTGTAGTCATGTTGAACTCATGGGAATTGCTAATAGGTGGCGTTAGTGGTGATTGAATTCCTGAATTACAATTTCGCTTTGTACCTATTGTCAATTGTTACAATTGAAGGTGACCAAGTACAAAGAAAAAAATTTGCCGTAGCCCGGATACTAATTATGCCGTACCTAATAATTTTTATAATATTCTGTGCTTATAACGCTATGAGTAAAAACTTGTCTATGTAAAATATAACGTTTGGGTACCTGACTATCTAATCTATAATAATATTAGGTATACCTAAGTACTACTGTACAATGGCTTACCAAAAGAAGTTTTTAATAAAAATTTTTTTGTTAAATTTTGTTTAATAAAAAATTACTTAAGCATTTTCAAAGTTAAGTTTAATAATAATAAGATTAGTTTAAAGTAAGTAATTTCTGTATAAGGTCACCTTTTACTCTCTAAAGTCTAAGCATTAATGATTAATCATAGATTATTAATCTGCAATGATAGAGAACCAGCACGGCTTTATTAAGAAGAGGTCAACTATGTCTAATTTGGCACTTTTTGTTGATGATTTATCACAAGCTCTAGACAAAACAGATCAAGTAGATTGTGTTTATACTGACCTAGCCAAAGCGTTTGATGTAGTTGACCACAATATTTTGTTGGATAAACTTGCAAAATATGGTATTTGCGGAAGTTTAATAAATTGGTTGGAATCATATTTAATAAATCGCGATATGAATGTTGTCATAGGAGGGTATCAATCGAATCCATTTATTGCGACTTCAGGGGTACCACAGGGCTCCATTCTTGGCCCTACGTTATTTGGAATATTCATTAACGACATAGCCGAATGTTTTTTGTATTGTCAGTTCCATCTTTATGCGGATGATCTTAAATTGTATAGTAAAATTAATAATATTAACGATGCCATAAATATGCAACAGGATATAATTAGACTCTCTGCGTGGTGTGATCATAATAATTTAAAATTAAATCACTTAAAATGTTTTAGTATTACCTTTAGTAGAAAAGTAAATAATATTATCTTCAAGTATAATATAGATGGCAACATTTTAGAAAGCGTCAACCAAATAAATGACCTTGGAATCATATTAGATCGTAAATTGAGTTTTATACCACATACTGATACGGTTATTAAAAAATCGCTTCAATTATTAGGTTTTATAATTAGAAGTACGCGAGAATTTAAAAAGTCATCTACCAGATTAACGCTTTTTAACTCAATGGTACGAAGTAGACTGGAATACTGTTCTATTGTCTGGAATCCATATTACCAAGTGCATAAGGATAGGATAGAAAGAGTGCAAAAGAAATTTCTACGGCACGTAGCCTACAAAGACAATGAATTAAAGGACATGAATTGCTACAATGATTTCTTAAGACGTTATAAGACCCTTTCCTTATCCAACCGCAGAGAATTGATGGATCTTTGTTTCTTACACAAGATTATAAATGGGGATATTGACTGTCCAAATTTGTTAAATAGAGTAAGATTGGCAGTACCAAAGCAGAATGCCAGGTCTTTCATAAAGAACAAGCAAACCTTTAAGCCTAGAATCACGAAGAGTAACCTTGGCAGGGCTGCTCCCGTTAATAGAATAGTGATAGCATATAATAATATATTCAAAAAAGCTCATTTGGATATATTTAAAAATTCCCCATCGCTTTTTAAATCAAAAATTAAAAAACACCTAATAAATTAGTTACTTTTATTTTTAAAAATCATATTCGATTCATATAAATTTAATATCATATTATCTAAATTATTGTTTAAATACTTATTTAAAACTTAATAATACTTATTTATTTATTTTTATTTACTTATTTATTTGTCTGTTTAAAGTTTTTTTTTTTTTTTGTGTAGTTGATCTAAGTACTTTTAACTTCTTTTGCATGTTGAGTTAGCCTGTAAGTGTGTAATCAATGGTAGTCATAAGATTATTTAACCATGTTGTAATAGAATAAGACAAATGATCATTGTATTACCGTTGGCTTCCTATTAAATAAAATAAATAAATTATTGTAAGTTCTCACATATAAGTGAACCTTTGTTCTTCTTTGAGAAAAAATAAATCTCTTTAAACCTAAATGCAAAACTGTGTAAGTTACTGTTTATTACCTTTTCAGTATCCATATAAGTATAACCATCATAGACTTTTTGCCCCTTCTATTGCACTATCCGGCCCCTGTGGTAATTTGATCCCCGCCAGGCAATTTGGGAATAATTATAAAAATAATTATAATTAGGCTTTGGCTGTGGCTTAACTTATTCATTAATAGTAGGTAGGAAGGGTATCCGACTGTGTCGGATCGGTCGCGAGCCCACACGGCACCACGATGTCACCATTGCGACGAGGACCAAGACACGGCACAGCACACATTTGAGGTGTGCCCTGCTTGGGAGAGTGAGCGCAGCGGATTGATGAGTCAAATAGGGACAGACTTATCACCGCTTGCTGTTATAGCAACAATGCTAGTGGAAGAAGACTCGTGGAGGGCAGTGGTCTCCTTTTGTGAAGGAGTAATGATCAAAAAGGAGACCGCTAAGCGAGCTCGCGAGCGCACTGACCCTGCTCGGAGATGGACACATCAGGGTGGCAGTGACCAACGCCCTGATCTATTGCATTAATAGTCCCTGTCGATGGGGCTCCGGGGTCGCGAGTGGCAAGGATGGGGGCTCTTTCTGCTCCTAATATCATGCGACCCCTGGAAGACAGCAGCTGGCCGAGGCACTAGCTGTTGGAACTAATATTGTGATCGGGCCGGTTGGACCAGGGACAAGCCCAGTATGGGCGACGCGCAGGATGGCACCGGCGCAAGTTCTATTAGAGTTCCCGGAGCCTTTCATCATGCGCCGAGGATAGTCACCGAGGGGGTTTTAGTGGGTACAAATCACCACATAACCCGGTCTCCCTCCCTAGGCGCCGGGTATCTTAGGAAGATTTCCCCCCCGTCAAAAAAAAAAAAAGGTAGGTAGGGAATGCTTAAGGGTTTAATATTAATATCATTAGGTATATTTATTAATTAATATGTATTATATTTAAATATATATATCTATCATATATATAATTATTATCTGTTTATAGTATGTACTAGGGCTTCCATTTTCCAATACCGAGATCCCGGACTTTTTTCGTCCGTTTTCAATACCGGTATTGAAATGTCTAATACCGGGATACCGGTAGACACTATGAACGAAACAGTGAATATTGCATATGTTTCTTGGTACATGCCCCTGTTTTTATTCGGCTAAGTTTAAAACTTGTATCTTAAGCACATTAGCTCAATAAAGAGCACCTTTATTGCATAAAACCAGTGAAGAAAAGTTATTTTTGATCACCTGGCAGAGATCAATTTAGTGACATGGTCGCCTTTTGTTTGTAATGTTGTAATAATGTCCTTTGTGTATGTCCTTTTTCTTTATGTACTACTAGCTGATGCCCGCGACTTCGTTCGCGTGGATCGAGGTTTTGTGGTTCCCGCGGGAACTCTTTAATATACCGGGATAAAAAGTAGCCTATGTGTTATTCCAGACTATAAACTATCTCTGTGCCAAGTTTCATCTAGATCCGTTCAGCCGTTGGGGCGTGATTGAGTAACAAACATCCATCCATACATCCATACCGACATCCATACATCCAAACTTTCGCATTTATAATATTAGTAAGATTAATAATAATAGTACTTCCATAGAGCCATTTCACCAGTCCATTAGGCAACCCAAACCCGTAGACCCATACCTATCATTTGTGTCCATGTTTTGCAATAGTCCTGTACTAACCGGGGATTGTCTTTGGGTGCACTCGCATAGTGCTTATATAGGGTTACTAGCTGATTGGTGTCACATTTAACTCGAATTTTGCAAAAAATACGTATTTCGATTTTTTTATTTTTGGGGTATATCTTGAAAATTTCCCAAGAAATGGGGTAATTTTTTTTCACCAATCCATAGTTCGAGTCTGTACACACAATCGCCCCCTAGAAGTAGAAACGCTCCGACGTTGCCAACTGTGAGAAATTTGAAGTTTAAGTTGTTAATTTGATAATCATACCTACAGGTTAATGCAGCTTTTACGGTCACTTTATTTTCCTATTTTCCTGAGGAAATGAAATCATGTCATACTAATATTTAAATGCGAAAGTGTGGTTTGTTTTTCAATCACGTCGCAACAGAGCAACGGATCATGATTTTTTGCATGGGTATAAATGAGGACCTTGAGAGTAAAAGGCTACTTATCATCCCGGAAAATACCGGAGTTCCCGCGGGAATTAAAAAAAACTTAAACAAAGTGGACGAAGTCGCGGGCATCACCTAGTAAGAAATAAAAACAAGAATTAAAAGTCTTAATATAGGTACACAACAGGTATTATTATTATGTAGGTAGCGTAAGGCATTTTCACACACACACACACACACACAAACTCGTAATGTGTGTGTTGTGGTATAATTCAGCCTTGCTTTGTCTGTCGGTGATTGTCGCACGTCACGCGGACGACTGGCACTGGCAACACTGGACTAAAGCATGGCGTGGATACTCCTTTTTAATATTTCTTTTTACAACTTCGGCTTATACTTACCTACCTAGTTTTTTTGAAGTAAAACTTCTTTACGCTCGCTTGAATTGGGGTGTAAGCTGGTGAATGCGTGACGAGAGCGTTACAAAAAGTGTAATCGGGCGAGGCGAACCGAAGTTGATAGGGAGATATAAGTTAGTGAACATAGAAAGAGAGAGAGTTACGTTTCGTATATTACTGTAGGGGCAAGAGAGAGGTGCGAGCACACATTTTATTTCTCTCTTTCTCTCATAGCATAAAAGTTTTACTTCAGTCGTGTGGTCTAAAGCACACTCGTTTTTTTTATTCCACCAAAACGTCTGCTCATGTCTGCGATATCACGTGATGGTGAGTGATACAGTCTAGATAGTAGCGGCCTAACCTGTAAGGGATACCTACAGCAGTTAGGTATATTAAGCCCATACAAAGCATATTTCTACATGGCATCGTACTGGAACGCTAAATATTTCCCGGTAGGGTGGCCGGTAGGTGTAACTAGCCACGACCGAAGCCTCTCACAATACCAGATTAGAGAAAAATCAGCAATTACAAAATCAGAAATATAGATACATAGATATGCCTGCAAATTATGGAAACAGCTTTCACCTGCAGCTGTGTTTCTTCTAAACTATAATACTATGTGTTTCGTTACCGTAACGTAATTTTATCCAATTCCTAAGCACTTACTTAGTACGTACTACAATATTAGGTAGCTAGAGCTACAAATGTACGGGCCTATTCCCAAAAAACCGGCAACTTATAGGCTGTTCTTCTGGTCACTGAGGCAGCATGTGAAGGGCCGCGGTTATCACTTAACATCAAGTGACTTACTTGCTCATTCGCTAAGAATAGAAGGCCTATTATAATAATATCCTCCCGACCGCATTTCGGCCACGGCGGCCTATCTCTAGGCTAGAGAGATTAGCCATCTGCGCGGGATATACTATAGGGCACAAGTGTGTGCGCATACACAGCTGCACTTTCTGTTCCTTTACTCTTATATCCGGATGATATAAGACGACCGGAGAGAGATCAGGTGCAGGACCGATGGCTTTACGTGCTCTCCGAGGCACGGGGGTGAAACAACGCCAACTTCCTGACTCCGGACTAGTACTGAGAATTTCTTATCAGAAAAACCCAATACTTATGGTCCGACACTAGACTCGAAGCCGGGAACTTGGGACCTCGTCAACCGGTTGATGCAACTTTGTCATCAATAAAATCATCGATAGTTGTTGAAGATTGTTCTTTACTTGCGAATCTTGCAAGATCGGGTCCTGAATCTTCTACTCAAAGACCAATATGACTCGATTGGTTCATGTAAATAATTTACCTACTTAATTGATAAAGCCATCATGTTTAGTACTATATTCTAATTATTTGTGTGTAAGTTAGTTCAAATCATATACTTTTATTGTGTACACTGCCACTTATTTGTTATATATAACTACGCTTTATGAGATCTTGTCTCAGATTTTATAAATTAACAGGCAAATTACCTTTCATATACGAAAACCTGAGTAAAATAGTAGAAGTTCTGAAAACACCTAAAGACTAAATACACAGTAGGGCCATGATTAAGGCATCTTGGTTAGTAATATAATTTAACTTTATATTACTATAATTATGTACTACTGATTTTATATTATTTCAAAATTACTACATTTTGTATTGCATCTTACGATAATATATTATATAGAATTAAATGGATACTTAAGTATTTAACTAAATATGATACTTAAGTAAATTATTTATAATAGCAAATCTATACGAAACATAGCCACGATTTAGACAACATAGTAGGAAATATTATTATCAGAACCTTTGTATCGATATCTTATAATTTATATTATTTCAAGCAATATTTTGTATCTCAAATCACTTATGATTATGACTTGAGAACAGTCGAAGATTTATATTACTAAAGCACAGTAACTAAAACTAATATTATGTGATCAAACTAAGTACATATTTATTAAGTGCCTTGAACTATCATGTACGAATGTTTATGTAGCTATATTAAACTACTATTGCTTAATGCAATGTAATAGTTATAGTTTAATATTGTTTAATTTAGTTTAGTATATTATGTAATGCCGTTATATTTCTTTGTTTCGCTTACCTATAGTATTAAGTTTTCTATGTGTATGATTTTCTATTTGTATAAGTATTTTATATGTTTTTCATGTGCATCACTTAGTTTTAATTATTATAAGTTTCATAATTATAATTATTACGCAATGTATAAAAGCGTCCTACTGGTTAAGTACGATTATACCAGCTCGTTAATAAACAATGCGATATGTGCACGCTCCAAAATAGAATAAAAACCGGCCGCCCCCGGTCGAGTTACGCACTTCACAACGAGACTCCGGAGCGTACGCATCTCCGCTCCAACGCAACAACAACAAGTGTTTTATTTCACTCCCTCGCTGTGGCTCGGGTCGCACCGATCCTCTACAGTGCATGGTCCTTCGAGCCGGATATCAGCAACTCAAGATCAAGATCTCAAGTCACGAGTCTCAAGATTCTCCGCAATAAAGCAAGATTGAAGAGGAATCAACCTATCCCCTCAGAACGAGTCTGCGGGCAGAGAAGATCGCTTCAAGAACGCTGCGGACTGAAGTCGTCAAGAGGTCTGCCTAGCAAGATTGAAGAGGAATCCACCGTCGCTACGCGGGTGCATTGAGGCGAGCTCCGGGTAGCAGCCGAAGACCGCTAGAGCGTCGGGAGGGATCGCTTCGTCGCGCTACAGACACAAAACGTCGCAACTGCCAAGCAAGGCGAAAAGGATTTCGACCACGGCTGCGGGGCTCCCCTGTGTTTGGAAGACCGCAAAACCCGGAAGAGCGTTTCGCCGAGCAAGCAAGTCGACATCAAGAGCATTCGTCATCGCGAAGAAAAGGAATCGACTCATCGCTGCGGGTGCATTGAAGCAGGCTACGAGTAGCTGCCGAAGACCGCGGCGCCTGGGGACATCGTTTCTTCGTGTTGAACAGATCTCTATAAGCGCGGTTTACCGCGGCTCTCCCGCTCACCACCTAACGGTGCCAAACGGTGAACGGGCGAGTTAACGCCTCACGGCGGGAGCAGTATACCAGACGATACTGCCAGTTCGCTTTAACCGGTGAACTGTAACAGTCTGATCGCGTCGGTACGGTGCACGTAAGCTAGTGGCCTCCTGGTGGGCCTGCTGAAGGGTTGGGCGTTCCTCCCAATTCCCGAGCAGCTAGTCTTGCGTGTGACCCTCTTCCGGGCGATTCCCACCTACCTTACCCTTTTTTCCATCCCTGGGAGAGTGTGTTCTTCGGGACCCTCAAACAGGACTGCTAGGGCCGTTAGGGAGGTAGGGCTTTAGGGCTGTAGGGAAGTAGGGCTGTTAGGTACAGGAAGACAAAGGACCCGACCAAGATGAGCACCATAGAAACCCGAAGCAGGAAGGTACATCCCGAGGACAGGGACCCGGGCGAAGTGGAATCTGTGAGCTCATCCAAGACTGGGCAGTCAAGTAGTTCCCAACAGACTACGAGCACCGATCGATATACTAGCATGGCTAGTACCGATCAAACCACGGGCGCGGTACACTCGAAGCATGTGATGAGGAATCCAGTAAATGTCACAAGCAACGTACCACGTGAGAAGAAAGCAACGGGTTCACGCACGTCGCAAAGTAAACGCGCTGAACTTGAAGCGAGATTGGCACTTCAAAAGAAGGAAATTGAAAAAGCCGAAGCCGAAGCTGCACTAGCTCGAACTCAGCTTGAACTAGCACAACTAGCCGAAAATTCAGACGTTGAAGATGTACAACAAATAGAATCCAGTGTTAACGATTGGATGAATAAAACATCAAATGAAACAGAACCAGGACTGGAGGTATTATCTAAATTGCTCGCGAAAGCTTTAAAACAAGATAATAGACCAGAAACTCCAAGAAAACCACCCGCGTACATGAGCGACCTACCACCATTCGATGGAGATCCGATTAACTGGATACCTTTCATAAAACACTACACAAGCACCGCTTCGTACTTCATCGACATTGAAAATATTGCGAGAATACGAAATTCACTCAAAGGTCACGGAAAAGAAGCCGTAAAGTCACTTTTGTATACCAGCTCAACACCAGAAAGTATACTGAAAGAATTGGAAAGGAGATTTGGCCAACCAACTTACATTATAAAAGGATTAATCGCAGAACTACACAAATTGCCGAAAATGACAGAAGACATGAAAGGTATTGGGACTTTCGCCAGCGCTGTCTTCAACACAGTAGATACAATAAAACAATTGGATCAACTTGAATATCTATACTCAATCGAAATCTCAGACAAGATAGTGGACAAGATGAGTGCACTTGTCAGATTTAGATGGCAAGAATTTAAATCAAACAGAAGAAAAGAGCCAATGTTAAATTTACTATCCGAATTCCTAACAAAAATCTCTAACGAATTCGACGAACCAGATCCAAGAGACAAACCGAGGACGGAAACGAACAATTCTCGCCCAATAAGAAGACAAGTAAACATAACTCAACACGATGAAAGTGACTTAGACGTTTCCTACGACAGCGAATTCGAAGAGGAAATGCAAATAGTATTAGCCGCCTCTACGTTGGAAAAGGAAAAATGTCTCCTGTGTGAACGAGCGCACGACATAACGAAATGCAGGAAGTTCACCAATCAGCCAATCAAAGACAGATGGGAAACCGTGAAACAATTAAAAATGTGTTTTAAATGCCTAAAGACCAACCACAGGCACCTATCATGCAAATCCAAACCATGTGGCAAAGACGGGTGTACAAGAGAGCACCACGAACTATTACATAGAGAAAGACCAAACCCAGAAGCCAGTTTAGTTGTATCAGTCAACCACATAGACACCTCCACGGGCTGCTTAAAAATAATTCCCGTTGAATTACATGGACCAAACGGATCAGCCACCGTACTTGCCCTATTAGATGAAGGATCAGCAGTGACACTCTTGCAAGACGAAATAGCGAATCACATAGGAGCTACAGGACCTAGTAGAAACCTACTTCTAGAAGGAATAAACGGTCATCAAATAAAGACAGAACAATCTAAACATATCAAAGTAAGAATTAAAGGCCTGTTATCAAGAAACTATGAAGATTTACAAGCACACACTATTGAAAATTTAAATTTACGAAGTCAATCTGTTAAGAGAGAAGACATCGCCGACTGTCCTCATTTAAATGAGATAGAAGACCAACTGATCTACGATGAATCACCGCCAACACTTATCATAGGCCAAGACAACTGGCACCTAATTGTCTCAAGAGACATGAAAGCTGGTGATCCCGCGAAACCAGTGGCATCCCTAACCAGATTGGGATGGATACTGCACGGTTGTAAACCTACAACCCCTAAACCCGTTCCTTTAGTAAATCATACATGCAATGAGAAGTCAGAAAGCACAAATGAGTGTACAAAGTCCGACTTCAACCTAAACTCATTTGAAATAACTCCGGAAATAAAAACTAACGATCCAGATCTGCAAGCTTTGAATATTTCAGAAAAGATAAATCATCAGTTACCGGAAGGCCGATTCAAATGCAGACTACCATTGAAGAAAGATAACAAAACAATGCCAGTAAATCGCAACTACGCATTACCCCGCCTTAAAGGATTAGAAAACCAATTGGAACTCAAAATTAATAACAGCAAGCAACTATTAAATTATCTGTCAAGCGGCTACGCTGAGCCAATCATCAATAAACTAACACCACCAAGAAAATGGTACTTGCCATACTTTGACATCATGCATCCGCAAAATGGAAAGCTTAGAATCATTTACAATGCAATAGAACAAACAATAAGAACAAATTTAAGGGACGCATTAGTACCTGGAACGGACCCGCCACAGTCATTATCCAGCACACTGATAAGATTAAGACAATGCCCCATTGTTGTAGCAGTCGACATAAAAGGGATGTTTACAAGAAACAAGATAAGTCTAAAAGCAGACCTAATCCACAAAAGCGGCGGCCACGGACTGAGAGAATGGACCTTAAACCAACGTTCCGCCATCAAAGGCTTAGCGACAGGTCAGCCAGATAACAATATACAGATGTGCAATGAAGAAGGCTACTACAACACACTAGGAATGCTGTGGCAAATTACCAATGACGCGTTAAAATTCACTTTCAACCTACGCAAAACTCCAGAAGATTTACACGTACTTAAAGAAGATTTCAGTCACGTTAAACGATTACCTATCAATCGAAAAATCACAGATGGTGTAATGTCAGTATTCGACCCTGTCGGTCTGACAACTCCGACATTAGATCCGTGCAAATTACCTCAACAACGGTACATGGGCATAAGTTTTAACGAACCCACCGAACACATGAAAATAATCAAACTGGAATCGCTAGAAGGACTAAGCCTACCACGATGCACAGGCTCTCTAAACGAGGGGGAGCTGCACACTTTCATTAAAGCCACCCAAAACATCAACATAGCTGATACACATTGGCGTATCTATAACGAGAATAAACTTAAAACAAGTCTACAAAAAGCAAAAACAAAAGAGACTCCGTTGATACAAAAGTTGATACCACTATCAGAACCTCAAGCTGCATTATCATGTTTTCGCCCAGCTGCAAATGAACAGAGCGAAAATGACGCCAACATAAAAAGTAAATCCCATTGGACAGATGCACAAGCATGGATTAAATACAACTCCCGCTATAAAACCGACTGCGACCGAACACGAACCAACCAAAACGCAACCCATAAAACCTTAATCGCACACCGATCGGCCAAGATAAAAGATCTTGCCAAAACACCTGAATGTAATACGTATCTAGTATCTACAAAACCCGAAGCCGCCGACGATGCCATAAAAACGCCTCTGAGAAACTTTAATACCGAACACCGATGGTTCAATGACCCAAAAGTATTGTCACCTGATGCTAACAAATGGCCCGAACATCGCATTGAACGACCACCGTCATCAACAGGACAAAAAAGGATACACACAATTGCCTCAGTTCGTCAATCTGAAACACCATTGCCTAATGTAACGAGATATTTTTCATGGACTCGATTCATCCGAGCTACGGCCCGCTTTCTCCAAAGTGTAGACTGCTTCAAATTACTTTTAAATGAAACTAAGAAGGTAACGGCGAATATATACATCACCAATGATACAAGCTGGAAACCATATTACAGACCAAAGAAAAAGGACCAATTACCAATAATAGAGACATCTTGGGATCCCGGCGATCAAGAAAGTCTAACTCACAACCATACGCTTATCGGAAGATCAAGAGGCACCTATTGTTTTAGAGACTTTACCGATAGCGAGCTTATCGGACCCGCTACCTGGAAAACGGTACTAAGACTCACCGACTATTTCTGGAAACGCTGGCTTATTGAATACTTACCGACAATAACGCCAAAAGACAATTACAACTACGATGGCTTTGCAAACCCAGCTGCAAGAGATAATGTTATCACCATGGATAACTCCCTTCCACGAAGCACGTGGCCTGAAACAAAATCATTGATACTAAGCCTGGCCTAGATAGGAATACACAGTTGATGTTTGTACCACCGCAGGATTAATAAAGAGACCCGTTCCACGATTAATAAAAATCGGACAATCTTCTTCCACCAAGGATAGTGCTCCAGATTCCATCTTCGCACGAGGGGGAGACTGTTGAAGATTGTTCTTTACTTGCGAATCTTGCAAGATCGGGTCCTGAATCTTCTACTCAAAGACCAATATGACTCGATTGGTTCATGTAAATAATTTACCTACTTAATTGATAAAGCCATCATGTTTAGTACTATATTCTAATTATTTGTGTGTAAGTTAGTTCAAATCATATACTTTTATTGTGTACACTGCCACTTATTTGTTATATATAACTACGCTTTATGAGATCTTGTCTCAGATTTTATAAATTAACAGGCAAATTACCTTTCATATACGAAAACCTGAGTAAAATAGTAGAAGTTCTGAAAACACCTAAAGACTAAATACACAGTAGGGCCATGATTAAGGCATCTTGGTTAGTAATATAATTTAACTTTATATTACTATAATTATGTACTACTGATTTTATATTATTTCAAAATTACTACATTTTGTATTGCATCTTACGATAATATATTATATAGAATTAAATGGATACTTAAGTATTTAACTAAATATGATACTTAAGTAAATTATTTATAATAGCAAATCTATACGAAACATAGCCACGATTTAGACAACATAGTAGGAAATATTATTATCAGAACCTTTGTATCGATATCTTATAATTTATATTATTTCAAGCAATATTTTGTATCTCAAATCACTTATGATTATGACTTGAGAACAGTCGAAGATTTATATTACTAAAGCACAGTAACTAAAACTAATATTATGTGATCAAACTAAGTACATATTTATTAAGTGCCTTGAACTATCATGTACGAATGTTTATGTAGCTATATTAAACTACTATTGCTTAATGCAATGTAATAGTTATAGTTTAATATTGTTTAATTTAGTTTAGTATATTATGTAATGCCGTTATATTTCTTTGTTTCGCTTACCTATAGTATTAAGTTTTCTATGTGTATGATTTTCTATTTGTATAAGTATTTTATATGTTTTTCATGTGCATCACTTAGTTTTAATTATTATAAGTTTCATAATTATAATTATTACGCAATGTATAAAAGCGTCCTACTGGTTAAGTACGATTATACCAGCTCGTTAATAAACAATGCGATATGTGCACGCTCCAAAATAGAATAAAAACCGGCCGCCCCCGGTCGAGTTACGCACTTCACAACGAGACTCCGGAGCGTACGCATCTCCGCTCCAACGCAACAACAACAAGTGTTTTATTTCACTCCCTCGCTGTGGCTCGGGTCGCACCGATCCTCTACAATAGTGTATAGTGTAATAACCTCGACTTAACAAATGCTGTTTAGCACAGTCTTTAAATGTATGTAATGGCAAATCCAGAAATACTAACTACTAGACCGACGAGGCAGTCCTATTTATCAATGAAAACTTGAAAGCATATATAAAAAACAATAGAGTAATGTCCATACAAATCCCGTCGCACCACAAACGAGCAATCAGCCAGCGATCGCCAACACGACAATACCCCCGCTCCCGCTTCCAAATTCAATTTGCACCAATCAACGGGCGCCGTCTTCCCGCCTTCTGCGCTGTTAGCGCGGACGTGAGCGTTCCTTTTTTAAATTACATCTTTATTCTTTTTAAATTGTTCGCTTTGTTTGCTTTAGCTTCTTTTTTTTTGGGTTGTTTTTGTAATTCGGAACAGACCGTAGACCGTAGGTATTTTTATTTTTTAAGCTGCGGATGGATACGAATTACGAAAGTCACCTTTGTCAAAGATTTGGAGTAAGTATTCAAATAAAGGTTTTAGGTATTTACTTAAGGGCATAAGAGCATACGAGTATTTTAAGTTCTAATTAAGTTTTACTTGGCAAAATGCGTTTTCTTTATCCAAAATTAAAAATTTCGATTTCTTAACATCGATATATAATATGTAGGTACTAGATGGGCCCTTTTATAGAAAAAAGTTGGGCGTCCGCTGTAGGGCATGCCCCTCACCTGTATAAGCCTGTTCTTGTCCCTGCCATAGTGCTGTCCCGCTTTTCAGACTAGATGGCGTAATAAAATAACTCCACAATCTTTGTTTGACAGGGCCCGTCTATGTAAATTGAGGTCGTTGTTTCTTAATTTATTCCCAATGACCAGGTTCGCCTGCCAACAAAGACGTAATAGTGTAGGTACTATATTATTAGTTAATCTCTGCTTTCCATAATATTATGTGTAAAACATGCGTAAACACAAAGTTAAATAATAGTATTATTTTGGTAAGTATTTTGTTTAAAGTTTGGATGGATGGATGTTTTTTGTGATAATAATCGGGACAGACGGCTTAACGTGCTCTCCGAGGCACGGAGGAAACGAAAAGGCCAAATTAGGACTACCAAATTCGGTCACCGATTCAGTTATCGACTTGGGTCAACGTTGCTTAATTTAAAATTGAAATTGAATTTAAGTTAAGATTTGGCTTAGTTGCGACAGCATATCAGTCTGATAGACTGTCGCAACTAAGCCACTCGGCCACTCGTCCCTGAAATCCAGAAATCAGAAAACAAATCTGTAACTATTTCTATAACAAAGTAGGTAAACCGCCATATTGGTATTGATATGTGACGGGTGTCAATTTTATATGCAAATAGTTTATTCAGGAGAATAACAATGAACAGGGACGGAGCGAGAATCGAAACGAGAAATTGCAAATAGTAACCGAACACCTCAAACAGAACACGGAATCGTGAATATCAATATTGATATTTGATTTTGTAACGAAAGCTTGACGCTCCGCCATATTGATTTCCCGCTTTGACATTTGGTTTATTGAACCCTTTAAAAAAACTAAACTATAAAACCATACAATAAGCACAATACATACAATAACTATAATAGTTAAAATATTTTTATATAAAGATTGCCGATAGAAATTAAAACGATTTTTTTTTAAATTATTTTTCTTTTTAATTAAAATATAAACCGCGTAGGCATTAAAGTTAAATTTCGAATGTAGTAGCGCCTAAAGAAGTTTTGACTTCCAAAAAAGGTGTGTGTGCAATTCACAAACGCCAGAAGTGAAACTTCAGAAAAGTAGCCCACGAAATATTAAGATAAATGTAACTTGTATTCTCATCTCATTCTCTCGCAGGCTAAATCCAATTATGAATATGTTTGTCTCTTTTTGGTGTAGCTTTTTCGTTTCATCGAATTTTCAAATGACAGCGATTCTAAAGAAGTTTCGCTTCAAAAATATACACCGTCCAAAAGATCGTTCATGGACACGGTACCCAAAACACTGGCGCTACTTATTGCCTCTCTGAATTGCCAGGCTAAGCCGTTGGGCTAAATAAGCGCCAGCTCTTGTTAGAATAAGAGATAGCTGCAGTTTACATACTGTAAATAATTATTAGCAATGATTTACAGTTTGTAAGTTTACCACGTCTTTGAGAGGTGATATCTAGAGAATGGCCTGATGAATAGCGTCAGTTTTTATACTGTTGACATAGGTACTGCGCATACTTTAATATTGTACAAGAATCAGCCTTTCTAGTTATGGTTCATTTTTGGTAACCATAACACGTCTTTGAGCGGCTATATCTAGTGGAAGACGCATCCGCATGCGGGAATACCTTCAGTATCGTCATCAGTGGAGAGTGTAGCACCCACCTAATACTGAATCAGCCTTTCCTATAATATTGGGTCACCAGTAGCGTGGACCAATCTGTGGAAAACAATATTGACAAAATGTTTGGTATCCGATGACCGTGGGCCCAGAGTCTCAAACGCAAGCGCCGCAAAAACGTAGTTCTTACTAATGACTGAGTATTTACGGCGCTTGAGCGCTTGAGCAGATTATAAATACTATTATTGTTATACCAACTATATAATACAACTATGTACTATATACTATGTAGTACATAGTACAACTATGGTACTATTATTACCATAATATTTTCTTATATAAACTTACTTAAATACATATCAAAAATTCGAAGCACCGGCAGTAAATACCGGAAAACTTAGTAAGTTTCTAAACTTTCCTCGTGTGTGAAGCACTGTAATAAAATTTTCTTTTATGTTTGTGCCAAATATAAATGCTAAACACTAGATGACTAGAACAACGAGGCAATCACTAGTTAGCCTTATGCTGAGATATATAGACCTTACTTTGACTTTGCTCAGGCTTTACTTAGAGTTAAAACGGGACGGGCTTATGTGCGTATCATAAATCTGTCTCATCTCAGTCATAAGTTAGAGCTATATGACAAAATATGCTCTCTGTGCTATAGATCTCACACTTATTAGTGTATAATTCTATAGAGCGCGCGTGAACTTTACTCGTGGTTATGCACATCGCGTAAGTGTGCGTGCCTCTCGGAGCGGTCATTCGTACACTCACACATTTACACGTATACAAATGCATACAGATAGGATTTTCACACAACCATGAGCCACGCGCATTCGTGAATTGCAAGAACTATAGGTATCTATCTACGAGTATGTAATAATGCTGGTTAAATTAGATAGAGAACGCGTCAGATCACCCTCCCAGCGCACGTGTTTCCTGCCACGAATAACTTAACTTACCTTCTTCTTCTTCTTTCTGCTGGGCAGGTTTCCGCACTTAAACCTCCAGTTGGAGGTCTGTTGTACGTGAGTTGCCCCTCCCCGCTGGAGTTTTCACTCCAGCCATCCGAGCTCGCTCCAGAAGCCTAGAAGACCGCCCAGGTTGTCTAGGGCCTCTCGTAGCAAGGTGTCGCTCTCGTTGGTCTGTGACGCCTGTGCATTCTAGCATCACATGCGTCGGCGTTTCATCTGTCTCCATGCAGGCTCTGCACAGAGGGCTGTCGGTGATGCCTGTGACAAAGAGGTGTTTGTTTAATGGGCTGTGCCCTGTTTCTTATAAGCCCTACCACCTTCCTGAGTTTACCTCTATTCAGGCGGATTAGTTTGTGTGTTAAACGTTTGTCGATGTTAGGGAATGCCACCCTGGCTTGTCTACAGTCCGAGGCATTCGTCCAATGTCGGGATGGGTGATTAGGCATCTTCAAGGCAAGCGCGCTCCAAGCTAGACCGTATCATTGCTTTGCACTAAGCATGATTGTCGTCAAGCGCAATCCTATTTCACAATAAAATAAAATAAAAGTGTGTGTGTGTGCAATTCACACGTGGCAGAAGTGAAACTTCAGAAAAGTACGAGATATTGCGATAAATATACTTACATTTTATTCTATTGTAGATATTAATGAGATCTATCTAATATCTAGCTCATTCTCTCGCAGGCTTTATCTTGTATGCGTTATAGTTCCTGATCGTGATTAGTCAGTCAGTCAGTCAATGAGTGGTATTTCGCTTTTATATATAAAAGTTAATGCTGAGTAAATTGGAGAGAGAAAGCGTCAGAAAATACGGAGCAACGTTAAATATCAAGACGGCGGGAAATCCGTCGGAGAGCGATCGTTTACACGAGAAAATTAAGGGGAAGAGGCCACCGAGCTGTAGGGCGACCATGGTGACCGTATTTTTAGGACATTTCATAGTCGAATACCAATCATAATAGTAATAATAATGTCTTCCCGACCGACTTTCGGCCACGGCGGGCAATCTCCAGACAGATTAGCCATCTGCGCGGGATATATTATAATAGTGCACAAGTGTGTGCGCAAACACCGGTGCACTCTCTATTCCTTTACTCTCAAAGCCCAATGGGACGGAAAATCCGACAGAGAGATCAGGCGCAGGACCGACAGCTTTACGTGCTCTCCGAGGCACGGGGGTTCACACCATCATCTTCCTAACTCCGGGCTAGTACTGAGAATTTCTTGCCAGAAAAACCCAATACTTGTTATGGGCCGACCCGGGACTCGAACCCGGGACCTCGTCGGTCGCAGTCAAACATGCTAACCACTAGACCAACGAGGCAGTCGAATACGAATATTGGTTATTAAAAAATTCTTTCCAAAAAAACGACTTCCAACGCCATTGTAAAGTAAAAAAAATACTTATTTTGATTTCTACCCACTATGTTGAAGTCGGGCGAGCCTGATGCGTAAACTTTGCTTATCCTTGTTATACCCGCCCGACTTCAACATAGTGGGTAGAAATCAAAATATTTTTTTTACTTTACAGTGGCGTTGGAAGTTGGTTTTTTGGAAAGAATTTTTATTTTTAACTTTTTAGTGTCAGGGTTGAGGATTTGGAAACAGAATTTTTATGGGACCACCTCGAGAGCTTCCTCTAACGACTGATAGAAAAAAAAATCAAATCGCTTCAGAAACCACGGAGATATGCACCGACATACATTAAAAAAAAATACGCACCTAATTGAGAACCTCCTCCTTTTTGGAAGTCGGTTAAAAATACGAATACAATACAGCGTATTTAAAAATATATATAGCGAGCAAACGAGGAGGCGGGTCACCTGACGTTAAGTGATTACCGCCTCCCATGAACATTTGCAGCACCAGAGGAACCGCCAATGCGTTGCCGGCTTTTGAGATATTTGTTTATCCGCCCTTTGAAGAGCCCCATATTATAATCATGAGGGAACACAGAAGATGGAAGCTGAGTCCATAATTGGCAGGTACGTGGCAGATATTCAGATACTTATATATTTTTTTCGTCTACCCTCATAGTTATTATGAAAAATTGCAGACAATAGAACATAATGATAATTTCGAAGTTATGCTTTTAAAATAGCAACGGCAAACGAATTTTTTTTTGAAAGAAAGAAAAGCAGATTGTAAAGTTTGACAACGAATGAGGTTCTTAGTTAATTAAAATAAGTATTAATTTCCGAAGAGGCTATAGATGCATAAAAAGGCATCTAATACCAAATTTGACATTAATTTGTCATGGTAAGGCTAAAAAGTAAACAGTCAAATAATGAAGACAGTCCTAGATTTCCCGTAAAACACGGCTACCCCGTTTATTGGCCCGGGTATAAATTACGTAGGAAAAACTCCACCACTCGGCATTCAGGCCGCGTCCGCGAGCGAGACGGCGATATAGCGCTCTCTGTCTGCATCTTGTTACTTCAAGGTGCTGTATTCATAGCAGTGATCTTAGTATAAAGGGTTCCGTTGTAAAATTACTATTTCCCGAACCAGACGACGAATATCGTCAGTTTTTATACTGTTCACATAAGTACTGCGAATACTTTAATACTATACAATTATCAACCTTCCTAGTTATTGCTTATTTTTGCTAACCACAACACGTTTTTGAGTGGCTATAAGTTGTCAGTTGGCCAGCCGCATGCGGGGAGACCGTCACTATTCTCGCCAGAGCAGAGCTTTACACCCACAAAATACTGAATCAGTCTTCCTAGCGATAGTTATCAAAAGTACGGCTATCCTCTATAGTATAATATTATATTATAAATGCGAAATGTGTCCAGTACGCATGAACGGCCCATCCTTTCGACCGATTTTGATTTTGAAATTTTGTAAACGTTTGTTGTATTCCGGGGAAGGCCTGAAACTACTATTTATCTTAAGGAAATCTTGTGGGAGCAAAAACGTCTACGTGGACGAAGTCGCGGGCATCATTAAACTGTCTGTCACCTCTTAAACCTCGTATTCACCATAACTACTAGGTCCAGAGCACAAGTAAGTTTGGAAGCTAAAGCTACGAGTTTTTGTACGGAACCCTTAAAAGCAAGTCTCGGTCTATAGATGTAAGCGAAGGGGCGTCTCTTCGTGATTGATGCCCTTTGTTTAAACAACTCACAACGATTGCCGATCCGGCGCGCGTCTTAGGCGCAACGCACACCGGCTGGTAGAGTGGAGCACATCGTTTTCTCACACGGAATTAAAAGATTTTTGAGGACCTCCCTGGCGCAGTGTTGAGCGCTGTTGCCTTAATATGGGAGGTCCTGCGTTCGATTCCCGGCAGGGTCAATTTGGGAATTTATAATTTCTGAATTTGCTCTGGTCTGGTCTGGTGGGAGGCTTCGGCCGTGGCTAGGCAAAGACGTATCGCCAAGCGATTTAGCGTTCCGATACGATGTCGTATAGAAACCGGCTAGTGGCATGGGTTAAATATAACTGCTACACCCCTAAAAGATTAGTTCGCAAACCATCTTAGACTGCATCATCAGGTGAGATTGCAGTCAAGGGCTAACTTGTAGTTGACAAAAAATGTTAGTTTTCAAAATAAAGTTTTACAAGGATATATTCTACCTAAATGCATTAATAAGTAACTATTAGATACTAACTGGTGCCCGCGACTTCGTCCGCGTTATTCCTTACTATAATATACCTCAGTGCCAAATTTCATTTATTTCCTTTCAGACGTTCTGGCGTGATTGAGTAACATCCATCCATCCATCTAACCTTTCGTATAATTTTAATAATATTAGTACAGATTTTATCTGTGATTTAGGTATATTCAAAGGATAGGCATATTACATTTCTTAAAAATACCACAAACTGGCTCCAAACCCTTTTGCTAGATGCAATTTTATCCATCGTCATAGTTTTAGGCAGGCAAACACACTGTCACATTTATAATATTAATGTATTACGCTATTAAGGATGAAAGTACTTACCTACTTACGTATAGCTTATTATAGCTGAAGGTAAAGTTGTTATTAAAATACTCGATTTGGCTCCAGTCCGGCTGTATGCGTTGACCCTTATAATTGTATTCTGTGTCAGTCAACATACAGACGGACAAAGCTTGATCTGTGACTCTAAATATTGATGGAGGACGATTCTTTAGTTGTTCGTCGATACTCGAAAATTGCTATTCTGTGAAATGATTTCTTTTCCCTACTATGAAATACTTTTCTTTTGTAATCCGATTTGCTTAGACAATTATGCCTCAGGAGAGTGACAGAGGCTATTTTTTATCCCGGAAAATTAAGGAGTTCCCGTGGGAATTAAAAAAAACGAATTCCACGTGGACGAAGTCGCGGGCATCAGCTAAGTTTACTTTAAGTCAACAGACTTTTTAAACTGGCTTTACTAACGGTATTTCACAAAGTTTATTCGATTCAGTTTTACAGTTAAAATAGGTATTTTTTTTAATAATAA
Source organism: Erebia aethiops (assembly GCA_923060345.2). Lineage (NCBI taxonomy): Eukaryota > Metazoa > Arthropoda > Insecta > Lepidoptera > Nymphalidae > Erebia > Erebia aethiops. The sequence continues at coordinate 6,247,518 of OV281087.1, read as the reverse complement.
TTTCTTACGATGTATTGGATTTTTCATCTTAGACTGCATCATCATGACGACCTCCGTGGCGCAGTGTGTAGCGCTGTTGAACCCGGCAGGGTCAATTTGGAAATTTATAATTTCCCTGGTCTGGCCTGGTGGGAAGCTTCGGCCGTGGCTTGTTACAACCCTACCGGCAAAGACGTGCCGCCAAGAGATTTAGCGTTCCGGTACGACGCCGTGTAGAAACCGAAGGGGTATGGGTTTAATATGACTGCCATGCCCCTAACAGGTTAGCCCGCTACCATCTTAGACTGCATCATCACTTACCATCAGGTGAGATCGCAGTCAAGGGCTAGCTTGTAGTGGATAAAAAAAAACAAAATCATTAATCGCTTTCTAAATAAGAAATAAGAGGAAATAAAACCACTTTTTCAGAACATAATGTTTTATATTTTACACGTTTAATTATTTTACAATCGTTGTATCATGCAACTTATCAGCGTATACTATTCATACCTATTTATCTTATATTATGGTGTACTATACAATACAAATTCTTATTTATATTATTTTATCAATACACAATAGTAACTGGTACATAATATAATATTTAATTAAACTTTATCTAAACTTTATACAAACATCGTTGAAATATTTCTAAGACCTATTAACATAATTATTAACTGGCATACCTAGTAAAAAGATATAGAAAAAAAGAGAAAACGTTCAGAAAAAATGATGACAGATACAAAGTTTAAAAAATAAAATTGTAGTAACTACTAGATAAAGCTACAATATAATACTGATTTTTAAAGATGCCATAAATAAAATCTGATTATTTTATATTAATAATTGTACATAAAAGTTTATCGTAAGAAATAGTTCTTATACATAGAGCATTGTTTAAATCAAAATAGAATTATTGAAAATCTTTCAACATATTTTTATCCTTAGGTACTTTTTTTTCTTTCATACATTTATAGGTAGGTCGTTAGGTACAATCTATCTATGGCTTAAATACTTATTAAATCTAATTATTTAATATTACACTATATTTGGCCTGTATCAGTTCGAATTAATTATATTAATTAATAGCAATTATAAAACAATAATATAATATTCTTACTTCAATTCCATAAGTAATGATTAAGCGATTCTGAGTGTGGCATTTAGTGTTAAGAGTTGAATGAAAAAAATCGTTTAATTGTATTTAAAAAAATAAACAAAAGAAGAGTTAATAACAAAAAAAAACATGGAAAACAAAAACATGATCTAAAAACTCAGTAAAACAAATAAAAATTAAAAAGCATAATAATCATACTTAATATTATAAATGCTAAAGTGTGTTTGGTTGTTGGTTGGTTGGTTTGTCCTTCAATCACGTCGCAACAGAGTAACGGATCGACGTGATTTTTTGCATGGGTATAGTTGAGGACCTGGAGAGTGACAGTGACTGTAATTCCGGAAAATTTACTACTTAGCCGATTTATAGGTTTTTTTTACATATGAATATACTTAACAATAAACAACCAAAAAGTTTTCAGTAAGTATTTATATGTTTTTTTTAACCCTAAATAATAAATAACCTATGTACCACTTAAATCTTACTTCTTATTTGGCATTTTTTATATTGCAGTAAGTATATAGCAAATGTTAAATATCCTATTGTCCTTTTGTAAAAACTAAAATATATTAATACCTATATTTTTACATTATTTTAACTGGGTAAGTTTTTAATTAAGACTAGATTTGACAGTTTGCGAAGAAGTAATGCATGTTGCAATCTCAATGATTGTGATTGGCTGAATTTATGGAATTGGGTATTTGACAAACAGTCAAATCAGCAACTTTTTTTCAAACGTCAAAAAGCGGCCTAAGTATGGTTTTAATATGAAATTCTGAAATGTGACGTCATTGAAGTTCAACGCACTTTTTTACTTCAATTAATTGTTTAAAATGGTTATTCAACATATAACTATCAGGGGACTTTTGGGAGATCCGTTGCACTAAAAATTCCATAAATTCAGCCAAAATAAAATAAATTAAATATATATTTGTCTCAGATTGCAGCATCACTTTGGTGGAAAATTCAAGATGGCGCCCATGGCATTGGCGCCTTTCGTATGTACCACATCCGATCATTTCAAATAAAAACAATTATTTCAGTATCTTTACTAAAACGCTATATTAATAGGTATACCTACTCGGTAAAGTCCCACCAACTTATTTGACCCGGTGGCCAAATTCGGAACAAATTTTCATTCCTGTTTAGATTTTGTTATTTTATTTTTCATATATATACTCGTATACTAGCGACGCTGTCTCCGGGTCAGATAAGTTTTGTTGGACTATAATATACTTACTAAAAAAAAAAGTGGTTTTGATAAAATAGAGTCTGTCTAGTTAAAGCGGCAAATTGGATTTTTGGATACCGGCAACACTGGGCTATACAGAACTCAAAAATATCTTAAAGAGTCCGTGCCACGAAAGAATTCCCCCTAGACTCTAGAGGCGATGCTAGTTTAGGTACTACTAGTGCCGCGGACTACCTACTAATGATAATGTCCCCCCGACCGAATTTCGGCCACGGCGGCCTATCTCTGGAGAGATAAGCCATCTGCGCGGGACATATTATAGTGCAAAAGTGTGTGCGCATACACAGGTGCACTCTCTTTTCCTTTACTCTCACAGCCACAGAGATCAGTGAAACAGCGCCAACTTCCTAATTCCGAGCAAGTACCACCTATTCTGTGCTAGTGCTGAGAATTTCTTGCCAGAAAAAATTCAATACTTGTTATGGCCTGACAACTGACGTCGGCCGCAGTCAAACATGCTAACCACCAGAGTCTAGTAGCTAAACCTACGAGGCAGTTGCAACCGCATGTTTATGCAATAATAGGCATGATGACATTAACAAAGAAAACGACGCCATGACACCGCCGAACGTTTTGGCGAGAATTTTAAAATGTAAATTTCAAATGCCAATTGCATCTACCAAACCTTATTTTTCTGCTGAAATAAGATATTTTTTCGAAATAGTAGATACTTCCGAATATAATCTGACCATTTTTCAAAATCAGTCATCATGACTATTGTATCTAAAATGTAATGGACGTCAATGAGTGTAATGTACCTACCTATATTGAATAAACATTATTTGAATTTGAATTTGAATAATATAAAAAATAACCTGTGTCAAAAATAAATTATTTCGTACTGATTATTAAGTAGCGGGTCTTTCAAAAGAAGAATTCACATTTTCTTTTAGTTTTAAGTTTGATAGTCATTTTACCTATCAATAAATGAAAAAACTGCGTTGAAATTTGATGACGTCACAACTATGTATTTCATACAAACTTCCAAACTAGAAGCGCGTTTTTAAGTTTGTTAAAGAGTTGCTGATTTGATTGAGTCAGCGTTGGATGAGTGGTTATTTTGAACCTGACAGACTAAAGCCATCTTTGAAACGCGTTTTATTTTTTTGTGGCAAGGCGGTTAACTTTAATAAATAAAAATAAACTTATTCTCATACCACATACGGCCTAAACATATCCGGCCGCCCATCTGGACTCATAACCAATCCGCGTCTATTGTTTTCCAAATTCGAATTAAAGTTGGCCGCCGCCATAGCTCTTTCCCTCTCTAGCGCGATAATTCTGTCCCTGTCCAACATCGGGGGTGGTTTGACAGCTGTCAAGTCCGCCGCCATGTTTTGCGCATTAGGTTGTTTATCGTGGTCAGACGGTGGGACTTCTTTGGGTTTCTTTTCTTCGCTAGGATGGCTGACGTGGGGATCTTTGCCTTTGGTGTCTTGTTGGGCTTTTTTAGACCGTTTCCATTTCATTCTTCTGTTTTGGAACCATATTTTTACCTGTGGATAATAGAATTGTATTTAATATATTTAAAAAATATTTAAAATTGTAGCTGTAGGTTGATATGTAGGTATGAAATATTTAAGATTGTAGGTAGACTGAAGTTTAGGAAGTGCTAACAACAAATTGTAAAACATAAACGGAGGATAATTATGGATTTTACTATGAGCTCAATAGCACTTACGAGAGGGAGAAAGAGTTAAGTACAGACCATACCTAGAATAATATGTAAACTTATCATCGAAAAAAAAAATCTACGCAATATCCAGATAGATGATTGATACAAACAAAAGTATGTTTTTTTAATCCCTGGGTCCTATCCAGAATATCTGGTATTCTCTGGAGCCTAGGGAATACGTGGATTGTACTCATAGATTACAATCAGGTGCGATGCATTGTAACAAAAAAAAAACATGTTGCAGAAACGCAGGCGTCCGTGTTTTTATTGATTGAAAAAACTGAAAATGAAACCAGTGCGTCAGTCGTTGTACTTATATATTGGTTTTTAATTTATTAGTCACATAATGTTCTGTCTAGACTTGTCGTAAAAAAAATATTCACCGATTTTATTCGAACGATACCTAGGTATATTTTTAAATAAACGACATTAAACTTTAAACTTATTTGATTTTAATATCAAATAAATTCTGATATGAATCTTGTAAGAATGTGTGACAAAATGCACCAAAATTAAAAATAGGAATGAATTTTACTTTTACTAGTTAGAAAATTGAAAGTAGTTAGACAGTTAATTTCCTTTATGTTCAAGTTACATTTACAGATTCCTCATTCTTGGCTTTTCAGTTAAACACCTGATAAGCTTGACAGTTTAAACAACTGATAAGGTAGCTTTTTTTTAAAAAAAATCACGCTCAATAAGTTGGGCTAAGAACCCAGAGCTGTGATTGTGAACCAAGTAAAAAAACAATATGAACATATTTTTTTCTAAGATTAACGTAAGTAACACAACCATATATCATAACCTGACGCGGGGCGCAGAGATTAATCTTTAAACCCACATAAAACGCCCCAAGCAATAACCTTTATTGCGTTGGTACGTTTTACCGCCCCCATAATCTTGTTCCAAGCATTTGTAAGCTCAAATCCGGGCATCGTTCAACCTGACAGCCCGGTTCGCGCCATTTGGCAACTGTCAAAATAGGGTTGTTTTTGGTGTCGGTGTGGTGTCGCGATTGGAGTGCTGTAAAAAGGTTTCTCGAAGACGTGTTTTTATTGGGGTGTAACCTTTTTGGGCTATGAACTTGTTTGTATTTTCTGTAAAACTTGTCAGTAAAATCCTACATTTATACCGTAGGTAAATACTTGTGTTTCTATAGTGGCTAGTTTATTTGGCTATTGATTAAAAGGTCTTTGACCTCGATTAAGGAAAAGCTACACAAATTACAGTCATTGCTACAATTGGCACAATTTATGACTTTGGCCAATAGCGAAATAGCGTAAGATAATCATTTGATTTGATAGATATAGACGTTGGGGTCCGTTGAAATGACTGCCTCGCATTAGAAAGCATCAGCAGAACTTAATTTTCCAGGATCAAAAGTAGCCTATGTCATTCATCGGGGATGCAACCTTCCTCTGTACCAAATTTCGTCAAAATCGTTTAAATCGTAAGATGAGCTGGGAAAGCGTAGCAGGCAAACAGATAAATAGACAGACAGATAGACACACTTTCGCGTGTATAATATTAGTATGGATAATATTAACCCTGTATCATACTAATACGATAAATATGAAAATGTCTTTGTTTGTCCTTCAATCACGCTGCAACAGAGCAGAGCAGTGCAAAAAATCGCGTCGATCGGTTGATTTTTTGCACGGGCTTAGTCGAGTACCTGGAGAGTGAGATAGGCTTTTTATCCCGGAAAATTAAGGAGTTCCCCCGGGAATTACAAAAAATTTTCAACCACGCGGATGAAATCCTGTAAGGGGTATATAATACATACCCCTTACAGCCCTTTTTTCGCATTAAAAAGTAGCCTATGTCCTTTCTCAGGCTCTAGACTATCTCTGTACCAAATTTCATTTAAATCGGTTTAGTAGTTTAGGCGTGATTGCGTAACACACAGACAGACAGAGTTACTTTCGCATCTATAATAGAAACCTCACCTGCGTCTCGGTTAGCATCAAACTAGTAGCCACTTCAAATCTCTTGGGCCTAGACAGGTATTTGTTCATCCGGAACTGTTTCTCAAGCTCTAGAAGTTGCTGCGAGGTGAACGCGGTGCGCGGGCGACGCGTCTTGCCGAGGAGAGGGTGGGGCGCTCCTGAGGGACAAAATGATGTCATTAGATCATTACGCAAAGGGTAGGTACTAGGCACCACTACGGCCCATTAATGTCTCACTACTGGGCACAGGCCTCCACTCTCATAGGACTTAGAGGAATCATAGGACTCATAGGAATTAGAGCTTAGACCCACCACGCTGCACCAATACATAATATGACCTAATATAAATAATTAATAAAATATCATTGTGTATTTATTTTTGTACCAAATAATACGTTCAATAATAATCTAGCATGAAATATCAATACATTGTATCAATAGTTCCAATTATCCGATAATGTCAGTTAGCTAGAAATTTGGAAAAAAAATAACGATATGCTGACAGTAGGCGTTTTAATTAAAGGACAGATAAAAAATATTAGTTTTGATAATCTCAGTAATTGGTACAGTTACATTGCCTATTGCTTATCTCGCAGATAGAGAAACATAGCGAATTATATTAATTAAGATAATCTGTGGAGTCATTTAGCTTTTTTCATGGCACTAAAAGTTACTACTTGGGTTATTTCTGACTAGAAATTCTCAGTACTAGGCCGGAGTTAGGAAGTTGGCGGTGTTTCATCCCCGTGCCTCGGAGAGCACGTTAAGCCGTCGGTCCCGGTTTTATCACTAATATGATAATAGTCGTCACAGCCCGCCAACCCCCATTGGAGCAGCGTGGTGGGTATAAGTTCTAATTCCCTCTATCCTGTGAGAATGGAGGCCTATGCCCAGCCGTGAGACGTTAATGGGCTGTAGTGGTGGTTGAAATTTGAAAAATTGGGCCGTGTTAACGTAGCAGACAGAGAGACAGACAGCTTTTTAAACTATTTTTGTATACCTACATTTATTTCGAAAGTGCCTCAATAATTGTGCGGTCCAACACAAATTACACATTTCCAAGACATTTAAAAGTAAATTAAACATGGCGCACGTTCGAAAATCAACACCAAATCGTGCTTAAGGGTCGAAATGATGAATCAATAATTGTAATAGCTGTATTGACAGTACGTGACGACTCTATGGTTAAATTGGTGTCCAAAATGGGCTAGGTTGTTTGTAAAAGGGACTTTTGAATGATAAATTATGAGTTTGGTTGAATATGTTCCATTTTATTGTCGTAGTGTCTGATAAAAGTTTCTCATAATTTTAAAATCGATTTGTGACAGAAAAGGGAAAGCTACAATGAAATTGTAGAGTCAACATTGCGATAAAAGCTAAATGATTGTAAGGTAAGAGATTTCTCGTCATTTATAAACGATTTGTGTAAGAAAGAGAAACTCGATTTGTTGGTTGGTTAGTCCTTCAATCATGCCGCAACGGAGCAGCGGATCGATGTTATTTTCAATGGGTATAGTTGAGGACCTGGAGAGTGACATAGACTTTTTATCTCGGAAAATTCGGACGAAGTCGCGGGCATTTACTACAGCCCAATAACTGCCCCCTGCTGGGCACAGGACTCCACTTTCATAGGAAAGAGGGAATTAGAGCTTAGACCCACCACGCTGCTCCAATGCAGGTTGGCGGGCTTTAACGACTATTATCATGTTAGTGATAATAACCGGGACCGACGGCTTAACATGCTCTCCGAGGCACGGGGGTGAAACACCGCCAACTTCCTAACTCCGGGCTAGTACTGAGAATTTCTAGTCAGAAAAACCCAATACTTAAATTATGGCCCGGCCTGGGATTCGAACCCGGGACCTCGTCGGCCGCAGTCGAACATGCCAACCACTAGACCAACGAGGCAGTCGCGGGCATCAGTTAGTAATAAATAATAAGAAATTAACTAGTAATCTAAACGGTACACAAAAAGAACCTCGCCGTAACAATGACATTTCCGCCCGGTCTCCCGCGCAAACTTTGACAGATGCGTTCGGGAATTACGACGCCATTTTATCGGTTGTGCAAACACGGCCAAATGTCGCTTCGGCGCTCCAATCCGGTTATAGTAATTGATAATTATCATTTTTATGGGATTATTGTCGCTCTTTGGACGTACAATTAATTTCTGTTGTTGCTTAATTAATTATAGATGGATTCACATTAGTGTAGGACAAAAGTTTTTATTATTAGGTACTCCACTACAAGTTGGCCCTTGACTACAATCTAACCTGATTGTAAGTGGTGATGTTAGTCTGTTAGTGTCACAGCAGTTAAATTAAAAACCAACTTGGGTAAGACCAAATCGGTTTCTAATTTCTACACGGAACTGTACTGAAACGCTTAATCGCTTGTCGGTAGGTCTTTGCCGGTAAATTGGGGTTAGCCACGGCCGAAGCCTCCCACCAGACTAGACCACAGAAAATTAAGAAATTATAAATTCCCAAATTAACCCTGGAGCTCCCACGTTAGCTTAACGTTATTCTGTTGTATAACAGCGCTCAACACTGCGCCAGGGAGGTCGTCAAAAGTCAAAATGGACATGAATAACAGTATGTAAACTATTTAACAGTGTATACCGACTTGGGTGAACGTTGCTTAAGTGGTATATATATGTCACCGTAAGATTGTAAAATCCGTTAGATTATAATATAACGGTTTCTATCCCGCGAGATTATATCTAAACTGTCGAAAGATTGTGAACCGTTCAATGTTCTGAGTATTAATTTATGAAATATTTATTGTTTTTACGTTTTCTTGTCTCTTTCTTGTACAGTTCGCACGCGAATTGAATGCAGAGTAAATGTAAGTGTCACCATACATTTACTATGCATTCAACTCGCGCGCGAACTATAGGTTAGGTTAGGGTTTGACATGAATATTCGGCCGGGCACTTAGGTTCTATCGGGTTAATATACCTAATATATTACAATTTACCGAAAAATAACGCGTTAAATTGTAAGCAGTATGATACGGTTCACAATCTGTCGACAGTTTATAATCTATCGAGATAAAAAACGTTATATTATAATCTAACGGTTTTTACAATCTTACGTGACATATATACCACGTTGACCCAAGTCGGTAACTGGATTTGGCGTTTTCGTTTCCGCCGTGCCTCGGAGAGCACGTTAAGCCGTCGGTCCCGGTTATTGTCACTAACATCTGATAATAATCGTTACAAAAACCTAAGAGTTTAATATTCTTAGTTGAGTCATATGTGGAAGGACGTGGAAAGTGGGAACCCACCGCATTATTATCCCAAGAAAACTCCTACCATTATTTGATGAATGGAAAGGAGTCACGACCCTCAGTAATGAGGAATACGACGCAAGGAGAGATACACACCTAGGTAGAAACCTATAATATGATACATAGAGCATTTGATTAGGGTTCCCTTAACAATAACTTTAAACGCTCGGCTGGGTTGCTCCCAATCAGGCTGATTCGATTTACGCCGCCAGCCAAGTCGGGTCTGTCTCTAGCGCGGAATTCCAAATAAGCTAATAGATATGGTATCCGATTTATTTTATTTTATTTGCCAGCCGATGCCCGCGACTTCTTCCGCGTGGAATCTTACTAATATTATAAATGCGAAAGTTTGGATGTATGGATGTCGGTATGGATGTATGGATGGATGTTTGTTACTCAATCACGCCCCAACGGCTGAACGGATCTAGATGAAACTTGGCACAGAGATAGTTTATAGTCTGGAATAACACATAGGCTACTTTTTATCCCGGTATATTAAAGAGTTCCCGCGGGAACCACAAAACCTCGATCCACGCGTACGAAGTCGCGGGCATCAGCTAGTTAGGTTCCTAAAAATATAAAATTCACTAGATGATTCCCGCGACTTCGTCCGCGTGGATTAAGATTTTTGATTCCCGCGGGAACTCTTTAATTTTCCGGGATAAAAAGTAGCCTATGTCCTTCCCCGGGATACCATCTACCCCTATACCAAATTTCATCAAAATCGGGTGAAGAGACAGTTTTTTTAATTCCCGCGGGAACTCTTTTATTTTCCGGGATAAAAAGTAGCCTATGTCCTTCCCCGGGATACCATCTACCCCTGTACCAAATTTCAGCAAAATCGGTTGAAACGATGGGCCGGGAAAGCGTAGCAGACAGACAGACAGACAGACAGACAGACAGACAGAAACACTTTCGCATTTATAATATTAGTATGGATTTTTCACCGAAAGCACAAATACCAAGTTTCGTGGATATAACTTGCACCGGTTATTTAAAACCTCCTTGGGGGTGGAATTTCGAAAATTCCTTTCTTAGTAGGTACACCCCTAGGGTGCTCAAGGATTATTCTCTCAAAATTTCAAATTTTGATAACGATAGAGTTTGACATGATCTGTTTAATGAATATTATGAACATCTGTTCTGATTCTAAGAAACTTTATCCTAGGTATATTTTATCCCTGGTTTCAATAATCGCGCTTAAAAATTTAAAAATGGAACTACGGAACAAAAACAATCGTCAAAATTCAAAATTCAAATGTTTTTTATTCAACTAAACTTTTAGGAGTAGGTACTTTTGAATCGTCGAGTGAATCTACCACAGGTTCGGTATGAATTCCTACCGAGAAGAACTAGCAAGAAACCTCACGTCCATTTCCAACCTAATAGTTAACAATAAAGTTCACAATTAATTTTAAATGGGGTGCCCTTTCGATCCCCATTCAAATGGTATCAACACATTAACAAAGAAATAAACAAACAAACAAATACATACCAATTACTTACAATTTAAACCCCCCTTAAAACGAAACACAATCAATTTTCTACTTTATTTGTATTAAAAATAGAATTGTTATTAGCTAATTGAAATAACTTTCAGGATACGAAAATAATTCAACAGATTTTATACCTTATAAATGTTGAAATAGAGTTGGTTATAATCTATAGTTTTGTTAAGTGACTTAAGTATTGGTTGTCATATGTTTATGGCTCTAGGGGTGGTTTCCCTAATTTTACGGTCGAATAGATTAAATTAGGGGGTAGGTACGGATTATTTTTTTTCCTTCGGTTAGCAGTAATCCTAATAACATTCGTAGAGCAGTTTTGTCTTGCAACAACCTGCTATTTTATTTTCACGACGTTGGGTAGTTGTCAACTACTCAAATCAATAACTTTTTTTCAAACGTCAAAAAGCGTAGTGTGGGATTTTAAAATATGAAATATTGAATTGTGAGTTGTGACGTCATCAAAATTTGACGCCCTTTTTTACTAAAATGTTTATTCAACATAAAACTAACAAGGGATGTGGATTGTGGATATTTTAATATTATCTACGTCTTTTGGGAGATCCTCTTTTTAATAATCACTAAAAATAATTGATTGATTACTTTTAAACTTTCTAAAATTAAATCATTAAATTGTTGTTATCCATTGTTTAGTTACCAAAACCGGGGCCAGACTGCCCTATGGCATATTATTGTTTCATTATTGTTGACTTTAGTGTTTTAGAATTATAATCCTTATTTTGGGAACGTCAAGGTGCGTGTCATCAAACTGTCATTTTGAGTAATATTGCAGTATTGCCTTAAGCGTTGGCAGTATGGCCCCTGAGCCCTTTTCTGGTACATTCTGCCTAAAATTGGCTAATACTATTTAATTTTATTTAAGTACTAGCTGATGCCCGCGACTTCGTCCGCGTGGATTGAGGTTTTTTGGTTCCCGCGGGAACTCTTTAACTTTTCGGGATAAAAAGTAGCCTATGTGTTATTACAGACTATAATCTACCTATGTAGGTACTCATACGACCTATGCATGTGAAACCTGGACACTGACTGTGAAAGACGAAAACAAGTTAGCAATTTTCGAAAGAAAAGTACTGCACAAAATCTTCGGTCCGGTCAGAGAAGATGGTGGAACCTATCGAAGCAGAATGAACTTTGAACTAGAACGACTGATTGATGGGGAATCAATAGTAAGATTTTGTTAATCTCAGCGTCTGGAGGACATGTAGAGAGGATGTTACCCAGCAGAGGAGTAAAAGTGATGACACAATGGATACCACAATGGAAACGACCCAAAAGAAGACCTCGAAAAAGATGGATCCAGTGTGTAGGAGAAGATCTCGGAAGCTCTCTTCATGGAGGAAGGAGGTCAAGGATGAAGCCAGGTGGAAATAAACTGGAGGAATGTCAAGACCCACAGAGGGTTGTAGCGCCGAAGGAAGTAAGTACGTAAGTAATCTATCTCTGTGCCAAATTTGATGCAGATCCGTTCAGCCGTTCTGGCGTGATTGAGTTACAAACATCCATCCATACATCCAAACTTTTGCATTTATAATATTAGAATAGAAGTATATAGATATAATATATACATATTATATATATAGTATGTATGTATGTGCGGACTGCGGCCCACTAGCAATATATCACGGCAGCGGTCGGCCGGGTGCTGTTTAAATAGATTCTTTGCTCGAAATCCACTGAAAATCCACCCTTTTTCCGACTACATGCCACTGTAGTGGCGTAGTGATGCGCCTTCGTTTTATCTTTTATTTGTTACCGATGATATTTTCTTATTTGAAACAAAGTTTATTGAAGTGAAAACTTCTTTAGGTGCGTTGAGCACTTTTTGGTAGGGGGTAAAAATGTGAATACGTGTGATGATGTGTGAATACCTTTCTTCTTAAGGCAAAAGGTCTTAAGTATAATAATATAGTACATTCGTAATTAAACTTTAATACCTTAGTTTAAGGTTTATATTAATAATTGCTGTGTAACCGTGGGCGACACCTCGCCACCTCGCGTTGTTAGGAAGACAGAAGGTCTCAAATATAATTATAGTACATTCGTAATTAACTTTAATAGTGTAAGGTTCATATTTGAATATTTTTTTTAATTATAAAAAAGTAATAAAATATTAGTTTTCCCTTCTATCGGCAGTCCATATGACTGGCAATTTTTTTTGTTATAATTTCACTAACAATTGTACCTAATAATATATGTTTGTTAGTATCTTGATCCATCTAGATGACCCACCCTGCTTCTGCTTTCAGTGTTTCTATGGAACTTTTTGTTCCCGTTGGTCAGATTGGTTTGACATTTGATAATTCATTAGAATTTCATTGTCTGCTGCATACCTGATACCTAGTTGCAACTTTAGACTTAAAACATGTCAATATCAGAGTGAAATATTAAGAGGATGGACAAACAATTATCTTCATGAACAAATAAGTGTTAAAACCATTCAAAATAAGACGAAACCGTCATAAAGTCTCACATATCAGTTAAAGTTTACCATCTACAGCGTCATATCATATGTAATTTTTAATCCCGTGTATGGGTTATAGTAGACTTTGTATCCTTGATACAAAGTAGACAATGCCTCCTTCCAGGTCTTTACTTCCATGCAAAAATCACATCGATCCGTTTCTTCATTGCGTGATTCAAGGACAAACCAGCAAACAAACACCATTTATTGTTTAGTATCCTACTAAATGTTTCGGTATAATTATTTATTCTTTAATTTAGTAATAAATCAGAACGTGTGGTAGAAAAGATAAAGTGTCAAAATGTAGTCATTCAAGAACCACAGCTAATCTATCGATAGTAGCACCACTTAAACGGAATAATCGACATCAAATCTATCGACACTCGCACACCCTACGCGTGGATCTAATTTGTCAAGGACCGACCCTTTGTTTGTGCGAACAAATTGCTGCTCATAATTGGCTTAGGGCTCTTTAGGGAGTACGGCCACAGTGCTAGCGGGGCGTTCAATTTAATTATTTATAAATGTATTTTTTTCATACGTCCCTATGGAACATAATAACGTACAAAATATGTATGTATATTAATCTATGTATATACTTTATTGTACACCACGAAAACACAAAAGAAACAGATTACAAAAATGAAAACTTAATACGTAGGTACAGTAAGGCGGCATTATCGCTAACCAGCGATCTCTTCCAGACAACCTTATCGATACGGAGACAATGAGCAAGTGGACAGTAGGAAGTGGTGCATAAAATTAAACTTAAATACTAATGCATACATTAACTAACCAATATCATAAAATTATAACATATTAATACACTAATATATATAAAAAAAATAACATAGACATACGTAAGATTTAATACATAAATAAATACACATACAAATAATGGACAAATTAAACATGTTGCTATTGATGATTACAGAGAGACATGTAATGATTTTTCACGTCAATTTTAAATTGTATTGAATTTTGACGCGGTGTGCAGGGCGGCATCTTTGAAAAACAGGTCGAAATATACGTTTGACAAACGATTACGATCCACCACACACCCACCCGTCAGGGATTTTGGGTAATCCACCACCACCAACCCATTAGGGGTCAGGGTTTAATATAGGTAACTGCCATACCCCTGTCCCCTAACATGTCAGCCCGCTACCATCTTAGACTGCATCATCACAACACGGTAAGATCAACCTCTAAATTGTAGTAGAATAAAAAACATGCCAGTCAATCAGACAGTCAGTTTCTTCTTTTATTATCGTTTGTCAAATTTAGGATTATAATTTTGGCAGATGCCGTTTGCATAGTACCAACTGCTTCTGTCTTTCTCACTCTTGTCCTCCACAATTGCTATACCTTTCATCAGTACACAGTAAAACTAAATTGTACTATTACCTATTCTGTGGTAAAACTAAGGATAACTTAGACATATTTTAAAATCGCTTACAGACGCGCCACAGTCGGCTTACAAAACGTCGCTTCGCTAATTTTTAAATCAAGTTTCTCCGCGCGCTCTAATGCTCCTACTAATTATTTTACTAAGTTGCTAATTTACTTATTTCTTACAGTTTATGGGGCCCTAAAGAGGAGCCGACTCAAACGCATTAGAAATAATTTATACAGTATTTATCCTACCAATATTCTTTCATAATGAAATGTTTTATTCATGAGGACAACTTCTATACTTTGTCATTCATGATAAGTACCACTTTACCAACAGTCGGGAAAGCGCTACTTCTTAAGGTTGAGCTTGAGCATCTTGAGCTTGAGCTTAAAGCTCAGCAGGTGCTCCTTTAAAAAAAATAAAAATGTTACAGTATGTAGATAAAAATATATACGATACATAATATTAACTATATAATTTTTTTGTCTCTTGTCGTCTTTGTCTTTTCGCTCTAAGTTTGGCATAATTTTTCATTTAATTAACAATTGTGGCATATTTTATATCAATCTAGCTGATGCCCGCGACTGCGTCCGCGTGGATTGAGTTTTTTTGTTCACTCTCTCTCAAAAGTAGTATATGTGCTATAATATAATATATTCTCTCTGTGCCAAATTTCATCCAGATCCGTTCAACCGTTCTGGCGTGATTGAGTAACAAACATCCATTCAAACTTTCGTAATCATAATATCTCTAAGTATAGACACATTAAAAAAATTAAAACTTATTAATAAAAAAATCACCAAATTGCCCTTAAACACATCAATCCACGCTAGATTTGCACCCATTTGCACCCTAATGTTTGCACCCTTCAATAAACCGGGCCATATAACAGGTGCCGTGTGCCATACGGGATGGATGGTAATAATCGTTTAACCCCAAGTGGTTGTGACTGTCATATACATTTCAATGCTTTGGCTCATCTTTGACTGGCATTTAATTTTTTTATTACTCTACTACTAACTTATGCCCGCGACTTCGTCGGCGTGGACTACACAAACTTCAAACCTCTATTTTACCCCCTTAGGAGTTGAAATTTCAAAAATGTGTAGCTGATTTCTACGTTATATTAGCTGTTTGCATGCCAAACAGCCCTATTCGTCCCGTGGTTTGAGTTGTGCGTTGAAAGATCAGTCAGCCAGTGACCTTTTTCTTTTTTAAATGTATTTAGATTAGATATTCTACTATAAGTCCTTGACTGCGATCTCACCTCATAGTAAGTTATGATGCAATCTAAGATGGTAACGGACTAACCTGGTAGTGGTATGGTAGTTATATAATATGAAACCTATACCCCTAATCGGTTTTTACACGGCATAGCACCGGAACGCTAAATCACTTGGTATTTGCTGGTAGGGTGGTAACTAGCTACGGGCGAACCCTTCCACCAGACCAAACCAGAGAAAATTCAGAAATTGTAAATTCCTAAATTTACCCTACCGAGAATCTAACCCGGGACCTCCCACGTTAAGATAACAGCGCGTAACACTACGCCAGGGAGGTCGTCAAAACCTCGTCATACCCCTAATCGGTTTCTACACTGCATCATACCGGAATGCTGTATAATGTATTGAATAAGAAGAATGCAGTCAATGTAAAAGTTAGAAATTATTATTTTAAAACCTCAAAAAACAAAAAAAAAACTAAACCCACGCGGCCGATCATCGGCATCTTCTAGTAATGCTATAAATTTAACTAGTTTTTACTGTAATAAGAGGTGTATTAATAAACACGAATAAGTGTGAAAGTTTTGAGCAATCATCGAAAAAGGGGCAGATGTCACCCCGCGATATGAATGTATTTATTTATCGACATGGATTAGCTTGGTGTCGACACTTTAACAACCCTAGTAGAGGCGCGGGTAGGTAGATATGGAACGCACTTATTAAAAAAAGAATTATTTATAAGTGGATCACTTTTTAGGACACGAATTTTATAAAATTCTTCATGTCCGATGAAACTTTGTCTCGAAAATCCCGAGGCTATCTTTCAAAGACCAAAAAAAAAACCAGAATTAAAAAAAAAGGATCTATTTGATATCTAAAGTAGCCTATGTAGCAACGTTCTTTGCATCGTTTTGTGCCCTTTAATATTAGGCACTAGCTGATCCCCACGACTTCGTCCCCGTGGATTAAGGTATTTTGATTCTTTTACGGGATTTTTGAATTTTTCCACGGGAATTCTTTAATTTTCCGGCGGTTTATCGTACCAAAAAGAGCTACGTTTTAAAAAAATGTAGGACAAGGCGAAAGGAAGTGAAATTTTTATTATTTCTTCTCGAAGTTACTCACGATTATAAAATTAGTAACAAATCTATACTAATAAATGCGATAGTGTGTCTGTCTGTCTGCGTACTACGCTATAACGGCCCATCTTTTCAACCAATTTTGATGAAATTTGGTATAGAGGTTTAGGTTACATCCCGGGGGCGCATAGGCATTATTATCCAAAAATATTTTTAATCAAAAAAACTTAATACGCGGACGAAGTCGCGGGCATCATCTAGTACAAAAATATAATATATTTACATGACTAACGCGTCACTCATGGGAAGATCGTTTCACAACACAATAATACCCAGCAAAAAAATACCAATTTGTTTATCAGATACGATGTTTATTGACTATTGAGTTTGACAGATCATATTAGCGAGATAACAACAGACAGACAGATTTATCATTTGCGTCGTACTAAAGAGATTAAAAAAAAGGATAGAGCAGCTACTAGTTTTAATCTACTGAGTTCCCGGTTGAATTTTCTCAGTACCATTTTCTGTACATATACCTTACCTGTATTTAATTATGTTTTCTTAATACGTATGTATTAAGAAAACATAATTAAATACATACTTCCATCCTAATATTATAAATGTTAAAGTGTGTTTGTCTCTGTCTACTACGCTTTAACCCTTCTTTTCAACCGGCATTTTGAACCAGTGGTAGATTCAATCGACGATTCAAAAGCACTTATAAAAGTTAATTTGAATAAAGAGCCTTTGAATTTTGAATTTGAATTTGAATTTTGGTGAAATTTAGTAGGCATAGAGATTGGTTGTATCCCGGGAAGGACATTTTCTATCCCAGAAGATTAGTGATTGCCCGTGGGAATCAAAAAACTTAATCAACGCGGACGAAGTCGTGGGCATCATCTAGTTTAAAATATTTAAAATAACCAATCCAAATATTCATAGGATAAGTCAGAATAATTCAGAGGTTGAATAGCTGGATGTAAATATAAATTTTGATTTTTCACGCGTGTTTTCTTTTTTACAAGTATAACAAAACATTATAGCGTAGCTTGGGCTGTTTTTAATTAGTAGGTAAAGACAACTTTAGTTTCAAATTCAAATGTTATTATTCAAATAAACTTTTGCAATTAGTGCTTTTGACTCGTCAAGTGAATCTACCACTATTCGGAATCATTTAGCCATTACATATCGTGGCCCCAAATAATTGTAGTGATCAGCGATTTGTCCTCTCTGTCCACAGTTCAAATATCTCTGCTCTGTACCGATTTCGAAATCCATTTTCATCTTATCAGAAATATTTCCCCGACGGGAAAAAACTGTTTACTCATAATCATTCGAGATAATTCGTCAGTTTGTGACAGGTACGAGTTAGGTATGATTTAATTTTGCCATGACGTTTAAATCATGAGGTACTTGAGACAAAGTGTATACTTAGTCTGTCAAACTTATCTGACCCGGTGGCCAAAATTGGAACTAATTTTTATGCCTGTTTAGTTCTTGCTTTTATTTGAAAATTTTGTGGCTTTTGGAAACTCTTTATGCAGGTACGTGAAATCTATAAATAAAAAAGTCATACTAAAATTATAAATGCGAAAATTTGTTTGTTGGTTTGTCTTTCAATCACGCCGCAACGGAATGGAGAGTGATATAGGCTTTTTATCCCGGAAAATTTAGGAGTGCCTGTGGGAATTAAAAAAACTTACGCCACGCGAACGAAGTCGCGAGCATCCGCTAGTTCTTCATAAAATAGAAAGACAATTGGATAAAACTTCGATAAAAAATAATTCCGAAAAGTGATCCAAATAAATTTCATGTAGGTAGATAATTACAATGTGGACAAAACAGGCATGAAATTGTTTATTTTTGAGATATATACTTTTTGGATACGAAATATATACATGTATATATAAATGATCCCTGAGAAGTACTTTTTAACCGTAATAAATAAAATTCTGTTATCATTTACAATCCTAAATCGCATCTTATCATCTTATTTTCGAACAATAAATTTCATTCTATAGCCTCAAATTAGATAAAGCTATCTGATCTCCGGATATCCAGATCGAGGCTATAACATGATCGATTATGTTTCTATTTGCGACGAATTGACAGATTTACTTGTTTTTTATCATATTATTCTGAAGATATGACGGTATGACCCTTCTTTAGGATATTTATCTACCTATGAGTTTTTATTGTGCACTCATTTTACTGTTGGTAAATTCCATCACAAAATCAAGATTTGTGGCGCACTACCACTACACTATCAGCTTATTAACGTCCCACTGCTGGGCATAGGCCTCGACTCTCATAGGAGAGAGGGAGTTAGAGCTTAGACCCACCACACTGCTCCAATGCGGGTTAGCAGGCTTTAACGACTATTATCATGTTAGTGATAATAACCGGGACCGACGGCTTAACGTGGCACGGGGGTGAAACACCGCCAACTTCCAACTCCGGGCTGGCACTGAGAATTTCTTAATTAGAATTCATTGAGAAAAGAAATTCTAAATAACCTGATAATAGTTGGCTATTTGGCAAATAGTCAAATCAGGTACTTTTTAATACTTCAAAACGCGATCTAAATATAGGATTTTGTATGAAATACTGAATTGTGACGTCATCAAACGTCAACGCACGAGGCGTGGATATACTGTCTTTTGGCAGGTCCTCTATAAAATAATCACCAAAAAAATATTTAATTGACTAATTGTCAAAAACCCAATTCTAAAGCAGTCCACCTCCATACTTGTGAGCTAACCGTTTAGTTTTCACAAATTGGCTTGTTAGTAAAAGTTATTTATTTATTGGGGGGTTTATTATAAATACACCACTGGGGGTGGGTTAGCCGGGGTGGGTGAACCGAGGGGTGATCGCCGGCACATGTCCGTATTGCTTCAATTACTTAATGACAGGTTTTTCACTTGCTGTATGATAATGTGCCATTACCGTTTTTATGGTTTATGGTATCGGGACGTTTAGGGTGATTCGGAAATTGACAATTTTTATTGATATAGTTAAGTGATTTTTATTTTACAACCTTTTTTTAAATCCACTACAAGTCAGCCCTTGACTGCGATCTCACCTGATGGTAACTGATGATGCAGTCTAAGATGGTAGCGGGCTAACCTGTTAGGGCAGTTACCCATGCCCCTATTCGCTTGGCGGCACGTCTGTGCCGGTAGGGTGGTAACTAGCCACGGCCGAAGCCTCCCACCAGACCAGACCAGGGAAAATTCAGAAATTATAAATTCCCAAATTGACCGTGCCGGGGATCGAACCCAGCGCTACACACTGCGCCACGGAGGTCGTCAAAACCTACATACTACGACATAGACTTGTCTACTGTGGCGGATTATAGTGAATTAAACTTCTAGTTGATTCATTATCATGGACTTCCGCAAACTAACGTCTGCTTCTATTCATTATTTATTATATTAAGTTATTTCTACTTGGTTGTCATAATGAGACTGGTGGACATTTCAATGGCAAGTAAGTTTAACTAGCGCATTGTCAAAGTGTCAGTATTTGCGGGGCACCCCCGGTCAACGCGGCCTTGTTTGCAGTCCGCACATGTTACAAACATTATAATATTATGCCCCCCGATTGTGTAAGGAAATCGGAATCGTAATAATTTTTCAAACGTAAAATCCAACCTGTTTAAGGAGTTTATAGATGCCTGTGTCTTAAAGAGCATGTATGAACTCCTTAAACAGTTCGAGTAAAACGTTTTAAGCTGTCACATGATTACAATTTGCTTAGATAATTGGGCCTATAGATTGTCCGAGTTTTGGGAGCAAGGGAAGAGAGTCACTCTTCCAGTTAGTCAAATTATTAAAATACACAATTGACTTCGTTGTAGGCTGGTATAAGCAATAGTAGAATTTCTTATGGACAAAATTGCATGAAACGTGTATGGGTTTATAGTCACACAAACTTATTTGACCCGGTGACAGCGTCACTGCTATCACAGTTAGTGTTGTTAATAAATATTATCAAATAAATAAATTGGCAGTCACAGGGACTGCCGATAGAAGTGAAAACGTATACTTATTTAATTTTAATTTTGTTTTAATTAAAATTATTAAAATATAAACCTTAACCCTAAGGCATTAAAGTTTAATTTCGAATGTGGTATATTTATATTTCAGACCTTTTGTCTTCGTAACCACGCGAGCATGTCGCTGTCGGTCACGGTCACGCGAATCTACATTTTTACCCTCTACCAAAAAAGTTCTCAACGCGGCTAAAGAAGTTTTCACTTCAAAACTAAACGGTCATAAAGATTAGTTCCAATTTTGGCCACTGGGCCAGATAAGTTGGTGGGACTGTAGTAAGTTTAACTAGCGCATTGTCAAAGTGTCAGTATTTGCGTGGCACCCCGCTCAATGCGTCCCTGTTTGCCGTCAGCACATGTCACGATGTTATGGACTGCCCGAGTTCTGGGGGACGCAATTATAAAGAGAGTGCACTAGTAACATACCAGTTACCAGAACAATAGGGATGATGCCCATGTCCAAAATTGCTTACCAATTTCCTTTTCCAAAGAATTTCACTATTTTACGAATTTCACTATTTTTAAAATTATATTTTATTTTTTTAAATAAAAAACGGCATCTGGACTCGAACCGAGGTATTCTGGTTTCGGGATCGCCCGATTTCCCACCTGAGCTACCTTTCGCCTTTTTACCTTTTTTTTTGGTAGATTTCCAAGGTTGTAGATGGTGGCGAAATCTACCTTCATATTCTAATGATATTGTAGCAGTTATTCAGTGTCTGAAAACACGAATAAAACGTCATTTTCTAAAAATGAATCCTAGCTAGATCGATTTATCGCCCCCGAAGCCCCTCGCATACTAAATTTCATTAAAATCGTTGGAGCCGTTTCCGAGATTCAGATTATCTGTTGTCTGTATATACAAGAATTGCTCGCTTAAAGGTCTATCTATCTATTTGAAGAGGCACTTACCGCCAAGCTCAGGTATCCGATGGTATCCGAACATCCCGGACCTGGCGAGCCATTCTAACTGCATCTGATGTAACACGCGGTCCCCAGGGTGGTGGAACGCAGACGCCTGGGGTAACGGCAGGCCCGGGGGTGGGTAGTTGAAGAGGGATGATTGTGCTACCATAGGCGGTTGCAGCAAGCCTGGCTTGGGGATGATTCCTGGGGGCAAAAGATGACAAATGAGGGATCAAAGAGACAACATTTAAAAGAAAATTAAAAGAATGGCTCATCCAAAAATGTTTTTATACCGTAAAATATTTTTTAAATGAATAGACCCTAATAATATGATCAACAAATACAACAAAATAAATTGCATATTACATGAAATGTGTACTAAGATTATTAGATATTATAATAATTATAAAGTTAGCCATGCCCTGACAGGGTCTCATGTCCATGCATGCTAATCACTAATTTATAAGTACATAATTTAATGAATGTATTAGTAAGTAACACATAAAAAGCTATTAATAAATAAATGACTAAACGATAAATAATTCTGATTTTTTTAAATCTTTTTGTTTATTGTCTTTGTTTTAAGTGTCTGCAATAAAGAGTTTATATATATAAAAGACATATAAGACTTTTTTAATTCCACTTCCTAAAGTTCGCCCTTGACTGGAATCACACTTGGTGGTAAAACATTTATAATATCATAGTAGGTGATGCCCGCGACTACGTGACACAGTGAGAAAAAGTATCTACTTGTGATTAAGTTTTAGCGTGGATTAAGTTTTATAGTCTATGTCCTTCCCCGGGATACAACCCATCCCTGTATCCAATTTTATCAAAATCGGTTAAACAGATGGGCCGTGAAAGCGTAGCAGACAGACAGACAGACACACTTTCGCATTTATAATATTAGTATGGATTAGTATAAAAGTAAAAAGCATAAATATTTTTTTTTAAATAAAATAATAAAGTTATTTTGCTTACCTGGTCTATAGCTATCATACTCTTCACTCCCACCTTCAACTCCTGGCGAAATCGGTGGACTGTAGCACTCGGACCGGTTCCCATCATCAGACCCTGGAGACACACTCCTTGGCGAGCTCCTCCCAGACCTTGGGCTGTCAAAACCCGTACTTCCAGGCCGATTTTGACACTTGTCAATGGTATTCTGCTCGATTTGAGTGTCATAATTTTCGTTCTGATACCTAGTTATGTAGTTTTTATTCTGGATTAATGCTAGGTATTTCTGTTGTGCCATTTTCTCTTGAATTGTTTGGTCAGGTTCAATATGTTTTGAAAGTAACGCGTCAATACAAAAAGATTTCTTCTGTTGGCTCAGAACCGTTTTTTCTTCGTCCAGCTGTTTGTAGAACTTCATGTTTTTTGGGCTGTTGGATCTTGAAGGGTCCGGGTTTGAATCCTGGTCTATTTCTAATGGTTTGTCGTCGTTTGATGAGCGACGGTACATCGCTTGGGTGAGCAGTGTTGACATTGTCTGGTTGTGCTCGTTTTACATTGTTTACCTGTGGAAATCAATCATTTATTCAATTTAGGTACACTGTAGGTACACAATATATTGACGTCCATTATAAAACATGATTTCGATAATTAGTTACAGTATCTTAAAACTAAAGCTACGAGGGTTCCAAACGCGCCCTGGTCTGAGAAGAGCCCACAACAAACTCAACAAAATGAACTGATGTTAGTTATCAATTCAATAAATCAATATTTATTTATTCAAACTAGGTTAATACCTATATATTTAATTTTATTTCATTCAAAGATTTATTATTTATTTATTCATTTAAAACAAAATTAAAAGATATAATAAAAACTTATAGACTAAACTTTAATCTAAAATCCTTATATACCTACTAACAAAAATAAAAATAAAACCCTAACCAAAAAGACCACCCCTGGTTAATATAATGGTGATATAATAAGTTACGATATCTTAAAACTGAAGCTATGTAAACAATTTAACGCTTAGCAGTTACTTTTCATTCATTAATTCGTTAATTCATTCATTCATTCAGTTACTTTAATTTTTTATTCTGTTTGACGACCTCCCTGGTGTAGTGTTAAGCGCCGTAGGAGATCCCGGATACGATCCCCGCAGGGTCAATTTGAAAATTTATAATTTCTGCATTTTCTCTCGTCTGGTCTCGAGGAGGCTTCGGCTGTGGCTAGTTACCACCCTACTGGCAAAGACGTGCCGCCATTCGATAACCGATTTTTTTTTAATTCCCTCCTTATTTGCAATCTCATCATTTACTAGTAATACCTATATTATAATTCATACATTTGATTTAATGTAATGAAATATATCTACATCGGCCATGTTGATTTTAGATTTGGGTAACGGCTTCACACGCGTTGATGTCTTTTTACTTGACATGACCTCTCCGTTTTGAAATGACGACAAAGATGATGTCGTCATGTTTCAGTATTATTAATTTGTGGTTATTGCATAAGAGTAAAACTAGTAATCCCCGCGGGGTTTGTAGGTCTATTGTAGTTGTCAATTGAAGCGGAGCGGAGCGGAGCGGAGCGGAGATGTGTTGGACAGACCAATCGGATTGCTGATCGTTGACGCAATAATTTTATCGAGACACCAGGGGGCATACTGCCAACGCTTAAAGCCACATTGTTTCATTATATTATCAATAAATAAATTTAAAAAAAATATTGTTGACATTCGTGTTGTAGAATTATAATCCTTATTTTAGGAAAATTCAGATATATCAAACTATCATTTTGAGTAATATTGCTTAAGTATTGCTTTAAGCGTTGGTAGTCAGGAATCTTATTGGTCTGCAGCAAATAAACGTCATACAATACTATACAATAATATAAAATCGTTCTAAGTAATAGTTCTAATAAGTTCCTAATCAGACAACAACTTTACGTGGCTACCTTGATAAGTATTTTTAAATAACTAGTATTATCATTATTAATCTTTACTAATAAATGCGAAAGTATCTGTTTGTCTATCTGTCTTTCTGATACGCTTTAACAGCCTATATTTTGAACCGGTTTTGATGAAATTTGGTACAAAGGTAGGTTACGTCCCGTGGAAAGACTTTTATATTTTCTTCCGAATATAAAAGGTGACTGACTGATTGACCAATCAACGCACAGCTGTTAAAACCACTGTCCGGGTAGGGCTGGAATTTCGTATACATTTTGCTTTTGAGTATGACGTAGGCAAGCACTAAGAAAGGATTTTTGAAAATTCAACCCCTAAAGGGGTAAAACGGGGGTTTGTAATTTGTATACAAATCGAACTTAACGTGAGCAAAGCTGCGGGCAAAAGCTATAATAAAACCTAAATCTAGTATTATCATAATATTCAAACTAATCCTAGGCCAATCTGTAGTAATATTAAATAAATGCGAAAGTTTGGATGGATGGATGGATGGATGAATGTTTGTTACTCAATCACGCCAGAACGGCTGAACCGGTCTGGATGTAATTTGGCACAGAGATAGATTATAGTCTGGAATAATACATAGGCTACTTTTTATCCCGGAAAATTAAAGAGATACCGCGGGAAACAAAAACCTAAATCCACGCGGACGAAGTCGCGGGCATCAGCTAGTATTATCATAATATATTATATTATTAAAACGAATTCTAATCCAATAAATCATAATTGAATTTCCGATACCATAATCAAATAGACATAATCAGAATCCACTACCGAATTAGGTACTTTACAGATACTCGTAATATGCAATATTGGCTTATTAGAGGTGAAAATTAATAAACCAGTGCCAACAGTAGCTTTGCTTTATCGGCCGTGTGCGGCACGCGCCGCCTCTCCATTATATTGATATGACATTTAATCCATATCCTTGTTTATTATCACAGCTATATTGCATTAAGTAGGTATATTATATTATTAATGTTATACTAACAGTGGATGGATGCCCATACAAATTTCTATATAGTCTATTATATAAACTTTATATGATTTTATAGACTTTATATGATTTTATATAAAGTCTATTACAAATTACTTAAATGACTTTTTTGAAGATAAATAAGGCAGCCGTCTCTACTATATCAATGATTTGCTGTGACCCATTGGGGTTCCAATATTGCAATCTATACTAAGATTATAAACTAAATGATGCCCGCGACTTCATCCGCGCACTAAAGTATTAGTTAAGGTTTTTTGTTTCCCGTGGAAACTCTTTAATTTTCCGGGATGAAAAGAAGCCTATGTGTTATTCCAGACTGTAATCTATCTCTGTTCCAAATTACATCCAGACCGGTTCAGCCGTTCTGGCGTGATAGAGTAATAAACATTCATTCATCCAATAGCTTTAAAAATTCCGTGAGAACTCTTTGATTTTCTATTGAAAAAAAGCCTATGCCAGCTGCCTCCTACTTGCAAGGTATTTTTATACCAATTTATGTGTTTTTTAGCCATTGACTGCAATCTCATCTGATGGTAAGTGAAGATGCAGCCTAAGATGATAGGGGGCTAACCCGTTAGGGGCATGGCAGTTATTATTAAAACCATATCACCAGTCGATTTCTACACGGCATCGTACCGGAACCTTAAATCGCTTGTTGGTAGGTACGTCTTTGCCGGTAGGGTGGTAACTAGCCATGGCCGAAGCCTCGCACTAGGCCCAAACAGAGAAAATTCAGAAATACTAAAAATATCCGAATTGACCCTACCGGGAATCGAACCCGGATCCCCCAAATCCTCCAAACAGCACCTGCGACAGGGAGACCGTCAAAATACATTGCGATTCGGTGAAACTAATGGTCATGTAACTTGTTTAACCGATTTTGAAGAAATTTTGTTCAAAGATTGGTTGGAACTTGCATCCAGGAGAAGGAAAGCTACATTTTATCCCGGAAAATGAAAGAGTTCCCGCGGGATTTGAAAAAACTAAATCCACTCGGAACAATTCGAAGAAATCTAATAAAATTAGGTATATTATAAATTAGGTATAAATATTTTAGTATTTAGTATTTGACAACTACTTAGTCAAATCAGCTTTTTTCCAAAGTCAAAACGCGTGCTTAGACTGCTTAGTATGGAATTTTGTATGAAATACTGAATTGTGACGTCATCAAAGTTCGACGCACTTTTTTACTTTATTCTACTGTTTAAAATGGTTAATATGTAAGTGCTTAGTTTAAGTTTATTTATGTGCCTCAAATAAAGATTTTTCTTTGTTTTCTTTTCATTCAATATTAAACTAACAAGGGACGTGGATTTTGGGAGATCCTCAATTCACTAAAGTATTTTATTTAACTATAGTAGTCAAATACCCAATTGTATCTGAGAATCTAAGTAAGTTTATCGAATTATAAGAAATTGAACCCAGGACTTTTTGTTAAGCATCAGTAGAGTCAATACTAACAGGGACTTTATACTATTTTAAAGAACATAAGGCAGAGATTATGTAAAGTTTTTGAAAAAAAAAATTACTTACGCAAGAATCCAGATCTACATAAGCATTAAAAAAAAAATATTCACACACACAAAAACACAGCCGTAAAAATCTAGAATTAAAAAATCGAACACGTCACTTCACTCGCGGAAAAACTAGCAAAGTCCCTTATTTTTTTAAACGTCCCGCAAAACGTAACCATAAAACACCCTAATAGGTGGTATTAAAAAAAAGCATTCGGATACTCGCGCGTTCGGAACTCGAGTGCGACTGAATTATTTTATTAGTACTATCACCATTATCGTCCCATATTATAACCGTGTATGTCACAATACTGGGCGGTACTAACTCTCCATTTTAACACGACCTACAATAACAGCAAGACTTCACACAAATTACTTAACTTTCGCATGTCTTTTTAAACTGGTCGGTTACGCCCCACCTTTTCATTGTTCTCTCTCTCTCTGACATAAGGAATTATGGATGTTTTCTCTTTCGCTCGTATGGAAAATTCACGCATGGCATATTTTCTCGGTGTGATACCGCGAAGTGTAGACTTTAGCTTTATTTAAACAATTGGTTCGAATGAGTGGTTTATGTAGGTATGATGGTGGACTAATTTCGTCTATTTTGGCTTTATTAAGTAATTTCCTAGTTATATATTACGAGCTGATGCCCGCGACTTCGTCCGCGTGGTTGAAGTTTTTTGATTCCCGCGGGAACTCCTTAATTTTCTGAGATAAAAAGTAGCCTATTATATATGTCTGTAACAATACGTGTAACAAGTTTCACCAACATTGGTCTAAATGATGGGCCGTGAAAGCGTAACAAACTCACATTATCATATTAAAAGTTAGGTATCACAAAATTCCTTAGAATAATTTTATGTATATCATAATATACTATAATCTACTACTTAATACTTAATTAATTGTATTAAAATGTAGGCTTGAAGAAATTTAATTATATTCTATCATAAGTATATCTAATTATGTATCTAAAAAGATAGGTATCTTTCACTGCAGAATATTAACTTGCTAGCACTATCTAGTTATCCATACCAATATTATAAATGCGAAAGTGTGTCTGTCTGTCTGTCTGCTACACTTTGACGGCTCATCAGTTCAACCGATTTTGACGGGTACAGGGATATGTTGTATCCCGGGTAATGATATAGGCTACTTTTTATCCCGGAAAATTAACGAGTCCCCGCAGTAATCAAAAAAACTTTAATCACGCGAAGTCGCGGGCATCAGCTAGTTTAATATATTTATTTATCCAATCAATACTTAATAGGTACTAAATTACTTAATTTACCTAATAGGATATGACTTATGGACTAGATGATGTCCGTGACTACGTCCGCGTTGATTGTTTTTTTTTAAATTCCCGCACGAGCTTTCTTAGGTATTTCCCGGGATAAAAATAGATTATCCTTCCCCGGGATGCAACGTATCTCTGTACCAAAATTCATCAAAATCGGTTGAAAAGATGGACGGTCAAAGCGTAACAGACAGACAGACAGACACACTTTCGCATTTATAATATTTGTATGGATTTTCTGATTTTCCACCCGAGCCAGTCCATGGTGGGTCAGCTAGTATTTTTTTACCGTGGTATCCTTGTGGTGGACGCCACTCCTATTTAGGACGTCTGGGATTCGATCCCCGCGCATTCAGTTCTAACTTTTCGGAGTTATCGTTAGCAATCATACTAATATTAAAAATGAGAAAGTGTGTTTGTTTGTTGGTTTGTCCTTCAATCACGCCGCAATGGAGCAACGGATCGACGTGATTTTTTGCATGGGTATAGTTAATTACCTGTAGAGTGACATAGGATATACTTTTTATCCCGGATAATTAAGGAGTAAATGGGAATTAAACATAATTATTCCACCCGGACGAAGTCGCGGGCATCAGCTACTATTTTAATAAAAATTAAATAAATAGCGATGGTTAAAATCAACCAAATACACCACCTCTTTCTTTCTAAAATAGGTTAAAACACCGACTCTGTACCGTAACCAGTTACTCAAAAGCCCAAATCAAATTCCCTGAAATCAGATAATTCAATTTCACCACGGAAATGTCTACTTAAAATTACGTTTGGCCACTTTTCAGGGGGCTTACTACCATTGCTTAAAGCTATATTGTTTTAATATTGTTGATTCACAATAATTATTATTATAATCCTTACTACGATATCCAGATTCCATTAGGATGACAGTTGGCATTCTATCCTTTTCTCTCGAGTGACTGTAATCGTAAGAGGCAAATAGATATTTTTTTATTTTTATTATCCTAATAGTATCTCGATAGTAGGTACTAGATGACGCCTGCGACTTCGTGGGCGTAAATTTAGGTATAAAAAACCCGGGGAAATGCTTTTCCGGGATAAGAAATAGCCTTTTTCATTCTCCAGGTTCTTAAACTATACTTACCTATGCAAAAAAATTACGTCGATCCGTTGCTCTGTTGTGGCGTGATTGAAGGATAGGCCAACAAACAAACACACTTTCTCATTTGTAATATTGCTAACGATAACTCCGAAAAGTTAGAATTGAATGCGCGGGGATCGAATCCCACACGTCCCAACAGGATCTTCTTAACCACTAGGATATCACGGTAAAAAAAAATACCTTTTGTAATACTCATTAGTATGATATGTATATGTTTCTATGTTATGATGAGGGACGGCATTCCGAATCAGTGGTAGATTCACTCGACTATTCCAAAGCACTTGTAAAAAGTCTACTTGAAAAAAATTATTTGATTTTGTGTTTGATTTTAGGGACGTCAAGGTAGGCCATATAAATTTAAATTTTAAAATAATACTGCTTCAATCATTGGTAGTAAGCCCCCAGTCTTTTCAGTTTTCCATAGCTTAGAAAGGGACGGGTGGCACTTTTTCTTTTTTCCTCGCGCCATTGTCTGGTAATTGTGGGCGGGGCTTCAAGTTTTCGACCAATCAGGAGTTGGGAGATAGAGACGGGCTATTGTTTTCTGTAAGAATAAGAAAGAGTAGGCTGTAGGGAGTTTTCTTTGACATGTTTATAGTAGGTGAAGAGATGGTGTGTTACAATTTCTGTGCGTGTTTGGTAAAATTATTTTATACTAGCTGATGCCCGCGACTTCGACCGCGATTGGGTTTTTTTGGTATCCGCGGGAACTCTTTAATTTTCCGGGATAATAAGTAGCCTATGTGTTATTCCAGACTATAATTTCTCTCCGTGCCTAATTTCATCCAGATCCGTTCAGCCGATTTGGCGTGATTGAGTACAAAATTCCATCCATCCATTCTAACTTTCGCATTTAAAATATTAGTAGATAAATATAGTCTATAATAATAATTGCAAAAGTGTGTCTTTATGCCTGTTACGCTTTCAATGCCCTTCTGTTCAACCAAATTTGATGAAATGCGCTACAGAGACATGGGCTACACTTAATGTCGGAAAGTTGAATCATTCCAACGGAATTAAAAACTGCAACCTATCCATATACCAAATTGCATTTAAAAAAAAATTAAAGATGGGCAGTCAGATAGACACACTTTCGCATTTACAATATTAGATTTAGAAATTACCGCCCAACAAATTGTACTATCTGCGTTGTAATGAATACTTAATATGTAAGGAAATATTAACGTATTAACAATAATAATTAAAATATTTACAATTAGTCTACTACAAAAATATTATGTGTGTCCTTGATGATCGTTCATGGGCATGGTACAATTTCGAAAATTTGGATTTAGGATCAACGACCTCAATTTACATATAGACGGGCCCTGTCAAACAAAGAATGTGGACTTATTTTACTGACGCCATCTAGTCTGAAAAGCGGGACAGCGCTATGGCAGGGACAAGGACAGGCTTATACAGGTGAGGGGCATGAACCACAATTCGGACACCCAACTTTTTTCTATGATAGGGCCCATCTAGTACCTGCTATATATCGATGTTTAGAATACATTTTAGATAGATTAACTATACCTAAATGGTGTGACATTACCGTCCACCGGCTCTCGGTATATAACTGATAGTTGACAGCTATGAGTAGCGGCACTCATGGCAGCCGGCAAATTGAATGGATTACTTGCCCACTGCTTTATAATGTTTTGTTTTGACCAAATCTTTACCCACCTCGAGTCTAGAGGTTAAATTGTTCGGCTTGATGTCCGGGTGGTTGCGGGTTCGATCCCCGGGCAGACACCTCTAACATTTCAGAATTGGGTATTTGACAACAAGTCAAATCTGCAACGTTTTTTCGAACGTCAAAACGCGCGCTTATTATTGGATGTTATATAAAATACAGTGACGTCATCAAAATTCGACGCACTTTTTTACTTCAATCGATAGTGTTTTTGAATACACAAAAAAAGTGTGTGTGTGCAATTCACACACGGCAGAAGTGAAACTTCTGAAAAGTAGCCTACGAGAGAATGAGACAAATATAATTAATTTGTATTCTATCTCATTCTCTCGCTGGATAAATCCTATTATGAATAGGTATATGTTTCGCTATTTTTTTTCATCGATTATACAACTGCCTCGTTGGTCTAGCTCTCGTTGGTTAGCATAGTCACGATCACGAGGTCCTGGGTTCGAGTCCCGGTCGGGCAAAAAAAATTGGTATTGGGTTTTTTAATTCAGAAATTCTCAGTGCCAGCCCGGAGTTGGAAGTTGGCGGTGTTTCACCCCCGTGCCTCGAAGAGCACGTTAAGCCGTCGGTCCCGGTTACTATCAATAACATGATAATAGTCGTTAAAGCCCGCCAACCCGCATTGGAGCAGCGTGGTGTGTCTAAGCTCTAATTCCCTCTCTCCTATGAGAGTGGAGGCCTGTGCCCAGCAGTGGGACGTTAATACGCTGTAGTGGTGGTGGATTATACAAATCACAACGATTCTAAAGGAGTTTCAGTTCAAAACTGGGGTGAAACACCACCAACTTCCTAACTCCGGGCTAGTACTGAAAATTTCTTATCAGAAAACCCAATACATATATGTACTTTCATAACCCGACCTGGTACTTTTTTTTTTATCCTCTACAAGTTAGCCCTTGACTGCGATCTCGCCTGATGGTAAGTGATGATGCAGTCTAAGATGGTAGCGGGCTAATCTGTTAGGGGCGTGGCAGTTATATTAAACCCATACCCGTTCGGTTTCTACACGGCATCGTACCGGAACGCTAAATCGCTTAGCGGCACGTCTGTTTCCAGTAGGTACAGACGTAGGTAGGTGGTAACTAGCCACGGCCGAAGCCTCCCACCAGGCCAGACTACTACAACTATGCTAACCACTAGACCAACGAGGTATAGTTATCGTAAGAAGTATTACACTGACCTAAAGGCTTCCGAGGCTGAATGCGAAGCCGGTTGGTCCACGTCCATGTAACTTTGTCACAAAAACAAATTTACTTACGTAAAGAAATATAATTTATAGGAAACCAGCTGACGCCCGCGACTACGTCCGCGTGGATTGAGGTTTTTTGGTTCTCGCAGGAACTCCTTACTTTTCCAGTATAAAAAGTAGCCTGTGTTATTCCAGACTATAATCTACCTCTGTGCCAAATTTCAGCCAGATCCGTTCAACTATTGGGGCGTGATTGAGTAACAAACATCCATACATCCATGCATCCATCCATACATCCATCCATCCAAACTTTCGCATTTATAATATTACTAAGATTTTTCTTATTATTGTTGTCAAAACTATTGTATAGTCCCACAAACTTATCCAGCCCGGTGGCGAAAATTGGAACTAACCTTTATACCTGTTTAGTTTCTGTTTTTATTTAATGAAGTGAAACTTCTTTAGAATCGGCGTGAATTGAAAATTTGATGTAACGAAAAAGCGACTCTAAAATCAGACAATCATATTCTTAATTGGAATTAGCCTGCGAGAGGATGAGATAGAATACAAGTTATATTTATCTCATTCTCTCGTAGGCTACTCTTCTGAAGTTTCACTTCTGCCGTGTGTGAATTGCACACACACACACTTTTTTCATATATACTAGCACTAGCGACGCTGTCACCGGGTTTAAATACGTCGGACTATACCATCTTTTTCAAGACAAAAGCTCAATCATCAAAAATGTCTACCGGAAGCAAAATGGCGTAATATTTACGAGAAAACTTTGAGAATTGGCCCGCGGCTCGCGACTACACGATTATTTGTAATAGGGGGGACGTGAATTAATTTGGGACAATTTGTTAGAAGGAGGAAGGGGGGACGCCCCTCTATTTATTTTAAAGTAAGCATCTACTTCCTAGATGATGGTATAATACTTATGTTATTTTGTAAATTTGATCCGGCAAAGTTCTAAGTAAAATTAAAATTTTCTGATACAATCTTATCTTATCTTATCTTACTAATATTATAAATGCGAAAGTTTGGATGTATGGATGTCGGTATGGATGTATGGATGTATGGATGTATGGATGGATGTTTGTTACTCAATCACACCCCAACGGCTGAACGGATGTGGATGAAATTTGGCACAGAGATAGATTGTAGTCTGGAATAACACATAGGCTACTTTTTATCCCGGAAAATTAAAGAGTTCCCGCGGGAACCACAAAACCTCGATCCACGCGTACGAAGTCGCGGGCGTCAGCTAGTAATTAATAAATTAAATGGGATACCTAACCTAGTACGTCTGTCTGTCCCAACCCACGAGTCAGAAATAAATAAATAAAATAAGTCAGTGTACCTAATTCTTGTTACATTACGCATTACATATTGTAACATTCTTTTTTTCAGTTAAAAAACAAAATAGAGCTGTATTGTTTCTTGCCGGTTCTTCTCAGTTAGAATCTGCTTTCCAAAACGGTGGTAGAGTTTTGACTTTTGACAGATCAAGTGACACAAGTTGTTCTTCATGTAATAATTATCATTTCATTTACCTATCTCTGCCTGCTCCCTTTTCAAGGCGCTCGCATTTAACCGATTTTGACAATATTCTGTACAGAAAATAGGCTGCAATTATGTTTAAAAATCAAAGTGGACGTACGTGGACGAATACTAATATTATAAATGCGAAAGTGTCTGTCTGTCTGCTACGCTTCATGGCTCATTTTTTTTCAACCGATTTTGATGAAATTAGGTACAGAGGTTGTGTGCTGGGTAAGGGCATAAACTTTTATATTGGA
Organism: Erebia aethiops; assembly: GCA_923060345.2. Classification (NCBI taxonomy): domain Eukaryota; kingdom Metazoa; phylum Arthropoda; class Insecta; order Lepidoptera; family Nymphalidae; genus Erebia; species Erebia aethiops. The sequence continues at coordinate 6,213,036 of OV281087.1, read as the reverse complement.
TAGAGGCAGGCGTTACTTGGCGGAAGTCCATAATAATGACGGAATTAGAAGTTTTATTTGCTATAATCCGCGGCAATAGGTAATCTAAGTGGTGCAGTGTGTATCCCGCACTTATTGGCCGCGATATTTTTCATATTTTGTCACTAGCTGACGCCCGCGACTTCGTACGCGTGGATCGAGGTTTTGTGGTTCCCGCGGGAACTCTTTAATTTTCCGGGATAAAAAGTAGCCTATGTGTTATTCCAGACTATAATATATCTCTGTGCCAAATTTTATCCAGATCCGTTCAGCCGTTGGGGCGTGATTGAGTAACAAACATCCATCCATACATCCATACATCCATACCGACATCCATACAGCCAAACTTTCGCATTTATAATATTAGTAAGATAATATTGTGCATTATTTATACTACGATCGGTAATCAATTTCATCATAAATCTCAATATTATCGTGACATTAAAATTCGCGTGTGATCAGATATAAATCGTACAACCTGTTACTGTCATCTGATGCTTGCATGTTTGCTTTTAAACTAGAGTGACCATGTTTTAAAGTTTTGAAGGATAGACCTACCATGCATGCTATACTTAGCTTTTAGTCTGCACGTCAAGAGGATAAAAGGGACCCTTATAGGGCCATTTCAATAACCATCTGTTTGTCTGTCTGCCTGTCAACACCCTTTTTCTTGGGACGCGTGGAATTATCAAATTGAAATTATACTGAATTAAAAGATACAGCTGGCATAAACGCCATATATTTTGCATATTTTGACACTCGCCAATAAATCATGAAATATGGCACGATAGATCCTTAAAAAAGGATCTATTTTCTCGTCTCACGACACGAGAGTCCACAGGTGACCGGACGGCTGACAGTTACCTCTTAGTTTGGCTATTCAGCGGGGTGACGCAGTCAGCGTACTGGGCACGTTGCCTCATTGCAGCGGCTTAGATGATATTTTTTGTTTAGTTTTTAATTTAGATTTTAATGTATTTTTATGTAGTTCTAATTTAATGGTAGGTTGAATGCGTCCAATTAAAAATTTTCACTTTTCTTTCAATAAATGTCGTCATTCAGTTAAAAAAGTCTAGGAAATTCAGATTTATCCCGTTTTTCCACATTGCAACATGGCCGCCCACCGTGTGAACGGGCGCGGTTATCGCTTTTGCCGAACGAACAAACAAACAAACACATATTAAACGCCGATAAGCCGCTTGTGGGAACCCCGTAATTATCACTTGTGCAAAATCTAAACTTGGCGCTATTTGAATCCATACTTCTAAAATCAAATGATTTATTTCACGTAGGACAACTTGTGCCACTTATGATAAGTCGTAAGATTCTACCACCGGTTCGGAAAGATGATTCTACTGAGAAGAACCGGCAAGAAACTCGGCAGTTGCTCTTTTCAAAAACAGAAAAATGTTACATCTTAGTGAATAATATGCAATGCATAGGTACGTTTTGAACAAGTATTACAAAAAAAAAAATCTTTATCCAATAATTTACAAGATTATAATATATAATAATTGGGATATCCCAGTAAGTTACTAGTAGCAACTGGTATTTGTGGCGGGCGGCCTTGCTCTTCCATAACATATTAATTAGGTAACAAAAATTCGTTAAATTTAAAAAGGTAGTTTTATAAATTAGTACAAAATTTAAATATGTGTGGTGTGTTATGTGTGTGCGTGTGTGTGAGTGTTTGTAAACGTGTGTCTATGTGGTGTGTCACAAAGCTTGGCAGAGATTGTATTTTAAAACTTACTGCTTTGGAAGTGTACAAAAGGTTGTACACTTCCAAAGCAGTAAGTTTGTCGTTGTTTGTGAACCCAAAGAAATGAAATAAAAAAGGGACATGCACGTGTTATTATATGTAAACTTGTTGCATCAAGTCTTGTTTCATCATAATTTAATTTACTAAGAATATTTACTCTGTGCGCTCTAAGGATATAAGTACGTTCTTATTATACTTACCTACTTACGATTTTGACGACCTCACTGGCGCAGTTGTGAGCGTTGGTGTCTTATAAATATGAGGTCCCGGGTTCAATCCCCGGCAAAATTTATAATTTCAGAATTTTCTCTAGTAGAAATCTTGGAAACCAGACCAGTGGGAATCTTCGTTTGTGGCTAATTCAATGGTACACATTTTATTTCGTTAAATGTAAGTACATATAGTTACAAAAAGCTGAATTTCTTAACTGAAAAAACCAATACCTAAATTTACCGACCGGGTATCGAACCCACGACCTCTTGATCCGCAGTCGTCGACCTATATCAATCACAACTTAATAAAATCACCATAGGAAGTGTTGATTGACATGTAACAAGTCTAAATAGTGTCGTATCACATTTATCGAGTGATAACCGCGTCCCAATCACACCGTAATTTCTGAATCATTTGACATGTGTCAAGATGTTTGACACCTGTCAGATAATGGGGAGTTATTTGCTTTTTAATATCCCGGTTGAAACAGTTTTTGTGCGCCTCAGATTTGACATGTTTGTAAATAATGATATAACTGCCCCATTGGCCCAGTAGCTAGCATGTTCGACTGCTTCTGACGAGGTCCCGGGTTTGAGTCCCGGGTCGGGCTGTAATAAATTTCAAACTCAAAATCAAAGGATATTTATTCAAAATAGGTACCTACACCTTCTGAACGTCCCGTTTACAAAGTAGATATAAGACGTGATGGTGATAATTAACCACGGTATCTTATAACTAGCTTTAGTTTTAATACGAGGGTTCCAAACGTGCCCTGGTCGAGAGCCCACAACAAACTCAGTTTAGATTTTTTCTTCCAATATATTCAAATAAGGACTTCCAAAATTGGTCACCCATTCAGTCGGTTTCGCGTCGTTAGTTTGTGTCAGAATAAGAGGAAACGATTTAGCAATCATTTTAAAGTAATAATTAGGTCCACCTTTGGCTTTACTACTGTAGGGCCGATACCTAGCACCTCCGAGTGAAGTTAAATTATACTAATATTATAATTGCGAAAGTGTGTTTGTTTGCTGGTATGTCCTTAAATCACGCCGCAAGGGAGGGATCGACGTGACGTTTGCCATGGGAATAGTTGAGGACCAGGAGAGTGACAAAGGCTACTTTTTATCCCGGATAATTGAAGAATTCCCGCGGGAATAAAAACGTAAATCCACGCGGAAGAAGTCGCGGGCATCATCTAGTGTACGAATACATTTGAAGTTTTGATAGAATTCGTTACTAACATCTGTCAAAACATCAGAGAGGCGGTTTCTCCATACAAAAACATTTGTCTGTTTCCTCCGTGGATAATTACAACAGAGAAAATATTTTTGCACCATAAAATCCACATGTGCCCGTGCCATGCTCCTATGTTTTGCTTTTTACAATAAATTAATAATTTTAAGAACACGGAACCTTGCAAACGGAAAAGTTGCAAAACATCAGACATCCCGCAAATAAATTTGACGGCTATAATCAAAAAAAGAAAAACATACCGGCATAGCCTGAGTCCTGCTTAAATTATTCTTGTTTTTTTTAATCGGTTCTGTTTTAGAAAAATACGAGAGTAAGAATTCGACTGTTTTTCATAGGTATTATCGGTCCAAGCTGCAGTTGTCCCTATCCGGTGTTATAGAATTCTATTCGAGGAGCAGCGCGACGGCAATATAAATTGTTCAAGATACCTATTCTCAAAGCTTCCCGTTCATACCATATCCTCTTAAACATTACTCGCAGTTGGAGAAATCGGCCATTAGGGGTTACGTGATACCTCGCATTATATTCTTCACAAGTCGAGTCCGTCCCTGTTGTGTTGTCGGCAACAACAGGACTTGATTAACGGTTTATCCGTCTCTCTCGCACACACGCACACGCAGCGCCCGTCCCGCTCGCACACCGCAAGCCATTTGAATCTTTAATTGTTCCGAAAATGGATACAAATAGTATAGTTAATAGATATTAGATATCTACCTACTTATACAAAAAAAATAGATACAAATATAGTAAACCAGATGATGCTCGCGACTTCGTCCGCGTGGATCAAGGTTTTTTGATTCCCGTGGGAACTCCTTAATTTTCCGGGAAAGTCTATGTCCTTCCCCGGGTTATGCCTTACCTCTATAACAAATTTCAGCAAAATCAGTTGAAAAGATGGGCCGGGAAAGCGTAGCAGACAGACAGATGGACAGACAGACAGAAACACTTTCGCATTTATAATATTATAAGTATGGATATGGATATTAGATATACTACTAAGGTACATTTCACCCCGGTCAATTGCCCCATTTGGTGACAGGAATGCTGGATAATTTTTTGCGCAAAGGATCAGCTTGGCTGTCCAGCCCGATTTAGCCAGCATTCTTGTATAGCCCGCGTGATTTCTATAGTAATTGGATTTATTGGAAAAAGTGTTATTATTTGTTGGTTTGTGCTTCAATCACACGGCAATAGAGCAACGGATCGACGACATAGGCTAATTTTTATTCCGAAAAGTTAAGGAGTTCCCGTGGGAATTAAAAAAAACTTATTCCACGCGGACGAAGTCGCAGTCATCGGCTAGTATATAAAACAAAATACCTAATAGCATCTGGATTGGGTTATAATATGAAATACCTAGTATGTATTTGAGTAAGACTGCTTATTTTATAAATGCGAAAGTTTTGATGGATCATTGGATGTATTTTTTTTTAATTTGTTTATTTAATATTGCACAAACAAATACAAAAATTATGTATCTCGCCAAACTACACACGCAGTTTGTTGGCGAGTTCGCGCTCAACTTATAATATATAATGCCGTGCACTTATTATTAACACACAACATCAATATACGGTTATACCTAGTTATAATATAATTAAAATTAAGAAACTTACGCTAAATATTTATTTATTTACTTAACTATAGTAGGTATGTTATTGTTAGTCAGTGAAGGAGTCGCTATTAAAAACTTCCTTTAGTTTTTTCTTAAGGACTCCTTCACTTACTTTTTTACCTGCTCTTAACCACTCTATGCTATTAAATATCTTAGGTACAAATAATAATTATTTACTCTATTTACTCTAAATCGACCTTGTCTAAGAACCAGAACGGCTGAACGGATTTGGATGAAATTTGGCACAGAGATAGAGTATAGTTTGGAATAACACACTTTTTATTCCGGAAAATTAAAGAGTTCCTGATAAAACTGACATTCCGAACCAGTGGTAGATTCACTCGAATAAAATATGAGTTTCAGTTAGGAACCAAAAACCTCAATCTACGCGGACGAAGTTGCGGGCATCGGCTAGCAGGTATATAGGTAGATGCAGCGCATCTTGGAGCGGCAATCAGAATGAATTCTGAGCACGAAGGCGTCTTTAATTTGCTGCTCCGACGAACAGTTTACCCCACTTGTGGGCTAGGAGCTGGTGGCGGGAAACTGCGTCGAATAACATTATCTATTCTGTGGTATAACGGCATACCGAATGCCGAATACACGGCGGCATGCGCTGTGTCGAGTCTATACGCATACGGAACAAATGCAACTCGATTCGGCTATTAGTAGTCTACTGCGGGCTTGACGGGTGAAATGCATTTTTTTCGTTTTCGAAAACTATAAAACAATTTAGATTTTCGATATGTGATTTGTGGGTCTTTAATCTACTACTTATATGTGACCGAAACACGATAGGCTACAATTTTCTCGATACAAATATAATATTTTGGCATCTCTTTCTTTCTCTTCGAATTGTTTTAGCTATCCTAAAAGTCTAGGAAAGGAAGCTAGTGGACCCCAAGTTCCTCAGGTGACGTAACTGTACAGTATGATAAAGTAAGACATCCAAAAAAATTATATAAATAACATACTTAATTTTGAATTTATTTTAAGTTCTTATATCTAGCGTTCCTATATCTATAAGTATATATCTCTATGCGTAGATCCGTGCTCAGCTTGTGTGAGCGGATTTTGGGATAAAGTGAAATATGGTAATAAAATATAATAATATAAATAACAACCAATAAGTAATGTTTTTAATTTATTTTATACCAAAATGTTATAATCTACGTGGAAAAAGAGAAACGAAGTAACAGAACTTTGTTTTTAGGTATTTTTTTCTCAGTTTTCCACTCGGTTAGCTCTTAACCTAGCTCCCCCCAAAGCCCGCCGCGACTTAATTGCGATGATTAGTGAAAACGGCGCTATTGCACTCGCTAACTGCCACTCTGCCCTACACTCTGCCGGTAGACTATATAGTCTTAGATACCTACCGCCATTATGTGCTAATAACTCTCTTCATATATTATGGGGGAAGGATTTTAACTTACGCGTAAATAGGATAATAAAAGGTATTTTTATGTTATACTTAGTTTTTTTTTGACTCTGTATCTACATAATCACTAGTGCGGTAATAAAATGGCTGTCATGCAAAACAAAACTTATGACTCGATTTGTAGGTATGTTTTTTTTTCTTTATTTGTTTAGGAGCTTTTTTTTAAGTAACTAGATTACGCCTGCGATTCGTCTGCGTGGATTACGTTTTTTAATTCCCGCGGGACCTCGTTAATTTTCCGGGATAAAAAGTAGCCTATATATGTTCGCCCGGGATACCACCAGCTGCTATATCAAATTTCATCAAAATCGGTTGTAAAGATGGGCCGTGAAAACGTAGCAGACAGACAGACAGACTGACCGACAGACGGACAGACAGACATACTTACGTACATTTATAATATTAGTATTGATTACAGATTTTTATGTTATCATACTAATATTATGAATGTGAAAGTGTGTTTGTTGATTGGTTTGTCCTTCAATCACGCCGCAACAGAGCAACGGAATGACCTGATTTTTCGCATGGGTATAGTTAAGGACCTGGAGAGTATCATAAGCTAAATTAAGGGAAATTAGAAGTTGCTGTGGGAATTTAAAAAAAAAATCCAGGCCACGTAGTCGCGGCAAGTAGGTAATTCATATATTGGCATGTGGCATACAAAATCATAGTCTTTAACTAGTTAAAAAAATAATAAAGAATGAAACAGTAGCAGAATCCGCCCCTGTGGCCCATCCAATTAGCGATCAGATTAAAGATCTGCCGGGGGAGCCATTACTGTACGAATTACCCGCTCGACGCTCCGCCCGCAAGGCACCAGCGGCAGCGGGGCAACAAGGCGCGAGCGGTAGCGGAACGCATATTAGTGAAAACTCGAAGCGTTATCAACGAGGGTGAATTACAGCAGTATGCTGAGTTGGAACCTTTCGGGTTGAGACTTGTGCCACACATGAATAAATTTCATCAAAATGGATTGAAAAGATGGGCCGTTAAAGTGTAGCAGACAGAGACAATTTTGCATTTATAAAATTAGTATTAGTAGATACTACAAAAGTATCAAACAGTATCTGACCCTTCATGTGGCCTACTTACGTTGTCGCAGAGATAAATTTGTCAATTTCTATGGAGTCGTATCGCGTTGCAATTCATCACGTCGCTTACGTAGCTCACGTAGAACAACGTGTCAAGTAGGTACATACGGTGGTTAACGGTTCGCATCAGCATGCCGAGTGGGAGTTTTATACGTATTCGATCGCGACAAATACTACCATATATTGCGGAATTGATCGAGCGCTAGTTGTCAATCGCTTGACAATTCCATACAATTATATGTACGGAAGTTATGATAACGAAGTTATAGTCTATCAAACATATCCGACCCGGTGGCCAAAATTAATTTTGATTTTATTTTATTTTTCATATCTAGTAGCGACGCCGTCTCCGGGTATACGATTGTGCGACTGTAACGTTGTTACGATCGAATGGGAAGAAGATCTCAGGCACTGTTACTTTGGGTGAACGCTGTCGCTTGTCACTTGGGCCGCTCTCTCCCTCTCTCTTGTGTTAATTGTTTTAATCGCGCCTATCTGTTGTGTGCTGTACCTACTCCATGTATTGTATTCTGCGTGTATTGCTATGTATTGTGTTCGGTATATTTGGCGGTTCTGTAGGCTTTAGTTAACTAGTCAAAAGATTTTTAACAATAATTTTGCTCGTAAAGATGCCTTTATTTCACCGCTATTACTAATATTATAAATGCAAAAATTTGGGTGTATGTTTGTAACTCAATCATGCAAGAATGGCTTAACGAAACTGGATGAAATTTAGGCTACTTTTTATCCCGGAAACCACCCCGTTCCCGCGGAAACCAAAAAACCTCAGCCCACGCGGACGAAGTTCTGGCGTGATTGAGTAACAAACGTCCATCCATCCATCCATCCAAAGTTTTTCATTTATAATATTAGTATAGATTGAGCAACCCCCACAGATAGCTACCCCCGAGTCAACAGTATTATCAGCAACGGTAGCACTTAGTGTCCATTAGGCGATAACTTGACCACTAATGTACCGTATTGCCCAAAACGCAGGCTGCTGATATTTAATAATATGTGGACACCGAATTTTGAAACTGCTGTTAGCACGTGGTTTCAGATGCGATTTTCCAATCGCGATCAAATCCATCCATCCATATTTCAATCAATCAATATTTATTTATTCAATTTAGGTACACTGTACACTTATTGACGTCAGAAACTTATAAACCATGATGGTGATAATCAATTAAGGTATCTTAAAACTAATGCTACGAGGATTCCGAACGTGCCCTGGCTATCAGGAGCATCGACGTAAATAGAAACTACTTTCAAAGATTTTCAATAGGCAAGTAACAAAGTTCTGAAATGGAATCAGCACTTTTTCTCAAAAAATCATACACATCAGTGTCGAAAAAAAAGTGTGTGTGTGCAATAGGTACACACACGGTAGAAGTGAAACTTCAGAAAAGTAGCCTACGAGTTAATGAGATAAATAATCTTGTATTCTACCTCGCAGGCTAAATTCTACCACGAATATTTTTGTCTCTTTTTGGTGTCGCTTTTTCGTTTATTTTTATCGTTTTTTCCACCAGAAGCGGATTAAAATAAAATAAAAAAACAATTAACAAATCAAACTTTCTACTGCTACGTTTAAAAAATCAAACAAAAAATTACAAAAATGGAACGCTTTGTATATTATGCTTATTGTCACCATAAGATTGTAAAAACCATTAGATTGCAATCTAACTAGCGAAATTGTAAACTGTCGACAGATTGTGAATCGTTCAATGTTCTGAGTGTCAATTTTTGAAATATTCATTGTATTTACGTTTTCTTGTCTCTTTCTTGTATGCTAGGTTAGGGTTCCACATAAATAATCACTTAGGTTTTATCAGGTTAATATACCTAACAGATTACAATCTACCGAAAAATAATGCATTAAATTGTAATCTATCGACAGTTTACAATTTCGCTAGTTAGATTACAATCTAACGGTTTTTGCAATTTTACGGTGACATATATACATACACGTTCGTCTGGTGGCGCCACTTGTACCGTGGCGACAACATCGAATTTTCAAATCACAACGATTTTTAAGGATTTTCACTTCAAAAAAACTTTGTCAGCAGATAACTTTGGTTTACAGCTATTAAGTAATTTTATGGACAGACGAAAAGGCTAGCAATCTATTACATAGGCATCTACTTACTTTACGAAAATTAACAGTAATCTCGTCCGCATAGCCGTTGGTCATCGGTGTTTGCATTCACTTAGCGTCACTTTGTGTCAATTAGCACCCGCGATAACATTTAATTCGCGTTGATATAATGCTTTTAAAATAACCTACTATTTATTACGTATAGAGTACCTATTCATGCTACCGAATTAGATTAGGAGTATGTTACTGCCTAGTTTATCATTTTCTAATGGAAAATTTATTTTTTAGTCCTTCACTTTCCGCGTAAATTAAGGTATTTTGACTGCCGCGGGAATTCTAATTTTCCGGGATAAAATGTAGCCTTTTAATTCGGACCCAAGTGTGTAAGCAAATCGTAATAATCATTTATCATTAGACAGTTTTATACGTACCTATAATTCGTACTGTTTATGGATTTCATACAAGTTTCTTGACGTGCAGGTATCGATGACCTCCCGGATTATCCGTTTGTCAAACGATTATCTAGATACGATTTCCTTACACAATCGGGAGGCAGGGCTATTAAAGCTATCTCAACTCCAACAGGCAAATCGGTTCAGTCATTTTTGCGTGAAGGAGTAACTAAATATCCACATTCATTCAACATTCAAGACAAAGTAAAGAGAGGTCCCAAGGTTACAGTATACGACGAAACCGTAAACACAGACGCCATATTATTGCGTTTGATCCCTAAAGTTAGGATACTTCCTGAGGTGTTTGCCCTTAGACTTGTGTTAGAATTATTTCTATTTGCCATTATATCTCATGAAACAAGAGGTATAATTACTGTCAATTTGACTAGTTTCATGTCATTACGGACGCCATGTTGAAATGGTTGGTATATCTGTTTACCTACTGTGGTATAAATACGAGTGTTTTGACGATGGTACATTGTTATATTGTTCTATGATGGTAAGTCAGTCTCCTGCAGGCAGACGCTCGCTGACGAATACAATTTGAATCGCTGACGATTACTGAATAAGTACTTTTGTGTTTAGATCGCATCTAATTACCTACATTAAATCTCTCGTGTAAGTGTAACCTCTGCATGTTTAACCATTTACTCGTGCATGTTCAATTGAGAGTAAAAATATGTTGTCTTATTAATACCTACTTCTGGATTGTCGCTAACACTTGTTTGTTTGTCCACTTTTTGTTACCGTTTTTCTGAAAACTATTGAATCGATTATATTATGTACTTTAAATATTATTGCTTTAGATATTTATGTACACTAAAACACACAGACATTTTTTATGGTTAGAATGCACCAGAGAGCGCTCCAGTTCGTCGTGGGTTTTCACAGCTTGACGAAGGATCTCCACAGGACAGTCTTGTGCCGCTTATTTCCAGCGGCTCCCACCTACTCGCTAAAGATCTAATTTTCAGGTTGTCCAATGCTGGCTTAGCGATTGACAATAGGTATATATGATTGTCTATTTTTCATAAATTTCAATTATGGATACAATGTTTCGACATATTACTATTAATTGTATTCCATCTTTACTGTATTAATGCAGTCGGGCCAAGGGGAAGCAGCTGAAATACCCCCTCGACAGGTCACGAGCTTAGATGATTCCCACGATTTCCGTCAGCGTGATTCTTCATTAGTCACGACTTCGTTTTTTGATTCCCGCGGGAAATCTTTAATTTTCCGGGATAAAAAATTTAATTTGATTTGGGATTTGTAGTGGATAAAAAAAAAAAAAAAAAAAAAAAGATAAAAAGTAGCCTATGTCCTTCCCCGGGATAAAATCTACCCCTGTACCAAATTTCATCAAAACCGGTTGAGCAGATGGGCCGCGAAAGCGTAGCAGACAGACATCATTTCGCATTTATAATATTAGTATGGATTATATTATTTGTATGTTATGACATTTTTAATGCAGTTGGGTCACGGGGAAGCAGCTAAAATACCCCCTCAACCCACTGGTGGGGCGACGGGTCACGACCCACTGTTGGTGCTGCGGGTCGCGACTCGCGCTTTCTAGTGTGAGCATAGATTTAATATGTAGATTGTGAGGCTGGCCGCCATTCAAGCCACCTCGGATCCCAAATTACCAACGCCTATCAGCCCCCCTAGCCAAGTTACATACATTTCGTGTCTATTCTCTTTCTAAAATCGTTAACGCTTTAGCGAAAGCGATTAAAGAAAGAGAATAGGTAGACACAAAACGTATGTTACTTGGCTAGGGGAGGCAGTTCTTAGAACCATGTGCCCCGCCCATTACCACGTAAGCTTAGAGACTCTTCGAGCCATATTGGTTACTCTGGTTCTCCTCATTTCTGATTTCTTGTTATTAAAGATTTATTCTACAGACGAATCATTACCTTATAAAGAACAATTATTATTTATCAGGCGATGAAATAAAACCACCATTTATACGCTAAAATCTTTAATATTAACAATAATATACTCTACATGTTACAATAAAATCTCCATTTATAAATACACTCTACGGGACATTGCCTTTGACAGCTGTCATCTGTCACAGTGACAGATGACAGTTCCAAGAAGTAGGCCAGTGTGCACAGAGTAAATAAGTAAAACACGGAACACTGAATCGGGGCGACTTAGCTTTTTTCAATGCAACTTTGACAGTAAATAGACTATTTAAATTATTTTTCTAATAGTGAAAGATTTTTTTGATAAAGCAAATATCTGTAGTTTTTTTGAAAGTTGGAAACATACTCTTAACTTTATTGTGGTTAATTCTGTATAACACAATCTCTAAACTAAAATGACAGCTTTAAATATAGTTCTGTCCCTTTCCGCAGGTTAGCAATATTTTTAATGCTGTCATTTTAGTTTCGTTTAGAGGACGTGCATTACAGAATCAGTCCTAGTGTCTAGGTAAAGCTAAGATTTGATTATTTAATGTATATGTAGGTATAAGTAAGTAGGTCAAAAGTAGATTTGACCCTTGGACCAAAGACACGAGGTTCCGCCATTATGATTCATGGAAATGAAAAAAAAAAAAAACATTTCGTCGACTGTCAAAGTTACCTTACATAGCAAAGTTACCCCTATTGACGGTAACACGACTAATCAGATACAGACTCTAACATCGACACATATTATAAGTATTGAATTTCTAATCACAACAATATTAATTAAAAATGGTCTATAAATAATACAGGGTCCTATTAATATTAATTCATCATTAGCTAAGTGACATCATTCTAAATCCAATATGGCGGATTCCCAAAGATGGCGGCCATGATAAATGGGTACTAATTAAAAGGGTTTGCTGAGAAGATACGAAAAATAAAATGCCGTCACACTGAATTTAATATGACGGAAGTTAAAAGCTCGTTTTAAGTTTTTTAATTTTATTTAAGACATTATTTTAATATCAGCTTTTATTGTAGGAAATCACTTCGATGCTAAGCTACAGCAAATGAGGCAAACCCTGTATTCTATTCTAGATAATTTTATGTGTATTTTTAGTCCGTAAACCTAACCCTTAGGAAAATCTATTTATTTAAGAGGTACAGACAACATCTGGTAATATGCATTTCTTTTACGTAAATGATTATTTATTGTTGTTGTGTATTGAAAAACAAAAACTTAAATCACTATTGCTGTCAATTGATTTTTTTTTCTGTGTAAGTGAAAATATAATAATCAATATATTTTCTCTAAATCTGTTATAAAACTCACAAAATATATTACAAACAAGAGTTAATCAATCTTTTGGAAAAGCTGACGACAATATCAATTAAAAAAATATAACTTTAATGAAGCGTATGTAAGTTTTGTCTATTAACTATAATAAATACCTTATTAATAATTAATTATTTATTTATTAATAGAATATATTTATTTTCATTCGCTCCTGCTACACTGTGGCTACTTTTTGGAAGAACGGGTATAAAGCGAGGATTTTCTACGAGAGAGGAAACAATATAAATAGATAAAGTCCTATACGAAAATATTTGCCATTACAGTTTTATTTCCTCGACTGACTCCCTTATATTTTGTTCAACATCCTAACCTTCTCGCATGAAACGATACGAACAAGATCATTCTAATTTTACATTTTACTAAATTTTAAGTATTATTTTATGCAAATGTCGCTTCGAATAAAGATATTTCTTTATTTGTTTCATTTGTTCGAGGTCGTCAGAATCGAATATTAATACTATATAATCGGCAAATAGATTTCGAGTTGGACTTTCTACATTACGGTTCAGCGTGAAGCGTAGGTAGTATCAGATGACAGGGTGAATTCCGTAACTATTTATGGTAACTAATCTTTATTTAACATTGTCACTTTTAAACTATTGTTTTTTTGACTAAACATAAAATATTGGTGCCAATTCCAAGCAAATTATTAACTAGTAATTTAATTTTTACCAAGTGATCATCGAAAAAATTAAAAATTACACGAGTAGTAATACTAAATCCTTTAATTTAATTTAAGTCTTGTGTACAATAGAATTAACACCAATATCTAAAAAAATAGTTTAAAAGCGTATTCATTTAAATTTTACATTAAACTTTGTTAGTACATCTAGTCTAATAAATAAATATTTGTTGTAATGGGTCCATTGTTGTTGGTTGAAATATTGTTGTCTGTGGAAATATTGTTGTTGCGTCATTTTTGTTGTTTAAGTTAGAAATTGTATAATTTTTTTAGAATTGATTAAATAAAGAGACAATTCATTTAAAGAACAAAATTAAATCAACAATTTAGTTATAATATTTTGCTTGGTACTGAATTTTACAATTATCTATGTTTCATCGTGAGTTAAATAAAGAATTTAAAAAATAATCAAAATATTAACTGAAATTATAGCAAAATCACATAAGTTATTTCGATATCGGTGTGCGTCTCGATCGTATTATATTATTGCATGAATTAAAAACCTATATCAAATATCCCCTTTGAAAACCTTTAGTCTCAGACTCAAACGGTCATTTAAATACAAAATAAAATAGGGATAATAATAATGTTAATATTTGACCTTAATTTTTATAATAAAAAGTGTGTCTAAGACCGATTTTGATGAAATTTGGTACAGAGATAGGTTGTACCCCGGGGAAGGACGGGCTGCTTTTTATCCCGAAAAATTATGGAGTTCGTCGTCAACGTAAAGTATAAAGTTGCGGGCATCATCTAGTTAATTCTAAAAGATATGGAAACTTCTCCATTATTTTGTCCTAAATTTTGCCTATTGACCGTTTGAAGTTTGAACCTTGTGATACCAATTGGTTACACAGATATTTAATGGCGGGTAATAATTATGTAACCTAAAACAACAAACAACTTAAAAACAAATTTTTACAATTTTCATATTATTGTAATAATAATTAATGTTTGTAACTATGTATGCGTGTCTGTATGTACCCGGCCTCATATAGTATCAAAATAATCTGTATTTATTACTAAAATTATAAATGCGAAAGTGGATCTGTCTGTCTGACTTTACACGACCCAGCAGTTTAACCGATTTTGATGGAAAGGGGTCAGGGGTTTTTGTATAGACCCAGCCCCCCGATTGTCTAAAAGTTGCCGATGAAATCGTCAAAGTTTGGCGTCAAAGTAAAATAAACCATAAAAGCATTGAATTAGAGCTCTATTTCGTGTAGGTATCCATTTTCATCATCGTAGTTTAGGGTACCGTACATACCTAAACGTATGAGAATGGATACACGAAATTGAGCTCAAATTCAATGCTGTTATGGTTTATTTTACTTTGAGGCCGAACTTTGACGATTTGATCGGCAATTCTTACACAATCGCACCTCTGGTCTGGTACCATTTCGCCATATTTTTTTTAACTAGTGCCATCATGGAGTAGATTATAACTTTGGTAGCTTATATCTCGGAAACCTGATACTTTAGAAGATTTTGTCTCATATAACACTTGCTTGTATTGATGCCAGCTATTGATTAATACAGGTTTTACGAAAACTAAAAATGGCATTACGGCAAAATGACAGACAGACAGACAAACTGTCGCATTTATAATAATTATAGTATGAATTCTGTTCCTTAAAAGACCGTCGTGTGTGTAAACTAAACGTTAAACCTAAGGTTGGTTTAAAATTAATATAAAAATGACTAGTTCGCTTCCAACGTGAGATCTATGTGACGCGTCTAAACTCTTCAGCTAAGGCTTAGCTCATACGGAGCGTTTTGAACGCCGAGTTTTTTTTCACCATTCATATAAGAACTAAATACTGCACCTACCGAAATGAATTAATAAATAATAATTCTATAATCAATCGAAAATTTGTAAAGTTAGTTTGAAAAAATAATTATCTTTTTTGACAAGTAACAACATGTGTCAAAGACACCACTAGGGTGTCACTTACAATTATTACTTATTGGTAAATATTCGATGTTGTCATTAACTATTATAATTCGTAAGATCATGACAATATCACCGCTGATGATCACTTTGTAATTATCTCATTTGCCTCTTAGTATTTTCCTAGAGGCGTTTATGCATTGATACTATTTGATTGCAATTTGTAATATGTGGCTGGCATACCTACTGTGACCTTATTGATTTTTATACGCGATACTACTGAAGCCTATAACTTGTTTGTACAAGTAAATACATACATACATAATAATATATCTAAAATATCATTGTTGATATTTTAGATATATTATTATGTATTTAAAATTGGTAATAGTATGTAATGAATCTTTTATTATTGGTTGGCATTGCAGTGGCGTCGTTACTAAAAGATAATTGTATAATATGACACACCAGTGGTGTTATCAATAATTAAGTTGAAAATAGCAGTTTAAAATGTTATAATTTTAGTGCTCATTACTATTACCAGCGTTCAAAACGCTCAGTCAGCGTCAGCCTTTATTTTGGTTTCAAGCATTTATTAGTTTTAGTTAGTATCGTGTTACCGTGTTACGGTATTCGTTTAACAGAACTGCGTTTAAATAAACCGTGTATTTATAGTTATAAGAACTAATATCCATTAACCGGTTGTTCGGTAGGTAGTAGGTAGCGACAGAAGCGACGCGACGCGATACGACGCCATAGAAAATGACAGACGTATCTACGCGATAACGTAGGCCACGTGAAGAAGCTAGCCCTTGACTGCGATTTCACCTGATGGTAAGTGATGATGCAGTCTAAGATGGTAGCGGGCTAACCTGTTAGGGGCATGGCAGTTATATTAAATCCCTTCAGTTTCTACACAGCATCGTACCGGAACGCTAAATCGCTTAGCGGTACGTCTTTGCTACGCTGAGATTATGGTCAACAGCCGTAACCGAAGCCACCTAGAATCGAGCATTTTTTCGAGACAATTTCGTTTTTATAAACATTTATTTTAACACAGTTGTGTTGTTCTAATTTGGTTATTGGTGTGTTGTGCGTTTGTTTGTGTGTTGTGTTGTGTGGCGTGTCCCGATTATTGATGGTTTTAACAAAAATATCTGCCTTTTGATATAAAATAATTCCCATCTTTTACAAAACTGTGTGATTAATTCATTCAAATGATAGTATTTTTGTAATCGTTAAAACTTACTTTAAGTGTAAACTTTTTGTTTTACGCTCTTTCATTCAAATTTCAAACTATGAATAGAACATTATAACTAGGTGGTAATATTATTACCGCCCTAGGGTGATAAAAGCCTACTTTATAGTTTTCACATTCAAACTATGAATAGAACGCACATTACCGCACGGCTTTGTAGGCATATAACGAGGCGGTGATATTTTTACCGCCCAAGGGTGATAAAAGCCTACTTTATAGTTTTAACAGCGGTATTCTAAGAGCCATTTTACGAGCAAATGTATTGCAAAATATCACTTAGTTATCTTAATTAACTAAGCCATGCCCTTTCTATAAAAAGTATTAAAAAAAACAGTTATGACGTCACAATGTGGCGTAAAGTCCGTCCTGTTCATAGTTTGAAAGCATTAGACAGCAAATTAATAGAAATAGAAAATATACAATCACGGTTTAAGTATTATAGATTTTGTTTTAGGAATTATTTTCTATCAAAAAGTTAAAACATTGTTGGGATATGTTCGAGGTACGCTATTTTTGTTTCACTAAAACTATTTTATTTTCTCTAGCGCCGTGCGTTCCTTGTGTCGGGGTACGGCCGACGCGGTTGGTTAAAAGCTGAAATAAATTAAAGTTTGTCTTATTATTAAAAAAAAGCATAAAAAAAGCTCATTCCACATATTGTCATGTTTATACATTTTTGACTTACCGGGAGGCACCGGTACCGGGGACCGTCTACACCAAGTGCCGGGCGACATCTGTTACAAAAAACACATATTAAACATCGCGAGCGTAGCGAGCGCGTTTTTTGTAATTTAATATCAGTAAAACAAGCGAAAAATTATATCTAGCTTCCTATTTATTGTTAACTAATAATAGATAATGCAAGGAATAATAAATTGGCACAGTTTAATCGTACTTTGGAAAGAGCGTTGTGGACTATCATCTAAAACTAAACTGTTTTTATTCAGAGAGGAGACCCGACCACTAATACACGTATACTAATACTAACTATTACATTTACTCCGTACGACTGCCTCGTTGGTCTAGTCATGGTTAGCATGTTCGACTGCCGCCGACGAGGTCCCGGGTACATTAGCGCGTGTGGCGCCATCTAGTTCGTTCGTCGCAAGTCACTTCGTCAAAGCGCCAGTACGGCCATCTATTATTACCTGTCTGAACTATGAACGGGGCGGTCGGTATAGCGTCGGCGGTTGCGCACGCCTGTCCCGGCGGTCGTCCCGGTCGGGGTATGTGTCCCGGTGGTGCGGTTCGAACGGTTTAAATTCGCAACTTAAAACCTCTTACCGACCTTACTCGAATATTGCCCGGAGCGTTACGTTCGCCTTGGATCAAGCATATGGTACTACGTTGAAAAAAATTCCTTAACGCGATTAAAGATCGATGTGGGGCCATCTAGTTCGTTCGCCCGTAAGTCACAGAGCAAGTAACGCCATCTATAATTACCTGTCTGAACAAGTAGGGCGGTCGGTATAGCGGCGGCGGTTGCGCACGCCTGTCCCGGCGGTCGTCCCGGTCGGGGAATGTGTCCCGGTGGTGCGGCTCGAACGGCCGGAAACCGCGGCCACGGAACTCTTGCCGGTCGCCGCGCGGTTCGAAGCGGCGGTTGTCGTGTTGGTCTGAGAAGTACAGATTGGATTAGGTAGTGCTGTGCCAGGTTCAAGACATATGCCATTGACAATGAGGCCAATTCTGTTGTACACCATATCTGAACTAAACTAAAATGACAGCTCTACTTATAGCTTAATCTACATATAGATTGATATCTCGTCCCTACATCTGGCTGTTACCAGATGGAGGGACGAGATAGAAGTATTTGGAAGAAAACTCTGGTTCTACTAAATAAAAAGAAAAAAAAAGAACACTCACTACCTTAGAAATCTCACGAAACAACTAAAAAAAAAATAACTCGAAAACTACCAAACATCGCTGAACGTACATGGGGTATTTTCTGATAGGTACGAGGAATCTAAATTTTTTCTTTGGACGTCACTATTTGGGCCACCCTGTATATTAAAAAAAGGGTAAACGACCATAAAGATAGTACTTATGGGACAATAAGGTTAATCAATTTATTGATAACATGTAGAACATACAGGTGGTATCTTAGTTTACGTCATGTTTTGACTTTACCACTTTGAAATACTGAATTGTGACGTCATCAAAGTTCGACGCACTTTTTTTACTTTAATCGTCAGTTTAAAATGGCTATTCAACATAATACTAACAGGGGACACGGATATTACGACTTTTGGGAAATCATCTATTTAATCATCACTAAAAAATATAATTTATTTGACTAGTTGTAAATACCTAAAATAGTACTCTCCGGGCTGGTTATGACTTTGACTTTTGACTATGCTAGTAAATACTCACAGTTGGCCTTGTGTTGCATGTTTCGTAATGAGTTGACGATCGCTCGTGCAGCGGAGTTCAACTGGGCCTCGTCGTGCGCTGGCCTGAAACAGACAAACAAATTAGGAAAATTACAAAATAACGTATAGGATAAAGTAGCCTATGTGTAATTCCAGACTATAATCTATCTCTGTGCCAAATTTCATCCAGATCCGTTCAACCGTTCCGGCGTGATTGAGTAACAAACATCCACGCATCTATCAAAACTTCATTTATCGAAATTTGGTACAGGTGTAGGTTGTATCCCGGGAAAGGACATAGGCTACTTTTAACCCGGATAATTAAAGTTCTTGTGGGGATCAAAAAATCTTAATCCACGCGGACGAAGTCGCAGGCATCAGCTAGTTATGAATATGTTTGTCTCTTTTTGGTGTCGCTTTTTCGTTTCATTGAATTTTCAAATCACAACGATTCTAAAGAAGTTTCACTTCAAAAAAAATCTCGTCTGCACTTACCCCGCGACTTGCGCGTTATAGTTGTCGGGACAGCTGCCCAGTATCCCTGTTCCATTATTCCTGTTCCGCCACTCGTGTCTCCCTCTCTCCTTGGCGTTCAACTGGTCCATCTGGTCTTTGATCTGTTGTATCTTCATCGCTATGTCGTTCCATACATCCAAACTTTCGCATTTATAATATTAGTATAGATTGTCTGCACTTACCCCGCCACTTGCGCGCTATAGTTGTCGGGACAGCTGCCCAGTATCCCTGTTCCATTATTCCTGTTCCGCCACTCGTGTCTCCCTCTCTCCTTGGCGTTCAACTGGTCCATCTGGTCTTTGATCTGTTGTATCTTCATCGCTATGTCGTTCCATACATCCAAACTTTCGCATTTATAATATTAGTATAGATTGTCTGCACTTACCCCGCCACTTGCGCGCTATAGTTGTCGGGACAGCTGCCCAGTATCCCTGTTCCATTATTCCTGTTCCGCCACTCGTGTCTCCCTCTCTCCTTGGCGTTCAACTGGTCCATCTGGTCTTTGATCTGTTGTATCTTCATCGCTATGTCGTTCCATACATCCAAACTTTCGCATTTATAATATTAGTATAGATTGTCTGCACTTACCCCGCCACTTGCGCGCTATAGTTGTCGGGACAGCTGCCCAGTATCCCTGTTCCATTATTCCTGTTCCGCCACTCGTGTCTCCCTCTCTCCTTGGCGTTCAACTGGTCCATCTGGTCTTTGATCTGTTGTATCTTCATCGCTATGTCGTTCCATACATCCAAACTTTCGCATTTATAATATTAGTATAGATTGTCTGCACTTACCCCGCCACTTGCGCGCTATAGTTGTCGGGACAGCTGCCCAGTATCCCTGTTCCATTATTCCTGTTCCGCCACTCGTGTCTCCCTCTCTCCTTGGCGTTCAACTGGTCCATCTGGTCTTTGATCTGTTGTATCTTCATCGCTATGTCGTTCCATACATCCAAACTTTCGCATTTATAATATTAGTATAGATTGTCTGCACTTACCCCGCCACTTGCGCGCTATAGTTGTCGGGACAGCTGCCCAGTATCCCTGTTCCATTATTCCTGTTCCGCCACTCGTGTCTCCCTCTCTCCTTGGCGTTCAACTGGTCCATCTGGTCTTTGATCTGTTGTATCTTCATCGCTATGTCGTTCCATACATCCAAACTTTCGCATTTATAATATTAGTATAGATTGTCTGCACTTACCCCGCCACTTGCGCGCTATAGTTGTCAGGACAGCTGCCCAGTATCCCTGTTCCATTATTCCTGTTCCGCCACTCGTGTCTCCCTCTCTCCTTGGCGTTCAACTGGTCCATCTGGTCTTTGATCTGTTGTATCTTCATCGCAATGTCGTTCTGTTTCACGTCGGGTTCGGGCGTCGCGTGAGATGTCGCGCGAGACGGCGCGCGTTTCGGACGTTGTAAGTGGAGAGACGGCGTACGTGTGTCGCGCTTGTCCAGTATTGGGTATACGGGTTGGACTATCGGGTACGGCTGTTGTATCACCTGGAATAAAACGCGTCTTTTTTTTAATCCACTACAAGTTAGCCCTTGACTGCAATGTCACCTGATGGTAAGTGATGATGCAATCTAAGATACCGATAAACGTGGGTAAACGATGTTGTGAGGTATAACAGCTGTGGGTAAACAATGTTGTAAGGGATAATACCTGTTGGTAAACGATGTTGTAATGGATAATACCTGTGGGTAAACGACGTTGTGAGGTATAATACCTGCGGGTAAACGATGTTGTACGGCTGATACACGTTGGGATAGAGCACCGGATACATGTCTTGCAACATCACTTTGTGCGCGGGCGCGCTCAGCGCTGGAGGCTGGATGCTCTGCCATTGGACGGGCATCTGCTCTTGATACTGAAAGTAGCGAAATATTTTATTTTTATTTTATTGAAGTGAAACAGCTTCAGCTTCGTTGAGATTTGTAAATTCGATGAAACGAAAAGGCAACACCAAAAAGAGACAAACATATTCATAAATAGAATTTAGGCTGCGATTGGATGAGATAGAATACAAGTTATATTTGTCTCATTCTCTCGTTACAAAAGTAACTGCCCTGTGTGAATTACACACACTTTTTTACGTTTCTGATAATTTATGCCTGAAAGTAATTAAATTAACACCCAAGTACATAGCTAACTGTAATCTTTATTAACAAATAAATAAATTTGATTTTATTATTTGGTCATTTTGAAGTAATACTGCTTTAAGCGATGGTAGAATTCGAAATAAAGCTAGCGGACCCCAACAATAAATCCTCAGGCGACGAAACTTTACAGTATGATAAAGTATCGTGAGTTAAACGTATTTTATAAATATCCAATAAAAAATCAGAAAGGATGTAAGGTTTCTTTATGCTATTCCCAATTGTTAAAGCAAGAAGATACATTATTGCGTAAACGCAGTTTAGGTTTGATAATAAAATCGGTTTAAATATTGATTTTCTGCAAGATAATTTCTTTTGATATTTCGGTTTTGAGTGTAAATATATTACCTACTATTATTTTAAAAAGAAATCGAGAAAATATTCAGTCATAAATATTAAGGTTTAGGTATTGGGTTTTAGGTACCTAACTTCCGCATGTTATTTTGAAGTGAAAACTTTTTTAGGCGCGTTGAGCACTTTTTGGTAGGGGGTAAAAATGTGGAACGGTGTCACGCGTGTGGCGACACCATTATACTTAAGACAAAAGGTCTTAAGTATAAATATAGTACATTCGTAATTAATCTTTAATGCCTTACTTAGGTTTATATATTTATTATTATAATAATTTTTTTTAAATAATTAAGAAAAATATTTAATATTCGTTTTCACTTCTATCAGCAGTCCCTATGACATTCATGTTCATGCCATACTACAACCTTGCCAAGTTTCAACGACTGAGGATTTAATGCATGGGTCTCCAATCTCCATACAACGAACCACCCCATTTCCTAGACTATAAGGCTCTAATAAAACTCACGGGATAATGTTGCATGTGCTGTTGTATGAGAACATTCGGCACAGTATAAGGCTGCATTACTCCGGGCGGGACCTCCACTTGGCCGTATGGAACGTTGTACCTGAAAAAGGGAGAGAATTAATAAATTAGTTCTAGTATTGGAGTATTGACTCAACGAATGTTGTACCGGTGGTTGTAAACAGGTAACGGTGTTATTGTGAAAAGTTTCGACCAACACCTCAAGAAGCTTTCGCTTGGTTGTTGGATTCAAAATTCAAAATGATTTTTATTCAAATAAACTTTTACAAGTACTTTTGAATCGTCAAGTGAATCTACCACTGGTTCGGAATGCCATTCCTACCGAGAAGAACCAGCAAGAAACTCGGCGGTTGCTCTTTTGAAAAAAAAAAATTTACAATTTCATTAATTTATAAAATATATAAGTAACAGCTGTCCTTAGCATTGCTGGAGCGAGTCAAATCCATGCTCCTTTGTCATTGACGTTAATTTACGATTATGTAACCACTACAAGTTAGCCCTTGACTGCGATCTCACCTGATGGTAAGTGATGATACATCATCACCTTACCACCTTAGACTGCAGTCTAAGGTGGCAGCGGCCTACCTTTTAGGGGTATGGCAGTTATATTAATCACAGGTAGAGAGTCTTAACGTATCATAAGTGGCACAAATTGTTCTACATGAAATAAATGAATCATTTATCATTATTTACCATACTCCTAGTCGGTTTCTACACGGCATCGTATCAGAACGCTCAGTAGCTTGGCGGTACGTCTTTACCGGTAGGGTGGTAACTAGCCACGGCCGAGGCCTCCCACCAGAAAATATATACATATCACCACCACCACCACTACAGTCTATTAACGTCATCTCATAGGAGAGAGGAAATTAGAGCTTACACCCACCACACTGCTCCAATGCGGGTTGGCGGGCTTTAACGACTATTATCATGTTAGTGATAATAACCGGGACCGACGGCTTAACGTGCTCTCCGAGGCACGGGGGTGAAACACCGCCAACTTCCAACTCCGGGCTGGCACTGAGAATTTCTGAATTGAAAAACCCAATACCAATTTTTTTGCCCGACTGGGAATCGAACCCAGGACTACGTGATCCGCAGTCGACTATGCTAACCGCTAGACCAACGAGGCAGAGGTATATACATATAGATGGCGCTAAAGAAGTTTTACTTCAGACGTGTGGTCTAAAGCACACTCGTTTCTTGTTTTACAGAGAAATGCAATTTGGTTTGCATTTTCATTTTCTCCAATGTTCAAGGGTTCCGAGGGTTGTGGTAACTTACCCCCTTTGCTGTTGCATAGCAACCGGCTCGCACGCCCCGCAAGCGGCGCTGAAGTCCGCCGCGTATGGATAGCTCGGGTCTGGAATTAAATATTACACCAATAGTGTATTTTTTACTAGCTGATGCCCGCGACTTCGTCCGCGTGGAATAAGTTTTTTAGATTCCCGCGGGAATTTTCCGGGATAAAAAGTAGCTGTGTCTATGTGTATGTATGTCACTCTCCTGGTCCTCAAATCGCGTCAAAAATCACGTCGATCAGTTGCTCCGTTGCGGCGTAATTGAAGGAGAAACCAACAAACAAACTGACTTTCGCATTTATAATAGTATGATTAATTTTTTACAGATACATGATCCATATACAACATATTATGGTGTCAAATCAAATGCTTTTTATTCAAATAGACTTTTTACAAATGCTTATGAATAGTCGAATGAATCTACCACTGTTTCGGAATGCCGTTCGTACCGGGAAGGACCGGCAAGAAACTCATTGCTCTTTTGAATAAATATAATGTATTTACAATTGCATTAATTTTAAAGATACATAAGATACATTGCTGGAGCTGTCAATAGTGATGATGACAACTCAATCAAATCAGCAACTCTTTGTCAAACTTAAAAACGCACTTGTTGTATGGAAGCTGTATGGAATTCATAGTTGTGACGTCATCACTAACTGAGGATGTGAATTTTAGGTGTTATGGAAGACTCTCTATTTAATAATCAGTTAGAAATAATTTATTTTTGATATAGGCATCATCCCTATTGGAGCAGTGTGGTGGGTGTAAGCTCTAATTCCCTTTCTCCTATGAGTGGACGCCTGTGCCCAGCAGTGGGACGTTAATGGGCTGTAGTGGATAGAGACTGGGAGGGTACATCGAACAAGTTCTCACCGATTCTGAACGTGTTCTCGTTGTGTGGTGAGGGCGTGTGGTGTTTTTGTTCCTCCTGCGGCTGCATCATCGGCTGGTATATGGGAGGCGGTTGCATCGACTGTTCCTGCAATTAGGTTTTGGAATTTTAAAAAAAGATCGTTTTTTTAATGTATTTTAAAACTTTGATACAAATTGTATAAATAGTTGATGCGAAATACTCTTAAATAAAAATAAATAAAATAATAAACAATTAAAAATCGATAAAATTTTAAAAATAACCACGTGACTACGAAAGCGCAACGATCGGTTGCCATGTTTGTGACGTCATAATGTTAAAGTAATTTCATTTATTATTGCAATATTGAATATTTTGTGATACCATCTTACCATCATCATAAGATGGTAGCGGCATACCCCTAGTCGGTTTCTACACGGCATCGTACCGGAACGCTTAATCGCTTGGCGGTACGTCTTCGCCGGTAGGGTGGTAACTAGCCACGGCCGAAGCCTCCCACCAGGCCAGACCAGAGAAAATTCACAAATTATAAATTCCTTAATTGTCCCTGCCGGGAATCGTACCCGGGACCTCCGCACGTTAAGACAACAACGCTACACATTTCGCCACGGAGGTCGTCAAAATAGAGAGGTCTCTCGAGAGTGGAGGGCTGTGCCCAGCAGTTGGACGTTAATGGGCTGTAGTGGTTACTTGAATGATACTCACGATTCTGCATTGATTGAGGTATGGGTACGCGTTGGGCGGAGGTATCGATGTTGGATACACAACGTTGGTCAGCGACATTGGCCCTATGACAGAATAGGGATGATGACAACTCAATCAAATCAGCAACTCTTTATCAAACTTAAAAACGCACTTCTAGTATGGAAGATGTATGAAATTCACAGTTGTGACGTCATCAAATTTCAACGCACCTTTTTACTTTAATCTATATTTTAAAATGGTTATCGAACTTAAAACTAACCGAAGATGTGAGTTTTAGGTCCTTTGGAAGACCCTCTATTTAATAATCAGCTAGAAATAATTTATGTTTGACTAGATGATGCCCGCGACTTCGTTCGCGTTGGTTAAGATTTTTTGATTCCCGCGGGAACTCTTTAACTTTCCGGGATAAAAAGTAGCCTGTGTCCCATGCCCCAGGATACAAACTATCCCTGTACCAAATTTCATCAAAATCGGTTGACAGCTGGGCCGTGAAAGCGTAGCAGACAGACAGACAGACATACTTTCGCATTTATAATATGTAGTTTATATTATTTGTTCAAAAAGAAGTAAAGTTCGTCTGAATCCGAGCGAGAGAAGGATTCTGTATTTTAATTAATTTATTTATAACATGTAGGACATACAGGTGTCTCTTATGTTACATCATGTTTTGTACTCTACCACCGGTTCAGAAAGCAGTTAAGTAGGTAGGTAGCTAAACAAATTAAATACAGTAGTGTAAGTTATTATACTATCCTGTCAATACTATCCTTTATAGTTTCTATTAAATAGAATCACTCGCTACGCTCGTGGTACGAATCGGGTGATTAGAATCTTGAGTATTCACTCTCGATTTGAAGATACCAATATTAAAAGTGGAAAACGAAAGCATTCCTTCTTATCCTATCGATTCGCATACTTTTAATGGATTTCTTTAACTTGTGTAAAGGCAAGTTTCAACGTGATACAGTATACCGTAACGTATAATAAAATTATACCTTGATATTATGTATAAACTAGCGAATACCCACGATTTTGTCTGCGTGATTTGAGGTTCCCGCAGGAACTCTTTAATTTTCCGGGTTAAAAAGTAGCCTATGTGCTATTCCAGACTATAATCTATCTCTGTGCCAAATTTCAGCCAGATCCTTTCAGCCGTTGGGGCGTGATTGAGTAACAAACATCCATACATCCATCCAAACTTTTGCATTTATAATATTAAGTACGATTAGTAAGATGGCTGTGCTGTAATTGATGCAACTCACGCATATTTTGATCGGGCACTGGTACAGGCGTGACTTTAGCTTGAATCATGCTTTGCATCTCCGCCGCGTCCACTTGAGGGTAGGTAATCACCGGTTGTGGGGATTGTATCTGGAAAATAAAAAAAAAACCGTCAAATTTGCTATTGGAAATTGTGTATTTGACAACTGAATTTTTGAATTTTGCCTTGTCTGGTCTGGTGGGAGGCTTCGGCGGTCGGCCGTGGCTAATTACCACACTACCGGCATAGACGTGCCGCCAAGCGATTTAGCGTTCCGGTACGATGCCGTGTAAAAATCGACTAAGGGGTATAGGTGTAATATAACTGCCATACCCCTAACAGGTTAGCCGGCTACCATCTTAGATTGCATCGTCACTTACCATCAGGTGAAATCGCAGTCAAGGGCTAATTTATAGTGGAATTAAAAAAATATCATTTCAAAAAATTCTCTCCTCAAAATCGACGCACTTTTTTACTTTAATCGACTGTTTAAATGGTTATCAAATATAAAACTAAAGGGACATATGTATTTCGAAAGAGCCTCTATTTAAGTATCCAAATAAAAATAGATCAGTTTTATAATAGTAGCAAAGAAAATATGACTGAATCTTACATCTTCATTCGTGAATCCCTGAACGTAATTCTGCTGGAAAACTTCCTCGGGCATTTTGACAACCCTATGATTTTGAACTTCGAACCGATTATCAAAACCCCTCTGATTGGCCGAATCGTAAACTCTTTGCTCGTATGCCGGCCTCTGATTGGTTGATTCCAATGGCCTTGGATTTGAAGGGGACTGATTGGCTGAGTTTGGAATATCGTGATTTTTCTGGTTTTCCATTGGTTTTGGAGGCTCTTTTTGAATTTGGTGGTTGTTTTCTTGTATGTGGTTTGTTTTCGGTTCGGTTTGCGGTTCCGGTTGGTTTCGGTTTTGTGGTATTTCTGGTTTCGGTTCCGGTGATGTTCGTTTCGGCGCTTCGTATCTGGTTTTTATTGGTGTGGTTGGATTGGAAGCGGACTTCTCTTTTTGTGGTGAACCCTGTAATAAATATTAATGGTATTCTTTTACTCACAACTAGTTGATGC
Source organism: Erebia aethiops (assembly GCA_923060345.2). Taxonomy (NCBI): domain Eukaryota; kingdom Metazoa; phylum Arthropoda; class Insecta; order Lepidoptera; family Nymphalidae; genus Erebia; species Erebia aethiops. Next base: position 6,184,885 of record OV281087.1, on the reverse strand, counting down.
CCGCGTCTTCGTCCGCGTGGAATACGTTTTTAATTCCGGTGGGTACTTGCTCCTAAATTTTCCAGGATAAAAAGTAGCCTATGTCACTCTCCATGTCCTCAACTATTGTCCATGAAAAAAATAACGTCGATCCTTTGTTTTGCTGCGGCGTGATTGAAGGACAAACAAACACACTTTCGCATTTGTATAATGCCCTGATGCCCGCGACTTCGACCGCGTGGTTTAAGTTTTTTTGATCCCCGCGGGAACTCCTTAATTTTCCGGGATAATATGGCTAGTGACGCCCGCGTTGGTTTTCCAGAAAAAAAGTAGACCCCCACCCCCCGACTATATCAAAACAAAAAATCACTGTTTTATTGATTGCATTGTAAAACATTTCGTATTTATTATTTTAGCATTTTGAGCACTGGGCATATCAGCCGCTATGAGCTCCTGCTGGTATATAACGGGGTTAAGACATCGATATATATTATATGTATTTTGTAGGTACTAGATGGGCCCTTTCATAGAAAAAAGTTGGGCGTCCGACTTGTGGTGCATGTCCCTCATCTATATAACCCTGTCCTTGTCCCCGCCATAGCGCTGTCCCGCTTTTCAGACTAGATGGCTAGTTAGAAAAATAAGTCCACATTCTTTGTTTGACAGGGCCCCTCTATGTAAATTGAGGTCGTCGGGTTCCTCGTACCTCGAATTAGACTGCGAAGTCTCATCTGAATGGATAGCCAACTCAGACCATCTTGGCGACTGTTTTCCATCGAGGGGGATGATCCTGAGGTCGAGATCGAGGTCGTTGGGTTAGTGGAGGGATAGGGGGGAGGAAGGGAGAGGGGGTGGGGGGAGGAAGGGGGAGAGGGGGTAGGGGTTTACTAACCTTCTCGCTAGCTGTGTTCTGACAGCACTCGTGCGCTCTGCACTCGCAGCAACATTTAGCGCGACTCTCCTCCGCGGGCTGGCACTCGCAATCTGCGGCGAACATTAAAATATTTTTTATTTAACTAGATTAATTACTAATATTATAAACGTATCGTATGTATGGATGTTTGATGATGAAATTTTGCACAGAGATAGATTATAGTCTGGAATAACACATAGGCTACTTAATACTTTTTATCCCGGAAAATTGAAGAGATCCCGCGAGAACAAAAAGAACCTCAATCCACGCGGACGAAGTCGCGGGCATCAGCTAGCAAAATTATTTATTATATGTACAATCCCACCAACTTATCTGACCCGGTGGCCAAAATTAGAACAAATTTTTATGCGTGTTTGTTTGTGTTTTTAAATAGTTTTTCATTTAGACTAGCGATACGTTATCGGCGGGTCAGATAACTTGTCGGACTATACTGATGTTGCCCGTGTGGATTAAAAACTATGTTCGCTGATAACATAAAAGGAATTTAGCGTATCTGGGATTCGCACCCCTGAATTTGGTGTTTGTATGTGTGTGTGTGTGTGTGTGTCGTATAACTCACCGTTGTCTATAAACGAGTGTTGTTTTTCTAATTTCCCCCTCCTTATATCGTTGTCTGCATCGATCTGAAACGTTAAAGTTATCTTTAAAATATACGGTGAAATTACGGTATACGGTATTTTGGTTATTCAGGAATAACCAAAAATGTGAAAGTACATAGGGCTGATAAAAAGTTGTCGATTGAAATTACACAATTATACATGTCTTATGTGTTGTTATGTTTAAATACATTATAATGTGCAATTAACTTTAAAATTGTAGTTAAATGTGTTTCGTTGGGCTTCTTATTTATTTAAATATTTTTATTGCACACACAAAATATACAGTATACAGTTTAAAAGCAGTAGTAAGACTACATGGAAAATAGAAATGTGCAAATGCGGTCTTTTTTTAAATTTAATAGGGCTGATGCCTAATGTCAAAAATAAATTATTTCTTACAGTTTCAAGTTCGATGATCATTTTAGACAATCGATTAAAGAAAAAGTGTGATCAAATTTGATGACGTCACAAATATGTATTTCATTGATGACGTCACAACTATGTATTATATACTTCCGTACTAGAAGCGTGTTTTTAAGTTTGATAAAGAGAGGCTCATTTTAAAACACATAAGCTGTTATCTTTAAAATATATTTAAAAAAACCTATTCAAGAGCACCAATCATACTAATTGACCGAGCGAAGCGAAGGTCTTTGAGTCTAATTAAGTGAATTGGCACTTGTCCGTCCGTCCGTCCGTCCGTCTGTCAGAGCATTATAACTTCTGAATTACTGAACGTAATTACTTCAGCTTTAAATATAATATGTAAACTAATGGCCTCCCGCCGAATATGGCTTAAAAAGTTATAAAAATCTTTATTTCAGGGGGGCTCTCTTAGAAGTGAATGCGAAGTAAAATATTTTTTATAAAGTTACATAGGGTTGCGGTATATCATTTTAAAGATAATAATTAGGAGTAGAGTCCAAAAATATATTATTTTTAATTTTTCCCTCAAAATTGACGAAATGGGGGGCTTTCAAAGTGGAGATTTTCTAACGTCCAAAGTTGACCTCAGAACTCTAAATTTTCTGATAGGCTGAGCCTGAAACTTGATGAATTACTTGAATTATATCCTGTACTTGAACTACAAATACTAATATTAGATAAATATTGTAAGGAAACGGAATTATTTAATTTTTAATGAGCTTCAGTATTTTTAACAGAACTTCACATTTATGTCAATAGATGGCGCCGCGAGGTCTCAGTTCGGGGCGAACCACTAGTATTATAAATGCGAAAGTGTTTGTTTGTTTGTTGGTTTGCCCTTCAATCACGCCGCAATGGAGCAATGGATTGACGTGATTTTTGGCATGGGTATAGTTGAGGACCTGGAGAGTGACAGAGGCTAGCATCATCTAGTGTGAAAATAATTACTTGTCTTACCTTTTCATCGTTGGGTGCATATCCAGTACTATTGTATAAGACCGGTGGGTTGTTCGGATCGAAGTGATAGATACTGCCATCTGGGTTCGTTAGTGGACGACCGGTCTGCATGGGATATTTGAAGCATATGTATATACATACCAACAATATAAACACGAGAATGTGTCTTTCTGTCTGTTACCTATACAAGACACGTCACTTGTTTTGAAAAAAAAAATCTCGACTGCATTGGCATTGTACGGTGCAGTTTTTAAAATGTCGACATATAGCCGCCATCATGAATTTTAAAAAACATGGCAGTCATAGGGACTGCTGATAGAAGTGAAAACTAATATGTAAAATAAGTAAAAAAAAATAATTAAAAATATTAAATAATTAAAATATAAACCTTAAAACTAAGGCATTAAAGTTTAATTACGAATGTAGTATATTTATATTTAAGACCTTTTGTCTTCGTAACAACGCGAGCATGTCGTTGACGCGAATCCACAAGTTTACCCCCTACCAAAAAGTGCTCAACGCGGCTAAAGAAGTTTTCACTTCGAAAATCTTACTCAGGATTGTGTAAGGATTCTAACGATACTTCATATTACATCCAAATCTGTTTAATTAGGCATGTTGTAACCAAGAGACAAACATTAGATTTTATATATCTGAATAGACAAACATTCGATTTTATATATTTTTAGTTTAGAATGCGATATTGTAGTATACCTGCGGGTGGATGACTAGTGCCCCCGGCGGCACTGCAGACATGTTGGTCACAGCCCAAACGAGGGTCGTCGCTTCGATGCCCGGCTCAGGGCTCGTGCCGCCTGGGTGATACCAAAAAAGAATTTTAAGTACACTATCCATACTGATATTATAAATGCGAAAGTGGGTCTGTCTGTCTGCTACGCTTTCACGGCTCATCTGTTCAACCGATTTTGATGAAATTTGGTACAGGCATAGGTTGTAGCATGGGGAAGGACATAAGCTATACATCTTTGGCGATGGATGGTTTCTATAAACTGCCTGATTGATGTTCCCAAATAATAAAATGCAATTACATAGTACAATCGACCAGTAGCACCACAGATTCGACCAGTCAGAGCCGCAGAGTAACAATACCACTATCTTTTTCAGAATGGGCTTAACACTTCAGTTTACCACTTAGTTGCTTTAGATTATCACTTTGTTGCTTTAGATTATCACTTTGTTGCTTTAGATTATCACTTTGTTGCTTTAGATTATCATTTTGTTGCTTAAGATTATCACTTTGTTGCTTAGGATTATCACTTTGTTGCTTTAGATTGTCACTTTGTTGCTTTAGATTATCACTTTGTTGCTTAAGATTATCACTTTTTTCTTAAGATTATCACTTTGTTGCTTTAGATTATCACTTTGTTGCTTTAGATTATCATTTTGTTGCTTTAGATTATCACTTTTTTCTTAAGATTATCACTTTGTTGCTTAATATTATCACTTTGTTGCTTTAGATTATCATTTTGTTGCTTTAGATTATCACTTTGTTGCTTAAGATTATCACTTTGTTGCTAATCACCTGTGGGGGAGGGTGAGGGCGTGACGGAGTCTGTGCTCCGCAGGCTGAGGGTCTTGTACCCTGAACTTGAAGGCGACAGCCGCCAACTGCTCAGGGCTTGGTCACCTGACAAACAATGATTGTCCACTATAAAAATCAAACACGTATCATCAGCATAAGGCAGAATATCGCAAGTATTCTGCGTGAAATTTGTTTTTTTTAATCTATCCACTACAAGTCGACTGCGATCTCACCTGATGGAAAGTGATGACGCAGTCTATGCAGTTTACATGTATATGCAACGTTTATAATAACAAAGAACACTAATCGTGGGCCATATTGAATTTAGTGTGATGTAACGTACGTCTTAGGTGAGCGACTGAAGCGACGCGACGCGATAAAACGTTGTAGAAAATGACAAGACGTATATACTGTGATGGATTTGATCGCTCCAGCAATGCTAAGGACAGCGGTTTCTTATGTAGTATGTACATATTGATATAATAATTGTAAATGAATTATTTAAAAAGAGCAACCGCCGAGTTTGATACTGTCGCATCGTATCCTGTCATAGGGTCAAATTCAAATTCAAATTTGTTTATTTGCAGAAACATGTTTTATACAAAAGGTGGTAGAATAGAATGACGGAGACAATGTTTCGCCTTAATAAATTTTTACATTAGCCATGTCAATAATAATCAATATATAAAATAAAATACTCATGTAAATTTTCCTAACTATTCATTTCAACACGGTTGAATCTTTTAATGGTTCAAGAGTTCGTGGACCGAGTAAAAAGTTTTCTGTAAGAGCCACTTTACTCTTATTTGTATATTTTTTTACTGTCAGATGAGTTAGTGAGACTGTACGCACCTTGTTTGCTCAGCATCCTGGGCGGCGCCGGTTCCCCGGTGTATCCGCCGAAGCTGTGGCTTTTGGACACCGGGCCGCGGGTGTTGGCTTCCGGACCATTGCGGCTCTCCAACGACTGCACCTGTCACATTCAACGAGAACCCGGCTGAAGCAAACGTATTTACGTTAATAAGAAGTAACGTATTTACTTTTCGTAAATATCGTTACTTCTTATTCTTATTCGTTATGTTATCGTTATCGTTCCCCTCACATCATTTTCCTGTAGATCTAAGTGTTCCAGATGGCATTAATCACTCTTGGCTTTAATCACACAATCACACACACACACACACACACACACACAGGTAAATTGTTAAATAATAATAAAAGAAACGCCACAATGCCAAATAAGAAAGCGCCACATACTTTCAACAGCTTGTTCCGGCCGGCGTCGGGCGTCAACAGTTTGACGGGTCCGGCCGCCAGCCACGGCCACTGAGATTCGTCTTGCGCACAGTTGTCCTGTAACAAAACGGTACAATAGGCATGATGACTGATTTTGAAAAATGGTCAGATTATGTTCGGTAGTATCTACTATTTCGAAAAAATATCTTATTTCAGCAGAAAAATAAGGTTTAGTAGATAATATTGGCATTTGAAATTTAAATTTTAAAATTCACGCCAAATCGCTCCCTGGTGTCATGGCGACGTTTGTGACGTCACTATTATTTTTACCAATGTACTCTGTGCAGTGTGCAGTAAACAATAGTGTGATTGTCAAAGCTCGAAAACAAACCATTGTGACGTCATTCGCTTCTTGGTGTTTTAACCAATATGGCGGATTGCTGTATTTTATAATTTTATTTTATCAAAATAAATAGCAATCTCACTCGAAATAGAAAAATAAATACGTTTTTTATAATCCATGAATCCTATTTCATTATATAAATTCATAATTTCATTGATTCTTGGTTACTGTCATCATGCCTATTAGCCGAGCGAGGCGAGCGCGTCGAGTTTCCACTACAGCCTATGAAAGACGTCCCACAGCTGGGCACAGGCCTCCACTCTCATAGGCAAGCGCGCTCCACCTTAGGCTGCATCACTGCTTGCAAGCAAGTCTGATTGCAGCTAAGCGCTAGCCTATATATAATTTTAAAAAAACTCATAGGAGAGACAGAATTAGAGCTTACACCCACCACGCTGCTCCAATGCGGGTTGGCGGGCTTTAACGACTATTATCATGTTAGTGATAATAACCGGGACCGACGGCTTAACGTTCTTTCCGAAGCACGGGAGTGAAACACCGCCAACTTCCAACTCCGGGCTAGTACTGAGAATTTCTTAATTGAAAAACTCAATACTTAACAATTTTTATGCCCGAGCGTGAATCGAACCCAGGACCTCGTCATCCGCAGTCGACTATGCTAACCGTTGGAAATCACACGTGTCCGTTAAAACCTTAATAGTCTGTCAAACTTATCTGGCCCGGTGGCTAAAATTGGAACTAATTTTTATGCTATTTTATTTTTAACACTAGCAGATGCCCGCGACTTCATCCGTGTGAAATAAGTTTTTTTAAATTCACACGGGAACTCTATATTTCAGGTTAATAGAAGGCTTTATAGGCTTATGACACTCACAAATAACGTGGCTTTCTATTGGTACCAGAATTTTCAAAATCGGTTCAGATCGGATCCAGAGATTACCCCCTACAACCTCACAAACTTTACCTCTTCATAATATTAGTATAAAATAATAGTATAGATTTACAAGCGACGCTGTCACCGGCTCATATAAGTTTGTGGGACTATAATAATGACGTAAACTCACCGTACTGAATATCCTGCGTCTCACTCGCTCGTACTCCCGCTCGCGTTGTTCCAGCGATTTGCTCCTCCCGCCAGAGACCGCTGGTACGGAACCCGACCCGCCTTCGCAGCGCTTCAGTATTGACCTGAAAAACATTTCATTAATGCTTGACATTTCCGGTAACCCGTTGTCCTAGGTGAGCGATGAAAGCGACGCGACACGACTATATAGAAAATGACAAACTTAACTATGTGACAACGTAGGCCACGTTAGGCCAAGTTTGACAACCTCCGTGGCGCAGTGTGTAGCGCTGCTGTCTTAACGTGCGGGGGTCCCGGTTTCGATCCCCGGCAAGGGCAATTTGGGAATTTATAATTTCTGAATTTTCCGTGGTTTGGCCTAGTGGGAGGCTGATTACTGCCCTACCGGCAAAGACGTGCCACCAAGCGATTTAGCGATGCCGTGTAGAAACCGAAGGGATATGGGTTTAATATCTGCCATGCGCCTAACAGGTTAGCCCACTACCATCTTAGACTGCATCATCGTTTACCATCAGATGAGATCGCAGTCAAGGGCGAACTTGTATTGGGGTAAAAAAAAACGAGCCCCAAGCAATAATATAATACACACCTTTACATAAGTCACTAGAGTAAGCGCCATCTAGCGAGAAATGAAGGATCTGTAACGCGAGAGGCGGTTCAAGAATGCCTTACGAACTCGAATTCATGTCTAAGTACCAAGTTCCTTCATGCAACGCCAGATGGCGTGAACACATGTAGTTACTAGGCCCTTTCATAGAAAAACTTTGGGCGTCCGACATGTAGTGCATGCCCCTCACTTGTATAATCCTGTCCTTGTTCCCGGCCATAGCGCTGTCCCGCTTTCCAGACTAGATAGCGTTAGTAAAATAAGTACAGACAGTGGGTACTCACTTGGCGAGCGTGTCCTCGTGCCTGCGCGGCGGGGAGCGCGGGAACGTGGCCGTGCACCACTCGCGGAAACTTGTGCACGGGATGCGTCCGCCGCTCGTGCCTGCCGGGGGACGAATGACCATCAAACTGCGTTCCAATATTTTGTCCCACCTACCCTCATGCCATTGTAATTTCTTTACGAAACTGCAGCAGCACAGACGCTGCAGCAACCATTTTATATGCACTGCAGCATCATTTATTTTATTATATTAGTGGCTGATGTCCACGTCGATCGAGATTTCTTGGTTCGGGAACTCTTTAATTTTCCAGGATAAAAAGTATGTCCTTCCCTGGAATACAATCTATCCCTGTATCAAATTTCAGCCAAATCAGTCGAACGGATGGGCCGTGAAAGCGTAGCAGACAGACAGACACACTTTCACATTTATAATAATAGTTTTTTTTAATAGAATAGCGAGAGTAGCCATGTTCTCACAGGGTGTCCAACACAGGGCTTGTTTTAGGCACTCACCGCTCTTAGAAACCAGCACAGCATTCTTATTGGCCATGTCCAGATGATGGCCCAGCTGAAACAGCGAAGCGCAGCGATGTACCAGCATGCGCCCGTACGACGACATCACCGGGAATCGAACTATGCACCGCCTGGAATCGAATAACACTTATTGGAACACCAGCTGCGAAAAATATTTTTTTACCCTTCTGCCCCCCCCCCGATTGTCCAAAAGTATAGCGTCATACCTAATTGTATGAGAATGGATACACGAAATTGAATCTAATTCAATGCTGTTATGGTTTATTTTACTTTGACGCCGAACTTTGACGATTTGATCGGCAATTCTTACACAATCGCACCACAGATCAGTAAACCAATCCAATTTTCTCAACGAACGAAATGTACATTACAAAACAACTAATTAATGTTATATTTAAATACCTCGCAATTGTCCAGCAATTTCTATTATCGTCTTCCGGACGAGATTGATGACGATGAAGATTGCTGACGTGCGGCTTGAAAAGAGCCTATGTACGTATTGTTTTTTTTATTAATGAAGCAATTTCCGAGCCAGTAGGAGAAATTAACATTTTCTTACAAATAGTTAAGACTCAAATATTGGATAGAAGAAGACGTTACTTAGCGGAAGTCCATGATAATGAAGGAACTAGAAGTTTAATTCGCTATAATCCGCGGCAATAGCTAAATCTATGGGCAAAGGCAATAGGTAAATTTATTTATTTCTTTCTTTCTATGATACCTCCGGTATTGGAGTGGAACGTACGTTGAGAGTAGTTTGGAAGATTTCTGTGGTGTGGTGTATATCGCGGGATATAATTGCGGGATACACACTGTACCACTGATACTGTAAGTAATGTATGTGGGTACTTGGGTAGTCTAGATATTTCAGATACCACATAGATTTGCCTATTGTACGGGAGCAGGTGATATGGCTCGACCGTAACAAAGGATGATATCATCCACCGAGCGGGTGTTGTGCTCGGGGACCGCTGGTCGGACCGTTAATCGTTGGAGGTCGTATATAGACATAATTCAGAGAACGCTTCGTTAGCGTGAGTTAGGCTCTTCGTGTTCATCGTGCGCTACTAGTAATGCCATCTATTGGATTATGTGCGGACTGCGAAGACCGCTACACCTATTAACGCGGATTATAGGGAATGGAGAAGTTCCATGATGTTCTGAATATCATGTATAACGCAACGGAAGTATAATAGATAAAAAAGAATAAATCAGTGGTTTTATCCTACTATATTAATTATATAATGTACACCGATTGGTGTGTCTCACTCGAGTGAGAAATTTTGTGAGTGAGTTTTTACCTAGCCGAGATTTAATACTTCAAAATTATCTTCACACACAAATTAAGTGCTTTTAATTCAATTAAGTCACGTTAATTCCATTTCTTTCTTTTATTCGGACTTATGAAGTCGGTTGACAGGGTCGTGTGACGTCACACGACCGTAATGCAAGCGCAACTTCAAAGTTCCATAACTTTTTCATTTGTTGAGATGTTTTAATTATTCTTTCTTATTTTTGTTTTATTTTGTCTTAATTTTCATATTGAATTTTAAAAAAAAGGTAAACTTCTCCATTAAACTTGTAGTTCGTTCATTAGTTAAGCCTCCTACCCGTTATCGTTGACCAGTGAGTGCAGCTCCCTCTCTATCCGCAGCAGCGTCGCTCTGTCGCGTGGGTTTTTATTCAGAGTTTCCCGGATGAAGCTCACCAGCTCCGGACCCGTGGGCTCGTCTGTACACAAACTTATGCATATCACACTAATGACACTAACTGAGTTGTCAGTGTCACACCCAACATGAGTTGTTTCAAAAACCTTAGGTACTGAGAGAACGGTAAAATTGAAAAAGGTCTGTAATTATTAAGGTCGTATTTATTACACGCTTTTAATTAGCTTCAGACGTATGTATGTTAGTATGTAACGGAATCTTTGAACATAATTTTGACCCCCTTTAAAACGTCGGATTAACTCGAAATTTGGCATACTTATTAAGGACCGATGACAATTCAATATTTTAAACAGTTTGACCCGTTATCCTTACTAGGATAATCAGGATTAGCGATTTTTTGTTTTCCTGAGACCCGGAGTGTCTGCGTCAAAAGCGTGTTTTTTAGTTTTTTAAACTATTATTATTTTTACTTTTCTTTCCTTTTTTTTATCATTACCAATGAAGGGTGCTCAATATAATTACAATCTAGCCAAACTATTTGACTTATATGTAATTTTTCTTTAACCTAAGCTTACCTTATGTACTAAGCGATTGTCCAATGACGTATCTTAAATTTTTATTTCCTGACTTAAATAAAGGAATGAGTTTACCATGTTTCATTAGACTCGGAAAGGTGGCTAAATCTACAGATTCGTTAAAAATTACAGCTAAGAATGGGGCAATGTCATTTATTATGTTAGATATGACTTTCACAGACATACCCCATAGGTACATACTAGTATTTTTTAATTTTAATAACTTCAAGTTTTTTATAATATCTAAAGCAGTGATGTGTCTAAATTCAAATGGAACATTGCACTCTTTTACATTGTCCTTTAATATACTCTGAGCTGCGGTGGTTTTGTGACTGTGAGAGTTTAGTGAGTCGGTCAACAAAATAGCAACATCCTGGAAAAACTTTTCAAAGGTTTTTGCAACATCTTTAAATCAGACGTTATTTTATTATTAGTATAAGTTCCTATTTAATATATGTATGTACGCTAACCTTGATCGATTCCGCCGAGCGACACCGTTTTCGGAGATTCTTTACGGTCAGGGCATCTGAAAATTTAATAATAATTAATTCCAATCGATCTTCTTATACAATAATTAGGTAGTTGAAATCCATACTAATATTATAAATGCGAAAGTGTGTCTGTCTGTCTGCTACGCTTTCACGGGCCATTTGTTCAACCGATTTTGATCTAATTTGGTACAGAGATAAGTTGTATCCCGGGGAAGGACATTACTTTTTATCCCGGAAAATCAAAGAATAAAAAATAATCGTTTTTCGAGATTCCGAAGGGGACAAACAAGGGCGTTCGCGAGTCACTACATAATGTTATTTCCTAAATAAAAATTAAAATAAATACCTGCAATAGAATGTTCTTTCTTCTGCATCGAAACTGCCAGATTTTCGAGCACCATCCCCGTTTGGACCTGATAGAAAGACAATAATTAATTAATTAATAATAATTATTAATATTTTGCTAATGGCCTCAGAGAGGTGTGAACATCTTTGAGAATAAAAGGGACCAGATCAAAGAGTATATATCCAAACTCAAACTCCACTACAGCCCATTAACACCCCACTGCTGGGCACAGACCTCCACTCTCACAGGAAAGAGGGAATTAGAGCTTAGACCCACAACGCTGCTCCAATGCGGGTTGGCGGGCTTTAACGACTATTATCATGATAGTGATAATAACTGGGACCGACGGCTTAACGTGCTCTCCGAGGCACGGGGGTGAAACACCGCCAACTTCCTAATTTCGGGCTAGTACTGAGAATTTCTAGTCAGAAAAACCCAATACTTAATTATGACCCAACCCGGGACTCGAATCCGGGACCTCGTCGGCCGCAGTCGAACATGCCAACCACTAGACCAACGAGGCAGTTAACTCAAACTCATATTTTTTTTATTTAAAGTAACTTATTACAAGTGCTTTTGAATCATCGAGTGATTCTACCACTGGTTCGGAATGCCATACCTACCGAGAATAACCAGCAAGAAACTCGGTGGTTGCTATATCCTATACTTAACGTATACTATAGCCGTTTTAGCATTACCTATCAGAAGTGGGTTTAGTTTTGGTATAAATAAACGATATATCACAATTCACAATATCATTTAACATTTTTTTACAGGAAGAAGCAATAGGGATGAACACAACTAAATCAAATCAGCAACTCTTTATCAAACTTAAAAACGCACTTCTAGCTAGTATGGAAGTTCTATGAAATTCATAGTTGTGACGTCATCAAATTTCAACGCACTTTTTTTCTTTTAAACTATATTTTAAAATGGCTATCAACCGAGGATGTGAATAGGCATGATGACTGATTTTTGAAAAATGGTCAGATTATATTCGGAAGTATTCGAAAAAAATATCTTATTTCAGCAGAAAAATAAGGTTTGGTAGATAAAATTGGCATTTGAAATTTAAATTTTTAAAAATTCACGCCATAACGTTCGCCGGTATCATGGCGTCGTTTGTAACGTCACTGTTGTTTTACCAATGTACTCTGTGCAGTGTGCAGTAAACAATAGTGTGATTGTCAAAGCTCGAAAACAAACAATTGTGACGTCATTCGCTTCTTGGTGTTTAATCCATTAACGTCGGATTGCTGTATTACATAGTTTTATTTTATCAAAATAAATAGCAAAATCACTCGAAATAGAAAAATGAATAAGTTTTTTATAATCCATGAATCCTATTTCATTAGCTAAATTCATAATTTCATTGATTCTTGGTTACTGTCGTCATGCCTATGTGAAGGTGTTTTGGAAGACCCTCTATTTAATTAATAATAATCAGTTAGAAATAATTTATGTTTGATATAGGCATCCTCCTTATATTCTTGCATTCCTCTTGTTATTGTAACTCACCAGCGTGTTCTGTGTCAGAGCTGTCGGGACAATCGTCTGAGCAGACGATGCCGGAGTCCTGCTTCGTTGGACACGCGTGCTTCCTTCGGCGGCCCCTGTTGACCAATAGGGATGGTGACAACTCAACTAGCACGCACGATATTTTTGAAGTGAAAACTTCTTTAGCCGCGCTAAGCACTTTTTGGTAGGGGAAAATCTTATGGGTTTAATATGATTGTATATTAATTTTTATTTCAATTAAATTGTATTTGTATTTTGTCATGATCTTGTAATATAAATAAACCATATAAACATGTAGGTATTATAATTGTTGCTCGGAGATGTGAAAACCAGATTGATGTTGATAATTTTAATTTAAAAGCTATAGCTTTTAAATTAAAATTATCAGTTTTCACTTCAATCGGCAGTCCCTATGACTGGCAATTTATTTTAATCTGTACTCAACAGCGTTTTACAATATAATATACAGTTTTGCACATCATTATAGATCGTCGTACCTGCAGTGCGGGCACGCGCACGCGCCGCACACGCACGCGACGCGCGCGTTGTACGACAGCAGGTCGCGCGACGAGTCCGAGTGCGGCCGGTGGCCGAGCCAGCGCCGCGTGCGCAGACGCTGCTCCGACTGGCCGTCCGCGTCCCAGCCGCCGTCGGTTATCTGTGGGAGCGACACGAGCGCAGTGAGCGACATGTTTTTACTTAGAAATAGAAACAATACTCAATACTCATTAATTTATTTATTACAAGTAGGACATACATGTTTCTTATTGACTCTTCCATCGGTTTGGAAAGAAGATTCTACTGAGAAGAGCTGGCAAGAAAAATAAACTCGGCAGTTGCTCTTTTTTAAAAAGCAAGAAACAATGCTCAGGTATACGTTCTAAGCGTTTAGTAAAACCTGCTTCAACTATACAATTACCAGAACAGTAACAGTCACTGTTACTTTAGACACTGTTACTAGTCCTGTCACTGTTTACTGAGTCGGCATGCTCGTTCGGCGTCGTGTATTTGCTCACGAGTCACGAGCTTTGCGTGCCTCGTACTTTATTAAATCTGGAGCACACATCTATCCCCTTTCCCTATATCCACTGTATCCCTTACCAATTAATCTAATCATAGTCGTCTCGTATTTAGTTCAGAGTAGGCGTTATTCTATGAGAGTAGGGTTGTAACGGAGGCGTTCTTAGCGGAAGCAGAGGCGGATGCGGAGGTGAAGGGGCCTTACCTCTGCGGATGCGGAGGTTAGCGGAGGCGGAGGTGAATTTCTCCGATCACATCGTCCATTTTCTGTGCTTTAGGACGCCATGAATCCCACATTTGATTTTTTTTAGGGTTCTTCTAAGGACAGTTGCCTTTTTGCTTGTTGTAATGGTGTAACTGATGTCACCTGCTTCTATTTGTACCTCTCGCATTGTAAGACAACGAAAATAAACCTTCGTTATAACTCCGCGAAAAAAATTGCGGAGGCGGATGCGGAAGGGGAAGCGGAGGTACAATTTCTTGCGAAAGTTCCGCACTTACTAGTTCAGAGCATGACAGGATCGAAATCAAACGGAAAAATAAGACATCTCACCTGTATTTCGACGGGCTGCTTCCTGTCGCAAGTGACAACCGTGCACCGGTCACTGTGGCTGGAGTCACTGTTGTCAGCTCTGTCACTGTTTACTGTATCGGTGCGCTCGTTCGCCGCCGCGTCTTTGCTCGCGTACGGCGAGACGGTCCGAGGGGGAGAGGTCGATTCGCGGATCGCTTGACTGCGCACGAGCTGTTTTGATTTGAAACTCTGGAAATAAGAAGCTTGGATTTAATAATTTAAGAAGTTACTACATATCACTTCCTTTAACGGTGAAGTCGTCATCATCATCACTCGTCGTGAGGAAATCTGCATGCCTGAGATCTTCATATTATTCTCAAAATCCATCAAAATTAGACGAACTTTTTCACTTTAATTAATATCATAAAATGGCTAGCCGAGCTAAAACTAAAGCGAGTTTTGGCACATATTTTGCATACAAACTATAATTAATACGTCGCAGTGTTGGATTTGCCTTACAGATGGTGTGGATTTTACGTCTTTTGGGAGACTCTCTATTTATCCATACTAATATTATAACATATAAATGCGAAAGTGTGTCTGTCTGTGTGCTACGCTTTCGCGGCCCATCTGTTCAACCGACTTTGATGAAATTTGGTATGAGGATAGTTTGTATCCCGCGGAAGGAGGCTTTTTATCCCGGAAAATTAAAGAGTTCCCGCGGGAATCAAAAAACCTTAATCCACGCGGACGAAGTCGCGGGCATCATCTAGTTAATAACAATCATAAAATAATTTATTTTTGATATATAAAGAAACATCCCTCATATGTGCAAACCAACACCAGAGACAGTAAATGCTGAGTGGACTCCGTTTTGGGATCACACAACTCATATTTCTACAATAATAATTGTATTATAGTTCCAAATAAACGGTTTTTCTTTTTTTTTCGGAGGCCGAGGGCGGTCACTAGTGAAACGGTAATCACCCTGTTCCTGGCGAGTCCGCCGTCATCGGAGGCCGGACAGCCTGTATCCACTTCCGGTTGCTCCATTGCAGCACCGCTGCGGACAAGATTGGAAAAGCTTAAGTTTATCCGGAGCTTTTTTGGGCTCTGTAGGATTGAAAAGCTCCATCCGATCAAAATTTTTAAATATATTCTGTGTACAAAAATCGTACAGTTACAGTTTTATTATACGTATCTATAGATTTTATCATACTAATTATAAATGCGAAAATGTGTTCTGTTTTTGTGCTGCGGAATAGGGCTGTTCGAGCCATATATAATATGGAACCAAGAGAGTCACTAAGAGATAAATTTAAAGAAATCAATATTATGACAGTGCACAACCAATATACTATATCGCACCTTTAGAATTGAAGTGGCTTAACTAAAAATTTTAAGAAAATGACTTTTATATATTAAACGACTTATAAACATGTATTCTATCAGTTTATTAAAAATATACAGACTCTTTTAGCCCAGAAAAGGACAAACGTACTTTTTCCGTCTCTTTTAAATTACGCGCTTACAGCGCGTCCTGTGGTATTGAAAGACCCCATTCAGTGTTGCGTGGACAGTGCTAAACGTTGGGTACCGCGCGGTTGCTCCGTAAGCGACGTAAACTGTAATCCGCCGTTTTAATACTAAATGCAAGGTAAGTTATTCGTTCGACATTTATTTTTGTAATGACTCTTTTTGGTTTTGGGCGTTTCAATACTGAATGATAATAATATTGTGGTGTCGTATTTGTACTGCCGTCATTTTATTACTAAATGTTGCTTGATGTATCGAGCCCTATTTTATACTATGGCTTTACTTTACTAACCGATTTTGTAACTTAGGAGACATGTACGTAAATATGTTTATTCTTTACTGAATGCGTTGTGACTTAGAGAGCTTTATTGTAATTGAGTCTTTTTATTTTTATTTCAGTAAAAGTTTAAGATCAAAAATGAAAAGAAGAGCAGATTTTATTTTGCAACTATTAAACCGGAATGAAAATAAAATTCAAGAACAGTGTGAAGAGATGATAACAGCAAGTTCGGAAGGTTATACTAGTGTTCAAAATAAAGATAAAGAAAACTTTTTGAAACTACCCTTGGATAAAGCGACGGATGGAAGTCCTAGTATGAATCCTGAAATATTACCGCAAGTGGAAACTGAACAACGGATTCTAAAAGATGTTAACAATACGTCGAAAATCAGTGGTGAGTATAACGTTGGTTCAACTATTGAAGAACAAACATCACAAAACAAAAGAGATCGGTCCAATAGTACATGATCATCCAGTTCTTCTACGTCATCATTTTCAAGTTCCAGCTCATGGTCGTCATCATCAAATTCTTCTTCATCAGCGAAACAAAGCGGAGGCAAACTACCGTCAATCACCTATGCATTTTGAGGAATCAGACGTTGATTTGAGTGAAGCTGATCCGACTTATAACGATTCATCACTACGACGCTCATCAACCACCACGTCAGACAGGGAAAATGATGTTAACGATGCAATTGTTTCCTCTGAATCACTTCCACAAAATAAAAAATCTAGGAAGCGCCTGCGCAATCCATCTCAATGGAAACAAAATATCGTTAAATCGCTTCGGAATTTCGGAAAAGCTTACCAATCACTTTCAAAATCTAATAAAGAGGGACCTGCAAAAAAGTAAGAGATAGTTGTGCTTGTAGACTTCGTTGTTCTGATAATATAACCCCTGAAAAGAGATGCGAAATATTCGACTCTTATTGGCAGTTAAGTAGTTTGGACTTAAAGCGATCTTTTATCAAGGCATGCATGATGGAGGTGAAACCTAAATATAAGTACACAAATGCTGCCAATCCTCGTAAACCAAACACAGCCTTTTATTTTACTGTCGATAGCAAAAGAATTCGCGTATGTAAAACTTTTTTTATTAATACATTAGATATAACAGAGAGACAAATAAGAACTGTGAAACTGAAAACGAATTCTAATGGTTTCGTAGAAGAAGATCTTAGAGGGCGTTCTAGAAGCCGAGCACCGATTGAACCAAGTCTTGTACAAGATATTATAAACCATATTAATAGTATACCGCGCATGAGTCCCATTATCTAAGATCTTCCACTACAAGAGAATATATTGATGGTAGCAAGAGTATAAAAGAACTATGTAGGGAATTTAATACTAATCAAACCAAAGAAAACAAACCTCACGCCCCATACTGGGTTTTTTACTTAATATTTACAACTGAATTTAATATTAGCTTTTTTAAGCCCAAAAAGGATTTGTGTGACCAATGTACAAGATATGAATCAGCATCAGTAGATGAAAAGTTAGGTATTCAAGAAACGTATGAGAATCATATTAAAGAAAAAAATCTGTGTCGAGAGGAAAAGAGAAGTGATCGTTGTAATATTAACGAAACTAATATTTGTGCTGTGTAAACTTAAACTTATGTATACCAATTATTGCGTTAAACCATTTGTTGGCAAATAATACCCAGTTGGATATTATATTCCATGTGTGAGCTGACTGATCTCAGTAGGTACTATTATTGTAATATTGTTTATTTATTTATTTGTAAGAAACATTGTACAATTATAAAGATGAAAAACTAATAAAAAGGACAAACATGTTTCGTCATTGCTGACATGCAAATTTTCAAAGTAGCAGTAGGTAGCAGTAGTAAACATCTATGTATTAAGGCATTTTCAAGGCTGATTTTCTAATAAGTATTCGTAAGACCAAAATATATTTTGCTAAGTCAGATCATATAATGTGCTGGTGGTAGCAGTACCAAAGCGTTGATTAGTGTTTAAGGATGATTAGTGAGGCAAAATTTCAAAATACACGATTATGAAAGCATACTCTGTTTTTCACTTTCCATTAATTTAGCAAGTCATCAATAATTAAACAAGCATATTACAAAATTAGTCACCAATCAAAAATATAACATCAGAAATTAAACGCCTCTTTTTTAAATAGTCACATTTGTTTTTTGTATTGTAAAGTAAATAAAAGACACAAAGTCAAATGAGCCACTAATATTAAATTGTTTTCAGAAAATAAGTGACATCTTTTTTTCAATGATTAATTAACAAAGGTTCTAATTAGTTATACCTATAGGTTTAGTATGCAATCATTAAAACAATTCCTACCCTACGGTTAATAACTAAAATTGTGACAGAAACCGCTTAGCCTAAAGTATTATAATCGAAAAACTAAGAAATAGCCAATACTTCAGTTACATTTTTGGCGTTTGCCAAAAAACAAGAATTTTGGATTAGGCCACTTCAATTCTAAAGGTGCGATATTTGAAAATTTAGTATACGTGCATAAACACATTGATAAATTCAAGAGGAAAAGTGATTGTCATAATATCAATACTAGAAATAAAAATAAACTTCATTTACAGGCAATTCATTTGTTGGGAACAGTGTCCGCTTCTACAATAAGCCAGAAGACATGTTAAAGATGTCTCTGAATAAGTTCAAAGTTAATGTAAAACGTAAACTCATTAAAAAATCTTATTACCATGTAAAGGATTACTTAAATGACAAGAACCCGGCTGAGTTTATTGTGGGCTCTTCTCAGACCAGGGCGCGTTTGCAACCCTCGTAGCTTTAGTTTTAAGATACCGTTACTGATTATCACCATTATATTTTATAAGTAACTTGACGTCAATAAGTGTAGTGTACCTACCTAAATTGAATAAATACCTACTATTTGAGTTTTTTTTGAGTTTGTGTTTGTGTGTGTGACGTATCGCGTCGCTTAGCTAGGACAGCGAGTCGCCTAGGACAACGGTTAGTCTTACTTTTTACATTGCAAATTCGATTGAACGTAACTGAGCGTTCCATCACATTAGAATAAAAAAAAAATAACTTTAATTGCATTGAATTAGCGCTCAATTTCAAAAAAATATGCATTCAGACGCAGAGCTCCAAACAACACGTTTCGAAATTAAGATCGGATGTACTAAATTTGTGTATGTAAATCGAGAACTTTTGGGACCATTTTACTTTGACGCCTATGTGATCGAACGCTCGATACGATCAATCGAATTTGCAAAGTAAGAACTTATGCTTACGCAACCGGGATAAAAAGAATTTTATCGCGGGAATCCAAAAACCTTTATCCACAAGGACGAAGTAACGGCCATCAGCTAGTAAATAAAAAAAAACAAGAAATCAGTATACTAACCTTACAAATTACAATTTCACTGTAGTAACATATAAATTATCCCAACTATGTCTATCCACTATATCATCTAACACTAACATCGATATATATAATTAGGTATATAATATACAACGAAAAAATTGGACCAATCAAGAGCTAGAGAAGGCAAGTATTATTAGAATCTTTTAGAAGATAGTATTTTAAAGCTTTCAGAACCACTGTAAACGGACTGGGTGTTTTATATAGTCGGTAAGCTCGCTTTCTTTTTAATTTTTAGGGTTTTTATAATGCTATCTGTGCTTCGGTTTGGACGGCTGGTTTTGGATAGCATTGTTGGGTTTTTTTTTCTGTGATTTTCAAAATTCGTTCTTGCGTCACTTCAGCCTGTGCTTCTTTACGATCGTTGAATCCATTTATCTGTAACAATAAGAAAGGATGTATTAGGCCACGAATTGCAGGCAAACTTAAGATATATTTTGCGCTAAGAACCAGTCTGGCTGTTCAGCGCGGAAATGCAACAAGTGCCTATAGTGCAATTTAATATTATATTACAAGCTGTGGCAACCTCTAAATGGGTTTACAATAATGCATACTACTCTGTTTTCTAGCTACGAGTATATTTTTACTGTTAATGTATTGTAATTTGTAACCTAAATATAATAAATATATATAATGTCCTAAAATAAATTTAAAAAAAAAAATGTATTTTTGGCAGCACGCCACGCGGGTCTGAATTTTAGAGTATACCTAGTTCCTTAGGTTGCGTTTCTCTTTCGCCTGCTATTTTCCGGGATAAAAGTAGGTAGCTCTACATGTCTTCGGGATACAAGCAAAGTTGGTTAAAAACGGATATTACTTAATATGATCTTTTGGCTCGTCTTGGCACTACAGTACCCCCAGATTACATACTATGGATTTTTATGTGTATTTTTTTAACTATTCTAGTCTATTAATCGAGATTAGATAATTAATTGCTAGTTTTTTTTAATCACACTTCATACTAAGTAATATTATAAACGCGAAAGTGTGTTTGTTTGTTGGTTTGTCCTTCAATCACAGAGAAACAGATCAACGTAATTTTTTGCATGGATATAGACGTTAAGGACGTGGAGGTGGAGAGTGACATAAGCTACTTTTTATCCCGCAAAATGAAGGAGTTCCCGTGGAAATTTTTAAAACTTATTCCACGCTGACGAAGTCGCGGGCAGCATCTAGTAAAAAATAAAATAAATTTAAGAAACTCTACTGTCGTTTCGCAAAGTAAACGATGGTTCCGTAATGCGCGGTTATCTATTAAATCGCGAAAGCTATCTAATGTAGCCAGGTAAGCAACATTTTATGCTTATCGTGATTCGTGGCTCGTGATTCACGGTAACGCACGGTTGCATTGTCGCACGTTACGGCAAAAATGACGTACGTCAGAATATTAAGTCATATATTTATTGTAACTCGAAGAAATTTGTACGTTAGGGTTGGCTGACTGAATATGTTAAGTATAAACATCTTTTATCATCCCTGTCCACTTAGTCATCAGTACGAAAGTTGTGATTATCAAATTATGAAATTACTGTGTTTTTCTATATATATATCTATTACTAGCTAATGCCCGCGACTTCGTCCGCATGAATTGAAGTACGTAGCCTATTTGTAGTAGCCAGACTATAATCTATCTCTGTGCCAAAGGAGACTGAACAAACACAGGCCATGCTTGTGTCAGAAGATAATTATTTTCATAATTTAAGTTTAATTTTTTAATTCAGTTTGGCACAAAAAACAAAGTGCTGCCTATCCCGAGATTTTTTCATCATTTTAAAAGTACTCCAATTGTATTTGTAAAACCAGACTCCATTTTTATCCGTAGACATACCTTGTGATGTTATTGTTGAAATCGATGAAATAAAAACGGGCGGTAATCGACTTTTAATCGATTAAAAACTATCATTTTCATAGTATTATAAAAAAATATCGATATTTATTTGCAAACCATTTTGATAGAATCGACTCAACTCGGTGCTAGTTGAAACACTTGCAGGTTAGTTGTCTGTGGTTTTTGCTTACTGACATTTTTGCTATTTTCGACAGCAAAGGTGATTCGAATTTAGATATTTTATTCCCATGCCGTTGTCTTGTACGTCGAGTTGAGATAAAGTATATTATTTCCTCCGTATGCGCTAAAACTTCTCTAATGTTGCAGCTTGCGTTTACGCGTTTGTGCAGTGTTGTTATTTTTGGAGCCCTGTGACTCTTATTTTAAGCTCGTTGACTTTATTAGTTTAAAAATATAAATACAATGGCACCTTATATATCTTCAAATATTGATTCATTGGCAATAACTATTTACTGGTTTTACCATAGGCAGCAGTAGAATCGTCCTGGTGAAGTGTGGTACCTACTACCATACCTAACCTAACCTTTTACATAAAATTGTTTTTCTCAAAAACTGGGAGGAATAAATTAAAAATTGTTTTTGTTTATGAAAGTAGGGTTATCAAACTTTATTTTAAGCAAACTTTTATCGAGACACAAAAATATTTGTTACTAGCCCAAACTCCATATAGTTTTGCTCAGTCTCCTTTCATCCAGATCCGTTTAGCCGTTGGGGCGTGATTGAGAGTAACAAACATCCATCCATACATCCATACCTACATCCAGACTTTCGCATTTATAATATTTATGTGCTAATTTTTTTTTATAAAAATAAAATAAAATAAAATATTAAAATATAAACTTTAACAATAAAGCATTAAAGTTGAATTTCGAATGTATTATATTTATATATAAGACCTTTTGTCTTCGTAAAAAAATCTTACTCCACGCATTTTCGTTACGGACGTTTTTTGCCGGCTAGGGCCTAGCTACACCTCCGCATCGTCCCATAAGGAACTTCGCTCCAAAAAAAAGAAAGAAAAAGAAACTACCATGCATCACAGAACTTCTATGCAATTAACCACAACACGATGTATCAAATATGTTATGTAGGTAAGTAAATAACACCAACCAACGTCAACAACATGACGTGTGCCAGTGGAAACGAACCAACAACCCTGACCCAGAGCCTATGTCAAGTTCATACCTACGCCTATGCGTCACTGAGTCACCGCGATTTTATACGGGTTTTCGATTAATAAACGTTTCATTACTAAAGAGCACAGGCTTCCTCTCAGATTAAGAAGGGTTTAGGCCATAGTACACCAAGCTGACCAAGTGCGGATTGGCAGATTATACACGCTTCTGATAACACTATGGACAACTTTCAGGTATGTGTTGCGAAATTGCTCAGTCTACAGCACCGACGCAATGTCGCCTGCTCATCGGTTTTTTATCGGATATACCATGGAGAGTGTGCTCAGGAACTTCACAACCGTGTTCCTCCTTTCCCTTTCTACCACAGAACAGCGAGAAACCGTCTGCGTTGGCATCCTTATGTGGTTGATGTCCAATCTGCCCGCACAAAACGTTTTTGCTCGACGTTTCTGATCGGAACCGCTAGACTGTGGAACACCCTCCCAGCGCACGTGTTTCCTGCCACGTATAACTTAGGTACCTTCAAGGCAAGAGTGAATAGAAATCTTCTAGGCAAGCGCGTTCGAACCTAGACCTCATCACTGCTTTGCACTAAGCATGATTGTCGTCAAGCGCAAGCCTATCTCACAATAAAAAAAAAATTTAAGTCTATAGATTACCTCGCGATGTTTTGGCAAGTGATATTATGATATAGGGATGATTAAAGAAAAAAGTGCGTTGAAATTTGATGACGTCAAAACTATGTATTTCATACAAACTTCCATACTAGAACCGCGTTTTTAAGTCTGATAAAGATAGATAAATAGATTAATACTTTATTGCACACATGAAATAATACAAAGTAAAGTTAACTATAAACTAGGTATGCAAAGGCGGCCTTATTGCTTACTGAGCAATCTCTACCAGGCAACTTTCGGTGAGAGGATTGAACAAGATGGGTAATGTGGCACAATAGAATAGCTACACGTTAATTATTATTAGTAGGTAAGCACTAAGCAGTAAGCACATAAAAGAGTTGATGATTTGATTGAGTTGTCATCATCCTAATATCTAATTATGTATAACGCACACAGCTTCCGAAAAGATGCGTAGTCAGGGATCGTACCCCTGATTAGCGCGCTTGCTGGTTAGCCGAATTTGCGAGTTTTCATAAAAGTATTACAAAACCAATGGGCATAGGCCTAGCTATAACTCTTTACGTGAAAGGGCCTTCACATTGAAAGAACAGACGGCAGACATAGGTATTACACACGACCTTGCCCGCTGCCTTCACTTACGGCCGTTCAGATCGAATTGATACAGGCGTAGCTAACTTGGCGGAAATTCGTAGCATGCAAGCTTGCTATAGCATAAAAATAATTGGACGATTTACCTTACTTATGAAAAAAAATATTGAAAATTTTCTTTGAAAATGCTTTATTTTCTATTAGGAGATGCCCGCGACTTCGTCCGCGTGGATTGAGGTTTTTTGGTTCCTCCGGGAATTCTTCGGGATTTCCCGGGATAAAAGTAACCATGTGTTAATCCGAGGTACAATCTATCTGCATTCCAAATTTCTGCCAAATTTCAGACAGTAGTGTTTACCGTGAAAGAGTAACAAACATACACACACCCATACAAAGTTTCGCCTTATATCTAATAATTAGTGGGATAAAACTTTTTTTTTAAATTTTTGTCTGTCCAGGTCTGTTACGACATTACGCTGAAACTACTAGACGGATTTGAATGCAACTTGGCACAGTTATAGCTAAAATTCTGGGTTAACATAGGCATTAAAGGCTAAAGGCCCCGAAAAATAATGAGATTCCTTAGGAATATTATTGTACAGAAATTATATGGTTCCTTACAGTTTTATCATAAGTAAAGATATTGAATAGATAGATTAGGGCATATAGTCTAGGCTGTAGGTATTTCTGTAGTATAGCCTAGGTGTTCCATATGACCTTGTCCGCTACCTCTACGACCGTTTATACTTTAGATCGAATGGATAACTACAGGCGTAGCTAACTTGGCGGAAATCCGTAGCATGCACACCGCTACGCCAAGGACGAAGCCGGGGTTTCTACATAGCTAACTCTATTATACAGTAAGTATTCGCGAAAACCATGACTTTGAATAATGTGAGTGTATACGTAAGCCTTTGTGTTTTAAACTCAAACTCAAAGTAAACGAGATGGTTCATTTTGGGTGTAGTCTTGTACACTTTATCATGAATAGAGTAAAATACATAGAGATTTTATTAAAAAAAAAGAAAATTAGAATAACAAACTAAATAACGTGTAATAAATAAAAATCTGTTTCAAGTTTTTCTATATGCTTATCAAGATGGCGCCCTTCAGCCATATAGAAGTCACCTAAATGTGTCAAAATATTTCATATCTGACAAGTGACGTGGGTCACCGTGTTATTTTTCTTTCATCATATTTGACACTTGACAGAAAACGTCAAAAATATGAATCCGCTATTGTCACCTACTCATGTATAGTGTTGCTAATCGTGGAAATATTAAACTATTTCACCACTGAAATTAGGACGAATTCGTGGGTTTAAATAATCAATGCCGGTTTAATATTTTATTTTCTTTCTTTTCACTACTTGTACAAGACCAGTCCCACGCCCCATACAATTTCAAACCGTCTCCTACCTACACAGTACACCTTCTGAAAGTCACGTTTACAAAGTATAAGTCGTGATGATGATAATTAGAAAATAGAATAATTAGATAATTAGAATAGAAATAGCCCTATTTTTTTTAATATATAGGCTACTGCTTTGCTTGCAGACTTTCTAGTCTCTGGCAAGTGGTGATGCAGCAGGGTTAGAGCAGGCTGGCCTAAAAGATGCCTATTAACCACAGATCACGGATCTGTGCCATTAACTCTGGATTTGAAGATAAAAATATTAAAAGCAGGGGCAAATCCTTACTAATATTGTAAGCGCGAAAGTTTGTATGTATGGATGTTTGTTACTCTTTCACCCCATAACAGCTGGACGGATCTTGATGAAATTTGGCACAGGGATAGATTATAGTCTGGAATAACACACAGGCTACTTTTTATCCCGGAAAATCAAAGAGTTCCCGCGGGAACCAAACCTCAATCCATGCGGACGAAGTCACGGGCATTTATTCAATTATACAATTGATAAAAATCTGCGGAATCGGCGGCCTAGTTGAGATGATATACCAATGATCAGATAAAGCTTAGTGCCCTCAAAAAGCGCTATAAACCGAGCGTCGTATACCGGTCAGTCCAGTTTATTTTGGGGTTAGGGCGCAGAATACATAATAAGCACTGATTAGGGCTAGCATAAAATATAGGGTCACTGCTATTCATGAATGTTCGAAAGCTCGGAAATCGGAATTTATATGGAGGTGGTAAATTACGATTGGCAGACTTGCTACTATTTATGAAAAGTACAGGAAAATACTTAACTACATCATCATCGCAATAATGTCATCGCCGGCTCGCTACTGAGCCACCGCCACAACAGCCCATTAACATCCCACTGCTGGGAACAGACCTGCACTCGCATAGGAGAGAGGGAATCAGAGCTTAGACCCACCACGCTGCTCCAATGCGGGTTGGCACTTGGCGGGCTTTAACGACCATTATCATCTTAGTGATAATAGCCGGGACCGACGGCTTAACGTGATCTGCGAGGCACGGGGGTGAAACACCGCCAACTTCCTAACTCCGGGCTAGTACTGAGAATTTATTTTTCTGTCAGAAAACCCAATACTTATGGCACTCGAACCCGGGACCTCATCGGCCGCAGTCGAGCCGCTACATCATATGGCGCGGGTCGGGTGACGCTGTGTGATATCGTCCATATAAATACACAGAATTCAATCCGCAGCGTACCCGACCCGTGCCTATTCGTTGTGTTTTGCGCTTAATACTTGGCCCGCCCGCGCCTGTTCGCCTATGAATCACCCACTTAAGGAGATGTCGGACATTTTTAATACCGCATCCATTGCACGCCACCTTTAGCACATCTAGTGCGTCTCGAACTGAAATCGGTGAAAAGGTACAGGTCCGGATGGAACCGGTCGTATTGTTTGACCTAACGACCCCACTGCACGGCAGCTGCTTAGTGCTTATCTCTATTCTCTAAAACGAGACGCTCGTCGACGCTTTATTCGTCAGCGAATCACATTTTTCATATAACCTGCATTAAAAATGCGAGTTTCAATGCCTGTTGAGCCACCTGAAACTAACAACCCAGCAACTAAAATAAATCAGAAATACAATTTTAATAAAACTCGCATTTTTAATGCAGATTATGTGAAAAATAGTGTGTGTGCCACGGGATGAAACACGATTTCAGATTTCGGGTGATGCAACTTCACCCTCGTCTGAAATCATCTTGTTTCACCCCTAAGTACACGATATACTATTGTAAGTCAAATGTCATGTAAAACATAAACTTCGAATAGTTGTAAGCTTTGCACAAGGAACAATTTGATTGGCAATCAAATTTGAAACTACATATTAATATGTAGGTAGTTATGTAAAATTGTGTGAGTAGATTTGTTGGTAGATTTATCAAAAACTAATTTCAATATGAGATAAGTAATAGGTTTCTGACGATTCGCTAATCTGTCGTTTTGCGTTCCTGCCCCCCGATTGTGTAAGGAAATCGTAATCGTAATCGTTTGTCAAACTTATAATTCGACCGTTTTATGGATAGTTCATAGATGCCTGCATGTCAAAAAGCATGTATGAACTCCTTAAACAGATCGAGCAATACATTTTAAGCTGTCAAAATATTACGATTTGCTTAGACAATCGGGCCTCTAATGTTCATCGCCCAAACCGATTTAATTGGCAATAGGGAATGACAACTCAATCAAATCAGCAACTCCTTATCAAACTTTTAAAAAAACCCGCTACTAGTATGGAAGTTTGTATGAAATACATAGTTGTGGTGTCATCAAACAAGACTTTTTTTGTTTAATTAACTGGAGATTTGAATTTTTTTTTTAAGACCCTTTATTCAATAATCAGTAATAAATAATTTATTTTTGACATAGGCATCATCCTTATTGGATTATATGCCAAGTTATCAAGTAAATTTGGCTAGCGAATCATACCCAAACATATGAACTTGATGGTTGCCCTACAAGAAATTGTCAAAATTTGGATCCTTGGACCAACATAACTCATCTTACTTCTTATCTTATCTTACTTCTTACTCTTACTAATATTATAAATGCGAAAGTTTGGATGTATGGATGTCGGTATGGATGTATGGATGTCGGTATGGATGTATGGATGTATGGATGGATGTTTGTTACTCAATCACGCCCCAACGGCTGAACGGATCTGGATGAAATTTGGCACAGAGATAGATTATAGTCTGGAATAACACATAGGCTACTTTTTATCCCGGAAAATTAAAGAGTTCCCGTGGGAACCACAAAACCTCGATCCATGCGTACGAAGTCGCGGGCATCAGCTAGTAAGTCATAACATAGCAGGAATAAAAAAATATCATTGCAAAAAAGTTAGATAATTATATAGTAAGTATCAGGCGGAGATCTAAGTTTATCTTGTATAAAACAGAAGCTGAACAACAAAACATAATAAATAACTCATCAATATACACGAATCTATTATTGAAAAAGCTGCCATTTACTTTGGTTTATTGTAGCGTCCAGTTTCGTCGCTGCATCAGCGTTGTAAGCGAGGCTGTTAGAACCTACAGAATAGCCCCGCTGGTCAAGAAGTCAACTGTTAGCACTAACCACGGCTGAGCGCTCGCGTTTTAGCGCTTTTATAAATAACTCCTATAAATAGCCCCATGTTTAACATTCAGCCGGCGCGACTGTGGCTGTATGGCTTCATATATTGCTACGGGGAAATAATCCACACTAATAAATTATAAATGCGAAAGTGTGTCTGTCTGTCCGTCTGTCTGCTAAGCTTTCACGGCTGATGAGCCCTGAAACCGTGTTTAAACCGATTTTGAAGAAATTTGGTACAGGGATAGTTTGTATCCCGGGGAAGGACATAGGCTACTTTTTATCCCGGAAAATTAAAGAGTTCCCGCGGGAACGAAAAACTTAATTCACGCGGACGAAGTCGCGAGCATCATTCTAGTACCTATACATATAACCAAAAAGACATCCTACATATTGCTTTACACCCAAGAACATTAGATTTTTGTTCACACCCCATGCCCATAGTCGATACATGGCATAATACTACATCGCTTGGCGGCACGTCTTTGCTGGTAGGGTGGAAACTAGCCACGGCCAAAGCCTCCCACCAGACCAGAGAATACTCAGATTTTCATTTTGAAAAATTCCCAAATTGACCCTGCCATGTATCGAACCCGGGGCCTCCCACTCATAAGACCACAGCGCCATGGAGGTCGTCAAAATATGTACATCTAAGTTACCATATTATGTAGGCTAGGTAATAAGTAAGGTATTGAGTTAGTGCACCTAACTATCTACCTATGCACGCCGAGCATCCTGCTCCTGCTATTGATCGGGGAATATAGGTCACCCGTGTCCCGGGGCGGACCTAGATTTAACTATTTTTAGACCTCCGTTGTGAGCTATACCTAGTTAATTTTACTAAGACTACAGTTTGCAGAGGAGTGGGTTTTGAAACAGCGTTTACAGGATCCTAGTGTCTGGAAATCAGTTCTAATGCAGACCGCCTGTCTAGACTCTTAACAGCTGACTGCACGCCTGCAAAATTGCAGTTTTGGAGCAGTTTTTGTGCGGTTGGCATCGAAACTGCAATAGAACTGCACTTAGAACTTCAATAGAACTGCAATAGAACTTTTTCATATAAGTATAACCTACATTGAAAATGCGAGTTTCAATGCCTGTCGAGACACCCGAAACTAGTCGATTTCAGACGAATACGTCATTCAGCTTGTACGATGATTTTCTACCCGCTGAATGACGAAGCAATCCTGTCAGAGTATCTTTTGTTTATTTGAAACCTTTCAGCCCGGACTCCACCTGAGCGGAGACGAGACGAGAGGAGAGATGTGATTTAAACAACCAATAGAATTTCGTTATTTCCACATCTCGTCTCCGCTCAGCTTCAGTGGATAACACTGCAGTTTATATGATGATTGTCCTTCAATCACGCCGCAACGGAGCAATTTTTGGCATATATGTCTATACATATGCGAAAAATTGCTATTTTCCAGGTCCAGGTCCTCAACTATTTGAGGACCTGGACCTGGACCTGGAGTGACTTAGGCTACTTTTAATCCCGGAAAATCAAGGACTTCCCGCGGGAATGAAAAAAACTTAATAAACGCGGACGAAGTCGCGAGCATCGGTTAGTTTGGTACCTACTTAAACGCAAGCAGTGGCGTGCACAGGATGAAGCCAGGGTAGACATTTTGGTAAGAATTATTACACTCACAATGGTAAATAATAGGGCAAGCAGTGCTTTTATGCCTCTATGATGTACCTAAACGCCACTGAACGCAAGCCATAAAATTGAATAGAATTGGAGGGCAGAACTTCAGAAGTTGATGAATGTTTAAAAACAATTTAACAGTGTACATCCGGGGCGCGCGTGACCTACATTCCGTGGTCGATAGCGGGAGCTACCTGTTTCGCTGATAACGCGGTAACTGATAACGCGACAGCTGCACCCCCGCCCCAACCTACCCCAATGTACACCTGCTACTTGCTAGCTTCAACACGGTTGAGGTTTTCAGTTTTCACGAAAATATCACGCAAGTGCCAACAACAACAGCGTATCATCAATCAATATATTTTATAAAATTCAAAGTCCTGACTGACTGACTCATATTTATCAACGCGCAGCCTAAACCGCTGGTCGTAGAGTCATGAAATTTGGAGGGTGTGTTCTTTGTGAAGAGTAGGTATCCATTAAGATAGGGTTTTTCGAAATTCCATCCCCAAAGGAGTAAAATAGGGGTTGAAAGTTTATATAAAAGTCCGTCGTTTTTCAAATTATAGCCATGAAACTTGGTATTTGGACTTTCGTTTTAAAATTATGAAATACTTAATTCACAGTTTCTGAAAATTCTATCCCAAAGGACGTTAAATAGAGAGCTTGTCCTTCATTCTTCAATCACCCAACAGAGCAACGGATCGACGTGATGTTTTGCATGGGTTATTTTTATACAGAAAAATTAACGAGTGCCTGTGGAAATTAAAAACTTATGCTACGCGAACGAAGTCGCGGGTGGGCGCTAGTCTATATACATAAAAGCGAAAGGTCACTTATTCATCACGAGATCTTAGGAACTATAAAACATACAGACTTGAAATTTGGAAGGTAGGTTCCTTCTATGTGTAGACGTCAGCTAAGAAACGGTTTTGAGAAAATTCACCCCTAAGGGGTTGAAATGGGGTTTGGAAGTTTGTATGAAAGTCCTTTGTTCATGAAGTTAAAGACATGAAAATTGGCATTTAAGTTAATAGGCTAGGCTAGGCTAGGCTAGTTCAAAATAATAAAAATCTGTATAAGCAGTTTTACGAAAATCCATCCCAAAGTGGATGAAATGGGGGTTGAAATTTGTATGAAAGCCCTATGTTTTTGTAGAAAGAGACATGAAAATTCAGCATTTCGGTTATAAGTTTTAAATAATAAAAACCTGCATAAGCCTCTTTAGATAGACTTTTTGCAGCGGGAAAATTTCATAATCTCATAGGCAATCAGAAATTGTACGCGGACGATGTCGCGGGCACCCCTAGTAAATATTATAAATGCGAAAGTGTGGATGGATGTATGGATGTTAGTTACTCAATCACACCCGAACGGCTGAACGGATCTGGATAAAATTTTGCAAAGAAATAGATTATAGTCTTGAATAGCACATAGGCTACTTTTTATCTCTGAAAACTAAGGAGTTCCCGCGGGAACCAAAAAACTTAAACCACGCGGACGAAGTCGCGGGCATCAGCTAGTAATCTATAATATTACTCCTTAATTATTTAACCACAACTCCGGGCTGCTACCTAGAACACCAATCAACTTGTTGGGCCAAGCCGGGACTCGAACCCGAATAACCTGACCACTAAACCAAAGAGGCAGTTAAAGTTCAATAATTCATTCGAATTTCGTATACCTACTCGCTAAAGATGATTCATCCATGATTTCCCCCTAAAGCCTTAGCTAAATAATGGTTATGTATAAGTGTACACCAATTTAAGCCTTACCGATATTGATATAACGGTTGATTTCCTGTAAACTAACAACTGAAACTTTCAGTAAACACGGGGATGGTTGAAATGGGCTTTATTACGATGGTTCGAGGTTGCTATTCAATTGTTACTTGGAAGGTGAGTCATCCAAGGTCGGTCAATCGACTCTCAGGGTCAGATGTGCTTGTTGGTATCGAAAGTCCCAAGTTCAAAACTGATAACCGAAAACGGTTTAACCCTCTTTGAATAGAAGCAGGTCTTACAGTTCATAACGGCATAATGAATGGCATTACGAAGCAGTGGTAGATTCATTTTTTGACGATTCAAAAGCACTAATTGTAAAAGTTGATGTGAATTTCATATATTTTAATATTCCACAATTAGGAACAAAGCCAAATCAATATTTTTTTAACTAGGTGAGTAGTAAGAACTTGGTTTTTTTATTATAAACTAGCTTTTGCCCGCAGCTTCTCTCACGTTAAGTTCGATTTTCATAAAAATTAAAAACCCATATATTACCTCCTTGGGGGCTGAATTTTCTAAAATGCGTACGTAATAAAACCTACCTGTATGCCAAACAGCCTGGTCCGTCCACTGGTTTGAGCTGTGGGTTGATAGATCAGTCAGTCAGTCAGTCAGTAAGAAGCGATGATATCCCAGTGGTTAGGATGGAGGGGGTTCGATTTCCGGGCACGCGCCTCTAACTTATCGAACCTAAGTGCGTTCAAAGTAATAAAAACTTAACTAAATAAACCGAAATACTTTTTCCTTTTAAAGCGATTTTTTATGCACCCCATGATATGGGTATCAAAGAGTTTGTTGAGGAGAATCCGAAAAAGAAAATGACGTCACACTAAATTCAATATGGCGGACGATATAAGCTTGTTTTTAAAAATGGATTTTTAAGAAGACTTATTTTAAAACCTTGTAAAATGTGGAATATCATGTCTTCGATAAGAGGAAATCATCCGCGTACCTTTTTATTTTCGTACATCTCTGGAAGGCACGGGATTTCCCCAAAATTCTTTAGTAAATCAACTCTTTTTTCCTAAGATATAAGGTCGATTTTCCAACGACATTATCCTGTATTCTTCACCCAATAAATCACGTTTACGTTATTATCGACTCTATTTCCAAGAAATAAAATTGATATTGCATCGGTTAAGGGTAATCCAGGGCGCGTGTGCGATGCCCTAATGACCTGGTAACGGTCCGGGATGCGTTCATGAACCGATGTTACCCGAATGCTAGACGGAGATTCACGAATGTTTATTTCATGAATGAGTTTGGACTTGAGTGATTTGCAATAATGCCTCTAATGTCTCTCTTGTAAATATTTCCATTACAGCCCATTAACGCCCCACTGCTAGACACAGGCCTCCACTCTCACAGGAGAGAGGGAATTAGAGCTTAGACCCACCACGCTGCTCCAATGCGGGTTGGCTTTAACGACTATTATAATCCAGCCAGGGCCCAGGACCGACGGCTGATGTGCTCTCCGAGGCAGGGGAGTGTATCTGGTAACACCGCCAACTACCTAACTCCGGGCTAGTACTGAGAATTTCTAGTCGGAAAACCTCAATACTGAATTATGGCCCGACGGGACTCGAACCCGGGGCCTCGTCAGCCGCTGTCAAGCATGCTAACCACTAGACCAACGAGGCAGTTAACGTTAACAAGGCAATGAACATTAATTAATCTCCGAAAAAAGGTATCCTGTACTTAATATAATTATATAATTGTCACAATGTATCCGAGAAAGTTTGTCTGCCTGTCTGTCTGTCGGAATCGGAATCCGATCAAGCGTAGCAGACATCATCGGATGACGTCCCATCTTTTCAACCTATTTTTATAAAATTTAGTAAAGACATAGGTTGTGTCAGTGTCCCGGGAAAGGACAGGCTTCTTTGAATTTAATACCGAAAAATTGAATTCAATTAAAAAAAAACCACGCGGACAAAGGCGCGGGCATCAACTAGCTACCTATAAATATGCTAAGTTGCAATCCGTCCAGTAGTTAGTTACAGCGTGATGCCCTAACAGAAAGACATGACAGAGGCCAAAATTAAAAAAAATAGATTTGGGCTATGGGCTATATATGTATGTATCTATAGGGGTATGGGTTAATTATAACTGCCATGCTCCTAACAGGTTAGCCCGCTTCCATTTTAGACTGCATCATCAGCACCATCAGGTGAGATCGCAGTCAAGGGCTAACTAATTGTAGTGGAATAAAAAAATAGATTCTTCTGTAAATAAACGGATCACATTTTTAATTTTACGTAGTCATTCGTGAATATAGTAATTCCCAGTCGTAAGGAATGTATGTGGCGTAGTTTCATTCAGATTTCAGTACCGATGCCGATGACGTCATATCAGCCTTGCTATATTTATATGCGGGCGTTACGAAAGCGCTTCAGGAAATGCCGACAGTATAATAATTGAGACCAATCTCTTTTGAAGACCTTCCTGGCGCAGGAGTATATTTGGTGATTTCGTAGTATTTACATTGTACAGCCCGTTAACTTCCCACTGCTTGGCACAGGCCTTCACTCTCATAGGAGGGAGGGAATCAGAGCTTAGACCCACAACGCTGCTCCAATGCGGGTTGGCGGGCTTTAACGTCTATTATAATGTTAGTGATAATAACCGGGACCGACGGCTTAACGTGCTAGGCACGGGGGTATTACACCGCCACTTCTAGTATGGAAAGTATGAAATACATAACTAGTTGTGACGTCATCAAATTTCAACGCACTTTTGATTGTTTAAAATGGATAAGAAACTTAAAACTAACAGATGATGTCAATTTTAGGTCTTTTGGAAGACTCTCTATTAATAATCAGTTTAAATAATTTATTTTTGACATAGGTCCCTATCCTCCCTGATGTAGTAGGTATTAACTAAGCCATGGTATACGTCTCTTTTTAACCGCCTCGTTGGTCTAGTGGTTATCATGTTCGACTGCAGCTGACGAGGTCCCGGGTTCTAATCCCGATTCCCGGGTCGTGTCAAATTAAGTATTGGGTTTTTCTGACAAGAAGTTCTCAGTACTAGCCCGGAGTTAGGAAGTTGGCGGTGTTTCACCCCCGTGCCTCGGAGAGCACGTAAAGCCGTCGGTACTGCGCTCTCTGTCCCATCGGGCTATGAGAGTAAATTCATAGAGAGTGCACCTGTGTTTGCATAGACGCTTGTTAAGTTACGGAACCCTCGGCTGGTGAGTCTGACACGCACTTGATCGTTTTTTAGCGTAAATCATTTAGAAATGTATAAAAATGTATAAAAACTGTACTTATATCCAGTATAGCTTACAATAATAAACATGAACCCCGTTTTAAACTGATCTATGCTTGGAAGAGTGATCGATTGTTGAAATGACATTTTGTTTATTTGATTTGGCAGGCTTTGAAGACCTCTCTGGAGCAGAGATGCTTTGCCAGTTAGTAAAAGTTCTCGAGTTTGATTCCCGATTGGATCAATGAGAGAGTGGACCCTTGAAAATGGGTATAATAATATGGGTATGATACAATCTCTAAACTAAAATGACAGCTCTAAATTTAATTCTGTCCTATTCCGCAGGGAGTATATAATGAAAGAGTTGGGCAATATTTTTAATGTTGTCATTTTAGTTTAGTTTAGAAATTGACTAACAGAATCAGCCCCATTATGTAGTTACTAACATAACTGTCTAAAATAACATGGGCTGTCTATGGAGAGTGCCATGCTCCTACCTGGTGGTGGTGGTAACTTGGGGTTTACGTGGTTGACGCCACAATGGAGAAGTTTACCATTTTTTTTAAATTTATGATGAAAATTAAGACAAAATAAAACAAAAATATTGAAAGAATCATTAAAATATCTCAACAAATGAAAAAGTTATGGAACTTTTAAAGTTGCGCTTGCGCTTATAAAGCCGACTAAAAGAAATAAATGGACTTAACGTGACTTAATTGAATTAAAAGCACTTAATTTGTGTGTGAATATAATTTTGAAGTATTAAATTTATTTATATTGTATATATATAATTGTATTTGCCTTAACGTGTGGAGGTCCCGGGTTCGATCCCCGACAGGGTCAATTTTCCCTGGTCTGGCCTGGTGGGAGGCGTCGGCCGTGGCTAGTGACCACCCTACCGGCAAAGACGTGCCGCCAAGCGATTTAGCGTTCCGGTATGATGCCAAACCGAATAGGGATATGGGTTTAATAGAACTGCCATGCCCCTATAACAGGTTAGCCCGCTATCATCTTAGACTGCATTGTCACTTACCATCAGGTGAGATCGCAATCAAGGGCTAACTTGTAGTGGATTAAAAAAGTATGGATAGCTGTTTGATTGTGCAGGAATCTGTCACGCGGCGTCCGTCGTGCGCTGACGGCGCGACGTCAAGAGTATATTTATACGCGCAAATGTTACCCGTGACGCACCACGCTTTCAGCTTTCAGTTCACAGCCGTTATGCTGCAGTACAAACTATAAACAATGTTTACAGGCGCGTTGGAATGACTACGCCATGGTACGGTCACGACATTTCATAAGTGGCACAAGTTATCCTACGTGAAATAAATAAATCTGTTTTGGTAATAAGGTACACTTTAGGTTGTATACTGTTCACTTCGGGTTTTATAGCAATGAAACGCGTGCACTCGCTCTGATTGTTTATTGGGTACTAGTAATGCATGCGTAAACGTAATAAAAAATGAACATTAAGAGGAAAGACAATTTTGACTCAAACATACCGCCCGCCAAAGGTCTCTATGAGACCTTTAAAACAATTAAATATATTAAAAATACATTGAATCATAATTTAAAATTATGATAATAAGTTAACATGCTGTATAAACCATAGAATAACAATTTATCGCTTACAATAAAGTGTTTTCTCAGTATCTATATATAAATCAACAAATATAGAAATAAATATAAATCAACTCGGCTGTTAATTATTGAATTTTTTCATAAAATCAAGATTATTAATAATAATTAATTCATCACATATCATTATCATCGACAGGTATAAAACACAACTTAGAAATAGATCGTTTTACAATACTATTTCCACTTTTTACGCTATAAACTCTAGTCAGTCCATCAGGACCAGGATGTTTATCAACTATACGTCCTAAATGCCACTTTCCCGGGGGCATTCCCTCCGTTTTTATGAGTACTACTTGGCCTATTTCAAACTCTTCCCGTTTTGTCATCCATTTAGGTCTTTGCTGCAATTTGGTGAGATATTCTTGTTGCCATCGTTCCCAGAAGTTAGAAAGTAATTTTTGCGAGAATTGCCAACGAGATAAGCTGCTCATAGAAATGTCCTTTAGGCTTGGCGAGGGAATAGTGAGAGGTGCTTCTCCAATGAGAAAATGTCCAGGTGTAAGTACATTAAAACTATTAAGGTCAGTGTTGTCCATAGGGCACAAAGGTCGAGAGTTTAAACACGCTTCCACCTGACATAGTAAAGTAGTCATCTCTTCAAAAGTTATATGGGTATTTAGTATCCTTTTTAAGTGATGTTTCATGGACTTGACACCAGCCTCCCAGACCCCGCCCATATTTGGGCTATATACAGGAATAAAGTGCCACTGCGTACCGTCTGATGCTAGCAATTCCGGTATTTCCTCACTGAGTTCAAATTTAGCTTGGCTAAAAGCATCAGCTAACTCCTTATTGGCTCTCACAAAATTTCGGCCTTGGTCACTCCACAAATCACTGCACCTTCCACGTCTGGACACAAATCTTCTGAATGCCCCAATAAATGCTTCAGCTGTTAAGTCTCCCACAAGCTCAAGATGAACAGCCTTGGTAGACATACATACAAAGATTGAGATGTATGCCTTATTAGTTTTGGCTCCTCTGCCTCTGGACATTAAAACGTCGTAAGGGCCAGCGAAGTCTACACCACTATGCAGAAACGGTCGTGCTGGAGTCACTCTAACTTTTGGTAACTCACCCATTAATTGTGAACGAGCTCTTGCATTTATCCTCGCACACACCAGACATCTACGAATGTATGCTTTCACGGAATTTTTTGCTTTAAAAATCCAATATTTAGATCTTAGGTAATTCAACATGAGGTCAACTCCACCGTGCAACGTTTTTTTGTGTGCATCCGCAATGAGTAATGAGGTAAGTGGGCCTTTCTTATCCAGTATTATAGGGTGTTTCCTATTGTAATCTAATTCAGAATTTGTTATTCGACCGCCCACCCTGATTATATCCTTTGAGTCTAAATATGGATGGAGTGTTCTAAGTGGACTTCTAGTTTTGACTTTATCTTTTTCCTTCAAATCTTGAATTTCTTCTTTAAAATTTTCTTCTTGTGTAATTTTGATGCATGTATATAATGCTTCTTCTATTTCATCAGGTGTGACAACGGATTGTACATCTTTCTGAGTTTTAAAATAATTTAAAAATCTTTTAGCATATGTAACAGTTCTTAGTAATTCTGATAAGTCTGTGAACATTTCTAGTTTTTTATAAATTGACATAGCATCATCCCTTACACTAAGGTAAGTGTTCACCGTTTTTACCTTTTCAAGTTCTATTTCTTCATTTTTTAACTTTTCCACAACTAAATTCTTCTGTTTTAAATGTTCAGGTCCATGCCACCAAAGGGTGCAGTTCATCAGTTCAGGAGCCAGCATTCCTCGAGAAGCGATATCGGCTGGATTGTTTTGGGATAATATGTGATGCCATTTATTTCCTACGTTGTCGAGTATTGCAATCACTCTATTTCTAACAAAGGTCTGCCATCTATTAGGATCTCCTTGGAGCCATGATAAGACAATCATGGAATCGGTCCAGCAAAATATTTGGCTCATAGGAATACGCATCGCTTCACTAATCTGTTTCAGTAACCTTGAGAGGAGAACGGCTCCACACAGTTCAAGCCTAGGAAGGGACAACGATTTGATGGGAGCAACCTTCGTCTTGGCTGCAATAATGTACGTATTATACTCTCCGTTCTCTGACATCACTCGCAGGTAAGCCACGGCTCCATACGCTTTCATCGAAGCATCACAATAACCATGTATAGTAACCTCCTTCAGTGTTTTTTGGGTAGTGCCTAACCATCTGTTTATCTTTATATGTGTAATGCTATTTAAACTTTCTCTGATTTCTAACCATTCATTTTTAATTTCAGGTTCCAGTTCTTCATCCCACTGCACACCTTGAAGCCACAATTTTTGAATAATTAATTTTGCAGGTACGAGTGCCGGAGCTAACCAGCCAAGGGGATCAAACAGAGTTTGCACGTCAGCCAATATTTTTCTTTTTGTTATGATCT
Source organism: Erebia aethiops (assembly GCA_923060345.2). NCBI lineage: Eukaryota > Metazoa > Arthropoda > Insecta > Lepidoptera > Nymphalidae > Erebia > Erebia aethiops. The sequence goes on along the minus strand of OV281087.1, from coordinate 6,145,582 downwards.
GTAAAAAAGGCGGCAACTTCACATGATACTCTAACATGTCGGCTCCCATATTCCAGGATAGGCCCAGCGTTTTAATTAAGCCCTGTAGTTTTATATCAATGTTTACATGAGAACTGAGTTCGGATGGATCAAAACTTTTTAGAAACTCTTCGCTATTGGATGCCCATTTTTGTAGCACGAAACCCCCTTTTTTCAGGATTGTAGTAACTCCCCTTGCTAACTCGAGGGCTTCTTCGACTGTATCTTGGCCTGACATGAGATCATCCATGTAAAAATCTTGCTTGATGGTATCACTTGCTATCATATTATTCTGTCCTTCGTCTTCTGCTATTTGTTGTAGTGTTCTTACAGCGAGATATGGAGCACATGCCGTACCAAAGGTCACCCTAAGCAGACGGTATTCCTTAACTGAATCCTGTGTGTTAGTACGCCAGAGAATGCGTTGAAAATCTTTATCCTCCTTGGCTATGAGTACCTGACGATACATCTTTTGAATGTCAGAGACAAATGCTACCCTTTTCAAACGCCATCGCATCACCAATGATCTTATATCCTCTTGCAATTGAGGACCGATAAGCAATTCATCATTAAGTGCCACAGTATTGGTTCCCTTGTATGAGGCATCGAAAACCGGTCTGATCTGCGTAGTTTCACTGTCGTATTTAAAAACTGGATGATGAGGTAGATAAACTGCTGGATTTTCTCTTTCTCCTTCAGGAACTTCTTCTATATGTCCCATTTCACGGTACTCATCTATTGCTTTTGTATATTTAGTTCTCAATTTTTCATCATTCTTGAAACGCCTTTCTAGGTGCTGTAGTCTCTTGAAGGCTCCATCTCTTGTATTTCCTTCAGGCGATTTTGGAGTTGCTGTTTTGAATGGTAACTTTACAATATAACGTCCTTCTTCATTTCTTGTGTGTGTTTCCTTGTATATTTTCTCACATCTCTCTTCATCTTTAGTGTACATTCTTGATATGTCTGTATCTACTTCCCACAACGTCTTTAACATATCATCCACCGTGAATTGATGATGCATTACGAGTATCTTTTCTTGTGACGTTTCTGCCTGTATATTTCCGAATAAAACCCACCCAAGGTTTGTATTTTGAGCACACGGGGAACCTGGAGGACCTTTCAAAATATCAGGCTTCAAGATCTGAGCATAAACTTCAACTCCCAACAACATGTCAATTCGCCCTGGTGTGTTAAAGCTTGGGTCGGCCAGGGTGAGTCCTTGTAAATGTGGCCAGTTGTGTACTGTAATGGTTTTTGATGGCAATTGAGATGTTAATCGCGTCGGCATTATGTATGTATTTATGGTTAGCTTGAATTCCTTCTCATAATTAGATAGGAGCTCGACTCGCGTCATGTGATTAACTGTTGCTTGTGTACTACCAACCCCCGTAATTGTTCCCTTTGCTTGTGTTCTTTTAATCCTTAAGAGTTGCGCTGCTCTCTCCGTGATAAAGTTGGCTTGTGAACCCTGATCCACCAAAGCTCGTAGTATTGTACTATGACCCTCATCGTTCCTTACTATAACTAAAGCTGTAGCTAGTAATGCTGTTGACTTCCCGGAAGCAAAATGTGTTGATAGTGCGACATCTGATTCGTCTGATTTTTCTAATGTAGGGTCTCCTTCTTCTTCTTCTTCTTCCTTATCTTCTATTTGACTGTGGTGTACATTTTCTGCAGTGGTTTCGTTAGCATGTAACAGCGTGTGGTGACGGCGACGGCAAATCCTGCAGGATATCGGGACTCTACACCTCATAACAGAGTGACCCCCCATCATACAGTTAAAACATAATCTATTCTTCTTAATAAACTCACTTCGTTCTACTGGTTGTAATTTGGAAAATTCTTTACAATGGCATAAATTGTGATCAGCCTTACACATCGAACACGTTTTCGTTGTTGTAGTACCATCCTTGTCGTCTGAAGTTGTCGCATAGAATGACTTCGCCTTAAGACTAGTCTTCTCCTTAATTGCTGTAGGATTCACCATCTCCAGTGAACGGAATTTAGTCTCGAGGAATGTCCTCAGCTCAGCCCAAGTAGGTAACATATTTGAATCTTCCTTGAAAGAGTGTTCTTCCCAATCCCTGTGAGTGTCCATGTCTAATTTTTGAACAACTAAATAGATAATAATCTGATCCCAAGAATCAGTAGGTATGTCTTGATTTTTAAGGTTGTTCAAACACTGGGTGGTGGTATCCACTAAGTTTTTTAGGTGGTTAGCGGCAGGCGAAGTTAGTCTCTTCAAATTAAATAATTTGTGTAGTAAGGAGTTAACTATTAATCTTTTATTTCCATATCTTTGATTCAGTATGTTCCAAGCTTGTTCATAATTCGACTCCAATACGTACACATGCTTAAGGAGTTCTGCAGGTTCGCCAATGACAGTTGTCTTAAGATAGTGTAATTTTTCTACTTTACTTAGCGAGGAATTATTGTGAATTAGCGAAGAAAAAAGGTCTCGAAATGTAGGCCAGTCGTCATAAGATCCGGCAAACTTTGGTATTTCTATTCGAGGTAATTTTACAATTGATTCATTGTGTCTAGTACTTGTCATCGATTGTGGTTGTGATTGTTGTGACGGCATTGAAAGCATATCTCTTAAATCTCCTACGATGCAGGTGTACAAATCTTCGACGACAAAATAATCTTCGTTGAGGAAATACGGGACTTCGTTCTTCTTGCATTTCGGAGTGCATTTCACCAGCTCTTGATGAGTATTCACAAAGTTCTTCCAGTAGCCTTCAATACTTTGCAGACGCGCTTCTATATACCCTCGTGTCAATCTCTGCTTTGAACATTTCTTTAAGTTTGTTTGTGCTTTTTGTAGTAACACATACGTATCTTCCAATGCGTTGACCAACTGTTGTTGTTCATTACTTAGACTCATTGTATATCAAAACAAACACACGTTCACAGTACAATTATCCACCAAAATACTATAAAATTATGTTATAAATTCGCTCGAATGATAACTGTAGGTACTTAGTTTGTTTACGCGTCGAAAACAAAGGTTACGGGCGGCGGCCGATCGTTCCTTATCTTCACAATGCATGCAAAAAAAAACCGGTCGCCGGCGCGGTCACTCAGGTAGCAGACTAAATCACCATTTCGATCCGGTTCGATGTCGACCATATGTTTTGGTAATAAGGTACACTTTAGGTTGTATACTGTTCACTTCGGGTTTTATAGCAATGAAACGCGTGCACTCGCTCTGATTGTTTATTGGGTACTAGTAATGCATGCGTAAACGTAATAAAAAATGAACATTAAGAGGAAAGACAATTTTGACTCAAACAAAATCATTTCATTTATTCGCTTTTTGTAATGAAAAAAAACATCGTGGGTTTCCAGTTTCCACTGCTTAAGGGTAAGGTGCGTTTCCACCAGACTGGTTCTACATACGAGCGCTTGATGCTCATAGCTTAGAACGCTAACACGTCCGTAGCTCACAAAGGTGTTACAGAATAAATAGCAAATAGCAGATCGTACAGAACAGGGACCTAAGTACATATTTGATATGATTTTTTTTTAGACAGGCTTGCGCTTGACGACAATCATGCTGCACCAATCAAATTAGTGATGAGGTCTTGGTTGAAAAGTGCTTGCTTAGAAGACGCCTATTCACTCTTGCCTTGAAGGTACCTCCTTTTTTCCTCTTGAGGTACAGAATCCTAAAAAACAGATGTTAGACCAGGCGCTCCTATTGGTGGCTTTGACACACATCCGTAGCTTAGCCACGTAACGTAAACATATCTCTGGTGGAAAAGCACCCTAATGAGCGGGAAATAGCTGTGTAGACAAAATAAGCTTGCACAATGCACATTTACGACATAGCTACCTTTTTATCCCGGAAAATTAAGGAGTTCGTGCGGCAATACATCCACGCGGACGAAGTCGCGGGCATCATCTTGTTCATAATATTATAGTATGGATTCAATAGATCTATCCTTTAATATTATTGACCGAGCGAAGCGAAGGTTTCTGAGTCTACTTGAGTGAATTTGCACTTGTCTTTATTTCAGGGGAGCTCTCATAGAAGCGAATGCGAAGTAAAATATTTTTTAAAGCGTTACATAGGGTTGCGGTATATCATTTTAAAGATAATTAGGAATAGAGTCCAAAATTTTTTTTTTTTAATTTTTCACTTAAAATTGACGAAATGGGTGGATTCAAAGTGGATAACGTCCAAAGTTAACCTCAGAACTCCAAATTTTCTGAATGGCTGAGCCTGAAACTTGATCAATTATTTGAAATATATCTTGTACTTGAACAACAAATACTAAAATTAGATAAATATTATAAGGAAACGAAATTATTTAATTTTTAATGAGCTTCAGTATTTTTGTCAGAACTTTACATTGATGTCGGGGCGAACCACTAGTCTAGGGTTTTCATTATTTACTTATGTAAATTGTTTCCTTCGAAGATACATACTCGAAGATTATCTCAGTAAGAAATTAGAAATCTGTTCAGGCGGATCGACAGACAGACAGACAGGCAAAGTATGGAAGTATGGATAACTTCAATAGGGATCATAAGTCTTTATCAAACTTGATAACGCACTTCTAGCAAAAATCGCTGAAAATCAGCGCTGTATGGTTTTTATATTGCTCTTGTGCATATTCAAATCATACAGCATTCTGCTGAGCTGGAGCCTTTTTTCGGGTTATGCCACACATTACTCCTGTTATCCCGGCGCTTCTGTCACCTAGGCAGTTTAGCTCATACCGGGGTAGCATACTTGAGGTAAGCAAATGTGTGGCAAAACTGGAAAATAAATGTTTTTCTTCTTCTTCTTCTAGCATGGAAGTTGTATGAAATTCACAGTTGTCAAATTTCAACGCACTTTTTTTCTCCTAATCTATATATTATGTATTTTAAAATGGTTATCAAACTAAAAACTAACCGAGGATGTGAATTTTAGGTCTTTTGGAAGACCCTCTATTTAATAATCAGTTAGAAATAATTTATTTTTGATATAATATATATGCATCATCCGTATTGAAAATGATTATGTTTGTTTGTTTATAATAATTGGACTCGTTTGGTGAATGTGTCAGTCACTCGTCAAGAATAATGTAATAATAGTGTTGTACGTCACCGCGCGGGCTATTAGGGGGGCAGTTACATCACGGCTTCGTATTTTGGCGGTCAATGTCGACGTGTGATATGGATGTGCGGTAGACGATATATATCTACTATCGATATCTACTATATGTAGATATCGATTTTCAGGGATAAATTGTTACTTTATTCAGGTTATAAGCTATCAAATTTCAGCCAAAACGTTTTAGTCATTGTGGCGTGAAGGAGACATTTTTAATACCTAATTAATATATATATATATATACGAATTAATAGTAATACTGTAAAATAGCGTTGTACGTCACCGCGCGGCTGATAGCGGCTTCTGTGATAGGGATGTGCGGCAGTTAGATGATCTATTGTTATCGATAAAAATTAGTAAATATTTCAAGTGATTTTATTTTTATTGAAATGTAGGCCGCATACTTATGATATCATACGTATGCGGTCTACTTTTAACAAATATTTTATAAGAATAGCTGTTATTTCCAATATAATGTGAGTTGAAACTTTACGACCAGGCAAGACCACCTCAGGCTGCATATCATTTGTTAGCAGATGTCTGATTGCAGCCAAGCGCAAGCCTATAAATACTTAAATAAAACGTTGATACGTCAGTCACTCAGTTTCACTTTTTATCCAAGGTCCTAACTATTAAGTAAGTTTTGTTAACATGTAACAATCGAAATCATCCCTTAATGGCTACACTTTTGCTTTTTCTATAATACAATGTATAAATATTATAAATTAAGCCAATGACAACAATTCAGACTCAGTGATAGGTGCATCTTTTTCTGAATTAAGTACTGTTTTTCCTGACAATTTTAATCTGGGTAACTATAAATCAAGAGTGAATATCCCATCTTCTATAAAAGCACCATCAAAGGTTACATCATCACTGTGCGTGTAACTAACTATACCTATACAAAGAAAAAGTGTAACCGGTTGTCCTAGGTCATCGACAAACGCATTAATGCGACGCGACAGGAAAAAACGGTAGCTGATCTCCACTCTACGTTGTCGCGCAGATGAGTTTATCATTTTTGTCGAGTCGTATCGGGTCGCGTTGCTTTCGTCGCTCACCGGGAAAGGCAATCTTATATCGATATTTAAACCAGTGCACATCACTATGATGTAAACAACGCGTAAAAAGCTATCGACAGATACCCTGGCAGTGGGCGGGGGTTAACATCAGTGGAGAATGTATCAATTATTATACAGCTTTCTTTCCGAATTCAAATGAACAAGATCAAATAGTGAAATATATATTAAGACCTATGATTTCACACACACACACACACACACACACACCTACATATGGCTGCACACCTCACATACATATTATTTAAATACATAGTTTTTTGGATTGTAATTTTACTGTTTAAAAACATGAATAATAATATAGTTTGTAGTGTACGAGGGAGAGGGCTATTTGTCCTTCACACAGATTGTTAAAAATCTAGAAAGACAGCAAAAATTGATCTCTTATCTAATACTATTAAAACTATCATCTTGTTAATGCATATCATATAATATGTATATTGTAATTGATCTGACAGCTAACTACTTGTGCCATGTCTATGTATTTGAGAAATAAATAATTTGATTTGATTTGAGTTCATGTTATTTTTATTCATCATCACTTCCCACCAGGTGAGATCGCAATCAAGAGCTAACCTGTAGTGGAATAAAAAAACAGAGATACTAAAATATCGCACACTTAGCTCTAGTACTTCAAGGGTCATCCTACCAATGCTTAAAGCCATATTGTTTCTTTATTGTTGTCGTTCGTGTTTTAGAATTATAAGCCTTATTTTACGGCCGTCAAGGTATGTGACATAAAAATGTCACTTTGAAAATACTGCCTTAAGCGATGGTAGTAACCCCTCATATTGCGGTAAGGGTTGAAGCAGGGTGAGTAATCTGTGACTAATCGACCTTTCACCTGACCTCACCATAGAAAAGGTTATGGTGGAATGTCACTACACAGTCATGGTTAGATCACAGTGTAAGTATATTACTTAGTACCTACCTACAGTAAATCTAGGTCCATAAAAATTGCAAATCAGTTTCACATACCTCCACCTCCGTATAAACCTCCAAGCTGCATATTGACTGAATTTTGTACTGAAAATACTGCCAGCTTAGAGATACCCTCAGCCTTCATAAATAGGGCTTCCAATACCAGGACACAGTGACTATTGCGTATATTTTTTTGTAATTGCCACTATTTTTTTATCGGCTAAGACTATGTTTAAAATTTGTATTTTAACCACACTAGCTCAAAAAGAGCGCGTTTGTTGCTTAAAACCAGTGAAGTCGTGAAAAGTCGTTTTTGCTCACTCAATGAGAAAACGTAGTTGTAGTAGAGATCCTGGTATTGAAAAGATCCCGTATTTGAAAGACCGATGCTGAGCTCTATATAACGATATTAAAAACGAGATGTACTTATGAGCGTAACATAAATCTGTGTCGTTTTAACCATGTCATATAGATGTCTTAAGTCTAAGCTAAGTCAAAGTTTGCTCTTTAGATCTCACACTTAATCATAATCCTGTCACCACACAGCTCTATCTAGACGTCAAGAAAGTATCCTCTTAGACTGTGCCAATAGTACTTAAACTGGCCGCCAGTAATTCAGCTGATGTTGTGATAAGGGTGACAGCAGCATGAGTAAACTGTGACTCAATGACCTTTCACCTGACCTCACCATTGAAAGGTTATGGTGGTATGCCACCACACAGCAAGATTATTACACAACTGCTCAAAAAGGAGTGTAATGTTTCCAGGGTTCATGTATGTATGTATCGGAGTTTCTTTATTCCACCATAACTTCTAAATGCCAGAACAGATTTGGATATCAATTAGCTATATATTTTTTTAATTAGTAAAATTCAAAATGATGGCTTGGCGGTCATGTTTTTTATTTTTTTAATTATATTCACTTGTCTTATTATCTAACTAGAAATTTGATTGTAAATCGATCAATGGCATTCTGCAGTTAGCTCAGTACTAATATTTTGTAGTTAGTTTACCACTGTTAAAAAATTCTTAATCTTACTTATTATTAAAAATAGAGGGTCTTCCCCAAAGAACTAAAATTCACATCCTCGGTTACTTTTAAGGTTGATAACCACTAAACTACAGATTAAAGAAAAAAAGTGTGATTTGATAATGTCACAACTAAGCATGTATTTCATACAAACTTAATGTACTATGAGCGCATTTATAAGAGTTGCTGATTTGATTGAGTTGTCTGTTTTCATCATCCCTATTGCTAGAATTAGATAACATATTCTAATCTAGGTATACTACTTAAAATTACAAATGCGAAACTTTGAATGGATGGATGGATGGATGTTTGTTAAAGAAGAATGCATGCAAGAATGGCTTAAGGGATCTGATGGAATTTCACACAAAGATAGATTATAGCCTGGAATAACATATTTTATCCTGGAAAATTAACCTCAATACACGTAGACAAAGTCGCGGGCATCAGCTAATAGATAACTTAGTAATAAATAAAAATATTCTTCTGACCAAATTTCAACTACAGCCCATCTCCACAGATATTAGTCATCTGTTCGGGAGATATCATAGTGGTGGCGGCTTTGTGATCTCAAAGGCATGGAGTAGAAGCACCAGCAGTGACTAGGTAGTGGGTGTGAACCGTGATTCCTGTATTTAATAAATTAAAAAATGTTCTTACATGTCAAGGTCTATTTATGCTGTTTAATTTATAGGTACATACATCATCCAAGAATGGCTGAAAGAATTTTGCAAATGAAATACGTAGGTAATTGATAACTAAAATTATTATTAAAAGTATTTACTTAAATCCTCATTTTATTATCAGCTTTCATTTATATAAAACGACTATTATAGTAAATATAATAGTAGAGAAAAAGTAAGTACTTACGCAATTCAGCGTCTTTCTCCGAAACTAATTTATCACATCACCTTTAGAAGTAAATTTAGACCCTACTTGCAGTGTCCAAAATAGAAACCTGCGAGCACTGATCACTAGGTTGGAAAATCTACCACTTTATGTCCATTGCACAGCCAGGAAACACTAAAAACACTCCCGATCCCTGGGAAATCGGGGAAATGTTCCAAGTTTTTTTTCAGGGGGTACTGCGAAAATTCATATTGAAAACCAACTAATGGAAATCACTTATAATCTACACTACACGAAGAACACAATGGTCCGCGGCGGAAAGGCGCTCATGTCCGAAACTGGAGGCAACCACGTCCGTGTATTTTCACGAAATCAACTCGATTTTATGATTTTCACAAAATAAAACGATATGAATGACATTTTATTTTGACATGCGCAAAACGTCCATTGCGAAAAATTTGGGCGCCATCTACTTCTAGCTTGCAACCGAAGTTTCAGAGAACAAAACTGGTTCTAAGAAGTTCAGCTACTCGTCACTAGGTGCCGTTTAACATTTAGTACAAAAAGCCGCCTCAAGATGTCCCTAGTAAATTTGGTTTTTTTTGAAAAAAGTTTTGCTACTCGACTCTAGATAGCGCTAGCCACTAAATTAATGATTTTAAAACGTGTTGTTTCAGCTTTTCAGACCGTGATAAAACGGGGATAGAAATTAATTATTTTTATTATTTTAGGCAGCTCCCCAGGTACGGCTTGTCGAATCGATATCAAATCAAATAAATCCAATAGCGTAGCTTACAAAATATAGATTATTACCAAATCGTCGTGAAATTCTAATCGCGCCCATGAATTGTCCCAGAAATGGTAATTTTTACAACCTTGAATGACGAGACCGTTTATTTACAATCAGCTAAAAAATCTTGTTCTTGTTGGAGAAGGCATTTTAGTTGTAACTAGATAATATCCGCGACTTCGTCCGCGTGGACCATGTTTTTTCGATTCCCGCAGGAACTTTTTAGTTTTCCGGGATAAAAAAGTAGCCTATGTCCTTCCCCGGGATACAACCTATCCCTGTACCAAATTTCATCAAAATCGGTTGAACAGGTGAGCCCTGAAAGCTTAACAGACAGACAGACAGACAGGCACACTTTTGCACCTATGATACCTATTATGTATTGAATATGGATGCCTTTAGGTAGCGACTAGCGATGTTTGTTTATCAGCTGTAAGTTACTATTAAAAATTTGGGTATACATATATTCTGAACTAGCTGATGCCCGCGACTTCGTCCGCGTGGATTGAGGATTTTTGTTTCCTGTGGGAACTCTTTAATTTTTTGGTATAAAGAGTAGCCTATGTGTTATTCCAGACTATCTATCTCTGTGCCAAATTTCATCCAGAACCGTAATTGAATAACAAACATCCATCCATCCATGTACATCCGTCCAAACTTTCGGATTTTTAATATTAGTATAGATAAGTAGGTAAACATAACAGACAAATGACAGACGGACGGATAAACGAACAAGACGAAAATAATTAAAAGACCTTATTCCTTCTTTTACGACAGAAATCTTTAAAAAATAAAGATTTCGAAGACGTTTCTTCGTAGCTCGTAGTAGGGTGTAGTCCTTCTAAGAACCTCTTCTCAGGTATGCGTGACGTCATTTCGCCTCGCCTAGTCGCATATGATGAGCTTTTACACAACACGAGACCTATACGACACGACAGTGAAAAATATCGCATCAGTTTTTGTAATAAAATTATCTTATTATATTATTTGAAATAATAATTATTCTCGAATTGAGTAACTCAGACTCTTTGCCATGAAACTCGCGATGGTTGTATTTTATCGAATAAAAGTTCTATTTTATCTCACTACGACTCATTATCTAAACTCTAATACTACGACTGTATTATTTTCGTTCAGTGCAACGTAGGAATTAGGATGAGTTCCGGATGTTATTTAAACACAAGTTAGACATCTCTCGTAGAGCCTTTATGCGTTAAACCTTTGTCCCGCACAAGCTTTTAAAGTCCGGGCTTTGAAAGTATATATTTTCTAAGGCATTATTTTTAAAAAATACATAAGAGCATAAAATGTGTTGATCCATATCTTCATTAGATATCATTATAACGCGTTTGGATTTCAAATAGATTGAATTTGCCGAGGTACATTTAAGTACTGTATTTTTTAAATTTAATAATGTATTGTAATAGGTTGAAGAGAGATAAATAAGAACCTATGCACAGTAAATAATGTACAATTGAAATGTAAAACACAAAAGAACAAAATAAACTTAAAATGGGTCGCACGAAAAACTATAAGTAGAAAGACTATGCGCCCGGCTAGCTCAGTCGGTAGAGCATGAGACTCTTAATCTCAGGGTCGTGGGTTCAAGCCCCACGTTGGGCGCCAGTGTAATAGGTTGAAGAGAGATAAATAAGAAGAAATTACAGTATACTAATATTATAAATGTGAAATTTTGGATGGATGTATGTTACTCGATCACGCCAGAACGGCTGAACGGATCTGGATGAAATTTGGCACAGAGATGCTCATAGATTATAACGTAACGTAACACAAAAGCTAATTTTTATCCGGGAAAATTAAAGAGTTTCCGCGGGAACCAAAAAACCTCAATCCACGCGGACGGAGTCGCGGGCATCAGCTAGTAAGAACATAAATGTGTTGTAGCAGCTCTGCATGAGATATCGTCATAACGCGTTCGGATTTTAGATAGGTACATGGAGATTGTCGAGGTGCAAAACTTAAATCGTAATAGGTACCTATTGTATCTATTTATGTTTGACAAGCTGATGCCCGCGATTTCGTCCGCGTAAAATAAGTTTTTTAATTCACACGGGAACTCCTCACTTTCCTCAAGTATACCCATGCAAAATATCAATCCGTTGTTCTATTGCGGGGTGTTCGAAGGACAAACCAACAAACAAAGACTTTCTCATTTATAATATTAGGATTATAATTTACTCAGAAATTATATGTCTTGTCGTAAAGTTGAAACGTCTTTCACTAAATGTAATGTACACTGTACTATGCTAAGGTCGTAGAGTACAAACAACTAGTTTCTGTTTAATAATAAATTTAAATTCAGTTTTTGCATAAAAACGGTAATTCGTTCGGAAAAGCTACCTACTTAATTAAGTTTATTTTATTCTAGGACAACGATCTTTTATCAAGGAAAATCCAGAAGTCGCACGTGCAAGTGCGGTCGTGTGACGTCACACGACACTATCAACCGACTTCATAAAGCCGAATAAAATAACGAAATGGACTTAACGTGACTTAATAGAATTATAATCACTTAATTTGTGTTTGAAGATAATTTGGATGTATTAAATCTGGGCAAGGTAAAAATTCACTCACAAAATTTTTCACTCGAGTAAGATTAGCAATCGGTGTACATTAAAACAATTAAACTTATTAAATAATTAATTTCTCAGTCATTTATGGATGGATTTTAAAAAAAACCACTGATTTATTAGTTTTAATATATATTTCACAACTTCGTGAAACTTCTCCATTGGGCCTCTGAATCCATGCGAAGTCGCGGGCGTTATTTAGTGTAGAATAATAAAAAAAGATAGGTAACACTCTTTATCTATTCCGTGGTGACACTCATGATAGGTACCTACTTTTTAAAATCCTGGGTGTAGACAGACTATGCAACCCACGCTGAATGACCTAGTGCTGGTCTGACTAGTGATCTTTGATTATACCTACTTTAGATATACCTACATAGGCAAAGAGATGGTAGACTATTCGATAGAGTTTTGAAACAGCATGCTCAGTGGCTGTCAAAAATAGACTTTATCAAATTCAATATTCAATGTTTTTATGTTTGGGTAAGACCAGGACGCGTTTGGAACCCTCATTTTAGTTTAAAGATACCGTTATTAATATTATCACATCTTAGATTTCATTGAAGATCGAAAAGTGTAAAGTGTAGAATTAAAATATTTTGAAACCACTGGATGGATCGGTTAGCTCTTTTATGACGTAAGAAAAGGTATGATGACAACTCAATCAAATCAGCAACTTCTAAACAAGCTTCTAGTACCTATGGAAGTTTATATGAAATTCGTTCAAGTAAGAAACACATAGTTGTGACATAATCAAATTTCAACGCAATTTTTTTCAATAGTTCAAAATAGTTATCAAACATAAAACTAACAGGGGACGTGGATATTACGTATTTTGGCAGGTCCTCTATTTATCAATCGTTAAATAATTTAATTTATTTTTAAATAGGTAGGCATCATATCTATTTGCTAAGAAATGCTTTATAAAAATTCAAATTTTGGCAAATCATATTTTACATGTAAAAGTTAAATGACATAAAATCATCTTTCATTGTTTCATTATTAAAGCGCTAGTCACTCAAGATGGTAAAATAGTTTGAAGTTTATATGAAAAAACTTTAAAAGCTAGTAATTTATTAAAAATAAAATCAAAAATAAAAATCGATTGGCTCTCAGAGCACTGGTTTTACCTAAGTCTGAAGTCTAGACAGACCGGTTGAGCGTATAGTCTTTTTATATTAGTCCTAACTCCGTGACTGGTAGAGCCTTGCATTCCGTTAGCGATAGAGTGGAGAAAATAACAACAAAATTGCCGATTGACAGCTGACGTTGAAATTTTTCAATGCCCTATCTATTATAATATGATTATGACATTTGATGATGTAGACTTAGGTAGGTACTTGACATACTTGGAGATTCTGACATATTTAGTCTATAATCTACACATTTTGACGAAAAGGCATAGTGATAGGTAGTTTGAAGGAAATCCCTTCAAACTACCTATCACTTCTGAAAGGGGGACCTATTTTTTGAAACAATCGCAGTTTGCTCAGCTTAAAGTTAAGCAGTTAGTACTATTGTAGGACAACTACAGTCTTAATGCATGCCTAATTAAAATAAAATTACATCACATATTTGTACACCACACTGTGGTAGAATACATGCTAGGATCCTCTATTTTTAAGAACATCTTCTTCATCACTTCTCTGGTAGGAGGCTTCGGCCGTGGCTAGTTACCACCCTACCGGCAAAGACGTGCCGCCAAGCGATTTAGCGTTCCGGTACGATGCCGTGTAGAAACCGAAGGGGTATGGGTTTAATATAACTGCCATGCCCCTAACAGGTTAGCCCGCTAGCATCTTAGACTGCATCATCACTTACCATCAGGTGAGATCGCAGTCAAGGGCTAGCTTGTAGAGGATAAAAAAAAAACATCTTTGTGCTGTATCCACAAATAATTTTATAATTTGAAATATAGTCTGGAATAACACATGGCCAGTTTTTATTTCGGAAAATTAAAGAGTTCCCGCGCGAATCAAAAGGCTTCAATCCATGTGGTCGAAGTCGCGGGCATCAGCTCTCTTTATAGCCATTAGCATTAGCCAATTCATTCCGTTGGATGTGACGTCACCCGGGTCACTCACTGTGAGTTGCTGTTAAGATCCCACAAGACAGTCCAGAGAAAATTCATAAATTATAGTTTTCCGAAACTCCCACCAGACAGAGATAATTCAGAAATGATAATATGGCCCCCTGGCCCCCGCCAGGAATAAGTAGAACCCGATAACAGCTCCCTAAACGATCATAGCGCACTTACTTCTGCACCAGGGAGGTCGTAAAAATAATAAATTAGAAAATAAGTATAAAAGACTAGACGAAGCCCGCGACTTCGTCCGCGTGTATTGAGGTTTGGTTCCCGCGGGAACTTTTTCATTTTCCGGGATAAAATTAGCCTTTGTGTTTATCCAGGGTATAATCTATCTCCTTTCCAAATTGCAGCCAAATTCGTCCCGTGGTTTTTGCGTGAAAGAGTAATAAACACACAAACTTTATATTATTAGTGTGATTTGTATATAAAATATTTGAAATGGTACTTAATTATTATATTTAAAATAAAATTGAATGTTGCTCAAGCAAGGCACGGATGGCATATTCAAATCGGGCCCGCGTCGCGCCGGATGCGGCTGAATACCGGCGCGCTGGGACCTGGGTGTTCATTGGAGATGCGCGGAGAAATGGAAAAACCTTTATCCTGAAACGCTTGGTATGCCGAACGTAGACTCATCTACCCTTTAATATTTATAACGAACTAGATGATGCCCGCGATTTCGTCTGCGTGGATTTAAAATTTTTGGTTCCCGCGGGAACTCTTTAGTTTTCCGGGATAAAAAGTAGCCTATGTGTTATTCCAGACTATTAATCTTTCTCTGTGCCAAATTTCAACCAGATCCGTTCAGCCGTTCTGGCGTGATTGAGTAACAAGCATCCATCCATTCATCCATCCATGCAACCATCCATCCATCCAAACTTTCGCATTGATAATATTAGTATGGATGCAACCTGATGCCCGCCACTTCCTCCGCTAGGAATAAGTATTTTTTAATTCTCACGGGAACTCTTTAACTTTCCGGGATAAAAAGCAGCCTAATGTCACTCTCCAGGTACTCAACTATACCCGTGCAAAAATTCACTTCGCGGGCATCAGTATATATGTATCGTCCAAAATTTACATAGACGGGCCCTGTCAAACATAGAATGTGGACTTATTTTACTAACGCCATCTATTCTGAAAAGCGGGACAGCGCTATGGCGGAGATTAGGACAGGCTTATACAGGTGAGGGGCATGCACCACAAGTCGGACGCCCAACTTTTTTCTATGAAAGGGCCCATCTAATACCTACAATATCGATTGTGTTTAATGATACGTTTGTGTTTACAAAAACTTACACTGATGCTTTTACTAATCAGCAGCCAGGTGAAAAGTGCACTCGTTTGAAAACCACTTCTAGCATCTACTTATGCGGTATGTGGTTGATTCACTCGGCGATTCAAAAGCACTTGTAAAAGTTTATTTGAATTTGAATATGAATTCTGTGATACCAACAGAAATTTTGAACAGCACGTGTAAAAGCCAATTCCTCTAAAAACAAGTTTTTTTTTTTTTTTTTGCAGGTATTTTTTTTCTTAAAGGTATACTTATTACTTAATAATGTTATCGATAGTGATGCTTTTCGATATTATGTTAATGCCAAGTGTAGTAGGTATAATAACAGAGGCAGTGTAAGTTGAAGGTTGTGCACATTCGTCGGCCGTTACGCGATGACGTCAGGTCACGACCGCGGGCGAATCATTGTGATGATATAGGCCAGGAGACCACCGCTTGATATAGCTGCCAACTGCGACATCGTAGATGATTCACAAGAAAAATAAAAAAACCTACTCGAGGATGCAATTATTGCATTTCTCATTGCCCGCCCGCCCGCGACCTCGTCCGCGTGAAATTTTTTTTTTAAATTCCCACGGGAACTCCCTAATTTTTCGGGTTATATATAGGCTATGACACTCACAAATAATGTGGCTTTCTATTGGTACCAGAATTTTCCGTAGATCCAGAGATTACCCCTACAACGTCACAAACTTTACCTCTTTATAATATTATAGTATAGTTAAATAAAAGGAAAAGGTGACTGACTGACTGACTGATCAATCAACGCACAACTCAAACCACTGGATGGATCGGTTTGAAAGTTGGCTTCCAGATGGATAATATGACTTAAAGCTATTGAACCACAAACTAGTGATAATTAATTACACGACTGCCCAAAAAGGACAAAATATGTTTTCAGGGTTCATGTATGTAATTTATGTATGTATGTGAGTTTCTTTATTCCACCATAACTTGTAAATGCTAGAACAGATTTGGATTTAGGTACGGGGTATCGTTAGAATCCTGACATCCTCCCAAATGACACTGAATATTTTTTTTTAAATTTCAATATGTTTGTTGTATTTTTTGCTTTTTTTTATTATTTTCACTCGTTTTTAGTTAGACAAAAGATGTAGTTGTAAATTAATAAATGTGTTGTAAAAACTGCAATTCCTAACTATAGTATGTCGCTCTCTAGGTTTAACTATCAACATCCATGAAAATAACGTCGATCTATTGTATCGTTGCGGGATGATTAAAGGACAAATCATCCGACGGCTCCTGCACTACACAGACATCCGGGTATCTCATGTATTATGTATGAGTGGCCAGCTGATATGTTATGCGTTAATACGTTCTTGAGCTAGGATCTAGTCGGCTAGTTTTGAAATTGAGTATTTGACAACTAGTCAAATCAGTGGCCATACTGCCAACGCTTAAAGCCATATTGTTTCATTATTGTTGACTTTCGTGTTTTAGAATTATAATCCTTATTTTAGAAACGTCAAGGTACGTGACATCAAACTGTCATTTTGAGTAATATTGCATTTATGCTGTATGGCTCCTAAAGCCTTTTTTCAAACTTCAAAACACCGGTGCCTAATAGTATAGGAATTTGTATGAAATACTGAATTGTGACGTCATCAAAAGTTAACGTCACTTTTTACTTTATTCGATAAAATTTAAAATGTTTTTCAAACATAAAATTAACAAGTGACGTTGATACGTCTTTTGGTAGGTCCTCGATTTAATAATCACTAAAAAAGAATTAATTTATTTGACTAGTTGTCAAAATGTCCTTTGGGCTATAACTTTCGATATAACAGCTATTTAAGTCCTTCTATAGCCTCGAGATGATCTTAGCTAGGTACCTAGGCAATTTTTTTCTCTCCCAAGTGAATATTTCTCAATAATTACCACTAATTACCCGCTGTCGCTCGATTACTGCCGACCTTGTCTACGTGATTACTTTGACGTCACAACTCACAACTACAATACATTGATCCTATTGAACCATTTGTTAACCGACTTCCAAAAAAAAGGAGGTTCTCAATTCGGCACGTATATATATTTTTTTATGTATGTTGGTGCATATCTACGTGGTTTCTGAACCGATTTGAATATTTTTTTCAGTCGTTAGAGGAAGCTCTCGAGGTGTTCCCATAAAATTCTGACTCCAAATCCTCAACCGTGACACTAAAAAGTCTTTCCAAAAAACCGACTTCCAAATCCACTGTAAAGTAAAAAATATTTATTTTAAATCCACTAGTTTTGCTTATAAAACTCATCTAACCACTGTATTCCTTTATTAAGTTTATGTACGTAATACTTGTTTAGATATGTCTTTGATCCATAACTTCAGTATTTAATACTGAAATTGAGAATTGATTAATAATAAATTGAGATTATATTTTAATACTGAAATTGAGTTGTGATTCAACAAATATTTTTATAGTATTATTTATAGTATCTACGTACCACAGCGTCAGGAGTCTTCTCCGGTTGGTCCGTGAGGGCCAAGCGCGAGTACGGACTTCGAGGCCTGCAGGCTTAGCATGCGCACAAAGAGATATCTCGCGACGAGAGAGAGAGAGATGTCGATGCCGGCTAATTTCTCGTTTACCCTAACATGCATAAAATCCGGTACATTACAAGAAAATAATCGACGGCATGTAAGGGTTCATAGAGAAAAATACCAAAGATAAGAAATATTAGGTACTTTTATCTATACTTTTGTCGTAAGACAAGTTAGCTTTGGTAGACAAATAGAGATAACGGGTAGACATAATTTTACTCGTCGTGCGCATGTTAGCCCTAGCTAGGGTAACATTGTACCCCGGTGATTTTCTTGTATTATAGCCGTATGTCGCGGTCGGCTAGAGCCTGCCTTGAAGGCTATGGGCGCCAAGGCCTGTACGCTTACTCTGAGTTTTTACATTGCAAATACGATTGATCGACGTGAGAGCTCACCACGCCAAGTGTAAGCGAACGTCAAAGTAAAATGGACCCAAAAGCTCTTGCTTTAAAGTCACAAATTCAGCGTTTGGAGCGCTGGCTGTGAATAAATACACGAAATTATGAAATGAGCTCTAAAACAATGTTGTTAAGGTTCATTTTACTTTGACGTCCGCTTACACTTGGCGTGGTGAGCTCTCACGTCGATCAATCGTATTTGCAATGTAAAAACTCACAGTAAGCGTACAGGCCTTGGCGCCCATAGCCTTCAAGGCAGGCTCTAGCCGACCGCGACATACGGCTATAATACAAGAAAATCACCGGGGTACAATGTTACCCTAGCTAGGGCTAACATGCGCATGTGCAATCGTATTTGCAATGAAAAAACTCAGAGTAAGCGTACTGGACCTGTGTCATGTCCATGTGACTCGGTGAACCAAAAACTTGACGTGTAATGGACATCTGTTTCTAGTCTATGTTTTGCACGCAAGAAGTCTTGTCTGCTCTACCTAGAGTGTAAAGTGCGAGGCCAGAAGCTCGCGAAAATTGTCGTGAACGAAGCAGCATAGTTTTCTGATATATTACAGTCAACTTACAAAGCAACTTTTGGCGCACCGTACCTATTGGAGAACGTATCGCAACGACAATACAGCTGACCCGTTGTCTTAGGTGAGCGAAAAACGCGGCAACGTGACGCGACGCGACACAAACAATAGCTATCCAGTATCCTTCATGGATTATTCGACCTATCTAAGACACTATACATGCTTTTTGACGCAGGCATCTACAAACTCAAATAACATCTCAATGTAAAAAAATGTTTCTGCAAATAAAGAATTTTGAATTTTGAACTCCTTAAACAGGTCGAATTATCCCTTTGATTACGATTTCCTTACACAATCGGGGAGGTATACAGTATACCGTATAGGTACGTAACTATAGTCTCACAAACTTACTTGACCCGGTGTCAGCGTCGCTAGTATCTATTAAAAATTAAATAAAATCAAAAACTTAGCAAGCATTAAAATTAGTTCCAATTTTGGCCACCGGGCCAGTTAAGTTTGTCTTAAGGACTATAGTCGCACGAAAAAGAAAATTTATATGTATTCCTACGTCTATGAAGACGTTTCTCTCTTTACAGATAAGATAGTGTGTAATTCGATTTTTAAAAAACAACGTGTAAAATAAAATATCTTTTTTCAGAGCAACGCAAGTTTTTATTTCGCCTTGATAAGAAACATTATAATATTCTTATTTTAAATTAAAATATAAAAATTATTTCACAAATCTTTTAGCGGATATTCACTAAACGTCACTGTCAGCCACGGAGTCGTCCTTTTATTTGACGTATACAAACTCTATGGTCCACAGAACAATAATACCCTAGCTATGTCTTCATAGACGTAGGAATACATATTTACATACTTATCAATGTATTCTTTAGTGAAGTATTCTTACAGTTTACAAGCAAGTCATAATAATACTAGCAAATATATAGATGTAGCTAGGTGTGTACGTGTGTCGGTGGCGGCGTGATATTAGCATATGACATTTGTCGGGTGTCGCACGCTGACCTTGAACGATGACATTTGAGAGAAGGGAGTTGGAGTTCCGCGGAGGTGATAACAAAACGCGGTCGATCCAATGTACACAGTATAGCTATGGGATTTCATAATGTTATGCCACATTATTCGACGACCTCCCTGACGCAGTGTTGAGCGCTGTTGTCTTAACGTGCGAAGGTCCCGGGTTTGATCCCCGGCAGGATCAATTTGGGATTTTATAATTTCTGTTTTTTTTTCTGGTATTGTCTTGTGGCAGGCTTCGGCCGTGACTAGTTACCACCCTACCGGCAAAGACGTATCGCCAAGCAATTAAGCGTTCCGGTACGATGCCGTGTAGAAACCGAATAGGGTTAGGTTATGGGTTTAATATAACTGTCATACCCCTAACAGGTAAGCCCGCTACTACCTTAGACTGCATCGTCACTTACCATCAGGTGAGATCACAGTCAAGCGCTAACTTAAGAGTCAAGACGTCAGTTATGCAGTTTAAGATGGTAGCAGGCTAACCTAGTAGGGATATGCCAGTTATATTAAACCCAAACGGCGCACCCCTAATCGGTTTCTACGCGGCATCGTACCAGAACGCTAAACACCTAGTTAATCAGCTGCGTGCACAGGGCTTGAAAGCATCAGTTAGTCAGAAAGCCTATATTTACTGACTGTTATAAATAGATGAGCATTGACGGATTTCCATCTGGGTACGCAGCGCTTTTATGCCTCTATGAACTCCACGCCACTGGAGCACATACATACTTACGAATTATGAACATACATACTTACACACACAGACTGCTAAAATCATAACCCTTCCTTTTGACTTCGCGCTAGTCGGGTAAAAATAGGCATTGATACAATTCAAAACCAGATTTCATAACAACTAACAACGCGGCCGAATAAAACCTTGAAAATAGAATCGAGATGGGTAAAGGCTTCGTATAATTTATACTTTACCTTAAAGAACCTGATTTCATGGTCTGTTGTGAAACCAGCCTATTTACAAGCTGTTTACTTAGAAAATGGATACTAATATTATTAATGCACGCTTTCTCAACCAATATTTTAAACCGATTTCGACGAAATTTGATTAATTTGATTACGGAATGAAAAGGATATGTTCTTCTCCTATCTCAGTAGATAGGAGAAGAACATATCCTTTTTATTCCGGAAAATCAAATAGTTCCCACGAGATTCAAAACCTAAGTCCCCGCGGACGCAGACGCATTATCTAGTTCCAAAAAACTATCAAAAAACTTATTGGCGAATTTGAATGATTGATGGTTGTTTGAACTGCCTCTTTGTTCTAACTTGTGGTTCGCATGTTCGACTGCGGCAGATGAGGTACCGGGTTCGAGTCCCGGGTCGGGCCATAATTTGAGTATTGGGTTTTTCTGTAGGAATTCTCAGTACTAGCCCGGAGTTAGGAAGTTGGCGGAGTTTCACCCCCGTGACTCGGATCTGAGCTCGTTAAGCCGTCGGTCCCGGTTATTATAAGTAACATGATAATAGTCGTAAAAGCCCACCAACCCGCATTGGGGCAGCGTGGTGGATCTAAGCTCTAATTCCCTCTCTCCTATGAGAGTGGAGACCTGTGCGCAGCAGTGGGACGTTAATGGGATGTAGTGGTGGTGGATGGATTAAAAACTCACGCCAGCGCGACGTTCGAACTCCCGACTACCAGAACAGTTTAAAATCATATGACTATTGACCTCTTTTCAAAGAGAGACATACTTCTAGCGAATACACGTCTTTATACGTCTTTCTGAATGTTAAGTAGTTTGACAGAGTTTGCTCTACGGAACCCGCTGCGCCAATTATTCATCAACACTGGAACACCGCGTTCCACACAGACCCTGTGTTCGCGGATTTTTTGTTTTAATATTATTTTTAAATCCGGCAACGGACTACGCATACGTCCTAACCAAACGCTCACGTCTAATGGCGCCAAATGATATAATTAATATTACATTCCAGTTCGGGTTTTAAATGATTTTATATGTATAATCAATTCATAGTGATCGGATCTGAATTATTTCGCTGGAGATCTCAGTTCTGTTTGTGAATCTGTGAACTCGACACGTGTGGATAGGACTTCGTTGTTTTTTTTATTGTGCAATCGAGACTTGGATTCCTGATCAGGTAAGGCGGTTTTAATTGTTTTTTTTTTCGAAGCAAAATTGCGTCCATTTAAAAAAAATATACTTGTTAAATCTTATTTGAATCTAGTTTTAAAAAACTGTGATCCATATTTAAATGCTTCTAAAATCTATATATAAGTATCTTACAAATCTATTAATGATAAAATAGGTACTAATCCTTCTTTTTCTGGTAAACTGGGTGAGTTCTATTTAATCCATACTAATATAATAAATACGAAAGTGTGTCTGTCTGCTACGATTTCGCGGTCCATCTGATCAACCGA
Organism: Erebia aethiops; assembly: GCA_923060345.2. Taxonomy (NCBI): domain Eukaryota; kingdom Metazoa; phylum Arthropoda; class Insecta; order Lepidoptera; family Nymphalidae; genus Erebia; species Erebia aethiops. Next base: position 6,122,893 of record OV281087.1, on the reverse strand, counting down.
TTTTGATAAAATTAGGTATGGGGATGGTAAAAGTAGCCTATGTCCTTCCCCGGGAAGGACTTTTTATCTCGGAAAATTGAAAAGTTCCCGCGGGATTCAAAAATCTTGATCCACGCGGACGAAGTCGCGAAATTCTTTGAGTCTAGTTTGATATATCTTAGAAAAGAACCCTTTGAAACCGTAATAGGTATTTGATTTTTCAAATTTTAAATACATAACATTTATTATTAAAAAATCATAGTTTTATCGTCCATGTAAGTATATTTAATTTAGTAAATTTTAGCTAAATATGACGCCATGTAACCTTTTTGATTTGCATTAATATGCTAATTTCATGTAGCGCGTAGCACTAAAAATTATAATTTTCAGTCGAGCTGTGGCTGATATTGTAAATGTTTTCATTATATTAAGCAAAATAATTCTGTTCATATCATGAACGATAACATTAAAGTAGGTTTGTTGTAAGAGACCCGAAGGGTAATGAGCACTATTTCAGTATATGTAATACCTATTTAAATCAGCTAATCTATAAAATAACATAAATATCAAATTAAAACTATGAAACACATTAAAATCTAAATTAAAAACCAAACATTAAAAACATCCAAACCGCTTCAATGAGGCAATGTGCCCAGAACACTGGCTGCGTTACCCCGCTGAAAAAATCCTTTGGTATTGAAACCCTGGGGTCGTGGGGCGAAGATTCTGGATCCTTTTATAAGGATCTATCTTCTCGTCTAACAGATTCCACAGGTGACCGGAGGGCTGGCAGTTACCTCGACCAACATATAATTTTATCTATAAAATTGAATCGACCTAAAGTTATCCTTAGCGACCTACAGATGATGCATGTAGAGTTGGTATATTCTCAGTCTACTTGTATGAGGAAGGACCTGGGAATTATTAGCCTAAGACTCCAATCATTATGTGATAAATGGAAAGGGGTCACGAACCTCAGCCATGAGGACGGGGATGAGGTAGTCACAACTCACAACGCGTGGTATTAGGTTTATGAAAAATTCTGTGGAAACTCCTTAATTTCCGGGATAAAGGATACTCCCTCGAGTTGCGACCTCTCTGTAGTACAAAATTTCATCAAAACTGGTTAAAAATATGGGCCGTAAAAGCATAGCAAACAGACACACTATTGCATTTATAATTTTATAAGTATAGTGTACTTGGCCGAATTAGTGCTAAATATTTGAATAAAACATTAAAATTAAAAAGAAACGATTGGGGGGAAAACCGGTTGCATACACATTACATATACCTATATTTTTAATGTATCCTAGGTGCTAACCGCTTACCGCAGTACGTACTGTGAATCCACTGAATTACCTAATCGAAATAATTTAAAATTATCATCATCAAAACGAGGAAAAGAGCAACTGAGTTTTTCGCCGGCTCTTCTCAGTAAAAATTTTCCGAACCGGTGCTGGTAGAGTCAAAACATGACATTATTTAAGAGACGCCATATTATGTTAAATTCCGAAATTGTCCCTGCTGGGGATTGAACTCGGCATCTCCCGCTTATAAGACCAGTAACTGTTCCCCGCGACTTTTTCCGTGTGGATTAAGTTTTTTTTTACCGCGGGAACTCATTAATTTTCCGGGATTGGCCTATGTCACTCTCCAGGTCCTCAACTATACCCATGCCAAAAATCACGTTGATTCGTTGCTCCGTTGCGGCGTGATTGAAGGACAAACCAACCAACAAACACACATTCGTATATATTTATAATATTAGTATGATAGCGCGCAATACTGCATTCGCAGCATTGCAGCAGCCTATGTTAAAAAGTAATTGTTATACTAGCTGATGACTGACTAGTAGCCTAGGTGTTATTCCAGACTATAATCTATCTCTGTGGCAAATTTCGTCCAGATCCGTTCAGCCGTGATTGAGTTACAAACATCCATCCACCCAAACTTTCGCATTTATAATATATAGATTCTTGCTGCGACAATGGACTTTGGCCAATAGCAGAACCAATCAGAGGTGATTACAATCATTTCTACGTGATAAAGCTACATACTAGACTAGCTGATGCCCGCGACTACGTCCACGTGGATCAAAGCTTTTTGGTTCCCGCGGGAACTCCATCATTTCCCTTAATAAAAAGTAGCCTATGTGCTATTCCAGACTATAATCTATCTCTGTGCCAAATTTCATCCAGATCCGTTCAGCCGTTAGAGTGTGATTGAGTTACAAACATCCATCCATACATCCATACATCCAAACTTTCGCATTTATAATATTAGTATTAGTATAGATAAGCTGGAAGGTCTTCAAAAATACTCGGGCCTCTCAGATTCTTAATGCTCCAAGATTCATAAAATTCTGGTTACTTTTAGTTTTAATGAAATTCACACAAAAACCCGCGTTCGACGGAAAAAACATGACCGCCTTGACTCCGTTGCTATGATCCTAGACACAACCAGTTCCAAAGACCTTTCCATATGTTGTTTGTTATAATGTTATACGGTTTTAAGTGTACTGGTGGTCGTAAAATATGCTAATTTTCGCCGTCTCCATGGACTTGGTGCTATAATATTGTAGATAGATATACTCGTATATGTAAAATCTACATTTGTGTATTTTAATATGGTGACATGCCTTAGCAACAGCTAAAAGAATACATAATATATCAAAGGAATGGGTGACGGACTGACTGATCTATTAACGCACAGCGGAAACTCCTGGACGGATCGGGCTGAAATTTGGCATACAGATAGCTATTAGGACGTAGGCATCCTCTAAGAAAGAATTTTTGAAAATTCAACCCCTATATGGGTAAAATAGGGCTTCTAATTTCAAACCTAACGTGAGAGAAACCGCTGGCAAAAGCTAGTTGTAAATAAATGTCTTACTTCACGTAGGACACTCATGATTTTTCGTGTAACTATACAAGACTGATGTTTATTGATTACCAGCTGATGCACCACGGCTTCGCACGGGTGGCTTTACCTTAATTACAACACAAAAACTTTGTTTATTTGACAACTAACAGATGCCCGCGACTTCGTTCGCGTGAAATAGGTTTTTTAAATTCCCACGGGAACTCCCTTATTTTTCGGGTACTCCTATTGGTACCAGAATTTTCAAAATCGGTTCAGTAGATCCAGAGATTAACCCCTACAACGTCACAAACTCACAAACTTTACCTCTTTATAATATTAGTATAAATGACAATGTGGATATCGATATGCAGCAATCACTGTCGGATATGTACATGATTTAATTGATAAACCATCACATGCATTGTTAACTATACAATCTATGCCTGCGAAGACCATCGAAATAATAATTATATACTTTATTAAATTATTTAAAACAAAATTACAAGATATAATAAAAACTTATAGACTAAACGTTAATCTAAAATCCTTATATACCTACTAACAAAAATAAAAATAAAACCCTAATCAAAAAGACCACCCCTGGTTGCCCCTGGACCAAAGGTACCCATCAAACTTGCAGCATTGCCGCGCTGAATGGCGATGGATAACCTTTGAACCAGGTAAATAAATTAAATATCTAAATTAAAACCTAAACATTAAACAAAATAATCCAAACCACTATGAGGCAATGTGCCCAGAACGCTGGCTGCGTTTTCCCGCTGAATAGCCAAACTTATATGTTGGCCGAGTTAACTGTCAGCCCTCCGGCCACCTGTGGACTCTGTGAGACGAAAGATAGGTCCTTAGAAATGATCTAGAACCTTCGCCCCATGACGCCAGGGTTTCAACACCAAAAACAAAAAAATATAATATTTTCTATATTTTCATATTTGCGCATAATGATTATTTCATTGCTCAAATAATAATTTTTATTTAATTATATTTATTTCTTTACCTAAAACATGAAAACTTAAGCTTTGTTGTTTAACGAATTAGAATTACACACTCGTTAAAACGAGCTCTTATACCTAGAAAAGAGCTGAAAATCTTCAAACGGCTGAACACATTTTCGTGAATCACTAGTTAAGAACACTCTCCCTTTAAACAAAAGGATTTCAATCGAAATTGTTTCAGAAGTTTGGAAGCTACGATGCCACAGACAGACACACATGTTACATTTTTAACACCTTTTGTTAGCGTCGGGGGTTGAAGGTTAATTAAATCTATTTGATTTTTTAATGGGAATAAAAAACGAACGCGTTGATGTCTTTTATATGGTCGCATGGGCCTTGTTTTTTGTAGTGTGTGAACTGTGAAGATATCTACCTATTTTATTTTATTTACTATGGACCTTCAAATATTGTTTACATACGACGGTACTATTATTGTACATCATTTGATACATTATACAATTATACATACAAGCATACAACACTAGATGATACTCGTGACTTCATCCGGGATTAAGCTTTTTTTTTTAACGCCTCGTGGGAACTCTTTGATTTTCTGGCTTAAAACGCCAGTATTTGATTTCGTTAGCGGAAAAAATAGCTTCTTCGAATAGATACATCTTTACCTAACATCAAAAACGGTTGAAGAGGAGCTTTTACGTAGGTATTCGATCACCATTTAGATGGAATTGATGAAACGTCAGCTGCCAAGTGGCCTTTGGTGCGATCGAATGGGAAAAAATCTCCCACTAGGCACTCTGGTCGACAGAAAAGCACATTTAAAACTTTTTTTGGTAAACATTTGGATTCGAATTTAGACCCACAGGCACACTTCGACGACCTCCGTGGCGCAGTATGTAGCGCTGTTGCCTTAACGTGCGGAGGTCCCGGGTTCGATCCCCGGCAGGGTCAATTTGGGAATTTATAATTTCTGAATTTTCCCTGGTCTGGCCTGGTGGGAGGCTTCGGCCGTGGCTAGTTACCACCCTACCGGCAAAAACGTGCCGCCAAGCGATTTAGCGTTCCGGTACGATGCCGTGTAGAAACCGAAGGGGGGGGTTTAATATAACTGCCATGCCCCTAACAGGTTAGCCCGCTACCATCTTAGACTGCATCATCACTTACCATCAGGTGAGATCGCAGTCAAGGGCTAGCTTGTAGTGGATAAAAAAAAACTTTTGTAATAATAGTAAGTATTGCGGGCTTAGCATGCGCATAACGAGATATCTCGCGACGAGAGAGAGAGAGAGAGATGTTGTCGTTGCCGGTTAATTATTCGTTTACGTTTCGGTATATTACGACAAAAAAATAGTCGGCATGTAAGGGTTCGTCTGGAAAAATACCACAGATAAGAAATATTACTTTTATCTCTATTTTTGATGTAACGAGACAAGTCATATGTGTACAGTTTATCCATGTTAGCTTTGGTAGACAAATAGAGATAAAGGGTAGACATAATTTTAGTCGTTGTGCGCATGCTAGCCCTACTGGAGTTAATTTGTTAGAAGAAGCTGTGATAGCCTAGTCACTAGTGGTTATAACTTCAATCTCCTAATAATTTGAGAACTAGGGGGTTTGATTCCCAGGCACGTATCTCTAACTTTTCAGAGTTGCGAGTATGTCTTTAACGCTGAAAACATCGTGAGGCAACCGTGAAGGCCTAGAGTTACTGTAATTATAATAATAATTACTGTAATTACTGTAATTTTATCAATGTATGTACTTGCTTCGCCCTAACAGGGTTAAAAATGCAAAATAAATGAATATGAGTTCTTCATAATGTTCCCAAAGGTGTGCGAAGTCTGCTAATCCACACTTGGCCAGTGCGGTGAATTGTGACCTAACCCTGTCGTTCTGAAAAGAGCTCCATGTTTAGGAGACTTTCCTACCATCACTTAAAAACTATCATATTATCATATCATCATATTATTTTTAAAATATTATTCTGGAGCTCTTGTTTCAGAATTAAAATAATCTCCTCTCCCCAAAGGTTGTCTGGAAGAGATTGTTTTAGCAAAAGACCGCCGAAACCCTTTCGTTTGATCTTTTAACCTTTTGTTTATTGTTTTTATTTTAAGTGTGTGCAATAAATAGTTTATCTATCTATCTAAGTTCTAACTATCTATAATCCTTATTTTAGGGACGTCAAGGTACGTACGTCATATAAACTGCAATTTTTAAAAAATAGTGCTTTAAGCGGTAGTAGTAAGCCCTTTGTAGTATAGGCGATGGAATGAGTTGATGAAGAAGAACCAGTGAGGAAGAATAAGAAGACCACATGAAGAACGGAGAAACCTAAAAGTGGGACCTTGACCTAGCCTCTCCTTGGCTTTGTCTGTATCTTTGCGATCTTTCAGACATAGCCTGATAGAGGTTACGTTTTGTCCCTGTCACTCCACCACAGATCAGCGAAGCCCAGACATGGACAGAGGGATCATACCACTAGTATAACAGTGATGTGAAGACAAGAATGAGCCGAAGAGAATAAGAAGAATACATAAAATATAATATTGCCCGGCTGAGTATGTTGTGGGCTCTTCTCAAACCAGGGCGCGTTTGGAACCCTCGTTTTAAGATACTCTGGCTAATTATCATTATCACTTATCACGGCTTCCATCGCGTCTTATACATGCTTTTTAAATGTGACGTTCAGAAGGTGTACTGTGTAGGTAGGTATCTATTTTGAATAAATATACTTTGAGTTTGAGTATTGAGTATAATTATTGAGCCAATCAATTACAGCAATTGATATTGTCACAATGATTGTTACGTTTCCCTCTTAATACTCAATACTCAATTTGTTTATTTATGCTTCGTTATGGTGTGACTCTACCACCGGTTTGGAAAGCAGTTCTACTGAGAAGAGCCGTCAAGAAACTCAGCAGTTGCTCTTTCATAAAAGAAAATATTATTGTTGATAAATTTACCGATATTGAAATAAAATTTTAAAATGAAATGTTTGTTATTAACTAGCTGATGCCCGCGACACGGACTGCCACGGGAACTCCTTAATTTTCTGGAATAAAAAGTAGCCTATGTCACTCTCCAGGTCCTCAACTATACTTATGCAAAAAAACCTCATCGATCCATTGCTTATTTGCGGCGTGATTGAAGGACAAACCAATAAACCAACAAAACTAACACACTTTCGCATTTATAACATTAGTATGATACGATTTATATGCGGCATCGTACCAGTACGCTAATATCCTGGGCATTATTTTGTGGTTAGTGTCTTTGTATAGTTAATAATAGCTCTAGTTGATAAGTATTTCGGTCACGTATTAGCAATTCCTTTACATTTGTTAACGACCTGTGTGGAACACCGGTTGAATTAGAATCACATAGTTTTACGAAATACATTAAAGTCCTGGTTAGATAGAACGCGCTGCGTCGGCGGCTCCTAGGAATTGTAATATTGTATGAGACACGTCGTCAGTGCCACATATTGAGTCTCTGTCACAACGCGTTTTGTTTATGTTTGCATACTTATTTGCATATTTATTTTATATAGCTTAAAATATCTTATATAGCTTGCATCTCGGCTTTTTATGTTTATAATTTTCATATTAATAATAATTGTTGTGAGTTTATAAATGAAATCATAACCATATTTATTTTGCAAGAATATGGTACATGCAACATATAATTACATAGGTGTTAAATTAAAACTATTAACTACATATTCTGCCAAGCTTGGCGTGCAAAAATATTTTAAGTGCTTAATTTATGAATTAAACCTTTAACAATAATTATTAAACCGAAACGATGGAAACACATAAAAATTCAATTACATTACTACTTGGAAATATTCAAAATCATTACATCACGGAAATATTCAAATTCATTGCAACACATATAGTTGGAAACTTCACGTGTCCACTGTCCACTACCACAGGTTCGGAAAGACATTCTACTGAGAAGACCTGAATTTAGACAAAAATGATCATGATTTTGTAACAGTAAAATACCATGTACCTACCAGGTACCTATTGAATTCCTATTCCTTTGAAATTTCCTCATTTAGGAGCTATAAGCGAAGTCAATAGGGATAATTTGTGATTTTATTTCCACAATGGGGAAAAGTGGAATAACCGATTTTTTTCACCAAAAATTTTTTTTTGTAATTTCATCTAACCTTGGTCCAACACGTCGACAATTTCAAATGTCGATGAGGCTAAAAATTCTTTCCATCCCACACAAGCATCGCTAGAAATACTAGTTTGGACCCTGACGTCACTCGACCCGCGACGCCCTTGCAAGAACTCGAAAAGACGTGTTTTGCCTTTTTTTGTACAAACTAATGATATTCGAATACCTACGTTAATAAATCTGACCGAAATTTACCTGTCTTGATATTTTAGATATTATATGTTTCAAGTATTCAAATGTTTATAATATCTAGATGTTGCTCGCGACTCCATACGTGTGGATTATGTTTTTTATTCCCACGGGAACTCTAATTTTCCAGGATAAAGTAGCCTATGTCCTTCCCCGGCATACAACCTATCCCTGTACAAAGTTTCATCAAAATCGGTTGAACAGTTGGGCCGTGAAAGCGTAGCAAACAGATAGACAGACAGGCACACATTCGCATTTATAATATTAGTATGGGCTAGATGACGCCTGCGACTTCATATGTGTGGATTATGTTTTTTATTCCCAAAGGAAAATTAAAGTTTACAGGAGAAAGTAGCCTATGTCTTTCACCAAGATGTAACCTACCTCTTTACCCAGCAAAATATAGGTTTAAAAATTTGGGCTGTTAAAGCGAATGGCAGACAGACGGACAGATTATTTATAGATATTATAGTCTAGCTGGCCCTCTAGCTTTGATGCTAATGTTATCGAAAGCTTATACGATCAATCGAATTAAAACTTAGAATAAGGGTACAGACATAGGCTTGAACAGACCTCATGGAAAATCGGATGTTTTTAAAGTCTAACAACGGTTGAAGGTAGGTATATTACATCTTAGTACTAAGTTATTAATGTACCTTTTTTTGTATTATTTATTTACCGAATACCCGAATAGGGGTATGGGTTTAATGTAACTGCCATGCCCCTAACAGATTAGCCCCCTATTAGACAGCATCATCACTTACCATCACGTGAGATCGCAGTCAAGGGCTAACTAACTTGTAATAAAAAAAAGTACCTAATTGTAAAGAAAAAAATATTTCAAAATCATTCTGTATTTTTACTGTTTTTAGAATCTTTTTATCATTTCTAATGGGTACATTTAAGGCTTTTATGATTTCCTGAAGCAGAAATGAGTCAACCGTTTTTAAATCCAAGTCCATCGGTTCTCACGAACTTACTGGTTAGCTCACTACTCAGGAATCCGGATGGGCTGCGAAATGTTGCCACATGATAGCTTACAGTGACAATGACGACCTCCCTGATTATACAATCAATCAATCAATCAATCAATCGTTTATTTGCTTGAAACATTGTACAAGAGCACGGATTTGCTTCGCTCCAGCAATGCTTAGGACTGGCGGTTACTTATGTATCTACAAATTGATGTAATTTTTTTCAAAAGAGCAACCACCGAGTTTCTTGCTGGTTCTTCTCGGTTCATTCCCAACCAGTGGTAGAATCACTCGACGATACAAAAGCACTTGTTTAGTTTATTTGAAAAATAGGTATTTGAGCTTTGAGAGCCGAAAGCCAGGGCTGTTTATATTATATTCCCTTGACTGTGCTCTCAATGTTGGACTTACATGATCTAGGTCTTTAAGGTTGCCAACCCTGGTGACTGGTAAGGCAGATTCCAGTATGAGTTTTTAGTCGATGTAATTTGTCCCGGGTCGGGCCGTAATAAGGTATTGGGTTTTTCTGAATAAAAATTCTCAGTATTAGCCCGGAGTTAGGAAGTTGGCGGTGTTTCACCCCCGTGCCTTGGAGAGCACGGTAAGCCGTCGGTCCCGGTTATTATAACTAACATGATAACAGTCGTTTATGCCCACCAACCCGCATTCGAGAAGCGTGGTGGGTCTAAGCTCTAATTCCCTCTCTCCTATGAGAGTGGAGGCTTGTACCCAGCAGTGGGACGTTAATGGGTTGTAGTGGGGGTAATTTGCCCCACTGAAATTAAAAAGTGGCGCAAGTCGATGGCAATATAATAAAAATTGGACTTTGCACAATGATATATTGATGGGGCAAAGTCGACGAAACCTAGGTAGGGTTAGTCTTAAACCCACCCCTCACCGTAGCATGATTCGCATGGTCTTTCTTTGACGGTATGGTGGTAAGGGTAACAAGCCATGGTTGAAGCCTCCTTTGTTTAAAAAATTACTTTGTCTAAACAGTAATTTTTTTGACGGAGTTATGCAAAAGACCAGGACCTGTAAAATCTTAAAGATACCTTTTTAAAACACACGTAACTTGTATGCTTTTAAAATCATACTTTACAAAGCTATTCCCCAGATATAAAATTATACTTACTTATTTGCCATAGAGTTGCGTCTAGCACGTCAAACCAAGATGCCCTTGGCGCCGTGTGTGTGAGTGTAACATGTCTCTGTGTGTGTACATATGTGTATAATGTCGTAACGCGTGGTATTTAAAAGTCAACGGCGGCTTAGAGGACTTCTAATAATAGACTTTAGTTGCCAAAATCTGACGACGAGCGACGGGCGACGAAAATGGACAAAATATAATGATGTAGGTATAGGTAGAAACTCAAACTTAAACTCTTTATATAATATTAATTCATTTCATGTAGTAGGTACGACTCCTAGCGCGTATGCTACGTTCGAGACTACCACCGATTCAGAAAACTAAATCTGTTGTAAAAAACCTGTAAATATCAAGCAACTGATACTATTTTAATATTTTTACAATATGAATAAATTCTTACTTAGATTAACATCCCGATGCGCGCGACTTCGTCCACATGGATTATGTTTTGTAATATCTCGTGGCAGAGTCTTTAATTTTCGGGATAAAAAGTAGTCTATGTTCTTCCCTCATCCCTGTGATGTCATTTATCTCTCTACCAAATTTTGTCAAAATCACATTCGAATATCAGTGGGATCAGAGAGTAAAAGCGTCACAGACAGACAGACATACTTTCGTATTTATATATGCTAGCTGATGCATTATATGTATAATAGGTACTAGCAGATGCTCCCGACTTCTTCCGCGTGGATTGAGATTTTTGGTTCCCGCGGGACCTCTTTAATTTTCCGGGATAAATAGCCTACGCGTTATCCCAGACTGTACTCTATCTCTGAGCCAAATTTCAACCAGATCCGTTCAGCCGTAATAGAGTAACAAATATCTATCCATCCATCCATCCAAACTTAAAATAAGAATAAGAATAGATAAGATAAGAGAAATAACTCAAATACACGTGAATAATATTAGTAGGATTCTATAATCGCTTATTATAATCCCACTAATATAATATTATACGAAATCTATTTCTTGGAATAGATTTTATCGAACTCCTAACGTTACTGAGTCAATTTGCACCGAATTCGTGACTTCAATTCAAGACTACAACAAATTATGCTCAAATCCAACCATTCCGTGCTGGAGGCTTTGTGTCAAGGGTAACCGGTTGAACTAACTTGGGTAGGCGATGACGTCACGCTGGGTTAGAATGATCTAATCTAAAGGCTATGCAATATGATAGGTAATAATCATTTGACAAAGCCTTAGAGTGGGCAAATGAAAAAAATATACCTATCGTACCGATATTTACCGAAAATATATCGATATATTATCTAGAAAAACAATATCGATATTTCGATTTATCAATATTTAACCCTTTTATCTATATTTATAATCTATGTAGTGCTAACTTAAATAATACTGTCAAAATATTAAAGATTGAATGTATAGTGGAGTTACTGAGAGCTTACTCTTTCTGCTAGTAGTGGGGGTGTGACTGTTTTTTTTTTTTATATGTATAGCGAGCAAACTAGCAGACGGGTCACCTGATGATAAGTGATTACCGCCGCCCATGAACATTTGCAGCACCAGAGGAACCGCCAATGCGTTGCTGGCTTTTAAGATATTTGTTTATCCGCCCTTTGAAGAGCCCCATATTATAATCATGAGGGAACACAGAAGATGGAAGCTGGTTCCACAATTTGCGGGTACGTGGCAGAAAAGACCTGGAATAACGGGTGGTGGATGAGGACAAGGCATCCAGGTGGTGAGGATGAAATTTGTTTCTGCGACGTAGGGTGCGACTGGAGAACACGGAAGGTGGTATTAGATTGAATAACTCCTCAGAGCACTCCCCATTGTAGAGACGATAGAACACACAAAGAGAACTAACGTCTTCGGTGTTCTAGGGACTCCAACGTGCAAGTAATTTTAATAATTTAGTAACTGTGTGGAAATCGTGGGTTAACAAGAGATAGAAAAAGGGTGAAAAGAAAAGATTCAGTAGTAATATGTAATATGTATGTACTGAGCTCTTAAAAAATATCGAATTTAATACTTCGAAATAAATATCGATTATTGAAATTTTGGGATTTAAAATATTATCGACGATATATATATCGATTATTCGAAAACAAAAACGATATTTTTATATATCGATATTTTTTACGCTTAAGCCTCCGTCAACCAATAGACGTCCACAGCTGGACATAACCCTCGTGTAGGGATTTATTTTATTAGCAATGAAATTAAAATAGCTTAAACTTCTACAAAAAAATATTTAATAATACAATACCATTGCAATTCATGGATTTTCATCAACCTAAAAAACATAAAAATAATTTAATCAAAATATAAATAACTTAGCAAGTAGGTAATGTACTTATATATTATAATACTTTATTAGTTTTATAATTAAATAACCTAGACGTATTTAAATTACGGTAACTATTTTAACAATCTGTACACCTGTCATATTTTATTTTATCCTAAACTTACTGAGCCGGTGGCCAAAATTGGAACTAACTTTTATGCCCGTTTAGTTTTTGGTTATTTATATTATTTTTCATTTAAACTAGTGACTCACCGGGTCAGTTAATAAAATAAGTTTGACGGACATCGCAGCAACCAAACATCAACTAAATAAATAAAACAAATTAAGTATATTAATACATGTCTATAAAAAATCAAAATCAAGCTTCACCGAGAAAACTGTCCATAGAAAAAGGTGCATATCTATATTTTGTTGTTCCATTTACTCCGAGCAAACAATAAAGCCAAACCAAAGGAATAACGATTGCTGTCGCCCATGAATATTTGCAGAAGAACCGCCCGCGCCAATATGTTGCCAGCAGTCAAAGAATTTGTAAAAAATAATTATTATTTTGTATTTCATTTGGAACTTTGGATTAAATTAAGCAGCCTGGTGAGGTTGTCCAGGTTCGATTCTCACGTAGTTTCCGTACGGTGTGCTTATGGTTTGAGGACCGGCCACATACGGGTCGTAAGCAACGTTCACTTGCTTCGTCTCCGCTTGATTTTGCACTTGAACCCCTTCTCTACTCCACGGAGCTAGAAAAAGAAAATCTACCTATTTAAGCAGTTCAAACTTATGCAAGTAATTCGTAAATCCGTTGATTAACAGCGCCCTCTATTAGGTAGTAGCAAATAAAATACAACGCCATCAGCAAAACTGTAATTGCCACCTATTAGCGGGTGGAGCGAACACGTAGACAGAGAAAGAGATATTACTCTATGAGCGAACATAGAATACAGCGCCATCTATTGACGACGACGACAAAGAAACAGCAAATTTTAGCAGCGACATCTGTTGGCATAAGCTCGTACTTTGTCGCAAACCTGATCACGTAGTATCACTACTCGACACTAGATGGCATTTTGTATAGTTTTTGATTTATCTACTCACTACTAGATGCCGCTATCCAAATATTACAGAATCATAATTTCGTGATTTTTACTTACAAATAATTGATTCGTGCTCCGTTCCGTGGCCCCCATTATTGTGAATGTGCAAGTGAATTTCTTTTTGTTGCGGAGTCCAGCCGTGGCTTTGATATCCGTGGTGATGACCTTTGTACGACGCGAATAGTGCTCCAAGCTGTAACAAGACATTTTATGGGTTTATGGGTTGAATCGACCGTGGTGTAAAATTGGTTCAAGAGTAGCACTAGACAAAAATAGGCTAGATAAGCTTATACACGAAAATCGAATTGAATCTATTTCGACAGCTGTGGGCAATTGCAACGGGGATTTTATCAGGTGCATTCTCTATTCCCTCACCCTCATAGACTGAGGAAATGTGGGTCGCAAAATTTGCTGCTCCGTGTACTAGGTAGGTAGGTAAAATGCGAGAAAAAACGGAAAAACCAAAAACTAAGTATTCGGAGTCTTAGAAAAAAATATTTGTATATCGAGATAATTTTATCAAATCAATTATAAGATCCAAAACTGATACTGAAAATCTCAACACTTTTCTTATTTTAGAGGTTCAAAGCTTTTCTTAGGACCGTAATAACCTAAACCTATATTTACTTAACCTTGACCAACTTTACATTTAGGTACAACGTTAATTCAAAGATTCCACAAATGTGCTATCTCTTTCTAAATCTTGAAAATCATCGCGTGTCCTTGTCCCGCTCAGGTAGAAAGTAACTTTCACTATGACCAGTCATTGGAATAAAGTAAATTTATTTTAGCGTATTTACTATTTGGAGATAGCGGTGAGAAGTGATAACTGATAGCCTAGTGGTTTTTTATTTTATTTTTTACTAGATCATGCCCGTGACTTTATTCGAGTAGATTAATATTTTTGTATTCCCGCGGGAACTCCTTCATTTTCCTAAAATAAAAAGTACCATGTCGTCCCCGGGATAAAAGCTATCACTAAGTATACCAAATTTCATCAAAATCGGTGGAAACATAGGCCGTGAAAGCGTAGTAGACAGACAGACAGACACACTTTCGCATTTATAATATTAGTATGGATTTCACGTAGAAAAACTTGTGTCACGTTATAAGTCAAGTGATAAGTCAAGACTCAAGACTCTACCACCGGTTCGGAAAGCGATTCTACTGAAAAGAGCCGGCAAGAAACTCAGCAAAAGAGCAACTTTTAAAGGAATTATGAAAGGTGCATCCACAAACCGTAGCCGAGAATCGAACCCGGGAACGTACCTTGTTATTGACAGCCAGAATTACCTTAGCAGCGCCCGCCACTATATCATTTTGGCGATGAAGAGGGTGACGGCCAGTGTCTTGATGCCTACACGAGCTGCCACTTTTGATAATCTTTGTCAGATTTGGCAGACTAGTTAACACAAAGATCCAACCGAGAACCGAATCTAGGACCTTTTATCATCCCAAAGAGTGTGTATACAGGTAAAATCAGTCAAATAATATGCTAAGAATATGATAAACAGTGCTAAGAATCTAACCCGAGTCTTTGACATCCCAAAGAGTTGATATTTTGATAAGGTCATTGTCCAATATGTGCAACAGGGTTGATGGAATAACCTTCGTTCTTGGTGACATTGTGAAAGGTGCATCCACAAACCATAGCCGAGAATCGAACCCGGGACGTACCTTGTCGTAGACAGCCAGTATTACCTTAGCAGCACCCGCCACTATCATCATTTTGGCGATGAAGAGGGTGACGGCCAGTGTCTTGATGCCTACAAGAGCTGCGATGACGGCCCAAGTGGCGGCGGCTCCGAGGTTGAACGCGAGAGGAATCATCGCTTGCAGCATCTTTTTGAACGGCCTCCCGAAGGTACGTCCTGGAAAACGGTGAGGAAGAAGGTGATACCTATGTCTTTTTGTTTTTATATATTTTTTTAATTTCTTAAAAAATTGATTTAAAATCTAAATTAAAAACTAAAAACTAAACATTAAAAATATAATCTATGCCGCTGCAATGAGGCAATGTGCCCAGAACGCTGGCTGCGTTACCCCGCTGAATAGCCAAACTTATATGTTGGCCGAGGTAACTGCCAGCCCTCCGGTCACCTGTGGACTCTGTGAGACGAGAAGATAGATCCTTAAAAAAGGATCTAGCATCTTAGCCAGGGTTTCAACACCAAAAGGCACAAAAATTCAATTATTTTCTATAATTTCATATTTGTGCCTTATGTTTCAATTAATTAAAATATCATTTATGTGGCCTATTCTGTCTATTCAATTTAGGTTGACGGGCCCTTTCAAACAAATAATGTCGAATAACTATTATTATACCGTAGTAATATCTAGATAGATAGATAAATTCTTTATTTCGTTGCGTGCGGGATTGAACCCGCGACCCTGTACAAGTCGGAGGTCTAATCTATCTGTGGGGGCTATGTATGTATAGGCTATGTACTAAGTATGTAGAGTATAGAGAGATAAAGAGTTAGTTTAGTAATTTAGTTTAAAATTAATCTTATTATCGATATAATAATATGAAAAAAAGAAAACGATCATTACTAAATAAGCCGGAGCCCGGAACCTCTCAGTATATATTTGTATAGAATCTAATCTTACCGAACGAACCTATGGTAGAGTCATCCTCGTTACTTGTAACGGACAATTACGACGACTTCTAACTTCTAAAATGTGAAGACGTAAGGGTGGTTTCAGACCGTATGTTTGAAGTGAAAACTTCTTTAGGCGCGTTGAGCTCTTTTTGGTAATTTATATTGAAGTGTAAAACTTCTTTAGGCGCGTTGAGCACTTTTTGGTAGGGGGTAAAAATGTAGATTCGCGTGACCGTAACCGACATGCTCGCAAACAGCAACATGCTCGGGACTAAAAAGTATACAACATTCGAAATTAAACTTTATATTTTTAATAAAATCACTTCTAAGCGCGTCAATGCTCACAAGAGTTGCAGGTGTGGCAAACGTCGCGCCTATACGGGCGCAAAGACGTTAGGGTAGGGTTTTCGAATACCGGTTTTTTTCAATACCGGTATTAATACCGGAAACATTTTTTTCAATACCGGGATCCCGGGATCCCGGTATTTTTATTTTTATTGGGAAAAACTTAAAATTAGATATATTGTTTTTAACTTAAAACTAGTCTTTTCTGAAGGAAACTGCACCATAAAAAACAGTTTTCCATAAAAAACATTTTTTCACCACATTAACTCCAAAAGAGCACTTTTCTGCTTAAATTCAATGAAGGAATGTCATATTTTTACTCGTAGAAATACATAGTTTAGTCAAAACACAAATTAATTAAAAATTCAATAGTTATTTTTTAAAAGAAAATAAATCATAATAAAAAAATTGCATTGGATAAAAAACCGATTTCTGAACGTTTCATGAGTCAATGAAATAGAAATGCCAACCCGCAGGGTTCTAAATTCAAACACAATTTTTTCCCTCTGATAGATCAAAAATGATTTATCTTCACTGGTTTTCAAGCAATAAAGATGCTTTTATTGAGCTAATGTGCTTAAGATACAAGTTTTAAACTTAGCTGAATAAAAACAGTGGCATGTACCAAGAAATATATGCAATAGTCACTGTTTCGTTTATAGTGTCACCAATACCGGTATCCCGGTATTAGTCCTTTCAATACCGGTATTGAAAACGGACGAAAAAAGTCCGGGATCCCGGTATTAACCAATACCAGGATCCCGGTATTGGAAGCCCTAGTTAGTAGGCTCAAACTGAAGCTGGTCCATTCTGGAAAAGGCGTGCACAGAATCCCAAGCACTGGAGAGATCTGGAGAAGATATTTGCCGCGAGGCACGCATAGCTAAGGGACTTTTTGCCATATATTTTTTTATATAAACGAGCATTGTAAAACCTCTGTAATGAAAGGTTATTTTATTGAATTTTTATAGGGGCCTATACGCGCTTTCAAAAACGAGCTTTTAAATAAACGCGCCGAAATAACGCGAATCTGAAACCACCCTAAAGCCAACTTAAAACATTTGTAGCGTTAGTATACTTATTAACAAGGTTAACCAAATTTATTTATGCAAATGAAGTTTGAATTTGAATTTATAATTTTTACGTCAAACTTAATGATGCGAGGCATCAGGGTCACGGCTTCGATACCTGTTAATATTGTGCGGTTATAAAATTACCAAAATTGGCCTAGTTACAAGTAGGTACAGTAGAGTTTTAATCTGTGATTCGGAGAAAAATACGTCATACTGAATAGTGACATTCCGTTACGTTCCCCACAGCGGAAAACATTTTGTAGTCTAGGCTCAGAAAATTTTGGTTTTGGGTTTGGTTTATTACTTAGTAATAAACTAGCCGATGCCCGCGACGTCGTCCGTGTGGATTCAGGTTTTTTTGGTTCTCGTATTTCGTTAATTTACCGGGATAAAAAGTCTAAGGGTTTCTAAAAAACGCCGTTCTTCCCCGAGATGCAACCTATCCCTGTACCAAATTTCATCACAATTGGTTGGATAGATGGGGCCGTGAAAGCGTAACAGACAGACAGACAGATAGTTACTAATACTAGTATGGTATATAGATATAGTTATAATACTAGTATGTGTATGGATTTACTTACATATGAAAAATCATACGAAAACCAACATGATACGTGTTTTTAACCGCCTCGTCGGTCTAGTCTAGTGGTTAGCATGTTCGACTGCGGCCGACGAGGTCCCGGGTTTGAATCCCGGGTCGGGCAATAAATTAAGTATTGGGCTTTTCTGACTAGAAATTCTCAGTACTAGCCCGGAGTTAGGAAGTTGGCGGTGTTTCACCCCCGTGCCTCGGAGAGCACGTCAAGGATCGTTCTAGGTTATTATCACTAACATGATAATAGTCGCCAAAGCCCGCCAACCCGCATTGGATTAGCGTGGTGGGTCTAAGCTGTAATTCCCTCTCTCCTATGAGAGTGGAGGCCTGTGCCCAGCAGTGGGACGGTTACAATTTCGCATACCTACTTCATAGAAAACCTACATCATGAAATTGAATAGGATTTGACGTTCCACTTTTCAGGAAAAGCGAAGTTACATTAACCTCAATGATGTGAAATCGATGAAAATCGATTTTCCTCTCGTACTCAATTCCTCTCTAGAGTCTCTAGACATGTACCTAATCAATGGGTGGGTAGTGGGTACCAAGATATAGCCTCGTTGTAATAGGTAGTAGGTAAATGGGGCTGATTCTGTATAAAACAATCTCTAAACTAAACTAATGGCAGCTTTAAATCTAGTTCTGTCCCTTTCCGTAGGAAGTATTATGAAAGGATTAGCAATATTTGTAATGCTCTAATTTTAGATTAGTTTAGAGATTGTGCACTACAGAATCAGCCCCAGTATCTAGTTTCAACACTACTTCATAGATTTAGGATTGGTCTCCGCCGCGCTGCAATTTGTAAAAAATCTAGGTAGGTAGGTATGCACTACTTATATTATACAACGCGACAGTGCTAGGGCTTCCAATAACGGGAACCCGGACTTTTTTTGCCTGTTTTCAATACCAGTATTGAAAAGTCTAATACCGGGATACCGGTATTGGACACTATAAACGAAACAGTGACTATTGCATATATTTCTTGGTACATGCCTCTGTTTTTTATTCGGCTAAGTTTAAAACTTGTATCGTAAGCACATTAGCTCAAACATAGCGACTTTATTGCTTAAAACCAGTGAAGAAAAGTCGTTTTTGTTCACTCAACAACAACACAAAAATTAGTGTGATACCGGGATCCCGGTATTGATAAAAACCGGTATTCGAAAGCCCTAGTCACAGTGCGTTTGTTTGCTAATAATATGTCCATCAATCACGCCGCAGCAGAGCAACGTACCTAACGACGTATATTTTGCTTGGATACAGGATAGGTATAATAAAAACCTGGAGACGTGGAGAGTAGCATAGGCTATACTTTTTATTTGTATCCCAGGAAATAATCAAATCATGGGATTTTGAAACTGAATCTACACGGACAAAGTCGCGAACCAAAAATCACGTCCTCTGTTGCGGCGTGATTGAAGGACAAACCAACAAACAATCACACTTTCGCATTTATAATATTAGTATGATTATGTACTTACCTACTATGCATACGGAACACCTATATTGGTCATTTGTATGTTAGAAAGTCAATTAATTATTTACACTTCTTTTTACAATCGCGTGAGTCTATTTTCTTTTTTTAACACAATTTACCTACAATAGAAAGCGTTCTAATTAATTACTACACAAAATCTATACTTACTATAATAATAATTATAAAAATGCGAAAGTTTGGATGGATGTTTGTTACTCAATCACGCCAGAACGGCTGAACGGATCTGGATGAAATTTGGCACAGAATACTTAGATTATTGTCAGGAATAACACATAGGCTACTTTTTATCCCGGAAAATTAAAGAGTTCCCGCGGGAACCAAAAACCTCAATCCCAGCAGACGAAGTCAGGGCATCAGCTAGTAAAAATACATTTACCTAACTCTACACAAAATAAATACATATATACCTACTACACATACTTATTATAAAGCGACTTTTTAATAGTTAACTACTTGACTTGCAAGTACATATAATAATTAATAAATACTTGCAAGTTGCAACTCAGACATTTTAAAATTTTACATATTATATAACTTTAGGTTTTGACATTTTGATTTTAATTAATTTATATTTTCCTTAAATTTTAAGATATCAATTATTTATGATTACGGTTTATTGATTCCCGCGGGAACTTTTTAATTTTCTGGGATAAATAGTATGTCCTTCCCGGGGTTACAAACCATCCCTATACCAAATTTCATCAAATCGATTGAACAGATGGCCCGTCAAAGCGTAGCAGACAGACAGATAGAGACACTTTCGCATTTATAATAGGTATTAGTAGGTATGGGAGTGTGGTTTTTGTTTCCATTGCTTCGTACCTCTGTTGCACGCCCGAAGAGGCAATGTATTAATGCAATTAATTAATTAGAATTTGAATAAGTACCTACTGTACTATTGGTTTAAACAGCCGACCTCGTATACGGGGTCGCGGGTTTTTTCCCCGAGCACGCATTTCCAACTTATCGGAGTTGTGTGCAAATTTCATCCATTCAGCCGTGATTGAGTAACAAAAATATCCATCCACCCATGCAAACTTTCGCTTATTTTATAATATTTGTATTGTAGGTATATATCTCATGGCACGTTTTTGCCGCTAACTAGACAATTAGCCATGGCCAAAGCCTACAGGGGTACAAGCCAGCTGGGTCAATTTGGGAATTTATTAAATCTGAGTTTTCTCTGGTCTGGTCGGCTTCCGCCGTGACTAGTTTTAAACAAAAAACATCCGTCCGGGCACAGACACACAGATAGACACGTCAAACTTAAAACACTCCTCTTCTTGCGTCGGAGGTTGTAAAACTTTTATTGAACATTTGGATCATGTTTCACATAGCAAGCCATAATTTTAGTTTTAAAATGTTTTAGTAATAAAAAAAACCTGGCTGAGTTTGTCGTGGGCTCTTCTCAGACCAGGGCGCGTTTGGAACCCCTGTAGGTTTAGTTTTAAGATACCGTGGTTAATTATCACCATCACGTCTTATGCTTTGTAAACATGACGTTCAGAAGGTGTACTGTATTACCTATTTTGATTAAATATTTTGAGTTTGAGTTTTTACCAACCCTTTAAATTTCCCACCCAGTACACTCACCTACAGAAGTGTCTTCCTCTAACGGTAAATGATAACTTTCCGCATCCCATATACTAACATCACTTTGGTCTCCATTAACACTTTCGTTCTTAAATAAACCTACATTTTTGGTATAATTCAATTGACTATCAAAATAATTATTACTAAAACCTAAACTAGAGTCCGTATCACGTATCACTTTTGCCGCAGAACTGGGGCAACCGAGAAAAAGTAAAAACAAACAAGCAAAAGTCATACACACGTCGAATTTTCTCGTGAAATTGTACAATAATCTGTGGAAGCATGGTATGAACCACTTTATTATCTCCTTTAAATCCATTTTGGGTTGTTAAACTGTTGGTTTTCAGTTAAAAATCACTGTGCACGTATTTTTTAGTTAATAAAAGTTGTGAAGACGTCATTTCGCGCGCGACGCTGCGTCAGAACTGACAAGACAAGATAACTGTGCTGGTAGGTGCATTGCCCGCCTAACCATTTCTTCTTTCACTTGGGATGCCCATTCACGGTAAGACAGTAAAATCAATATTGTATAAAAAAGTAAGTAAAAAAAAAAATTATACAGCTGGCGAAACAATCTGATAATGGGACGTTATGCGTCCTCATCATACTATATTAAAAATGTGAAAGTGTGTTTGTTTGTTGGTATATTGGTTTGTTGGTTTTTCCTTCAATCACGCCACAACGGAGCAACGAATCAACGTAATTTTTGGCATGAGTTTAGTTGTGGAACTGGAGAGTGACATGTGCTACTTTTTATCCCGCAAAATTATGGAGTTCCTGCGGAAATTAAAAAAAAAATCCACGCGAACGAATGCGGGCATCAGCTAGTATTAGTTTAGATAAGCTGATACTTTAGGCCTTAGGTACCATTCATCCATCCATCAGCTTGTATGCATATTTGACGACCTCCTTGGCGCAGTGTGTAGCGCTGTTGCCTTAACGTGTGGAGGTCCTGGGTTCGATCCCCAGCAGGGTCAATTTGGGAACTTATAATTTCTGAATTTTCCCTGGTCTGGTCTGGTGGGAGGCTTCGGCCGTGGCTAGTTACCACCCTACCGGCAAAGACGTGCCGCCAAGCGATTCAGCGTTCCGTTACGATGCCGTGTAGAAACCGAAGGGGTATGGGTTTAATATAACTGTCATGCCCCTAACAGGTTAGCCCCCATCTTAGACTGCATCATCACTTACCATCAGGTGAGATCGCAGTCAAGCTAGCCTGTAGTGGATTTAAAAAAAAATGCATCCTCTGCTGGACGTAGGCCTTTTCGAGAGCGCGCCACCAAACACGGTCCTCCGAGTATATAGGTACCTATGACCAACCTTTGAAAAACCTTTCTTAAACGCGTAGCGAGTAGCGACACAATTCTAGTGATTTCAAGGAGCCGCTCTAGATTCCAGCGGTTCAGTGGAAGTCTCAACAAAAGACTAGAGATCATTATCCAGCCTTGGATGTCTATCGGTTTCGACGACTACGAATTCGATGAAGGAAAATATTAAATTTAAAAGTATTTATTGTATTTTCTATAATAGACGTCAGTGATGAGTAATGTTTGTTTTTGCTATGTGAACTGTTTATTTCTTGTGATTTTCTTCGCTAGTGTCTGTGTTTTGTATGCTATTTTATCAGTATTTTGTAAACTGTTTGGGCCTTAATAAATTTAAAAATTTTGCCGATAGAAGAGAAAACGAATATTTAAAAAAAAAAATATAAACCTTAAAACTAAGGCATAAAGTTTAATGACGAATGTAGTATATTTATATTTAAGACCTTTCGTCTTCGTAACAACGCGAGCATGTCGGTGTCGATGACGCGAATCCACAAGTTTACCCTCTACTAAAAAGTGTTCAACGCGGCTAAAGAAGTTATCACTTCAAAAAAATAACTACAAATAGTCTATTGACGTTTGTATTTTTCTAGCCGACTGTACTAAGGCGACGAAACTCATCATATACACGATACATCTGTTCTCATGATATACACGAAACTGTATATCATGAGAATCGACAAGACAGTCGCACGATCCTAATGAAGATATAGTCGTATACAGAATAGGCGGCTTTAACTTACAAGTTAAAAACAATTGAAGCTTTACAACGGACCGACCGACTGATTTTATTTATTTAATTAAATTGTGATGGATGATGAGGCTATTTTTATTTCCTTGTAAAGATATTTGGATGGAAAACTACTTGGACTTTATTTTAACATTTTTTGCGCATTCACGTCGCTGTAGAACCACAGCGTAAATATACTACTTAGGTACCTATACCGAGTGTGCATTGTACCTAAATTGAATAAATATTGAAAAGGAAAAGGTGACCGACTTATCTACCAACGCACAGCTCATTTTGAAATTTGTGATACAGATAGCTATTATGACGTCCGCTAAGAAAGGATTTACCCCCTTAGGGGTAACATTTTCAAAAATCGGGGTTTGAAATTTGTGTAGTCCATGCGCACAAAGTCGCGGGCAAAATCTGGTAACAGATACAATACGTAATACGTATACTAAGGAGTTCTGTACCACAGAGTACGTATATACTCGTGTGTCTGTACAATGCAGCATCAGGGTTGAGGAGTTGGGACTCACAATTGAATCGTATACACGTCACTTGGTATCTATTAGGTAGGAATTCACCATTAAAATTTCCTAACTCCCTATGGTGGAAGAGTTCTGTACCCTGCAGTATCATTGCAGTAGATTGGGGATTTGGAGTCAGAATTTTTGGGACCGTCGCGAGGTTCCTATTGTATTTTTATGTCTTATGTAGCAATAAAGAGTTTATCTATCTATCTATCTTCCTCTAACCACTGAATATTATTTTTTTCAATTCAGTTCAGAAACAACGGAGATAGGTATGCACCGACATACATTAAAAAATTAAAATACGCGCCGAATTGAGACCCTCCTCCTTTTTTGCAAGTCGGTTAAAAAAAACTTTCGCTTCAATTGTCTATTGCTACCGTTAAAGTATGCTTCAACTAAGTTAATGCTTAGTATCCTCATTCCACAATCCACAAAGAATATGTAAAAATATTCGAAAAGGAATTTAGAAAGTCAACGAAGGGAAATCCTTTAGAATACGTACACCTAATACTTACTTAGGGTTTGTTCCGATATACACTGCAAGCACTGTTCAGTGCTCTACTGGGGAGAAATTCGTTCCGTTATGGACTGCCGACTGACAATATACTGCCGCAGTATCCTAGGGAATGAATCCTAGGAATCAATATGACGTCATAAATCGTCAGCATTTTTGTACTGTGAGCAATGGCGTTTTCGAGGTAAGGTGCTCTCCGTTCCGTTGCGTTCCGTTTTAAACAGTAGTCAGTATAGCTAACTACATATAAAGGAACAGCTTCGCAGTAGGTATACTAAATTGACGTCACACCTTACAGTGCTTGCAGTGTATATCGGAACATTCCCTTAGAAAGGTTTTGTTGGAAAAAAAGTTTGCATAATTTTCATAGGTTTATTGTCAACACTTGACCATGAAATTCATAACCATTATATCTACAAATATTTTAAATGCGAAAGTGTGTAAGCTTTTCACTGCCCATTCGTTTCACCGATTTTGACTTTGGTAGATTCACTCGACTATTCGAAAGCACTTGTCAAAGTCAACTTGAATAAAAAAGATTTGAATTTTGAAAAGTTAAAGTAGTCCGGGGATCGAACCCTCAACAATCCGAACAGGAAACCGGGTGTCTTAACTACTAGACTATCACCACTCAGTCCGCCACTATAGGTTATACATATAGGCGTCAGTACTATTATATTATTCTGTGATATAGGTACTTACTAATAATAATATCTAATAAAAACGTTTTTTGAGAAATTCCATCCAAGGTTAGTCCATACTAATGTTAAATGCCCGCGTGGAATAAGTTATTTAATTCCCACAGGAACTCCTTAATTTTCCGAGATAAAATGTAACCTATGTCACTCTCCGGTCTTCAATTATACCCATGCCAAAAATCACGTCAATCCGTTGCTCTGTTGTATTGTAGCGTGATTTAAAGACGAAATTTGGATTTGGAAATTTAAAGATGAAATTTGGTATAGAGGTAGATTACATCCTGGGGAAGGACATAGGCTTTTTAGCTTAGAGTTCCCCGGGAATCAAAAAAAACGATTGTCACGTGGACGAAGTCGCGGTCTGTATTTATTTTTTCTATGGTCGCGGTCATCATCTAGTTAAAAATAAACTAAATATCCCAACATGCGCATCGAACCGGATTTTTTTAAACATATTTATTATTTTCCATCGTAATATTATATCCCGTATCAATTTCTGACTCATAGTAAATTAAAAAGAAACAAAGATAATTATGACAATCATAAAGTGAAAGTTAGTTATTAGAAATTTTTGAGAACGTTAATCAAACTTATATTATTTTACCCACCTACTTACTAACTTTTAGTTCGTTCGTAACGTTTTATTTGAGTAGATAGATATCACATATCATAATATTTATATTTACTAGCTGGCCCGGCCCAGTTCCCACGCGTGATCTTAAATACTTACTATATACAGCACGTCTATTCCACTAGTGTCCAGTCGTTCGTCCTCTCAACAGACATCTGACCACGTCAGAGGTAATATGAATTTTAAAAATTGGCTGCCTATAGAAGTGAAAACGAATATTATTTTTTATTTTTTAAATTATTTAAAAAAAAAGATACCAATTAAATTTTAATTACGAATGTTATATATTTAGATTTTAGACCTTCTTATTCTTTATATACGTCTTCGTAACAACGCGGTGACGGTGACGCGAATCCAAAAAGTGCTCAACGCGGCTAAAGAAGTTTTCACTTCAAAAGCTTCATAGAATATAGACATCCACACATCACAGGACTACTGAAAGGATCGCCACAGAGCACGGTCTTGCTTCCAGCGGCTCCCAGCTATCTCCCTTGAGATCTTCCGTCCACTTAATCGTCCATCGCTAGCGTCTAGTCCTTTGTATAATTAAAAGTCCCACAAACTTGACAGCGCCGCTAGTCTAAGTTAAAAATAAAATTAAAACA
Organism: Erebia aethiops; assembly: GCA_923060345.2. Classification (NCBI taxonomy): domain Eukaryota; kingdom Metazoa; phylum Arthropoda; class Insecta; order Lepidoptera; family Nymphalidae; genus Erebia; species Erebia aethiops. The sequence goes on along the minus strand of OV281087.1, from coordinate 6,096,471 downwards.
AAAAATAAACAGGCATAAAAAATTGTTCCAAGTTTGGCCACTGAGCCAGATAAATTAATGGGACTATAATATCCTTTAATATCCCCTGGTAGGTAAGGGTGCCTTTCCACTTGAGCTACGTTACTTAGCAAAAAATTAAAAACTAAATTAAATAAAATAGTCCACAAAGTTATGACACCCGGTGGCCCAAATTGGAACTAATTTTTAATATAAACCTGTTATAATTTTGCCTGTTTTTTTAAATTATTTTTAATATAAACTAGCGACGCTGACTGCCAGATAAGTTCTATTATATATTTCTAATTTTGGTAGCGAGAACTCCTCTAGTTGAGGGTGAAGGCCTCCTTCAGACCAACCGTCTCTGTTTTTGAGGCCAGTTTTTACCAGCGAATTTTGTTATCATCATAGTAAACTATTAGATCTATTTCGCAATTTATAATCAAAGCAATTATCTATTAATTAACAGCCGGCACATAACGTTTGCTAATCGGATGGAACCAGCAGTGAAAGTGACGGTATGATCTATGTGCAGCGTGCAGGAAACGCACGCTTCACTGTCGGTGTACCCTTACCCTAAGAATTAATTCGATTGATCGATTCGATTCGTTTATGAATTCGATGACATTAGCGTCAAAGTAAAATGAACCTTTACTTCATTACGCTACGCTTAGAGTATGGAGGGTAGAGGTAGCTTAAAGGGACGATTGGCCTAGTTGCGACAACGCATATCAGTCGATAGCGATTGTTAAGCAACCTTGACCCAAGTCGATAATTGAATGGGTGACCGATTTTTGGCCTTTTTATTTCCTCCGTGTTTCAGGGAGCACGTTAAGCCGTCAATTCCGGTTATTATTACTAACATCTGAATCGTTAGAAACCTAAGAGTTGAAATAGTGCCTTCTCTTAGTCGAACTGACACATGTTTATTATTTAATTCGTCGTTGAGTCGTATGCGAAAGGACCTGGGAAGTGGGAACCCACCTCATTATTATCCCAAGAAAACTCCTACCATTATATGATTAATGGAAAGTGGTCACGACCCTCCATTAGGAATTCGAAGCAGAGAGAGAGAAAATGAAATGAAATAACTTAGAGCTCAATTTCGAGTGTGCATTCATATACTTTTACGTCATACGTGTACGATACGATTCCAATTTAAATCAATGTCAAGGTTCAGTTACTTTGACGCTAATGTCATCGAAAGCTTATACTATCAATCGAATAAAAACTTAGGGTAAGGATACTTGTTACTCTTCACTGAGTTCGGTAGCTATAGTTTTTTGATTAATCTATGGTTGGGTGCAGTCCACTCTTTCTTTTTAGCCTGCGATTTCGCTCAATCACTCAATTTGGGCATGTAGTTGATGTAATTTAAATAAAACTGAAACCATTACGTACCAAGTATTATTTTTCAATTAATGCAAAGAAATAAAATAAGGAAAAAACCAATTTTTTTCGTACAAATAACTTTTATTTATTTTAATCATTTCAATTTATAAATAATTCACAACTAGAAACCTAAAACGTTTGAAACTATTCTAAAAAACTGGAACTTCAAGCGTGCGTGGATCGAAGAATAAATGCCGAAATCATTACATTTATCAAGTTTTTTATAATAATAATATAATTATAGGCTGTCTAGTGAAAACTGAGAGTAGATTATATAACGTTTTTCGTAATTGGCAACACTGAGGCCTTGCAAAAATCAAGGCAAAAAAAGTCGTGCAGTGTCGTTGGACAGTAAGAACCGTAAGAACATAGTTACTTTCGCTATTTTATTAAGAAATAAAAAATAAGAAACAGCATAATTATGTACGAAATTTTTCGTGAGCTGTTTCGAACCTACGACGCTCTTTTCCCACTGAGCTACTCGGAGCTATAGTACCACAAACTTATCTGACCCGGTGACAGCGTCGCTAATAGATATGAAAAAAAAAAATTAACAAGCATAAAAAATTGTTCCAAATTTGGCCACCGCGCCAGATAAGTTTGACGAACTGTACTTGGTAAATTAAATTGATACACAGCTTTAGTTCTAAGATACCGTAATTGATAAGCACCTTTACGTCTTATACTTTATTGACTTTAAAAAAGCGGACAATGTGCCTAATATTGAATAAATAAACATTGAATTTTGAATTACACGTACAGCCCCACCAACTTATCTGACCCGATGGCCAAAATTGGAACAAATTATTATGCCTGTTTAGTTTTTGTTTTTATTTTATTTTTAATGTTTACTAGTAACGCTGTCACCGGGTCAGATAACTTTGTGGGACTATACGTTGTCTCTCTCTATCTATACAAGAGAGAGAGAGAAACAGATCAACGCTTTCTTTTTCTCGTAAGTCTTTCCAGACCAGCAGGCTTAGCATGCGCACAACGAGATATCTCGCGACGAGAAAGAGAGATGTTGTCGTTGCCGGCTAATGTTTCGTTTACCCCTAACATGCACAAAATGCGGTATATTACGAGAAAAAAATAGTCGGCATGTAAGGGTTCGTAGAGAAAAATACCACAGATAAGAAATATTACTTTTATCTCTACTTTTGACGTAAGGAGACAAGTCATGTGTGTAACCACGTTAGCTTCGGCAGATAAATAGAGATAACGGGTAGACATAATTTTACACGTGCGCATGCTAGCCCTACAGGTCTACGTGTACTAAAAAAAACTAGTACATTTGAGGATACCAGACGAACTTTTTTTCCTACCATTTTACATTCCCAGCTTTTACTAGTCAAACTAGCAATTTAAAAAAAAAAGGTTATGTACACAAGCCACAGTTATTAAAAAATGAAGTTTTGTTTTTGAATTTGATATTACAATACAATAGTCATATCACAGAATGATTCATCTATTATTATATTTACTATGATATAATTAATAGTTTATTTATTGTTCATATTGAAAAATATTTTTACTATTTGTTAAGTTCAAAATCGCAAATTAAACAATTTTTTATCAGCCATACAGATAAAGTTTAGTTTTTGAAAAAGTAATTTTATATACAGGCACTTTTTATGAAAATTTCTCGAATAATATTTTCGATTCGTAGCCTTTAAAAATGAGACAAAAATTTGAATTTTGTTTGTTTTAAACATTTTTTTTAAATACAGATTATTCTCCAGAACTGGTTAAAATCGACCAAAAAAAATACATCCAAACTAAGAATAGGAATACCGCCATATTGTGACGTTTTTGCTGCAAATATATAACTTCGCTGCTTTATATGAAGCTAGCGTTCGACTTTCATACATACTTTACCCCTATACATACAAACCCCTATTTTACCCCCTTAGGGGTTGAATTTTCAAAAATCCGTTCTTAACGGATGCCTACGTCATAATAGCTATCTGTATGCCAAATTTCAGCCCAAATCAGTGGTTTGACTGTGCGTTGATAGATCAGTCAGTCAGTCAAGATCGAGATCGCAGTCAAGGGCTAGCTTGTAGTGGATTAAAAAAAAAAAGTCACCTTTTTCCTATTATATATTTAGATTTTTTGCAGTAAACCTTAGTTAAATAATGTAAAAATAGTAATTTGTGAGATGGTGATAGTAAAAAAACCCCCGGCTTAGTTTTTGGTGGGCTCTTCTCAGACCAGGGCGCATTTGGAACCCTCGCAGCTTTAGTTTTAAGATACCGTAGTCAATTATCACCATCACGTCTTATACTTTGTATATTTGACGTTCAAAAAGTGTATATATATATGTATAGGTACGAATTTTTAATTCTTTTACTTTAATTAGGTATTTGACAAATAGTCAAAACAGCAACTTTTTCCCAAACTTCAAAACACGACGTGCTTAGTATGAGATTTTGTATGAAATATTGAATATTGACGTAATCAAAGTTCGACGCACTTTTTTACTTTAATTGATAGTTTAAAATGGTTATTCAACATAAAACTAAGAAGGGACGTGGATATTACGATCTTTGGGGAATCCCCTATTTAATAAACACTAAAAAATAATTTATATGACTGGTAGTCAAATATCCAATCACCTCTGATTGGTTAACACTCTTCCGCTATTGGCCAAAATCTATTGACGCAGCGATAACACAAATATTCAGCCAATCGCAAAAATTGAGACTGTACAATGATTGATGTAGCTTTTACATAATAGGGATGATGATGCCTATGCCAAAAATAAATAATTTCTTACTGATTATTAAATAGAGGGTCTTCAAAAAGACCTAAAATTCACATCCTCGGTTAGTTTTAAGTTTAATAACCATTTTAAATTACAGATTAAAGAAGAAAAGTACGTTGAAATTTGATGACGTCACAACTATGTATTTCATACAAACTTCTATACTAAAAGCGTGTTTTTAATTTTGATAAAGAGTTGCTGATTTGATTGAGTTGTTATCATCAGAATTCTCAAATGTCAGTAGCGAGTTGATGGGTCGAGGTCATTGGCTTTCCTATTCTCAGTTTGGACCCGTTATAACATATTTAAATTAACAGATATAAGTGGGTAGGTATGTTTTATCATCTAGCTTAATTATACAAATACATTATTAAGTTGGTGCGATGCATTATTTTCTCCAATGGCGTGGTATTTACCTGAAAATAAAAAAAAACAATGTCATTTTGGAGCCAGAATATGTAAGTTTATGGGAAATTCTGAGAGACCCAAAAACTTCTCTAGGTTAGCTCCAAAACAGTCACCATTATTTTTTCAAACCACCGAGTTTCTTGCTGGTTCTTCTCGGAAGGAATGCCATTCCGAACCAGTGGTAGATTCACTCGAAGATTCAAAATCACTTGTAAAAGTTTATTTAAATAAAAATATTTGAGCTTTGAAGCAGTAATAGGGAAGTTTTTGTTCTGTAGGTGTATTTAAGGCTGTCTCAGAGGTTTTGGGGCTGTTTCGGGAGAAGAAAATATTTCTAGTAAGTGAATAGTCCAGGTTTTAATCGCTTTCGTGTTTTCGGGGAACTTTAAGTACGTCATTGGGATTTTTTGATTTTTTTATTATGAAGCGTTTGGAGGATTATAGTTATTTTATGAGAAAGTATTTCTAGTGAGTGAGTAGTCTAAGTTTTTATCACTTTCTGACATTGATATAGTATTATGTAGGTACTAGATGGGCCCTTTCATAGAAAAAAAGGTGGGCGTCCGACTTGTGGTGCATGCCCCTCACCTGCATAACCCTGTCCTAGTCCCCGCCATAGCGCTGTCCCGCTTTTCAGACTAGATGGCGTTAGTTTACTAAGTCTACATTCTTTGTTTGACAGGGCCCGTCTATGTAAATTGAGGTCGTTGCTTTTTGAGATTTACTTAGCACAGTTACCTAAATACCTAGAAACGAGGTGTCATACAAACGAACATACTTACATCTGCTGCGTAGAGTTTCCATTCCACGTGTTATTATCATCGTCGTCCGCTCTATCAGCCGTGACTCTATGGAAGTTCCCCCGACGCCTGACAGCCCCAGGGGTTGAGGGGTTCGGTGGGGGGTTAGGGGTAGCTGGTCTGTTTGAGGGTGAAGGGAAGAAGCGGCTTCGAAGCCAGGTGTAGAGCTGGTATGATGGGTCCAGCACGATCGAGGTGAAGATTTGCGTGACAAAGGCTGTGGAGGAAACAAGATAAAAATGTTTAAAAAAATTGCCGATAGAAGTAAAAACGAATATTTAAAATAATTAAAATATAAACCTTAAAACTTTAAAGTTTAATTACGAATGTACTATATTTATATTTAACACCTTTGTCTTCGTAACAACGCGAGGTGTCAGTCACGGTTACACATCACTTTTAAATATAAACCCTAACACAAAGGCATTAAAGTTTGATTACGAATGTACTATATTATTTATACTTAAAACCTTTTGTCTTAAGAAAAATGGTGTCGCGTGACCGACGCGCCTAAAGAAGTTTTCACTTGAAAAACTTTAACCGGACTATTGAAATAATATTGCAAAATTGTTTTTCAATACAGTTGTAGTGCCCACATCTAGGCTTTGCAAAATTATTAATTCACTAGATGATGCCCGCGACTTCGTGCGCGTGGTTTAATTTTTTTGATTCCTGCGGGAACTCCTTAATTTTCCGGGATAAAAAGTAGAATATATCACTCTCCAGGTGGTAACTAGCCACGGCCGAAGCCTCCCACCAGACCAGACCAGGGAAAATTCAGATATTATAAATTCCCAAATTGACCCTGCCGGGGATTTCGTATAGTATTTTGAGGTTGTATTTTATTTTATATTGTTTTATATTTTAAGTATTTTATAATATGGGGTTGCTTGCCTGAAATAAATGAATAAATTTTAAAAAAAACATGATGGTGATAATCAGTTATACTTAAATTAATTTATGCTATTTTTTGCGGAATTTGTTGCGATCTTGATGAAATTTTGTACAGGGATATGTTGTATCCCGGGGAAAGACATAGGCTATTTTTTATCCCGGAAAATTTAAGAGTTCCCGAAGGAATCAAAATCCTCAATCCACCCGGACGAAGTCGCGGGCATCAGCTAGAAATGATATAATAACTTAATTATTTCAATGTATATGTTGTTTAAACTACTTACTGATAACAGAAGCGAACATATTAGGAGTGGCGGCGACAGTGTCGGTCCGTCGTTGCAGAACCAACAGGGCTGCAGACGGCGCCAACTGTAGCTCCAGCAAAGTTGCATCGGTTTCGGTCAACTCGCGGCGCGGAAACGCTGTCCAGAGGGAAAATGAGGATCTTGACATCTAAGAGAGACAAAATAAGGGTTATTTTTGCAGTTTTGAATAACATTCTCAGCACACGGTACTAGTTACATGTACTCGTACTATGCGCATGACGTCATTTTAAAGAAGATTTTGCATCATATATCTATCTATATATATAAAAATGAAACCCGTTTTCCTTGGTCACGGCATCACGCGTGAATGGCTGGACCGATTTCACTAATTCTTTTTTTGTTGTATTTGTCGTAGTTTGTCCGTGACTTCACAAATATTAAGGTTTCCACTGAAAACCAGCGCTGCAGCCTGCTGTAGCATGATGCTGAGCTGGAGACCTGTATTTGGTCACACAACTTTGTTGCTGCACCTGATGTGATAGTTTCTTGACTAGTACTTAGATTGTGATCAAATAAAAAACATTTTCTTTCTTTCTTTCGAATAAAGAGTTTTATTAACTGTCGATGTCAACATGTATACTGCGCGTGAAAATATGCTATTGCGCGTCTTGCGGTTAACTTCAGATGCGACTATTTGATTGGCGCCAGATATACTTGAAGGGTCCCAAACTTGGACGAATTAACCACGGGACGCGTGATATCCTCTAGCCGCGAACTGTGGCAGTTTCGCCATTTATGATATTATGTTGTCATAGTGATCGACTTTTGCATGCAGTAGTGTCAATAACTGGGCAGACACAAGGCACTCTCCCTTCGCCCCGCAAAAGTTAGTCGAACGTGATTTAATACAATTTTCTTACGTTTCCTATTCCGTGTTTATTTCACCCAAGGTTCCAAAAGAACGATTCCTTTGGAACCCTTCAAGCGCGGGGGTCTAACCAATACCTGTAAGTTATCAGCGACATATCTCTGAACATCCCCCAAGGTGGCGGTGACTTCAAAGTGGGCAGTGTGCGCCGCGCCGTCCGGCAACTTGAACTGTACGCGCGCGCGCCCCGAAGTGTCACCCACGCCTAACAAGAAAGCAAGCAAGAAAGAAAGAAATTTGCTGAACTAGATGATGCCCACGACTTCGTCCGCGTGGATAAAGATTTTTTGATTCCCGCGGGAACTCTTTAATTTTCCGGGTTAAAAAGTAGCCTATGTCCTCCCCGGGATACGACTTATCTATGTAGCAAATTTCATCAAATCAGTTGAACAGATGGCCCGTGAAAGCGTAGCAGACAGACAGACAGACACACTTTAGGAGTTGGGACAAGGTCCCGGGTTCGAGTCCCGAGTCGTACCACAAGTATTTTATGACTAGAAATTCTCAATACTAGCCCGGAGTTAGGAAGTTGGCGGTGTTTCACCCCCGTGCCTCGGAGAGCACGTTGAGCCGTCAGTCCCGGTTATTATCACTAACATGATAATAGTCGTTACATAAACCTAAGAGTTTAAATACTCTTAGTCGAGTCGTATGCGGAAGGACGTGGGGACCCACCGCATTATTGAAGTAAAACTTCTTTACGCACGCTTAACTTGGGGAGTAAGGTGGTGAATGTGTGACGAGAGCGTTACGAAAAGTGTGATCGGGCGAGGCGAACGAAAGTGTAGAGGGAGATATAAGTCAGTGAAGATAGAAAGAGAGAGAGTTACGTTTCGTATATTACTGTAGGGGCACGAGAGAGAGGTGCGAGAACACATTTTCTTTCTCTCTTTCCCAGTCTCTCTTTTCCACTCATAGCCAGTTACTAAGCTTTACTTGAGTCGTGTGGTCTAAAGCACACTCGTTTTTTTTTTCCCAAGAAAACTCCTACCATTATTTGATTATTGGAAAGGGGTCACGACCCTCAGTAATGAGGAATACGACGCAGAGAGAGAGAGGAGGGAGAGAGGTTACTTACTAGCGGGCGGGGTGACCTGTGTGGGCGCGGAGGCTGGCGGCGAGGGTTGTTCTCTCGCCTTCCTCTCTGCCCTGTCTTGAGCGATCTGCTCCAGAATGCGCTGTCTTACCAAATTGTTCTCCATTTTCTCGCGTTTTCTTTCTTCCTGGTAAAAAAAGTATATCTTTATAACTAGTGCTTCGCCCCGAACTGAGACCTTGCGGTATCGCCATAACAGAGCGCCATCTATTGACATCATTGTGAAGTTATGTTAAAAATACTGAAGCTCATTAAAAATTAAATAATTTCGTTTCCTTATAATATTTATCTGATTTTAGTTCAATGTTCAAGTACAGAATATAATTCAAATAATTGACCAAGTTTCAAGCTCAGCTTATCAGAAAATTGAGAGTTCTGAGGTCAACTTTGGACGTTAGAAAATCTCCACTTTGATAGCCCCATTTCGTCAATTTTAGGGGAAAAATTAAAAAAAAATTTTTGGACTCTATTCCTAATTCCTAAAAAACGCTTATTTACAATTTTTTTTAAATAATAGGCTAGCGCTTGGCTGCAATCAGACTTGCATGCAAGTGGTGATGCAGCCTAAGATGGAGCGCGCTTGCCTAGAAGATGCCTATTCACTCTTGATTTGAAGGTACCTATATTAAAACGGGAGGGGAAAACGGAAGCCGGAAGGGCATTCCATATCCTAGCGGTTCGAATTAGAAACGAGGAAGCAAATCGCTTCGTACCAATAAACAAAATAAATAAATAAATAAAATCACAGATTTCATACCTGTATTTGCTTCATCTCCTGGTCGGCCTGCCATTTCTTCAGCTCAGCGACGCCTTGACCGACCGCCCGTCTCTCCTTCTCTTTTTGTTTTTCCAACTACGAAGAAAAAGTTATAAATTCAGATCCACCACCACTACAGCCCATTAACGTCCCACTGCTGGGCACAGGCCTCCACTCTCATAGGAGAGGGAATTAGAGCTTAGACCCACCACGCTGCTCCAATGCGGGTTGGCGGGCTTTAACGAATATTATCATGTTAGTGATAATAACCGGGACCGACGGCTTAACGTGCTCTCCGAGGCACGGGGGCGAAACACCGCCAACTTCCATCTCCGGCTGGCACTGAGAATTTCTTATCTGAAAAACCCAATACCTATCAATTTTACGCCCGACCTGTAATCGAACCCAGGGCCTGGTGATCCACAGTCGACCAGTCAAAGTAAGTTAGTAGCGCTGTTAAAAGTAGCCTATGTCCTTCCCCGGTATACAAACTATCCTGATACCAAATTTCATCGAAATCGTTTGAAAATAGCTAGATTTATTTATTAATCTTATAAAATGAACATAAAATTGTGCTTGAAACAGACATTTATAGATATTTTTCAAATGATAAATGATTTATTTATGTCACGTAGGACAACTTGTATCACTTATGATACGTTAAGACTCGTACCACCGGTTCGGAAAACTGTTTCTACTGAGAAGAGCCGGCTAGATACTCAGCAGTTGTTCTTTTATTAAAAAGAAAAAGGTTACAATAATTAAACAATAAATTATTACTATCTTCAAAAGTAAGAAACAGACTGATCTCACCTCTTTCTCCTTCTCTTCCTTCTCTCTCCGTCTCGCTTCGAGGAGTTCTTTAGCTCTTTCCACCTTTTCGTCAACCAAAGTGTCATTTTCACTCTCTTTCACCGGCGCCTGTAAATTGAATAGTAAATATTTAATATATCAAAAATAAATTATTTCTAACTGATTATTAAATAGAGCGGCTTCCAAAAGACCTAAAGAAAAAGCAGTGATAGCCTAGTGGTTAAGACCTATGAAAAAGAGCCTTAAAGCACTCACAGTTTCGGGGGTAGGGGGTTCGCTTCTCTGGCTGGGCCCGGCCTGGTCCACGCGTGGTCGGCGGACACAAACGTCGCCGTCACATATGACGTCATACTCCTGTCCCGACCGCGTCACCTCATGATGCTCCGTCTTTTGGATCTTCGCAGCGGGGCCTGATGAGGTTTCTGCAGTTTTATCAAAATCAGCTCAGATTATTTTGGACTAGCTGTTAAATTTCGCGTTTATAATATTATTAAAAAATTAAGGATGCGAAAGTTTGTATGGATGTATAGATGTTTGTTACTATTTCAAGCCAGAACGGCTGAACGGATCTGGATAAAATTTGGCACAGAGATAGATTATAGTCTGGAATAACACATAGGCTACTTTTTATTTCGGAAAATTAAAGAGTTCCCGCGGGAACCGAAAACCTCAATCCACGCGGACAAAATCGCGGGCAACAGCTGGGTTTAGATTTTTGTACATATTAATATTATAAATGCCAAAACTTCGTTGGTTAGATGGAGTTAACCAAGACGCTAGGCGGCTTGGAATAAAAAATTGGAAAACGAGCGCAAAGGAAAGAGACAGATGGAGAAATCTTCTGGACCAGACCCGGGCCCACAAGGGGCTGTAGCGCCAATGATGATGATGAATATTATAAATGCGAAAGCTTTTTGCTTTGTCGGGTAAAAAATCGACTAGGATGTATCTATGATAGGAATGAGTTTCCCGACTGAAAATTTCAGCTTTTCAGGTCCAAGGGTTAGAGCTGGGCATTCATTGAGTTAGTCAGTCAGTCAGCAATTTACTTGCGATTGTATCAGATGTATTTACCTGGTTCTTCATCCTTGGCTGCTGAAGTTTTCTGTGCAGTCTGTTGTCCACTAGGGGCATTCTGTGGTAAAGTTGGGGCACTCTGTGGTACGGCTGGGGTACTCTGCGGCACTGTCGGGGCAACTTCTGGGGCCTTTTCAACAGGTTTAGGTTGAGACTGTGCCGTCAAGGCCGATGCTTCAGTTTGCATGAAATTAACAGTTTCGTCTTTTATGTTACGAGACGATGTTGACGGTTGTACTGAGTCGGGTTTTTGGTCTTTGCCTACAAAAAATAAAATATGAAAAAAAAAAATTCAAGTATATACATATAAAATACCATAGATGTTAAATCTATGGTATTTTAATTACTATTCTAGTTTTTATAAAATCATTTTGAAATTTATGATTTACTAGCTGACCCGGCGAACTTCGTACCGCCTTAGTATGCAAAATTAAATGTATATTTTTCAATATTTCTGAGAGATTTTCTTAATATTTTTTTCCGTAAGAACCTTCTCCTAATAATAACAAATATAACAAAAAAAGAATTAGTGAAATCGGTCCAGCCATTCACGCGTGATGCCGTGACCAAGGAAAACGGGTTTCATTTTTATATATATAGATTAGTTGTGAATTTATTATTTCAGAGCTTGATTAACAGCCTATTCAAACAATCTCACGATTCCCTAACCTTCAAAGAGAACCAAAGTCTATTGGGTACACTTAGGGTAAAATGTGATCCACCTTGGAGCAAGGTGTGTTACTAGACAAATTGTTATATTCTTAAGACAGCATGTAATAATCTTGGCACTGCATACACACTTAATAAATTTGACCTATTTGGGGGCAAGCTGTGGCTCTTTTTGAGACAGTGTGTAGACTGAGGCAAATCGTTATTATTTTGGGGTATTCCATAGCACACCAGTAGCAGCTAGTTTTCAGAGACTTGGGAAAAACTAGACTACTTTATACTACTACAGACGCACATAAACGTCATGTCAATCAAAAATGCATATAGTCCCAGAAACTTATCTAACCCGGTGGCCAAAATTGGAACCAATTTTTATGCCTGTTAAGTTTGTTTTTATTTTATTTTCAATAGATACTAGCGTCGCCGTCACCGGGTCACATAACTAAGCTTTTGACGGACTATATTTAGGTATTGACAATGGAATCATATTCAAAACACACGAGAGCAATCAGTGGCAATCAAGTCAGATTATAGAGAAAAATATATACATATATATATAGAAGAATAAATATCTATTCAATATAATTTTTGCACATTGTCTCTGACAGTAGATAGCTAGATAAAGTCTTTATTGCCACACATAATATAGAACTAAATTATAAACAAAAAACAGGCGTGTACGGCCGGTCTTATCACAAAAAGTGATCTCTTCCTGGCAACCCATTTCTTAAGGAACTTTAAAAAGGAGCGAGAAAGTGCAACAATATTGATTGAGTAGATTGTGTACAGGAAAGTTTATACTTAATCAACAGTTGTTATAACCCAATTTTGCAAAATAAATGAATTTTTTATGATGGCCGCCTCTAAAGAAATTGACGGGCGCTGAGAATGTAGTTTCTTTACTTATTTGGGGCACACTGTAAAGTTGGGGCAAATAGTGACATTTAACTTACGATGCTCCTCCAGAATGCGATCAATCCTTGTGGCTAATTGATCAGGCTGTACCCCAGCGCACACCACTTCGAGAGGCGTACCGTTGCGTCCGATGAAGAACAGAGACGGTACCGGTACAAACTGGTCTGGTACTGCGATAAGGATATCTGTTGTCTTTTTTTTTGTTAACCTTTTAAATTTTTATTGCAGGACTATTACAATAAAAAAACTTATTAATGCAAACAGAAATATCATTACAATCACGATTCTCTGTGTTGATTATTTGATTTACAACTTGGATGATAAACAAATTATCCATACTTTTTTCTTGCCGGTAGGGTGGTTACTCGCCACGGCCGAAGCCTCCAACCAGATCGAACCAGAGAAAATTCAGAAATTATAAATTCCCAAATTGACGATTGTCTGGGATCTAACCCGGGACGTCCGCACGTTAAGGCGACAGTGCTCAACACTGTGCTAAGGAGATTCGCCGACAGTCTGTGTATGTGTCTGCTATGTTTTCACTGATTTTGATGGATATGAGATAGGGTGATATAATTTCTGTTCCGTTTTTTGTGATGCAGTTTCTTCAAAAAGACAATACATTAGGTCCTATAGTCCTCAGTCCTGAACCGGCTCACGAAAATGATTAAATTATTGTTAGAGAATAGGTAGATTTAATTAAGTATGTATTATGTTAATTTCAGTAGCTGTATATGTTTTTTGTTTTGTTTTAGTTTCCTTTTTTTCGTTCTGTTTATGTATAATTCTAAAAATTCGTAAATAATATTGTAACCTGATACTTAAGACAAATTGGGAAACCGATATGTCTTAGCGGGTATGTGTTACTATAATTTTTTTTTTCTTTGGTTTTGCGATGCTTTTTATGACTTTTCCCATCGGAAAAGTCATATAGACTGAGCCTGGATTAAGATCTATCCAGGTCTTAAATATTTTTCCTTTTTAGGCACCTGAGACAGAAAAATAAATAAATAAATATTCAGATTTTCCTGTAAAATAAACCTTAATGTCAATACAAAAGGATACAAATTTGTGCGAAGAAGGTGTAGTTCTCAGAGCCACTTCTGAGCTTGACTGCAAGGAAGTTGTTCGGGTCTGACAGACGTTTCAACACGGCACCATCATCTAGCGTCTCTGCTAACTCTTTGGAGAGCTGGTTGTCATCTATAATGTAAATCAGCATTTTTCTAACAAGAAATTGTCAGTAGTAGCCCAGAGTTAGGATGTTGGTGGTGTTTCACCCCTGTGCGTCAGAGAGCATGTTAAGCTGTCGGCCCTGCGCCTGATCTTTCTCCGGTCCTGACAGATATTCTGTCCCATCAAGATGACAATTTACCTTCTAAACAGTTTTTACACACCTGCCAAAAAAAGGAGGGGATCAGAATGCCCCAGCTGTAGAATCTACTTGACAATTCAAAAGCACTTGTAAAAGTTAATTTGAATAAACAAGATAGTGTAATGTTTTCAGGGTTCATGTACGTAAGTGAGATTCCTTATTCCACCATAGCTTCTAAATGCTTGAACTAGTGTCCAACCGAAAATTCGGTTTCGGTTTCGGTTTCGGTCGAGTTTCGGCAAAAAAACAAGTATCGGTTTAGTTTCGGTTTCGGCGGCAAACAAAATTACGACCGAAACCAAAACTGCATTCGGGAGTTCTCGCGCTCTCTCTCTCTCTGTGATCGGTGATGTTCGGGACATTTAACCGCGTCCACGTGCCTAATCATGTTCTGACTGGCTTGTGTTTGCAGTTTGTTTTGTTTGTTGTCAGTTGTCGTGTGATTTATTTTGAATTCGGTAAGTTTTATTACGTGATATGACTGCATAGCTATGTGATTTAAAGATAACATAATAAAGACCGACTGATTATAATAACGTTTTCTTTATTTTCCCCTCAAAACATGATACTTGTAAGGAAGTTTCAGTTTCGGTTTTCCCGAAACTGAGACTGTTGCCGAAATTCGGTTTCGGTTTCGGATTCGGTCGTAAAAACCAATTTCGGTCGGACACTAGCTTGAACATATTTAAGTTTAGATGTATGGGGAATCGTTAGAATCCTTACATCCTCCCACTGGATATAATTTTTTTGAAAAATATTCAAGAGTGTTATTTAATTTTTTAAATTATGTTTAAGTACTTGTTTTCTAATTTCAAGTAGGTACAATAGTTTTTATCTTATCTCAGTAATAAAGTATGGCACAACTTTGTGTGTTATACCTCTATAACACACAAAGTCAGAAAAGCACATAAGTTGTGAATTATCACAGTTCAATTAGAGGTGTTTGCCTGAATTTACTGTATTATATCAGCATCATTTCAATATACCTACAATGGAGCTAGAGTATCCTATCATAATGTGAAGACATTATAAGAGACGAAATAGTATGTTTTGTAGAGTAGTCACTAGTCATACTAATATTATAAATGAAAAAGTATGTTTGTTTGTCCTTCAATCACACAATGGAGCAACGGATCAACGCGATTTTTGGCATGGGTATAGTTGAGAACCTGGAGAGTGACATAGGCCACCATTTTATCCCAGAAAATTAAGCAGTTCACGCGAGAATAAAAAAACTTTAAACACATGGACGAAGTCTCGGGCATATGCTAGTAATTATTAATAATCCACTCCTGGTCATTGAAAACATTGGTAAGCAAGAGGCAATGTAAGAAAAGTTGTAAATCCCCTCTGAAGCGGCTTTGAAGTTATTTCTAGACTTTCATAAAAGGGGATTGTATAGGCAACATGAAGATAAGGCCAAAAATTACACATTTAAGTAAACAATAACCGCTTCAAAGCAATGACGACATAGTGACGTAATTTTGGAAAATTGGTCTGTAATATACATTTTAACGATATATCTCTGTGACATTATGAAAAACAGTGGCTAAAAGTTTAATTTCATATGATATTATAGTCCTTAAAGGGATTACCTTCAACGAAAACAACGAAAATAGCATTTTTTTGTTTCGATAGTGTTACGGCCTCAGCCATAGTTCCTCCAAACCAGTGCATTGTGAGTTGTTTTCAGTCCAGTTTTCCAGTGCAGCTGTAATCTTCTCGATACAATTTTGCTATTTTTTTTTACGCTTTTATGTTTTAAACTTTTATTTCACGATTGATCACTGAATACAAAAAATAAAAATATTACGATGACATGACACCATGGATTTTGACAGCTCTGACGTGTGTTTATTTTGGTGCTTGACATTTCATGCCTCAGATTTTTTTAATCTGAGTTTCATGCACTGATTAAAATTTGGAGAAAAAAGATATCCAAAAAAATACATTTGGATTTTACAAATAGTTTATTTTATTAATAATAACAATATTAATTATATTATTGGTAAGATAATAATTTAATGAGATTTAATAAAACTATACAAAATTGTCTATGGTTTTTCCACGTGACCTTGTTACTTGCTACTCGATAATAGATGGCGTTGTATGTTTACAATTTTTAAATAATATAATTAATATTTATTGCTTAATTCTTTATTTCGATTATTTTATAAAATCAAGCAATGAAATTGTTATCTAATAGTAACTAATACATCACAAAATACCAATAACTGTCAGGTCCGGGTTTCGGCAACGGCAGGCAATCCTAGAGAGATTAGCCAACCATCATCGATGCGGGACTCAGATTAAAAATATATTATGATCTGAGGTGCGGGAGCTATTAGAGTGCACAAGTGTGTGCGCAAACACAGGTGCACTCTCTATAGCCCGATGGGACTGAAAATCCGACACGACCGGAGAGAGATCAGGCGCAGGACCGACTGCCCGAGGCACGGGGGTGAAATTTCCAACTCCAGAATAATAATGAGAATTTCTTGTCAGAAAAACCTAATACATACATACTTATGGTTATGGCCAGACCTGGGACTCGAACCCGGAACCTTGTCAGCGGCAGTCGAACGTATATTATGATAAATACGTAGCACTAACAATTCGACCCACAGGCAACACAAACAGTCACACTCATGCATGGAACTAATAAGTAGTACTACGTCCAAAGTACTTAGTAGTTCATGTCGCGCTCATGTCACACTCATATGCAAAAACATCATTCAGCCATATTTAGCCGAGAAGGCGCGAAACCGTCAACGCATTTCGCGCCTCATTTCAAACGAGGCCGATTCCATTTTCAAAGTGAAACTAAAATGTTGCCCGGCAATAAACTACACCAAGTGAAGCGTGTTGCCAGCCTTTGGTAACAAATTGGTTAATTGCGTTCGGTTATTTATAGAGAGGATATGGGACGTCTTATTAGTGATTTGTTGACATGTGTTTAAATTCCTTTTTCTTTTTGGAACATCGTTTTTTGTCACAGCGTAAATGCATAGGTACGTGAGACAACGCATATTCGACTGCGTATGACGAGGCTATTAGACAATTGACGAATTTCTTAGTGACAAAGTTATATGGAAAGGTCCAGCGCCCCACATGTTAGTTTAACTTACACTACTGTATTTAATTTTTATGCCTACGTTTTGTAATATCTGTTTTAAAAAAAAGAGCAACTGCTGCGTTTCATTCCGGCTCTTCTCAGCTGAAATTGCTTTCCGATCAAAAAATGACGTTACATAAGAGACACCTGTATATCCTACATGTTATAAATACATTGAGTTTATTGAGAGGTCCAGGTTTGAATTCTGGATTGGGCCATAATTAAGTATTCTTTTTGCTGCCAAGGAATTCTCAGTATTAGTTACTACTATTACCTATTCTCTGGTATTAGCACAGAATAGGTAATGTATTTATACTACACCCGCTCGGAAAGTACCTTCATTCTTTTTTAAAAACGAGGTAGAAAGTACGTCATTGCACTACAAACCAAATATGCGGGAGGGAAAGATGTATGAAATTTCATTTCTAACGTGCTAAGCGGGGAGAAAAACTATATGAAAATCCATTTCTAACGCGCTGTTTTTTTTAATTTTAAGTAAATTAGGTATATGGACGTCGAGAATTTGGGTATGTCCTTATGGATATAATATTAGAAGCAGCTTCACCATATTTGACATACAAAAGTCAAATATGGTGGATGTCGATTGTCGATGTCAATGTCGATTGTCGATATCGATGTTGATTGTCGATATCGATGTCGTGGTCGGTGTCAATATCGATGTAGATTGTCGGTATCGATGTGTCAATGTCGAATGTCGATTGTCGATATCAATGTCGTTTGTTGATATCGATGTCGTTATCGATGTAGATTGTCAACATCGATGTCGATATCTTTGTTGATTGTCGCTATCGCTATCGATGTCGATGTCGATATCGATAGTCGATATCAGTGTTGATGTCGATTGTCGATATGGTAGTCGATTGTCGGTATCGATGTCGATTGTCGATATCGATTGTTGATTGTCGATATCGAAATCTAATGAATCTTGAAATAATCCTCAAAATGTACCTAGTCTAGTTTTGATAGTGAAGCTTCGAATGAAGCGACTCATATAATTATGATAATTATTATCGCTTATTTTCCTCGCAGGTGTAGTATAAAGCACTATGTATCACTCGGTAGAAAGTACGATTCCTACCTCGCGTGTATTGCGGCCCTTCGGCTACGCCTCGGGCCTCAAACTACACCCTCGATAGTAATCGGTCACTTTCTCCCCTCGGTGAACAATGTACTATAGTCCAGAGTTTGGAAATAGGTGGTGTTTCACCCATATATCAACGAAGACCAAAAACTGCCAAATAGGGGAAATAATTCATGTAAAAGCGATTTTTGACATAGTTGTAGGGGATGGTGTCTGCTATCACATACTAAAAGTACTGATGGATGGGGGTGAAGCTAACGGGTAGGGGGGGGTGTAAAGGTCCCATTTTAAAGGTTTTCTTAAATAACTCGTAAACAGTGACTCATAGCAAAAAAAAATCTTTTACTCAAGTAATCTACATAAAATTCTCAACAAAAAAGGTTCTATACACTTTTTCGCTGGGATGAATATTTAATGAGATATGAAGGAAAGAATATGGACAATAATAAAACAAACTTACATTTCTTTAAGTCGGTATGTGATTTATTAAAAAAAAAACTAATTGTCTTCTAAATCATGAACATCATCATAATCATCATCAACATCATCGTCATCGGTGTTTTCGATGGGGCCTCCGTTCGTGCATGAACCGGAGCATACACCGCAGACACTGGAGCAAGCAATTCCTGCTTTCCGACAGCTGCATCGCACCCCACACCCAGTCGTGCATCGGCAATATATGGTGTTGAGAATGGAGTCAGGTGCCACTGGATCGTTGGTTGTCACGGGCTTTAGGATGTCATCGTCTCCTCTGGCCCAGCCCCATTGAGTAGGTGGTAGGGGGTTGCCGAGCCATTGTTAATGTATCTGTGAAAGAAGTAATAAGATAACCGTAAGTATTTAGCTCAAATATATATTTATATTACAGTATTTGACAATTTCTGTGATTAATGATACCTGCAGGTACACTCTCAACGAGTGCTGCTTTGAAGCTCCTCTGGTAGGAGGAAGAGTTGCCAGATCTGATTTTGGCTTCATCAATGCTCTTAAAAAAGCTGAGTAGCGGTATTTATTGAGATTTTGTTCCTGGGCAGGCGCTTGGTAAATTGCCAGAAACAATTTCTCGCCGGCCTGTTCAATACTTTCAGGTGATGTTGAAGGTTCACTGAAAATATCTGAGATGTTTTGGGTCAGGTCTGGTTTAGCCGTGAACAGCTTAGCAGTTCTCACTTTGCTCTTTCCATAGATTGCGGAGGTGGTGTAGCATCCAGAGAAGCTGTGGAGAAGAAGAATTGTCTTGGCAAATGGAAGCTGTTGAAGTTGTTGCACTGAAAACAATTTGGTCTCCACCTTTCCACGCCCTGGTTTTTCCACGCCCAGCAGCAGGGATTGAAACAACTGTTGCAACAGGAGATGCTGATGGTACTATTGTCAGGTGCGGGTTGGATAAGGCTGCCGTTCATCCAACTGCTGTAATAGTTGGGGAGGATATCGACTTGGTAGTTCTCCTCATGGGATTGGCTCCACCAAATATTAACGTGTTCTTTATGAAACCAGGGCGTGGAAAGGTGGAGACCAAATTTTTTTCAGTGCGACAACTTCAACAGTTTCCATTTGCCAAGACAATTCTTCTTCTCCACAGCTTCTCTGGATGCGACACCACCTCCGCAATCTATGGAAAGAGCAAAGTGAGAACTGCTAAGCTGTTCACGGCTAAACCAGACCTGACCCAAAACATCTCAGATATTTTCAGTGAACCTTCAACATCACCTGAAAGTATTGAACAGGCCGGCGAGAAACTGTTTCTGGCAATTTACCAAGCGCCTGCCCAGGAACAAAATCTCAATAAATACCGCTACTCAGCTTTTTTAAGAGCATTGATGAAGCCAAAATCAGATCTGGCAACTCTTCCTCCTACCAGAGGAGCTTCAAAGCAGCACTCGTTGAGAGTGTACCTGCAGGTATCATTAATCACAGAAATTGTCAAATACTGTAATATAAATATATATTTGAGCTAAATACTTACGGTTATCTTATTACTTCTTTCACAGATACATTAACAATGGCTCGGCAACCCCCTACCACCTACTCAATGGGGCTGGGCCAGAGGAGACGATGACATCCTAAAGCCCGTGACAACCAACGATCCAGTGGCACCTGACTCCATTCTCAACACCATATATTGCCGATGCACGACTGGGTGTGGGGTGCGATGCGGCTGTCGGAAAGCAGGAATTGCTTGCTCCAGTGTCTGCGGTGTATGCTCCGGTTCATGCACGAACGGAGGCCCCATCGAAAACACCGATGACGATGATGTTGATGATGATTATGATGATGTTCATGATTTAGAAGACAATTAGTTTTTTTTAAATAAATGACATACCGACTTAAAGAAATGTAAGTTTGTTTTATTATTGTCCATCTTCTTTCCTTCATATCTCATTAAATATTCATCCCAGCGAAAAAGTGTATAGAATCTTTTTTGTTGAGAATTTCATGTAGATTACTTGAGTAAAAGATTTTTTTTTGCTATGAGTCACTGTTTACGAGTTATTTAAGAAAAACTTTAAAATGGGACCTTTACGACCCCCCCTACTCGTTAGCTTCACCCCCCTCCATCAGTACTTTGAGTATGTTGCTTCAGACACCATTCCCTACAACCATGCTAAAAATCGCTTTTACACGAATTATTTCCCCTATTTTTTCTTCCTTGATTGGGCTAATATGACGGATCTCTTTGGTTATCCATACTAATATTATAAATGCAAAAGTGTTTGTTTGTTGGTTTGTCCTTCAATCACGCTTCAACTGCGCAACGGATCGACGTGATTTTTGGCATGGGTATATTTGAGGACCTGGAGAGTGACATACTTACACCACTTTTTATCCCGGGACAAACAATTAGGCGGCAACGGCGCAACGGATCCATGACACCCTCTTGCATGCTTAATTTAAATACAGTTTTTCTGCACTAAATTATCAAGATCCGAGTTCTTGGAAGTTGTTCTCATTAAAGTAAAAAAAATACCATTTTTCACATACTTAAAACTCAGTTATTGTTCCCTTGAGCCATGCGAGGGAAGCCGTGGGTAATAGCTAATAACTATTATCAATACCTATATCCCAAAAAATTCAAGAATTCACACGGTTTGTTCCGAAAACCAGAATTATTCGAATCCTCGAAGCTCACTTAATTACATTAGGTACTTATTTTACAAAAACCACCCGTGCGAAGTCTCGACGAGTCAGTTAGTGAGTATAATAAATTGGAGGGTAGTCCATAACTCATAAGTCAGTATCAATAGCGACCCCATGCATCATGTTTCAATAGCCAGCTAATGCGTCGGTGGAGAGACGCCATTACCGGACGTCATAATGTTTGGATGCTGGCATTTTAAGAAAACGAGCATTTATGTTTACTTCTAATAGAAATGTAATATAGTCCACACAAGTTATTGGTCTAGGACCTTGGTCTAGAATCGGTCTATAGATTCAAGAATAGTCCGCCAAACTTACCTGCAGGCAGCGCCGCTAGATCTATGAAAAAAAAGTGTGTGTGTGCAATTCACATTCACACGGCAGAAGTGAAACTTCAGAAAAGTAGCCTACGAGAGAATGATAACTTGTATTCTGTCTCATTCTCTCGCAGGCTAAATCCTATTAAATGAATATGTTTGTTTCTTTTTAGTGTCGCCTTTTCGTTTCATCGAATTTTCAAATCACAACGATTCTAAAGAAGTTTCACTTCAAAAACTAAACAGGCATAAAAATTAGTTCCAATTTCGGACACCGGGTCAGATGAGTTTGGCGGACGTATAAGATTAAACATAATACTATACCTACTGCGAAAATCTAGGCCTTAGTACGTATAAATGATTGATGTGTTCGATTGTAATCACCTCTGATTGGTTAATATTCTTCCGCTATTGGTCAATACCCACTGTCGCAACAAGAATATAAAGTACTAGCTCTTAATAATCTTCGTCCGCGTGGATTGAGGTTTTTCGGTTCCCGCGGGAACTCTTTAATTTTCCGGGATAATCTATCTGTGTGCCAAATTTCATCCAGATCCGTTAAGCCGTTGGGGCGTGATTGAGCAACAAACATCCATCCATACACATATCCATCCAAACTTTTGCATTTATAATATTTATTTGATATTTGATGGATTTAATTTAATTTTGTATATTGCGTTTGTGTAGTAAAGTAACATGACATCGCATCATTAAAGTTTTTAAAACATAATATATTCTTTGCTTTTCGTTTCGGGATAAAAAGTACTCTATGCTCTTCCCCGGAATTCAACATGTCTCTATACGAAATTTCGTCAAAATCGGTTGAAAGGATGGGCCGGGAAAACGTAGCAGACAGACACATGTTTGCATTTAAAAATGACAATAATAGGTACCTACTTTGTATTCATTTTCAAGGGTAAATAATAGAAACACGATTGTTATTTTCATTACAATCAAAACATTTTATTGCACCCATTAGCCATTTGAAAGATGCGCTCGAAAAATTTTCCAAAAATAAACGCATCGTACGCGTGAACGCGGTCCCGCGCAAAAAGACGTCAAAAACCCCGCCCATTTCAATCCGTCAAGCTGACAGCTCGACTCATCGTTACAAAACGTCCAGAAACGCCTCAAATAACTTTTTACTGGACGGTAAAGTGACTTTAAGGATACGATATTGTACCGTAAATCGTAGTCGTAAGCTTATTTATTGCAAAAAGAGTCCAAAAATAGTTTTAAAACAAAATAATAAAATTCTATTCAGTGAGGGAAGACGCTGAATTTGTTTAAGATTCGATTAGATTAAACTTTTTAATAGAAATTAGTTTGTGCATCTTGCTTTGCTGTAGTCATCAGTTTGACAGCTATTATTCTAATCAAGCTATGTATTTATAATTATAGTCCATCAAACCCTTCTGACCCGGTGGCCAAAATTGGCACTTATTTTTATGTCAGTAAATTTTTTTTTGCGGAAGCGGAAAGCGGAAAGACGTAGGAACCCACCGCATTATTATCCCAAGAAAACTCCTACCATTATGTGATGACTGTAAAGGGATCACAACCCTCAATAATGAGGAATACTACGCGAAGATAGAAAGTTTTTTTTAAATATTATTATTTTTCACATCTACTTAGTAGCGATGCTGTCACCGGGTCAGGTAAGTTTGTGGCTAAAAAGTACTTTAGATAAACACCGCTTTAATGAATTCCGCATGGACTTCTGCAAAGTGTCGCCTGATTCTATCCAATACTCCGCTTTTTTAAATATCAACTATGCAACTCCTAAATAGTAGATAGACTTACTATATGCCATCCAAACATAGAGGCGCTAATAAAGTCGAGAACTTTTTAATGTAAGCTTTAAATTTTCAATTTTTGGGCATACTAATAGGACTTTCCATCATATCGTGACATGTAAAGGGCCTCGTTAAGCATTGATGACTCCGTTAATTGTCATTTGGCTCCAAATTAGATTTAAACCGTGGTCTGATGCGCACTCGATTTGTATCTGCGACTGGTGACGGAATGTTAATTTACATTCCTGTGCCAATAGGTAGTTAATACTAACACACTTTGTATTGGGATACTTTTCTGTATTCTATTCCTCATCGCTGAGAGTCTTGACCTTTTCTTATAATAGTACCTAATGACGACCTCTCTGGCGCAGCGGTTTTTGAAGTGAAAACTTCTTTAGCCGCGTTGAGCACTTTTTGGTAAACTTGTGGATTCGCGTCACCGACACCGACACCGTCACCGCGTTGTTACTTGTTACATTTATATTTATATTTATTTGAACAACAAAAATTTGTTACATTAAAAAAACCTTAAAACTAGACAGTAGACACATTTACCTAGGACACTTGTTAAATGCACAATTTATCGAAGGTGCCACATCATACACTAAATAAAATAAATACTTCAATAATCTTAACGTTACGAAGACAAAATGCCTTAAATATAAATATACTACATTCGTAATTAAACTTTAAAAACGTAGTTTTAAGGTTTATATTATATTTTAATTATAGTTAGTAGTAGTTATTTTTGTTAGTAGGTATATAAGGATTTTAGATTAACGTTTAGTCTATAAGTTTTTATTATATCTTTTAATTATTGAAATTTTAAATTAAAAAAAAAACACTTCTATCGGCAGTCTATGACTGCCAATTTTTATTTTATCCACTGCAAGTTAGCAAGTGATGACGCAGTGTAAGATGGTAGCGGGCTAACCTGTTAGGGGCATGGCAGTTATATTAAAGCCATACCCCTAATCGGTTTCTGCACGACATCGTATCGGAACGCTTAAATCGCATGGCGGCACGTCTTTGCTGGTAGTATAGGGTGGTAACTAGCCACGGCGGAATCCTCCCACCAGCCAGACCAGGGGAAAATTCAGAAATTATAAATTCCCAAATTGACCCTGCAAGGGATCGAACCCGGCCCTCCGCACGAGGTCGTTAGCGCCGTTACCTACAATAGGGATATCCTGGGTAGTGGGTTCGATCCCCGGCAGGGTCAGTTTGAGAATTTATAATTTCTGAATTGTCTCTGGTCTGGTCGGCAACCGATTTAGCGTTCCGGTACGCTGGCGTGTAGAACTAGAAACCGTTTATAGGGGTATGGGTTTTATATCTGCCTTACGCCTTACCCCTAGCAGGTTAGCCCGCTACCACTTTAGACAGTATCATCATTTCCCACGTAAGATAGCAGTCAAGTGTTTACTTGTAGCTTTATTAGAGAAAAATTCACAGATTTCGCAGTTGCTGCAAGAATCGGAGCATTGAAAATGAATACAAAAATTTACGTTTACACAGTTTCTCGCCTGCATCCGCATTTTTTAACACCATTACCATGACGATCGGTCAATAATCATAGAACCTACATCATTTTTTATATACGGAAGTACCCGTTTTTCTACATTTCCAAATCTACATCCACTTACACCCTACACAATTCACAGGTCACAATAATTATTAACCGATTTTCAAAATTTTTTCGCCATTTTGTAGCTAAACTAGGACCATTTTTTTCAATTAATCCTAAGTCGTTTTTTTCGATATATTTACAATTTAGTAAACAAATACCCCCCAAAAACCCCGACTTTTTTAAATTTTTAAATATTCAAACGCTCACACGTGTCTCGATAAATGCCTCAACTCTATTCCCATCTCGAGCCTCCCAAAATCCCCGGAGCTATGGCCAAAAATACGTCTCAGGCGATTTGCATCTGACAATTGGCATCAAAAAAGTTAAATTTAATTGTCTATAAAAGATGATCTTTCAATTATTTCTTTAGCTTTCTTTAAAAGATCGGTGTTTAATAATTATCGGTGTAAAATGGCATTCCGTGTCATCCACTGCACTGGTAGATTCGTTGAAATATACCTAATATTAATTTTACGCACTTACTAATTTCTATAGGATGAGAAGGATTGTTATCGCAAAGTTGAGTTTTGTTGTTTTGTGTGATGTCAATGTTTGAAATCAATCGATCAACAAAGACCGCGGGGGGATGGAAGTGGGGTGACATTGTAACATCGATGTTTTTGGGACTAATTCTATCGTTGAACGGCATACTTTGTTTATTTCATTCGTTTCTAATTCGAACCGCTAGTATAAGGAGCGTCCGTTTTTCCATCCGCTTGGTAGGTATTATTAATATTGGTATCTTCAAATCAAGAGTGAATTGGCACCTTAGACTGCATCACTACTTCCATCAAGTCTGATTGCAGTCAAGCGCTATAGTCTATGAATTAAAGAGTTAATACATTATACAGGTGTCTCTTATGTTACGTCATTTTTTGACCCTACCACTAGTTCGCAAAGAGAGAAGAGAAAATTCTTTGTCATTAAGAACTTTTTCACTGTGTCAATGGTTTCGTGGTTGCTAAGTAATATTATATTAGTAATGTTTTGCTTCAGAAAAATCCTGAATCGCTGTAATTTGGTATGAAATGAAAACTCGATCGAATTCCATTATTCGAAATCCAATACGTGTATGCCAGACCCGGGCATTGAATCTAGGACCTTGTTGGACATGCTAATAGACCATAAAAACGTATCTACGTTTATGAGTTTACTTTATGAGACTCAATGTTATCCAGACTATTAATTTATCTGGGACACCCTAGCGTCTAAACTGGGGTCACTTACAATTTGGGGGTGCACGGAACCCCAAATTTAATGCTTAAGCATGCTACAGTTGCGCATTATCAAATTATACGTTCATAGAAATTAGAAATACATGTAGAGTTTGAAACTATCAGATCTGACGCGGAAAAGTTTGATTCTATGTTGTGATAAACTCACAACATATAATCAAACTTTTCCGCGTTTTGACTTGAGATTAGTAGAATAAGATTTTTTAAAATTTGTAATCTTTATAATTTTATACCTAGGATACTGGAATACATATTAATATATCCTATTCCCTTGTTATAACTGACAAGAATAAAAAATAAATGTTAATTTTTTATTTTTGATGATTATATTAATTTACCTTTTCATGAAAAATGGCCATTACGAAAGTACTTTTTCATACGTGCCCTATATGAACTCATACCTTCAACCTTTATTTTACGTAGGTATATCAAGTTGCCAAATTTCATTTTCCTCACTGTGCCTAAAATTGGGCTTTCTGTAAAGATCTCTATAAAAATTCTATCATGTAACACATAAAAAGGATTAGCCATTTCAAAACTTGCTTTTACTAATTGGGTATTTGACTACTAGTGAAATAAATTATTTTATAGTGATTATTAAATAAAGGATCTACCAAAAGTTGTAATATCAACGTCCCCTGATAGTTTTATTTTGAATAACCATTTTAAACTATCGATTAAAGTAAAAAAAGTGCGTCGAACTTGGATGACGTCACAACTTAAAATTTCATACAAAATCCATACTAAGCACGCGTTTTGGACGTTTGAAAAAAAGTTGCTGATTTGACTAGTTGTCAAATACCCAATTATTTAATTACTCCAGATATCCTATGCTAAATAATACTTATAAAATAGCAATATTTTTTCTCTTTAAAAAAAAGCGATTAATTTAATTGGCAATTCTAGCCCAACGAAAGTCTATATTTAGCAAACACACAGTTGCAGTAGCGAAACCTTCTATTAGAGACAGTTTAAAAGGGTATATTGCTTGA
This sequence comes from Erebia aethiops, assembly GCA_923060345.2. NCBI lineage: Eukaryota > Metazoa > Arthropoda > Insecta > Lepidoptera > Nymphalidae > Erebia > Erebia aethiops. The sequence goes on along the minus strand of OV281087.1, from coordinate 6,068,992 downwards.
GTTACAATTATTAATTTGTCCGAATTCAAACTAATATGCCACAAACTTAACTGACCCGGTGGCCAAAATTTGTACTAATTTTAATGCCTGTTTAGTATTTTTTTTAATTTAATTTTTATAATAATATATTCCTACTATAGAGACGCTGACACCGGGTGAGATGTTTCTCACACTATACGAGTATTTACAAGAAAATATAATAAACATAATCTATTTAATTTCTCTTAAGTCTTGTCGTTCTCATTCTCAAATACCTAATAGGTACTTGAATCAGGTATTATAAATTCTTCTTCTGGGTGAATTTTCAAATGAAATCATATTAAATAAAATATTTTTATTCAAGTAAACTTTTGCAACTGCTTTTGAATCGTCGTGTGAATAGATACCTAATTAATGGGAAGGGGCCACGACCCTCAGCAATGAGGAATTCGAAGCAGAGGTAACTGCAGTCCCAAGCATTGCTGGAGCGAGTCAAATCCACGCTCTTTTATCGTTTACATAATCTTCAACATTATAGTAATTATATGATTATAGTAAGCTTTTTATCTTATTGTTATATTAGTGGTTCGCCCCGAACTCAGACCTCGCGGTATCCATAAGATAGTTTATTATTTGTAAGCAGAAACGAATAAACTTTTACAGAGCGCCATTTATTAACCTCATTATGAAGTTCTGTTTAAAATACTGAAGCTCATTAAAAATTAAATAATTTCGTTTCCTTATAATATTTATCTAATTTTAGTATTTTTTGTTCAAGTACAGGATATAATTCAAATAATTTATCAAGTTTCAGGCTCAGCCTTTCAGAAAATTCAGAGTTCTGAGGTCATCTTTGGACGTTAGAAAATCTCCACTTTGAAAGCCCCCCATTTCGTCAATTGAAAAAAAAAAAGGTTTGGACTCTATTCCTAATTATCTTTAAAATGATATACCGCAACCCTATGTAACGCTATAAAAAATATTTTACTTCGCAATCGCTTCTATGAGAGCCCCCCTGAAATAAAGATTTTTATAACTTTATAAGCCATATTCGGCTGTAGGTTTACATATTATATTTAAATTTGAAGTAATTACGTTCAGTAATTCAGAAGTTATAAGGCTCTGACAGACGGACGGACGGACGGACGGACAAGTGCAAATTCATTCAAGTAGACTCAGAGACCTTCGCTTCGCTCAGTAAATAAATTGACTGATGTAGAAGATTTTGACCATCAAGGAGAGCGGTATGATTAGTGATTACGATCGTTACCTTATAGCAATCGTTTTAAAGTAATAAAGCACCTGGGCATAAGCAATGACAATTAATGACACAGGTTACCGCAGCAAAGCCACCAATTTGTAAAGCACACAGTGGCAAATTACGAGTAAGTGGCCAAGTACGTACAATTTGTGGGCCATTATCGAATAAATATTGATTTGTAATTACCCAAGCGCCACCGCTTGTTATGACTGGCCTTAACGTTTGTTCATCAATTATTCAAGACTGATATGTTTTTATTCGAATAATTGGGCATTTGACAACTAACTAGTTAAATATCAGCAACTTTAGACGACCTCCGTGGCGCAGTGTGTAGCGCTGTTGCCTTATCGTGCGGAGTTCCTGGGTTCGATCCCCGGCAGGGTCAATTTGGGAATTTATAATTTCTGAATTTTCCCTGGTCTGGCCTGGTGGGAGGCTTCGGCCGCGGCTAGTTACCACCCTACCGGCAAAGACGTGCGTTCCGGTACGATGCCGTGTAGAAACCGAAGGGGTATGGGTTGAATATAACTGCCATGCCCCTAACAGGTTAGCCCGCTACCATCTTAGACTGCATCATCACTTACCATCAGGTGAGATCGTAGTCAAGGGCTAGCTTGTAGTGGATAAAAAAAAAAAAAAAACTTTTCTTTCCAAAGTCATAACGCGGGATTTTGTATGAAATACTGAATTGTGACGTCACCAAAGTTCGACGAACTCTTTGAAGTGAACACTTCTTATGGCGCGTTGAGCACTTTTTTTTAGGGGGTAAAAATGTAGATTTTTAACCGACTTCCAAAAAAGGAAGAGGTTCTCAATTCGGCGCGTATTTTTTTATTGTATTCAAATCAAATCAAATCAAATCAAATAATGTTTATTCAATATAGATAGGTATACTTCACTTATTGACGTCTAGTTATTTATAAAATATAATGGTGATAATAATCAGTAACGGTATCTTAAAACTAAAGCTACGAGGGTTCCAAACGCGCCCTGGTCTGAGAAGAGCCCACAACAAACTCAGCCGGGTTTTTTTTTTCATTATCACCATTTCACAAATCATCATAACTAAGGTATGTTACCGCATATCTCCGTGGTTCATTATTTTTTTCAGTGGGAGGAAGCTCGCGAGGTGGTCCCATAAAAAATTCTGCTCCAAATCCTCAATTCTGATGCTGTAGGTGTACCTACCTACGACTCAAAACTAGGGAGTTAGGAAATTTTGATGGTGAATTCATATAGTAGGTATCAAGTCACGTGTATACAATTCAACTCTGAGTCCCAACTCCTCAACCCTGATGCTGTAGAGTACAGAACTTCTTAAAAATTGCAATTTAGGATTTTTTTATGATGAATTCATATTGTAGGTGTCAAGCAACGACTTCATGCTTAACCACGGAGATATGCACCAACATACATTTAAAAAAAAAACATACGCGCCGAATTGAGAACCTCCTCCTTTTTTGGAAGTCGGTTAAAAAATAGACAACCATAATATATAGAATTTAGCCTACGAGAGAATGAGTGAGAATAAAAGTTAGATTTATCTCATTCGTTGTATTAGGTACTTATTTAGTCATTGTATTATATAAATTAAAACTACAATCTACGCAAATTGCAAATTATGCTCTTCATTTAAAAAAATAACATTACTTAATAGTACTAATAAGTAATGTACTTAGTTTATGAGGGTACTCTACTTTTCCGGTCGGCCATTAGGGGATCTTGTTTCGCGGCTAAAGCGGAGCGCGGCCGGAAACCACGCCCCTTCCGCCGGTGACAGCGCGCCAAATTATCTCCCGCAGATTATATTTATTGCCACAGACTATAACCTGTGCTATAACTTTGTATAGGCAGTAATCTGTCGCAGAATATTACACAAAATAAGAAAGTCAATGACCTCTAGAGTCTAGTGAAAAACTTATTGAGGACTGAAAGTGCAAAATGGCAGGAAATTAAAAAATGCTTTTTTTTTTGTTTTATGCGGGCTCATTGCTCTGATTGCTGCCAGTAGGTACCAAAAACGATACCTACAATTTTTTTTCTATATTACCTACTAGCTGATGCCCGCGACTTCGTCCGTGTGGATTCAGGTTTTTTTGGTTTCTGCGGGAACTCTTCAATTTTCCGGGATAAAAAGTAGCCTATGTGTTATTACAGACTATAATTAGGGTTACCACCTTTTTTTTTTGCAAATAAAGTACATAAATTATTAGACGTAAGAAAAAAAAGTACAGAGTGTCATAATAAAGTACAATTTTTTTTCTTTATTAATGTTAAAAACATTTTTTATTGCTTTTCGTTTATTTTTGTTTCGTCGTATCATTTTTTGACGCATTTTGTCGGTGTAACATATCTATTTGATCCGTTTTACTATCAAAATTACGTTCTGTAGGTGTACACGAAGTAGTTTGTTTACGGAAGTTGTCCTTGTCCATTATTTACTGTAACGTAAATCTATACAATCGATCAATCTTATTCTTTGCAACTCCAACCGCTTTACACAAAACAAACAAAAAAAAAAAGCATTATAAGTCAATGAAAAAAAGAGATAAAAAAAGAAGTTTTGACAATTTCATTGATAATGTTGACATTTGAGGGTAGGTTGCGTTCAAAAATTATCAACAACGAGCGTTCAAGTGGCGCTGGCGACCTATAGATTCGGCACCAAACGATAACGTTCCGTTTTACGCAAAAATGTTTGCAACCAAACTTTTTTCATCGCAGAGAAATCCAATCATGCGAAATAAAGTATTTTCGCGTACTTTATTGTTCTCATAAAGTATAGAGTAGATATAATTACCAGAAATAACGTACAATACTTTATTATAAAGTACAGGTGGCAACCCTAACTATAATCCATCTCTGTGCCAAATTTCATGCAGATCTTCTCAGTCGTTCTGGCGTGATTGAGTGACAAACATCCACCCATACATCCATCCATGCAAACTTTCGCATTTATAATATTAGTATAGATTTAATTTGGTAGGTAATATAAAATACATATTTTGCAGCAGTAGACGTCTATCGATTGACGAATATTTTCACTTACCTTATTATAAGTGAGATATTGATTACCTACTGCTAACATGGATAAAAATAAAACATCATGTCAAGTGAAAGCAAATTTCGTCGCCATGGTTAGGTACTTAATTATCAAGTTGTTGAATGATCTATCCTAATAAGGATTTTTGAAGCTAAATTCGTCGACTACGACGCCTAATTAGATTTAAGTTATATTATAGGTTTCTACCTAGGTGTGTATCTCTCCTTGCGTCGTATTCCTCATTGCTGAGGGTCGTGAACCCTTTCCAATTAATCACATAATGGTAGGAGTTTTCTTGGGATAATAATGCGGTGGGTTCCCACGTCCTTCAAACGACTCAACTAAGAGTATTTCAACTCTTAGGTTACTAACGATTAGGTATTAGATGTTAGTGATGATAACCGGGACCGACGGCTTAATTAACGTGCTGCCCGAGGCACAGAGGAAACGAAAAGGCCAAATTCGGACTTTCAAATTCGGTCACCCATCAAGTTACTGACTTGGGTCAACGTAGCTTAATAATCGCAATCGACTGATATGCGTTGTTACAAGTTCTAGGCCAATCGTTCCTCGTTTATAAAATTAATAGGCATGCAGTCTCCTCACTCCTCAGTCCTCACGAGTCACGATTCCTTTTTTCCTTTACGGTTAAAGCAAGTGACATATTTTTATTGTATTGGCTTAAGTTTAAAATGCATTCCCGGGATTCGAGTAGTGGACTTAAATTGTTTAAATTAAAAAAAAACTTGAAGACAAATTGTCCTATTTTCTTATGTGAATTTGATTGGAAGCCTGTAAGCTCTGTAAATGAAAGAATACTAATCATTTCTAATCGGTATTTAAAAAAATATGTAATATGTAATTATATTATAAATCTATTTTTGGCATCAAAAATTGTTTTCATCAAATTCTAATATTATTTTGAGAATACTCCCCAAAGACTGAATGTCAAAAGCGTCAAAAGCAACGTTCCATTTTCAAATCGCTGCGCGCGAATTTGATATCCGTACCGAATCACACCACTTCATTAGTAAAATAAGAACCAAGCAAAAAGAAGCTCTATGATCACTATTAATAAGGTCTATATAAATCATGAGTAACCGTAAATTTTTATTTGTGCTTAATATTTCTACCAATTTTGAAATGCAGTCAAAATCATTATAGTTATTCAAAACTAAACTTTGCTGAAACAGAATAAGGTGGGCATGTTAATTTTAATAGATTCATTTTATTTTGCATGGAAATTGGTGACGCGCGTTAAGTGCGTTGAAGTAGTGATGTGACATGACGTCCCGATTCGACACGATAGGGGTGCGTTTGAATTTGGAATTCAATGGTGTGTTATATTTATAACTTGTGAAGTTGAGATGCGATTTTGATGTTGATATGCAAATGTCTCAATGGCGAAGGAAATGACGTGATGGCAAATAGAGTGATTTAAATTAGAATAATTTTACATTTATACGTCTTTTTATTAATAGTTTTGGATCAATAACGAAACTCATGCGATTGTTATCGTTGTTTACCAAACTAGCTCCTGGACCATACGAATTCCATAGATATACATAAGTATACAGGGGTCGTTCTCAGGGGAGATTCAAAAACCCAAATCTTGTAGTAGGTATCAGAAAAGTATAAAGTAGTTATAAACCTAAAGGCTAAGTAGAAATGCGCGTGGGATTTGCAGATTCCTAATATGAGATGTCTTAACTCTTAATTTAATCTTAATCCGTTGTATGAGCTTCATCACTTAGATATAGCATATGCACATCTATTCATTAGAATATGAAGGTATTTCAATTTCGCCACCACATTCGTTAATATTATTAACCTTATGATTTATACATATAAAAACATGGACGGTTAAATTGTTTATGAAAAAAAGTTATCCCCATTTTTTACGCAAAAAAACAGTAAATCGCGTTTTACTCGCGATATTGGTTTTGTTAGTTATTTAATTTTCCAACTACAGCGGCGATATATATATATATATATATATATATATATATATATATATATATATATATATATATAAGTATATATACTTTACTAAGTTCACATAATAAACTAGGTACCTATTTATCTAACTTTGAATACGACCTGAGAAAGACAACCATGAGTCATGAATTTGTCGAATTCAAATTCAAATTCAAATATTTTTTATTCAAATAGACTTATTACAAGTGCTTATGAATAGTCGAATGAATCTACCAAATCCATTCAGGACTCGTGGTTCAACTACTTTGTCCAACCAGTTGGTCCACGGGCCTTCGGTAGCGGTCCAACTATTATTTTAGTTGGACCATGACCTCAGTAGGTACTACTAATTGAGTGTTTTTATGATTGCTGCCTTTATGTTGGATGAATAGGTAGAAGGCTTAGGACAGCTGTGATTCTAGGGGCTAAGGTTTTGTACGTAGGTAGGTATCTATGTATTCTGCAATACTTACACTCTATAGACATTAGACACCCAACTCTATTCAAAATTGCTTTATAATAATTGTTCTAAGTATATTTTATCATAATAATATATTTTAACATAAAACAGCTTTAAAACTAAAGCATTAAAATGTTACCTCAATTAAAAGCAGTGAGTACAAATTGAAAATACCAATATCAAATTGAAAATATCGCAAACTAGCTGATGCTTGCTACTTCGTCCTTGCTACTTCGTCCGCGTGGAATAAGTTTTTTTAATTCCCCCGGGAAGTTTTCCGGCAAAAAAGTGGCCTGTCACTCTCCAGATCCTCAATTATATATCCATGCAAAAAAACACGTCAATCCTCTATTACGGCGTGATTGAAGGACAAACCAATAAATTAAACACACTTTCGTATTTATGATATTGTGCCTAATAAATAATTGTAACACAAACAATATCATATTAAATCCAGTGCCATTTCTAACTCGATTACGCGTAACGAACTCCAAAAAGCCCGACCGACGGAGTCTTAGGGGAATATCAGAATAATCGTTACAAAGCGCTAATGAAAGAAAATTACTCGATAAAAAATCTTAAGCCCTATTAAAGTCGACCAATAAAAACCGCGGAACTGTGATTGCGGGGCGTGACTGCACTCATTACTTACATCACAATGAATTTTAAACGCATCAATAAAAATATAGCTATCTCTTTTACACGTTTCAAAGTTCTTATCATTGGAAAGGGATGGGCTAGGTCGTTATTGGAGTCGGTACTCCGTAGTCGGTTTTGTCGAATATACAGGCTGTTTTAATATTTAATTTCATGGTGATATTAACGTTGTTATGAATAAGTTGATTCTATTATTGCGGATTTATGTGGGGGCGCCGTAATGGCTCGGAATTGGGATTAATGGCGGGAAACGTGATTTATAAACTAAATCGCTTGTTATTATTAAATTTGTTGTGTGTTTGTTAAAATTTTATGGGTTATTTGGCGTGTCTAAGTGTACACTAGGTTGCAGGCGTATTTATTACAACAAACTTAAATGAATTAATAATAATTTACTATCTTCGGTAGGTAGGTTCTCGTATTAAATAGGTAGTACATTACGTACATGTCATTTTGAGTGCATTTAAAAAAATAATCAAATGCATAAGTATAAAAATGTCAAATACTCAGGTACAGAAATCTTTAAGTTGCTTTTCGTAAGTTAATTAGGGTAAGTTTAATATATCTTAAGACGTTTAAGTATAAGTAAGGTTTTGTCCACCTTCCTGGCACAGTGTTGGTCGCTGTAGGCTTAGTGGGAGGGCCCGGATTCGATCCCCGGCAGGGTCAAGTTGGCTACTATAACTTCTGAGTTTTCTCTGATTTGGTCTGTTGAGAGGCTTCGGCCACGGCCACCAAACCAACATAGGTAGACCCGTAAACAATTAAAAAATTAGAAAAACAAAGGCTTTGACTACGTCAGAGGTGTCTACTGATATAAAACAAAAAAAAACCAACATAGGTACGTGTCAAAGCGATTTAGCGTTCAAGTACGATGCCATATCGTACCCCTACAGACTGCTATAATTTTAGACTGCATCATCACTTACCACCGCGAAATTTCAGTCCAGGGCTACCTTTTATTTTTATTTTTAATAATAATAACTTGTAGTGGAATAAAAAAATGCATCCTAGACGACGAACCTTGGGCGAAAGCCCACTTTTAGCTCAATAAGTAGCACCTTACGTTTTAGATTTTAGAAACTAGTCTAGATATAACCAAGTCTAGTCTCGTGCTAAGTTCTCACCATCTGAAATTAGCTTCTCAAATTCGGGCCGCTCGCCGCATTGTTATTTGCCCATAAAGTGGGAACAATAGATCATTATTCGTTTTAATGGACGACTGTTATTTCCAGTGGGATTTGCACGAATTTATACATTATTAATTTGGTTTACTTACTTATTTTATTGTTATACAGAGACAAAGTTTAAAAAAATTTTTTCAGGCTGTTTGTAACAATTTCATACGCGAAAAGTTCTCGTAATTTCATTGCGTCATTTAGAAAATCTTCCTGGTAGAGATAATTTTTTTTAGTTTTTAGCTTGTACAATGTCCTTTACCTTTTTAACTACATCCATAGCCATACTCATAACCGTACTAATAATAGAAATGCGAATGTCCATCTGTCTTTTACGTTTGGTCCGTCAACTATATTCAACCTACTTGTCGTAATAATAGTCTTCTTTTGATTTTGTAAATTGTATCCTTCAAATCCTATCCTATTATATGTAAATTGTGTCAACTTATAGGGCTTTCAGATCGCCTCCAAAAGAATTTTTCACAAACGATTCTGGTAAATGGCATGTTGTCAGCACTGACAAAAAGCCTGATTCAATATTCAAGGATCGTACGATATCTGCATTTCCTGTCGGGTTCCTTTCAGATGAGTTTCAGACACTTGGCTGACACTTGGCGCTGCATTTGACAGATCCAGAACAGAAAATGTCTCATTATTGTCACTTTGAAGAACAGATAGTTGCTTGCAGTTTAATATTTATACTTTTTATTCAAATAGTGGCGCTTGTCTAAAGCTTTTGTACTATTCGGAATTTTAAATCACCTAGGCACAGACTCAGAATGCAAAAAAAAATTGGTAGTCATAGGGACTAGAAGAAGTGAAACGGATTTTTTTTAAATTAAAATTATTAAAATATTAACCTTAACGCATTTATTTTATTTTTATTTATTTATTTGGCAACCAAAACAGATTACAATAAATTTTGCACTAACCTAGTCTTATCTATAACAACATTTTGAACTTATTATAATCTTAGAGGGTCGCACTGCATGATTGAGGTTCTTAGGGTAATAATCATTGGCGCGCAAAGCAATACCACATAATATTAATGATAAGCAGTAATAATAAAATAATAAAAGTAAAACATTATACCTATGTAGTTTTATTTCGAATGTAAATGAAAGTAATGTACCTATGTAATGTAGTAATGTAATTTCGGTTTCGCGAGTATGTCGCTGTTCGCGAGCATGTCGGTCACGTGAATCTACATTTTTACCCCCAACCAAAAATTGCTCAACGCGCCTAAAGAAGTTTTCACCTCAAAAAATACAACGAATACCTAGTGCATTTATTTTATTTCTGTAATTCTAAACGGCTTGCAATAAGCAAGCACTTTATGTAATTGGGAGTTAGGTAGGTTTTACAATCTAAGTACACATGCAAATATCCTATTTTAGTGAAATTAATTTATCCACATACCTATTAAAAATAATCAATAAAGGTACAAATCGCATGTAACTTATCAGGCAGTAAAAAATTGAAAACTTTAGTTAGGTATATTTTATTAAAAGCTTTACCAACTTTTTGGAAGAGCATATAAGCTCGGGTTATAGTTAGATAGCTACAGAAGTAGGTAAGGTACCTAGTTGAGGCAAACATGAAACTAGTACCAATCTCTTCATCTAGATACGACTACTTCGTTCAATACAACATAATTACAGCTAATGTGAAGATAAGTTACCTATAAGTTATTAGATACATAGGTACCTACCTAAATAAGAATAGATACTAGTCTAATGTAAAGGATATTGGACTGGAAAACTGATTCTGAATTGTAATATTAGATAGATAGATAGATCTATTTCTGCAAATATATTGCTGCTTATAAAAACATATACTTACCAGGTAGATAGTTGATACATTTGGTATCTACAAATATTGCTTGTTTAGAAACATAGATTCGTTGGTTTAGTGGTTAGCATGTTTGACTACGGCCGACGAGGTCTCGGGTTCGAGTCCCGGGTCGGGCCTGTCAATTATAGGGTTTTCTGACTAGAAATTCTCAGTACTAGCCCGGAGTTAGGAAGTTGGAAGTGTTTCACCCCCTTGCCTCGGAGACCACGTTCAGCCGTCGGTCCTGCGCCTGATCTCTTTCCGGTTTTGTCGGATTTTCCCAGTCCCAGACATTAAAGGGCACCTGTGTATGCACACACACTTGTGCAACTTAATATCTCCGGCTAATCTCTCTGGAGATAGGCCGCCGTGGCCGAAATTCGGTTGGGAGAACAATAATAATAGGTACATACTAGATACTGGTTAGAAAAAAAATTTACCTATAAAATATCGTATCTTTTCAGCCATTAATCCATCACACACGAGCCATAATTCCACTGCAACAAAGAACAAACCATCAGTGGGACGAATAGCCACAATCAATGCGAGCTAACGAGGGTGGGGGACAGCTAAGTGGTGGGGGCGAGCGACAAATTGCTCTCTAATGACTGCGAAGATGGCTTTGGCTTGGAGAGATGAATTGAACAGTTTGAGATGCTGAGCTGTCAACTTCTATAAACAAATCCATACTAATATACTAATATTATAAATGCGAAAGTGTCTGTCTGTCTGCTACGCCTTCACGACTCATCTGTTCAACCGATTTTGATGAAATTGTGTATAGGGATAGGTTGTATCCCGGGGAAGGGCATAGACTTTTTATCCCGAAAAATGAAAGAGTTTCCGCGGGAACCAAAAAACCTTATATATTATATATAACCTTAATATTAGCAAGGTTACTTGGTTGGTCCACCAAAAGACATTCTTTTTTATTAATTCTTTTTATTATTACCTAATCAATTTAAATCTATCTGTACCGGTAAATCTAATGATATAATAAAAATGAACAATCAAAGTATCCATCTTAAAATGTGCCAGTAACCAGTAGAAAAAGAAAATCCCAAACGCAGCATGAGACGATAAACTTATTCAAAGTGCTGACGCTGGCAAAACATTTTGATCACCACCAATTACCAGTGTACTAAGCGGTCACAAATATCCATATCCGTGTCCCTTTTCCACACAACGAAAATGTACATTCGTCTCTTTCTAACCGAACAGTAAACTGTCTTTAATCATTTTTTACTTGGATCAAAAATGCATCATGACGCCTTGATTCAATTATCAAAATTATACTTTATGTTTGGTAACAATAAAGTTTTAATTTGAATACATAATTTGTAGAGTCACGCTAAAAGTTTGCCATTTTAAAATGACCGTTAAAGAAATAAGAAATACAAATGAAAATATTTCGGCAAACTAGTAGCTTAAGACCTTATAGAATGAGAGCTTTTGATAGTAGCAGTGGTATTATCACGATAGTAATAAAGCTTATGTTCGCTTAACCGACTCAGGGCATTAATAAAATAAAATTACACTTCGTCTACACCCCGTACGTAGGCGGGGCGACGACATTCGACAAAATGAAACTCGAGTACATCACTACGATGCCGCGGCGAATGCACGCATCGCGCGTTCCAAATTCGAATTTGATTTTTTAATTCCGTGTGATTTTTGTGGAGTGAACTTTTTAATAAGTAGTTATTTTTTAATAAAACTGTGCAATGGAGTCGGAGTTAGAAACGCAGACTAAAAAAAAGGCACCGAAGCCGTTTTCGATAGAATCTATAATCGGTGACAGAAAATCTCCAGAAATAGACATAGAGAATAACATTTCGGAGAGTTCTAGACATTCGGATGAAGACGAAAGTGAGCGAACTGAAAGATTTAATAGGATGCGATGTTATTTTAATACGCCATTTTTACAACAGAACGTTAATTTTCCCTTTTTATTGGGCTATCCGGAGCCGTGGTTGACTAGAGTTTTTGGTGCAGTTCCGCCACAAATAACGCAAGAGAATAGAGAAGAAGAGAAGAGAGAGAGTCCTGTTAGTGTTGGGAGTGAATTGGAAAGTGATGGGGCTGAAGATAATACACAGGGTATTTAGAATTACCGATTATTTTTCTATCGATTTTTTCCTCCAGGACATCACTGGCTTGGTAATAAAAGCCCTAGATAAATTAAAGTTATAATGGTGTTCGTAATTCGTATGTCTTGATGTTTATCAATATTCCTTTTAGTTTTTATTTAAATCTTAGCTAAATAAGTGGCTGAAACATGAAATGTCCATGTTCTACTTAAATAAATAATCATATATATTGCCAACTAGGTAAGCTTTTAAATCAAATCAATAGAAAAACGGGAAAAAACCATTTAAACCGTCGGTCCCGCTAAGTTAGCGGGACCGACGGTTTGGTTTTAAATGGTTTTTTTTATAATAATTACCTAGTTAGCGGCGCTAACTAGGTAATTATCTAGTGTTAGAGACAATCCAGAAGTAGGTATTTATGAGACAATTTTAATATATTTGTAGGTACTCTCATATTTTGGAACTTGCACGAATATAATATGGTTAAATGTGTAATATTTCCACGAGAGATTTAATGTAATTATATAAAAGTTGGCTAAACTTAAAAATAATATTCATTTGATCCGGCCACGATTTCTATCGTTAAGCTCTAAATCAAAATGCGATCTAAACACAAAAGTATTCAATAATCGCTGAGTCTGCCCGCTGGAGAGAGCTACCATCATTCAAACACTCGTACGACTTCTTTCTAACTATTTTCAATATGGCGTCCGTATCCGCAGATTAAATCGAATGACAGGTTGTCAAATACCCAATTGGGATGTTGCACAATAGGTAGGTATGTCAAAAAAAAAAATTTAGTGATAATATTAAATAGAGGTTCTTCCAAAAGTCATCCTCGTTTTAAGTGTGATAGCCATTTTAAACAGATTAAAGATGATGATGATGATGATTAAACATAGAATTTAGATTAAAGATGATAATGATAAAGATGCGTTGAAATTTGATGACATCACAACTATGTATTTCATACTAAATTCCATAATGAAGTGCGTTTTCTAAGTTTGATAAAGAATTGCTGATTTCATTGAGTTGTCATCATCCCCATTATCTTACAAAAAGCATGCATTGCCTGCCATTTCTGTCATATTCGCAGGGAAAGGAACTATCAACTAAATTCTCGTCTGAGTTTGTTGTGGGCTCTGACCAGCGCGCGTTTGTAACTCTCGTAGCTTTAGTATTATGATATACTTACCATCCATCACCATCATGTTTTATAAGTTTCAATAAGTGTACAACAAGTGTATCTAAATTGAAAAAAATAATATTGATAGATTGATATTGAAATACAAAACCCTCACAAAAACACACACAAAATTTAAAAAAGTAAGGTTTTGCTGAGAGTGAGCAAAAACTCACCAATAGATAACTCAAGAAAACGGTAGGTACTGTTAGTATGTTAGTAAACTAAGGCATTGACTTTACAATGACACTGTAAAGTCTTTACAATCGAGCATTGTCGAGTCAACATCTCCTGAAGGTGTCGGAGTGAAACGTACGTTGAGAATAATTTGGAAGATTTGTGTGGTGTGGTGAATATCGCATTCGCAAGATACAAGTGCAAGATACACACTGTACCTACCTACCACATAGATTGGTCTACTGTGACGGATTATAGTGAATTAAACTTCTAGTTCATTCATTTTCATTGAGACTGTAACAATGATTGATTACGGTTTTACACAATCGCCCTGCTGTATTGAGTTTTTCTGACAAGAAATATAATAATAATTTATTCATGAGAATGTAGGTGATGTAAAGTTGACATGATTACAGTTTGAGAGCCTTATACATTTAGGCCAGCCTTAGGACTTAGGAAGTTGGTGGTGTCAACCCAGTGCCTCGGAGAGCACGTAAAGCCGTCGGTCCTGCGACTAATCTCTCTCCGGTCGTGTCAGAATTACTCCCATCGGGCTATGAGAGTAAATAACCTTTATATGCGCACACACTTGTGCACTATAATACCTATCTCCCGCGCAGATGGCTTATCTCTCTAGAGATAGGCAGCCACGGCCGAAATTCGGTCATGAGGACATTATTAAACTTAGGCCTAAATAAAATAAATTAATTGAGTTTATGAAAATGAACGTAGGTAGGTATTTGGCTCATGTTTGTGAGTAAAAATAAAGCTTTATGATAACCTTTAAATCCGCTACGATTAAAAATGCAAGTACAGCGCTGTCTCTAGAAGACTTATTTCGTGACACGGACTCTATTCTTATTTTTACCGACTGCCAATAAAATAAATCGACACCTATTCACATACCTCTACAAACACTATAGAACTAGAAATCTCAACAGCCCAACAATAAATAATCTATTTCACGCCTATTATCTTTTTGAAATCACACACAAACATTAACATCCGTGGCTGTATGATTAGAGACGCTTGCTTTAAATTTAAAAAAAAAATGTCACGCCACTAGAACTGCATCTGTAGCGTGAAATTGTCATTTGACATTTCTGATTTCCGAACGGAATTGCCGGTAATCGTTTCGGCGCGAAATGGCGTAATAAGTTGACAGCTGTCAAATGAAAGGGCAGAGTTGCTGTCGAGTTATAAATGTCACCGTAAAATTGCATAAACCGTGAGATTGCAATCTAGCGCTTTTTATCTCGATATATTGTAAACTGTCGACAGATTCTGAACCGTTCAATGCTATGACTGTCAATTTTTGAAATATTCATTGTATTTACGTTTTCTTGTCTTTCTTGTAGGTTAGGTTAGAGTTCGACTTATATAATCAGGTATCTAGTGCCGAAAAATAATGCGTAATTGTAATCTTTCGAGAGTTTATATTCTCGCTAGATAGATTATACAATCTAACGGTTGTCACAATCTTACGGTGACATATATATATTTTATCGATTTATTTTAAACCCTTCCGGCATCTTGTAGCCTATATAACTCCATGCAATAAACCAAGATCCGTTACTCAGTTACGGCTTGATTGAAGAACAAACCAAAAAAGTAACAAAGAAATACACTTTTGCATTTGTAATACAATTAGTATGATAATATGATTAGTATACCGACGTCGAACCAATACCGAAAGACGTCCACATCTGAACGAAGGTCTCCTAATTAAATAGTGAAGATCTCCTCAGGACACGGTCTTGTACCGTTTGCTTCCATGGGCTTCCAGCAAATCGCCTGACATTGCTTTAAGACTTAAGTACTAAATTAAATAATGAAGATTTACAAAATATTTTTAACTAGATGATGCCCACGACTTCGTCCGCGTGGATTTAGGTTTTTTGATTCCCGCGGAAACTTTAGATTTCCAGGATAAATGTAGCCTATGTCCTTCCCCGGGATAAAACCTATCCCTGTACCAAATTTCGTCAAAATCGGTTGAACAGATCGGGCCGTGAAAGCGTAGTAGATAGACAGACATACTTTCGCATTTATAATATTAGTATGGATTTGCTTTTTGTTAAGTAATTAAACATTTTTCAAAAATGTATGGATTGACGACCTCCGTGGCGCAGTGTTGAGCGCTGGTGCCTTAAAATGCGGAGGTCCCGGGTTCGATCCCCGGCAGGGTTTGGAAATTTATAGTTTCTGAATTTCCCCTGATCTAGCCGGCTTCGGCCGTGGCTAGTTACCACGTGTCCACCAACCACGTTGGGTGACACAACCGTGTTTACCAACGGTAAAGACGTGCTGCCAAGCGATTTAGCGTTCCGGTACGATGCCGTGTAGAAACCGAACAGGGGTATGGGTTTAGGTAATATAACTGCCATGCCCCTAACAGGTTAGCCTGCTGCCGTCTTAGACTGCATCATCACTTACCATCAGGTGAGATCGCAGTCAAGGGCTATAGGCAAGCGCGTTCCAACCTAGAACTTATCATTGTATTATGCATGATTGTTGTTAAGCGCAAGCCTATATCACAATTAAAAAAAATAATTAAATTATTCAAATAGATCACAAAGGTTAAAGATAATACAGGGATTTGAAAAGAAAGAAAAAAACTGCTTTTTCGCTCTTCTGAAAATTGAGTTTGTCCCATACACCTGTTTTGAGAATAAGACCGAGAAAACGTTGAAAAAAATTCATCAAACATTTTATCACTGTATGTAAAATCAAAATTTTAAAATTCGAGTGAATTTTTCCCGCGTGAAAAATTTAAACCAATCCGGACGTGACCGCCATGAGTAGTAGGTATAATTGGGGCATCTGGATCACATCCTTTCAAATAGAGGATGTGACCCAGATACCCCAATTCTACCTCCTACTTTGAAAAGAGGAAATGTCTCTATTCTAATAGATGAAAATCATTTATTGAATAGGTGTTCTATTTGAATAAAATGCATTGCCTCTATTTGAAAAGATGCAGTTTTTCTTTTTAAATATATGTTAATGAATAAGGGATACTAATTATATATTCAAATAGATGAAAATTTATTAATTAAACAAAATATGAGTATTAAAATACAACGCATGCCATCTATTTCAAAGATGCATTTTGTATAATATTTTGACAGATGTAAAATATGAATAGATGAAATTTGTTTGTTCTAATAGATTCAAATTTATTTATTAAATAAATGATCTAATATACAACACATTAGTTCCATTTGAAATATGTGTTTGACCCATTTAAATCTTGCATAAATGTAATTGAATAGATGAAATAAAATTGATTAAGGAACTTATTTTATATTCAATTTTTATTTATGTGATTCACTTACTTATAATCGAAGATTTTAAAAATAAAACAAAAGATTGATAAAAATGTTTATTTCTAATAAAAACATAATAATTATTCTAATTACTTAGTACTATATACTTTAATATTGATTAATTTATTTTCTAAACACCATTTTTTTAAACATATTACATTTCTAACAGCACAAATATCATAATGATACATACAACAATATAAATCATCGCTTAACATATATTTTTGATGTAAACTTATTAAACTAGGACAGTTTTTATCTTCTAAATTAAAAACAGCGTTGGTTTTAAACATCTTCATTAACCATTCACGTTTTTCAAGTCCTTTTACATATATAGATTTACCATCTAAAATCATTTGAATGATATTCTTATAATTGTGATGTGGTATATAACCCTGATTCCAGTATATTCCTCTGTTTTTTTCAATCCAACTTACATTTCTTCGTTCAGTTTTTGTTAAATCATAAAATGGAAATGGTGGTTTGATTAAAAAGCTTTGAATGTGGTTATTACAAATAATAGCAAGTTCTTTTAAAATAAATTCATTGTTATCATTTTTAAAGCCTTGGATATCCACTATAGCGTTCATGATAATTTTCGGACTATATTACTTAATGGCTTATACTCTATGAGTCGATCGTTTATAATGAGACAAAATGCCGTTGTATTTTCAGGAATATCCTCAGAATTTTCTATTTCTATTCGTACATCCACCGGCCCAGTTTTTATGTTTTCGTTTTGCCTTGTACAATCAATAACAAATAATGGAGCTTTTTCTTTAAATGTAATCAAATCAAGCAACGGATCCGCTGGAAGGTTGTAATAAGACTGACGAAATCTAGTGTACATTTCATATAATAAATTATATTTATTTTCATCAAATTTCAGATTAAGAGATTCATATGGAAAGTATTGTGAATTCAGAAACAGTGTCACGTTATTTATTTTACAATGATCAAACAAGGAGCTATCTTTCGATTTATTATTTTTCCTACTGGATTGAAGACCAAATATAACATATCGAGGTTTTTCCAACTGAGAAGTTGTTTTAACTGACCAAGAATGTTTTGTAGTTTTAGGTAAAAAGGGATACTCATATAAATCCCAGTTTCTGAAAGCTATCTGTATAGGTTTATCTTTTTCTAAAAGTTTAAGTAATGTAAGTCTTTCACGATCTGATACTTTGACGTGTGGTACTCGCCACTGTATTCTGTTTATTGTGAATTGTACATTAGTAGTATCGTCTATTTTAACGCTATTTATATTAGTGTTACTTCTATTCAAAATAAGCTCATGCTTACAATTCATAATGATTTTATTATAGTCTTCAGCAAATCCCATTATTTTATTTAATGGAATAACAACATTAAAACATCCGTCATTACTTTTAATTCCATTCAAGTTCCAACCCCATATAGCTGCAACTTTACTTTGTCCCACATTCATCGATACATATGATTTCATTGTTGTTGTTATTCCAACATTCTTAACCCGGTCTATTTCAATACCGTTTAATTCATATCTGATGTCTTGAAATAAAAACATAATTGCATTATTAGTAAACTCTATAGGTGCACTAAGAGGTTTATGATCTTTACCAATAATCACTGCTTTTCCTTCTATGTTTAAAGAACTGGCGGATGGTAGAATGTAAATATCTTGTTGATGTATGGGAATCCGAATTTCATCATTTTCTTTAAAACTATTATTATAAGGGCTGTAAGTATGAATTTCGTAGCTTTCGATCGAATTATCATAGTGCGGTAACTCAGCGATTTTCAGTATATTCATATTTTATATCCAATGGAGCGAAGAAATTCTTTATTTCTTTTTGTAAGCCTCTTGGTCTTCCAGGATCTGATACGTCTATGATCTTTCACAACTCGCGGTGTAGTAGTACGTTTTATTACGTTATTTGAGTTTTTATTAAATACCATCATTTTTGCTTTCGTAAATGTAGGCGTAAATGAATATTCTCTTTTCTGAAGTCAATGTTCTTACCGTGTTCATCAACAATTTTTATATTTATCGATGTTATGATATTTTTATTAACTGGAAAGTAAATAATATTTTGGGGCTCTTCTTTGAATGGATATCCGGGGGGCACGTAAGGTTCGAATTCGTATATAACGTGAGACGGCGACCCGTTAGTAAACGAACCGTTTATCAAATCACATTCGATTCGTATCACGGATGGGGATAAAATGTTGACTGAGTTATCAGATTCATGCCATTTATTTGCTTCTAATTTAATATTTTTAAAACCCAACACACCACCTATACTGCTATCTACATCGAAATCTATAGTACTAGTACAAAATATTAAACATTTTAAAGTATTATTATTGGGTCTTATTTTTATATCACAATCCACTGCTTTGCTTATAAGATAGTCGGCTATGTCGAATAAATCATAAGCACCGTCAGGAATTATGATTTTTTTATCTTTTCCATAAGCAAAAGTATTGTTATTATGATTTATGTTTGGTATAGAATTAATGACTGAGAAGTACATCAACCCGCACTCATAATTATTATCTTCTATATTTAAAGGAGGTTGGAAATGCGATTCCAGAAGGGACCCTTTTCTGGTGAATGTTATTACTTTACTCATAATGAAGTCTCAAAATACGTTTAACTCGCCCTAACCACTTCTTAATTCTAATCATTATTACAATTATACCAAAATTTATGCAAAAAGTCTAAACTTAAATGTCCACAATTATAAGGATGATCCTGCTGAATATTGTCATAGTTATAATAAATATTTGATCCAAGATATTTAATTAATTCCTTTGGCGGTTTTAAGTTACCGTAACTATCAAAATATTCAATATAATTATTATATTTCGCGTAGGCTACCCAATGAGTACCAGGATTTTTTGAATCATCTAAATTAATTATACCACATTCCTTTTGGTAAGGATACTTTGGTAATTTATCTCTCATGAACACTCCACGAAAATGAGGTATATACTTTTTTGAATAATTCATAATATCTATATTGGTGAGAGCCCTTTTGGGTAGCCGCATTTTCAGTTTTTTTTATCAGATACATTTATTCCAAAACCTTCTTTATATGACTCGATGGTCAACCCTTTTCCAAAAGATAAAGATTCAACTTTTTTATTTTTCCTTTTCAAATCTTCCATGCGTCTTTTCGCAATTTTATAATCATTAATAGCTTTAGAGATGCCAGCAGTACCGCCAGCTAAATTTCCACTAGCAGATAACCCAGCGAAAATAGGAACTAAGGGCATATAGCCACCTGTTTTTGGAATAGGAATGATGCGAGGAATTGTTATATCCGCATTTGAAGCTAGTTGCTTAGCTGCTTCCACTGCTAATTTTATCGCCAATTTCTTACATGTAGGTTTTAATTTATGTAGATGTTTTTTTGCATGTGCAATCACGAACTTCAAGTTTTGTTTTAAACCTGTTCCAGAACTAGATTTTGCACGTTTATTTTTATAATATCTCAAACCTGCACCGGTTTTAACTTTGGCTAACATCGCTTTGTTAACAATATGTGCTGCAATCTTTTCCCCTAAACTGGCATCAGGTGCCGTTATGCGGTTTCTCGCCATTTTCATCAGTATTATATCAGCTTTATGACGCTCAGTTAAAGCTGAAGATTTTTGATAGGCTATGTCGTGTGCCTTACAGTACTCGTCTAACTGGTTAATTCCTTCCTTGTTCTTATGCAATTTTTCAGCTAATTTCGTACCAGGTCCGCAATAATTGTATCCAGGTAGATGAAGCTCAACGGGTAAGTGATTAATAAACCAATTTAAGACACTACTCCTGACCATGTCCTTAAATATACTAAATATATTTTGTTAGAATGAACCCCTTAAATAAGTATTCAATTTAGAGAATGATATTTGTTTTATCAATCCAGCTATTCTCAAGAGAAGGTAAACCCAACCACTTTACAAACACTTTATTTCCCTTTCTTTTTAATACTTTTTCAATAAGATATATGTCCGGATGTTTTGTTTTCAGTAATTCCTGAGTATAAAATGATCCCAAAATAGGTTGACCTCTAATATCTTTTAGTAAATATGTAACAGGATTTGTTTTATTCTCTTTTGTGATGGTAAATATTTCTGTTGACCAGTTAGGTGTATATCCCTTTTCAAATGTTCCTTTATGCTTACTTATACGCACAGAATCTCCAACCTTCAATCGCCTCAAACGACTTATTAGATGAAACTTACGTTTTTGCAGATTATATCTTTGTAATAAAATATTCTTATTATTTCCATCGACTTCGCTTGGCTTCCGATTGATAGTACGATGAATAGTATTGTTATAATCGTTAATAATGTTATCTAAGGTACCGTCGACCCATTTATAATTTCCTTTTACAGCAAATTCTTTATATAACTTAGACTTTAATGTTCTAATGAATCGTTCTGCAATCGAGGCTTTCTTCGTAGAATAAGTTGAATAATGATTTATATTGTACGATTTAGTTAATTGTTTAAATTTATCATTATAAAATTCAGTACCAAAATCAGTTTGTAAGTTTATAGGTTTTCGACCTCTGTCTAATACTTTTTCAAACGCATTGCACACAAGGTCTTTTTTTTTAAATTTGAGCGGGAAAGCCCAGCCATACTTTGAAAAGGTGTCAATAATGACTAAAATGTATTTATAACCTGAATTTTCTTTAGAAATGGATTGCATATCAATTAAATCAGCTTGCCATAGGTCATCTATATCTTTCATTATAACTTGCCTTCTCGGGAAATTTATTCTAGCATATTTATGTATTTCGTTTATCACATCTACTTTGCTCATTCTTCTTCTTAAATTTGGCAAAGTCAATCAGATTTTCCAGATTAGTTAATCTGCATAATACCGTTGCGACTAAGTCATTTATAGCTGTAATTTTTTTATTGCAGTCAATGGTTAAGTTATCAACGTATTCTTTCGTAACACTATCAGCAGCATTTAAGGGGACATTTAGATTTGTTATTCTTTTATTTTCAGCATCTAAATTTCCATTACTTAATACCCTGAGAACACAGTTATTAATAACTCCAGTATCATGAAATTTTGATTTTTTATTCAAGTAATGCCCAAACTTATCAACGTTCATGTTGAAGTGTTCGCTTTAAACTAAACAACTGTGATATGTACGATTATTTTTATTCTTTAATGATACCAGCTTCTCTGAGTTCTTCTATTATTGATATTATCTCATTATCATGGCTAGTATTGCCAGCATTCTTTGAAGCTATAAGCAATTTTAATCTATCAACCAATTCATTGGGATCATCCCAATAAATAAGATCTGTATTTGGTTTAAATTTCTTTTTTAATGTTGATAGTTCACCGCCTAGTTTTGGGTTACTTTTAGAATCAAAAAATAAAGGTTTTATTATTTCTCGATACTTTACACCTTTATCTCCTTTAATTTGTCCATGAGTATGATAATCCCTTTTATGCGCATTCGTGTGATACAATATATCTTTGTATACAAGTTTATCTTTATCTTTTATCAGTGACAAATCAGGTTTCTTTCGTAATAATAGTTCTTTTAAGCCTGGAGTTAATTCATATGATCGCCCACCAATGTTTGCTATAATAGTTTTATCTCCCGTTATAGAGTTTTCATTTTTAGTAAACTGTACCTCGGAATTTCCAATCATTATGTTCTTATCATGTTCCTTTCGTATTCCAAAAGGAATATCCATATTGTCATAAATATCGATAATATCGTCTTTTTCTAATGACATGTCTAGATCAGTATTTTTTGATTTGTCAAAACTGTCAATATTTTCATCATTATTAATAATATTATATTTTTCATTTATAAATTCATTATTTTTTCCAGTAAAATGTTCTTTTAGTATAAGCTTATTTAAATTACCGAGAGATTCATTTTTTTCTGTACTTACTTTCTCATCATTGTTAATAGGTTTGGGATTATCAACTAATATTTTCAATGGTTCTGTTACTGGTTTCAATATTTTGTTAAGGGTTAAATTAGTATTGTCATCGATGTCACGCATATGTTTTAATTTATTTTTTATAGCATCAACTGAATGTAATAATTGTTTTTTAATATTTTGCTCCATTATCCCAAACTCCTGTATGTTAGTTAAGACAATGATGTGTATAAATGAATTTCTTTGTATGTTTTCTCATATTTATATAAAGACATCAACTTAACATTATAAAAGTGTCAAAACCTTTCCTATATCTTCCTTTATCCATTTCACAGTCTTTATTAATGACTAAGAAGCTATGGGGTTTCTTCCACACGGCTGTACATATTTCTTTAAATTTATGCCAAGATATGTCTGTATTAACATGTTCTTCAAATACATGTTTTAGATTGACATCATCTTGCTTAAACAAAATCAGTAAATTCGCATTGTCACGCAATAACTGTTTGGGAATTTTGGAATAAGTCTGTGTTAAATAAAAACAATCTAATTGCTTATGTCTTCCCATCGCGAAGTAGTTACGTATGTTTGCTTGGTTTTCACAAACTACGTCATCGAAAATAATTATAGAGTTCAGTAAAGCTTCATTTGGATGAATAATGTTACTACCATCAAATATGAACAACTTTACTTCTGGAATCTTTTTTAACACAGCAGCCAGAAATGTATATTTAGATTGAAAAGCGGTTCTTGAATACAAATATATGTTTTTAAACTTCAGTCCATTAGAATGCAACAGCAAACTTAGCATAACATTTGTTTTGCCACAATTCGATGGACCGCAAATTATACAGCGGATAGAATTGGGTAGAAGTTCACTATGTTTTACACGTGATTTGTTCTCACACACATCTATAGCATTTATATCCAATGAAAGGGGTTGTTTAATTAACTTCATTATGCCATTTGATTCATAATCAATTAATCCAGAGTATTTATAGGTGCTTCAATTGTGAAAAAATAAAAAATCTATATAAGTGTAAAAAATGTATGTATTATTGCAAATAAATAATTTACTATCAAAATGATTATTACTAGTACAATAATTATTACATTATTATAGTATTATTCTTATTAGTAAATCTAAAAATATGAATAATTAGAATTTTATTTAGTTCATCAGACAAGTGAGAATTTGCCTAATTTAATTAATTAAAACAAGTGTTAGTAAATATTCCTTTTGATAAATTTAATAATAGGTTTCAGAAACAAATAGTACTCATAATCATTCTAAAAAATAGTCTTTGTATGACCCCAAGGCAAGGTTTCTATTTGATCAGTTAAAATTTGGCGTTTGTCATCATTCCTGTTCAAAACAATTTTATCTATTTGCTGCGTATATAACACATGCTTTATAGATCGTATTATATTCATTTTACACCTTAAATCTTTATCGTCTTTCAAAGCATCTCTATACCTATTCAAACTTAAACGTTTACTTATAGCTTTTGAAATACCTTTCGCTTTCTTTATGTCACACTTTATACTATGGATATAGTAAAGTTTGGCCCTTAAACCAATGAATTCTTTTATGATGTCACCTCCTAATTCATCCTTAAAAAGACCGGGTACTTTCTCATTCAGTTTTGGGATATCAAATATATTTAATGGTGGATAGTTGCTTGTATCAAAATTAATAATATTTTTCTTAATATCTTCGTAAACATCTTTTGTTTCAACTAAGTACATTAAACTATCTGTGTCGGTATAGCAAAGTTTAGCTCTTTCAGAATAAAGTTTTTTAACGAAATCGTAATGAAATGTATAAAGATGTTTCTTCGCATATTCTAAAACTGTAAATCCTATATAAATCGGTCGATCGAGAATTATTTTTTCTTTTCTTAATTGAACTGCTACAAAATTTTCAGAGAATACCGAAATATTTTTTAAATTAGGACGAGCAATTAATTTTTCAGCGCAAAGGGATTTGTTTGTTTTATTATCACTATCATTCCATTTCGTGACTAATTTAACATCAACTTGTTTCCGTTTATTTTCAATAGTTTTTCCAAATATAGAATTGTTTAATAATTTAAAAAAGTCTTTTTCAAATTCATTTGTAGCCGACTTTCGTAATTGTGTATTCAAATCAATATATTTTTTTAAAAAATTATCTTGACGAAAACATAATACACGATGACATTTTCTTAATATCAAACCATTTTTTAGACATTCTTTTAAATGTGTATAGTGAATGACGTATTTATATTTGTCATATAAATTAGCTATTAGTTTTGATGTCTTTCCTCCCGGTGGTGTAAACTTTTCAGCGGCAAATGGTAAGTCTTTGTGAACATCGTGTAAAATATCCGGATACATAAGATCCACTTCTAAAATATATCCAAATTCAGAATCATCAGAAATATCTCTAGGATCAAAACATGTTATTTCCTTTTGAGATAAAAAACGAAAATCTGATATCGGTAATTTTTTCGTCATAGCATAGCCATAAAGATTATTGCAATCGAGATATAACAAATATGTACTTGGTTTGGAATCATTATAATCTGGCAGATATTTATTATTAGCCTCGGCATGTCGAAGTGAACATTGTGCTAAACCACCTCGAATACCTCTTTCAATAAGCTCGTAAATTTCTAAATCGTTTATCAAATCTAATTGTATACCAGTAGATAATAACATCGCATCCCAACTTAAGCCAGGTGAAGACATATAATACAATGGATCTAACTTATAATAAAGCAAACAATTTTTTCGGAAATTCTCAAACACATCACATAACAAGATAACATCACACTTTAAATATAGGTCTGTGTATTCGCCAAGCGAATGGATATCAAAAATATGCCATATCATTATAGCTCGTTCATACTCATTATCATTGATATGTTCTAATTTTAAACTATTATAAAAGTGCTCTTTTGACGGCAGCTGAAATTCTTCATATTTTTTCCATGAATCAATGTAATCATAGGGGTAAATTCCTTTTTTTCTTAACAAATTAAACTGTTTTTTGCAGGGAAACTCTTTCTTAAAATGAGTAAGGTCGTTTTCTGATAAGTTGTTACTCAGTATTTCTAAACTTGAATGCAAAAATTGAAATGAATCAATAAATCTCATTTTTAAGGTCTCACGGTCGTGAACTGGCACATATTTTGTTATCGAAAGATATTTCTCTTTGCTTTTCGGAATAATTTCAATTTTTCCAGGATATTCAGCTAATTTTTCAATAAACATGTGACTGTCATATCCCAACAAATTATGAATAACAATTGGAACAAATGAACACTCTTTATACAATAAATTACAATAAGAATGGGCTGCCCCTCGGTACTGTCCAGTAACATGATCATGATCTTGGACTCTATCATCGAATAGTAATTGGTCACAAATATGACAATTAACAGTATTTTTAAATTCATCCGCTTGTGTTTTCGTCAAAGGTATCATTGGTTTCTTATCCGATAAAATGTAGTAAATTCTTAATAACTCTTCAATTAAGTATTGTACAAATTTTTCCACACAATCTGAACCTCTGTATGAAACATACTTATTTAAACTTGAATCATATGAGCAACATATATAATATCCAAAACAAGATGCTTGATGTCGTCTTATCCTGCGCGTGCGCTCGGTAGATGTTTCATCAGCATCATCAACATGAAGCAATATGCTCTCAAAGTCAGCATAAATGACAAATGGTACTTTTTGTTTTCTCTCATAATTCTTGAATTTCAGTTTACTGTTCTTATCAGGTAGTTCAGTAAGTATCTTTGAACAGCTATGTTGATTAAATTTAGTTTTATTATGATAAAATTGCAAACACCCATCACACAAAAACATTTTTCCTTTATGCTTACTATTCTGCTTCCGAACTAGGCGCATAAGATCTTTAATGAGACAATAGTGCCCGATACCAGTTTTTTCAATATATAATAAATTTATATGATTCATTTTTCTATTTTGAGTAACATACAAAGGTCCAGTCACATTATTTTTATTGTCTAAGCCATAAACTTGAATACTTATATTACTATTGTTTTTTTCAAATAAACTTATATCTTTTGACGATGGTGGAAAAGTCATTCCGCTCGTATTAAGTATATTTGCGTAATGTGGATAAGAAGTAGTACGACATACATTGCGTTTCGATGGAAACAAAGCAGCCATTACACACCATAGAAAACAGCAATTATCATTATTTTTAATATTTAGACAACTCTTCGTATTTTTAATATTTTCAGGTAAGTCAATGTACATTCCACCTCGTAAAGGATTGTATTTATTGATACTTATTTCTAGGTGACTTATTGAATGAAAAGTCCAGCCTGATTCTTTGTGCTCGAATTCAGACATGTTACTGGTGAGCGTATTAACAAGATTATTATAAAAATAAGATAAATCTGTGCTACAAAACAATGTATCGTATTTGGTAATAAATGATTTGATTTCTAGCTCTTGAGTGTCGGGTAAAATATAATATGCAAATAGTTCAAAATAAATTTTAATACATTTGTGTTCATTTATTGTAGTTCTTATCAGATTTATTATTTTCAGTTTATTATCACACAGAAAGGAATCAGGATCAATATACTCCTTTTTCTGCGGGATACTTAAACGATAAGTTACAATTCGGTTCTTAAAAGCTGTAGTTATTAATTCAATATTCTCAATATCAGTTCGGACTAAACATTTAGATTTGTGAGCTGTTGTTCTCAAATGATGTGACATTTTATTTTTCGGTATTAAAATATTGCATTTTTCACATTCAATCATCTTTATCTCATTTTTAAATTCTCTATGTTCATATGGTTCAACGAAGTTCGTTTCAGTAACTGTAAAAATAAAACGAAAATTAAAAACTATGAAATATTATTTTATTAAAATATTCCTAGATATTAACATAATTATAAAAGAACTTATTAAAACTAAGATACAAAAAGGAGTTTAATACGTGTTATAATAATTAAAAATGATATGGGTATATAATAATATATAATTATAATTTATCATTAAGTAATTGTTGTTTTGAATAATGTTGTTCAAAATGTTTATTCAAAAATAAGAGTTAATGAAGCTAGGTGGGCATTCTTTGAATTCTTTTCTTACTGCAGATATATATTGAGAAAGATGGTGCCAGGCCTCCGTATCTGTATTGCTGCGATTTTTTACAGCAACAACGGCCTGACGCCATCTATTCATTGGGGGAGTATTTTCAATTTCGTTGCAATTATATATTTTTATCTCCACATAGTGGGACCCAACTTTGTGCTCGTTTATCTGACGCGCGTGGCCGTTGGCCACGCGACGGGTGACGCAGCTAGTCAGCTGCGGCTTGTTGTTCGAGGGTTGCGTCTTCTCAATACCTTCTTCCTCGCTGTCGCTGCCGAACAGCTCGACAGCCGTACTTTTTGTGGGCTTCTTAGTATTGTTTGAAGATGAAGCGCCGCGGTCCGCCTTCCTTTTCTTATCCCGCGAGACGCTTGATGATGATGATGATGACTCGCTCGGGAAAAGAATATCTGCATTCTCAGACCTGTAAAGAAAAACAATAAAATTAAATACATTTCAAATACAGAACTCGGGCTGCAATAGTTAGAAAGAAACACTTGGGTTCGAATTCCACCGATTCCTCAATTTCGTATGTACCTGTGTTAAAACGAAGTCAACCATACCTATTCCTATTTGCGTTTCAACATGTCAAATATTAGAATAGACCCTAACCATCTAAGTATGATTGAAATACATCAGTGGTGGTACCTATTTATTTATTGCTGAAGACTACAACGATAAATAAAAAAATAAAAAATTTAAATAGATACAATTTACTTCACATGAGTAGGTATATTATTACCCAACTTCAAAATCATAAACGTTATTAAATTGAGCACATTTATCCTACATCTATCTGCATTGGGATACATTTTAAAATAATTAAAAGAAGTACTTACATTTTGGTAGTGTAGTTGTGCGTAGTGGAGATAGTACGAAAATAAGCTGGAGCACTCGAGGAGTTCAGCGCGTGGCAACAGAAGTGATGAGAATAAACCTCGTACGTCTTAATGCCAAAATATAACCCGGGAAACGTGTAAATGTGTGAATAAAAAATTGCTTTCTTAGCGATATAATCAAAATTATTAAAATATGATTTTCAAATTTAGCTCTTAAGATGAAAATAATAAGGTTAGGGTAAGAATATGCATAATTTTATAAGAATTGACGAATTTTGAATACATATTTTCGCCACTGGCTTTTCTTACTAGCAAATCGATGAAGTTTATATGATAAAATTTTAAACAAACAGACGTACACAGCTATTATCTTAACAAATATGTATCGCGTATTTGTTAGTGTTAGTAAGCAGTGTTGAAATCACTGGACAATGGACAGTTTCCCCGAAACCTTATGCATTGATTCGGCTATACCCATACGATTGTGCAATACAAAAACCACGTAAGTGAACAAAACCATAAATCAAGGTAATCCTTAAAATTGTATATTGTATTTTATTCGATGGTATTTTATGTTCAAACGAAAAAAATTAGTTGTTGGGCTCACTGCCTACTAATACTATAAATGAATGTGTGTTTTTCTTGACTTATGTTAATACATAATACATTGTTTAACTCAAAACGGCTAAATGTTCCTAGTTTTGCTAATCTATTAAAGCATAATATGACTCCAAACAATCATTGTTAACCCAATCATAGTAAATAACCACCTAATTTTAACCACATTTTAACTTCAGTTAGACTGAGATAAAAAAGCGAGTGTTTTTCAATTCGATAGGAAATCTATGATAGGATCTTAGCATGAAATCAAGTATTAGGTATGTATTATATGAAAATACGTTTCTGATAAATGTCACTTACTATGTTTTAATGCAGATGCCTTTAATATCTTACATTAAGCGTCAAAGTGGATAAACATTCAATAAAGAAATATATTTCTATCCCTCTTACTCACATTAAATTGGGTATATGCGCATCTCACTACGCTTAGTCTAAGTTATAACATTGAAATTCGATTGATCGTAATTAATAAAGAGCGTTCTATCACATAAGTGTTAGAGCTAAATTTCGTGTACGCATTCACAGCCGGCGCTCCAAACGAAAACATTTTGAAATTAAAAGCGATTAAACTGAATTTGCGACTGTAAATCAAGGGATTTTGGGTCCATTTACTTTGACACCTTATTACGATTAATCGAATTTGCAATCTTAAAACGAATACTAAGCGTACAGGTGTCTATTGTTTCGTTAGTAGTTTTTTGCATATAAGTAAATTTCCATTTCTACGGATTTCGAAGTAAGTAAGTACCTACTGCTCGAGGAATATTTTGTATTAGCTGATGCCCACGACTCCGTCCGCGTGTCCAAAAATTACGTCGATCCGTTGCTCCGTTGCGACGTGATTGAAGGACAAACCAACAAACCAACAAACAAACACACTTTCGCTAATCAATACACAAAATGTCTAACACCCGACTTCCATACAGCGATTTCACTAAAGTTATCACAATACTCGTATCTAGCTTTCGCTCACGACTTAACGAAAAAATATCTTTGTTCCAAATTTCATCAACATCTTTTCGGTAAAAGACAGACGGACGAACACATTTTCACATTTATAATAGGTAATATAGAAGTAAAATAAACTAACAAACCCGTCGATTATCTTTGACAATAATGTTGCACTTATAATATGATTTGCAGCTGGATTTCCTCAACACTATTTATAATTTAGTTACCAAGATTAGTTCAAAAAATATTCAATGTACAGACAAATGTATCCAATCAAGTTATATGTTAATAAAGTAAGTGCTAAACTGTGGCGCAATCATCGGGCCAGGTGACAATTCAACGAAACAATGCATGTGTGAATCAAAATAGCTTATTCTCCAATTTAACTTGAATCAAGAAATGTTATGAAATAAAAACTTTTAAATTATTAGTAGGTATTGCACGTTGTTATTTTTAATATTTTAAATATTTTCATTGTTACTTTGGAAGCAAAGGACGTGTTGTGATGTCTTCGGTAAGTTAGCAAAATCAATAAATATTATGGTATTTAGAAATTAGAATAAGTATTTTTATTTTATTTTCAAGGTCAAGATGCTTCATAAAATTATAAATTCACTATAGGTACTTAAGCTACCCAAGTTGATTTTAATGTACCTAGGTATCATCAAAATATCATAAACATCAAGATTGTCTAATAATTTAGGTACATGGTGAATAACTGTTATTTATTTTACTGAATTAATATACCTACTATTTTCTTTTTAGGATCAGGATCTATTCAATTTTGTGGAAAGGGCGCGGGTTGAGCCAAGCCGAAAGCGACCTCGTCAAGATAATATTATTATAGAAGAAAACTATAACTACGTGAAAGTTCCTGCCCGTGGCGGGAAAATGATAAAAATCGAAATATACGATGTAAAAGAAAATGTAAAGGACTTGGAACTTAACGTGTCAGCGCAACACATCGTAAAAAGTCAAATTTTTGACGATGTTTACATAAAGACTAAGGAAATCATTAACTTGATACACGAAAATCTTGGAAAATCTATATAAATATTAATTTAACTAGATATTAATTATTTTAAGTTCAATAAATAATGATTAATATTGCAAATGTTTTTTATTTCTTTCATTCATCTTTATTTTTACTTGCGTTTTATAAATTATAATTTCATTGATTAAATTATGTTTAGTCTTGATTTGAAATAGGAATTTATTTTTTAGAGGAATCCTATCTGCAGAATTACTTTACACCTATGAATTTTAATCTATTTGAATGTATAAAGTTTTAATTAGAGTAGGTATCCAAATTCATGTAGGAATTCATTTAACATCATCGGAAAGGAAGCACCATGTTGTATTCTATTAAAACATAATAATATATTTAATATATGAATTTTCATTCTCACGTATATAAATAGGTAAAATTATTCTTTTTAAATAGATGACATACGTTGGACTCATATAGACATATTTTGATTAATCAATACTTTTCACCTATCTGAATATGAATTTTTGAAATTGATTAATACCATTTATTCATTTAGATATAAATATTATATATTTAAACAGACAAACTACATCTTTCAAATAGATGTCGCTGTATTTTAAAAGTCATAATATTTTGTTTAATTAATTAATTTCCATCTATTTTAATATACAATTAGTATCATTTATTCATTAACATATATTATTTGAACAGACAAACTACATCTTTCAAATAGATGTCGCTGTATTTTAAAAGTCATTATATTTTGTTTAATTAATTAATTTCCATCTATTTGAATATACAATTAGTATCATTTATTCATTAACATATATTATTTAAACAGACAAACTACATCTTTCAAATAGATGTCGCTGTATTTTAAAAGTCATAATATTTGGTTTAATTAATTAATTTCCATCTATTTGAATATACAAATAGTATCATTTATTCATTAACATATATTATTTAAAAAGAAAAACTGCATCTTTTCGAATAGAGGCAATGCATTTTATTCAAATATAACACCTATTCAATACATAAATAAAAATTGAATAGGTATAAAATAAGTTCCTTAATCAATTTTATTTCATCTATTCAATTACATTTATGCAAGATTTAAATGGGTCAAACACATATTTCAAATGGAACTAATGTGTTGTATACTAATAGATCATTTATTCAATAAATAAATTTGAATCTATTAGAACAAACAAATTTCATCTATTCATATTTTACATCCGTCAAAATATTATACAAAATGCATCTTTCAAATAGATGGCATGCGTTGTATTTTAATACTCATATTTTGTTTAATTAATAAATTTTCATTTATTTGAATATAATATAATTAGTATCCCTTATTCATTAACATATATTTAAAAAGAAAAACTGCATCTTTTCAAATAGAGGCAATGCATTTTATTTAAATAGAACACCTATTCAATAAATGATTTTCATCTATTAGAATAGAGACATTTCCTCTTTTCAAAGTAGGAGGTAGAATTGGGGTATCTGGGTCACATCCTCTATTTGAAAGGATGTGATCCAGATGCCCCAATTATACCTACTACTGCCATGGCTAGTAGTGACGTCCGTTTATCGAAATTTACCGATAAATATCCGATTCGAGCGAAACTGCATATTAAAGGTTCACGGGCGATTTAACTTCGCCGACTGACTTTCGAACGCACTATTTACGAATTCGAATTTTAAATTCCGATCGCGACGCGGCGGCGGGAACTCAGCTTTATTCGTTTACAAACTTATCTGACATTTTTATTTTTTTGAATAACTACACTTATTTTTATAGTATTAAAGGCGAATATAGCTTGCGTTGACGGTAAATAAAATTGCAATGCGTTTACAATTCATTTGACGCGTTCGATAACTGTCAATAGACGTTGTCGCGGCCGTAAGAAATAAACTGAATAAATGTGTTTATTCGCTAAAGGGATCTTTTTATCGGCGTTTTTTCATGGAAATTCGCGCAGACGAATGCTTAAATTTGTTTTTTATTGATTGGCATGTTGACACCACGTTTACTTACTTGTTGGAAGTTCTTAGAATTTTGTCTGATCACTTTATTACGTGTTAAAAAGTTAAATATGTTGGTGCTTTAAATTTATTGCGTTTGCGATACATCGATAATTATATTATAATATACAGGGAGGTAGGTACTAGAAAGAACCCATTTCTTTCATAGAAAAAAGTTGGGCGTTTGACTTGTGGTGCATGCCACTCATCTATATAAGTCTGTCCTTGTCCCCGCCATAGCGCTGTCCCGCTTTTCACACTAGATGGCGTTAGTAAAATAAGTCCACATTCTTTGACAGGGCCCGTCTGTGTAAATTGAGGTCGTTGTTGCTATAAGATAAAAGTTTATTACCGATCCTTTAACTCCGAAGTATCTAATAGATATTGCTTTTTCTGTCTCTTCAAATCAAATTAATAATTCTAGCCTTTATAGGCACTAACGATACCTAGTTAAAACGCTAAAATATTTCCAGATCCTTATTACTTACCTACTATAGCTTTTGTCCGCAGCTTCACTTGCGTTATGTTCGATTTTCATACAAACAAACCCCTATTTTAGGGGTCGAATTGTCCTTCTCCTTCATGTTCTTCCCCGGATGCAACCTATCTCTATACAGAATTTCATCCAAATTGATAAAGAAGATGGGCCGTGAAATCGTAGCAGGCAAACAGACAGACAGACACATTTAGTTATAATATTAGTACTAGGTGATGCCGGCGACTTTGTCCGCATGGATTGAAGTTTTTTGGTCCCCTCGGGAACTTTTTAATTTTCCGGGATAAAAAGTATTCCAGACTATAATGTAATAACTATCTCTGTGCCAAATTTCATCCAAAATTGTTCATCTGTTCTGGTGTGACTGAGTAACAAACATCCATCCATATACATCCATCCAAACTTTCGCATTTATTATATTAAGTAGTAAATGATGAATAATGGTTGTAAGTAGGACGTAAGACTTGGATAAGAAATTATAGATTAGAAAGCTACGGATAATCTCCCCTAGGTACGATGTCAAACAATTTCGACATAAACAGTATTAGGGTGGAGTGGCGGTCATTTTTATGCTGTTTATACTGACTGCAAAAGATTAGAGGGTCGACTTGATGCATTTTTTTTGTAAATTGCGATGCATAATCTCAATTTCCGTGTAAAGTATAGGCACATCCAGATATATCCATCGTATCCATCAGCATGGCGGGTGTGGGTTATCCGATTACGTTCAAAGTTTAGTGAATAAATGTACGTAATTGTACTAAATTATGGATAAATGTAGGTACTTTACCGTCTGTTGAGAAAACATTAAATTAAAGGGAGCAGCCATCCTGACGTCAGAATGGCTGCACGCCCCTCTTTCCCATTGGGCACTCTGGGCAAGTGCCCAGGGCCCCGCGATCGATGAGGGCCCCCTAGTTCCTGCCAGATCACCAACCGATAGGTAATAACTGATATTCATTAACTATGATAACACACTTGTATTGTGTTCAATATTTCAATTTCACTGTAAAAATTACATATTTTGATGTGCCTACTTTAAACAAACTATATCCTATGTATGTATAGATCTTAAAGTATTTTTTTAAAATAACTGTTTATAACAACAGTTGAATAAATCTAGAATTATGCTTATCTACTCTTTATGCCTGGTAGAGCGAAACAGTCTTCTGTCAAAGTCAGGGGCCACATTATCCTAATGTGCCCAGAGCCTCCAATAGGTTAAAAACGGCCCTGAATGGCTCCTCACATGTGTTTCACAATATCAGAGGTTGCATAAAATTTTAGTAATTTTGATATCATGTTTCCATAAGTACATTTGACGTACATTTATTTGGTTATGTCTAATTTTTAATTTATGCTGAATACACCCGCCTTTCTGACGTCAGGATGGCTGCTCACTTTAATTTCATGTTTTCTCAACATGAAAGTTTGGATGGAGGTATGTTTGTTACTCAATCACGTCAGAACGCCTGAAAGGATCTGGATGAAATTTGGCACAGAGATAGGTATATTATAGCACAGAATAGGTAATAAATAGTAGGTACGTTGTAATTATAGTGTGGAATAGGCTTAGGCTACTTTTTATCCCGGAAAATTAAAGTGGATCACACACAACTTCATAGAGTGCTATTCTCTCAAATGACACATTATCCACGGACAGACAGCCATGTCCAATCATAGCGGGCTACAGCGAGAGGGCGTGGTGCTGACGACGCGGCGACCATCGCTTTTTATTTGCTTTTTATCGGCCGCTTGATAATCCATGACTCGTGCCAAACGAATGGAGATATTCGCTGAGAACTGAGAAGAAATTACGATGGGTGTGGGACGCTATAATAATATGTCTTAATCAAGAATTGTTTTTTTTTTTCAATAGGTATATCATAAGTAATCTTTACTGTTTAAAATACAAATAATTAAATATTGGATAGAATTTGCGGAAGTTTATGATTTAGCAAGAAAAGATTATAATTATTTTAGAATAGAATATAATAAGTAGAATAGAATATGATTTATTTGTTGAACCAACACATAGTAAACATTAAAATACAAAAGTACTTAAAATCTAACTTAACTTAATTATCGTCTATAGAATGTGTCATGCCAACAAAAGTGTCCTAACTCAGCTTGATGTTGTGTGTACAAAGAGTAACCACAACGCTGTTATTCTGTTAGGGCCAAAACGAGGGAAGTTCGGGTGACTGTAATATTATAAAATAATACAAAATAACAAATATATAAAAAATAATAATAATAATAGTAAGACAATTAAACAATAACAGAAAATTAAAAAAAAAAAACACTTGTAAAACTTAACTATTACTCAGCTTACCAAATTAGAAAATAATATTAATAAAACTCATACAATTTATTGCCACAAGCTAGTTTTCAGACTTTTGAGTGTCAAGTAAATACGCACGATATAATTTTTTAAAAGCAAATTTAGAACTAACTTCGCGAAAAGGTGGCGGTATGTCGTTCCAGCATTTCGTGGCAAGATGGCGTGGCATCAAAAACGGGGGCATCATCGTTCTAGCTCCAAGTCTAGGCTTCCGCCAAACTACGAGTAGCTTTTCGTACAGATACTCCGGCTGTTTAGACTTGATAACGCCGAACAATAAAGTGCCTAAAAGTAGTATATTGCTATAATCTGCTAACAGAATAATTGTAATATTTTCTAGCTATACAAATACTTAATTAACTCCCAATTTGACGACCTCCCTGGAGCAGTGTTGAGCGCTGTTACGTCCCGGGTGCGATTACCGGCAAGGTCAATTTGGGAATTTATAATTTCTGAATTTTCTCTGGTCTGGTCTGGTGGGAGGCTTCTACCGAGGCTAGTTACCAGTGGTAACTTACCGGAACGTTAAATCGCTTGGCGGTACGATACCGTGTGACCAAGTAGGGGTATGGGTTCAATATAACTGCCATAACATAACAGGTTAGCCCGCTACCATGTTAGACTGCATTATCACTTACCATCAGGTAAGATCGCAGTCAAGGGCTAACTTGAAAAAAATTAAGTACCTACTCCAGTCTCCACATAACACAATGGCATTTAGATGTCGCCTTATTGGAGAAGTTTCATTTTTTTTTTAAATTTATTATGAAAATTAAGACAAAATGAAACAAAAATATTAAAGAATCATTAAAATATCTCAACAAATGAAAAAGTTATGGAAGTTTAAAGTTGCGATTGCAAGTGCGGCCGTGTGACGTCACACGACCCTATCAATCAACTTTATAAAGCCGAATGAACTTAACGTGACTTAATTGAATAAAGCAATTTAATTAATTTGAAGATAATTTTGAAGTATTAAATCTCGGCTAGGTATTAAAACTCACTCATAAAATTTCTCACTTGAGTACCTAAGATACAGCAATCGGTGTACATTAAATAATTAAACTTTTAAATAATTAATTTCACAGTCATTTATTGATGGTTTTTAAAAAAACGACTCATTTATAAGTTTTAAAATCTATATTTTCCGTTGTGTTAAAAATGATATTCACAACATCATGAAACTTCTCCATTGGGGGGCTGGTTTTATCATAACATAATTGAATTCAGGGTAACAAGGTGTAATCTGTATCTTCTGAGACAACCCTTATTGCATAATCAATAATGGATGTTTGTTACTCAATCACGTCAGAACGGCTGAACGGATCTGCATGAAATTTGGCACATAGATAGATTATAGTCTGTATTAGCACATAGGCTACATTTTATCCCGGAGAATTAAGAAGTTCCCGCGGGTACCAACAAACCTCAATCCACGCGATCCTCGATCAAATCAAAATTAAAATCGATTCAGTTTTGGTGGAAAAACGGAGAGAATACGAGAGTAAGAATTCGACTGTTTTTCATAGGTATAATCGGTCCAAGCTGCAGTTGTCCCTAGAAGAGCAGCGCGACGGCAATATAAATGTTAAACCACTATATTCTAGATATATTATTTTAGTTATATTTTATTTTAGTTATATATTATATATATATATAATTATATTAGTTTTTCTCAAAGTTTTCCGTTGATGGCAATTCCTCTTAAGTAATAATTAAGCGAGTTAGACTATATTATAGTTGACCATCAGCAATTATCATACTAATATTATTATAAATTCGAAAGTATGTTAGTTTGTTGGTTTATTGGTTTGTTGGTTTGTCCTGCAATCACGCCGCAACGGAGCAACGGATCGACGTGATTTTTGGCATGGGTATAGTTGAGGACCTGGAGAGTGACATAGGCTACTTTTTATCCTTACTACTATACTTACTTTTTTATTTTATATATATTAAGAAGTTTCCGTGGGAATCAAAAAATCTTAAACCACGCGGACGAAGTCGCGGGCATCAGCTAGTCAACAATAAGTAGTAATTCAAGCTGCTCTTCCCTCAGGTAACGACTCAGAGCCTGACCAAGAGGACGGAACCGACACTCCACGAGAGAATAAAGCGAGGAGAAGACGCACAGCCTTCACATCGGAACAACTCCTCGAGCTGGAGAGAGAGTTCCACGCCAAGAAGTACCTCAGCCTCACAGAGCGATCCCAGATAGCGTCCGCTTTGAAGTTAAGCGAAGTACAGGTGGTTATTCACTTTTTATCCTTTTTATAATTATGTCCTCCCGACCGAACCCCTTGCTTAGGATGTTCGACTGCGGCCGACGAGGTCCCGGGTCGGACCATAATTATTAAGTATTTGGTTTTTCTGACTAGAAATCCTCAGTACTAGTCCGAAGTTAGGAAGTTGGCGGTGTTTCACCCTCGTGCCTCGGAGAGCACGTTAAACCGTCGGTCCCGGTTATTATCACTAACATGATAATAGTCGTCAAAGCCCGCCAACCCGCATAGGAGCAGCGTGGTGGCCGGTTGGTGTAAGCTCTTATTCCCTCTCTCCTACGAGAGTGGAGGCCTGTGTCCAGCAGTGGGACGTTAATAGGCTGTAGTGGTGGTGGTGGACCGACCCCCTGATTGTGTAAGGAAATCGTAATCGTCAATCGTAGTCGTAATGAATTTTCCCTGGCCTGGCCTGGTAGGAGGCTTCGGCCGTGGCTACTTACCACCCTACCGGCAAAGACGTGCCGCCGAGTGATCTATCATTCCGGTACGATGCCGTGTAGAAACCGAATAGGGGGGTTTAATATAACTGCCATGCCCCTATCAGTTTAGATCGCTACCATCTTAGACTGCATCATCACTTACCATCAGGTGAGATCGCAGCCAAGGGCTAGCTTGTAGTGGATAAAAAAACGTTTGTCAAACGATAATTCGACCTGTTATGGAGTTCATAGATGCCAGCAATCTGCATGTCACAAAGCATGTATGAACTCCTTATACAGTTCGAGTAATACGTTTTATGGTATATAGGGTAAAACCGGGATAGATGCCGCAGCAGGATAGATGCCTCATATTCTAAAAACCTAACTTCCCGAACTCGCGACTAAGAATTAATTTTATGAGTAGGAGCCGCAGTCACCCCGTACCATAATTACCCACAGACAGTCGTGCGATGAGGATGCGTTTCGCTCGTACGTGTAATTATCTCCGCAGCGATATTCCCGAACACGTCAAAGATTTAAAGGTTAGTATGTTGCGTTGTATAACTTTATAATTAGTAATAAATTCAGTTATATTTTTTATTACGTCAATATACTGGTTCATTGAGTCTGCATCTAGGTGTAAATAGATGCTATTTTGTTTATAATTTATTAAAAAAATACTTGGGCATCTATCCCTATCGAAAAGGATAGTTGCCCTGATTTTTCGAGGGATAGGTGCCCCTAAGGGCACCCTTAGGGGCACCTATCCCTGCATACACTGCCATATATGATTACCTACAGCACCACGAAAATATAAAAGAAAAGAAGGAGTGCGAGGTCGAGTATGTTCTTGGACTACAGAAAACCTACAGTCGGCTTTGGATGAAATGGACAAAAACCATGGGAATACAACAATTAAGAAATTATATTTTTTTTTAATAAATGCTTGTAAAATTTTATTTAACAAACAATGTGGTTATGAATGTTGAAACTTAAGAATTAATATTTTAGTTAAACAAACGCTTTAAAAATTTAATTACCTATGTCATTTGTGTGATATTAGAATAATATCTTCTAATGATAACAATTAAAAGATTTAAAAAATACAAAATGTTTTTCATAATTATGACCCTTGGACTTCTACCTAACATTTGGTATGGATTTTTCGTTTACACCTATAAAGGGCATCCATCCTGCACTGCAGGCATCTATCCTTCTCAGTTTTTTCATGGTGGGGCAACTATCCATACAGGTAGGCATCTATCCTCAAAAAACATGTTCCACGAAAAGCTAATTTCTGCAAAATCTGTATTTGATAGGTTAAAAAATAATAATAATAATTCAACATTAAGGATTGAGCTAGCTACATTAATAGAAATTATTCGTATAAAATTAATATTTTTAAAATTAGGCGTCCTTTTCAAAAAGTGGGGCATCTATCCCGGTTTTACCCTATATATATACACAGGTGCACCCCCTGGTCCTTTACTCTTATAGCTTGATGGGACTGAAAATCCGACACGACCGGTGAAAGGTCAGGCGCAGAACCGACGTCTTATCGTGACTTCCTAACTCCGGGGTAGTACTGAGAATTTCTTGTCAGAGAAACCCAATACTTGTTATATGGCCCGACCCGGGACTCGAACCCGGGACCTCGTCGGCCGCAGTCGAACATGCCAACCACTACACCAACGAGGCAGATAGCAAAGCCAAAAGGAAATGTTTTTTTTTATCCACTACAAGTTAGCCCTTGACTGCGATCTCGTGACGATGCAGTCTAAAGATGGTAGCGGACTAACCTGTTAGGGGCATGGCAGTTATATTAAACCCATATCCCTATTCGGTTTCTACACGGCATCGTACCGGAACGCTAAATCGCTATGACGGCACGTCTTTGCCGGTAGTGTGATAACTAGCCACGGCCGAAGCCTCCCACCTGGCAAATGATCCTATATTATGATTTTAGCAGTCTATGTATTTATGTATTATTATTATTATTTGTATTGTATTTAGGTGTGTACCGTAGCGTCTGAGCTACTGGATTTTGATGTTGTTGCTCTGGTTGATAATCTCCTCTCCCCAAAGGTTGTCTGGAAGAGGTTGCTTTAGCAATAAGACCGCCTTCGCACCCTTATGTATTATCTGTTTACCTTTTTGTTTATTGTTTGATAAACGAAAAATAATGATATAACATATCATTATTTTGATAATAAATATATGAAAAATAAAAGTTGCAATTTTGGCCACCGGCAGGGCGACCGCGTATCTTTTGCATCAATCATTGATACATCGCAATCACCTCTAATTGGTTAACACTCTTCCACTAATTTTGATTTCTTCAGACTATGTTGAAGTCGGGCGAGCCTGACGCGTCAACTTTGATAGGTATCTTTGTTATACTCGCCCGACTTCAACATAGTGTGTAGTACAGTGGCTTTGGAAGTCGGTTTTTTGGAAAGAATTTTTATTTTTAACTTTTTAGTGTACTCTTAATCCCCAATGCTTAGAAGTGCAGTACAGCATCAGAGTTGAAGAGTTGGGACTCAGAGTTGAATCGTATAAACGTGACTTGATACCTACTATATAAATTCACCATCAAAATTTCCTAACTCCCTAGTTTTGAGGATTTCATGACCTACAGCATCAGGATTGAGGATTTGGAGTCAGAATTTTTTATGGGACCACCTCGGGAGCTTCTTCTAACCACTGAAAAAAAATATTTTCAAATCGGTTTAGAAACCACGTTGATATGCGGTAACATACATTAAAAAAAAACGCGCCGAATTGAGAACCTCCTCCTTTTTTTGAAGTCGGTTAAAAACTGTCACATATTATTACTAAAACCTAGGCATTGTTGGTGAATCATTTTTCACTTTACTAGTTTATATCTTAAATGAATGAAGTGCGTAACATTGTGTCTGCCTGTCTCACTATTCACAATTACTTACATTTATATCTATTAGACACACTGTTAAGCAAATAACTTGTAACGTGCGCAAAGTACGTGTTAATGTGCGCGTACATAATTAATGTTATGCGCATTCTACAATGCAGACCGCTAAATATAGTCAATAGGTACCTACTTATAATGCGCAAAACTTTAATGAGTGGAACTTTGTGACATGACAAGTCACTAATTCACTATAATAGGTACTAATCTCACGTTCCCCTGCTTTTTGAAGTGGAAACTTCTTTAGCTGCGTTGAGCACTTTTTGGTAGGGGGTAAACTTGTGGAAACGCGTGACCGACACCGTGACCGACACCGTCACCGACACCTCGCGTTGTTACGAAGACAAAAGGTCTTAAATAT
Organism: Erebia aethiops; assembly: GCA_923060345.2. Classification (NCBI taxonomy): domain Eukaryota; kingdom Metazoa; phylum Arthropoda; class Insecta; order Lepidoptera; family Nymphalidae; genus Erebia; species Erebia aethiops. The sequence continues at coordinate 6,026,509 of OV281087.1, read as the reverse complement.
TATAAATATAGTACATTCGTAATTAAACTTTAATGCCTTAGTTTTAAGGTTTATATTTTAAGTATTTTAAACATTTTAATTATTATTATGTTTTAAATTTAAATAAATAAAAATATATATATTCGTTTTCACTACTATCGGCAGTCCCTATGCCTATGCCAATTTTTTTTTTAATCTACTACGTGCTAGCACTTGAATACGGACCTCAACTGCCCTCCAATTGTGTAAGATAATAGTAATCGTAATCATTTGTCAAACGTGTATCTTAGACCTGTTTAAGGAGTTCATAGATGCCTGCACGTCAAAAAGCATGTAATATGAACTTAAAAAGTTCGAGTTATATATGTCACCGTAAGATTGTAAAATCCGTTAGATTATAATCTAACGGTTTCTATCCCGTTATATTATAAACTGTCGAAAGATTGTGAACCGTTGAATGTTCTGAGTATTAATTTATGAAATATTTATTGTTTTTACGTTTTCTTGTCTCTTTCTTGTACAGTTCGCGCGCGAGTTGAATGCAAAGTAAATGTAAGTGTCACCATACATTTACTCTGCATTCAACTCGCGCGCGAACTACCTATAGGTTAGGTTAGGGTTTGACATGAATATTCAGGTAGTGCCCGGCCTTCTATCGGGTTAATATACCTAATATATTACAATTTACCGAAAAATAACGCGTTAAATTGTTAGCAGTATGTTACGGTTCACAATCTGTCGAAAGTTTATAATCTATCGAGATAAAAAACGTTATATTATAATCTAACGGTTTTTACAATCTTACGGTGACATATACGTTTTCAGCTTTCAAATGATTGCGATTGGCTTAGACAATTGGGCCTCTGGTGATGAGATGAGACTGATGATGCAGTCTATAAGATGGTGGATAGTCATTCGCAAACTTTTATAATATTTTCGTTAAATCTCATAACATTTCTCTATTCCAGGTAAAAATATGGTTCCAAAATCGGCGAGCGAAATGGAAACGCGTGAAAGCCGGCCTTGCGTCGGGAAGCCACGCCGGCGGCAAAAACACCGGCACCAAAATAGTCGTACCAATACCCGTCCACGTGAACCGATTCGCAGTCAGAACCCAACATCATCAGATGGAAAAGCAAAACCACCAGTACAGACTCGATAGAACGCAGCCCTTACCCGGCAGCTTACTACAATCACAGACATCTGCGTTTCTATCGGCTGCAAAAACCGATAATCGACAAGAATCGGTAAACTTAAGCCCGCTTAGTCGCAACCCTATTTATGATGCGAGGTTATTGACACCGGCTGTCAATTTGAGACATTACCCGAGTCAGAACATCCAAAATGGCCGACACAGTTAGTTTTTAAGACTATTGTTAAGTACTTATTTGCCTAAAGTTTATTTGTATTATAAAAATTACTATTAAAGATTGTGTGATAAAAATTTCGTATTTTATTTCAATCTTCCCTAAACTGATAAAATTGATTAAATAGATCAGTTGCTTTCGAATACCTGTGAACAGTGGCGTTCACGACATAGATGCATAAAGGTACTGCTTACCCTAGTTAAAAAAGCTCAATGCATAATTTTCATCATTCTCTGCTTGAATGTAGTAATCTTCATAACCAATGCCTTCCCGGGCTGAAAACATTTTCGCCACAGTAATTTTTTTAGTAAAGCGTGAATTGTCTGTAAAATGACTAATAAAATTTACTATTTTTTATGCTGATGGACTCAGTTTTTAATGTAATCATTATTTATTGTATCGGAGAAAAAATCGGGACAAGATATGTTGGTCAAAATATATAAAACTAGCGAATGCCAGTGACTTCGTCTGCGTGGTTTGCAGTTTTATGGTTCCCGCAGGAACTCTTTAATTTTCCGGGATAAAATGTAGCCTATGTGCTATTACATACTATAATCTATCTCTGTGCCAAATTTCAGCCAGATCCGTTCAGCCGTTGGGGCGTGATTGAGTAACAAACATCCATACATCCATCCAAACTTTCGCATTTATAATATTAGTAAGAAGTAAGATAAGATGTTTTTCGTGCAGGATTAAAAAAAGAACGTCATCTAGTAATTACTATTAATATGTAGCCTGTAGAGCCAAAAATAATTCCATCTTTCATGGTCACCCCACAATAAACGTCAATTGGGCGTGACAGAACACAAATTCTATTAAATGCAATCAAATTAGAAAGCATTAAACATTAAAACCATAGAAATCTACAAACGATTCTCAACTCTATTTCAAAATTCATAAAGAACATTTGATCTGTTGCTTGCAAGAAATTCGCTACTTGTCCAAAGTTGAGATACTTGAAATGGATTTCTCATAGACTTTTTGACAATCGAAATTCAACCAAAACCTTTAAGAACATGGTTGAAAATCATGTGATAATGTGTACCTACTGCAAATCCAAAACATAATACATTTTTATACTGACCGCAGAATTCAACTTTATATACCTGTGGATAAGGTAGAATTTTCAATAAATATAAATTAAGAATATAAACAAAGTATTCAAGAGATTTTTGACCTTATGCTTATGTGTTACAGTTGAATTTTGATTGAGAATATTTTGACAATACACTGTCAAAAGCACAAACGATAATGCGATTGCCCTTTGACATTTGGATCAATGTTAATGAAAGGTGGCCGGATCTTTGTTTGCAGTTTTGGAAGTAGGGTCGATATGTCACCGTAAAATTGCAAAAACCGTTAGATTGTAATCTAACGCTTTTTATCTCGAATGTAAACTGTCGAAAGATTGTGAACCGTTCAATGTTCTGTGTCAATTTTTTAAGTATTCATTGCATTTACGTTTTCTTGTCTGTGTCTTGTAGGTTAGGTTAGGGTTCGACATAAATAATCAGGTAATGCCTATCCGGTTAATATACCTAACAGATTACAATCTACCGAAAAATAATGCGTTAAATTGTAATCTGTCGACAGTTTACTATCTCGCTAGTTAGATTACAATCTAACGATTTTTGCAATTTTACGGTGACAGATACATGGGACAGCCTGTCCCGTGTATCAGTCTATAATCTCTATATATCTACAGCATTGATGTAGAATTTTTTTAGATCTACAGGTAATTTATATTTCTTTATTCATTGGTATTATGTCAAAGCAAATCGTAATCATTTGACAGCTTAAAACGTATTACTCGAGAATACATGCTTTTTGACGTGCAGGTATCTATGATCGAATTATACGTTTGACAAATTACGATTACCTACTATTTCCTTACACACTAGCGGCACAGTAAACAGATATAATCAGTATGGAAACTACCTAGAAACGTTCGAAACGGGCTCACTCACACAAACGTGCGCATCGACGAGACCGCAAGTGCTCGTCGCAGTGCCGTCAGTAGTGAGTGCCGCGTCATCGCATGTTCGATGCGCACGTTTGTGTGAGTGAGCAGTTTCGCACGTTTCTAGGTAGTTTCCATACTGGTTGCATCTGTTTACTGTGCTAGCAGGGTTGCTTAATCTTATTTCTGTGGGTGGATAATACATTGTGTGTTCCGACCTCCCTGGCGCAGTGTTGAGCGCTGTTGTCTTAACGTCCCGGTCCCGGGTTTGATTTCCGACAGAGTCAATTTGGGAATTTTATAATTTCTGAAATTTCTCTGGTCCTGTGGGAGGCTTCAACCGTTGCTACTTGCCACTCTAACGGCAATGACGTAGTTACTGCCAAGCGATTTAGCGTGTAAACTGTTTACGTTCACCCCGGGAGAGGACAGGCTACTTTTTGTCCCGGTTTGTCAAAAAACCTACAGAATTCGCGGGCATCATCTAGTACTTATTATTATTAAGTTGCTACGTGATAAGATAAATTATTTATTAATTTCATGTAGGACAACTTGTGTCACATATTATGATACGTCGACTCTACCACTGCACCGGTTCGGAAAAATGTTCTACTGAGAAGAGCCGGCAAAGAGGGCCGCTTACAACAATTACTTAAAGCATTGTTATTTTAAAATTGCAGTTTCTTAAATGACGCGTAAGTACCTACCTACCATGAGGTATTTTTTTTCCAGCTAGTATTAAAATAATAAGCGACCGTAATAAGTCGGAAAACCCTGTTTCACAACACCAACGGGCACCGATAGTGAATATCCAAATCGAATCCGAGACCTTGCACTCATAACACAGCGCTCACCACTGCGCTCGGGTGGTTATCACATAAAAATAAGAGGCTAGCACAACAACAATTATTTGTCGCAGTTTGTCGTTTTATCCACGCCTCCTGTGGTACCGCCCACAGATTAACGACTATTAAACACATCTGCTGTGCGAACGGTGCCTAAACCGCGATGGTGGAGTGGTCAGCAAGCGTCTGGGTGACACGGGTTCGTCTTAGCCGATAACCTTTGCGTTAGACGATAGCGTTTGTGCGCAAAGACTAACTGTCAACGAGAAAGTACATTAGTTTTGGCACAATTATTTAACAGTAGGTATTAATGTGCCTGATACATGAGTATTTTTTAATTTAATCCATACCCTACATCCATCTAATATTACTATAAATGCGAAAGTGTGTCTGTCTGTCTGTTTATCCGTCTGTCTGTCTGCTACGGTTTCCCGGTCCATCTTTTCAACCGATTTTGATGAAATTTGGTACAGACTACAGAGGTATGTTGTACCCCGGGTAAGGACAAAGGCTTTTTATCCCGGAAAATGAAGGAGTTCCCGTGGGAATCAAAAACCTTAATCTTCGCGGACGAAGTCGCGGGAATCATCTAGTAAAATTAAATAAAAGAAAATGTGTCTATCTATGTAGCTATTCAACCGATTTTGGAGAAATATACTTATCTAATAATTAAATGCATCTCAGGAAAGGATGAGTGTGAAATCTGTACTTTGACGCAATGGACCATCCTCAACCTATGATTACTTCGTGCTCACCATAATCCCCAGGATTAAGTCATTTGGCGTCATGACATTTGACCGTATGTGTGAAGTGGATGAATGGAAGATGTGAGCACTCTCTGACAAATGGAGTCATTTGGACTAATGTAAAAAATTTGGACGTCCATCCTTTTTACTTACTTCAGACTACCGCTATTGACACACTACATGTACATACAGCCATATTGTTTCATTATTGTAGATTTTTGTGTTTTAGAATTATAATCCTTATTTTAAGAACATCAAGGTACGTGACATCAAACTGTCATTTTGAGTAATATTGCTTAAGTATTGCTTTAAGCGTTGGCAGCTTGGCCAAGTCAAATGACTTATACCGTCAATTATAAGTTGAACTTATAGTAAAATTATCAAAATAAAAGGCTAGCACAACAACAATTTGTCGCAGTTTGTCGTTCCCCGCCTCCCGTGGACCCGCCCACAGATTAGCAGCTATTACACACATCTGCTGTGCTGGCGATGACAAAACCGCTGTAGTGCAGTGGTTATCACACTTCATACTATAAACTATTATATTTTTAGTTTATTGGTTTGTCCTTCACGCCGCAACGGAGCAACGGATTGACGTGATTTTTGGCATGGGTATAGTTGAGGACCTGGAGAGTGACATAGGCTTTTTTATTTTTATCCCGGAAAATTAAAAAGTTCCTGCAGGAATCAAAAAAACTTAAACCGCGCGGACGGAGTCGCGAGCATCAGCTAGTAACTTATAACGCATGGACTTTCATCGAGGGGACGTGAGTAGATATTCGGTACAGGGATTTGGTAAAAAAGGCAGCTGATTGTAAGTTTTCCTTGTAAATCTTGTACTTAATTTGGGAATATCCATCCATCCATCCGTCAGCCTGTATGCATCCACTGCTGGACATAGGCCTTTTCGAGAGCTCGCACCCAAACACGGTCCTTCGCCTTCCTCATCCACCCGTTTCCCGCCACCAGGTCATCGGACCAGCGAACTGGAGGTCTTCCTATACTGCGCTTGCCGGTAAGCGGTCTCCACTTCAGAACACGTCTGCCCCAACGGCCATCGGTACTGCGACAGATATGGCCACTGCCACTTCAGTTTGCTAATCCTCAGAGCTATGTCGGAGCTTTTACGAATTTCCTCGTTCTGGATTTAATCCCTGAGAGAGATTCCCAACATAGCCCGCTCCAAAGCACGCTGAGCGACTTTTAATTTGTGGACGAGGCCCATCGTCAGTGTCCACGTTTCCGCTCCATACGTCTTTGCCGGCAGCACCCACTCGTTGAAGTTTTTCGTCTTCAAACCATTATTGAAAACAATAAAATGGAACTAAGCAGCCGCATTTATTTTTAGATTAGACAACCTCTAAAAATTTATTAGAAGATTGTAAATAATCTGAATAAAAGTTATTCTATATAAATACATTATTATGTTTGTATCGGAGTAGAATATGCAAGATACGAGTATCTCTGCTGTACCAGTAATGCAGATTTCGTCAAAATTCCAACTCTCTACTTTCGCTGAAATCATAAACCTCCTTTTGCCACAGTGGGGTACAAAATACCTCACACGATAAAATTAACAGTTTTCATACAATAGTACAAAGCGCAAATCCCTGGAGGCGTGGCTGCGCATTACACGATGTGACTTTTGGGGCGCGATAGATTAAAATTGTGAGTCGGTGATCCCTGTTAATTCGGGGGACCATTGCTCTATTGTTGCCCGATTTATCAAACGAATGAGGCGCAGATGCTGTTGAAAAAATATACAAAAAAAATTCGCTAGGTTTGGCCATTGGTCTATTAAGTTTGATTTCAACACGGAAAGTATGGGAATTATTACACGACAGCCAAAAAAAGGATTTAGAGGAGTAGGTTTATGTTTTCAGGGTTCATGTATTTATGATTGTAAGTAATTTTCTTAATTCCACCACAACTTTCAGATTTGGGTATCTTTAGAATCCTTAGTTGAGTGACACTGGCTATAAAAATGAAAAAATAAAAATATTTTTGGCAGAGCAAGATTCGCTTCTTTTTTAATTAAGTATTTTAAGAAAGAAGTTTCTTGTTTAGAAGGTTTCTGCAATCTAGTGGCACCGACTAATAGTCTAAGAAGATACGTTTTTTACGCCACTACAAGTAAGTTAGCCCTTGACCGCAATCTCACCTTGATGGTAAGTGATGATGGAGTAAGGGTATATTAAACCCATACCCCTAATTATTCTATACGACATTGTACCGAAACACTACCGCTTGGCGGTACGTCTTTGCCGCTAGGGTGGTAAGGGTAACAAGGCACGGCCGAAGCCTAAGTATTCAACTGTAAACGATCTTTAAGTACCAACCCAAAAACCAAAACACGTCACAATCGCATCAAAACCGTGCAATTCGCGCGCGTCGTTAATTCTATTTCCATGTCATATTTGTGATGCTAATTCTGATGCTATACGATGCGCCACGCCACTTGGCTTTAGGAATGTGCCTGTACAGAGTACAGACCATCGATAACAGAAATATATCGATAAAAATATAAATAAAAACAACACACTATTTCCTTTTTATTCTATTTCCTTACAAGTAGGTACAAATTGCTATATTTTTCACTCAATTTTGTAGTTACTGATAGAAATAGTAGACGAAGCATAAAATTCATACCGCTGTCAGCTCTCGAGAGACCTGAAAGCCTGCCCCAAAGAGGAAAATGCATAAAAACGCTCTTACAAAATCCATACCTACTAATATTGTTTATGTTTGTGTCTGGCTGCTACGCTTTCAAAGCCCATCTTTTTTTGACGAAAGATATAAAGATATTCTGGGCAAGGACATATTATGCGCTACTTTTTATCCCGGAAAATCAATAAGTTCTCTAGGGATTTAGCTAGTTACTCATAAGTTTTTTATTTCATCGATATCAAGAGTAGGTATCGCTAGTATCTCATCCCTATCCATCCCTAAAGATCTGCCAGCCTACTCCAAAGAAGGAAATACAAAAGAACGCTCTGATAAAATCATACTTAATATTATAAATGCGAAAGTGTGTTTGTTTGTTGGTTTGTTGGTTTGTTGGTTTATTGGTTTGTTGGTTTGTCCTTCAATCACGCCGCAACGGAGCAACGGATCGACGTGATTTTTGGCATGGGGATAGTCGAGGACCTGGAGAGTAACATAGGCCGGAAAATTAAGGAGTTCCCGTGGGAATCAAAAAAACTTAATCCACGCGGACGAACTCACGGGCACCAGCTTCATTATTATTATTTATTTAATCGATATCGATATCAAGAATAACGGGAGTGCCACATCACTACTCCGGAAGGAGGGTAGACGAAGCATAAAATTCATACCGCTGTCGGCTCCCTAGAGATCTGACAGCCCAAAGAGGGAAATGCAGAACTGCGCTGCCTCTAACAAATCATATAAGCGATTAAGTATTATTACAAAATAACTTAAATAAGTATTGTACCTACATTATGACAGAAAACCATTAAAGTTGAACCATTTAGGGCTTCAGTAAAACTTAAGTGTTTTTTTATCCACTACAAGTTAGCCCTTGACTGCGATCTCACCTGATGGTATGTGATGATGCGGCTGCATCATCAAGATGGTAGCGGGCTAACCTGTTACCCCGGAGCATGGCAGTTGTTCAAATTCAAATGATTTTTATTCAAATAAACTTTTACAAGTACTTTTGAATCGTGATGTGAATCTACCACTGGTTCGGAATGCCATTTCTACGAGAAAAACCAGCAAGAAACTCGGCGGTTGCTTTTTTGAAAAAATAATTTACAATTTCATTAATTTATAGAATACATAAGTAACAGCTGTCCTTAGCATTGCTGGAGCGAATCAAATCCATGCTCCTTTGTTTATGTAATCTTCAACAGTATAATAAGCTTTTTTCAGGAGCATACTTTTAATGAATATAAAACCCATGTCCCATACCCCTTCGGTTTCTACACGACATCGTACCGGAACGCTAAATCGCTTGGCAGCACGTCTTAACCGGTAGGGTGGTAACTAGCCACGGCCGAAGCCTCCCACCAGGCCGGATCAGAGAAAATTCAGAAATTATAAATTCCCAATTTGACCCTGTCGGAAATCGAACCCGGGACCTCCGCACGTTAAGGCAACAGCGCTCAACACTGCACCAGGGAGGTCGTCATTAAACGAACGACGAAGCTATAGAAGTTAAGAATTGAGCGAGCACTCATTAATACCTACTTGAACAAACACCTACCTACTTATCGTTATCCCACTTCGAGGTCACAACCTAAATAAACTATTTGGTTACCGCCATTTGCATCAGCCCCGAAATCGTTTGTCAAAATGTTTGTAAATAAATTTTTCACATGTATCACTGGAAGGAACTACCCTCTACAATACAGGTTATCCTAGCGTAGAGGGTAGGGACCGATATTTAATTAAGACACTTGTTTATGGAAAATAAATATTATTCTTATTATAAAAACGGATAATTCGAACTGTTTATGGAGTTCATAGATGCTTGCACGTCAAAAAGCGTGTATGAACTCCTTAAACAGTTCGAGTAATACGTTTTGAACTGTCAAATAATTACACTGACAATTGGGTACAATTTAAAATTTGACTACAATTTAAATAAATTATTTTTTAGTGATGATTAAATAGAGGATCTCCCAAAAGTCGTTATATCCACGTTCCCTGATCATATGTAGGTACTAGATGGGCCCTTTCATAGAAAAAAATTGGGCATCCAACCTTATAAGAGCACGCTCCTAACCTGTATAGCCCTGTCCTTGTCCCCGCCATAGCGCTGTCCCGCTTTTCAAACTAGATGGCGTTTGTAAAATAGGTCCACATCCTTTGTTTGACAGGGCCCGTCTATGTAAATTGAAGTCGTTGCCCCTGATAGTTTTATGATGAATAACCATTTTAATCAGTCGATCAAAGTAAAAAAGTGCGTCGAACTAATGACGTCACTTTCAGAATTTCATATGAATCCCATACTTAGGACGCGTTTTGACGTTTGAAAAAGTTGCTGATTTGACAATTTGTCAAATACTTACCCAATTGGGCATCTGATGTTGTTTAAGAAATCTGTCGATTGTGAAATAGGCCCTAAGAAAAATAACGTTATTTTTTTTTCAGAGACCAATTGAACCAATCACCACTTAAAGCGGAGGGGAGGCATTTTAAAAAAAAACGGTGAATAATTTGAATATCTGGGGCATCTGGAAGAAATCTCTTCAAGAGATAAGTTGTCCTTTCAATGTTTATGTTTTATTTTTAAGTTACTGGTACAGAATATATAAATAAAATAATATCAATGTAATATGTAAACGATATAGTATACACATAGTTTGACGACCTCCGTGGCGCAGTGTGTAGCGCTGTTGCCTTAACGTGCGGAGGTCCCGGGTTCGATCCCCGGCTGGGTCAATTTAGGAATTTTATAATTTCTGAATTATCCCTGGTCAGGCCTGGCGGGAGGCTTCGGCCGTTGCTAGTTACCACCCTACCGGCAAAGACGTGCCGCCAAGCGATTTAGCGTTCCGGTACGATGCCGTGTAGAAACGGAAGGGGTGCGGGTTTAATATAACTGTCATGCCCCTAACAGGTTAGCCCGCTACCATCTTAGACTGCATCATCACTTACCATCAGGTGTGATCGCAGTCAAGGGCTAGCTTGTAGTTGATAAAAAAAAAACAATTTTTTACCCTACGGCGCCAGAGGGTTGAAAAATTAACACAAAATGGTTTATTGTTTAATTTTTTTGTCGATTTTTTTTAATAAATCCGCCGGATTCAGCCTTTTTTGTCGATTCAGTGACATTTTTGTAATCCGTGGCGCCTATTTGATACGTGCTAGGATTATAAAGTTACTCGGTGTACAAGGACCTTTGTAATACCTGGACCGGAACTTAAAAATTCCATCATAATTTCAATTTTCAACCCATTGTCGGCTCACTACTGAGCATGAGTGTCCTCTCGGAATGAGAAGGGTTAGGCCATAGTCCACCACGCTGGCCAGGTGCGGATTGACAGACTTCACACACCTTCAAGAACATTACTTGGGCATGCAGTTAGATAATTTTTTCAAAAGAGCAACCACCCTATTTCTTGTTGGTTCTTCTTGGTAGGAATGGTATTCCAACCAGTGCTAGATTCACTGGGCGATTCAAAAGCAATTGTAAAAGTTTAATTTAAATATCCTCACGAAGTTTTCCTTTACCGTTAAGGCAAGTGATATTTAATTTCTTAAAAAAAAACCGCACATAGGTAACTCCTAAATATTAGAGGTGCGTGCCCCGGAATCGAACCGACAAACTGAAAAGGAAGTCGGGACTTGGGCATCTAAGGACTGAAAAACAGTTTCATAAAGGATACAGAATTATATGTGTTACAGTATGAATTGATAACAGGATCGAAATTCGAAGCTGTAACACTTTCCAATTTAAGTCTGTTAACCCAAAACACTTATACATAAGTACATATCTATTATAGTATATCTGTAACAGAAGTGAATCTATAACGGAGATAAAAGTGTTTCTTGTTAAACAGTTTCATATTCCGATTACAGTTTCAGTCCTTACTTCCAGATATTTTATTTAAAATCACTTGAAAAATCAGAATTTCCAAAATGGTGGAATCCGGGACCGACAGGAAAGGTCGTCGGTCGGCGTATCGTAATTAAAAGATCAGTACTTAGTTTTATTATGTAAAACCTGCATCAATCATTGTTACAATCTCAATTGTGGTGATTGGCTGAATTTATGGTATTCTGCTGCTTAGCTATATTAACTTACAAAGTTACCAGGGGCCATATACTGCCATCGCTCAATAATTAAGCAATATTACTCAAAATGACAGTTTGATGTCCTAAAGTAAGGATTATAATTCTAGAACACGAAAGTCAACAATAATGAAACAATATGGATTTAAGCGTTGCTGTATGCCACCTGATTAAATCAGCTAAAAATTCCTCATGTAATATTATGCACCACGAACGCAGCATAAACAATAAAAAAATAACTTATTTAAATAACACTGACATGAGCTAATAAAGCAATCAATTTCTAATTCCATATTCCGTATACGACCTGCTTTGTGGACGCCGCTGGTCTATGGACTCTATGGTCATCGTTGTCTATGGGCCTATTTCTTTTTAATTTCTTTACTAAACGCCGACGATCATGCGTTCGAGGAACGATCGACTCATGTCGTGAATTTATTTCAAGTTGAATTGAATCAATGCAATTGATTTATAGCGGTCTCCTGTTCGGTTGGTCGAGGGTTCGACTTCGAAACTCGAGGAAGCACTTTCTATGTGCGTTTTAATGAAGGAATAAGCAACATCCCAATTATTTGCAATTCCGGGTTGCATCGACCCCGGGATGCGTCATGCAAACTATCTCTGTACCAAATTTCGTCAAATTGCTTAACCGGATAGTCCGTGAAAAGATAAATTTACATACTTTTATCCTAACACCACCACTACAGCCCATTAACGTTCCACAGGCCTCCACTCTCAAAGAAGAGAGGAAATTAGAGCTTAACCCACCGCGCTGCTCCATTGCGGGTTAGCGATTTCTAACGACTGTTATCATGTTAGTAATAATAACCGGGACCGACGGCACTCGGAGGCACGTGCTCTCCGAGGCACGGGGGTGAAACACCGCCAACTTCCTAACTCTGGACTAGTACTGAGAATTTCTAGTCAGAAAAACCCAACACTTAATTATGGCCCGGCGCGAGACTCGAACCCGGGAACTCGTCTGCCGCAGTCTATGGAGATCCATCCACCATCTAGTTCTCTAATTAAATTAAGTACTTAGGTAAGTACTTGCCCAAGTGTACCTAGCTACTCGTAGTAACTTAGAATGATCAATACGCCTCTCGTGATATGTTATGCTAATGCTATAATTGGAATCGGTCCGTCCGTCTGTCGGCGCAGCGCATCAAAGTGCAATACGTGCCGCAGTTAAACGAACCATCTAAGTATTTGTTCGGAGAAATTATCATTCCTATTCTATGGCGATTTTACCATTGAAAATGGTTATCAAATGCCAATTGCCTGAGACGTATTTTTCGCCATAGCTCCGAGGATTTTGGGAGGATCGAGATCGGAATAGTACCAAGAGTTGAGGAATTTATCGAGGCACGTGTGAGCGTATTAATTGAAAGAAAATGGAAGTAAAATATCCAATAAAAACTTCAGAATTAATCTGGAATATCTAGGTCTCCGAAGACTTGTAGTATATTAATAATGGTGTATTTTTATTTATATCTTTTCGTATATTCTATTAAAAATTTTATATATTTCAATAATTACAACAATATAATATATGTGTTAGTATAAGCAGTAGTTTTTATTTTTATTATGGGTCTGTGGCGTCGCCTGCAACAAGGTCTCGGCTGAAAATCAGCGCTGTATGGTTTTTATATTGCTCTTGTGCATATTCAAATCATACAGCATTCTGCTGAGCTGGAGCCTTTTTTCGGGTTATGCTACACATTACTCCTGTTATCCCGGCGCTTTTGTCACCTAAGCAGTTTAGCTCATTGCTGATGGTGTTGATGATGGAGGCGCCGGGGTAGCATACTTGAGGTAAGCAAATGTGTGGCAAAACTGGAAAATAAATGTTTTTTCTTTCTTCTTTCTTTCTTTTCCTCTGCCTAAAAATGCTCTATGCATTTTCTTATAATCTTCTACCTACTAAGTTTTGGTTTTTACTTTGTTTTTACGAAAAAAAAACAATAAACGGATAGGTTATCGAATGCCCTGTAGCATTCGTTAAGTAACCGGCAAAAGAATCCGACGTTCGGTAATTCTTGTTCGGTTGCAGTTGTTCTGAATAGAGTTTATCGAACGATAGCAACGTTGGTTCGGTTCGGTATCGATATCGGCAATTTTATCCTCGATACGATTATTCTGAATTGAAAATACATCTTATCGTACGATAACAAACCGAATCGATCGGTAACTAAGATATCGTAAGGTTCTGAATCGGGGGGCTGGGTCAGATAAGTTTGTTGGAATAGTCCAAGACTCTAGCGACGCTGACACCGGGTCAGATAAGTTTGGCGGACTATACTAGCGACGCTGACACCGGGTGAGATAAGTTTGGCGGACTATACTAGCGACGCTGACACCGGGTCAGATAAGTATGGCGGACTATACTAGCGACGCTGACACCGGGTCAGATAAGTATGGCGGACTATACTAGCGACGCTGACACCGGGTCAGATAAGTTTGTTGGACTATACTAGCAACGCTGACACCGGGTCAGATAAGTTTGTTGGACCATACTAGCGACGCTGACACCGGGTCAGATAAGTTTGGCGGACTATACTAGCGACGCTGACACCGGGTCAGATAAGTATGGCGGACTATACTAGCGACGCTGACACCGGGTCAGATAAGTTTGTTGGACTATACTAGCAACGCTGACACCGGGTCAGATAAGTTTGTTGGACTATACTAGCAACGCTGACACCGGGTCAGATAAGTTTGGCGGACTATACTAGCGACGCTGACACCGGGTCAGATAAGTTTGGCGGACTATACTAGCGACGCTGACACCGGGTCAGATAAGTTTGTTGGACTATACTAGCTACGCTGACACCGGGTCAGATAAGTTTGTTGGACTATACTAGCAACCCTGACACCGGGTCAGATAAGTTTGGCGGACTATACTAGCGACGCTGACACCGGGTCAGATAAGTTTGTTGGACTATACTAGCAACGCTGACACCGGGTCAGATAAGTTTGGCGGACTATACTAGCGACGCTGACACCGGGTCAGATAAGTTTGTTGGACTATACTAGCAACGCTGACACCGGGTCAGATAAGTTTGGCGGACTATACTAGCGACGCTGACACCGGGTCAGATAAGTTTGGCGGACTATACTAGCGACGCTGACACCGGGTCAGATAAGTTTGGCGGACTATACTAGCAACGCTGACACCGGGTCAGATAAGTTTATTGGACTATACTAGCAACGCTGACACCGGGTCAGATAAGTTTGTTGGACTATACTAGCAACGCTGACACCGGGTCAGATAAGTTTGGCGGACTATACTAGCAACGCTGACACCGGGTCAGATAAGTTTGGCGGACTACACTAGCGACGCTGACACCGGGTCAGATAAGATAGAACCGGGTTAGAACACACAGACACACTATCCTTTTTACATTGTTAATAATAATTAGAGATTTAAAATTAAAATTTAGAAAAAAAAAATGTTTGTGCAATTAATGTCCGTAATTTTATCAATTACTAGCTGACCCGGCGAACTTCGTACCGCCTTAGTATGCAAAATTAAATGTATATTTTTCAATATTTCTGAGAGATTTTCTTAATATTTTTTTCCGTAAGAACCTTCTCCTAATAATAACAAATACAACAAAAAAATAATTAGTGAAATTGGTCCAGCCATTCACGCGTGATGCCGTGACCAAGGAAAACGGGTTTCATTTTTATATATATAGACTAGCTGATGCCCGCAACTTCGTCCGCGTGGTTTAAGTTTTTTGTTATTCCCGCCACCACCACCACCACTACAGCCCATTAACGTCCCACTGCTGGGCACAGGCCTCCACTCTCATAGGAGAGCGGGAATTAGAGCTTAGACCCACCACGCTGCTCCAATGCGGGTTGGCGGGCTTTAACGACTATTATCATGATAGTGATAATAACCGGGACCGACGGCTTAACGTGCTCTCCGAGGCACGGGGGTGAAACACCGCCAACTTCCTAACTCCGGGCTAGTACTGGGAAGTTCTAGTCAGAAAAACCCAATACTTAATATGGCCCGACCCGGGACTCGAACCCGGGACCTCGTCAGCCGCAGTCAAACATGTTAACCACTAGACCAACGAGGCAGTTATTCCCGCGGGAACTCCTTAATTTAAAAGTAAAAAAGTGCGTCGAACTTTGACGACGTCACTATGCAATGTTTCATACAAAATCCCATACTAAACATGCGTTTTGACGTTTGAAAAAAGTTGCTGATTGGATAAGAAAGATAAGATAAGATAAGATAATATAAGATAAGACAGATAAATATGTTTTAAATATAATTTTGATGAATCTGTATGTTATAGAAGAGCGGAATCTCCTGATACAGGTATTTAAATATACTTAAAAGGAGGTTCCAGCCCCAATGTAATTCAATTATTGTATTATGAACAGAAATAAATTTTTTTTTATTATTTATTATTATTATTATATATGTTTGCTTGTTTTTTGTTATAGTCCCTTGTTGAACTATTAATTTATAAAGAAATCACACGCATAACATTAAAAAACAATTTAAACTTTACGATTTTTAAGTAACACAATAAAATTTTCGCGCTACTGCATCACCGCACGCACCTGTACACTATAAAACACCTATTAAACGTCAAAATCAAAATGCGCGCCATATAGTCAACTTTTTTTCAGGCAGAGATCGAAGCCCGCATACAGCCTATTATACAGTTGTTGATATTTTTATTTTTTAATTGCGGCTGCATCAATGGCCTGCATTGCATGCGAGGCGCGTCCCGTCGGTGGCATAAAGGAGGCTTTATATGCGCACTGCATTCGTAATTTATGATGAATGCGTGCTTAATTGTCCTCTGTCGTCATCGTGCATCGTTCGGACGAAATCGACGCGTATGCGATGACACATTTGCGATAACTATACTCAGGTATGTAGTATGTAATACTAATAGTGTGTGATAATTTTATGAGAGAGAAACATGCACTCGATCTCAATAAGTTTGAAAAAAATCTTAATAAAAAAAACATTCCAGCTATTACACTCCGAACTAATTGTACGGTGATAAAAACTTCGAAGACTTCCCTGGCACAGTTGTGAACGCTGTGCTCTTAGACTGTTCGATTCCCTGCAGGGTCATCTTGGGAATTTATATTTAAAAAATTAGGTATTAGGACTCTAAAAATGCATAATATACAGTAACACGTCCCCTGTCAGTTTAATGTTTGAAAACCATACCTATTAAACTATCGATTGCAGTCAAAAAGGGCACTTGAATTTTGATGACGTCACAGTTCAGTATTTTATACAGACAACATCCCAAGACCCATACCAAGCGTGTTGACGTTTGAAAAAGTTCCTGATTTTACTTGTCAAATACCCAATTTCTGAATTTTCTTTGGTCTAGTCTAGTCGGAAGGTTAGGTATTTAACCAGGTAAGTTCCGGTACCAGAGATGAGTATGAACTTTCCTTACCATAGAAAATAGAAAAAATCATGTGTGGCCGAAGTCTTAACAACTATAGCCTATAACAACCAGAACCAAAACAACATATTAATATCTAATGAGTACTTAATGGTATTTGGAACTTCAAGGCTGTACCATTCCTGTGAAGCTTTAACACAATAATAAGACATAAATAAGCAAATACCGATACAGTCGATATCCTATTCCATTATTTGGTGATGCGCCCGCGTGCCCGCACGCCCGGTACCGTCACCAAAAATATACTACTTAGTGGTTCGCCCCCAACTGAGACCTCGCGGTATCCATAAGATAGTTTTAACTATATAATGCGCGCTCATCTTTACGCTTCAAGCTCAAACGAATAAACTTTTACAGAGCGACATCAATTGACATCATTGTGAAGTTCTGTTAAACATACTGAAGCTCATTAAAAATTAAAAATTTAATAAATTCGTTTAGTTATAATATTTATCTAATTTTAGTATTTGTTGTTCAACTTCAGGATATAATTCAAATAATTGATCAAGTTTCAGGCTCAGCCTTTCAGAAAATTGAGAGTTCTGAGGTCAACTTTGGAAGAAAATAGAAAATCTCCACTTTGAACTTGGCCCCCATTTCGTCAATTTTAGGGGAAAAACTAAAAAATAATATATTTTTGGACTCTATTCCTAATTATCTTTAAAATGATACACTATAATATGTAACGCTATAAACAATATTTTACTTCGCATTCGCTTCTATGAGAGCCCCCCTGAAATAAAGATTTTTATAACTTATTTTTTAGCCATATTCGGGTGGAGGTCATCGGTTTACATATTATATATTTTAAATTTGAAGTAATTACGTTCAGTAATTCAGAAGTTATAAGGCTCTGACGGACGGACGGACAAGTGCAAATTCACTCAAGTAGACTCAGAGACCTTCGCTTCGCTCGGTCAATTATGTTTATTTTATTCCGATATAAGAAACAACAGGCTTACAACACAGAATAAAATTGTAAATACTAAAACTATATTTAAATTAAATTGAACTAGATGTTGCCCGCGACTTCATCCGCGTGGATTGTTTCCCGCGGGAACTCTTCAATATTCCGGGATATTAAGTATCCTATGTGTTATTACCAGACTATAATCTATCTCTGTACCAAATTTCATGCAGATCCATTCAGCCATCCTGGCGTGATTGAGTAACAAACATCCATCCATCCAAACTATCGCATCGCATAATTTATAATATTACTAGCCGATGCCCGTGACTCCGACCGCGTAGATTAAGGTTTTTTGGTTCCCGCGGGATCTTGATTTTCCGGGATAAAAAGTAGCCTAGGTATGTGTTATCACCAGACTATAATCTATCCCTGTGCCAAATTTCATCCAGATACGTTGAGCCATTCTGGCGTGATTGAGTAACAAACATCCATCCAAACTTTCGCATTTATTGACCAAGCGAAGCGAAGGTCTCTGAGTCTACTTGAGTGAATTTGCACTTGTCCGTCCGTCCGTCCGTCCGTCTGTCAGAGCCTTATAACTTCTGAATTACTGAACGTAATTACTTAAAATTTAAAAAAATAGTCTACTCATAGTACTGAATACTGATGTCTATGAACGTCAAGATGAGCGCGCATTATATTTATAGTTAAAACTATCTTATGGATACCGCTTGGTCTCAGTTCGGGGCGAACCACTAGTAATATGAGTATAGATAGTGTAGTATAGATTAGTATGGATATATTTTTTTGCTGTCTCTCCGAGCGCTATCATCCGGTCCCTTCCCCAGCGCGTGAACAAATCTCTTTATTATGTTAATCATCATTGTCTATGTCCAACGGATACTATATTCTATTAACTATTAATTTCGGATACTTAAAAATCAATTCCGTACCTTATTTGGAACCGTTAATATACCTTTTAATTTTAATGGATTCGCTCTAAATATGGACTGATATTTTATGTAAGTATCTAAATAACTGCCTCGTTGGTCTAGTGGTTAGCATGTTCGACTGCGGCTGACGAGGTCCCAAGTTCGAATCCCAGTTAATTTCTAAACGGGCTGGGGTTTTCTGACTAGAATTCTTATTCTAGCCCGGAGTCTACGAGTTGGCGGTGTTTCACTTCAATACACGCGAGTTAGGAATCATACTCTCTAGTCAAGAGTGATACATAGTGATTTATACTACACCTGCGAGGAAAATAAGCGACTATACGCAATTTCTTCTTATTTTTTGGTCATAGAATTCCGACATTTGCGACGACCTCCATGAAGCAGTCTTGAGCGCTGTTGTCTTAACGTGTGGAGGTCCTGGTCTGGCCTGGTGGGAGGCTTCGGCCGTGGCTAGTTACCATCCTACCGGCAAATACGTGCCGCCAAGTGATTTAGCGTTCCGGTACGACGCCGTGTAGAAAGTCTAGGGCTTCCAATACCGGGATCCCGGTATTGGCTAATACCGGAATCCCGGACTTTTTTCGTCTGTTTTCATTACTTGAAATGTCTAATACCTCCCGGTATTAGACATTTCCGGTACCGGTATTGATGACACTATATTATAAACGAAACAGTGACTATTGCATATATTTCTTGGTTTATGCCACTGGTTTTATTCGGCTAAGTTTTAAACTTGTATCTTATGCACATTAGCTCAATAAGAGCATCTTTACTGCTTAAAACCAGTGAAGAAAAGTCATTTTTGATCACTCAGAGGGAAAAAATAGTGTTTGAATTTAGAACCCTGTGACTTGGCATTTATATTTCATTGACTCATGAAACGTTCAGAAATCTGTTTTTTATTCAATGCAATTTTTTTAAGATAAGATAAGATAAGATATTTATTTATTGCAAAAATACACGTGAAAGGGTCTTACAAAATTTTGGGACACAGTGTACTACCATTTATGGCGTGCAATTATTAGCAGCTTACATCATTATAACATCTTCTTATTACGTTATTCCATTCAACAATTATTTAAACACATCAGTACCACACATCATTATTAGTTACAGTTAATAATAATAATAAATCATATTATAGTTATCATTGAAATTTATATAAAAGCTGAATATTAGTAAGTAAGTAGTTAGATAAATGTCACTAGAAATTGATAAATGTCACTATTGTTGATAAAATGTCAATATGAAATTATAAAGATACATATTGAATACCTGTGATTTATTATTATTTTATACATTAATGTCAAACTATATCTAAAAGTAAACATGATATGTCAATAATAATCATTATACACAGAGAATCATTGATCGGTAAACACGTAGAATCATACCTAGTCTAAGATAAATTTTAAAGATGTTCTAATGTATTAAGTTTTATTCATACCTATTCTAATTAGTATAATTAATATTATCCTGCAAGAACTCATGAACAGTGTAATAACATTTATTTAATAATAATTTAAACATCTTTGATTTAAAGTTATATGTATTTTGCTTTCTGATGCTCTCTGGTATTTTATTATATATGCATATGGCCATGTTATAAACGTTTTTTTGGAATAAGTTTATTCTTTGTCTTGGTATCACAAGCTTATTTCCATGTCTATTGGACCTTGAGATCGTATCGGCTATACTTGGAAAATGATCTCTATGTTTATGCACGAAAACAGAGACTTCAAAAATATAAAGACATGGGAGAGGTAAAATCTGCATCATTTTGAAGAGCGGCTTACATGTTTGTAGGGGCTCAGCTCCACATATAACTCGAATACATTTTTTTTGAATGCGAAATACCCTGAGGATATCAACGGAATTGCCCCACAGAATAAGACCATAGCGTAAAAGTGATGATACGTATCCATGGTATGCGCAGAGAGCCGTTTCATTAGATGTCACCCCTTTGAGCTTATATAAAACATATACAAACCTATCCAATTTTTTACATAGAGCATCTACCTGTAGTTTCCAATTAAGATATTTATCCATTACTAGACCAAGGAACACTGTTTGATGTACCTGTTCAATGGCCACATTATTGCAAATAACATTAGTATTTATAGGAGTGCTATTATATGTTTGGAATTGTATATATTTTGTCTTGTTAACGTTTAAGGATAAATTATTTTGACTCATCCATTGAACAATATTGCTCAAGCTTTCATTTATTTCCTGTTCAAAGGTTTCTTTATTTCGACACTGTATAATAAGAGTCGTATCATCAGCAAATTGCACACACTTACACTCCACTGAATTGGGAAGATCATTTGCATACAAAAGGAATAATAGTGGGCCTAATATACTTCCTTGTGGTACACCATATCTATTTATTTTATAATTAGATGAAAATGATAGTTTTGTATTACCACAGACTTTAGTTATTTGGACGCACTGCTGTCTATTATTTAGGTAGCTTTGTAGCCATTTGTGTGCATTTCCTCTTATTCCATAATTCAATAGTTTATTAAGGAGTGTTTTGTGACATACGAGATCAAACGCTTTAGACATGTCAAGGAAAATGCATGCCACCGGGACTTTTTTATTCAGACTCTCGGTTATTAATTTTGTAAGAGTGAAACAAGCCAGTGATGTAGAGCTGTTTTTTAAAAATCCAAATTGTTCAGGTTTCAATAGTTTATGTTTTGAGACAAATTCATATATTCTTTTGTACATAACTTTTTCAAATACTTTAGCTATGATGGGTATAAGAGTAATTGGCCTATAATTATTTAGTTCTTTTGTGGACCCTTTTTTATGTACTGGTTTAACAACCGAGTTTTTAAGTCTGGCTGGAAATTCTCCTTGTTCAAAAGACATGTTTATAATATGACTAAGAGGACGTGATAAATGTTTAGCACAAAGTTTGATCGCTTTTGTATTTAGTTCGTCGTATCCGGTAGAATTTGTATTATTTAGCCCCATAATTATTTTAAATATTTCAGAGTCATCTGTAGGATAAACGTAGATGCTGTCTCTGATGTTATCAATACTTTTAGATAGTGTTGGTGTGTTATGTGTTCTATTGGTTAAATTAATAAAATACTCATTAAATTTTTCTGCTATATCCCTTGCGTCAGTAAATTCGGCATTATCGATTTCTATGCTACTTATTTCCTTAATTTTAGTTTCATTAGCTGGTACAGAATATTTTTTTATTACATTCCAAGCCGCTTTACATTTATTTTTCGAGCGTATCACATATTTAGAATTCGCTAAACATTGTGCCTGGTTTATACACTTTTTAAATAACCTATTATAATTCTTATATTTTCTTTTGTTTAATTGTTTTTCACTAGGATTAAGACGATATGATAAATAAAGAACTCTCTTACGAATGCTGCACTTCTTTATACCTTTAGTGATCCAGGAGTTCTCGTTGTTTCCGGTAACTTTTACTTTAATTAATGGAAAACATAGTTTATAAAATAGGGTAAGTATATCATGGAAAGAATTAAATGAACAATCAATATCACTACTGTCAAGTATGTCATTAAAAGATATTGACTCTATGCACTCACAAAATTTTCTAATATTATCATTATTAAAGTCGCGTTTAAATTCATACCAGTATAAAAGTTTATTTTTTTTGCAACCACCAATAGGAGTACTAAAGGTAATTGTTTGACAGGATTCATGGTCAGATAGCCCTAGATAATGGAGTTCTGGTTTTACATCCGAGATATTACTGGCAATTAAATCAATACAGGATTTTTTCCTAGTAGGCCTTAAAACGTGATGGCTCAGATTACTATTATCTAGAATTGATTGGAGTTCTAGTGTCGATGAATTTTTTGTAAGTAGGTCTATATTCCAATCGCCACAGAGTATAACACGTTTTTTCTTCTTTTTAATTAATATACTGGTCAGACTACTAAGGTTTTGTAGGAATATGTTAACGTTTGAGTTAGGTATCCGATATATGCATACAATAATGGCATTGATAGATGTTACTTCGGTAGCGCAGTACTCAAAGACATATGGAATTGGTTTGACAGATAAGGCTATCGGTCTATTTTCCAAGTAATTTTTCAGCAAAATACAGCTTCCACCTCTCCGCTCCGACTGCCTAGAAAAATATGCTGCTAGTTTATAGTTTTTTAATTTAAGGTTCGATTCCGAGCCACTTTTTATAAACGTTTCAGTTAAGCAAATTACATCAATATCACCAATTTTTTGTACTAGTTCCTCTATTGTAAGATGAAATAATTCCTGTTTGTTCAAAATACCTGCTATATTTTGATGTAATACAGTAATGGAAATGTCTGTTTGTGCATTATTCAAGAAAAAACTGCTTTCCGCTATTTCCAGAAGTAGAGGTCTTAGGCTTATTTATTTTGCCATTATCTTTAATTTTATTAAAATAATATGGAATAGTCATTTGGATTAGTGTTTTCTTCGATTTTTGAGTATTAGTAGTTCTTTTTTTAAAATAAAAAGGTATCGTACCTTTTTTGATAACGTTATTTTTTTTAAATATAATATTATCGTTATGTTTTGTTTTCAAATAATTATTTAATAACAAGGGAGTTTTTGCGTTATTTTTAACAATGTAGCGTTTATTATATTCCAAACAATCAATCTCTATATTTAATTTAAAGCATAGATGATGCAGGTTCTGTAACAGAGTTCTTGTAGTGTTAGGATAATATTTATTGTCAAGAGTATTTATAAATTTACAATTACAATAATTACGAGTTATTAAATTAATACTATTATTCAATAATTTCACATTTAGATGAGGATTGTCAAAAACATTGAGCACAAATACTTGATACGGTTTGAGTTGACATAATGCATTGCTTAATTCTGATAAAATATAATAAGGATTTTTGTCATTAGATCCTATTCCTATGATCACAATGTCATCCTTATTAAGACTTTTATTATAATTTATTTTCTTTTAAAAAATAACTATTGAATTTTATATTAATTTGTGTTTTGACTAAATTATGTATTTTTACGAGTAAAAAAATGCCATTTCTTCATTGAATTCAATCATAAAAGTGCTCTTTTGGAGTTAATGTGGTGAAAAAATATTTTTTATGGAAAACTGTTTTTTATGGTGCAGTTTCCTTCAGAAAAGACTAGTTTTAAGTTAAATACAATCTATCTAATTTTAAGTTTTTCCCCGGGAAATATACGGGGAATACCGGGATCCCGGGATCCCGGGAAAAAATCTTTCCGGTATTAATACCGGTATTGAAAATAACCGGTATTCGAAAGCCCTAGTAGAAACCGATTAGGGGTATGGGTTTAATATAACTGCCATGCCCCTTACAGGTTAGCCCGCTACCATCTTAGACTGCATCCTCACTTACCATCAGGTGAGATCGCAGTCAAGGGTCAAGTCTAACTTGTAGTGGATAAAAAAAATAATTCAAAATATTAAATACAATAAAAGTCGCGGGCGTCATCTAGTATGCATCTAGTTTGAATAAAACTATTAAAAACAAACCACCACATCAGTAACAGAATACCAATTAACAAAACAATTAGAATTGTTATGACAAATTAGTTCGCAAACAAAACAAATGTCTGCCATTTATGGCGCGAATGGATTCAAAATGGCCGACAATTATCTGTCATTTAGCGTTCCGAATAAATACGTAATACGTAATGTGAATACAATCGACCGAAAATAAACAAAAGAAAATATTCAGGCGAAAATAACACGTAAATGTTGAATGTAAGGGTCAAAATAATATCAAAAAAGATTCTTTTTATTTTTGCAATGATGATTGTATGCAAAAATCAAAACTCTTTGATGGTCGTTTTTACACCAAACGACTAAAGATGCAATGGAGCCGATTATTATTTGATTATTTTTGTTTTCTTGGAAAACGTATACCTATATACGTATTTCGAAAAATAAGTATAATAGCCTCTCCATTAGAGGCTCTCCTAGTAGGTACTTGTCTAGTATAAGTGTAATAACAAAATCGCCTCGCTGTATTTGTCTGTCTGTTTGCTCTAGTCTAAAGTCTAAGGTCGGGCATTATTTGTAGGTATATAAATCTTATGTCGTGTCGTCAAACTAAAATGAAGTCAATGCATTGATTGGTGTCACCATTCGCTCATCGCATGCGAATTGCATTTAATACGAATCAATCAATTTCGACGAAGTAATTGAACCAACCTAACGGAAACAGTAAGTTAATGGCACTCTGACCATCCGTAACTTGCGATATTGGTTTTGATGACTCAGATATTATGATGTAGGCTAAGTGCTCTTTATAGCTCATTGTGAAGCGTTGAATGTACTCACTGGAGCATTTTATTATCTATGAAATAATAATAATATCCTCCCGACCGAATTTCGGCCACGGCGGGCTATCTTCAGAGAGATTAGCCATCTGCGCGGGAGATAGTATAGTGTACAAGTGTGTGCCCATACACAGGTGTACTCTCTGTTCCTTTATTCTCATAGCCCGATGGGACGGAAAATCCGACACGACCGGAGTGAGATCAGACGCAGGACCGACGGCTTTAAGTTCTCTCCGAGGCACGGGGGTAAAACACCGCCAACTCCGGGCTAGTACTGAGAATTTAGTGTAAACCCAATACTTGCTATGGCCCCGTCAACAATACTAAAACAATATGGATTTAAGCGATGGAAGTAAGTCATATCTTACCGTCAAGTGTGATCGTAGACCAAAGCACAATAACAGAAAAAAAAACCATTAATGCCCAATTCCCTGTAATTCAATTAGTATTCACCACGCACCTCCATCGGAAGCTATGATTGATTTTATGACCTCTTTAATCCGTAGAGGGTTACGTCATCTGATTCGATTATTAGGTTTACAAGTATCGATTTTTAACATTAGGCCTACTACCATCGTTAGTTACGTTAGCGCAGCCAGAAGGATCACAGAAGGAATCGAAGATGAATTTACCTACTACTTACAAAGTTACAATTGTAGGTTGAATCCCGGGGAAGGACATAGACATACTTTTTATCCCTGTAAATTCAGAAGTTCCTGTGGGAATCAAAAAATCTTAATCCACGCGGACGAAGTCGCGGGCATCGTCTAGTTTCGTATATTTATAAATTATTCTTAAGTGAACCAATTGCTTAGTTTCTTGCCGGCTCTCGTCAGTAGAATTCTTTCCGAACAGGTGGTAGAGTTATCAATAAATGATAAATGATTTTGATTTATTTATTTCATGTAGGACAACTTGTTTCACTTGTGATACGTTAAGACTCTAACACCGATTCGGAAAGTACTTCTACTGAGAAGAGCCGGCAAGAAACTCAGCAGTTGCTCTTTTCTTAAAAAAGAAAAAAGGTTACAATAAGTAAACAATACAACACATACATTACGTTACAAGTATGACTGACTTGTGGGTCACTGCATCTTTGTCTGACTTTGTCATTCAGAAAATCATCGATAGTGTAATAACCTCGACATAACAAATACTGTTTAACACAGTCCTTAAATTTATGTAATGGCAAATCCAGAAACTCTTTGGGAACCAAATAGTCTTCTAAAATATACAAAAGCAAAAGGTGACTGACAGAGCTATTAACGCACATTTCAAACCAATGGACAGTATTCACAGTACGGAGTGAAAGGTACACAGATAGTTATTATTGAATATGACCTAGATAAGACGTACTACGTAGGCAATGGCCAATGGGCATATCCGTTAAGAAAGGACTTTTTAAAATTCAAGGCCCTTGAGGGTAAAAGAAGCGCATCGAACAAATACGGAGTTTTTAAATCGAACGAATTTTTTTTCGAGATAGGCTTGCGCTTGACGACAATCATGCTTAGTGCAAAGCAATGGTGAGGTCTACGTTGGAACGCGCTTGCCTAGGACTAGAAGATGCCTATTCACCCTTACCTTGAAGGTATCTTAGTTATACGTGGCAGGAAACACGTGCGCTGGGAGGATGTTCAACAACTTAGCGGTTCGTACCAGAAACATCGAACAAAAACGTTTCGTGGGAGCAGATTGGTCGTCAACCACATAAGGATGCCAACGCTGACGGTTTCTCGCTGTTCTGTGGTAGAGAAGGAGGAACAAGGTTGTGAAGTTTCTGATCACAGTCTCCATCAGGGATGTTATGGATATGAAATTTCGGATCTGACGGATATAGGAATAATATTATACCAGTTTCAGATATGGTTACGGATATATGCAATTATTTCGGATTATCCGTTAGTTTCGGATAGTTTCCGTTACGAATATTAGATTTTTTTGATTTAGCGCGCGGCTAGTGACGGCTCAGCCGCGCAAAAACATAAACCTGTCATAAAATGTCTCATTTAGATTCTGCCGATCCGAAATTATTCGAAACCTTGGAAATTATTCGAATCGGTTACGATTACGGATCGATTTTTATTTCGGATATCCGATAGTTTCGGTCACGGTTACAGAGCTCCATAATGGTATATTCGTTTAACTTAAAATGTGCAAACTGCGAAGTCGCGGGCAAAAGCTACAAACTTGTTACCAACGATCTCTAATGTACCAATATTAATGCTCGTAGCGCATTGTATAGCCGCAAGTTAACTTTTTAATTTGTCTTGAATGCCAGGTTGCCAAACCGTGTTCTATGCTAAACGGCCATAGATACGATCATTATTGTCTATGACTCGTTCCAATTTCAAAATGCAGATCGATCGCAGTAAAACTATAGAGTCGAATTATTTTTCTTTATTTTTAACAAAAATATATTTTTAAAAATTCCACAAAAAGCTTATTTCAATCTTCCAAAACATTTCAAAATCGTCTCCAGTATATATTAAGAGCTGAAATATTATGTACTAGCTGATGCCCGCGACTTCATCCGCGTGGTTTAAGTTTTGTTTATTACCGCGGGAAAAAAGTTACCTATGTCACTCTCCAGGTCCTCAACTATAACCATACCGAAAATCACGTCGATCCGTTGCTCCGTTGTGGCGTGATTGAAGGACAAACCAACAAAGAAACAAACACTTATTTGTTTATAATATTATACTATGATACTAATATGATTCGTCTTCAGTATATACATCAAGATCGATTCAGTTGTAAATGGTGACGTGAAACTGTTACGGACGCACTTAATTGTCGAAAATAAAATACCTATGATTTATTAATAAATACAAAATAAGAATCTTTTTATTTGCAAAAATACAAAGGTTAATAATAAATAAGTAAAAACTGTCTGTTTGGGAATAAGTGCCTTCTCTGTTACATACCTACTCATTAGATGTTTTTTTGGAATTACCTGTTTTTGCCATATGAAATAAGATAGTAAAATTATAGCGTACGACTCTACTCCACCCTTATTCCAATAAGCAAATGTCGAACCCAGAACAAATTGGTTGGATGACGCTGCGTATTCGCTAAATAATGTTATTTACATATTGTTTTGTCACTTTCCACTTTATACTATACTAGGTAAAGCACGCGGACGCGTCTGTGTTTCATAATCATGAGAAAATGTTAGAGAAAACGGTAAGTAAAAATTTAAAACCCAGGTTTAAAAAAGGAAAAGATAAAAAATAAAATTGGAATCTGACTTTTAAAATTAAGAAATGTTCCTTTTGATTAAAAAAAACAGAATCTTTAAATGAAAATAAAATAAGCAATTCAAGAGCTTTTTATTGTAATTTTATATTTCGGATAGTTGAGTTCCTATTTTTTTATACTTAACGGTAAATGGTCTATTATTTTGGCGCATGCGTAAAATAATAGACCATTTACGGTACAACAGGATTTCAATGGACTGGAATTGAGTATTGGACAAAGCTATTCTAAATTATTTTTTAATGATCGTAGGTAATATCAAGTTTTATGTTTGAAAATTTAAAACTATCGACTGAAGGGAGAAGTTTCATGATGTTGTGAATATCATAATATAACAACGAAAGTAAAATATAGATTAAAACGAATAAATCAGTGTTTTTTTTTTACAATCCATCAATAAATGACTGAGAAATGACGATTTAAAAGACGACGTCACGTCTCCCGTCTTGCAAGCGCAACTTTAAAGTTCCATAACTTTTTCATTTGTTGAGATGTTTTAATGATTCTTTCATA
This sequence comes from Erebia aethiops, assembly GCA_923060345.2. Taxonomy (NCBI): domain Eukaryota; kingdom Metazoa; phylum Arthropoda; class Insecta; order Lepidoptera; family Nymphalidae; genus Erebia; species Erebia aethiops. The sequence goes on along the minus strand of OV281087.1, from coordinate 5,997,433 downwards.
TTTTTATTTTGTCTTAATTCATATAATTTTGTCTTATTTCATATTTTTATTTTCTCTTAATTTCATAGTTTTATTTTGTCTTAATTTTCATATTAAATTTAAATTTAAAAAATGGTAAACTTCTCCATTTTGATGACGTCACAGCTCAACATACACATAGTGTACACAGTAGGTACCATAGATTTTAATATATAAGAGAGGATGTGCCCTAACATATTTAAATTGAAGCTTCCTGTATCCTATAAATGGCGTAATGGGCGGAGCTTAAGGTGGTGTTAGGGCTGGTATTATCGATACTTAAATAATCGATATTATAAAATTATCACAAATATGCTAGAAAATAATAAACATAATTTTTGAAAAACACTAGTATTCGTATTTTATAATGAACTAGCTGATGCCCGCGACTCCGTCCGCGTGAATTGAGGTTTTTTGGTGCCCGCGGTAATTCTTGAATTTTCCGGAAAAAAAACTAGTCGATGTCTATAAAATTGTCCCAAATTTCATACAGATCAGTTCAGGCATGATTGAGTAGCAAACATCATCCATACATCCCAACTTCGCGTTTATAATATCGTCGACCGTAATCTAACTTGACGTAAGGGACAAATGGCTACTTTACAGGAGAGCCAAAAAAAGTAATTTAAATAAAAAACAAAAAACCCGACTGCTTGGATACCTAACGATAAAAGTGAAATCACTTTCAGTTTCATAGACGATGAAAGTGAAATCTAGCCTTACAATCCGCTTAATAGCTCAGTTACTTACCTACTAAAAGTTTTACTCTGAAGCATTATTTTGTTCCCTTTCTTTTAGCTGTCCGCTAAAGTGAGACGGGCGTTACTATTTAGTAACTTCTTCATAATACAGCAATATTTTATAATATTTAATTTTAATTGATATAATGGACAATTTTCACAATTTTATTTAAGTTCATAAGACGTAAAAGCCATTCAAGAACAAACAAATAAGTTTCATATTGAAGTAAGGGTCGGAGCATTTTTACTTTTGTCCTATACGCCATATTTCTCTTTGAAAATTGATTTTTTGAAAGCTATTAAAATGTTACCTATACCATTCGATAGAGCTCAAAAAACTGTATCGGACTGCATTCAAAGTTCATTTTGAGCAAAATGTCCCTTACGTCAAGTTAGATTACGATCGACGATATTAGTATAGATTTATATTATTAGTTCATGTGAACCTTACAAACAATACTGTTTCATAATATAAGTTGGAATTCCTAGATATTATTGAAAAATGGTACTGAATGTGATGATATGAATAATAAAAGTAGACTGATTTTAAAAATGATTTATTTCTAAAATTTATAAAAATGCAGACAGTAAAAAAAACACGATTGCAGCGCAGCGTTGTGGACTTTGACCATAAAATATATCTAAAAACTTTCTCACAAGCTATACATATCCAATGCAAAAACCGCATCTCAATCGGTCCAATACTTTTTGAGAAAAATGGTAATATTGAAAAATAAAAATCACGATTGCAGCTCAACTTGATAGACTATGGTCCTACATATCTAAGAACCTTCTCAGAAGTTATGCATATCTAATGCAAAGAACCGCATAATAATTATCGGTCCAGTAGTTTTCCAGGAAAATGGTAACAACAAAGTGCACAAACAAACGCACCCTCTTAGGGCAAGCACATAGTCATTTATTTTTATTTTTTAGTCATTTATTTATTAAATATAGGTAGGTACACTGTAGGTACACTTATTTTCGTCTAAAAATTACTTACTTAAAAAGCATGATGGTGATAATGGGTAACGTATCTTAAAACTAAAGCTACGAGGGTTCCAAACGCGCCCTGGTCTGAGAAGAGCCCACAACAAACTCAGCCGGGGTTTTTTTTATTATCACCATCTCACAAATATTCTTACTAAGGAACTATTAGAGACATTAGAGCAAATTACTGCCAGGCTTCCTTGTCGTTTAAGTAGTCCTTTACATGGTAATAAGATTTTTCAATGAGTTTACGTTTTACATTAACTTTGAACTTATTCAGAGACATCTTCAACATGTATTATTTACATACATCTTCATTTGTAGGCTTGAAATCAGGCCTGTTTATAGCATTTAGCCATTTCAGCCTTAATTCAAGTTTTTTTGGGAAACTGAAACAATTGTAAAACATTAATTAAAATGATACACAATAACTGCAATGAAGGGACCAAAACCACTTAAATAGACAATAATGTAGTAATTACGAATTTACGTTTTTATGAAGAAGGTACCGGCTTGAATCCCCTTAATCACTAGGTTTTCATAGCTACAGCCTCAAATGAGTTTGGCAATATTATAAGTAGAAGCTGACTGTTTAATTTCATCTCTCTACCCCTTAGAGTGAGAAACAGTAAGAGTAATATGAAGTTTTAATTTTATCGATATTCAATTTATTTGTAAACAATACAATCCCCACACTATACATACACTCCAAACAAAAACTAATGAAATAATCCAAATTTTTGGGTACAGCGCAAAAATTGACGTGTTTTGGATTCAGTAAAGAAGAAACTAAGCTATAATTAGTCGAAATAACTTAAAATACTCGCTACAAGAAGAAAAACTAGACAAATTTGTTACTCACCTATGAAATGAAATTCCTGGGCGTTTTACAATATTATTATTCGGACACCCCACAACTGAGCACTTCACCATATTTGATTACTTAAAACTAAGCAAAAACACATGAAAATATCCAAAAAAACACGTAATTATTCACAGCTGACACACCGGAAGAACAACAGACACCATTTTTATTATACAAAAAAAGGCAAAAAATTGGCTTCAATTGCTAAATTTGATGACGTCATATGTCAATTGGGCGACATGTTCACGCAATTACACAATACTCCTGTCTCGTTCTAATAACGTAGCTTTCACTATGTAAGAAAAGTCAAAACATAGTTGTACATGTTTTATTAACAAAATGCATCGTATAACTATAATTGAGTAAAATGTAACGTATCCTCTCTTATATATTAAAATCTATGGTAGGTACACCTCTGTCTCAACTAACCTAAGCCCTGCACGAATAAAACTTCTTTATGTCGGTTATTTAACATACAAACATAATTTCCTACTCTGAACAATGAATATAGATCGCTCTTTGTTTTTTACGAGATAGATATCATAGCCAATGCGTTTGTTTGGAAATTTGGCGATTGTCTATGGCTCTGCCATTGTTTTATTTTTAAAAGTCATCCACAGATTAGGCAAAGGTTGATTTTTTTATTTTGTTTCCTCTAGATCTAATTGGTTTTACATCCGGTGTTAGGAACTAGCATGTTAATTTTTTTTTGTAGCAGTTTGCGTTCGACCGCGTTCTACGGTTCTCCCATGAATGATGATTCAAATGAATGAAACAACTAGAAAATCGCTTCTTTTTCGCTTGATTTGGCCATAATCGTAATCGAACATACTGTACCTACTATTGTAGTGTTCATACTTCATAATATAGTCTTTGATATAATTATTATACCTTTAGCTGCCAGTTGACCTAATTGAGACTCGAACTCGGGCCTTCACGGAAGCAAGCAACAGCTGCAGTGCGCCTCTATGACATAAGTTTACGCAGAGAAATATCAGTAAGTACCAGGTTTGGAACCCTCGAGTAGGTATTTGATATGGACGGTCTTGTACGATTTGGAATAGAGATCACAGAACACTATCAATCAATCTTCATAGATCGGAGAGAGTACTACTAAATTCAAAATCCTGAAAAACAGAAACACTTTGAATACCATCTAGTGTTGAGTAGATTAACAACTTTTTTATCATATAAGCACTTACAGTGCCATCTAGTATTGAATAGAGTTACTACTTTAAACAAACAAGAAAATATTTTAATCCTCTAGCCCCATCTTGTGTGAACTAGAATAACCGCCGTCTATAAATAAAATCACATATGTTGTCTATGGCACTTGGCACCACCACTTGAGTGAAGTTAAATTTTGACAGCAGAGTTTGACAGTTCCAACCAATGTAACAGTGGTCATCTTATTTTTTTATATCTCTTGCAATTTTGATACAAAATATTAGTAATTCGTGAAGTGGTATTACGTGAACAAGATGAAAATACGAGCCCACGCACTTCGAGAACGGTGGAATGCGGCCCGCTAGCATCGGTGAGTTAATAAAAATTGCGATACGATCATCGAATGTCCTTATTTTTAACTGATTAAAAAAAACTGTAGTCAATTGCCTGTTAACCTTTTAACTAAAGGCGAGAGACGCGTAATTTGACGCTATGCCGTGTATAATTTTATTACGATTCGCCTCCTCGCCGCATACATTTGTCGAATAATAACCGGCTGTATATTTTCGGCAGTTGCAGTGATACAAACCCGGGGACATTTACTTATCGTACCTACCTTATTGTGGTGTTATCTCAATCAGTACAAAATTCATATTTAAACCTTTGATTGGCTCTAAACTGTTTGATAAAATGCCTAACCGATATTCATAGTTATCTTTTTTTAAAAATTGCGAATATTTTTTTAATCTTGTAAAGTTGGCTGAATGGATCGCATCTGAAGTTTTCGAACGAAAATGGAACGAATTTGAATTTTTAAAGGTCAGTCCCAAGTAATAATTTACTTTAAAATGTCCTAAACTTCTAAAGGCTTGTTTTCATTAGCACAAATTTATTTTCATTTTGTAATGTTTTATTCTTTATCTTAGAAATGCTATTAGGCTCTTATCAGAAGTATGTTTATCAGATAGTAGAATTTCTCTTCTATAACTTTAATCTTATTTTATGATTTTACATAACAAAACATTCTTTATTTATTTTTGATCATGATTAGAAATTTTTGACTGATTGTTTCTTTTCTTTTAAATTATTTCTGTGTTCTTTATTTTAATTCTTACTTATTAACTATCAAATTAAATATATTCATTACTAATTACTTACATAAATATAATACATCAATCAAAGTTTTATGCAAATAATAAATTAAAGTTTCAAACAAACTTCTGAAATGAAAGCATAATTAGTTATTTACAATTTAGTCTTGCGCCGATTCCAATAATCATGTAATTTTTTGGCACCAACAAAAAATATTGTAAAATAAAACCTGCCATGATACCAAATCCTAAACTGGTTGCAAATATTTATAGTTAAACAGGAAAAATAATATTGATTAAATTAGAATATTATGTCTTTTGAATTATTACTTAAGTCTTATCAAAGACTTATTTGAAAGGTGCTTGTAATAAAAATGTTTAACCTTTTAAGAAATCAAATATTTATATCCATACTAATATTATAAATGCGAAATTGTGTCTATCTGTCTGCTTTTCAATGGATTTTGATCAAATTTGGTACAGAGGTAGGTAGACTATCCCAGGGAAGGACATAGGCTACTTTTTATCCTGGAAACTTATTCCATGCAGACCAAATTGTGGGCAACAGATAGTTTTACTATAAATCTATAGATACTAATATTATAAATGCAAAAGTTTGGATGGATGTTTGTTACTCAATCACACCAGAACGGCTGAACGGATCTGGATGAAATTTGGCACAAAGATAGATTATACTCTGGAATAACACAGGCTACTTTTTTTTCTGGAAAATAAAGAGTTCCTGCGAGAACCAAAAAACCTCAGTCCACGCAGACAAATTGTGGGCATCAGCTAGTATTCCATAAATTGTTACTACCTGAGTTGTCCTGACTTCACATGGTATAAATAACAATATAAATATTCAAATTGTCAACTCAAATCAAAACTCAAAATCAACTGATATCTAAAATTTTGAACCCTGAACTCTCGGAATAGGACGCTGATGTTTTAACCACTGTCCGCTATGCTATAATTTTATTGTTTTTTACATACTTTGACGTTTACTTAGACGGATTTGTCTACTTCGACAGTGAATTAAACTTCAAGATCTTTCATTATCAAAATAAGATGTAGCTAATGCTATAATTATATCAATGTAATACGTTACTACACTCCCTCCCTTTACCTCCCTGGCGCATTGGTGTGCACTGTGGTCTTGCCTCTTAACGTGGGAGGACCCGGGTTCAATCCCCGGCAGGGCCAATTTGAGAAAAAGTATACTTATTAGGATTTTTCATCAATATGTATGTAGGTACAAGATGGGCCCTTTCATCAAAAAAATATGGGCGTCCGACTTTTAGAGCGCGCTTCTCACCTGTATAGCCCTGTCCTTGTCCCCGCCATAGCGCTGTCCCGCTTTTCAGACTAGATGGCGTTAGTAAATTAGGTCCACATTCTTTGTTTGACAGGGTCCGTCTATGTAAATTGAGGTCACTTCATTTCACCACGTCATTGGGATTTTTAAATTAGGCAGCTTTACCAAAATAATAAAAATAAGCAGCAAATTTTGTAGTAATATTGTAGTTACCTACTATGTTTATTATATAACACGCTTATTACGTGATAGTTAAGATAAAAGATAGATTAATGTAATTCTTATCATTAACTTTGACGATTAATTAGAGTGCACGATTATTCAAGTTATTTTCAACTTTTATGATTAAGGTGTATAATGATTAACATTGTGAAGGCTGCCAATCCGAACTTGGCGAGGGTGGTGAAATATGGTTTTATCATTCTTCTGACCTTCAACCTTCTCATTCTGAGAGAGGAGTCATTCTCATTAGTGTTTTTTTATCCGCCACCACTACAGCCCATTAACGTCCCACTGCTGGGCACTGGCCTCCACCCTCAGGAGAGAGGGAATTAGAGCTTAGACCCACCACACTGCTCCAATGCGGGTTGGCGGGCTTTAACGACTATTATCATGTTAGTGATAACAACCGGGACCGACGGCTTAACGTGATCTCCGAGGCACGGGGGTGGAACACCGCCAACTTCCTAACTCCGGGCTAGTGCTGAGAATTTCTAATCAGAAAAACCCAACACTGAATTATGGCCCGACCCGGCACTCGAACCCGGGACCTCGTCTGCCGCAGTCGAACATGATAACCACTAGACCAACGAGGCAGTTTTTACTGCAATCTCACCTGATGGTAAGTGATGATGCTAAGACGGGCCAACCTGTTAGGGGTAGGTATATGGCAGTTATATTAAGCCGTATGAGTTTAATCCCCCCAATCGGATTTTACACGACATCGTACCGGAACGCTAAATCGCTTGACAGCACGTCTTTGTCGGTAGGGTGGTAAGTGGTAACTAGCCACATTAGAAGCCTCCTACCAGACCAGACCAGAGAAAATTCAGAAATTTTAAATTCTTAAATCAACACTGCCGGAAATCGAACCCAGGACCTCTCACTATAAGACACAGCGCTCACCACTGCGCTAGGGAGGTCGGCAAAAGTCAAAACCTTACAAATTACGACCTTAAAAACTGCAAAAATTAGTTAAAGCTTTTATATATTATGTCCTCCCGACTGAATTTCGGCCACGGCGGTCAATCTCCAGAGAGATTAGCTATCTGCACGGGAGATAGCTAATCTCTCTGGAGAGTCCACAAGTGTGTGGAAGCAATACACAGGTGTACTCTCTATTATTTTACTCTCATAGCCCGATGGGACGGAAAATCAATCAAAAATCAAATCGGAAAACTTCCTAACTCCGTGTCTCACCCCCGTGCCTCGGAGAGCACGTTAAGCCGTCGTCCCAGTTATTATCACTAACATGATAATAGTCGTTAAAGCCCGCCAACCCGCATTGGAGCAGCGTGGTGGGTCTAAGCTCTAATACCCTCTCTCCTGTGAGAGTGGAGGCCTGTGCCCAGCAGTGGGACGGTAATGGGTTGTAGTGGTGGTGGTGGTGCATGATTACTAGGTTGGAAGTCTGTGAAAGTTTATTTTAACTGACATTTTAAAAACCTGTATTATATGTTTTATGGCTCATCTACTAAACTACTTATAATATAGATAATAATCAATTAATCAGTATAATTATGGGTTGCCATTAAACGAAGTAGGTAAATAGATTTTTTAGAGATCCCTACCTACTTGAAATGTATTATAAACTAGATGATGCCCGCGACTTCGTCCGCGTGGATTAAGGTTCTAGATTCCCGCAGGAACTACAACATACAAACTTTCATATCCATACTAATTCCATACTATATAGCATACAGACAGACACACTTTCGCATTTATAATATTAGTATAGTATGGAATTAGTATGGATATGAAAGTTTGTATGTTTTGGATGTTACTCCTTCACGCCACAATGACTGAGTCGATTTGGGTGAATTTGTCACTCAGGCTACATTTTATCCCGGAAAATCAAAGAGCTCCCGCGGGAATCAGAAGCCGGGGGAAGTCGCGGGCATCAGCTATTAAAATTCATTTTAGACTTGTCTTTTCATTTTTTTTATATGTAGGCTAGCGCTTGGCTGCAATCAGACTTGCTTGCAAATGGTGATGCAGCCTAAGGTGGAGCGCGCTTTCCTAGAAGATGCCTATTCACTCTTGATTTGAAAGGTACCTATATTAAAAGAGGAGGGGGAAAGGGAAACCGAAAGGGGATTTCCATATCATCCTAGCAGTTTCACTTTCTTTACACAAGTTTAAGAAAATTATGCTCTTAGAAAAGCTTATTTAGCAACTAGCTGATGCCCGCGAACTCTTTAATTTTTCGAAACAAAAGTAACCTATGTCACTCTCCAGGTCCTCAACTATACCCTTGCAAAAAATCACATCGATCTGTTGCTTGGTTGTGGCGTGATTGAAGGACAAAAAAAACCAACAAACAAACATACTTTTGCATTTATAATATTAGTATGATTACTTCAATATCACTTGCTTTATCGGTGAAGGAAAACGTCGCGAGGAAATCTGCTTGCCTTAAATTTCTCCATAATAGTCTCAAAGGTCTGTGAAGTCTACCACTTAGCCAGCATGGTGGACTATGACCTAAACCCTTCTCATTCATAAAGTAGACCCATGCTTAGCAGCCTACGATGGATTGAGATGATGATAAAAAAAGCTTAAATAAATAAATCAATATACATATATAAAAATCAATTGCTGTTCGTTTGTCTCGCTAAAACTCGAGAACGGCTGGGCCGATTTGGTTGATTGATTGATTTTGGTTTTGAAATGTTTGTCGTAGTCCAGGGAAGGTTTAAAAGGTGAGAAAATATGGAAAAATTTGTTAGTTACGACGCGCGGACGAAGTCGCGGGCACCAGCTAGTAAATAAATAAAAAAGCGTGTGTGTGCAAATTCACACGTATCAGAAGTGAAACTTCAGAAAACTAGCCTACGAGAGAATGAGATAAATATAACTTGTATTCTAGTCTCATTCTCTCGCAGGCTAAATCCTATTATGAATACGTTTGTCTCTTTTTCGTTTTCAAAATATCACAACGATTCTAAAGAAGTTTAATTTCAGAAATGTTTATTATAGGTACGGAACACAGGTGGTATGGGAATAGCTTGCTCTTGCCCCGGTGTTTTTAATTTCATTTTACCAATAAAACGTTCAGTTATTAACGATTCAACATATCCTGTGTTTTGATAGAACGAGTTTTCTTTATTGACTTTTAAAATGGCGACCGAATCGTAACGAATAGAAACCAAATATATAAATATTTGGACAGCTTTTATTTGTTTAGTTACCTTCTTTATACCAGAATTGGCATAATTAAGCTCTACATTAACGGTAATTTGACTTTAGGAGCCATACTGCCACCGCTTAAAGCCAAAATGACAGTTTTATGTCACGTACTTAGGCATAGGTACAATAATAGTGAATAGCCAACTTCTAGTCAAGCGCGTTCCAACCTAGACCTCACCATTGCTTTGCCCTAAGCATGATTGTCGTCAAGCGCAAGCCTATCTCACAATAAAAAAGCCTTGACGTTCCTAACATAAGGACGATAATTCTAAAACACGAAAGTCAACAATAATGAAACAATATGGCTTCAAGCGTTGGCAGTATGGCCTAAGAAGTTAAGTCAAACAATTTAAGGTGAGGTCAGGTAATGAAATCAAAGCACAAATCAAGATTGGCTCTCTTCACCCTTCACGCCTGACATTCCTGAAAACAATAAAAAATTGGAGAGAAGGGACACACGTCCGTCCTCCGTCACGTTCTGATGAACACTGCGGGCGGAGGTGACATTTGACAATGAGCATCAGCAAGCGCTTGTCGAAAAAACCGACATAAATTCAAACACAAAAAAATATATTTACCTTCTGTTTAATAAAAATCAATCTGGCAATTGATGTAATTTAGAATTTAATGATATATTTTTCCAGTAAATTGTAGTTTTCAATGTGGAAAAAAATTGCTTTGAAAGGTGAAATAAGAGATGTGTTTGAAATTTTTTTGTACAGCGTTGTTTAAATTGTGTTTTTGGATCAAACAATGCTTATAGTTCTTTAAAACGTCATATATATTTTCCCAGTCATACATAAATGATAAGTGATTTATTTATTTCACGTAGGGCAACTTATGATACGTCACGACTCTATCACCGGTTCGGAACAGCTTTTCTACTGACAAGTGGCGGCAAGGAACTCAGTAGTTGCTCTTTTCTTAAAAAGAAAAATGTTACAATAAGTCAACAATACAACACATGCGTTATGTTACAAGTATTAAGGCTCCCCCACACAGGCGCGTTATTATAGGTCGATAATATCGCATGCGTTGTTGCGATATCTGTTTTCAGTACATTTTGTATTAGGATGGTCATGTAGTTACACACTGCTGCGATAATAACGCCGCAATGGAAGTAGGACGTTGCGTCCTGCGATATTTCGATATGAGTTCTAGAATGTTTTGTATCAGGACGCAAACAACCGTACACACACCTGTAGTACTTGTAGGACGTTTGGTTTTATCGACAGTTTGAGAGTGGTTACATGACTGTATGAGTGTCCTAAAAACTTTTCTATAATATGGATGTCATATCATCGGATGAAGAATGCTTATTACTAACAGTAGCAATGGAAGATGACCAAAAAAGACGCCAGAAACGAAGGTAATTAATATAGCGTGGAATTACCTAATTGTTGGAGTCTTCCTTGCATGTGCGTGCGCTGCGTTGACTTTTTTTGCATACCTGAGAGAGATGGTATGACGTTGCGGCGCGGCGCTCTCTCGTAAGAAATATCGGACGATAAAAACGCAGCTGTTTGCAAGGAATCGGGACGCATTATCGCAATACCGCATGCGATATTATCGACCTATAATAACGCGCCTGTGTGGGGGAGCCTTTACACTGACTTGTGGGTCACTGGATGCGAGGCCGGTTGATTCCATGCAACTTCGTTATTAAGAAAATCATCGATAATATAATAACCTCGACTTATCAGATGCTGTTTAACACAGTATTTAAATTTATGCATTGCCAGAAACTCTTTTTGAACCATGTCATATGCCAATGTCTGTCCAAGACCAACATCAAAATGAGTTGAATATGATTAATGATTATATCTCTCTAGTCTATAATAATATTATTAGAGGTTACTAGCGACAAAATACGGCTTCGCTCACGTGAGAATTTCAAAAAATCCGAACTTATTCCTTCTCTACATCCATAAAGGGCAAATTGATTTCATAGTCAAACGAAAACCGTAATTATCTGTACAAATTATCCTTTCTTATCCATAACAGTTAACTGATATGTGAGTACAATCGATTAGGTACACGTGTATCCGAATACCTACATACTTATGTTTCATTTATTTTTTATTTTGTTATCTAATTATCATATTTTTTTAATGTCAATCTTATATTTTTAACGTGAGAAATATATCTGGTTCACTTTCTAGTTTATAATCGACAGATGGTCAATTGAGTAAATCTTTTTAATAACTCAACTTACTCACTCACTATGCCTCTATGTCTGATGCCTATGCTATAGCAATCTGTAGGTATGCCAAATTTCAGTCCGGTGTCCGATCCGTCCATTGGTTTCTTCTGTGCATTCATAGATCAGTCAGTCAGTCAGTCACCTTTTCCTAGTTTAGTCATATTACTAGATTATGCCCGCGACTTCGTCCAAGTGGATTAAATTTTTTTGATTCCCGCGGGAACTCTTGCTATTTCCGGGATAAAAAGTATCTAGCTAATGTCCTTCCTCGGGGTGTAACCTAACCCTGTACCATATTTCATCAAACTTAGTTGAACAGATGGACCGTGAAAGCGTAGCAGACAGATACTTTCGCATTTACAATATTAAATATGGATTTAGATTAAGATGATTTAGTTTATAAGGTCAGACCACCCGTGCGAAGCCGGGACGGGACGGGACGAGTAATTATTAGTTGAGCGCGAATTCTCCAAAAAACTACATTTGTAGTTTGGCGAATAAAATGTTTTTTGTATATTTTTGTGCAATTTATAAAATTAAAAACAAACTTAATTAAGTATAATATATAAAACAAAGTCAGGTTTGTTAGAACACATATAACTCTAGAACGGCTGGACCGATTTTCATGGTTTTTGTTTGTTCTATCTGCCTCCGTCCCGAATACCAGAGTAACTATTAAAAACATAAGAAAATTGACGACAAAATAAATAAAAGAAAAAACATTTTCCCTTGATTTTCCCATACAAAATGTTCATGGGTTTCGTAACGTGATTTTTTGCATGATTATAGTTGAGGACCTGGAGAGTGGCATAGGCTACTTTTTATCCCTGAAAATTAAGGAGAAATAAAATAAACTTAAACCACGCGGACGAAGTCGCGGGCATCAGCTAGTCTAGTATATAAAATACGGAGTACGGACGCAATTCTTTATCGTGAGAGAATAACAAACTGGACTACTTTCTAAACCATTGGCAGATCATTATATTCTCGAGCCAATATTTAATCTAGTTAGGTAGTTATCTTTGAACCCGTTTTCGAAATGTCGCCGAATTAAGTTGCGAAAAATAACATGGCGGTTTGGACTCGAAATGGTTTTAAACTTTTTATCTGAATTTAATGTTCTATTAAATGTTATCTATATCTATACTTGTCTATACTAATATTATAAATGTGAAAATTGGGATGGATGGATGTTTGTTACTCAATCACACCAGAACGGCTGAACAGATCTGGATGAAATTTGGCACAGAGCTAGATAACACATGTTTTGTAAGTTGCAACGCATCGGTTCCTGATCTGAAATTAATAATTATTAAAAAAACTAGCTAATGGAATAAGTTTTGTTTAATTCTCAAGGGAATTAATTAATTTCCCGGGATAAAAAGTAGTCTATGTCACTCTCCAGATGTCCTTCTCCTATGCAAAAAATCACATCGATCCGTTGCTTTGTTGCGGCATGATTGAAGGACAAAGCAACAAACAAACACACTTTCGCATTAATTATAATATTAGTATGAAGAGTCTTACCCCTCGCGCCCCCCTACCCCCCTCTTAACTCCTGCCCCGCGGTCAACTTCACGCCAGCTATACTGAGGGATGTGATGTCTGTAATTTCTGAACTACAAAACCAATGACCACGAATTATAACTAAGTACACATTTTGACTTTCATCCCCTCTCCCAAGGGAATCGTGGGATAAAAAGTGTCCTATGTCCTACCTCGTAGTATGAACTGAAATCATGCCAAGTTTCATTTGAACTCGTTCAGTAGTTTCGGCGTGATGCGTGGCCAAGATACAGACAGACAGGCAAAATCGAAAAAACACAGTTTTGGTTTCAATATCGATTATAGAGTGATTTAAAAAAAAATCTTAAATGTACAGAATTGGACCTGTTACAGTTTTATTATAAGTATAAGACATCCTTTAGTTCTCAGCTGTCTGCGCTGAGCCTTATCTAGTCTTATCGAAGTTCGAAAACTAGACTTAGCTTCCAACGCTTAAAATAAATAGAGTTAACATGCAAATTCGATAACCAGACAAATTCTTTAAAAGCCTGCAGGCTTTTAAAGAATTTGTCTGGTTGCGTTGCAACGCATTGGCGGTTCCTGACCTGAAATTATTTTTAAAAAAAAAGTATGTGTGTGCAATTCACACACGGCAGAAGTGAAACTTCAGATAAGTAGCCTACGAGAGAATGAGATAAATATAACTTGTATTCTATCTCATTCTCTAGCAGGCTAAATCCTATATATGTTTGTCTCTTTTTGATGTCGCATTTTCGTTTATTTGAATTTTCTAAACACAACGATACTAAAGAAGTTTCACTTTAAGAAAAATTTGATCTCAGATGTCTGCGCCGAGTCTTATCTAGTCTTATCGAAGTTCGAAAACTAGACTTAGCTTCCAACGCTTAAAATAAATAGAGTTAACATGCAAATTCGATAACCAGACAAATTCTTTAAAAGCCTGCAACGCATTGGCGGTTCCTGACCTGAAATTATTTTAAAAAAAAAAGTGTGTGTGTGCAATTCACACACGGCAGAAGTGAAACTTCAGATAAGTAGCCTACGAGAGAATGAGATAAATATAACTTGTATTCTATCTCATTCTCTAGCAGGCTAAATCCTATATATGTTTGTCTCTTTTTGATGTCGCATTTTCGTTTATTTGAATTTTCTAAACACAACGATACTAAAGAAGTTTCACTTTAAGAAAAATTTGATCTCAGATGTCTGCGCCGAGTCTTATCTAGTCTTATCGAAGTTCGAAAACTAGACTTAGCTTCCAACGCTTAAAATAAATAGAGTTAACATGCAAATTCGATAACCAGACAAATTCTTTAAAAGCCTGCAACGCATTGGCGGTTCCTGACCTGAAATTATTTTAAAAAAAAAAGTGTGTGTGTGTGCAATTCACACACGGCAGAAGTGAAACTTCAGATAAGTAGCCTACGAGAGAATGAGATAAATATAACTTGTACTCTATCTCATTCTCTAGCAGGCTAAATCCTATATATGTTTGTCTCTTTTTGATGTCGCATTTTCGTTTATTTGAATTTTCTAAACACAACGATACTAAAGAAGTTTCACTTTAAGAAAAAATTGATCTCAGATGTCTGCGCCGAGTCTTATCTAGTCTTATCGAAGTTCGAAAACTAGACTTAGCTTCCAACGCTTAAAATAAATAGAGTTAACATGCAAATTCGATAACCAGACAAATTCTTTAAAAGCCTGCAACGCATTGGCGGTTCCTGACCTGAAATTATTAAAAAAAAAAGTGTGTGTGTGTGCAATTCACACACGGCAGAAGTGAAACTTCAGATAAGTAGCCTACGAGAGAATGAGATAAATATAACTTGTACTCTATCTCATTCTCTAGCAGGCTAAATCCTATATATGTTTGTCTCTTTTTGATGTCGCATTTTCGTTTATTTGAATTTTCTAATCACAACGATTCTAAAGAAATTTCACTTAAAAAAAAATTTGTTCTCAGCTGTCTGCGCCGAGTCTTATCTAGTCTTGTCGAAGCTTTCGCGCAGCAAAACTAGAATTAGCTTCCAAAGTTCAAAATAAATAGAGCGTTACATTTTTTACACAAAAACAAGTCAACATGCAAATTCGATAACCAGATGATAACGTGTTTTTTTATTAAATGTTAACACTTAAAGCTGTGACTGGTTTTGTCAGCAAAAAATGTGGTATTTTTACTAATTAGTGTTAGGGTTAGAAAAAAAGCCTTTCCCCAGCTGCAGCCCTATTATGTCAAACCTGTATCAATGAACGTTACTATCTCAAATGGAAAGAAAGAAAGAAAAAACATTTATTTGCCATTTCTGCCACACATTTCCTACCCCGGCGCATCCATCACCACCACCAACAGCAATGAGCTAAACTGCCCAGGTGTAACTCAGCATTA
Organism: Erebia aethiops; assembly: GCA_923060345.2. Classification (NCBI taxonomy): domain Eukaryota; kingdom Metazoa; phylum Arthropoda; class Insecta; order Lepidoptera; family Nymphalidae; genus Erebia; species Erebia aethiops. Next base: position 5,981,720 of record OV281087.1, on the reverse strand, counting down.
TGCTGTATGCTTTGAATATGCACAAGAGCAACATAAAAACCATACAGCGCTGATTTATAATATCCACGTCCCCTGTTAATTTATATAATCATTTGGTGCTCAAAAAGTGGGTTACCTGGAAAGTTTTCCAGGAGTTTTGAAAATTGGTTTTCGACGTGCTCTTTCCGAATTTTCACTTTGCCACCTCGTATCTTTGCCGCTCGCGCCGCCATGTTGGAAAAATGGCGCCCGAAAACAGTTTTTTTGTCAATTCCTTTCCGACTCATTTAACGATGAAAATGGTTATGTACCTAATAAATTAAAGTGGAGAAAATTTCCTACAATTTATGTGATAATGTTTTTTTTTGGTAGAATCAATAGTTTTAGCGTACGAACACCGCAAAGTCGATCTAACACGCGTTTTGGCGGTCATGACCGCCGCGCGCCGTCAAGTAGCCGATTCCCGCAAACTCGCTAAGGCTCTGTCGCATCGCGTTGCGTCGCTTCTGCCGCTCACCTAGGAAAACGGGTGAGCGACAGAAGCAACTTGGCGCAATAGGACGCTATAGAAAATGACGGACGTATCTCTCCGTATGAATAGAGGCGGTTTATATAACGCGTAGCGCAATATCATAGCGCGTTATTGTTCCATAACGCGGGTAATGTATTATGTGAGGAGCCGCCAGGACGCTACGGCGCTATGAATATCACGCAATCGCGCGCAGCGCCTCGTAGCACTAGTAGCGGCGCCCGCCTGCCTGTAGCGCGCTGCCGCTGGCCGATGGTTAGTCTCGCGTAATGGCTGTTGTGAGTGAACGTCATCTTTGCGTGTTTCGAAATTTAGCGCGCTACGTTATTAAGCGTGCTGCAAGACTTATCGCGCCTGCCGGCCGCCCACACGCTTTCTTTTTACAAGCGAGTTATAACATAGCGTGCTAGAAATTTATAGTTTATAGTCCGTAGCGTGTTATGGATTTATAACAGTTTTGAACAACTCTACACGTGAATGGTCAGCTACTGTTTAATACTGTCGCGTTTGTCGCGTTTGTCGCTCGTCTAGGACAACGGGCTAACTGCACTTTCCAGTCGCCATTCCAGCACCTAGGGGCCCAACGTCTATCTTATTTTCGAAGTCTGTGTCCGAACTCCGAAGTGTGTGTTAAGTGCAGGGTCTCTCCCACAAAAACTTGCCTATTGATATATAATTATACGTTATTTTCGTACACATAGTTAATTTAATATTACTCTGTAATGTTTAACCATAAATTATGATTTGCTAGAGATAAGTGCTGGCAATAAAAAGACTAACTTAAAAATAAGGCTCGATCCACACTGGCGATGATAATGAAGGTCTACGATTCTACATCATTGAATTTGTAATCCGTCTATCAGAGCCCTATAACGACTTTTAAGCCCTATAACTAACTTTTGAAAAGGTAAATATGATCATTCTTCTAAACGAAACCGATAAGTTTTTTTTAATATCACATTGAAACTAGCTAACTTAGCCTAATTATTTACCTAAGAATTACTACTTGATGATGCACGCAACTTTAGTTTTTTATTCCCGCGAGAACTCTTTAATTTTCCGGGATAAAAAGTAGCCTATGCCCTTTCCCGGAATGCAACCTCTGTACCAAATTTCATCAAAATCGGTTGAAAATATGGTTACGTTACGGACGCCAAAGTGTAGCAGACAGGCAGACAGACAGTTTCGCATTTATAATATTAGTGTGGAAGTATGGATATTACTTACCAACATAGACCGGTAAAGACGTGCCGCCAAGCGATTTATTGTTCCGGTACGATGCCGTGTAGAAACCGAAGGGGTATGTGTTTAATATAGCTGCCATGCCCCTGACAGGTTAGCCCGCTATCATCTTAGAATGCATCATCACTTACCATCAGGTGAAATTGCAGTCATGGGATAACTTCTAGAGAAAAAGGTGGTAATTAGCCACGGCTAAGGCCGAATACCTATTTCATATAGGTATTTTTTAATTTATAGACTAGCTTGGCTGCAATCAGACATGCTGGAAGTAGTGATGCAGCCTAATGTGGAGCGCGCTTGCCTAGAAGATGCCTATTCACCCTTGATTTGAAGGGTACCTTCAATAATATTAAAAGCGGATGGAAAAACGGAATCCGACAGAGGCGTTTCATATCCTAGCGGTTCGAATTAGAAACGAGGAAGCAAATCGCTTCGTACGAGCCCGTGGAATTTCAACTATATACGGAAGCAGACCCTGACGATGTCTTGCGGTACGATTGTAGTAAGGTGAAGGGGGAACAAGGTGTTGAAGTTCTTGGGGCACTCTCCGTAATAATAGGTTTATCGTATGATTTTTATTTCGCCAATTTAACCGAGGATCTTCAAAAAATCTGGTCTCTACATTAAAGTATCCAACACTATATGTATAATATGTAAGTTATATGTAACGTGTATGTATTAACCTTTATATGTCACATGTTATATGCATATTCATCGCGGTCGGGTTAGTTTTATTTTGAGAGAAAACCTGGCCACTTTTTTAATAAGGCCTACCACGAACTACACGATTTTTACCCTAATAAATTTCTCTGTGTCGTATTCCTCAATACTGAGGGTCGTGAGTCGTGACCCCATTCTATTACTCACATCATGGTAGGAGTTTTCTTGGGATAATAATGCGGTGGGTTCCCACGTCCTTCCGCATACAACTCAACTAACGGCCGAAATTAATAATCAATCTATCTGTAGTCTGTCGATAAGTTGCTTAGCAACATTGTTTTATGACGAAAAGCACAGTACAAATAACAACGTTGCTTGGCAACAAACCGACAGACTACAGATAGATTGATTATTAATTTCGGCCGTAAGAGTATTTACCTATACTCTTAGGTTTGTTTGTTTGTTACGATTACTATCGGATATTAGTGATAATAACCGGGACCGACGGCTTAATGTGCTCTCCGAGGCACGAAGGAAACGAAACGGCCAAAGGACCTCCAAATTTGGTCACCCATCTAGTTTCCGACTTGTGTCAAAGTTGCTTAATAATTGCAATCGAATGATACGCGTTGTCCCAGCTAGGCCATTCGTCCCTCCAAGTAGAACAAATTCCTCCTGCGACCTCCGTGGCGCAGTGGTTAGCGCTGTTGTCTTAACCTGGGAGGTCCCGGGTTCGATCCCCGGCAGGGTCAATTTAGGAATTTATTTTTCTCTGGTCTGGTCTGGTGGGAGGCAGAGTCTGGTTAATTTTGGACCTTTGGTAAACTATCTGTTTAAACTCCTCATTTTTTTATTCAAATTCTACCTTATTAAAAGTCCTTTTGAATCTTCGAGTGAATCTACCACTGGTTCGGAATGACATTCTTACCGAGAAGAACCAGCAACAAGCGGTATGGCAGTCACATTAAACCCCCCCTCTTTCTTCACGGCATCGTACCGGAACGCTAAATCGCTTGCCGGCACGTCTTTCCGGTAGGGTGGTAACTAGCCACGGCCGAAGCGTCCCATCAGGCCAGACGAGAGAAAATTCAGAAAATATAAATTCCTAAATTGACCCAGCCGGGGATCGAACCCGAGACCTCCCACGTTAAGACAACAGCGCTCAACACTGCGCCACGGAGGTCGTCAAAAGTGATACTGAGTATAAAAGTAAAATCCCACGGTCGTTAGATTAGATTTAATTTACTAACTAACCGATATATATTATGTTTGCATACATTATAAAATGACAATTTTAAACTGTCACTAATTGCATTTCAAACGGAAGCAGTCACTCTCGTCCCGCTACTTTTTAATACGAGATTCCCATGCTCTCAAATAAAAGGATATAATTTACGTTTTTACGCGATCTCATCTATACTAACCTATACTTCTATACTAGTCTATACTAGTATTATAAATACGAAAGTTTGTTGAAAAGAAAAAAATGGATGGATGGATGTTACTCAATTAGCTATAACGGTTGAACGGATCTGGATGAAATTTACTTCTTGTTACTACTACTTTTTATCCCGGAAAATTAGTGTTCCCGCGGGAACCAAAAAACCTCAATCCACGCGAACGAAGTCGCGGGCATCAGCTAGTATAGTATTATAAATGCGAAAGTTTGGATATCCATCCATCCATCTGTTACTCAATCAATTTGTTACTCAATCACGCCAGCACGGCTGAACGGATCTGGATGAAATTTGGGACAGAGATAGATTATAATAAAATCTGGAATAAAGTCTGGAATAAAACATAGGCTACTTAAAAAAATTTTTAGGCTAAAAAAAATTTTGACCAGACGCGTCAACTTTGCCTATCTTTGTTTTACTCGCGCGACTTCAACATTTTGTAGAGATGAACATTTTTATTTACTTTACAGTGGCTTTGGAAGTCAGTTTTTAATCGATAGCTTAAAATGGTTATCAAAATGTCAAACGTAAAACTTACAGGGGACTTGGATATTACATCTTTTGGCACCTTATTTGAATAATCGTTAAATTTAATAATTTAGTTTTGACATGCAACATCACAATGTATTGTATTTTTTATTCTAGCCCTGAGATCTCACTTGGGGTAGTACCTAAGTGAAGATGCAGTCTAAGATGGTAGGGGGCTAACCTGATAGGGGTGTGGCAATTATATTAAAAAGAAATGCTCCTGCAAAACGCTTATACTGTTGAAGATTATTTAAATGATAAAAGAGCGTGGATTTGACTTGTTCCAGCAATGCTAAGGACAGAGGTTACAGTTTATGTATCTACACAATATGATGTAATTGTAAATTATTTTTTTCAAAAGAGCCACCGAATTTCTTGCTGGTTCTTCTCGGTAGAAATTCCTAACCAGTCGTGTGGTAGATTCACTCGACGATTTGATTCAGTTTGAGTTTAAATCCAGGCCTCTAATCCGTTTCTACCCGACATCAGACGTGCATCGTACCGGAACGCTAAATTGCTTGGCGGTACGTCGTTGTCGGTAGGGTGGTACACGGCCGAAGCCTCCAGGCCAGACCAGAGAAAATTCTGATAGTATAAATTCCCAAATTGACCCTGCCAGGGACTCAAAGTGATCCGCACCCGGGACCTCTCACTGCGTTCAACAGTCATCAAAAAACTTAAAATACGCATCCACTACATCCCATTAACGTCCCACTGCTGGGCACAGGCCTCCACTCTCATAGAAGGGAGGGAAAATAGGCATGAGGTTTAAGTATTGAGTCTGAACCGTATGATATAATTTGTCACCACAAAAGCCAGTGGGTGTACTTTTTTGTTATTTTTGACCATTATTTAGCGGCGGAATGCCGTCTAAATGTCAGCCGTCGAGTCTAGAGCGACGAGACGATGTGACGATTAAAATATTTTGTGCCTTTAATTTTAACCGAAAACAAAGTTAGAGCATAGATTAGTTAGACGCAAGGCACGCCTGGAGGGCATAACAAGAAGCTTCTTCTCAGTAGAATCAGCTTTCCGAACCGGTGGTAGTCTTAATATGATACATTAAGACTACCACCGGTATAATATGACACAAGTTTGACGACCTCCGTGGCGCAGTGTGTACCGGCAAAGACGTGCCGCCAAGCGATTTAGCGTTCCGGTACGATGCCGTGTAGAAACCGAAGGGGTATGGGTTTAATATAACTACCATGCCCCTAACTGGTTAGCCCGCTACCATCTTAGACTGCATCATTACTTACCATCAGGTGAGATCGCAGTCAAGGGCTAGCTTGTAGTGGATAAAAAAAAAAGTTGTCCTACGTGAAATACATAAATAATTTATCGTAATAGTAGTTTATTATCTGTAGAAAAAAAAAATCAAAGGCTTTGATTCTCGAATAGCTGCGGTCATAGCACCTGTGCACCTGTACCTAACCGCTAGACAACTTAAGATATTAACAAATTAACATTTTAAACTTTTAAGACAAAGTCTTGGTCTAACAAGAACCTTGATAGAACCAGTTTAATTCTGATGGGCTTACTACCATCGCATAGATCAGTATTATTTTTAAATTTACGTTTTATATGTCGTCTCTAAAATAAGGGTTATAATTCTGATACAAGAGCGTCAATAAGATTGAAATAATACTGCTTTGTGCGATGGTAGTAAGTACCCTGTTAACAGGTTGTTCGATTCAGATCTAGGACCGACTTGATTATCACCAATGACCAAAACATGATAATAGTGTAGGGTAACCGCGCGTTTGGACAAGACCGGGAAGTGTCCTGACATAATAATGGAGAAGTTTCATGATGTTGTGAATATCATATTTAACACAACGGAAGTAAAATATAGATTAAAACTAATAAATCTGTGGTTTTTTTTTTACAATCCATCAATAAATGACTGAGAAATGAAGATTTAAAAGTTTAATTATTTAATATACAGCAATTGCTGTATCTTACTCGAGTGAGAAATTTTGTGAGTGAGTTTTAATACCTAGCCGAGATTTAATACTTCAAAATTATCTTCACACACAAATTAAGTGCTTTTAATTCAATTAAGTCAAGTTAAGTCCATTTATTTCTTTTATTTGGCTTTATAAAGTCTGTTGATAGGGAATTACGACGTCACGTCTCCCGTCTTGCAAGCGCAACTTTAAAGTTCCATAACTTTTTCATTTGTTGAGATATTTTAATGATTCTTTCATATTTTTGTTTTATTTTGTCTTAATTTTCATATTAAATTATAAAAAAAGTTAAACTTCTCCATTCCATACTTTAACATTATAAATGCGTGTCTAATTGCGCGTGCGTGCATCTGTTCAACTGATTATGACGATATTTGGTACAGACATAGATTGTATCCCAGGGAAGACTGAAAGAATACTTGTTATCCCGGATTTAAGCTTTGCCGCGGCAATCACAAAACTTAATCCGCGCGGACGAAGGCGCGGGCTTCATCTAGTATTTCTATTAAGATTTATGCACAGACCAATCAGGGGCCTATTTACGTAATAATGATTGCTACAGTTTAATGATCGCAATCACCTCAGATTGGTTGAGATGTTTATGTGTAGTATTTAGGCCAAAATACGCACAGGAGACGCGTCGCAATTTAACATCACTTGCTATAAGGGTGAAGGAAATAATCGTGAGGAAACTTGACTGCTCGAAAGTTTTTCATTATATTTTTAAAGGTGAGGTTCGTTTGTCCCTCAATCGCGCCGCAACACAGCGACCGATCAACGTGATTTCTTGCATATGCATTTATTCAAAGACCTATTTTTTACACGACTGTCCAGAAAAAGGAGTGTGAAAAAAGTTAATACGACACTTGTTATCCATGTAAAGTAAAAAGTACTAATTTTTAGTCCTGTCCAAGCTCATCTACCACTACAGCCTATTAACGTCCCACTGCTGGGCACAGGCCTCCACTCTCATAGGAGAGAGGGAATTAGAGCTTAGACCCACCACGCTGCTCCAATGCGGGTTGGCAGGCTTGTCCTAAATATTTTCGCGTTCATGGTCACAACAGCTATACATTTCTAAGAGCACTGTTAAGACTTTTGATTGATCAGTCCCGTACAAAAAACATCAAACTCGTATTTTAGACCAGATTTTAATGAATTTTAATGATCCACTGATGGCAACGCCAATTTAATTGAGGCTAACTAAACACTAATCGAGCTTTTTATTAACTTTTTGTGTGGTTACTAGTTAGTCATAGCTCGTAATAAAAACTTAAGCTCATTGGAATAAGTATACAGCGTTATTTAAAAAAATAATCTAAAAATCCGTTGATAAATACCACAATCTAAAGAGATTCGTACCAGTCATCTTCATTTCACTAAACTTTTCTTAGATTGCATCAGGTGAGATCGCAGTCAATGGCTAACTTGTAGTGGATAAGAATAAGGTCATTTTGACGACCTCCGTGGCGCAGTGCGTAGCGCTGTTGCCTTAACGTGCGGAGGTATTGGGTTCGATCCCCGGCAGGGTCAAAATATAACTGCCATGCCCCTAACAGGTTAGCCCGCTACCATCTTAGATACCGCTGAGACCGAGACCGCTGCATCATCACTTACCATCAGGTGAAATCGCAGTTAAGGGCTAGCTTGTAGTGGATAAAAAAAAAGTCATCCGAACGTCTAGATAGAGCACGCTGAGGGATGACAAAAATCCGTTGACTGAGTAAATTTTACTCTACTATTTGAATCTACCACTGTTTCGGAATAACGTTCCTACCGAGAAGAACCAGCAATAAACTCGGTGGTTGCTCAAACCACAGATTTTGGAACAAAATATTTCTACATTTACTTGAAAAATGAGGGACCTTCATACAAACTATAATCCCCTAATTTACCCATTCAGGGGGGTGGAATTTCCAATATCTAACCGAATTTTAAGCCCATCGGTTTATAGACTGTGCGTGTTAGAACAAGTTAAAACTTTAATGTGTACCTTTATAGACAGTTTGATTGATGTCATAAAAAACTGCTACGAATTCTGAATTAACGATATTACTTATTGATGTATCAAAGCAGGTTCATTATTATATTTGGACCATATTTATAGTTGAATAAAAAAGGTAGGTATCACTTTTTGCCGAGATCGCATTACTTTGGTCAATAATTGCTTTAACACTTGTAAAAGCTTTTTATCTTTTGCGGTTTGCGCATAATATGGTCGCAAATTGCAATTTGATACAATTTGATGTTTAACAACTAGTCAAATAAATTATTTTTTTAGTGATTATGAAATAGAGGATCTCCCAAAAGTCGTAAAATCTACGTCTCCTGTAAGTTTATCTTGAATAACCATTTTATCGCTTTAACCAAAAAAATGCGTCGAACTTTGACGACGTCAAAATTCAGTATTTCATGCAAATTCACATACGAAGCGTTACTGATTTGACTAGTTGTCAAACACCCAATTATGAAAATTACAAAACTATTATCGATGTGGGTCAAACCTTGTGAGGGGACGTTCTGTACTGTCTTAGGAGTCCCTTCAAGTCCGTTTTCTCTACTTCTTTCTCCCTAAATCGTTACGTCTTTCTCCCTTATTTTGCTTCGTCTCCTTCCATCTCAATATCTGCATCCTTCCTGCATTCCCTCTCTCTATTGTTCTTTATCCTCCTCCGTATCGTTTTGTATTAATCTTATTTTGGCGTCAGTCTGGTGTTGGGAGATTGAATTGACGTCGCCTTGGTCGCTTGCGTGCCGAGCTGGTCATGGAAATTGCAGAAACTCCCGAAATAATAGGGAACCTTCCTGGCATTTTCCGATTGTCGCCGGACAGTCGAAAAATGCTCGATATATATCGTGACGAGTATATTAACACGCGCTGAAGTTTGCTCGGGCAATGTTAATTTGTAATAGTGATGCGCTTGTCCGCAGAGTGATATGTCGACGCGCAGCAGCGCGACCGCGATAAGAGCGCGGCGCGGGCACAAGGAGCGCTCCAAGAACTTCACCGAGCTCGAGAAGAGGACCGTGCTCGAGCTGATCGCGCGCCACCGCGACGTGCTGCGGCAGGGGCGCTCCAACAACGCCACCAACCGCAGCAAGCAGGTCAGTCGCCTCGCAGCAACCTCTGAGCGGAACACGAGCGCGGCGCGGACACAAGGAGCGCTCCAAGAACTTCACCGAGCTCGGGAAGAGGACCGTGCTCGAGCTGATCGCGCGCCACCGCGACGTGCTGCGGCAGGGGCAGTTTTCTCCTCCTCCTTGCGTCGTATTCCCCATTACTGAGGGTCGTGACCCCTTCCACCAATAATCTTTCTATGAACGATGTCGCACCATGTTGCTCGCTTTTTTGCGACATGCAGGGCTTCGTAGGCCTTGCAGCTTGCTATGCCGTGCATCGGGCTGCGTCCCCGAGGTCTCTTCCCGTCCACTTTGCAAGTAATTACAATCTTTTCAAGATTTTGCCCCTCCCTTCTGGCAATGTGGCCGAAATAATCAAGGATCCTCTGGAGACAGGTGGTTGATAGCTTTTTCGTGAATTTAAGCTGTTTGAGGATTGATGCGTTGGTTCTGTGCGCTGTCCAAGGCATCCGAAGCATTCACCTCCAGCGCCACATCTCGAAAGCGTCAATGTCGGTCAGCAGCTTTTACTGTCCATGTCTCAGCTGCATACATAAATATCGTGTTTACTATTCGTTGACTATTTCCTATTTAAATAATTTAGGATTAAGTACATCTTTGCTAAAATTATAGCTCAAATACAAATCGCCCCATAAGCCATCTAACGCTATCGCTGATTTACTATTGAGCACAGGTCGTCTCCCAGCATGAGAAGGGTTTGGTCCTAGCCCACCACGCTGGCCCTGTGTGGATTGGCAGCTTCAGAGGAACGCATTTATAATATTAGTTAGATATTTCAATCCATCTCAAGCTGTCGCAAGTTTGCTATTGAGCACCGTCGGGTCTCGTCTCTCATTGTAAGAAGGGTTAAAGTCATAGTTCACCACACTGGTCAAGTGCGGATTGGCAGACTTCACCGTTGAAGCAAGTGATATTTTATTAATTAGGTACTTGACTATCAGTCTATCACAGCTTGTGAATATAATATGTTATTGTTATAGCACATAGTTTAACAAGTAGCTGAGTAGAATAGGAGTGCAGTAACTCGATATTGTATTGCGCTTGCTAAGTGATTTGCCTCGTGTGTAACCAACTGACGTTAATGCCCCACGCATACTAGAATTTTATTACAATGGAATATATTATTTAATTATTTTAAATATTCTTTTTCAATTCTATCGGCAGTCCATATGACCGCCAATTTTATTTCTTCTTTAAATGATCGTTCATGAATTCAACTGAGTCGATCGGCATTAAAAAACAAGGACAAAGTAGTCAATTTTTACTCGTTAGGGACAACTCACACTTGACAAAAAAAATTACTGTGCCAAATCAGTATCCTATGACCTCTGATTTCCCCATATTGTCCCAGTAATAATTACAAAAATTATTCGCTTTCATCCGTTTTTATCCGACTTCAAAACTATACCTATAAGTACCAACTTTTAAACAAAAAAGTAAAAAGCATTATCTGGGTATATATTTTTTTTTGTTGGATTTCTCAAAAAGCGCTAAATCAATTTCGATACAAATTATATGGGACCACCTCTGAAATATGATCTACCAAACAAAAAAGAATCATTCAATTCATTAAATTCATTCATTTAATTCATTTAATTGGCGGAATTATCGCGTAACATACTTATTCAAAAAAATACAGTCGAATTGAGAACCTCCTCCTTTTTTGAAGTCGGTTAAAACTGTAAATTAAACACAGTGTAAATTAGCTAATTAATTTAATTTAATTTACAGTGTGTAGTAGTTACTAAGTACTACTACTACAGCCCATTAACGTCCCACTGCTGGGCACAGGCCTCCACTCTCATAGGAGAGAGGGAATTAGAGCTTAGACCCACCACGCTGCTCCAATTGGCGGGCTTTAACGACTATTATCATGATATATATCAATTTACTAAGTATAGTCTTCCGTAATGTACGCAGGGCTTTATACAACAAACACTCACATATTGCGCATATTAGGTATAGTTAAACGATTTCGCATTTTTTTTTCTATTAACATCTCTGTAACAGTATAACTCGGTTAATGGTTCACCGATTAGGTATTTTGCATTACCTAGGTAAATTACCTGCTTCCTGTTATGTTTTATAGAATACTAGCTGATGCCCGCGACTTCGTCCGCGTGAAATAAGTTTTTTAAATTCCCACGGGAACTCGCTAATTTTTCGGGTAAATATATTATAACTTATGACACAAATAATGTGGCTTTCTGTTGGTACCAGAATTTTCAAAATCGGTTCAGTAGATCCAGAGATTACCCCCTAGAACGTCACAAACTCACAAACTTTACCTCTTTATAATATTAGTATAGACTCGCTGATCCCCGCGTTTTCTACCGCGTGGAATAAGTTTTTTAAATTCCCGCGGGAACTCCTTAATTTTCCGGGATAGAAAGTAGCCTATGTCACTCTCTAGGTCCTCAACTATACCCATGCCATGCCAAAAATCACGTTGATCCATTGCTATATTGCGGCGTGATTGAAAGACAAACCAACAAACCCAAAAAACCAATAAACAAACACACTTCGCATTTATAATATTATTAGTATGATGTATAGAATAACCACTGACTAGGTCATGCCAGCGACTTCGTCCGATTATTGGATTGGGATTAAAGATTTTTTGATTCCCGTGGTAATTCTTTAATTTTCCGGGTGAGTAGTCTATGTGCTATTCCAGACTATATTTTATATCTGTGCCAAATTTCAGCCATATCCGTTCAAACGTTCTAGCGTGATTGAGTAACAAACATCCATCCATCCATCCAAACTTTCGCATTTATAATATTATAGACTACAGGCCCATGTCCAAAAAATGGATGGGTCATATGACGTATATAGGACGATATAAGAGCATAAAATAATAAGATTCAGCACTATGCCGTCACTTGTAAGCTGTCCAACTGAGTGCTGGTGGGAATTCAAAAGTGCAGGTAGTAACCTACCTCTACACCAAATTTCAGCAAAATCGGTTGAAAAGATGGGCCAGGAAAGCGTAACAGACAGACAGACACACTTTCGCATTTATAATATTAGTATGGATATTATATGCATACCCCCTCGCAGTTAATAAAAAGCGTGTAATCGGGTCTCTTGTCATTTTTCGAAGCGTTAACATCAATAATAAAAGCATAATTCGTGTAAAGATTAAAGTCCTGTTTGTTGTTTCCTTTTTAGTTAATTTCTGTTTGGGATTGTTCAAATAAGGCAGTAGAAAGTCTGGTTTTGTCTTAACTGCTTTTATTTTTAATTTCATCCACAATCTGGTTGCTTATAATATATTTATGTTTGTGCCGCAACAAACAATTTATCTATCTATCTATATTTAATTTCCTCATCTGCTGGTTCCAGCTGGTGTGGTCGACGATCTGCGAAGAGGTGAACAAGCGCTGCGGCGGCGACCGGCCGCGCACTCCTGCGCAGGTCAAGATGTGGTACGAGAACTATAAGAAGAAGTGCAAGATGCGCGCGCACGACACACAGGTACCGTACCGCGAGCGCAGCGAGGGCATTAAACTTCATTTTCCGGGACATGCGACGCGTCTTTTATTATTTCTCGATGATGCCCGCGCCTTGATCCGCGTGGATTGAGGTTTTTTTATTCCTGCGGGAACTCCCTTTTTCCGGGATAAAAACTAGCCTATGTCCTTCCCGGGATTACAACCTATCCCTGTACCAAAGTTCATCCAAATCGGTTGAACAGATGGGCCGTGAAAGCGTAGCAAACAGACATACAGACACACTAGCATTTACGTATGTATCACTTTAGTATTTAGTATGGATATAATATTAGTAAATCTTTATATAAAACAAAGTCGGGTTTGTTCGAACACTTATAACTCTAGAATGGCTGGACCGATTTTCGTGGTTAAATGCCGCAAAAATAAAGTAAAAGTAAACCCCTTGATTTTCCCATACAAAAATCCATGCGGACGAAGTCGCAGGCATCATTATATTAGTAAATGTTTATCTAACTCAAAGCCAGTATTTGATACAAACTTCCATGCAAAGCGTGTGTATTGAAGTTCGATAAAGAGTTGCTGATTTCACTAATTGTCAAATACACAATTGGGTATGTATGGGTAATTGACAGCTAGGCAAATCAGCAGGGCGACCACGTATCTTTTGCATCAATCATTGATACATCGCAATCACCTCTGATTGGCTGAATTTATGGTATTCTTGCTGCGTCAATAGATTTCGTCCAATAGTGGAAGAGTATTAACCAATCAGAGGTGATTGCGATGTATCAATGATTGATGCAAAAGATACGCTATCGCCCCGCAGAAACTTTTTTCAAACGTCAAAACGCGCGCTTAGTATGGGATGTTGCATGAATACGTAGTGGATGTGACGTCATCAAAATTCGTCACACTTTTTACTACAATCGATAGTTAAACTGTTTTCAAACATAAAACTAACAGGGTACATTGATATTACGACTTTTGGGAGATCCTCTATTACTAAAAAATAATTTATTTGACCTGTCAAATACCCAATTTCGCGCTCGCTGCGCTCTCGTGTACACAAAGCGTTTAATTAATTACACTCTGTTTATAGCAAACGACCCCTGAGACGCCCAGCCTGCTCGACGGTATGCTCTGGCAAAGCATTCACCCTCTAGATGTCAAAGGTAAAAATTAAAATAAACTTTTACGAGTATTTATGAATCGTCGAGTGAATCTACCACTGGTTCGGAATACTATTCCTGCCGAGAAGAACTGGCAAGACTGCGGTTGTTTTATTTTGAAAAGTAAATTATTACCATCATAATTAAAGTGTAGATAAGTAATCGCAGTCCCAATCATTGCAACTGGATTTGACTCGTTTGACTCTTTTTTTTTATTGCAAGATAGTCTTGCACTTGACGACAATCACGCTTAGTGCAAAATCAATGATGAGGTCTAGGTTGGAGCTCGCTTGCCTAGAAGATGCCTATTCACTCTTGCCTTGAAGGTACTTAAGTTATACGTGGCAGGAACTTAGCGATTCGTATCAGAAACGACGAGCAAATACGTTAACCTAATCTTCAACAGTTTAGTAAGCTTTTTTCAGTAGCATACTTTTAATGGATTCCCTAATCTTGTGTACAGACAAGTCTAAAATGGATTGTGAAATCTATACCTACTATAATATTATAAATGCGAAAGTTTAGATGGATGGATGTAAGTTACTCAATCACGCCAGAACGGCTGAACGGATCTGGATGAAATTTGGCATAAAGAAAGATTATAGTCCGGAATAGGGTACTTTTTATTCCGGGAAATTAAAGAGTTCCTGCGGGAACCGAAAAACCTAAATCCACGCGGACGAAGCCGCGGGCATCAGCTAGTTAAGACCATAATTAAAGTGTAGATACATAAGTAATTTCAGTCCTAATAACCATTGCTGGAGCGAGTGGATTTGAATCGTTTGATGCATTTACATAATCTTTCTTCAACAGTATAATAAGTTTTTTTCAGTAGCATACTTAAGATACTTAAATTCTAAGTCTGAAATAGTGTGAAATTTTGCTATAAAAGAGTATGCTCATTCCCACGAACGACCCAAGGGACTTTCTTGAGGCGGAGCGACGGAATCTCGAGCCTATTGCAGTTTCTAGTTACTGCTATACATGCCACCGTAAAATTGCAAAAACCGTCAGTTTGCAATCTAACGCTTTTTAACTCGATAGATTATAAACTGTCGACAGATTGTGAATCGTTCAAGAGTGTCACTTTTTGAAATATTCATTGTATTTACGTTTTCTTGTTTCTTTCTTGTAGGTTAGGTTAGGATTCGACATAAATAATTAGGTTCTATCCGGCTAATATACCTAACAGATTACAATCTAACGTAAAATAATGCGTTAAATTGTAATCTTTCGACAGTTTACAATTTCACTAGATAGATTACAATCTAACCGCGGTTTTCACAATCTTACGGTGATATATTACGCTGTGTTATTAAAGGTTTTGTTTTTCAGACGAAGAGGGTGAAGCGACTACGAGCGTGGAGGGTGCCCACAGTGTCAAAGACGAGGACTGTCTGCCCGTCAACGTGAGTACTCCTTTATATTATTGAAGTGAAAACTTCTTTAGGCGCCTTGAGCACTTTTTGGTAGGGGGTAAGAACGTTCTTAAGACAAAAGGTCTTAAGTAAAATATAGTACATTAGTAATTAAACTTTAATACCTTAGTTTTAAGGTTTATATTAATAAGTGCTGTGGAATCGTGACCGACACCTCGCGTTGTTAGGAAGACAAAAGGTCTTAAATATAAATATAGTACATTCGTAATTACACTTTAATGCCTTAGTTTTAAGGTTTATATTTGCTTTTTGTTTTTTTATAAGTAAAGAAAAATTAAATTATTAAAAAAAAATCGTTTTCACTTCTATCGGCAGTCCCTATGACTGCCAATATTTTTTTACCAATTAAGTAAACTAATTGGTAAAAAAATATAAACTTATTAAAAGTGCTTTCGAATCGTCGAGTGAATCTACCAGTATACGAGTATTTATTCACATAAACAGCTTCGCATCCAATAGCCCACAAGTCAGTGTAATACTTGTTATGTAACGTTTTTTTTATCCACTACAAGTTAGCACTTGACTGCTATCTCACCCGATGGTAAGTGATGATGCAATCTAACATGGTTAATTAATTTATTTGCTATCCCTTCCAGATGTCAAACGGCCGCCTTTCGAATACGAACGACAGCGACGACACGATGCCAAACGTACTCGAACCCCATGTCCAAATCATCCCCCAGTCCTCCCCGACCCCACCCCCCATCAAACCACACACGCCCCAAATCAACCCCCTAATAAACCTCCCTAACCCCCTTATACTAACCAACCCGCTTCAAGCGATCGAACAAGCTAGATTACAGCAAACTTTCCTGCAAAAATTAAACGAATTATCAAATACCCCTTTAAATTTAAGCCATTTAGACGATGAGAGAAGAAAGAACGGGCACGAAAGACAAGAAAAGTCAGATGATATTAAACACGACTGCGGTACTGCGACGGAAGAAGAACGAATGTATTTTAACGCCAAAAGACAACATGCCGTCTGGGAGCACGAGGCCAAAATGAAGATTTTGAACATGGAACTCAGGCAAAAGGAGGAAATTTTTTCATTGCAAAAACAACTCTTTCTCATAGAGTTAAGGCTGAAAATGGATTTCCTTGAAAAGGCCAGCGCTAAGTGACACGTCGAATTATAGCGCTTTGATTCTTACTCTGTGGTCACTCTGTCAAAGTGACATAACATGTCAGTATAAGTCGCTGATTTTCGATTTGTGGTCACTATGGCAAAAGGGCTTGAACCTAGAGCTGTGACGAAGAATACTGGTTTTTAAGGTTTAAAAAAATGCCGTTGTTTCTTTCATATGTGGCCGTTGACAATGCGTACAGTCCACAGCTGTTGTGAAATTTAAAAAAATAAGTCCCCTATTGGGATGTTTTGTCTCTATCGCGCGGTAGGCGTTAGTAAGAGACAAGTGTAACGTAAATAGATATAAATAAAATAATGAAAACCGCCATAGTCCGTTTGTGCCATCATTGATAGTTTAGTTTACAGTTGTTTTTCTTTTTATTAATCTTCATATTATTCAAACCTTTTATTATAAGGTGTTAATCACTCTGCCCAACATATTGCTCAAAAAAAAACATGAACAGATAATATTTTTAAAAAGGCAACTCTTTTAATTAAGCCTCTAAAGAGATTTTTTTAAGTTGATGAATTATGCTGTAAAACATTAAAGAAAAAAAGCATAAATGGGCATTTTTTTCATCGCATTCATGCCAGCTTTATTAATAATGGATTCGTAAGTTTTATGTAGGACGAATTTTGGTACATTAAAAAATGTAACGTGTCTGGCGCCATTTTTATTCGATGGTGCCAGTATTCATTTGAAAATTGTACCAAAAATGGGTTTCGCATTGTGATGATAAACAGATAGGAATTTATTTTTGTAAACATTATTTTGCATATAGGTTATTTTGTACTTTATTTCTTTTAGTTTTTAGTACATATAATGTGCTTAAATTCATTTTAGCCGCGCAAATAATACGTGGATTTATTTTTATAGTATTATATATTATTTTCAATATGGCAGCTATTTACTAACGTCGTGCAAAATGAAACTGCCAAATAAATAGAATTTCGCGTATGTATTGTTATTTTTTATGTTTTAGGTACTTAGTGACTCATTTAGTGATTATTTTTTCATTTTAGAGTAGGTCTCCCGATTTTTGGGGTAACTTTTGACATTAGTGTCGAGTTCTTTGGCATAACAGTAAATAAATAATGTGAAATGTACTAGTCTAGTAAGATTTCTATGATTTTTATGAAGTAGTTATTTCATTTCCATGAAAATACGCACACTGTTACAATTTTTAAAAACTGCTCTACAGAAATTACTAAAACAGTAGTGAAGTTTTTTTTAGCCTATGCGTTTGATTTATATATCCATAGATATAAATATTCGTAACGCAAGAATAATTATTATTATTTATTTATTAGTATACTTTGGAAGCAGTTTTTAAATTCGTTCAAAATTGACTATTGAGATTTATGATATTTTAAAGCTATATAAACAAAAGGTAAAGCATCATCATATTATAGCCATGCATTAAGAACTTTGTTCATTAGATGAGCTATTTAAAAAAAATACAATCCAATAACTACTACATAAAAATAACAAAGTCAAGTCATCAATGTGCCAATAACATGTAACATTGTTATGTAATTATTATATATAGTTATTACATTTATAAGAAGACATAGACAAAATATATATAATTTTAAAAAAATACGTAATGTAGACAAATACCTACCGAAATTCGGAAAATTGAAATTCGACACACTATGATATTAAAAATTAAAGTTTTAAGTAATTTATAAATAAATAGTAGGACGTGAAATAATAATGCAGTACAAAAGAGTTGTTAGAGAAAAATAATATTACCTCATTCTGACAGTGTATTGTAAATAAAATATATAGATTGTAGTTTGTAAAAGTTTTAGAAACATTTTTATATGGAACTTTTTTTTTGAACAATTGTAATAGTTGCCAGGTTTATAGAAAATTCTACTTATATGGTAGAATTGTTTGCGGATAGCAACACTGCGTTTGAAACAGATTTTAAATAATGTGATGTATTTTTAAGATCTCAACACATGTAAATTTTTATTCACTGATATTAAATATGGCAAACGTCTTGTAATTAAAACTGTATTGAATTTCGTATTAATTTTTATTTGATTCATGTTAAGTTAATCTGATTAAATTGGATATTATTGATATTGAAATAAAGAATTTATTTTCTGTTCCGATGTTTTTTATTACGCACCCAAAAACAATTCCCTGATTACAATAAAATTGAAAAAAAGGATACGCGGGAGATACCAATAGTAAGTTTAATGAAGATACCGAGTTCGATCTTAGGCTAGTGCTCAATCTCGCCTACGGCTTTCGTAGCTATGAAAGAAATTTTGTATTATTGGGTCGTTGGTCTAAGCACGTTAAGCCGTCTGTGCTGCGCCTGATATCTCTCCGATCGTGTCGGATTTTCTGTCTCATCGGGCTATGAGAGTAAAGAAACAGAGAATGCACACTTGTGCACTATAAAATCTCCCGCGCAGATGACTAATCTCTCTGGAAATTGGCCGCCGTGGCCGAAATTTGGTCGTGAGGACATTATTATTGGGTTAGGTCTTTAATTAGAGAGTATTATAATCCTTGCTGTCTCCCTAAGACCATCCTGTCTCCAAAACAAACATGTAATATTCTGCAAATTTACAAATCCCTTTTTTAAGGGACCGCAAAGGTCTAAAGTGAAACTTCTTTAGAATCGTTGAAAATTTGAGGAAACAAAAAAGAGAAACATATTCATAATAGGATCTAGCCTGTGAGAGAATGAGATAGAATACAAGTTATATATATCTTATTCTCTCGCAAACTACTTTTCTGAAGTTTCACTTCTGCCATGTGTGCCGAATTTCACACACACTTTTTTTTATCATCTACAAGTTAGCCCTTGACTGCGATCTTACCTGGTGGTAAGTGATGATGCAGTCCAAGATGGTAGCGGGCTAACCTGTTAGGGGTGTGGCAGTTATATAAAATGCCTACGCTACCCCTACTCGGTTTCTACATGGCATCGTACCGGAGGCTGAAGCCTCCCGCCAGGCCAGACCAGAGAAAATTCGGAAATTATAAATTCCCAAATTGACTTTGCCGGGGATCGAACCTGGGACCTCCCACGTTAAGGTGGATGACAAGGGTCAAAATAATGAGTTTGACGTGAGTTACTCACAAATTAGTCATTATTTTGACTAATTTCTTAAACTGGGCACTTTCAAGTAAAGATTTTTATATAAACCTGTGAAGATGATATTCCTAGGCTCGCAATTTGAATGCCATAAGCCTACTTTGTCGTATTAGTTTACAAATTGTGAAAAACCAAATTAAATTTGAATTTCGCGGGCAGACCCTTGTCATCCACCTTAAGACAACAGCCAGCGCTCAACGTGGCTCAAGTGGGCTCAACACTGCGCCAGGGAGGTCGTCAAAATATATTATGAGTCTATGGTATTGACCACAGTTATTTGTCAGTGAACCGTAGAGTAAATTACCTCCATGAATCAGATTACAGACAGTCTGACTAGCTAGTGACTGTCTTATGTTTATGTTATTTGTGTCTGGTCGGTGACCAAGGATCATATTTACTACGGGTTGACGCTCAACCAATCCTTAGTCATTGCGCTCAACCTAATAAATTATGTTAAAACTTGTCTCTGCGCTCAACAAATGTCAACAGTCAAAGTGTACAAAACAGTAAACACCAACACGAACATTGAAACCATTGAAACAAACAAACAAGAATCAACGTTTTCTATTTTTCATTTTTGTAATTTTTTTGCGTTTTAATGACAGAAACATGGATAATTTGTTACGGAAAATCATATGCAGGACCTGTCTTACCGAGGCCTCTGGTTACAAATCATTGCTGAGCAAAATGGACGGAGACGATCGCACATTACGAGAAGTTTTGTCGAATTTTACGAACGTTGATATATCAGTGAGCGACAAATATCCAAAACAGGTTTGCGATGAGTGCTACTCGATGATATTTAAGGCCAATGAGTTCAAAAAGCGATGTTTACAATCCGAAACTATATTAAAGAATGGTTTCCTTTCCCATACTTTCGAAGAATTGATCAAACGTGAAATGGGGAATGCAGATTCAAATATCGCAAATTCACACATAAATATTACTAACACAAACAGCAGCTACTATGATAATTGTATAAAAAACAAAAACTCAACCTCGAGTGAAATAGAAATTGCTATAGTTGACAATAATTATTATCATCCCACAGAAAACTTACAAAATGATCAAAATTACGTTAAAGAAGAACAAGATGATTTTCTGAATGATGATATTAGTGATTTCACAGAAAGCATAGCCATAGAAAGAACATTAAGTATAGGTGATACAAATTTAAAAAGTAATACAAAAGAATGTGATAAAATTATTCAAAAAACTGATATTGATATAAGCAATAACGAAATTGCATTAGTCTGTACAGAATGTAGTGAAGAATTTTCTAACATTGAGCTTTTACAAGTGCACATGTTAACCCATAGCCAAAACCTTGAAAAATACCAATGTACAATATGTGACACTAATTTCACGTGCAAACTGACATTAAAAAATCACATCAAAAGTCATAAAGTCAAAATAAAAGTCATAAAGTCAAAACATAAGAAAAAGAAAAATAACGAAAATTCAAATGGCTTAACTCTGCTACTAACATGTCCAAAATGCGAAGAGAAATTCACCGTTATGGAATCATTTCAAGATCATTTGAAGATGCATAAGGATGTTAACGATCAAAGTCCTGATATTAATAATGTTAAGTTGAATAATGAAATACAGAGCTACCAGTGTTCGTTATGCATGCGTAAGTTTGTACGGAGGTCGTCACTGGTGACTCATATAAAACGTCACGAAGACAAGGCGCTGATAAAGTATACATGCAAAACTTGTAAAAGGGAATTCCAACACAAGGTACTTAATTATATAGTTTCCATACCTACTATTTATTATCATCATCTAGAATCTAGATCCCTTTAATATAATCTGTATAGATTTATATTTTTACTAGATGCCTGTGACTTCTTCCGCGTCGATTAAGGTCTTTTTAATCCGGCAGGAACTCTTTAAATTTCCGGAATAAAAAGTAGCTTATGTCCTTTCCCGGGATACAAACTATCTCCATACCAAATTTCACCAAAACCGGTTGAACAGATGGGCCGTGAAAGCGTAGCAGACAGACAGACACACTTTTGCATTTACAATACTAGATGATGCCCGCGACTTTGTCCGTGTGGATTAATGTTTTTTATTCCCGCGGGAAATCTTTAATTTTCCGTGATAAAAAGTAGTCTTTGTCCTCCCGGGGATACAACCTATCCCTGTACCAAATTTCAGCAAAATCCTAGTATTCCTTCTCCAGGTATAGCTGGCACCAATCAAATTGTTGCATTTGAAGATCTTAAAGATTTTTTTCTTTCTAGGCTCATCTAGAAAACCATGTAGTGCTGGTACATTCTAAGGATAAAGGTTTCACTTGTAACATTTGTAATAAAAGCTTTTCCACACAAGAAAGTTTAGACAGTCATAAAGAAAGGCATAAAGTTGACAGGAAACATGAATGCAAGGTGCGTATTTTAGTATAGTCCCACAAACATATCCAACCTGGTGACAGCGTCGCTAGTATATATGAAAAATAAAATAAAAACTAAACAGGCATAAAAATTAGTTCAAATTTTGGCCACTGTGCCAGATAAGTTGGTGGGACTATAGCTGAATTTTTATATACCACTAGGGACCGCCCACTTATTTTTTTGTTCCAAAGTAATAATCACATAAATCATTTTTATTATAATTTAATATTTATTTATAAATGCATTTGACTGCTGTCCATTGGCTAAAACGCTAAAAATTAAATTAAAATTGTATATAGTTTTAATTTATAATTTAATTTAGAGTTCGCTATTTAGCTAAAAGGCCGCCTTTTGTACCTATCCGTTTTCATTATTTTATTTCATTATTGTTTCTTTTTCTTGTGTGGTCCAAATAAAGAGTTATGCTATGCTTTAACAACCCATCTTTGATGATCTCTATGGAGGTGGGTTACATCCCGGGGAAGGACATAGACATCCTGGAAAACTAAGGAGGCTCCCAAGTATTAAATAAAATTTAATCCACACGGTCGAAGTCGTGGGCATCATCTAGTTTTTTATATTTTGCGATCAAGAAGTCATAACAGAGGCTCTCTCAGGCAGATAGCTGTCAGCAGTTTTGTTGAAGTGAAACTTCTTTAGAAAAGCGACACTAAAAAGAGACAAATATTATATTCTATCTCATTGCTAAATATGCTAGAGAATGAGATAAAATATAAGTTATATTTATCTCATTCTCTTGTAGGCAACTTTTCTGAAGTTTCACTTCTGCCGTATGTGAATTGCACACACACACTTTTTGCTTTTTAGTAGAGGTGAGATTTGAATATTTAACGTTTTTAATTTTAAAAGGTTGTCATGTTTCGTTTAATTCACTTTTATCCAATTATTTAAGGTGTGCAGCAAATCGTTCACGATGCTGTCAACGCTGACGGAACACACAAAGATTCACACGGGTGAGAAGCCGTACCTGTGCTCTGTGTGCGGACGAGGCTTCAGCCAAAAGAACAATATGACCCAACACCTGAGGCGCCACCAGGGGTTGAAACCCTTCAAATGCCAGACCTGCGGCCGGGGGTGAGAATTATATACTAGCTGATGCCTGCGACTTTGTTCGCTTGGAATGAGGTTTCCTGTTTCCCGCGGGAACTTTAATTTTCCAGAATAAAAAGTATAATGCCTATGGGCTATTCCAGACTATAATATAATATATCTCTGTGCCAAATTTCATCCAGATCCGTTTAGCCATGATTGAGTAACAAACATCCATCCAAACTTTCGCATTTATAATATTAGTATAGATTACTTTTTTTTGTCCACTACAAGTTAACCCTTGCCTGCGATCTCACCTGATGTTAAGTGATGATGTAGTCTAACTATTACTAGATAATGCCCGCGACTTAGTCGGCATACAATTTCTGTTTTCCTATGAGATTATGAACTTTCTTCGCCGCAAAAAGCCTATCTATAGATGCTTTTCAAATAATAATAAATCTTTTTAAATTCAATGACCTAAATTCTGATTCTCATGTCTATACTTCAAAATCTAGACTTAAACTAAACATGTAACCTTCCACTAATTTTTTCACCCCTTTTGTGGTGGATTATTTAAAACTAATAACCATAATCCTGATTTCAAGTTTGTATGCTTTATAATTCCTGAGATATCTTGATTAGTCAGTGTGTGGTATTTCGCTTATACATAAGTATGTAGATTACTAGATGATGTTGCGACTTTTTCGTGTAGATTAAGTTATTTGATTCACGGGAATTATTTAAATTGAAGGACAAACCAACAAACAAATTTTTGCACATACTGGAAAACGTATCGCAATCAGATCGCAATTATTACAATCTAGCTGAATGCGGAGCCGCCAGCCATTTTTTTTAAATATATAGGCTAGCGCTTGGCTGTAATCAGACTTGCTCGCAAGTAGTGATGCAGCCTAAGGTGAAGCGCGCTTGCCTAGAATATGCCTATTCACTCTTAATTTGAAGGTACCTATATTAAAACGGGAGGGGAAAACGGAAGACGGAAGGGCATTCCATATCCTAGCGGTTCGAATTAGAAACGAGGAACCAAATCGCTTCGTACGAGCCCGCGGAATTTCGACTGCGTAAGGGTGCAGATATTGCAGTACGATGGTAAAAAGGTGACAGACGAACCAGATCGAGTAGTTCTTGAGCACACTCAGAAATATATTATCCTGTAGAATAGAGACAGACAGTTTCAGGCTCTAAGTCTAACTGTGTTGTTGTTAGGTTTGTGTCTAAGGGCGAGCTGGAGGCTCACGCGCGGTCTCACAGCGGTGCGCATCCGTTCGTTTGTGACGACTGCGGCGGAAGCTTCACTACGTCCAGCTCGCTCACCAAACACAGGTGAGAACTCATACATATTAAGGTGACGAGGTAACCTAGGTTTCTGTTTCTCTATAGATTTTACCCGACTGTAAGAGACACATAAAAATGTATCTATTTTTAGTTTATTCTCTGTGAAAGCCATTTTGTCATGTCACTTTAAATGTCAGCTGTCATCGACTAAATAAATTCTCTTTCGATTCAACTACCTGTCAAAATTAACATGTCCTCCATGCTCTAATACTATAATTAATTTCATAAACAGACGTTGGGGTTGATTCTATAGTGTACCATATCTAAACTAAACTTACGTTCAGTAATTCAGAAGTAATAAGGCTCTGACAGACGGACGGACAAGTGCAAATTCACCCAAGTAGACTTAGAGACCTTCGCTTCGCTCGGTCAAAAATATTGCTAACCCTTTCGTAATACTCCCTGCGGAAAGGGGCAGAACTAGATTTAATGCTGTCATTTTAGTTTAGAGATTGTGCTATGCAGAATTGGCCACAATTTGTAGAATTTTCATATTTTCTCAGGAGAATCCATACCGGAGAGCGTCCATACGCCTGCGACCTATGCCCCATGAGATTCACCGCCCTCAACACACTGAAGAACCACAGACGCACTCACACCGGTGAGAAACCGTACCAATGCTCCCATTGTGAAAAGGCCTTTACGCAGAGGAACGATCTGGTCTCTCATATACGATGTCACACCGGTGAAAGGCCTTATATATGCACTTGTTGTGGACAGGCCTTTAGGAAGGCGTCGGCACTCAAAGTTCATATTAAAGTGCATGGGAAGGAGAGCATGGTTATGTAGCAGTGTTTTATTGTTGTGAAAACATCTCTAAAATTGATGATTTTGAAAAAATCGCTAAAATTGATGATTGTGAAAAAAGGTAAAATGGCGAAACATCCGCTTAGAATGATCATTAGCAAAAGACGACTCATGGATATGCGGAAGCCTTGAAGTCCACAGCATTATTATCCTAAAATAATCCCCACTAATAAGTTTAAGAAAATAAAATAGCGAAAAAGTCGCTAAAGTGTGTAGATAGCGTACGTATCACTAGGAGTGAAAATAAGCGAAAAAGCTGCCAAAAAAACTGACATTTAAATGCAGATGATGCCTATATCAAAAATAAATGATTTCTAACTGATTATCAAATAGAGGGTCTTCCAAAAGACCTATAATTCACATCCTCGGTTAGTTTTAAGTTTGATAACCATTTTAAAATATGCATTGAAATTTGATGTCGTCACAACTGTGAATTTCATACAACTTCCATACTAGAAGCGCGTTTTTAAGTTTGATAAAGAGTTGCTGATTTGATTGTGTTGTCATCATCCCTATTGTAATGTGTGAAAAAACTTGTTGAAACGGCGAAAACCCCGCTAATGAATGATGTAATAAGCAAAAAATTGCTTAATTGTATACTTACTTTGATATTAGCTAAGTTTACTGTTGTATAATTTCCTTTTTTGGTGTACAATAAAAGTATATTATGGAGATTGCAAACGAGATAAAATGAAAATTAAAGAGAAATAGAGCTACGAAAGTTTTGAGTCCAAAGACTAGACATCGAGAACAGTCTTTAAATTATTGATTCATAATAATTGTGCCATAATAACTGATTTTATATTTTTAATTGCCGACGATATTCTATGTTCGTATGCTGATATGGATGTTTGTTACCCAATCACGCCAGAACGGCTGAACGGATCTGGATGAAATTTGGCAGAGAAATAGAGTATAGTCTGGAATAACACATGGCTACTTTTTATCCCGGAAAGTTAGAGTTCCCGCGGAACCATAAACCTTGTTCCACGCGGACGAAGTCGCGGGAATCAGCTAGTGAATTTCTAAATCCTAATTTCCCCTATCGAGAATCAAACCCAGTACTTATTAGACTACAGCGGTCAATAATGCGCCATGGAGGTCTTCAAAATGGCCACGGGTTATATTTGTAAAACATGATAATATGTTAAATTCATTGTGATGTGTGTTTTCTTTAATACTCATGACTTTAAATAACGAAAATATAATTGTAATTTATTAATCAGAATGTAATCTAATTATAATAACTATGTATTATGCATGTGATATTTTAATTAAGTATTAAGATTGGACGAGTATAGCACTGTTTTTTTAATTTTATTTAGCGAACAACAATACCATAAGAGCCCCTGTCAAAAACTAGTCTAAAGTGTAAACCAAAGGTAATTTCCCTCGGAATGAAAGTAAATATAAACTAAGTCGATGCTCGGAAATTTCGTGCCCACCATAATCCCGTGAGTCTGGTCTTAGTTGAAACTCGGCATCGGCAATGCTGTACAATAATAATACTGAAATTATGGATCAACGACATTAATAAATACTGAAATTGATGAATTTTATAATTATTATTTATTAGAAGCTGATGCCCGCGACTTCATCCGCGTGGATTAAGATTTTGAAGTGAAAACTTGTTTAGGCGCGTTGAGCAGTTTTTGGTAGGGGGTAAATATGTAGATTCGCGTGACCGACATTCTCGCGAACAGCGACAAGCTTGCGAACATATAAAGACTTCATTCGAAATTAAATGTTAAGGTTTATAATTATATTTTAATATTTTTTGTTACCTAAATCCATACTAATATTAAAAATACGAAAGTGTGTCTGTCTGCTACGCTTTCACGACTCACCTGTTCAACCGAATTTGATGAAATTTGATATAGAGATAGGTTGTATCCAGGGGAAGGACATAGGCTACTTTTTATCCCGGAAAATTCAAGAGTTCCCGCGGGAATCAAAAAAAATATCTCTTCAACTGAATTTGGTGTAGGAATACTTTGTATCAGGGGAAGGACAGGCTACTTTTTATCGCGGAAAATTAAAGAGTTAAAAAAATTGGCGGTCATAGGGACTGCCGATAGAAGAGAAAACGATTATTTTAATTAAAATAACAAATAGGTTAAGTAGGTAGGTTATGTATTCGTTTTATTCGATCTTGAACACGAAATCTCCCGACTTTGCTAATACCTAGTATGTAACTAGATAAATATAAAAAGGAGCCTAAAATAGTTTGTGCACCGAACAAGAAACCGCATATATAGAAATCGATACTAAAACTCAAGTTTGTTTGTTAATAATATACTTGTATATTTATTTATTAAATATCATGTGCCACATTTACATAAAAAGAACTTACTTGATAAAAAATACCCTAAGGATATTATTATAATGAACACAATAGAAAAATCTAATACTCTTTTTTTCTTGACTTTGCATTTTAAAATTAAATATACATTGATGTGAAAAAGCAACATTTAAAAAAGTAATAATGAACATTTTTGGACATTCAATTTAGTGTGGAATAATTATTTGTTGTATAATATTATGTACTTTGTACTGATGTTTATGTTACAAGCCAAACTGAAGTTTTATAAATGTTTTGTTTGTAAACCGAAATAATAATAAATAGCCCCGCATTTTTCAGCAAAATAAATAAATACTTTATAACTATACTTATTCTTGTAGGAACAAAGCAAGCATAAATTAAAAATAAACAAGCACCGATCTTAAAAATAAACTCGAATACAGACATTAAATAATATTGTAACTTTCTTATTTCTAGTTTTACAGCTCTGACTCCTAGCCTAGGCTCTAGATTCCTGCTTTTTTGTCTGAAAAACATTCAATCGTTTCAACAAACAATATTTTAATAAATATAATTACAAATACATAATATTGTATAAAATAAATATCTATTTATTGACTTGCAACGCGGCAAGTTTTTTCTTGAGATCCAATAGTATGTTGACTTCCGGTTGCCATACTGACTTGTCCTTGGTTGACGCTTTGAGTTTCCGCACTTTGTCACCCTGAAAATAACATAAATTCAGTGTGAAAAATATGAATAGTACAAACTTATCTCACCCGGTGGCCAAAATTGGAACTAATCTTTATGCCTGTTTAGTGTTTGATTTTATTTTATCTTACATAAATACTAGCAACGCTGTCACCGGGTCAGATAAGTTTTTCGGACTTTATCTATGTATATGTCACCGTAACATTGTAAAATCCGTTAGATTATAATCTAACGGTTTCTATCCTGCTAGATTATAAACTGTCGAAAGATTGTAAACCGTTCAATGTTCTGAGTATTAATTTATGAAATATTTATTGTTTTTACGTTTTCTTGTCTCTTTCTTGTACAGTTCGCGCGCGAGTTGAATGCAGAGTAAATGTAAGTGTCACCATACATTTACTCTGCATTCAACTCGCGCGCGAACTATAGGTTAGGTTAGGGTTTGACATGAATATTCAGGTAGTGCCCGGCCGCAATATTACAATTTACCGAAAAATAACGCGTTAAATTGTAAGCAGTATGTTACGGTTCACAATCTGTCGACAGTTTATAATCTATCGAGATACAAAACGTTATATTATAATCTAACGGTTTTTACAATCTTACGGTGACACATAAAAATAAAAATGAATGTTGCCAAGCGCATAACTTCCGCACCATCGACTGCACCAAATTGGATAATTCTTTTGTGTTCGTTATAGTCAGGACAAGGTAAGTATAAAAAAAATTAAAGAGTTCTCGCGGCAACCAAAAAACCTCAAATGGATATTTCACGCCTCAATCACGCCAGAACGGCTAAGCGGATCTGTATTAAATTTGGCACAGAGATAGATTATGGGATGGAACAACACATAGATTACTTTTTATTCTGGAAAATTAGAGAGTTCTCGCGGGAACAAAAAACCTCAATCCACGCGGACGATGCCGCGGGCATCAGCTAGTGAAAAGCAAAATAAACTTAACAGGCATCAAAATTAGTTCCAATTTTGGTCACCGGGTCAGATAAGTTTGTGGGACTATAAGTCGGTGCTACGTCAAACAAATTTTAAGCCTATTTTGTTGCATATAATCCTGAGATCTTTGGAACAGATCTCTTTTGATGGAAAATTGTGATGTTGCCTATGTCAAAAAATAATTATTTTTTAGTGATTTTTAAATAGAGGACCTATCAACGTAATATGCACGTCTCCTGTTTATTTTATGTACGTCATTCACAAGTATTTCATACAAAAACCCATTCTAAGCGCGCGTTCTAACGGTTGAAAAAAGTTGCTGATTTGACTAGTTGACAAAATACTCAATAGTTACCTGTTCAGCGATAGCTTTCTCCAAGTTGGCAGCACTGTCGCCGGTCACGTTGGCAGCACTGCTCTTGGCCTGCGCCTGCGCATCCGCCAGCTGCTTCTTCAGCGCCAAAAGTTTGTCCACTTCCGGCTGCCATACTGACTTGTCTTTGGTCGTTGATTTTAGTTTTCGCACATTTTCGCCCTGAAATCATATTTAATATTATTGACTAGATGATGCCCGCGACTTCGTCTGTGTGTGTGTCTGTATGGATTAAGGTTTTTTGATTCCCGCGAACTCATTCATTTTCCGCGATACAAATAGTCTATGTCCTTTTTTCCCGGAAAATTAAGTAAATCCCGCGGAAGTACCTAGACGAAGTCGCGGGCAGCTCAGTCTAGTACTATATAATGTTTTTAATTCTGGCACACAATTGAGTATAGGCAACTAGTAAAAAAAAGCTATATAAAGTCTCCGATAACTATGTCGGAGCATTCCTAGCAAAACACACACATTAAAAAAAGAAACTAGTCAAATCAGCATTGTGACGTCATCAAAGTTCGACGCACTTTTTTACTTTAATCGATAGTTAAAATGGTTTTTCAACATAAAACTAACATAAATACTAAAAAAAAATGTATTCGACTAGTTACTAGTTGTTAAATACCCAATTGTCCAGTTATAGAATCTTATAAGTATAATGTTTGAAGTGAAAACTTCGTTAGGCGCGTTGGGCACTTTTTGGTAGTGGGTAAAAATGTGGAAACGCGTGACCGACACCGTTCTTCTTAAGACAAAAGGTCTTAAATATAAATATAGTACATTCTCAATTAAACTTTAATGGTTTAGTTTTAAGCTTTATATTTGAATAATTTATTTATTATTTAATTCAATGACCTTCTATACACATGGACAAATCGTGGCATACAAAAACAGAGCCCAAACATGGCACACGCTTCTAATTCACCCTATTTTGCTTCGACTGCTCCATCTATACATTGCCGCTGACATTCAAGTCCTGTAAACTGACCTCTGTGTTTAAGCCGCAATGTAAATCGATTAATCAGTCGAAGCTTCATAAGGTGATTTTAGAAGCAGACTGGAACAAAAAGGGAATGGAGTAGTGTAGCGCTATTAATTTTTGTTATTTCTGAGAGATTTTTCATTTTTGTAAATATGAAACTATTATATTGTGTACTATTGAGTGGCTGACACGGAAAAAATTTTGGTACTTATCAATTTTTCTAGGATCGATATTTTTCGATTTAGATCCGAAAAGAGAGGAGAATTTCTGTTTATTGAATAATTCGTTTATTTTCAATTTTACACGAAAAATGGTTATAACCAAAGTTATTTGAAATTAAATTTCCTACAATTTTAGTCCTTATCAATTTTTCCCTAGGATCGCGATATTTTTAGATTTAGATCCGAAAAGAGCGGAGAATTTTTGTTTACTGAATAACTTGTGATCTCGTGTACAGGAAATCTAAAAGAACAGCCATTACAGATTGCGCAACTTACCCTATGTAATTTATATTTGATCGAGTAAAGATAAAAAATATTACCTTCGAGGCATGTAATATGTTTTTTCTTTAGGCGCCTTATACCGCTGTCATACTGTTTCCAGGTACACTTTAAAGAAATAGGAATCACAGCTGTGTCGATATCTGGATATCGACACAGCTGTGATTCCTATTTCTTTTCCTATTTCCTATTTCCAGGGCCGGCCACCGCTCGAAATCGAGCCTAGAGCGTAGTGCTCGTATATGCGTACCTACAGATATATAGTGTAGTGTGGCGAGTTTTATACCTACAGTTGGTTGCGGCCTGATTGTTTAAAGGCCCTTAATTGGGAAAACTTGCAAGATAGTGAAAAAAATGTGATAACAATAATTGCCAATAGATTTTACATGGAACAAAAAAAAGCTACTCCACAGTTTTGTTTTTCTGACTTTAATGACGCGCCCTTCCATCTGTCTCTTTCCGATGTGCGTGAGAGAAAGGAATGGGAACATTGTAAATAATTTTAAATATTTCTTGTGTTTTCAATAGTTTTACTACGTATTTTACACTTTTTTGCATATTATCTTACGTAAATAAAATTAACTTATAGATGGTACGTCACACCATCTTTTTTCTGCGTCGTTAATGTATTATTTCGGCACTTTTTGAACGCGCACTTAGGCATCCTGACAGCTTCGCAGTGAACATGCGACTAATGAAAAAAGTGTGCTTACAACGAGTTTAAGCACACTTACTTGGTCCCATGTTATGCGCGCCAGTGCGATGTCCTTGTGTATAGAAGGTCATTGATTTAATTAGAAAAAATAATAATAATAATAATATTCGTTTTCACATCTATCGGCTGTCCGTATGACTGCCAATGTTTTTTGTGCAAAAGTTTTACCTGCTCCGACACAGCCTTTTCCAGATCGACAATACTCGTACCGCCGGCTTTGTTGTCGGTTGTCGTGTTTTGTTGTTTCGGAAGCGAAGTCAGTTGTTTTTTCAGCGCCAGCAAGTTATCTACTTCCGGTTGCCATATTGACTTGTCTTTGGTGGACGACTTCAGTTTTCTTACTTTTTCGCCCTGAATAGAAAAAGAAAATAAATGCAATACCCGCAACTTCAACTGCGTGAATTTAGTTTTTTTTATCTGTACAACTAGCTTTTGCCCGCAGCTTCGCTCACATTAAGTTAGATTTTCCAAACCCATATTTTACTACTTTAGGGATTTAATTTTCAATAATCTTTTCTTATCGGATGCCGACGTCATAAAAGCTATCCGTCCAGTGGTTTGAGATGTGCGTTGATAGATCAGTCAGTCAGTCACCTTTTCCTTTTATATATTTAGATATACATTTATTTAAAATTAGTACATCTTTTGAATGGAACTCTTTGATTTTCCGGGATAAAAAGTATCCTATATCCGTCCCCGGGATGCAAGCTATATTCTGCACTAAATTTTGTCAATATCGGTTTAAAGGCAATAGCACAATTAAGCATTTACAATATACTTATTACGACCAAACGTGGGAGGTCCCGGGTTCGATTCCCAGCAGAATCAATTTGGAATTTATAATTTCTGAATTTTCTCTGGTCTGGTCTGGTGGGAGGCTTCGGCCGTGGCTAGTTACCACTCTACCGGCAAAGACGTACCGGTAAACGATTTAGCGTTCCGGTACGATGTCGTGTAGAAACCAGCTAGGGGTATGGGTTTAATATAACTGCCATGCCCCTAACAGGTTAGCCCGCTACCATCTTAGACTGCAACATGCCACCAGACTAGACCAGAGAAAATCCAGAAATTACAAATTCCCAAATCGACCCTGCCGGTAATCGAACCCAGGACCTTCCGCGATAAGACCACAGCGCTACCGAGGTCGTCAAACTTATATATTTCCACTTACCTGGGCGGCAATAGCTGCTTCTAATTCTGCAACTGTTTCCAACTTAACATCACCGTTTTGCTGAAAAAAAAAATATGTTGGTTTTTACGTTTTATTGTTCCCGTGACTTCAATGTCCGTTCGTTTGTCACAACTAATCAATTAATAATCCATACTAATATTATAAATGCGAAGGTGTGTGTTTCTGTGTCTTTTCAACAGATTTTGATGGAATTTGGTATGGAGTAGGGTATATCAAAAAATGCCTTGCCTATATCGAAAATAAATTATTTCTAACTGATTATTTAATAGAGGGTCTTCCAAAAGACCTAAAATTCACATCCTCGGTTAGTTTTAAGTTTGTAATCCATTTTAAAATATAAAGAAAAAAAGTGCGTTGAAATTTGATGACGTCACAACTGTGAATTTCATACAACTTCCAGTTTGATAAAGAGTTGCTGATTTGATTGCGTTGTCATCATCCCTATAGGCTGTAACGGCATCAAAGTTTGAACTTTTTTACTTTTGTCGAGTTTTAAAATGCTTCTCGAACATAAAACAAACAAAGGACGTGGAGATTAAGTCTTTTAAGAGATCCTCTATTTAATAATCACTTAAAAATATTTAATTGACTAGTTGCCAAATACCCAATATGATGACAACTCAATCAAAATAAAAACTTATTAACGCACTTCTAGTATGGAAGTTGTATGAAATTTACAGTTGTGACGTCATCAAATTTCAACGCACTTTTTTTCTTTAATCTATATTTTAAAATGGATAAATAAATAA
This sequence comes from Erebia aethiops, assembly GCA_923060345.2. NCBI lineage: Eukaryota > Metazoa > Arthropoda > Insecta > Lepidoptera > Nymphalidae > Erebia > Erebia aethiops. The sequence continues at coordinate 5,947,802 of OV281087.1, read as the reverse complement.
ATAATAAAATAAATAAATAAACTTTATTTCACAAACTTACAAATGTGGCTTAGTAACTAAGGGCACAACAAAATTGAGATGCAATGGCTTGTATAAATTAAAAAAACTTGTATTGCAGAAGTCTGCATACCCTTCGGAGGAACAAATTTAGCCAGAAATTTACATAGGGAAAATAAAATAAAATAATTTATATTTATGTATATCTATTATAACACTTCTAATATTCTGTATGAACTGTGAGGAAGTGTGTGTGTATGTGTAGGTTAGGTGTGCGTGTATATATGTGTGTGAGTTGGTGTGTGTGTGTTTGTGAATAAGTATATACTTTTTATTAGCTTCTCAGTTTCCTCATAACTCAATTAGGAAATTGAGAAACATACTTAAAACTAACCGAGGATGTGAATTTAATGGTCTTTTGGAAGACCCTCTATTTAATAATCAGTAAGAACTAATTTATTTTTGATATAGGCATCATCCCTATTAACCCCTATGTTTTTTTCCAAACATTTACCTTATTGGCGCGCTCGCTCTGTGTTCCCGCGTATTTAGCACGCAATGTCTCCAGCACTTCCGGTTCAATTTTGCTGAACAGCGGTTCCGGTTTGCCGATCACGTGGCCGGCCGGTAGATACTGGATCAGTGATGGATTCCTGCCAAAAAATATATATTTCATATCAGGGATAGCCCTGTGCCAAATTTCTACCAGATCCGTTCAGCCGTTCTGGCGTGAAAAAGTAACAAACATCCATACATCCATACTCACAAACTTTCGCGTTTATAATATTAGTAAGATAGATACTAAAATTACAGCTATCTCTTAGTCTATTAATAGTGGGGATAGAAATTAGAGACACTCACTGCGGGTTGATCCTGAGCTTGTCTGTGTGTATGTTGAGCTGCGCGCGTAGCCGTTGGCACGTGTCGGGCATGTAGGGCGACAGAAGTGTGCACAGAAGCGCCGCCAGTTGGCAGCACAGCGCTATTGCCGTCGCGCCCGCAACCCTGCTAACACGATCATATTTCAATGCACATGCTCGAAAAATGCACTTACAGAGGCAATAAATAAGTGATAATAAGCCTTGTAAGTGCAGTAAGTGGTAAAGGAAATGACCAGTTTCTGCCCTCCGATTCGGAACAATGTGCAGGATTTCCGTTTTAAAACTAAGGGTTAAAAATAAAAACCTAAATTATTATTGATTTATTATTCCGAATAAGGACAAGGTTAAAATGTCCAAAAAAAAAACAATACGTTTATTGTTTAAATCTTGAGCATCCAATTTCCTCTATTAGGCACTACTCCATTTTGACGTTCCATTTTATTCATATGCCTAATAATAATCTTGTTATCCTACACATGAATACCATTTAAGTACCTCAGTCACAATATTATGAAAAAGTAATGTATGCTTTGTTAATAATTACTTTTATTTATTGACAAGCTTCAATTATACGTGTTTCAATTATACTAACAAAGCATTTTTAATTAATAAAAAATATAACGTTTAAAGAAACGCCCTTTGACATTGCATCTGTCTGCCGTCTGTGGTCGAATAGTTGAACTCGCTAGCCAAAACGTCTAGCGCCATCTAGTGTTGGAAAGCAGCAGTGCAATGCAGCGTGATTTGTTAAAAGAATTACATAATTCTTGCAAATATAGTTTTATTATTCCAATACTATCCTCATCTACGCCCAAAAATGCAAAGCTTAATTATTTTCCTGAGAAACGTGGTGATCCTGTGTGCAGTTATTTGGTGCAACTTATTTATTTTTATTTATTTTCTCAGTTTTCAGAGCCTTCAGACTCCTGAAGCTTTTTTATCTGAAAACTATAAAATATAACAATTACAGTAATAAAGAAATCATTGCTGCACATTGATTTTTGATATCTAGGCAAGCTCCCATAGTTCCACTGGTCATGTCCTTTACTGCCCTCGTGCTATTTTTTGCAGTTTTTTAGGGCATGATTCCGTGCAGAATTGTACCTTTCAGGTTAAAATTGTACCTAGTAGGGTAACTATTAGACCAGTATATGTAGGTATACGCACTTGTCTCCGTCGGAGCCTTTGAGCAGCACCCAGGGTTGCGTGCTCTGCATATGCTGGTTGCCGATGCGCGATATTGACAGCACGTGTCTCAGCCCTTCCCGTAGACGACCTTTTTCTATTTGCTGCACGTACGCTGCAAAGAGAGGTTAGGGGTTAAGAGCATTGTATAGTCTGAGAAGACCTTTAGAGGGGCAGCCCTAGTAGTAGGCTTACTTTAAAAAAAAATTGGCAGTCATAGGGACTGCCGATAGAGGTGAAAACGAATATTTAAAATAATTTAAAATAACAACACAGCACTTTTAAAATAATTAAAATATAAACCTTTATGCCCATAACATACAGTCGAGAATGAATTGATTTAACGACACACGTTGTTGCAACTGGTTTGAAGATGGGTTTTAAGCCGTCTTCAAACTAGTTGCAACGACAACCGTTTTCGTCGCCAGGAAAACGGTTGCGTTTCGTCCGTCAAAAATACGACAACGACCCACCACTAGTAAACAAAAAATTAGCCACCAACGACAACATCACTCTTTCTCGTTACGAGATAGTTCAGTTCGATGTGCGCATGATAATCCTGCAGGTCGTCCATAGTGGACGACTCATGCAAAAATAACATCAATACAAAGCTTTGTTGCGTGTGACAAACAACAGCGCGGGCTAACTCACCACTAGCGCCACCTGTCGACACTCACCGCTAACTTCCCTGTTCACAAGCGCGATGACTTCGTAGTCAGCGGCAGTTAGGGTCATCTCAGGCACTACGCCCTTGAAAGTGTTAGCGCAGAAACTCAGCGAGCGGTGACAGAAATTGCCCAAGTTATTCAGGAGTTCCGAATTATTTCTGAAACCAGTTTCATTATCCATATTTTAAATGTCTGTCTGTCTATCTTTAACGCTTTCTGTCTGCTACGCTATAACTTCACAAAAGCCGGAGACATTAATTGGAGAAATGACAATTAACATTGTCATTTGGTTGAAAATGTTGCTGATGGAAAAAAATGGCAGTCAAAGCGATAGGGCAAGTGAAAACGATTTTTTTTTTAATTTAAAATTATTAAAATATAAATCTAAATGTCGGCCACGCGAATCTACATTTTTACCCCCTACCAAAGTGCTCAACGCGCCTAAACAAGTTTTCACTTCAAAAATTAACTTACATTTTTACTCTACGTACTAACGGCCCATCTTTTCAACCGATTTTGATGAAATTTGTTATAGAGGTAGGTCACATCCCGGGGAAGGAACATAAATTATATTTTTATCCCAGATATCCACGAAGCAAAAAAAAGCTTTATCAACGCGGACCAAGTCGCGGGCATCAGCTAGTTTATCATACCTGGTGCCCAGTTCCGTCCAACTGAAGCTGGAGTCAGAAGTCTCAGGGCGGATGCTGGCCAGATAAAACCTCCATACGTCCGCTGGTATACCGGTCTCCTAGCAAACAGAGTTCAAATTCAAAGTCAAAGTCAAATTATGTTTTCAAAGTTTTGGAGTTTCCTTTAGAATCGATTTTTATTATATATGTCACCGTAAGATTGTAAAAACCGTTAGATTATAATATAACGTTTTTTATCTCGATAGATTATAAACTTTCGACAGATTGTGAACCGTAACATACTGCTTACAATTTAACGCGTTATTTTTCGGTAAATTGTAATATATTAGGTATATTAACCCGATAGAACCTAAGTGCCCGGCCTGCGTCCGGGCACTACCTGAATATTCATGTCAGACCCTAACCTAACCTATAGTTCGCGCGCGAGTTGAATGCAGAGTAAATGTATGGTGACACTTACATTTACTTTGCATTCAACTCGCGCGCGAACTGTACAAGAAAGAGACAAGAAAACGTAAAAACTATAAATATTTCATAAATTAATACTCAGAACATTGAACGGTTCACAATCTTTCCACAGTTTATAATCTAGCGGGATAGAAACCGTTAGATTATAATCTAACGGATTTTACAAAAGCCCGGGGTATGAAAATTTATGGGGAGTAAAATGAAACTTTCTCCGTTACGTTATTGACTTTATGTTTCCATGGTAACACGTCTTGTTTATGTTTCCATGACTGTGGAAAGTATTTTGATGAATATAAATTACATAATTAATATAAACAAATGTATCAAGTATGCTTTCAGTGATATAAAAAATGCGTTCATTTACTCTCACTTACTAATCTATATATTTTATAATAGTTCAAAACTCCAGTCGTGCGTCGGAGCTGACACACACAATTTTTTTTTTATACTGCTACAAGTTAGACCTTGACTGCGATATCACCTGATGGTAAGTGATGATGCAGTCTAAGACGGTAGCGGGCTAACATGGAAGTTGTATTAAACTCCTACCCCTAGTCGGTTTCTACACGGCATCGTACCGGAACGCTAAATCGCTTGGCGGCACGTCTCTGCCGGTAGGGTGGTAGGGCCGAAGCCTTCAACCATACCACACCAGAGAAAATTCAGTAATTATAAATTCGAAAATTAATCCTTCCGGGAATCGAACCCGGGACCTCCCATGTTAAGACAACAGCGTTCAACACTGCGCTAGGGAGGTCGCTTAAGGGAGGGAGGTTAGATCTTAGAGATCATCACTTACCATCAGGTGATATCGCAGTCAAGGGCTAACTTGCAGGGGATAAAAAAAATCGGTTTAAAAACAAACTTAAATAATACCTGAGCATCTGTACCAAATACGCCAACACCTCGCGATTTTGAAAATTTCCCTTCCTCGTAGTTTAGGTATTCTGGAATAAAATACTGTCGTAAAAATAAAAGTGATTCCTTAATTTTCATTACAATCACGATTTCATATATTTTTTTCAGAAATTTTTAATCAGTTATGAGGAGATATTTCGGTTCAATAGATGAATCATGTCTATTTATTCACGATACGATAGAATGAGGTAAATATAACTTGTATTCTATCTCATTCTCTCTCAGGCTAAATCCTATTATGAATATGTTTGTATCTATTTGGTGTCGCTTTTTTAACCGACTTCCAAAAAAGGAGGATGTTATCAATTCGGCGCGTATATTTTTTTAAAAATGTATGTCGGTGCATATCTCCGTGGTTTCTGAACCGATTTGAAATTCTGACTCCAAACTCTCAAGAGTCTCAACCCTGACACTAAAAAGTTAAAAATAAAAAATATTTCCAAAAAACTGACATCCAACGGCACTGTAAAATATGTAAAGTAAAAAATAATTTTGATTTCTACCCACTATGTTGAAGTCGGGCGGGTATAACAAGGATAAGCAAAGTTGACGCATCAGGCTCGCCCGACTGCAAAATAGTGGGTAGAAATCAATTTTTTTTTGTGCTTGGCTTTGGATTATGGTTTTTTGGAAAGAATTTTTATCAAATCATTGTGGATTTTAAAAAAACTATTCTAAAAAATGAAATTTCTTTTGAAAGATTACATACCTGTAGCAAAAATGTGATCGACCAAGGCGTATCCTTCGTTAACACCGATGATGGTGGCTGGAAACATTATGCCGTGAAATGGAACGTTGTCTTTCGCCATGAACTGATATAATTTTATCTGCAAACAAAAACATACTTATAAACTCGTTGGTCTAGTGGTTAGCATATTCGACTGCGGCCGACGAGGTCCCGGGTTCGAGTCCCGGGTCCCGGGTCGGTCCTGCGCCTTATTTCTCTCCGGTCGTGTCGGTTTTTCCGTCCCATCAGGCTATGAGAGTAAAGGAACAGAGAGTGCACCTGTGTATGCACACACACTTGTGCACTATAATATCTCCCGCGCAGATGGCTAATCTCTCTGGATCTCTCGGCCGCCGTGGCCGAAATTCGGTCGGGAGGACATTATAAATGCGAAAGTGTTGGTGTGTCCTTCAATAACGCAACAACAAAGCAATGTATTGGGATGATTTCTGAGTTGGTGATAATAAAAATTTAAAAAAAACCCGGCTGAGTGGGCTCTTCTCAGAACAGGGCGCGTTTGGAACCCTCGTAGATTTAGTTTTAAGTTTTATCATTTACCGTAAATGATTATCACCATCATTTTTTATAATTAAATATTTTTTAACGTCCATAAGTGTACCCACAGTGTACCTATATTGAATAAAATATGATTTGATTTGAATGGATTGACATGATATTTTTGACATTGGTATAGTTGAGGGCCTGGAGAGTGACATATAATTATAAAGAGCAACCACCGAGTTTCTTGCTGGTTCTTCTCGGTGCGAATGCCATTCCGAACCAGTGGTAGATTCACTCAACTATTCAAAAGTACTTGTTAAAAGTCTACATGAATAAAAAAGATTTGATTTGATTTGTAACAAACACACAGACTCACATCGTATTCCTTGTCGCGTTTCCACCATTTCTCGTAATGTTGCGTGCCGCACTGCGTAATACTGAGGTAGCCGATTGGTGCGTCAAACCACACGTAGAACACCTGGACAAATACATTCATACTTTTTTATATACTAAAATTATTTCCAAAGAATCGAATTCCAAATTTTAAAAAAAATATTTTGATTTCTACACACTATGTTGAAGTCGGACGAGTATAACAAAGATAGGCAAAGTTGACGCATCAGGCTCGACCGACTTCAACATAGTGTGTAGAAATCAAAATTATTTTTTACTTTACAGTGGCTTTGGAAGTCGGTTTATTGGAAAGAATTGTTATTTTTAACTTTTTTTGTGTCAGGGTTGAGGATTTGGATTTTGGAGTCAGAATTTTTTATGGGACCACATCGAGAGCTTCCTCTAACGACAAATAAAAAATTTTCAAATCGGTTCAGAAACCACCGACATACATTTAAAAAAAAAAAGATACGCGCCGAATTGAGAACCTCCTCCTTTATTGTAAGTCGGTTAAAAAGAAACGACGACTGACTGACTGATCTGCCAACGCACAGCTCAAATCAATGGACTGATCGGGCCGAAATTTGGCATACAGATTGTTACTTTTTAGTTTTTACCTGACTGCGGAACGCACAAGGCTATGTATAAGTCTTATATTATGTTTGCTTGTTCCTTGCAGGGCAGCTACAGCATAAACGCGTAGACCGGTTTTGATAAATGTTGCACCACTAGATGCCGAATATATCTACCGAGTGTCACTACTGAAGCCGAATTAATGAAAAAACAAAATGGCGCCCTCTAGAAGCCTTATTGTAACAAATCAAAAATGCCAATCGATTGAGTGTGGCAAGTGGGTTATCGAAGTGAGTCTTGTAAAATCATAGTTAGGTTCCCTTGATCATTGTATTTGTATCACCAAATGTGTCTTTCGTTCTTTATATTTCTAATTTGTATTGTTGAAGATTATGTAAATGATAAAAGAGCATGGATTTGACTCGCTCCAGCAATGCTATTAAGGGCTCGCGGTTACATATATCTACACATTGATGTAATTGTGAATGTTTTTTTTTCAAAAGAGCAACCACCGAATCTTTTGCTGGTTCACCTCGGTAGGAATGACATTCCGAACCAGTGGTAGATTTACTCGACGATTCTAAAGCACTTTTAATAAGTTTAACTCTAAAAAAATCCGGCTGAGTTTGTTGGGCTCTTCTCAGAAAGGGCGCGTTTGGAACCCTCATAGCTTTAGTTTTAAGATACCATAACTGATTATTACCATTATATTTTATAAGTAACTACACGTCAATAAGTGTACAGTGTACCTAAATTGAATAAATATACTTTGACTTTATTTGAATAAAAAAATATGAGTTTGAGTTTGATTTTTTTTTTTAATCCACTACAAGCTAGCCCTTGACTGCGATCTCACCTGTTGGTAAGTCTAAGATGGTAGCGGGCTAACCTGTTAGGGGCATGGCAGTTATATTAAACCCATACCCCTTTGGTTTCTACACGGCATCGTACTGGAACGCTAAATCGCTTGACGGCACGTCTTTGCCGGTAGGGTGGTAACTAGCCACGGCCGAAGCCTCCCACCAGGCCAGACCAGGGAAAATTCAGAAATTATAAATTCCTAAATTGACCCTGCCGGGGATCGAACCCAGGACCTCCGCACGTTAAGGCAACAGCGCTACACACTGCGCCACGGAGTTCGTCAAAAATTACTACTTAATTACTAACCTTATTAGTGTATCCAGGCACGGGTACAGGCACCCCCCACTTTAAGTCTCGCGTCAGGGCGCGCGCGCGCAGCGAGTCCCTGAGCCACGCGCGGGTGACAGCCCTGGCGGGCGGGGACCACCCGGCCTCTGTGCTATTGAACCACGTGCGGATCGACGGCTCCAACTGGGAATACAAACATTATTGACCGAGCGAAGCGAAGGTCTCTGAGTCTACTTGAGTGAATTGGCACTTGCTTGTCCGTCCGTCCGTCTGAATTACTGAACTTAATTACTTCAGCTTTAAATATAATATGTAAACTAATGGCCTCCCGCCGAATATGGCTTAAAAAGTTATAAAAATCTTTATTTCAGGGGGGCTCTCATAGAAGCGAATGCGAAGTAAAATATTTTTTATAAAGTTACATAGGGTTGCGGTATATCATTTTAAAGATAATTGAGAGAGATTTGGAGGATAATTGTGGAGATTTTCTAACGTCCAAAGTTGACCTCAGAACTCTAAATTTTCTGATAGGCTGAGCCTGAAACTTGATGAATTATTTGAATTATATCCTGTACTTGAACAACAAATACTAAAATTAGATAAATATTGTAAGGAAACGGAATTATTTAATTTTTAATGAGCTTCAGTATTTTTAACAGAACTTCACATTTATGTCAATAGATGGCGCCGCGAGGTCTTAGTTCGGGGCAAACCACTAGTATTTCCTTGGGCACCTCCTGAAAATCAGCGTTGCAGTACGTTGGGTAGGTATATATACCTATCTCTCATGCTGCGGCACGAGCTGAGGAGGTGGCCCATTGACCACACGTAGTTTATGTTTAATTTGTATTAGTATAGGTTTAGTTTAAACTAAGTATAAAATTGTAGTGGTGGTCAATAAACTTTTATTTATTTATGTATTTGTATTAAAATAAAAAAAGTTGTCGCAACTGGGGTTAGACTACAAGTGGCGCCATGCCACCTTGCAGTCTAACCCGCGCTATGAAGGTGACCAAATAGTCGTATCCACCGACAACACGTGTTTTGTATCTAAAGATTGTGTATGAAGTCTTTTTTTTTTTTTTTTTTATATTTATACAGCAGGGGAAATCCTCATGGACACCCATTGGGTAGTGCCGGACTCTTACCGGCTAAAAACCCCTGCTGTCTCCTTGACGTCCGTGTACCCGCCTTGCGGCCTACAACACGGCAACACTCTTGCCTTCTCACCCGCTTTTTTCCCTGCGTCTTTCCTCTTCTTCCTTCTCCTTTATAATAATTTCAACATAATTTGCGACAGCAATCCAGTTTTCCTCCTTTTCTAACATTTTCGGAATTATGTTCTCTACCGTTATGCTTCCTATTCGGTTTTTTATTTCTTCTCTCTCCTTCTCAAATTTTTCACATTCAAAAACGGTGTGCATTGCATCATCAATTTCACCACAATACATGCATCCCGCGTCTTGTTTCTTTCCTATGCCTGCCAAAAAGTCCATAAATACCCCATTCCCCGTTAAAAATTGCGTCAATCGGTAGGACAGTCGACCGTGTACTCTTTTTGTCCATTTTTCCAGATTCCTGATGAGACGGTGTGTCCATCTGCCTTTGGTAGAGTTGTCCCACTCTCTTTGCCATCTTGCGAGGGTTACCTTTCTTGCGGTTGTTACTTGTTCGGAGTTTTTGGTGTGTCTTGTCTCTGTTCTCTCAAGGGCCTGCAAATGGATGGGTGTTAGGTTTGCCAGTACTAGTGCTACGTCTGTAGATACAGTTTTATAAGCAGAGCATACTCGGAGTGCCAGCACGCGTTGTGCTTTTAAGACTCGTCTTTTGTGGAGTGCGAATTTCATTGCCGGTTCCCATATCGGCGCAGCATACAATATTATCGACTGGGTAGCCATTGCTAACGTCCTTCTTTTGTTGTCACTTGGGCCCTTGGTGTTTAGAAGAAGCTTGCACAAAGCTCCTGCGGTCCTAGAAGCCTTTTCGCAGACATATTTGATGTGCAGGCTGAAATTTAGACCCCAGTCCAGCTTAACTCCCAAATATGTTACACTGGGTGCTGGGGTAACGGGTGTTCCTCCGCATTCAAAATATATGCTGTGAGCATTTATTCTCCTGTTGAAGACAACGGCCTCTGTTTTCTCCGGGGCGATCTCCAATTTATTCCGCCTCATCCACAGAACAACGGCATGCAGTGTCTCGTTTGCTTTTACCACCATCTCATGTGCATCTCTTGCGGTTACGGAAATCGCTAAATCATCCGCGTAGCATACCAACTTTACTCCTTCCGGGACCTCCATGTGCATCACATTGTCATATAGGATGTTCCACAGGGTAGGGCCTAGAACTGATCCCTGCGGTACTCCACCAGTTACCTCAGTGTATGAAGTCATTGGTATTGGACGAAAAATGCTTGGTCAAGCCGGGTTAAGATCGAAACTATAGCAATCCGTTTATAAGTATAACAATACCCCCACTACCTACCTAACTTACCTGTCTCAAATGTATGACTAATGTAACTTACCTGTGACTTTATTTACGTGTCTTACCTGTCCTAACTCGATGAACAGATGTTCGCTGGGTCTGACAGAGGGTCTATGGGCGCACACTTTGGCGCACAGCTCTATGGCGTTTATGAGTATGCCGCATTTGTCGCCTCGCACGCTGTCGTATAGACAGTCAAATTTGAAGCAAGAGCTTTTACATACTATTCTAGGCAAAAATAACCAACAAAACTAACAAAGTCGCACTATAATTTACCTGTTTACAATGCCCAAATATAACTTACCTGTGGCAACTACAGACCAAATAAAAGTCACCTTTCGCATTGCAATGGTCAAACATAACTTACCTGTCTCAAATGAATGACTAAATGTAACTTACCTGTGACAAATAACTGAATTCACGTGTCTTACCTGTCCTAACTCGATGAACAGATGTTCGCTGGGTCTGACTGAGGGTCTATGGGCGCACACTTTGCATCGCGGCTCAATCAGCTCTGTGGCGTTTATGAGTTTCCCACATTTGTCGCATTGGTCGCCTCGCGCGCTGTCGTATAGGCAACCGGGGTGGGGGCAGGTGCCTTCGACGAATCTGGACATAAATAAATAACAAATAAGGCAAACTAAACCGCATTTATAAGTAAAAAGTTTATACTACGAGTTACTTGCAACCATACATAATTTTTACAAGCATACATTATGTCACCGTTTGATGGATACACTACTTTTAAAAACCACCTTTAGCCAAAGGGCCTTAATAATACTTCGATAATGCAATACAACGTAACGGCACACACCTGTCAGCCAGGAACCTTTGGCAGTTTTCGCAGAACAACTGATCGACGGACTGGCTGCTTACGAAACCGTTGTCCATTAGCTTGAGAAACATCCTCTGGGCTATTCTGTGGAAAAGAGCGGTTTTTATGAATCACATGATGTTTTTAGCAACTTTTTAACACCAAACTTTTTATTTCAGTAATTTAGATAGCATTAAATAGTTTCAAATTTTGATAGTTGACTGAAGAGAACGCAATTTAAACCTACGTGCTACAGTGCTACCTAGTACCCTACCAACGACCTCAATTTACATAGACGGGCCCTGTCAAACAAAGAATTTGGGCGTATTTTTAGCAACGCCATCAACGCCATCTAGTCCGAAAAGCGGGAACTTGCTTGCAACATCTTGAATGAAAGCTTGAAAACGTATGACTCGGTCATAGATAATATAGGTCATAGCCGTAAGGTCAGTTAGTAAAAAAAAAATCATACAGTTTGCCGCGGAAATTAAATGATTGCGTAATGGATAAAAATATTAAATAGGAAGATTAAATAACGTTTTTTTGGAAATGTATAACTGTGAATTGAAACACTTACCTTAAAATTAAAATTATACAGTGCCAAACTAATTAAACTTTAGATGTTAACTTAATAATAACAAATTATCTGCACGACGAGCGATCGTGACAGCGCTACGACGGGAACAAAGACAGATGCGGAACGTGTTCAGCAACTCGGACGCCCGGCGTTTTTCTATGAAAGGGCCCATCTAGTGCCTACATATATATCGATGGTACCTACCCATCAAAATGGTAACAATTTTTATATTTATAATTTAAAAAAAAGTTAATAATATGATAAGTTTCGTGACGTCACATTTCAAAATCTTATACATCTAAGTGTTGCCAAAATGCCAAATTTGAACTATTAACGAAAAGATTTAAAATATTTCCAACTCCGTATTTCAATATATGTAAAGTTTAAATTGTTTTGTTGGCGAGTTTTCTAGATGTAAAATTGCAATATGTGACGTCACACTAGGGAGGTTGGTCTCTCAAATGTGACCAACTGTGACCAAACAATCACGAAATTAGAGTGATGTACTTTATGGATTATCCCCTAGGCCCCTATTAGTGTGACGTACTTTATGGATGACCCCCTAGGCCCCTATTAGTGTGACGTACTTTATGGATGACCCCCTAGGCCCCTATTAGTGTGACGTACTTTATGGATGACCCCCTAGGCCCCTATTAGTGTGACGTACTTTATGGATGACCCCCTAGGCCCCTATTAGTGTGACATACTTTATGGATGACCCCCTAGGCCCCTATTAGTGTAACGTACTTTATGGATGACCCCCTGGGACACTTTCCATCCATCCATGGATAACTATTATCCCTCGACTCACTCAGTCTGCTGTGGTGTGCTGGTGCGACCGAAATAGTCGAAGCCGATATTGAACCAGCGATACACGGAGTCGTGGATCGCGAAGTATTTATCACAGATCTCACGCGGAGATATGCCCTCTTCTAGAGCCTGGAAACATTATAACATATTATATTAACGCTCACATAAATAATCATACTAATATTATAAATGCGAAAGTGTATTTGTTTGTTGGTTTATTGGTTTGTCCTTAAATCACGCCGCAACGGAGCAACGGATCGACGTGATTTTTGGCATGGTATTATGGCATGTTAAGGATCTGGAGAGTGACATAGGCTACTTTTATCCCGGAAAATTAAGATGTTCCCACGGGAATCAACCACAAAAACCTTTAAACCACGCGGACGAAGTCGCGGGCAACATCTACTATAAAAATAAGAGCATGAATTTGACTCGCTCCAGCAATGCTTAAGACAGCAGTTACATAAGCATCTCCACATTAATGCCACATTGATGTAATTGTAATATTTTTTTAAAAAAGAGCCACAACCGAACTTTTTCTTTATTATTCTCGGTAGGAATATATTCCTAACCAATGGTAGATTCGTTCGACGATTCAATAGATTTTAATAAGATTATTTGAATAAAATAAATATGAGTTTGAGTTTGATGATGATTAAGATAGTTGAATTTCATTTTATTATTTCTGGTCTAAGAGCTGGCGACAAATTTCGGGAAGGTCCTTTTGGCAAGCTGAAATTGTGAAAAAATTCGTCAATGGGCGAATTCAGTCCTGCCAGTCTGGTAGAGCGTTTGCGGTTATTTCGTATGTCGTACACATTTGAAGACTTTATTAACGTCTGGTAATTGTTAACCGCAAAAGTCTGGCGATTTGCAGGTATTATTAAATACGTGATTAAAATTTCAGATTGCCAAAAGTAGGTACCTATATTTTTTGGAAATGTTAATAAAATATTTTTGAAGAGGTCTGGTAATACTTTATAACCGACAAAAACGTCTGGTTTTTTTTTGAATTCTATAAGTACTAAATTAAAAGTTCAAAAAAAATTTTAATTTTTTTTTTTTTGTATTTTTTGCAAATATTTGCAAATGCTGCGCAGTAGCGAAATAACCGCAAACGCTCTTTTTTTTTGCCAGACTGGCAGGACTGGATTCGCCAATTGACGAAATTATATTTTTTCACAATTTCAGCTTGCCAAAAGGACCGTCTTGAAATTCGTCGCCAGCTCACCGTCTACTCTTACTTTGGTTTCGGTGGCAGTACCGTATTCATCTGTGCCACAAACGTATAGTGTGTTGTAGCTACATAACCGACAGTATCTGAAAAAAAAAACGTAATAGATAAATATCAATCAATCAGTAGATCTTTATTCAAATTTTCGTTATTTCTTTTCTTTTCTTTTAGTAGGGGAGCCCAAGAAGGGATTTTTGGATTTACTCGAGCGCGTCAGATTAAGGTAGAGTGAGTTAATTACATGCTGAAAAGTGTACATTCAAATAATCTGACGATTTGAGCGAGACGTACAGGAGTTGGAGGTTTTTAAGTTTAACTCTCCAACTCCTTTAGGTCTCGCTGATGATCGATTTTATTTATTTACTATTCTGATCTGCTGTCCTAGACAGACCCAACAATATACAGGGCCCATATGTGGTGAAGGTACTCTACAGGGTCCAAAGAATCCCCCTTTATATTAATCTGCCGCACTGGAGTAAATCCAAAAATCCCACCTTGGGCTCCCCTACTATTTTGGCCTGAGAGTTCAGAATATAGTCTACCCTCCCTAAAGGCAAGCGAGAGACAAATCCCTACTATAGTATTAGTATTTTTAAACGGTTGTATTTTTATGTTATATGTTTTTTTTTTTAAAGTATAATATGGGCCTTGTTGCCTGAAATAAATCTATACTGTGAGAATGTGAAAGTATGGATGGATGTATGGATGGATGTTTGTTACTCAATCACGCCCGAACGGCTGAAGGGATCTGGATGAAATTTGGCACAGAGATAGATTATAGTCTGGAATAACACATAGGCTAGTTTTTATCCCGGAAAACTAAGGAGTTCCCGCGGGAACCAAACCAAAAAACCTCAATCCACGCGGACTTAGTCGCGGGTATCAACTAGTACAAAATATAAAACATCAAATGTATAAGACACAAGATATTTTCTTATGCATCCCTATGGTAAGTTTTGTTTTTTACCTAGCAAAGATGTCGGCAGACAAAACGCAGCCGATGATGTTGCCCAAATGCGGCACGTTGTTAACGTACGGCAGCGCTGAAGTAATTAGGACATTCCTACGACCCTTTACTGGTAATCTGTGGACAAACATATAATATGAACGTACATAAAAATAATAATTCTATCAATCTGTCTTTCGCCCAAATCCCAAGCTGTGTAATGCCCAAACTTTGTAGGTACCTATTTTGAATAAAGCATCTTTATTCAAAATAGGTACCTACAAAGTACACCATCTGAACGGCATGTTTACAAGGAATAAGACTTGATGGTGATAATTAACTACGGTATCTTAAAACTAAAGCTACGAGGGTTCCCTGGTCTGAGAAGAGCCCACAACAAACTCAGCCGGGTTTTTTTTTTGACGACAAAGACGTGCCGCCAAGCGATTTAGCGTTCCGGTTCGATGCCGTGTAGAAACCGAATAGGGGTATGGGTTTACTATAACTGCCATACTCCTGAGAGGTTAGCCCGCTACCATCTTAGTTCTACCATATACCATCTAGTGAAAGGCCCGATGAATAGCGTCAGTTTTTATACTGTTTACATGGGTACTGGGCATACTTTAATACTGTACTAAAATCAGTCTTTCTATTTATGGTTCATTTTTGGTAACCATAAACCGTCTTTGAGCGGCCATATCTAGTGAAAGGTCCATCCACATGCGAGCAGACTTTCACCATCGTCATCAGTGGAGAGCCCTACATTCACCTAATACTGAATCAGCCTTTCTGGCGATAGTTCCCTTGTTGACTAAGGTACCCTAAAAATAATACTTATAATAATGACTTAACTTATTTTTAAGACTTACATTGGCTTCTGGGGTTTCAGAGGTTCGGGCAAGTTTTTGACTCCATTCAGTAAGTTATCCTTCGCCGCTTCGATCTCTTCTGGTGTTACAGTCAATTCCGGAGATTCATCCGGGGACCTAACACAATTGAGATGGTAAATCATTTAAAAATAGTACATTACTGCCTAAGCTTGAAAACTTAATATTATAAATACGAAAGTGTGTCTCTCTGTCTGTCTGCTACGCTTTCACGGCCCGTCTATTTCACCGATTTTCATGAAATTTGGTACAGGGATAGATTGTATCCCGGGGAAGGGCATAGGCTACTTTTCATCACTGAAAATTTAAGAGATCCCGTGGAAACCAAAAAATCTCAATCCATGCGATCGTCCCTGGCATCAGCTAGTAAATAAATAAATAATGTTTTTTATTCAAATAAACTTTTAAAGTGGTTGCTCTTTTGAAAAATAATTTACAATTACATCATTGCACGACTGAGTTATATTAAAAGGACGAGGCGAAGCCAAGGACTTCCCAAGTTATTTTAAAAGCACGAGGCGCCAGCCCATGCCTTTTTAAGTAGACGAGGCCGTGTATTGCTATTTCGGTCGAGACTTGTACAAGTACTATACTCTGATTTGCGAGGAAACAATAAACAGAATTTGTTAAGAAAGCTTTTCGGCAATGTTGCCGATAGATGGCGTTGACTCCGCTTAACTCACGCTTAAACCTTGTGTATGGAATGTTGTATGGAAATTACCTGATTTCTTATTCGAGTAAAGCGGTCAGGAAAGAGCCAATATACATATTGTTTTTTTAAAATAATGAACTTATGAAGCAATTTGCGAGGAAGTAAAAATGAATTTGTCAAATTCTAAAGATATCATTTATTTCTAAAGAAATACAATAAAATAATGTTCTTCGGGCTGAATTTCGGCCACAGCGACCAATCTCTAGAGAGATTAGCCATCTACGCGGGAGATATAGTGCACAAGTGTGTGCGTGTTCCTTTACCCTCATAGCCCGACGGGACGGAAAATCCGACATTGGAGAGAGATCAAGCGCAGGACCAACGCGACGGCTTTATGTGCTCTCCGAGGCACGCGGGTGTTACACTGCCAACTTCCTAACTCTAGGCTCTAACCCATGTACTTAGTTTTGGTCCATCCCGGGACTCGAACCCG
The DNA here is from genome assembly GCA_923060345.2 of Erebia aethiops. Classification (NCBI taxonomy): domain Eukaryota; kingdom Metazoa; phylum Arthropoda; class Insecta; order Lepidoptera; family Nymphalidae; genus Erebia; species Erebia aethiops. The sequence goes on along the minus strand of OV281087.1, from coordinate 5,930,792 downwards.
GGACCTCGTCAAACATGCTTACCACTAGAACAATGAGATATGTATATGTATAAAATGTCTAGTTACCCAATAGGTGAGACCATGTTGGTGATCTGTGGAACGCCCAAAACGGAGTTAGGCCCTGGCGGTGCATCCGCGGTACCCCCCCACTGGTTAAGAGCATCCTGAAAACATTATACTGGGTTAATCCATATCCATACTAATCATCGATATATATAATGTAGGTACTAGATGGGCGTCCGACTTGTGGTGCATGCACCTCACCTGTATTAGCCTGTCCTTGTCCCCGCCATAGCGCTGTCCCGCTTTTCAGACTAGATCGCGTTAGTAAAATAGGTCCACATTCTTTGTTTGACAGGGCCCGTCTATGTAAATTGAGGTCGTTGATACTAATATTATAAATGCGAAAGTGTGTCTGTCAGTCTGTTACGCTTTAAAAGCCCATCTTTTCTAACCGATTTTCATGAAATTCGCTTTAGAGGTAGATTACATCCCAGGGAAGGACATTATATAGGCTACTAGCTGATGCCCGCGATTTTAAGTGTTCTTCGCGTGGTTTAAGTTTTTTTGATTCCTCGAGAATTCCTTAATTTTCCGGGATAAAAAGTAGCCTATGTCACTCTCCAGGTTCTCAACTATACCCATGCCAAAAATCACGTCGATCCGAAACTCCGTTGCGGCTTGATTGAAGGACAAACCAACAAAACAATAAACCAACAAACAAACACACTTTTGCATTTATAATATTAGTATGAAATATGACTAGTATGCCTATCATGCATACATTTTATCCCGGAAAATTCAGAAATTCTAACGGGAATTAAAAACTTAATCCACACGGAAGAAGTCACGGGCATAATCTAGTTTAAAAATATTAAAATTGGCTGCTCTATGAGATCATTACTCCAGGCGGCGCGCTCGGCCCGCCGTTGACCGGTTATCGCTCCACTAGACTATATGTACTGCCAACTAAATACACAGAGTTGAAGAGCGTCTAGAGGATACAGTGAAATTTAAATCTTTCTTTTTAGCGAATTTATCGAGTTTTTACCCGACTGCGGCAAAGCCAAATTTATTTTATTTTTTATTTTATTTTGTTCAGAAAACTTACAGCTACAACAAAAGTGAATAGATAAATATAAAGAACTAGCGAATGCCCGCGACTTCGTCGGCGTGGTTTGGGGTTCTTTGGTTTCCGAGGGAACTCTTTAATTTTCCGGGATAAAAAGTAGCATATTTGCTATTCCAGATCTCTGTGCCAAATTTCAGCCAGATCCGTTCAGCCGTTGGCGTGTGATTGAGTAACAAACATCCATACAACCATCCATACACCCATCCACACATCCATACATCCATCCAAACTTTCACATTTATAATATTAGTAAGATAAGTACACATTTTCATAGAATTTACATGAGATAAAAATAGCTCGCATAGGTGGAAAGTCAATATTAATATTTTATGCTATATAGGAAGTAATTAAAATATAAAAATGAGTGAATACAAAGAGAAGAACCAGAGTAAACTAGTATTTGGGATAATTTAAAAATTATTTAGATTACTAGCCTGCAACCCATTTCAACTCAGGCTATGAGAGTCAAATAATTCTCAGGTTAGAATCCTACGCATGGAGGTGGCTGTGGTACAATAGAGATCTAGATATGGAAGGGATTTTAGCTGTCTATGTATGTATGTATGTATGTGAACTTCTACCGTTAAATGTCTGAACAGATTTGGATATATGGGGTACACTGATGACACTGACAAAAAAAATAAAAAAAAACATAAGGGCAAAAAATTCAAAAAAAAAACAATATAACGGCTGTGCAGTGTCATTTTCGAAATGGTACCGACAATGCTGATGCATAAATGTTTTTTTATTAATTATGTTTATAAGCTTGTTTATCATACCTGAACGGCCTGAGTTTGCGCAAGCTCATCTGCCCATTTGGTGATGTTGGTAAACTCACTCAGATATGCCTGTTTGAGTGCGTCTTTGTGTGTGATAGGGTATAAGGTGCTCCATATTGAAATATCTGCGGCTGACAGTATATCCTGCAAAAAAAAAATTTTATAGCTCATATTATCTTTACCAATATTAAATATGTACATGTATGTTATGTGTATTAAATCATTTGTGTACGATGATAAATGATTTATTAATTTCTCATATGCCCGTTCCATTCAGTGGTTTGAGCTGTGCTTTGATAGATCAGTGAGTCAGTCACTTATTGCTTATATATATATATATATATATATATATATATTTATTTATTCATTTAGATATCTTCATTGCACACACATAATATTCAGTATACAGTTAAAAAGCAGTTGTAAGACTACATAGAAACGTACAAAGGCAATATTATTTCTAAAGCAATCTCTTACAATCAACCTATGGTAAAAAGCTCACCCCAACAATATATTTCTGTTTAGATAGTACTCCTTCAATCACAAGTAGCAGGGAGTTCAGAGCCTGCTTCAGATCAGAGGGGACAGACTTGCTTGACAGTATCGCCACTACAACTGGGTATAGACGGGTCGCCTCCCATTCTAGCATTTGATTGCTGAAAACACAAGTTACATAAGTTGGAATATATCAGGAACCGATTTCAAATCAGAAAGAAAGAAAAAAATTTATTCCTACCATTGTGCAAAGTACAATCTCCAAAATTCATTTATTTTTTTACTAGATGATGCCCGCGACTTTGTCAGCGTGGATTGGTTTTTTTAAATTCCCGCAGGAACTCTTCATTTTTCCGGGATAAAAAGTAACCTATGTGCTTCATCGGGATTTAACTTGTCTCTGTACCGAATTTAATCAAAATCGGTTGAGTAGTTGGGCCGTGGAAGTGTACCAGACAGACACACTTTGGCATTTATAATATTTTTAGTATGGATTCAAATAAACTATATTACAAGTGCTTTTGAATCGTCGAGTGAATCTACAAATAACTGGTTCCTACCGAGAAAAACCAGCAAGAAAATTGGTTGCTCTTCTGTAGGAATGGCATTCTGAACCAGTGGTAGATTCATTTGACAATTCAAAAGCACTTATCAAAGTTTGCTTGAATATAAAATGTTTGAGTGCAATATTAATGTCGGTTTAATTTTGAAGCTCTCACCATTGTCCACTTTCTGATGAGTCAGGGTATAGGTACTGTGTGGCTGCGTTGCTGCTGAACAAAGTCAGATCTTCATCAACTTCTAGCAGTGGCAGTATTCTAGGGCCTGGGAACACATCATCTGATACTCTTGTTAATGCTGCGAATGTAGAAACAACACACAATTTTATAAACAAACCTGGCATTCTTAACGGCTAAATTTGACAAATTTAGATTGGAAAACCAAAACTATTAACCCAACAATTATACTTATAACCGAAACACATCTGCATCCAAGCATAAGTGATAACTTAGTAAATCTGCCTCACTATGCACTTTATTGTCTGGACAGGCAGAAGCAAAAAGGAGGTGGAGTAGCAATTTATACTTTTACAACACTAAATAACCACCCTTTGATCTCTTAAGGTGGCTCCGGAGGGCGAATTGCCCATACAAACGTAATACCAAAATAATTAGTAATTCGAGAATATTTCCACCATATTATGCGAATATTAAGATTGAACTTGTATTTACCTAGGTTCCTGAATAATTATTTTTTCAAAATACTTTACCAAAATTAAATGTAAGCACATTGCGTTTTGCATGTTTTTACGACATAAATGACATGTTTTCTCCTTATTTGTTTCATATTAAAACCAACAATATCTCACATACTAATTGATCAAAAACATATAGCCTATATTGTCAAGTTACAGAATAACAAAACGAAGATAAAAACACAACAATTTTTCATTCATCATTTTTGGTATTCATGGAACATGGACTAAATGTATAACAAATTCTGTACGCTCATATCGCTATCGCGCTTGCACGTGATCATGTGTCATCAGCCAAATAGAGATAGCAATATACCGGCAAATTTCTATTTGCGGTTCGAATAGAAGTTGCGAGCGGCGTTCCCCGGCCTCTTAACCCAATGTATCATTGCATGAGAATTCCATGGAGGCACTTTAGCTTAATAATTAGTATCAAAACTAACAAAATCACAATCGGTTGAAAAGATAGGCCATGAAAGCGTAGCAGACGGACACACTTTCGAATTTTTAATATTAGTATGGATACAGAAGATAATTACTGCTACAGGAAAATTTTCGCCACATGTTTAAACTAAGCTAGAATCTGAATGATGCAATAATAAATCGTAAAGGAATTACCAATGCTAAGCTTAATAATGAACAGAGTTAAAAAATGATTTAAATAAACATGTTTTCTAACAAAATAATCTAATATTTAATAAAGAAATAAGCACAAAAATGAAATCGTACCTTCTAAAGAAGCCATATGAATTAGGAGTGTTTTGCCGGCTAATTTCCCGGCAATCAACAATTTCAGCGTTGCTGTGTTATTCTGATTAGTGTAAACCTTCATAATGGGTTTATTTAATTCTTTGTTCCTATTTATAAATGTATTTTTTGGCATACATAACCTCAAAATAGAAAGTAGTAAGTACAAACTCGCAAAGTTGGCAACAGTTAACTTGTCTCTGGTTGGCAACAGGCAATTCACGAATTGTATGACATTTGACATTGACAATTAGCAGTTTGTGTCCACAGGTTTCCCTACCTCTATGGCGTCTACGAGTTATCGATATCTCAGATAAACCCTTCAATCGATTATCTTCGAGTTTCGACTCCCATCTCTTTACGATAAGCACTGACAGTCTAACTCGATAGATTGTAAACTGTCGATTGTGAACCGTTGTGTCAATTTTTGAAATATTCATTGTACGTAACGTACGTTTTGTTTAAGCTTTCTGTCTTTCTTGTAAGTTAGGTTAGGGTTCGACTTAAATAATCAGGTAGTTTTATCGGGTTAAAATATAACGAAACAACCTAAAGCACCATTTCCTAGACCACTACAGAACTCCTCATATACAAGCCACCACAATCAGAGTAGAAGAGAAGTCAGAGTTTATCACCCTCTCAGCCATTTACTGCCCACCTAGACACAAAATTAGCGCAGCTATGTTTTCGAGTTATTTTAAAACATTAGGTAATCGTTTTATATCAGGTGGCGATTGGAATGCCAAACACACTTTCTGGGGCTCCCGTTATACTCTCCCAAGAGGAAGAGAACTGAAAAGTAGCATTGATAGCAACAAATTATCCACACTGTCATCTGGTGAACCAACATACTGGCCTGCGGACACCAAAAAAAGGCCTGATCTCCTAGACTTCTTTGTGACAAAAAATGTTTCCCAGCCCTACACCAACATTGAGCCAAGTTTGGATGGGTCTTCAGACCATTCCCCAGTAATAATGGAGGTGAGCAATTCAGTAATATTAACAAGAGACAACAATGACTATCTTTATAATCATAAGACTGATTGGTACTCATTTAGAGACTACTTAAACAACAACATCAACCTAAAAGTTCCCCTCAAGAATACTGATGACATCGAGAATGCTACGATATATATTACCAACCTTATTCAAGTCGCAGCATGGATCAGCACCCCCTATCTTCACCCTAAACAACATGGCACTTATCTTTCATCTGACATAAGGGCTAAAATTGAAGAAAAAAGGCGTCTTCGGCGCACCTGGCAGGGCTCACGCTGCCCTGACGATAAAACTAGCCTTAATCGTGCCATAAAAGAACTTAAAGCGATACTGGCAGATGCATCCCATAACTCGATCAAGGAAAATCTTGAGGCATTATCACCTACAGGTCGGGGGGACAGATCACTGTGGAAAGCCACGAAAACCTTGAACCAACCGCAACCTCATTTACCGCCTATTAGGACTGGTGCAAGTTGGGCTCGAACAGACACTGAAAAAGCGGAAGCTTTTGCGGCTCACCTTAGTACTGTTTTCCAACCAAACGACCATCCCGATTCAGACCACCCTGAAGTACAAGAGATACTTGATCAAGACCTTCAGCTGTGCCTACCTCTCAAGCCTACTTCTCCTAAAGAGATTTTTAAAACAATCGCCTCTCTTGACTCCAAAAAAGCTCCAGGTTTTGACCTGATTACTCCCCGTGTTCTGAAAGAACTCCCCAGAAAGTGTCTGGTGTTTTTGGCTAACCTTTTCAACTGTATAATACAAAAAAATAACTTTCCTGACACTTGGAAAGTATCCCAAATCATCATGATACACAAACCAGGGAAACCACAGGAAGAAACCACCTCCTACCGGCCTATTAGCCTAACACCAGTTCTGTCAAAGGTCTGGGAAAAAATTTTCCTTGTTAGGTTGAAGAATGCCTTGGACGAAAGCGATGTTATTCCTGCTCACCAGTTTGGCTTTCGCAAACAGCACTCTACCGTCGAACAAGTTCACAGGGTGTACCATACTATCCGACAGTGCCTAGAAACTAAGAAGTATTGCTCTGCCGCATTCCTGGATGTGCAACAAGCCTTCGACAGAGTATGGCACAAAGGACTCTTGGCCAAAATTAAGAAATTTCTACCACACTCCATGTTCTTACTGCTTGCATCATATCTGGAAAATCGAGTATTTCAGGTCAGGCAAGGGGACGCCAGATCCAGCTTCTACACTTGCTCCGCAGGGGTGCCCCAGGGCTCAGTTCTTGGTCCAGTCCTTTATAATATTTTCACATGTGATGTACCTCATTCCCCTGATGTCACCATAGCAACATTTGCTGACGATGCTGCCTTCCTCTCTTGCAATCAAGATGCCAATCGAGCTAGTTCCAGCCTCCAAAAACAACTTGATGCTATCCATATGTGGCTTTCTAAATGGCGAATAAAAGCGAGTGCATCCAAATTACAGCACATCACCTTTGCATTAAGACCGGGAGACTGCCCTCCTGTCAGATTAGGAAACGATATTCTACCTTCAGCAAATTGTGTCAAATACCTTGGTTTCCATCTGGACCGGCGCCTGACCTGGAAATATCACATTGAAAATAAAAGAGACGAAATGAATGCTCGATTCCGAAACCTGCTCTGGTTGCTTGGCCGGCAATCGACCCTAAGGCTGAACAACAAAGTGCTTATTTACTGCGCTATGCTGAAACCCATCTGGCTCTACGGCATTCAGTTGTGGGGGACCTGCAGTAAATCCAACATAATGCGCATCCAAAGGGTTCAAAATAACATACTGAGGACAATCACAAACGCGCCCTGGTTTACCCGCAACCATGAAATCCATCAATATCTGGATCTGCCAACAGTCAGTGATGAAATCAGCAAGTACTGCAAAAAACACCAAGACCGGCTTGCCAAACATCCAAATCACCTTGCTAGCTCGTTGCTACGAGCCCCACGAGCGAAACGCCTGAAACGAGCTGATGTGCTCGATTATTGACGGACGGGCGAGCGATGGCTCCCTCATCTGCAAATGCCATGATGTAACTCAGCCCATCTGATTATAGTCGCAAGACTGATTGCAGATAATGAAAGGAAAGAAAAAAAAAAAAAAAAATATAACGAAAAATAATAATGATACGTCAAGACTCTACTCTTAGATGATGGTTTTCAAGTAGTATTATTTGTGGTACGAATAATAGTAAAAATATTTAATATACCAATAAAACGAAAAATACATTACGTAACCTTTTTATTATTCAAAATTAAACATCTGTTGTACCTAATTAATTACAACTAAACTTATTTAATAAATATCGATTTTGGAATAACGCTTAAAAACTAAAAAATAAATAATAGGAAAAATGCAATGAGTTCAGAATTTATTAAATACCGTAAGGTAAAGAAAGTATTAAATAATAAAACCTTTAGCCGATACGTAATTTAAAAATACAGTTGTACTTGTAGAATCTAAGCTATCTTTACTGTAAAAAGTGTAAACTATCTTATGTGCAATTAATTGCTTAAATACAGAAAGTAAAAAAGACATTCATATTTTTACACAAGCTAATCATTTTTTTAAACAAAGTTTTTAGAAAATATATCAGCATCTATTTTATGAACTATTTGCTACCTATTAAAATATCTAATAATCCTGAATACTCTAAATCGTGCATTTTTGTACAGTTAAAAGATAAATGTTAATTTTTTTAGTTGCTTTTCTGGTTCAACTCATTGAAAAACAATTATTTTTATTTTATTCTTATGCTATATACGTACATATAGCTGAATAATGAATGATACAAAATTATTGTACTGTTAAATTATACATGTCATTACAAAAAATATTTCTTTACTATACCTACTAACCACTAGGGGTTTATTTTATTATTATTTTATTTCACGACTACCCAAATCATACTACATTTATTTAATTCTTATATTTTATAATCTGTACTCATTGTGCAGTTTCGGGAAGCCATTTCATGACTCCAAGTGATATTAATATTATTAGTTCAAATAATATTATTTCCCTGTTTCTAAAAACTTCAAAGATGTTAGGATATTCTTTTATCACATTTTTTTTCTACTTAAATGATAGAAAATGGAAATAGCGGTTAAACAAAATGAGGTACAAAAAATAGGTTAATACAATCGATTTGGCAACACAACCAAACACTCAAACATAAAAGTTCACACCCCCTGACCAAAATCAAACTCAAACAGCCAATCACATCAGTCGATCGTTTCATTTCTTCTTATTTATAATAATCGATGGTATAAAATACCGACAATCGACATCGACAAAAAATCGATTTCGCTTTCATTCGATTACACCCCAATTCCCAAAAAACAAATGAAGTCACTTTTTCACATCACTAAATATAATTTCTATCGATTTAAAATCAGTCGACCTATACAATTCATAAGGCGGTAACACACCGCTCTAATCGAAAATATGATACAATCCCAAACAAAGAAAATCATATTTTTGACAATATATTTTTTTTAATTAACTAAATCGTTTTACACCAAGCCTCCTTTAATGTACAGTGTGGCTAATTATTATATACACAATCTCTACATGTTTATTAGGATATTTATTTTTTGTTATTTTCAAAATGTTGATTTCGTTAATTTTTTCCAGTAGTAAATAATTCTCTGTTAATTTAGTATGAATGTTTCTTGAAATTTTGCACACCATTATTTGGCAGATTGTGATATGTACCATCTTTATGTAACTTACAATCACGCAATAAATGAATTAACTAAACTAAAAACTAAATTGACAAGACGTAATCTAACACATTTGTTTTCCAAGAAAAGATTCCCTAAGAACCTGTCATTTTGGTTTAGGGACTGTGTATAATTGGATTAGACACATTAGTCTTATACTATAATGAGTATCACAAGTATACAAATTATACAAAAAAAAACCTGCATTTTTTAATGCAATAGTAGTTTTAATAATTAAAGAAAATAACTATTTTTCTATTTCTTTACCCCTTTCATATAGCCATCTTGCTCTAACACAGTCACACCCTATGTGAAAGAGACAACACGTTCCGGAAATTCATTCTAGAGAACTTCAATGCAAGTTCTGTTGAGGATTAGTAGTATATTATTATTATACGTATAAAGTACGTAGTATATCTACATATTAGCTGTCATTGTTCTTTTAAAGCATCTTTAAGGCGAAGGCTAGATGTCCAGTAAATACTGTGGTCCATCAGTATTTACTAAATACCACGTTACTTTCTAATTATAACCTACTAGCTGACGCCCGCGGCTTCGTCCGCATGGATTAAGGTTTTACGGGTCCCGCCGGAACTCTTTAATTGTCCGGGATAAAAAGTACCTTATATGTTTTTCCAGACTATAATCTTTCTCTGTGCCAAATTTCAACCAGATCCGTTCAGGCGTTATGGCAGGATTGAGTAACAAACATCCATCCAAACTTTCGCATTTATGTGGATGTCTAGTGTATACTGTCAACAGACTATGATATTTCCGTATTTATTGAACATCTAGCCTTTGCCTTAGTGAAAAAGTCGTTTTCAATTTTAATTTCTTTAAATAAAATTCTTAAAATTTAAAATAGAGTTGTCACATTCTTATGAACCTTTAATGTTTAGAGGTCTTTTAAAATTCAAAAATCCTCAAAAATTAAGGTGTGCCAAAATTATAGCAGAAGTTTAATAATCAGGGTATTTCGTGTCTTCATCAAAAAGGAATTTCAATCTAAAGAACACGTAAACAAAGTGCCTAAGTATGTCAAGAAAGAAAGATTCTTTTTAGATGGTCAATGGTCAGATGCCTCAATGGTCAATTTCTTAGTACATAAGATAAATTATAAGTTTCGGTAAAAAAAAACTACTCATTAGCCAATTAGTTAAGCTAGATTTTAGTTGCATGTGTGTACCCTAAAAAAAAATTGAATTTGAAAAGAACCTTTTTGTGACATTACATATTTTAATACTATTGTCAAGCTTTAATATAATGCTGTTCTTTTACAGCAGCTAGCATTCGAGGGAATTTTAGGATTCACAAATTTTAAGTTGTTGTTTAATATTAAGTTGTCCCTAAAATTATGAATAGATTTAGTATCCGAGTATACATTTGGTTTGTTCAGACATGAATTCCATATGATTTTGTCACACTTTATATAACAGTCCGTAACACATTCAACTGTCCTTATCACACATATACATTCTTCACCTTGAGTGACAGAGAGCATTTGTGTCATATAACAGTCTATTTCACATTTTTATTAACTGTCCTTATCACACGCACGCACTCTACACCTTGTGAGACAGGGACAACTAAGTTCCGGTATAGATGATTTATTTACGGATGGATTTGTCACTTTATTTCACGCTACGTAATGCTGTCCTTATCACACGCACGCGCTCTACACCTTGCGAGACAGGGACAGCTAAGTTCCGGTATAGATGGTTTATTCACTGTTTTATTTCACGCTACGTAACGCTGTCTTTATCGCACGTATACGCTCTACGCCTTGTGCGACAGGGACGGCTTGTCTCTGTTGGGAGTGCGGGTCGCGTTCGCGGGGCCGGACCAGTCTGCGGGCGCGGGCGAGGTTCGGTAGAACTTGGTGGAAGTTCTGTTGAAGATTGGCAGTAGCTCGTTCGCTTCGTTTGATAACGCCTGGAAGTCATAAAATATACATAATATAAATTAACTAGATGATTCCCGCGATTTCGTCTGCGTGGATTAATATTTTTTGATTCCCGCGGGAATGCTCCGGGATAAAAGTAGCCTAGGTCCTTCCCCGGCATACAATCCACCCCTGTACCAAATTTCATCAAAATCGGTTGAACGGCTGTGAAAGCGTAGCAAACAGAAAGACACACTTTCGCATTCATAATATTAGTATACGGAAAGTAACATTTAATTAATGAAATCTTATGCATACTTTCAAGCGAAAGTGTAGCTAATAAAAGGAAAAGGTGACTGATTGACTGACTGACTGATCTATCATGGCACTGCACAAACCACTGGATGGATTGGGCTGTTTGGTTTACAGATAGCTATTATGACGTAGGCGTCCGCTAAGAAAGGATTATTGAAAATTCAACCCCTAAGGGGGTAAAATAGGGCTTTGAAGTTTGTATGAAAATCGAACCTAACGTGAGCGAAGCCGCGGGCTAAAGCTAGTCCATACTATATTCATGCGAAAGCGTGTCTAGTTATAACTATTTTACGGTCCAACTGATTAACTATTTTGACGGGTATGGTGATAGATTGCATCCCCAGGACAGTCATAGGCGTGGGAATTTTCCGGGATAAAAAGTATTTTATCCTGGTAAATGACAACTGGAGTTTAAGACATAATCTAGAATTGATATTTATTGCGTTTAATTTGAGCGAAAGTTTGGATGGATGGATGGATAGTGCTTTTTACTCAATCACACAAGAACAGCTGAACGGATCTGGATGAAATTTGGCACAAAGATAGATTATAGTCTGGAATAACAAGATCTGGATGAGATTTGAAACAAAGACTACTTTTTATCCCGGAAAATTAAGAGTACCCGCGGGAACAAAAAAAACCTCAATCCACGCATACAAAGTCGCGGGCAAAATGAAATTTAATCAAGGTTACATTGGAAAACATATAATCAAGATTGCCCTCAAAATGTACAAGGTAACCTTCAAATATAATAAAGGTTACCTTCAAATACAATAAAAGTTACCTTCAAATATATGACGGCGTCCGTACCGTAGCCTTCACACGACATGAGTATCAGATCGCCGTGGAAATACCTTGCGTACAGTCGGGATAAGGGCAAGCCGTAGCCGTAACCTGGGAAACGAATATAATGCTAGAAAAACAATAAAAATAAGATGAACAAGTCCAAAACAATAAAAATTATGTACAGGTATGTGTATTGTAATGGACGAATGGCCTATTGCGATTGCTATGCAACGTTGACCCAAGTCGGTAACTGAATGGGTGACCGAACTTGGAAGTCCGAATTTGGCGTTTTCGCACCCTCCGTGCCTCGGAGAACACGTTAAGCCGTCGGTCCCGTATATTATCACTAACATCTGATAATAATCGTTAGAAACCTAAGAGTCGGAATAGTACCTAAGTCGAGTCGTATGGGAAGTGAAGGACGTGGGATCCCGCCGCATTATTATCCCAAGAAAACCCCTGCCATTGTGATTAATGAAATTAAATGAAATTTATTTATATCTGTAAACTATAACACCTTTTTGTACTGTATTTTGCCGGCTAGGGTACCCCTCCGCATCGTCCCCTAAGGAACTAATCGTTCCAAAAACATTTGAATTTGTACATATAAGCGCAAGCGAAGTGAGCGCGGAATTAGTATCAAACTCACCAGCTAACGGCACATTTTGCGAGTCGGATTTGGACGGCTGGGGTGCCGTACTATACATGTATTTGAAGAGGAGATCTGACACACTCCTACTGATTCCACCCCCTCGGTCTGACATCTGGAACAAGGAAAGTTGATCATAGTTATGTAACATAAACTCAAACTCAAAGTATGTTTATTTAAAACTTGAGGATGCCGCGACTTCATCCGCGTGGTTTGTTTTCTTTTTATTCCCGCGGGAATTCATCAATTTTCCGTGATAAATATTTCGGGGAATATCCTATGTCCTTCCCCGGGATGTAACATGTCTCTGTACCAAATTTCATCAAAATCGGTTTAGTAGTTGAGCCGTGAAAGCGTAGCAGACAGACAGACACACTTTCGCATTTATAATTTGGTACCTACACAGTACACCTTCTGAACGTCTAGTATACAAAGTATAAGACGATATATACGCGATGTATCTATATCTTTAACTAAAGCTACGGGGGTTCCAAATGCTCGGTCTGAGAAGAGTCGACAGTCTAAGAAACATCGTAAATTAATTAGATCTATAATTATATTATTAGATTAATTAGCCGCTTAATCAATTAGATTAATTAGATATGGAATAGATTAAATATATAAGATCATTAATACTTACTATTAATTTTCCTGTTTCAGGTTTTATATTACGATTTGAGTACATATTCAAAATAACATATATAAGATAAGATCCTTAGATCGATTTCACCTTTTAGATAGCCTGTGATAATACTAAAATCATAAATACAATGTGAAACAGGAAAATTAATAGTAAGCAAGTTTAATAATAGGATAGCAATTAATTCTACGCCTTCATAATATTTATTAGCACATCAACGCGACGACACTTGAGCTAATGAGTGTTCATTTTTGTAAGTTTATCACGTCTTCGAGAGGCGATATCTAGTGAACCGACCAATGAATATCGTCAGTTTTTATACTTTTCACACAGGTATTACTCATATCATAATGCAATACTAGTATCAGCCTTCCTAGTTATTGTTCATTTTTGGTAACAATAATTCATCTTTGTGCGGCGGTAAGTAGTCAGTTGGCCAGCCACATGAGGGCAGACCGTCACTATTCCCACCAGTGGAAAGCACTACACGTATCAAATACTGAATCAGCTTTCCTAGCAATAGTTACCAAAAGTACGGCTATCTCTCATAATATCTGGAGATAGGCCGCCATGGCCGAAATTCGGTCGGGAGGACATTATTATTACATGTAGATGATAAATGATTTATTTATTTCACATAGGACAACTTGTGTCACATAAGATACGTTAAGACTACCACCGGTTCGGAAATTCTAATGAGAGGAGCCGGCAAAAACACAGCAGTTGCTCTTTTCTTAAAAAAGAAAAAGGTTACATTAAGTAGGTAAACAATACTTGTGGGTCACTGGATTCGAGGCCGTTAGCTTCCATGCAACTTTGTCATTCAGAAAATCATCGATAGTGTAATAACCTCGACTTAACAAATGTTGTTTAACACAGTCAACGCTGTTTAATGATGGATGCTGTTTAGCAACGCTGTTTAGTGATGGATGGATGGAGTTACCTTAACGCTGACGTCCTCGCGTCCCCTCACCAGGTTGACCTGTATGGGCGGTGGGCAGCTCTCGTGGCACTCCATAACAGCTCGCATGGCGTTCTTAAATAGCTCGAATAGCATGTGGTATAGGTGCGATGGCACGTATACTATCGGCATCGGCTGGTCGCTTGGCTCTGGGGGACAACAAAATTAAAGATTAAACCAGCCTTCCAGCACAACAGACTGAAGATATAAAGAGGGTGGAAATGGCTGCAAGAGGCTGAGATCAGGATGATGGAGCCAGGAGGTGATCATGGGAACTCCTTAAGATCTGGGAACTGCTTAAGGTAGATACTCACGGCCGTGCTGCATCAGCTCTAGTTCGGGCGACGCGAGGTAGTAGCGGTCGCAGAGGAAGCGCGCGTTTTCGTACGCGTCGCGCACCACCGCCGCCACGTCGCACGCGGGGTCGATCGAGCCGATGTGTCTGCCGCCATTACCCATGCCGTTCACAGACGCCTGCCTCGAGCCCAGCTGGTCGCCGAACAGTAGCGCTGGAAACATATTTTATATATATATATTAAATATATAGGCTACGTTGTCGCGGGTTATAGCGAATTAAATTTCTAGTTCCTTCATTGTTATGGACTTCCGCAAAGTAACGCCTGCTTCTATCCAACATATTATACTAGTGGTTCGCCCCGAACGGATACCTCGCGGCGCCATCTATTGACATCAATGTGAAGTTCTCAGCCTTTCAGAAAATTTAGAGTTCTGAGGTCAACTTTGGACGTTAGAAAATCTCCACTTTGAAAGCCCCCCATTTCATCAATTTTAGGGTCAGTCAGTAGTCAATTTTAATTATATTTTTTAAAAATTTAAAAAAAATATTGTTTTGGACTCTATTCCTAATTATCTTTAAATTGATATACCGCAACCCTATGTAACGCCATAAAAAATATTTTACTTTGCATTCGCTTCTATGAGAGCCTCCCTGAAATAAAGATTTTCATAACTTTTTAATTCATATTTGGCTGGAGGCCATTAATTTACATATTATATTTAAAGCGGAAGTAATTACGTTCAGTAATTCAGAAGTTATAATGCTCCGACAGACGTACGGACGGACGGACGGACGGACAAGTGCAAATTCCCTCAAGTAGACTCAGAGACCTTCGCTTCGCTCGGTCAATTAATCAAAACTCAATAAAAAGAATAGCATAGCAATTAATTCTACTCCTTCATTTTTATATTTCGTAGATTTATCACGTCTTTGAGAGGCGATATCTAGTGATAGCCCCGATAAACAGCGTCAGTTTTTATACTGTTTACATTACTTGCATACATTAATACTATACAAGAATCAGCCTTCCTAGCGATAGTTACCAAAAGTACAGCTATCTCTCATACTATAAGTGATGATGCAGTATAAGGTGGTAGCGGGCTAGCCTATTATTGTTATAATTCATATACTTTTTTAATATATTGGCTAGCGCTTGGCTGCAATCAGACTTGCTTGCAAGTGGCGATGCAGCCTAAGGTGGAGCGCGCTTGCCTAGAAGATACCTATTCACTCTTGATTTGAAGGTACCTAAATTAAAAGAAGAGGAGGAAAACGGAAGCCGGAAGGGCATTCCATATCCTAGCGGTTCGAATTAGGAACAAAGAAGCAAATCGCTTCATACGAGTCCACGGAATTTCTACTGCGTAACAAACCTTGACCATATTTTGTTTCAAACAAACATATTAAAAGTGCTTTTGAATCGTCGAGTGAATCTATCACTGGTTCGGAATGCCATTCCTACCGAGAAGAACGAGCAAGAAACTTGGTGGTTGCTTTTTTTGTTAACCACTACACGCTAGCCCTTGACTACGATCTCACCTGATGGTAAGTGATCTAAGATGGTAGAGGGCTAACCTGTTAGGGGCATGGCAGTTATATTAAACCCATACCCCTTCGGTTTTTACACGGCATCGTACCGGAACGCTTCATCGCTTGGCGGCACGTCTTTGCCGGTAGGGTGGTAACTAGCCACAGCCGAAGCCTCCCACCAGGCCAGACCAGGGAAAATTCAGAAATTATAAATTCCCAAATTGACCCTGCCGGGGATCGAACCCAGGACCTCCGCACGTTAAGGCAACAGCGCTACACACTGCGCCACGGAGGTCGTCTTTTTAAATAATTAATTTACAATAATTATTATATCAATGTACATAAGTAACCGCAGTCCTAAGCATTGCTGGGGCGAGTCAAACCCATGCTCCTCTATCATTTACATAATCTTCAACAGTATAATAAGATGTCATTAAGAAAATGGATTGTATAATAATTATCCCCAATTTAACAAATGCTTTGTTCAGCAGTGGACGTCCGTCCGTCCATCCGTCCAGACCAGAGCAGAGACAATTCAGAAATTATATAGTCCCAAATTGACTCCGCCGAGGATTAAACCCGGGACTCCCACTCATAAAACCCCGGCGCTCAGCACTGTCATATGGCACTGTCGTCATTTCCAACAGGCGGCAAACATTATTTCTGTCAGTTACGTAATCTAATGATTGCAATAATATTATTGTAAACATTGTGACCTCGACGACCTCCCTAGCGCAGTGGTGAGCATATTTGTCTTATAAGGGGGAAGTTCCGGGTTCGATCTCCGGCGGGGTCAATTTGGGAATTTCTAATAACGCGAAGATGGAGAGAGAGAGAGAGATTATTTTAGTTTTTTAATTAATTATTGAGCCTACGAGGCAAAGCAAATTACATTCAGTCTACAATTTTCTCTGGTCTGGCCTGATAGGAGCTACGAGTAGTTATTCGGTTTCTACACGGCATCGTAGCGGAACGCTTAATCGCTTGGCGGCACGTCTTTGTCGGTAGGGTGGTAACTAGCCACGGCCGAAGCCTACTACCAGGCCAGACCAGGGAAAATTCAGAAATTATAAATTCGCAAATTGACCCTGCCGGGGATCGAACCCGGGACCTCTGGACGTTAAGACAACAGCGCCACGGAGGTTGTCACTATCAGGCGAGATCGCAGTTGAGGAAAAATTTGTAGTGGATAAAAAAACATATTGTGTTAGTCAGTTATTACGTAATCCAATGATCCTAGTATTAATGTAAACATGTGATACGTTTATATTATCGAAATGTGTGGACTCGCGACCTCATTCTGTCGCGAAAATTATCATATTAATTGCCACTAACATACACTTACATACTACATAATATAGAGTACTAAATTGCATACATATGTTTTATTCATACAAACTATGAAAACAAACTCGCTCCCTATCTCGCGGGGAGGAACTATAATATATAAGCAATGATTGTTTATGTCATACTATGTGACCACCGGGTCAAGTAATAAAGTGAACCTATCAGGACAAGTTGGAGAGTCTAAATAACGTATTTACATTTTGCCTCATCACGTAAAATACTCACATTACTTCTTGCGCAGTCTTATAGACGCAGTTGCGCAGTTTTAGAAATTACCATTAAAATTTATTTTGCCATTCCCAAAAAGGTTTTGTACTTATATATATTTTTCATTAGTAAATGGCATTTTTGTAACTAAATTACAGACAGATATTTCAATTTCATTGCACTACAACAACTTAACAATTCAACAACAGCAATATTACTTCTATCAACGTGTGTTTATGATTGCATTTTTGCAATTTCTATATTTTCTATAGCCATAAGTTAATGCCATTGCTAGATGGAGTGACAAAAATACAATTTCCACTCTTAGACGTGCTACTTGATATGTAAACTACATAATGATGAATATGTTAATAACTATTGTTTTACTATAAACTGTTTTGTATTGTATGATAAGTAATAAGAATTGAATTCTATTGACACGTAATTTATTCAATGAATTTTAGTTCATTAAATTCATATTATAACCTAGTTTTCTTTAAAAATGCTACACTTTGCTATTCAATAGACATCAGCTTTTGGAATCGATTACTAATTAAAATCGATGTTCAACTCACTGTGCTGGTTAATGAGCATCCGATCGATCGATATTCGATATCCGGCTCATGTAGAATCGATCCGGGAAGTACGGTATCGAGTTCTCAGTGCTTGGGACTACTTTGTGCGATTCGTTCAGCTTAAGGAATCGATTATTAATAAAAATCGATGTTCAACTCACTGTGCTGGTTAATGAGCATCCGTATCGATTATTATAGATCGATATTCGATATCCGGCTCATGTAGAATCGATCCAGGAAGTACGGTATGGAGTTCTCAGTGCTTGGGACTACTTTGTGCGATTCCTTGAGCTTTAGGAATCGATTAATAATTAAAATCGATGTTCAACTCACTGTGCTGGTTAATGAGCATCCGTATCGATTGATATTCGATATCCGGTTCATGTAGAATTGATCCAGGAAGAATTCTCTATACCAGGGTCTACTATGTGCGATTCCTTCAGCTTAAGGAATCGATTATTAATAAAAATCGATGTTCAACTCACTGTGTTGGTTGATGAGCATGCGTATTGATATCCGGCTCATGTAGAATCGATCCAGGAAGTATTGTATCGAGTTCTCGATGCCGGGATCAACTTCGTGCGATTCCTTCAGCTCCAAGACGCCTTGGGCCATCGTCTGGACGACGTCTGCGTGCCTGTTGCGTATGTGGACCAATCTTTCACAGAACCTGGAAAAATCAATCCATACTAATATTATGAATGCGAAAGTGTGTCTGTCTGTCTGCTACTCTTTCACAACCCATTTTGACCCAAATTAGACATAGGAATAGTTTGAATCCCGGGGAAGGACATAGGCTACATTTTATTACGGAAAATTAAGGAGTTCCCATGAGAATTTTCTGAATTTTCCCTTGTCTGCCCTGGTGGAAGGCTTCAGCCGTGGCTAGTTACCACCCTACCGGCAAAAACGTGCCGCCAAGCGATTTAGCGTTCCGGTACGATGCCGTGTAGAAACCGGGAGTATAAGTTTAATACAACTGAAATACCTCGAACCAGGGATAACTTCTTTTTCCGGGATAAAAAGTGTTGATAAAAAGTGTGCCTATGTGCTATTCCAGACTATAATCTACCTCTGTGCCAAATTTCAGCCATTCGTTCAGCCGTTGGCGCGTGATTGAGTAACAAACAACCATACATCCATCCTTACATCCATCCAAACTTTCACATTTATAATATTAGTAAGATTGATATAATAATAATTGTACTTAAATGATTTTTTTAAAAAAGAGCAGCCACAGAATTTCTTGCTGGTTCTTCTCGGTAGGATGGGCATTCCGAACCAGTGGTAGATGCTCTCAACGATTCAGAATCACTTTTAATATGTTTATTAGAATATCCATCTTAGACTGCATAATCACTTACCATCAGGTGAGAATGCAGTCAGGGGCTAACTTGTAGAGGATAAAATATATATATACTAGCTGATGCCCGCGACTTCGTACGCGTGGATCGAGGTTTTGTGGTTCCCGCGGGAACTCTTTAATTTTCCGGGATAAAAAGTAGCCTGTGTTATTCCAGACTATAATCTATCTCTGTGCCAAATTTCATCCAGATCCGTTCAGCCGTTGGGGCGTGATTGAGTAACAAACATCCATCCATACATCCATACATCCATACCGACATCCATACATCCAAACTTTCGCATTTATAATATTAGTTATATATATATATATATATATATTATGCGGATGCCCGCGATTACGTCCGCGTGGATTGAGGTTTTTTGGTTCCCGCTGGAACTCCTTAGTTTTCTGGGATAAAAAGTAGCCTATGTGTTATTCCAGACTATAATCTACCTCTGTGCCAAATTACATGCAGATTCGTTCAGCCGTTCGGGTACGTAGAGTTTTGAGTTCTCTCTCATAGTTGCCTATAAGGATAGAGACGCACTCACTGGTTCAGCACTGGTGCCTCAGGTTCCTTCTTCTCAAACTCGATGATCTCCTCGAACGACCGCTCGTACCACTGGTTCACCAGACCCACTGATGGCATTCGTAGTAGATTGTCCGGTAGTAGCGCTATTTCCTTCATAATGTTCGCTAACCTGGAAATGAGAAAATATATGTATTTTTGAAGTGAAACCTTCTTTCACCCTGTTTAGTGCGCTTGGTGTTTTTTCACACGCAAATAACAATGGTAAATGATGCGTCATTTAAAACGCGTACTCCAAGGCTCTCCGTGCCGACACTGTCAGGGTGACAGGTGGACGAGAGCGGAATGATAAGTGTGAAGATGATATCATGAATTGCGATCTATCATTAAAAGGTGGCTTATGGAAGCTGCTTCTACACAATAGATGAATTTTCCAATTTTAAACTCACACTTATATTTTTTAATTCAAATAAACGTATTAAAAGTGCTTTTAATAAGTTATAGTATGCTTTTAATATTAGTTGCTAATAAATTCCTACCCAGAAGAACCAGAAAGAAACTTTGTGGTTGCTCTTTTAAACAAAATTCATTATTTTAACAATGTGTAGGTACATAAGTAACCGCTGTCCCTAGCATTGCTGGAGCGAGTCAAATCCATGCTATTTTATCATTTACTTAATCTTAAACAGTATACTTAAAAGGCTTTTTTTCAGGAGCATACTTTTAATGGATTTCTTAAAGTATATAGGCAAGTTTAAAATAGGTTGTGGAATTTTGTTGTAGAATAGAATTAAACAATAGATTTATTGTTTTATAATTTTGCATGTCTGATTATATAAAGTGAAACATTTCTACTGGAAAATTGATAAATAACATCTCATTGTAAAAAATGTTTTTGTAGATACATAAATAATTTTGAATTTGAATTTTTTGAATCTTCAATTTCTGGTATCTAGAACTTTCTAGAGTCCAGAGTTTTGACGACTTGCTGGCGACAGAGAGAAAGAGATCTTGTAGTGTATATGTCACCGTAAAATTGCAAAATCCGTCAGATTGCAATCTAACGCTTTTTATCTCGATAGATTGTAAATTATCGACAAATTGTGAACCGTTCAATGTTCTGAGTGTCAATTTTTGAAATATTCATTGTATTTACGTTTTCTTGTCTCTTTCTTGTAGGTTAGGTTAGGGTTCGACATAAATAATCAGGTAGTATCGGTTAGGTCCTATCGGTTAAATATACCTAACATATTACAATCTACCGAAAAAGATGCGTTAAGTTGTAATCTTTCGAAAGTTTACAATCTCGCCAGACATATTACAATCTAACGGTTTTCACAATCTTACGGTGGCATATACATATAAACAAACGTATTTTTTTCCACCCTGTATAGTGTGTTTGTTGTTTTTCACGCGACAATAACAATCGGAAACGATGTGTCATAAACACGTTTTGTTATTCACTCAAGTGGCTCGCGATTTTAGGAAAAACCTCCACTGGATTTGGTATAGTCAGTTTATAAGGCAGGGGGCATACTATCATCGCTAAAAGCCGTATAGGTATTATCTAATATTACCGTGGTATTATTCATTTATTCATTCATTCATTCATAAAGAGGTAATTAATGTTTGTGAGTTTGTGACGTTGTAGGGGGTAATCTCTGAATCTAGTGAACCGATTTTGAAAATTCTGTTACCACTAGAAAGCCACATTATTTGTGAGTGTCATAGGCTATATATTAACCTGAAAAATTAAAGCACTTTTTCGTGGCAGTCGGATTTGCCAAGTAAGTCGGAGTAAAAAAGGTCTAACGAAAACGTTTCTTACGAACGCTGCCTTAACGATGAGAGATCTATTATTGAGTTCTAGAGAAAAGTTGTAGAGCTTGATAATGCCTATAAAAAGTCATGGACAGTATATGTCTAACTTTCATATTTAAGTCACAAAAAGATGAAAATACTTTTGAGGCGTGGTAGTCGGAACTCGGAACCAAAAAACCTTAATCCACGCGAATGAAGTCGCGGGCATCAGCTAGTTGTTATAATATTGTTGATGTTCGTGTTTTTACCCTCGACGAAACGGAGACGGTATATGTGTTTGCCCTAAGATGTTGTGTGTTTGTTTGTTTGTTTGTTTGTTTGTGCACTTTTTTGTTACCGTTTTCCTGGAAAACTACTGGACCGATTGAGATGCGTTTTTTTGCATTAGATATGTATAGCTTGTGAGAAGGTTCTTAGATATATTTTAGGACCATAGACAACCAAGCTGAGCTGTAGTCTATGATTTTAATTTTTCAATATGTTACCATTTTTCTCAAAAAGTACTGGGCCGATTGAGATGCGGTTTTTTGCATTAGATATGTATAGCTTGTGAGAAGGTTTTTAGATATATTTTAGGACCATAGACAACCAAGCTGAGCTATAGTCTATGATTTTAATTTTTCAATATGTTACCATTTTTCTCAAAAAGTACTGGGCCGATTGAGATGCGGTTTTTTGCATTAGATATGTATAGCTTGTCAGAAGGTTCTTAGATATATTTTAGGACCATAGAGTACCAAGCTGAGCTGTAGTCTATGATTTTAATTTTTCAATATGTTATTATTTTTCTCAAAAAGTACTGGGCCGATTGAGATGAGGTTTTTTGCATTAGATATGTATAGCTTGTGAGAAGGTTCTTAGATATATTTTAGGACCATAGACAACCAAGCTGAGCTATAGTCTATGATTTTAATTTTTCAATATATTACCATTTTTCTCAAAAAGTACTGGGCCGATTGAGATGCGGTTTTTTGCATTAGATACGTATAGCTTGTCAGAAGGTTCTTAGATATATTTTAGGACCATAGAGTACCAAGCTGAGCTGTAGTCTATGATTTTAATTTTTCAATATGTTATTATTTTTCTCAAAAAGTACTGGGCCGATTGAGATGAGGTTTTTTTCATTAGATATGTATAGCTTGTGAGAAGGTTCTTATAGATATATTATAGGACCATAGACAATCGTGCAATCGTGATTTGGTAAGTGGTCATAGGAACTCATCGTAAACCCGTCGTGTTTAGACTCTTTTGATTTGTCTTGACTAGCACTTTGTATCTAGATGCTGCTCAGGGTCTCATGATGGAGCCAGGGGGTGGTCATGGGAACTCCTTAAGTTCTCATCGTAAACCCGTTGTATTTGGACTCTTTTGATTTGTCTTGACTGGCACTTTGTACATAGATGCTGCTCAGGGTCTCATGATGGAGCCAGGAGGTGGTCATGTGAACTCCTTAAGTTCTCATCGTAAACCCGTTGTATTTGGACTCTTTTGATTTGTCTTGACGAGCGCTTTGTACCTAGATGCTGCCCAGGGTCTCATGATGGAGCCAGGAGGTGGTCATGGGAACACCTTAAGTTCTTATCGTAAACCCGTCGTGTTTGGACTCTTTTGATTTGTCTTGACTAGCACTTCGTACCTAGATGCTGCTCAGGGTCTCATGATGGAGCCAGGAGGTGTTCATGGGAACTCCTTAAGTTCTCATCGTAAACCCGTTGTATTTGGACTCTTTTGATTTGTCTTGACGAGCGCTTTGTACCTAGATGCTGCCCAGGGTCTAATGATGGAGCCAGGAAGTGGTCACAGGAACTCCTTAAGTGATCACATTTTTTTAACAATTTTTATCAGAATATTAAAATTTAACACTATTTGACACCTCTACTTATTACTAAGCACAAGTTTTATCTCGGAATGAGAATGGTTTGGCCATAGTCCACCACGCTGGTCAAAAAAACTACTGAGCCAGCAAATATGCAGTTTTGTGTTTTAGATATTATTTTATATATACTTTTGCTAAGTTCTA
This sequence comes from Erebia aethiops, assembly GCA_923060345.2. NCBI lineage: Eukaryota > Metazoa > Arthropoda > Insecta > Lepidoptera > Nymphalidae > Erebia > Erebia aethiops. The sequence continues at coordinate 5,906,752 of OV281087.1, read as the reverse complement.
ATTGTTGTTTCAACGGAGCTCTGCAGTTCGTCGTGGGTTTTTTAAAATTTTTAATTTTATTACTTGTTGACTTATAATCCTCATTGTAGGGACGTCAAGGTACGCGTCATGAAACATATCATTATGAAATAATACAGCGTTGGTAGTAGCCCACTAGAATGATAAGTGCTAACATGACACAAAACGACACTAAAAAGAGACAAACATATTCATAAAAAGGAATTAGCCTGCGAATGAATGAAGTTTAACTTCTGCCGTGTGTGAATTGCACACACCAACTACAGGCTAGCCCTTGACTGCGATCGCACCTGATGGTAAGTGACGATGCAGTCTAAGATAGTAGCTGGCTAACCTGTTAGGGGCATGGCCATAGCGTAGCGAAAAAATCCTATGTCTATGGGCATGGCAATTAATCCCATACCTCTAGTCGGTATCTATATGGCATCGAACCGGAACGCTAAATCGCTTGGCGGTACGTCTTTGCTGGTAGGGTGGTAACTAGCCACAGCCGAAGCCTCCCACCAGACCAGACCAGAGAAAATTCAGAAATTATAAATTCCCAAATTGACCCTACACGGGAATCAAACCCTGGACCTCCCACGTTAAGACAACAGCGCTCAACACTGCGCTACGGAGGTCGTCAAATATACGCACTTGTAATGCTGTGACGTTGCCGTTTTTGGGGACGGGGCAATGACCTCAACGTATACCTACTACCGACGACGGTATATTTTTACACGATCCCATTAACATACAAATGCACTGAATACTAACAAGTTCATAAATCATAATATTATAAATGCGAAAGTGTGTCTGTTTGTCCGCTACGCTCTCACAGGCCACAGCCCATTTTTTCAACCGATTTTAACGTTAATTGATAGTGTGCATGAAATAGGTTACAACTTACAGCCCGGGGAACGAAATAGGCCCACAAATTTAAATTGTACTAGCGGATGCCCGCGACTTCCTTTGCGTGGTTTGAGGTTTTTTAGTTCCCGCGGGAACTCTTTTAATTTTCCGGGATAAAATAGCCTATGTGTTATTCCAGACTATAATTTTTCTTTGTGCCAACTGCCAAATTTCATCCAGATCCCTTCAGCCGTGTTCTGGGCTTCTGGCGTGATTGAGTAACAACCAACCATGCATCCATCCATCCAACCTTTCGCATTTATAATATTAAAAGTAAGTATAGAAGAACAAAATAGATGAATAAAACTAAATTTATATATCATTACAATCCGTTAGAAGAGCGGTTCATAAACCTTACTTCAATAAAAAGTATAAACAACAATATTTTCGATAAATCTAGTTATATTCTTATCGCTCCAGATATCAACTAAATACTGGAAAAATATTAGAAAAAATCTTATCTAGAACAAACATTTGCCTTGAGATACCGCGTGGAACAGCTGATTCATTAGATTCGGCCTTCGATTCCCGGAGCGAGGCAATAATATTTTTCCTCCCACGAGTACGTAGGTTGGTATGTTACGAAATTTCCAAATTAACTCTTGTTTGTGTCGCAGCCAGATTGAATCCACCGTATCACAGATTAGGTATCCAATAACGATCCTAATTATTTTAAACTAGCTGATGCCCGCGACTTTGTCCGCGTGGTTTAATTTTTTTGATTCCCGCGGTAGCTCCTAAAGGAGACTGAACAAACACAGGCCATGCTTGTGTCAGAAGATAATTATTTTCATAATTTAAGTTTAATTTTTTAATTCAGTTTGGCACAAAAAACAAAGTGCTGCCTATCCCGAGATTTTTTCATCATTTTAAAAGTACTCCAATTGTATTTGTAAAACCAGACTCCATTTTTATCCGTAGACATACCTTGTGATGTTATTGTTGAAATCGATGAAATAAAAACGGGCGGTAATCGACTTTTAATCGATTAAAAACTATCATTTTCATAGTATTATAAAAAATATCGATATTTATTTGCAAACCATTTTGATAGAATCGACTCAACTCGGTGCTAGTTGAAACACTTGCAGGTTAGTTGTCTGTGGTTTTTGCTTACTGACATTTTTGCTATTTTCGACAGCAAAGGTGATTCGAATTTAGATATTTTATTCCCATGCCGTTGTCTTGTACGTCGAGTTGAGATAAAGTATATTATTTCCTCCGTATGCGCTAAAACTTCTCTAATGTTGCAGCTTGCGTTTACGCGTTTGTGCAGTGTTGTTATTTTGCTGGTAGGCTTCTGGTAGGTATAGGTAAGCGTTGTCTATTAGCAAGGTCAAAGTAATACTCACTGGTACTGTTAAAGACATTATTTAAAAATATAAATACAATGGCACCTTATATATCTTCAAATATTGATTCATTGGCAATAACTATTTACTGGTTTTACCATAGGCAGCAGTGGAATCGTCCTGGTGAAGTGTGGTACCTACTACCCACAGATCACGGAAACAAGGGAGATATGCCTATGTATCAAATTGTATTGAAACCTGCTGTCTCCAGTTTATCCCTACCTATCCCTACTACCTGCTACCAATACAAGCAACTAAATAAATACAATAGACAAGAAGTCTCACTCACACACGCATACCGATAGATCAGTGCATGAGGCACGAACAAATATACACTTTATTGTTTACCAAACAGGGTTCAATTTCAATCACCGTGCATCTTACTCACACAAACGTAAAACGTTGTCGATGTGCTGTGCAAAATTCAAATATGATACAATTAGTGATTGACTAAAATGGATCTATCGATGCTAAATTTCTTAATATTTGGGTTTTTGACAATGACTACCGATTATGAAAAGTATTTATCCACTTTTCTTTTCTTTCTGCATCCTTCGGATATCTTAAATATTAATATTAAAGAGTGACATTAAATATATCAATAAATGAGTAATGAGTATCTACGTAAATTGACATTATATTAATTCACCTAGTATATTTTTTATACGTTTCGTCAGCTAAGTAAGTCGAGTACTTACATAAAAAAAAATAGTAATAATTATGACTAAAAATATAGTTATAATGAATTTTACTCACGATAGTTTAAACGTTAAAATAGAAATAATTGTTTACTAAGTTATAATTAAGGTACTATTAATTATTGTATCACAGATCATCGTTTGGTCGCTAAAATATCGACAACTGCATTGTACTCGTACCTGCATCGTCACATCTCTAGTTCACCGCACGCCGACAGCGGCCGCACTACGAAATTTGATCTATCGTGCTAGTGAAAGAATCGGTAAAGAACACTTAACCATTGCGTCGTAAGACTGGCCGATTCATTGATAGATTTCTACTAAGCAAGCAATGGTTTTTGTTCATAATGAGATATAGACTTGTCACTCTATTACATTATGATACCACTAAATAATGTTTTATTGATTTTAATGGAAAATTACAACAATTTATTTGTACTTACGTGTGAAATGAGATGCCATCTTTCATGTAATTCACTTTGCAGCTTGAATTTTTACAAACAACCACTGAACAACGCGGCATTTTGTTAAAAACCGAGAGAAGTGAACCAATCTTTGAATGACATGCGACTAAAGACAAAAACGGCCATCAGGCCTATTTTGTGCCTGATGAGTTCGCACGCAACACGCCCCCTTAGCACATCTCCCTTGTTTCCGTGATCTGTGCTACTACCATACCTAACCTAACCTTTTACATAAAATTGTTTTTCTCAAAAACTGGGAGGAATAAATTAAAAATTGTTTTTGTTTATGAAAGTAGGGTTATCAAACTTTATTTTAAGCAAACTTTTATCGAGACACAAAAATATTTGTTACTAGCCCAAACTCCATATAGTTTTGCTCAGTCTCCTTTTCCGGGATAAAAAGTAGCCTATGTCACTCCAGGTCCTCAACTATACCAATGCCAAAAATCTGCGTCGATACTCCGTTGCGGCGTAATTGAACAAACACACGATTTATGATGCGAAAGTGAGTCTGCTACGCTTTCACGGCCAATCTTTTCAACCGATTTTGATGAATTTTGGTGTAGAGATAGATTGCATACCGGGAAAGGACATAGGCTACTGTTTTTATCCCGAACAATCAGGATCTCTCTTGCAACTTAAAAAAACTTAATCCAGATTTACGTTTTCAAAAATCCTGATTAAATCCAAGCGAGAGCGCATTCGCTAGTAAAATATAATTATTAATTAAGTACATAAGGTAATTATGCGGTTAGAAGCGATGATAGACTAGCGGTTTAGAGTTTAGACACCCGGCTGCCTATTCGGGTGATGAGGGGTTTGATCCCCGGGCACGCACCTCTAATATTTCGGAGTTATGTTATATCTTTAGCCTTTAACGGTGAAGGAAAGCTTGCATACCCGTGAGTTGTTCATAATGGTCTCAAAGTCTACCAATCCGCACTTGACAAGCGTGGTGGACAAACCCTTCGAACTCTGAGATGAGATTAAGGCATAAGTGCTCAGTACGCTTAGTCTAAGTTTTGATTCGATTGATCGTAGAAGAATTTGATGACATTAGCGACAAAGTACGACACAGTTGTGAACTGGTAATGGGATGAAGTGGTGATGATGATGATGATGATGATGATGATGTAATAATGATGAAAATAAGCCACCAACCTCACTGGTAGCTCCTTTCTCAGGAACAGATAGGACTTCCTCTCGCACGCGTTCAACCCTGCAACGGAAAAAGGGCTTCATGAATTCACAAATAATGTACAGCGGTTCAAGTTCTGAACGAGGACAACGGATAACAGACGATTGCGAGTGGTAAGCAACGTTGATCCAAGTCGGTGACTTGATGGGTGACCGAATTTGGAACGTCGAATTTGGCCTTTTCGTTTCCTGTGCCTAGGAGAGCACGTAAAGAATACTAACATCTGATAATAATCGTTACAAACCTAAGAGTTGAAAACAAAACTCTTAGTCGGGTCGTATGCGGTAGGACCTGGGACCCCACCGCATTATTATATCAAGAAATCTCCTACCATTATACAGATTAATGGAAAGGGGTCATGAGGAGGGATTTAACGACCTCCCTGGCGCAGTGTTGAGCGCTGTTGTCTTAACGTGGGTCCCGGGTTCGATCCCCGGCAGGGTCAATTTGGGAATTTATAATTTCTGAATTTTCTCTAGTCTGGCCTGGTGGGAGGTTTCGACCGTGGCTAGTTACCACGGACCACCCTATCGGCAAAGACAGGCCGCCGAGCGATTAACGTTCCGGTACGATGCCGTGTAGAAACCGATTAGGGGTATGGGTTTAATATAACCGTCATACAGGTTAGCCCGCTACCATCTTAGACTGCATCATCACTTACCATCAGGTGAGATCGCAGTCAAGGGCTAACTTGTAATGGATAAAAAAAAGGGTACGACGAAGAGAGAGAGATGTTTCTAGTATAATAAAGATGTGTGAACTGTGAAACAAGTCGTAATACAGGTTCAGCATGAAATAGCATACTGGAAAGTAGCCGGTACGTATATCTTGTTTGTTAAGGGACAGGGGGTAGGTATTAGGTATACATTACTTATTGTTCATGATCGTGAGACAGGGGTCAAGTGGCAAGGCTTAGATGGCCTTATGAAGTGTTAACCGCAAGGATTCAGTCGTTATACTCCACTCAAGTATCAATATCATTGACGTACCTACCATCATTTCATACTAATATAATAAATACGAAAGTGTTTTTGTTGGTTTATCGTTCAATCACACCGTAACGGAACAACAGATCGGCGGATGGGTATAGTTGAGGACCTGGAGGGTGACATAGGCTACTTTTTCCCGAGTTCCCGCGGGAATAAAAAACAATTAAACCACGCGGATGAAGTCGCGGGCATTAGCTAGTATTTTCATAATTGACAGGCAACCATCGACAAAAAAATGTCGTATTTATAGGCGATAGACGTCCCCATAGACGCCTATCGTTTTTTATTAACCGACTTCCAAAAAAGGAGGAGGTATTCAATTCAGCGCGTATTTTTTTTTTACAGTAGAAAGCGTATACTCATCTAGTATTTACAAGTACGACTTTTCTTTTCAAAATAGTCTAGCTTCAACACTAGCTTCTTGATAGTCCTATAAGCACATTATAGACTAAGAGATAGCTGCACTTTTGGTAACTGTCGCTAGAAAGGCTGATTCAGTATTAGGTGGGCGCTACGCTCTCCACTAAAGACGATAGTTCTTGTACCTTAACACTAAGGCCAGTTTAATTTCGTAGTATATTTATAAGTTCGCGAGCATGTCGCTGTTCGCGAGCATGTCGGTCATGGTCACGCGAATCTATATTTTTACCCCCTACCAAAAAGTGCTCAACGCGCCTACAGAAGTTTTAAACTTCAATATAAATTACCAAAAAGTGCTTTACGCGCCTAAAGAAGAAGCCTAAAGAAGACTACAAAAATTGTTGTTCTAAATTGGCAATCACTGTGAGCATCTGGCGACAAGTGAATCCTTTGGTGCGGCAAATTCAATAACGTTTCATCATAATCAAATAGACAGAAACAGTTTTCCGAGCCGGTGGCTTGGAAATTGGAATATTATCTTGAAATGGGTAACAAACTGGAAATATTGAATAGAAGCAGGCGTCGCTTTGGGGAAGTCTATGAAAATTGATAACCAAGGGACAACCTTAATTAACTTACTAATATTATAAATGCGAAAGTGTGTCTATATGTTTGTCTGGTACGCTTTAACGGCCCATCTTCTCAACCGATATTGATGAAATTTGGTATAGTGATAGATTGCATCCCGGGGAAGGATATAGGCTATTTATCCCAGAAAAATTAAGTGTTCGCGCGGGTTAAATAACTGGATTCACGCGGACGAAGTTAGCTATACTATAATCCGCTGAAACAGACATTTTTGAAGTGAAACTTCTTTAGAATCGTTGTGATTTGGAAATTCGATGAAACGAAAAAGCGACACTAAAAAGAGACAAACATATTCATAATAGGTAAGTACAGGAAAAGCAAGCAGTACGCATTACGCACCACCAACTCGACACCATAATAATTCTTTGTCCTATTGCGGTCAACATCATAGGTAGGTACTTAATATTAACATAATATGATAAATGCGAAAGTGTGTTTGTGTGTTGGTGTGTTAGTTTATTGGTTTGTCCTTCAATCATGCCGCTACAGAGCAACGGATCGACGTGATATTTTGCATGGATATAGTTGAGGAGCTGGAGAGTGGCATCGGCTACTTTTTATTCCGGAAAATTAAGGAGTTCCCGCGGGAACCAAAAAACCTCAATCCACGCGGACGTAGTCGCGGGCATCAGCTAGTAAATAAATAAAGCTTTTATTGTGTTGTAGTATATTTTGGCAGCAATACTCAGCCCTGATTTTCAGTCTGCCCCAGATAAGCAATTCCGCTATTACAATATTATTGACAAATTAATACTTAATTATATTTTTTTTAAACATTGCTTTATCGCCATCATTTTCCGGTACACTATAGTGAATATTATAAGCTATCCATACGCTCGCATCGTTTTGGGCCCTTAGAATAAAACCCAAATATTTTTAAAAAAATACGGAAGAACTCTCGCGGATTCCGCTTGACGACATCCTTGGCGGTCGTTACCATGGCTTCGAGCCATCTTCGTAGTCATAGCAGAAATAAGGGTCGGGACACAATTTCATGTAGGTATCACGAAACACGAACTGCTACCATCCGCGTAATATGCGATCCGTATGCAAGAGACATCTGCTCAAGAACTTCCTCCTTCCTACTATCATTCTTTTTTTAAATCTTATTTTATTAGGGACTTTTGTCCGACACGGACACGCCAGTCCCATCGTAACCTAAATAATTATAATTTAAAAATATACTTAATCAAACTATCATAACTAATTGATCCGGTATCGGTACTCCCTATGCAGAAATATTTCGACTACCGATCTAAAACCTTCTGTTGAAAAACCCAATACTTAATTATGGCCCGACCCGGGACTCAAACCCGGGACATCGTAGGCCGCGGTCGAACATGCTAACCACTAGACCAACGAGGCAGTATATGTACGTCCATGCGTTTACACAGTCGACGAACGACCTCGAGCGGGCCGCTGGAAGCAAGGGGCATAAGACCGTGTTTTATGGAGATCCATGCAGGAAATCTTCGTCAAACAGAGGATTCCTATTGGTTGACACGACGACGGTTAGTTATCTTACGTGGATTGTTTTGATTTGGGGTTTTGATTTATTGTTTGACTATTTTAAAGATGGGTTGTGATTTTTTTTAATAACTTTTATTTTGTTTGTAAATGTAGCGAATTGCGGCAATTTCTTCCATAAGAGTTTCTGGATTTCCCATTGCATTTTAAAGACTGTGTTAACCAGCATTTGTAAAGTCGAGGGTATAATACTGTCGATGATTTTCATAACGACAAAGTTGCATGGAAGCAACCGGCCTCGCATCCAGTCACCGAGTAGTAATTGGTTGTATGGTATGTGCATCCAGTCGCCCACAAGTCAGTTTAATACTTGTAACGTAAGGTATATGTGTTGTATTGTTTACTTATTGTAACATTTTTCTTTTTAAGAAAAGAGCAACTGCCGAGTTTCTCAGTAGAATCACTTTCCGAAGCGGTGGTAGAGTCCTGCAGGGCGACCGCGTATCTTTTGCATCAATCATTGTTACATCGCAATTACCTCGGATTGACACCTCACCTCAAACACTCTTCCACTATTAGACAAAATCAAAAATACCATAAATTCAGCCAATCACAACAATTGATACTGTAACAATGAATGATGCAAAAGATACGCGGTCGCCCTGCTGACGTATCATGAGTGACACAAGTTGGACAACTTGTGTCACTTGATACGTGAAATAAATAAATCATTTATCATTTAGTATACCGTGTCGATGTGTCCCGGCCCTAATCCATATATTAGGCGACTGACAACAGTTCCCTGGGATAAATATAACCCTATTATCTATGACATAAATAGGTATGCCAACGTGAACCGAGTCTATGAATCGAGGCCGACTATGAAGATGTTCCGTGTATTTATAAACAAGTATGTCCTTGGGCGAGCGGTCAAAGTCTTGTAGTAACAATCCAAACAAATAATATTCCTTTTTTCTTGCAATTCACGTAATATTTTCGAAGTGAAAACTTCTTGAGGCGCGTTGAGCACTTTTTGGTAGAGGGTAAAAATGTAGATTCGCGTGACCGACATGCTAGCGAACAGCGATATGCTCGCGAACATATAAATATACTACATTCAAAATGAACTCTAAAATAATTATAGTTTAAAAAAAAAAAAAAAAAATAGTTTTGACACCTCTAGGTAATCATTATGTCAAGTCTTATCTCGGAATGAGAAGGGTTTGGCCATAGTCCACCACGCTGGTCAAAAAAAACTACTGAGCCGACAAAGATGCAGTTTTGTGGTATAGATATATTTTATATACTTCTGCGAAATTCTGATTGTTGTTTCAAAGTTATAAATAAGGTCACAACTCACAATGGAACGCTGCCGTTCGTCGTGGGTTTTTTTTTTAAATTTTAATTTTATTACTTGTTTTTTATAAAATATATATACAGTATACTTACTAGCGACGCTATCACCGGGACAATAAGTGGGACTATACCTAAAATATTTCTCGGTTACTCAAAATAAACTTCTATTTATTAAAGTAAAGTAAAGTAAATATTTATTTGGTAAAAATATGGTACAGACAGAAAGTAAATATTTATTTGGTAAAAATATGGTGTTATTAGATGAATCTGCATGTGAAAAAGATTGTATGAACTCCTTAAACAGTTCGAGTACTTAATACTTTTAAGAGGTTTCAAGCTGTAAAATTATTACGATTTGGGGCCTCTAGTCTGTGACGCAAAGCCAATGACCGACTGCCAAACATGCCAAACTGCAGAGTGCGACCGGTTGGGTGGACTTTGCACATTCAATTCGCGTATTTACAAATAAACTTGTCCTTGACGAACGACTAAATGAGACATACCAATACTGTGATGAGACTGTTAGGTAGTACCTAGGCAGTATGTGCTTGTCACTTCTACTCATATCATTCATCATTTCAAGTTTCTACCCATCACGGGGCCACTAATGAGCGAGTCTCCTCTAAGAATGAGAAGGGCATAGTCTACCAAGCTGGCCAAGTGCGGATTGGCAGACATCGCACTGCCCACATTTTCGAGAACATTATTTTATTTTATTTATCAAGGAAAACCAACAGCTTATTATTATAAATAGTCTTAAAATTAGGTAACTTATAGCTAATAATAGGTTTTCACAGTTAGACACTAATAAAAAAAACAGACGTACCTGTTGATACACATGGAAGTTGTTAAAAAACTATACCAGCTGTATTGCACTTGACTGTATCAAGTGCAATAGGTACAGCTGGTAACTTCATTATGTTTGAAAAGTTTAAAAAGTCCATATATAATTATTTTCGTTATAAAAGCTTATTATACTGTTTAAAATTATGTAAACTATAAAAGAGCATGGATTTGACTCGTTTCAGCTATTGTTTGTTACTCAATCACGCCAAAATGGCTGAACAGATGTGGATGAAATTTGGCACAGAGATAGATTATACCCTGGAATACCACATAGGTCACTTGTTATTCCGGAAAATTAAAGATTTCCCGCGGGACCATAAAAACTCAATCCACGCGTACGAAGTCGCGGGCATCAGCTAGTTTATAATATAATATTAGAATAGACTGTACTATACAAAAAAGGGCAATACGTGCAATTTATAATTTCAAACCGCGCGAATCCCTTAGAGAGAAATTTAAAGAAATAGGCATTCTTACAGTAGCCTCGCAATATACTTATAGTGATTTCATCTTCGTAAAACAGCACGTTCACAATTACAAAAAAATGCGATCTGCATGATAGGCAAACTAGAGGCAGCCATAAGCTCGTGACTCCATCGCTCCGCCTCCAAAAGGTCCGAAGGTCGTTCGTGGGAAGGAGCATTCTATTTTATAAAAAAATTCATGGATCCATCCATGGAGCATGGATTTGACTCGCTCCAGCAATGCTAAGGACAGCTGTTACTTATGTATTCTACAAGTTCTACAAATGGTAAATTATTTTTTTCAAAAGAGCAACCGCCGAGTTTCTTGCTGGTTCTTCTCGGTAGGAACAGCATTCGGAACCAGTGGTAGATTCACTTGACGATTCAAAAGTACTTGTAAAAAGTTTATTTGAATAAAAAACAGTTGTATTTGTATAGATATAAATATACTTAGTGTAATAGGTCGTTGACGTCAATAAAATTAATCTCGCCAGTTTGCGTAGTTGTTAGTCAGTATTTCAGTATTTCTGTAATGAAATAACTAGTTGAAACTTCAAATTTGGCTCCGCATCAACATGTTACATGACTTAGATCATTACGGCTCTTTCCACTGGTCTATTTACTTCGATTAAAATAAAATCTATATGAAATCCATGCCTCGTTGATCTAGTAGTTAGCATGTTCGACTGCGGCCAACGAGGTCCCGTAGAGCTAGCATGCGCGCAATGAGTAAAATTATGTCTACGTTATCTCTATTTGTCTACCGAAGCTAACATGGTTACACACACGGAATAGATAAAGGGAGATACACATATGATTTGTCTCGTAACATCAAAAGTAGAGATAAAAGCAATATTTCTTATCTGTGATATTTTACATTTATATACATGCCGACTATTTTTTCTCGTAATATAGCTGATTTTCTGCACGTTAGGGTAACCGGGAATTTAGTCGGCAACTACATGTCTCTCTCTCTGTCTCATGCTAAGCCTGCCTGGTTCGAATCCCGGGTTTTTCTGACTAGTAATTCTCAGTACTAGCCCGGAGTTAGAAAGTTGGCGGTGTTACACCCCCGTTCCTCGGAGAGCACGTTTAGCCGCCGGTGGTCCCGGTTATTATCAGCATTACCCCTTTTTTGCATGAGTATAGTTGAGGACCTGGAGAGTGATATAGGCTTCTTTTTATCTCGAAAAATTAAAGAGTTCCCGCGGGAACCAAAAAACCTCAATAAACGCGGACAAAGTCGCGGGCATCAGCTAGTATTAAAACAGCATTATGTTTGTTTACTTATCTATTGTTTGCTTATCGGCGACGTCGCGGGGCGTGACATTTAGTACATGGTGATAATTTATAATAGCATGCATTGTTACGTAGCCGATATAGTCTAGGCAATAAAGCTAGTGGCCCCCAACAATAATTCCTCAGGCGACGAAACTTTACAGTATGCTATTAAATAAATAAAAAAACCGCCTTCAAAAACTAAAAAGCAAAAAATAATTGGATATATTTACATATTATTATTTCTACCCACTATGTTGAAGTCGGGCGAGCCTTGCGTCAACTTTGCTTATCCTTGTTATACCCGCCCGACTTCAACATAGTGGGTAGAAATAATAATATGTAAATATATCCAATTATTTTTTGCTTTTTTTTGAAAGCGGTTTTTTTTTTATTTAAAAATAATTTTATTGTTTGCTTTTTAGTGCTGTAAATATAAAAAAAAAAGAAAAATTGGTTCTCGAAAGGTAGACAGACCTGTACCTAATAATTATCTGGGTTCGTGTCCTTATAAAATTTAAGTTCCTTTGATTTCCCCAGGATTCCATCATCAGACCTAATGACCATGGGACCAGCTGGAAAGTATACCCTTTAAAAAAAAGAATTTTCAAAATCGGTCCAGGCGTCTTCGAGTAATCGGGGAACATACATAAAAAATAAAAAAAAATAAAAAAAGATTCCGACGAATTGAGAACCTCCTCCTTTTTTTGAAGTCGTTTAAAAAGTATTATAAGATAAACGTATTTAATAAATATCCAATTACTTAAATGTGATAATTTAATTTAAATACAAAATGGAGACGATAGGATGCTGGGGTGGCGATGCAAAAAAAATTATAAATAAAAGAGATCGGCTGTCGTTTGAGGGAAAAGGGCTGTGACCCACGTTCTGGTTCCTACCTGGTTCAAAGGTTATCCATCGCCATTCAGCGTGGCAATGCTGCAAGTTTGATGGGTACATTTGGCCCAGGGGCAACCAGGGGTGGTCTTTTTGATTAGGGTTTTATTTTTATTTTTTGTTAGTAGGTACGAGTATATAAGGATTTGATTTAAATTTATTGTACAGTTTGTATAATATTTAGATTTTAGATTTACTTCTATTGTGATTAAATAATAAATTTAAAGATTACTTAAAAATATTTAAAAAATCTAAGGATTAGTATATTTTAGCATTTTGATATACTTATTGCATAGTTTTAATTCTAACGTTTGCTTTTATTGTAATACTAGCTGATGCCCGCGACTTCGTCCGCATGGAGTGAGGTTTATTGGTTCCCGCGAGAACTCTTTCATTTTCCGGAATAAAAAGTAGCCTATGTGTTATTCCAGTCTATAATCTATCTCTGTGCCAAATTGCATCCAGATCCGTTCAGCCGTTCTGGCGTGATTGAGTAACAAACATCCACTTCCAAACTTTCGCATTTATAATAGGTAAGTATTAGTATAGAAATATTAAAAATCAGAAAGAAACTGATGTCGTCAAACCCAGATGGGCGAAGAAGTATCGGTCGACCAAAACTTGGATGGTTGGATGGGGTTAGCCAAGAAGCAAAACGGATTGATTTAAGAAGCTGGAGAACGAGCGCGCTTGATAGAGATAGATGAGGAAATCTCCTGGAGCATGCCCGGGCCCTTAAAGCGCCGATGATGACGATATTTTGACGACCTCCCTGGCTGTTGAGCGCTGTTGTCTTAACGTGCGGAGGTCCCGGGTTCGATGTCGATCCCCGGCAGAATTTATAATTACTAAATTTTCCCTGGTCTGGCCTGATGGGAGGCTTCGGCCGTGGCTAGTTACCAACCTACTGGCAAAGACGTGCCGCCAAGCGATTTTGCGTTCCGGTACGATGCCGTACAGAAACCGATTAGGGGTATGGGTTTAATGTAACTGCCATACCCCTAAAAGGTTAGCCCGCTACCATCTTAGAGTGCACCACTTACCATCACTTACCATCAGGTGAGATCGCAGTCAAGGGCTAACTTGTAGTGGATTAAAAAAAACTATCATGTGATACGGCAGTACAGGATGTCCTCATAACCCGGCGTGTGTGTTCATACAAATTAATGCCAACTGATATGTCCTTGGTGTCCATTTCACTTCATCTATACAAACTATCTAAAATAATCACTATTTAAAAATATCGAAATACTACCTTTTTCCTGCGGCTTCGCTCACGTTAAAGTTCGATTTTCATACAAATTTCAAACCCCGTGAATTTTCGAAAATACTTTCTTTACGGATCGACGCGATTTTTTGCATGGGTATACTTGAGGACCTGAGGTGCGATTATGTAAGAATTGTCGATCGAATCGTCAAAGTTCTGGCTAGGTGGCTAGTTACCACCCTATACCGGCAAAGACGTACCGTGCCCGTTACTATCTTGGACTGCATCATCATTTACCGTCAGATGAGATCGCAGTCAAGGGCTAACTTGTAGTGGAATAAACAAAAAATGGCAGACTGCCGATAGAAGTGAAAACGTTTTTTTTTATTAAAATTATTAAAATATAAACCTTAAAACTAAGGCTTTAAAGTTTAATTTCGAATGTAGTATATACAATAAGTGTGCTTACTCTGCGTTTTTACATTGCAAATTCGATTGATCGTATTGAACGTTCGATCACATTAGCTAATTGCAATGTAAAAACTCAGAGTAAGCACACAGACCTTGTCTTCGTAACAATGCGAGCATGTCGCTGTTCGCGAGCATGTCGGCGAGGTGTCGGTGACGCTATTCCACATTTTTACCCCCTACCAAAAAGTGCTCAACGCGGCTAAAGAAGTTTTCACTTCAATGTTAAATGTGCAAAGTGCAAGTACTCGAACACAAGGCTTATTTTTATCAGATCCACTTATTTGTCACTACACTTACCATCATGCGTGCTCGTGGTCACGCGTTATCGGCTATCGCCCATCAAAAAGTATTTACAAATCTCTTATCGATTGTAAAAATATATGATCTCTAATCTGTTACCTTGATAGATAGATAATCATGAAACAAAGAAATATTGTAAAAATCGAAGTGCATTGTAAATAATATTTGAAGTTACGATCGGTTCATATGATAACGATAAGTACCCTATTTAAACAATGGGGTGTTATAAGTTTAACGTGTGTGTCTGTCTGTGGTATCGTATCTCCCAAACAGATGAACCGATAACGTGTATTGTGTACGTAACGTGTGTACAAAAATTCAATACGTCCTATTTATTACAGTGTAAAGAATTATGTTTAAACGATAAAAAAGCATGGATATAAATTGTTCCAGTGGCTAATAAATTGATCGGTAATTGTCATAATTATAAATTTAATATTAAATTACGATATTTGTAAGATGGTGATAATAAAAAAAAACCCGACTGAGTTTGTTGTGGGCTCTTCTCTCTTCACCATCTTATATTTTTTAAACGTGACCTGTAAATATTAGATACCTACTTAATATTATAAAGAGGTAAAGTTTGTCAGTTTGTGAGGTTGTAGGGGGTAATCTCTGGATCTACTGAACCGATTTGAAAATTCTGGTACCAATAGAAAGCCACATTATTTGTGAGTGACATAGGCTATATATTAACTCGAAAAATTAGGAAGTTCCCGTAGGAATTTAAAAAAACTTATTTCACGCGGACGAAGTCGCGAGCATCTGCTAGTTTTGAATAAAATATTATATACTTTCGATTTTGAGTTTATGTATGCGTGTAGAATATGCTATCATGCCTAGATAATCTGTCAGTATTTAGATATCGCTTATACAGCTAAATCCCGTATAAAAGCATAATGCTCTTCAAGTATCTATTTGATAAGAGCAAGTCATTATCACACAAAGAGCTACCGATGTATATGTTACGAAGACAAAAGGTCTTAAATATAGTACATTCGTAATTAAACTTTAATTTCTTAGGTTTTAAATATTTTAAATTTTAATTGTTTTATTATATGTATATGTCACCGTAAGATTGTAAAAACCGTTAGATTATAATATAACGTTTTTTATCTCGATAGATTATAAACTGTCGACAGATTGTGAACCGTAACATACTGCTTACAATTTAACGCGTTATTTTTCGGTAAATTGTAATATATTAGGTATATTAACCCGATAGAACCTAAGTGAACCTACCTGAATATTCATGTCAAACCCTAACCTAACCTATAGTTCGCGCGCGAGTTGAATGCAGAGTAAATGTATGGTGACACTTACATTTACTCTGCATTCAACTCGCGCGCGAACTGTACAAGAAAGAGACAAGAAAACGTAAAAACAATAAATATTTCATAAATTAATACTCAGAACATTGAACGGTTCACAATCTTTCGACAGTTTATAATCTAGCGGGATAGAAACCGTTAGATTATAATCTAACGGATTTTACAATCTTACGGTGACATACATATATAAAACAATTAAAATATAAATATTCGTTTTATATAATGAATATTCGTTTTCACTTCTATCGGCATTCGGCAGTCCCTGACTGCCAATTTTTTTTTTAATTATATCTATTTTGTCATTTTCAAGCTCTTTTCAAGGTAATATAGCGGTATCAAAACCGGTAACTCCGCATTATTATTGGCTTATCAGCAACATTGATTGTGTTATTTTCGTCTTGACTCTTGACGTACGATGACCTACTTTTATTGATTACTAGTTGATGTCCGCGACTTCGTCCGCGTGGACTGAGGTTTGGTTCAAATCAAATCAAATCAAAATAATGTTTATTCAATTTAGGTAGGTACACTACACTTATTGACGTCCAGTACGCACTCAGCGCGTCCAGGTTATTTATAAAATACTAGCGAATGCCCGCGACTTCGTACGCGTGGATCGAGGTTTTGTGGTTCCCGCAGGAACTCTTTAATTTTCCGGGATAAAAAGTAGCCTATGTGTTATTCCAGACTATAATCTATCTCTGTGCCAAATTTCATCCAGATCCGTTCAGCCGTTGGGGCGTGATTGAGTAACAAACATCCATCCATACATCCATACATCCATACATCCAAACTTTCGCATTTATAATATTAGTAAGAAGTAAGAAGTAAGATAAGATAATGGTGATAATCAGTAACGGAATCTTAAAACTAAAGCTAACGAGGTCCTGCGAGAACTTAATTGACCGGGATAAAATTTAGAGTAAATAATAATAATGTAAAAAAAAGAAAAATTTAGAGTAAATAATGTAAAGTAGGAATCACAAAAATGTTTTTTTGAATTGTTGTCGAATACCTAATTGGTACATACACACCTCATCACATCTTACAAAACGAGGTCTAGTGCAGTTAGCATGTTGGACTGTGGCTGACGAGGTCCCGGGTTCGAGTCCCAGGTCGGGCGATAGTGAGTGTTGGGTTTTTCTGACTAGAAATTCTCAGTGCTAGCCCGGAGTTTGGAAGTTAGCGGTTTATTACCCCCGTGCCTCGGAGAGCACGTCAAGCCGTCGGTCCCGGTTATTATTACTTACATCATAATAGTCGTTAAAGCCTGCCAACCGGCATTGGAGCAGCGTGGTGGGTCTAAGCTCTAATTTCCTTTCTCCTATTAGAGAGGCCTGTGCCCAGCAATGGTACGTTAATGGGCTGTAGTGATGATTTTATGAAGTAGTAAAGTCTGTTATTTTGCAGTTTCAAGGAAAATTCGAAAGAAATCTTTAATTGCTGACCTCGCTCAACCGGTCCTACACTGCATTACGAGAACTCCTACTACGTATGTAGTTAGGTAAACTGTACACATATAAACGTGTAAACAATAATATGACTCAAGTTTCGTATGAACCTGCTTCTTATCACGTGGCATGTGTGTTGTTATAACTTGGAGTTGAGACACGCGGCCAGCAAGCACGTAGGCATTGCAGCCTGATAGTAAATTTCAATTTCAATTTATTGACCGAGCGAAGCGAAGGTCTCTGAGTGAATTTGCACTTGTCCGTCCGTCTGTCAGAGCATTATAACTTCTGAATTACTGAATGTAATTACTTCAGCTTTAAATATAATATGTAAACCGATGGCCTCCAGCCGAATATGGCTTAAAAAGTTATAAAAATCTTTATTTCAGGGGGGGCTCTCATAGAAGCGAATGCGAAGTAAAATATTTTTTATAGCGTTACATAGGGTTGCGGTATATCATTTTAAAGATAATTCCTAGTCCAAAAAAAATTTTTTTTTCCCCCTAAAATTTCCCCCCGAAATGGGGGGCTTTCAAAGTGGAGATTTTCCAACGTCCAAAGTTGACCTCAGAACTCTAAATTTACTGAAAGGCTGAGGCTGAAACTTGATCACATATTTGAATTATATCCTGTACATGAACAACAAATACTAAAATTAAATAAATATTATTATAAGGAAACGAAATTATTTAATTTTTAATGAGCTTCAGTATTTTAACAGAACTTCACAATGATGTCAGTAGATGGCACCGCGAGATCTCAGTTCGGGGCGAACCACTAGTTTATTAACATTTTTTTTTAAACATTTTAAATGTTTTCTTAGCACCCAAGCCTTGTCGACTTGTCTGGGGGCTGCACATTCCTCTAAAATATAGTACATATAAATATAAGTATTATGCAGACAAATAATATAAAATAAATAACACAGCAATAAACAATATAATTAAAAATACGATACTCTATACCTAATTCTATATTCTACACCTACATGAACTGTTACTGGACAATTGGGTATTTGACTACTACTCAAATAATTTAATTCTTTTTCATATAAACTGCATTGAAAGCGCGAGTTTCAATGCCTATTGAGCCACCTGAAACTAGTCAATTTCAGACGAATACGTCGTGCAGCGGGTAGAAAACCATCACTTTTTAATTGTCATTAAACGATATGATATTTGTAATTAACAACATCTGTGATAACAACCTAGCAACTAAAATAAATAAGAAATACAATTTTAATAAAACTCGCACTTTTAATGCAGATTATATGAAGAATAGTGTGTGCGCCACGGGATGAAACACGATAATTTCACATTTCGGGTGATGCCAGCCCTCGCTTCGCTTAGGCAGGCAACTTCACCGTCGCGTCGTCTGAAATCGTCTTGTTTCACCTATTACACACAATATATTACTATTTTTGTGATTATCAATTATAAAGGCTCTCCCAAAAGTCGTTTGATGACGTCAGTTTTTTTATTCCCGCGGGAATTTAATTTAATTTTCGGGGATAGAAAGTAGCCTATGTCACTCTCCAGGTTCTCAACTATAACCGTGCAAAAAATCAGGTCGATCCGTTGCTCTGTTGCGAGTTGCGACGTTATTGAAGGAAGGGGGATGCCCCGTCGCTGACGTCCGCAGGAATTACCTTTTACCTCCCTGCACGTGTCCCCCGGGTGGTGCTAAGCGAGCGACGAACCAGGAGGCGTAATAAATGCCATACGATTAAAAAAAATATTGAAGGAAAAAGGGGCTGGGGTGGTCCAGGCTTTGTTTCCGTGAGAGAACACATAATGTTATTACATTAAGTAATACAATACATAATAGTACGGGATGACTGCAGGCTCCCGAGCAGTAAAGTGGCCTGTGACGTCACTACCTGCATACGTACGTGCATAACACGGCAGCTTGACGTTGTTGTAGGTTGTATCCCGGGGAAGAACATAGAGTACTTTTTATCCCGCAAAATTATTAATCAGTTGGGGGATGCCCCGTCGCTCACGTCCGCAGGAGCTACCTTCTACCTCCCTGCACGTGTCCCCTGGGTGGTGCTAAACGAGCGACGAACTTGCAGGCGAAATAAGCGTTTTTTTTATAAAACGCTTATTATGTACCAAACGCCATACGATTAAATAAAAATTAATCAGTTAAGCTAGTTTGGTTATAATTTGTTCGACGTATTCAATATTGAGGTCCCGGTGAATATCGTCATTTCTGATGTAGGTACCAGGGCGCAGAAAAGGAAATTGATGTCTACATTTATTCAGCAGTTATTTAGCATTGTTTGACTTTGAACGCTGACCATTGACCTAGGTCCTAGATTCTAGAAGTTTAGTAGTTACGTACTTACTATATGTGGCACCAAGCCAGCAATCCATGGAATTTTCCGACTGAGTATTTTGTATTTCGTTAACACTCACGTTTATATATAATTGGGTAGGATTATGACAGTTCTCACAAATATTTATCTAATTTACTTAATTTAAGCTCCGACAAGAACACAACCAAATAAATCTAACTAATATCATAATTATGCAAAAGTTTGGATGGATGAATGTTTATTACTCAATCACACCATAACAACTGAACGGATCTGGCTGAAATTTGGCACAGAAATAGATTAATTAAAATCTGGAATAACACATTATATATCTACAAAAAGCAGCCTATGTGCTATCCCGGAAAATTAAAGATTTCCCGCGGGAACCAAAACACCTCAAATGGATGTTTGTTACTCAATCACGCCAGAACGGCTGAACGGATCTGGATGAAATTTGGCACAGGAATAGATTATATTCTGGAATAACACATAGGCTACTTTTTATCCCGGAAAATTAAAGAGTTCCCGCGGGGACAAAAAACCTCAAATCACGCAGACGAAGTAGCGGGCATCCACTAGTTGAAGATATTTAAAAAAAAATTTTTGGAGATTACTCTATACTGAAGCCAAAATTGTAATTTTTTTGATTTTTGTCTGTCTGTCTGTATCTTGGTCGCGAATCACGCAGAAACTAGTGATTAAATTCCAATGATACTTGATTTGAATTCGTACTATGAGGTAGGACACTGGATACTTTTTATCCTGAAATTCAGCACGGGAGAGGGGATGAAATCAAAATGTTTAATTAGTTGTACTTAATTCATTGATGTGTAGTCCGATTTCATTAATTTGTTTTTTGTTAGAAAGCATATAATTATATAGGTACTTTAAAGATTGTCGCGTAAATATTTCAAGGTTTTGTAATTCAGACATTACAGACAGTATTAGGTCCAATTTAGTACTTAAGGCGAGTCACCTCAGCTCAGCGGTGAAAACTGGTTTGCTAGATCAAATTTTTTCGGTATTTACTATTAAATAACGGTCTTACAAAAAATATCCGATACACTTAAAGATATTGTCTAAAGAATGTGCTAATTTGTTACACGATAGGATGTACTTTACTCGATCAAAAAAAATGTTGAAACAGGCTAAATTAAAAGTTTAAAACGAATTTTTTATTAATAAAATTTTCGACTTTGCTCATCATTTTTATATGGATAAATTCCTCTTGAAGTATTAATGAGAACCTGCTAAAATTTATTTCAAACTGAAGTCCTATATCTATTTAATTCAAATTAATCCCAGAATTTGAACGTTGCCAAGCGGTTTCAGAATATACCGCGCTGCCCGCTTCCCCGCCAGTCTCTACGAGAAATGTACCGCGAGACGCGCGGGCGGCACCCCACACCTCACCTCCTAAAATCTTGGAGGTGACTCGCCTTAACTTGAAACTCAGAATTTGATTTGAATTATTGAGAGAATATTCCTTGAGTATTTCAAAATTATTACCTTAATTCCAGGTCGACAAAGTCGCGGGCATCACAGCTTGTATTAGAATATTACAATATGCAGCAATACAACAACAATATTAAATGACACTAACTATATGTACATATAATATGTAGGTCACAGATGACAGGGCTTACCAAGTATTAGTAACACGATATGTTTATATACATAACACTTGTTAGACTTTGTATTCAATAACTACTAGAACCATAGAGTTAGTATATAAGTACCTACTATACTAACTCTATGGCTAGAACATTGTGTGTATGTAGTTGGGTAGATAAATAGCTGTATGTAGTTAGTAGGTATTTATCCACACTAATATGATAAATGTGAATGTGTCTGTCTGTCTGCTACTCTTTAAGGACTTATCTTTTCAACAAATTTTGACGAAACTTGGCACTGACATACCAGGAAAGGATGTAGGACACTTTTTATCCCCAAAAACAAAGGATTTCCTGCGAGAATCAAAAACGTCAATCCATGCAGACAAAGTTGCGGGCATCATTCATCATCATTCATCATAGTAATAAATGTGAAGATGTGTGTCTGCTATGCTTTAAGGGCATCTTTTCAACAGATTTTGATATAGAGATAGGTTGCATCCCTGATACGGACACAGGATACTTTTCATCTCGGAAAATTAAGGAGTTCCCGCTTGAGCCAAAAATCTTAATCCATGCCGACAAAGTCGCGGGCATCATCTACTAGTTAAGAGACTTGACTATATAAATCAAAGGGTTCTTTTAGACATGCCTGTTACAATACTGTTGCTGGGCAGAAAATTGCCATTACTAGATCTATAGTATAGAAATTCTCAGTACTAGTCCGGAGTTAGGAAACTGGTGGTAGTTCACTCCAGTGCCTCGAAGAGCATGTTAAGCCGTCGTTCCCAGTTATTATCACTCACATGATAATTGTCATTAAAGCCCGCCAACCCGCATTGGAGCAGTGTGGTGGGTCTAAGCTCTAATTCCCTCTCTCTCTTATGAGAGTGGAGGCTTGTGCCCAGCAGTGGGAGGTTAATGGGTTGTCGTGGATCTCAGGACAAATCCTGAGACATGGTAACCCTGCCCTTATAGGAAAAATGGTCTTAAGTACTAGCTTACATATTATGCTAATCTAAGTAAAAAAATAAAAAAATAAGAAACTGCTAAGCTGTTAGGCACATAATATTAAGTACTTACTTTTAATTGTTATTTTTATTTAAGTAAGTAAACAGGATGCACTATCTGGTTTTATCAAAGCTATTTTAAACTTACAACTATTAGCTGTAGCACGACACAGCCAAAAGTTGTTCATCAGTAGAAATAAGAAATAAATCGACATCCAGTGCTTTAGGACAATATCTAAACAAGCAATCTTTTTGTGGTAGACGTAACTTCAAAACATAAGTTGTTGTTCTAGTAAAAAATAAATAAAATATACTTTAAAATCATTTTATGTTTTCTTGAAGCATGCGCAATATTTTACGCTAATTGCTATCGCGAAATGTTAACCTCTTTGACCTTGACTTACATACTAAATAGGTTACATTTTGATAGTTAATTACTCTTATTTATGTCCAATAAATATAATAATAATTGCGTAAGAGCCCCGACAGACATCGCACCTTTAGAATTGAAGTGGCTTAACTAAAAATTTTAAGAAAATGACTTTTATATATTAAACGACTTATAAACATGTATTCTATCAGTTTATTAAAAATATACAGACTCTTTTAGCCCAGAAAAGGACAAACGTACTATTTCCGTCTCTTTTAAATTATGCGCTTACAGCGCGTCCTGCGGTATTGAAGGACCCCATTCGATTTTGTGTGGACAGTGCTAAACGTTGGGTGCCGCGCGGTTGCTCCGTAAGCGACGTGAACTGTAATCCGCCGTTTTAATACTAAATGCAAGGTAAGTTATTCGTTCGAGGTTTATTTTTGTAATGACTCTTTTTGGTTTTGGGCGTTTCAATACTGAATGATAATAATATTGTGGTGTCGTATTTGTACTGCCGTCATTTTATTACTAAATGTTGCTTGATGGATCGAGCCCTATTTTATACTATGGCTTTACTTTACTAACCGATTTTGTAACTAATGAGACATGTACGTAAATCTGTTTATTCTTTACTGAATGCTGTGTGACTTAGAGAGCTTTATTGTAATTGAGTCTTTTTATTTTTATTTCAGTAAAAGTTTAAGATCAAAAATGAAAAGAAGAGCAGATCTTAGTTTGCAACTATTACCTAAACCGGAATGAAAATAAAATTCAAGAACAGTGTGAAGAGATGATAACAGCAAGTTCCGAAGGTGTGTTCAAAGTAAAGATAAACAAAACTTTTTGAAACTACCCTTGGATAAAGCGACGGATGGAAGTCCTAGTATGAATCCTGAAATTTTACCGCAAGTGGAAACTGAACAACGGATTCTAAAAGATGTTAACGTCGAAAACGACGTATTAACGACGTCGTCGTTAATACGTCGAAAATCTGTGGTGAGTATAACGTTGGTTCAACTATTGAAGAACAAACATCACAAAACAAAAGAGATCGGTCCAATAGTACATCATCATCCAGTTCTTCTACGTCATCATCAAATTCTTTTTCATCAGCGAAACAAAGCGGAGGCGAAATGAACATAAACAGCTCACCTTCAATCATACCAGGTACTCCAACAGACTTCCCAAATATAATTTGTGCCAAGCCTTTAATTAGCAAAAGACGTTCAAATAAAGACATAAACTACCGTCAATCACCTATGCATTCTGAGGAATCAGACGTTGATTTGAGTGACGCTGATCCGACTTATAACGATTCATCACTACGACGCTCATCAACCACCACGTCAGACAGGGAAAATGATGTTAACGATGCAATTGTTTCCTCTGAATCACTTCCACAGAATAAAAAATCTAGGAAGCGCCTGCGCAATCCATCTCAATGGAAACAAAATATCGTTAAATCGCTTCGGAATTTCGGAAAAGCTTACCAATCACTTTCAAAATCTAATAAAGAGGTACCTGCAAAAAAAGTAAGAGATAGTTGTGCTTGTAGACTTCGTTGTTCTGATAATATAACCCCTGAAAAGAGATGCGAAAGATTCGACTCTTATTGGCAGTTAAGTAGTTTGGACTTGAAGCGATCTTTTATCAAGGCATGCATGATGGAGGTGAAACCTAAATATAAGTACACAAATGCTGCCAATCCTCGTAAACCAAACACAGCTTTTTGAAAACGAATTCTAATGGGTTTGTAGAAGAAGATCTTAGAGGGCGTTCTAGAAGCCGAGCACCGATTGACCCAAGTCTTGTACAAGATATTAAAAACCATATTAATAGTTTCATTGCAGTTTCTTGCCCTGACTTCACATATCGAAGTGGGGTTCCAGACACGAATGAAATCCACTGCTGTATTTATCGATCTAACTGCGGCTTACGACACGGTATGGAGGCAGGGCTTGATCTACAAGCTTATGAAGGTTATCCCAAGCATGGAGATAGTTAAGCTAATTAAAACTGTAACCCACCTCCAAAACGGCTAATATCTCGCCGTGCTGCGTACTGCGAGGCTAACAAGCTAAGGCATTTTAACTTAGACGATAGCTGGAGGGAGGAATGGAAAGCCTACAGTGCAACGCAAGTGTCCGACCCAACAGTTAAGCCCAAAGGCTTTGACCTGCCGCGAAATCTGTGGTGCAGGTTGAACCGGCTGAGAACAGGGCACGGACACTGCAATTACCTCCTGCACAAATGGGGCTGGAGGCCGTCTCCCTTATGTGTTTGTGGTGAGGAGGAGCAGATGATGGAGCACATTATCCAACGCTGTCCCATCCTCTCCTATCAGGGCTCACCAAAGGATCTTTTTGACCTCCCTGCGCGGACCATCTCGTGGTTAGAAAATCTGGACATTGATCTGTGACCTTAATAATTAATTATTATTTATTTAATTTGACTAAATTTTAAAATTATTCTATAACGCTTAAGTACAAACGCCATACGAATAAATAAATTAATAGTATACCGTGCATAGAGTCCCATTATCTAAGATCTTCCACTACAAGAGAATATATTGATGGTAGCAAGAGTATAAAAGAACTATGTAGATTGTAGGGAATTTAATACTAATCAAACCAAAGAAAACAAACCTCACGCCCCATACTGGGTGTTTTACTTAATATTTATATATTTATTTTTTCTACTCTACTGATAATAAGTGTTTTAATTGTTTTATATTATTTTATCAAAAGTTTGGTATTTGCAGATTATTTAAAACTATTGATTATTATATAAACTTAAACTTATGTATACCAATTATTACGTTAAACCATTTGTTGGCAAATAATACCCAGTTGGATATTATATTCCATGTGTGAGCTGACTGATCTCAGTACTATTATTGTAAGCATCTATGTAAGGCATTTTCAAGGCTGATTTTCTAATAAGTATTCGTAAGATCAAAATATATTTTGCTAAGTCAGATGATAATGTGATGGTGGTAGCAGTACCTAAGCGTTGATTAGTGTTTAAGGATGATTAGTGAGGCAAAATTTCAAAATACACGATTATAAAAGCATACTCTGTTTTTCACTTTCCATTAATTTAGCAAGTCATCAATAATTAAACAAGCATATTACAAAATTAGTCACTAATCAAAAATATAAAATCAGAAATTAAACGCCTCTTTTTTAAATAGTCACAGTTGTTTTTTGTATTGTAAAGTAAATAAAAGACACAAAGTCAAATGAGCCAATAATATTAAATTATTTTCAGAAAATAAGTGACTCTTTTTTTTCAATGATTAATTAACAAAGGTTCTAATTAGTTATACCTATAAGTTTAGTATGCAATCATTAAAACAATTCCTACCCTACGGTTAATAACTAAAATTGTGACAGAAACCGCTTAGCCTAAAGTATTATAATCGAAAAACTAAGAAATAGCCAATACTTCAGTTACATTTTTGGCGTTTACCAAAAAACAAGAATTTTGGATTAAGGGCGTATTTGCATCCAAATCCCTTAAAGTATTGGAGTTATCAGTACATTTTGTGACTAAGTCAAGCAAAA
This sequence comes from Erebia aethiops, assembly GCA_923060345.2. Classification (NCBI taxonomy): domain Eukaryota; kingdom Metazoa; phylum Arthropoda; class Insecta; order Lepidoptera; family Nymphalidae; genus Erebia; species Erebia aethiops. The sequence continues at coordinate 5,880,184 of OV281087.1, read as the reverse complement.
TAAGATGGAACTAAAAATTACTATACATAGATTGATCCTATACCTCCAATTTTTGGTAATAACATTGTTAAAAATCTTTATTTTTAATACTATAAAAATGATTTTCCCTCACCTCTTCACTCAAAATTGACGATTTAGGGGCGACTTTAGGTACATTTTTTACTGTAAATACGCCGATTTTTTGTCATTACAAAATACCATCTGTTAGTAGATATGTTCACCTCAAAATTTTGGTAAGAAAAATATTTAAAATAGTACACATAGTACATAAAATAAAATAAAAATCGCGTGTATTTTTTTCGCACATTTTGCTTACACACGTAAATCTTAAAGCAGTGAAAATAAGGGTTATTTTGATCCCCTCCGGACCCTGGTTTGATTTCATTTCAAAATTCAAATATCAATTAGTCAGCGTTTGACCGCCGTCGAGAGTGGACCCTGTGTCGGTTGAAAGCAGTCGCTGGTATCGAAAAGATCGCTGTACAAACACAAAATACCTACATACCTACCTACCTAGTTGAGCGAACCAAATTTATATTTTACGTTACCTACTGTGCTGATATTTTGAAAAGGTAAGATATGGTACCTACTACCACACGCTACTACCAACATAATAAAATTTTATTATTTGCTAAAATTTAGAAATTTATTGCAGTCTCTATTCCCCGAGCGTGGTAGTGACCTGAAGGTATACTTCGATGACCACCACTGGAACTCCTAGACGTGTAGAGCTAGGTGTATCGAATTTGGGCTCAATTTGTTAGTTATGATGAGATCTTGCCTCAAGACTTGGTGGAGTGACCTGAAGGTATACTTCAACGACCACTACTGGAACTCCTAGACGCGTAGAGCTAGATGTATCGAATTTGGATTAAATTTGTTAGTTATGATGAGATCTTGCCTCAAGACTTGGTGGGGTGACTTGAAGGTATACTTCGACGACCACTACTGGAACTCCTAGACGCGTAGAGCTAGGTGTATCGAATTTGGGTTCAATTTGTTAGTTATGATGAGATCTTGCCTCAAGACTTGGTGGAGTGACCTGAAGGTATACTTCGATGACTTCTACTGGAACTCCTAGACGCATAGAGGTAGGTGTATCGAATTTGGGCTCGTTTTGTTAGTTATGATGAGATCTTACCTCAAGACTTGGTGGAGTGACCTGAAGGTATACTTCGACGAACACTACTGGAACTCCTAGACGCGTAGAGCTAATTGTATCGAATTTGGGCTCGTTTTGTTAGTTATGATGAGATCTTACCTGAAGACTTGGTGGAGTGACCTGAAGGTATACTTCGAAGACTTCTACTGGAACTCCTAGACGCGTAGAGCTAGGTGTATCGAATTTGGGCTCGTTTTGTTAGTTATGATGAGATCTTACCTGAAGACTTGGTGGAGTGACCTGAAGGTATACTTCGACGAACACTACTGGAACTCCTAGACGCGTAGAGCTAATTGGATCGAATTTGGGCTCGTTTTGTTAGTTATGATGAGATCTTACCAGAAGATTTGGTGGAGTGACCTGAAGGTATACTTCGATGACTTCTACTGGAACTCCTAGACGCATAGAGGTAGGTGTATCGAATTTGGGCTCGTTTTGTTAGTTATGATGAGATCTTACCAGAAGATTTGGTTGAGTGACCTGAAGGTATACTTCGATGACTTCTACTGGAACTCCTAGACGCATAGAGGTAGGTGTATCGAATTTGGGCTCGTTTTGTTAGTTATGATGAGATCTTACCTGAAGATTTGGTGGAGTGACCTGAAGGTATACTTCGACGAACACTACTGGAACTCCTAGACGCGTAGAGCTAATTGTATCGAATTTGGGCTCGCTACCTCTATGCGTCTAGGAGTTCCAGTAGAAGTCATCGATGTATACCTTCAGGTCACTCCACCAAATCTTCTGGTAAGATCTCATCATAACTAACGAGCCCAAATTCGATCCAATTAGCTCTACGCGTCTAGGAGTTCCAGTAGTGTTCGTCGAAGTATACCTTCAGGTCACTCCACCAAGTCTTGAGGTAAGATCTCATCATAACTAACAAAACGAGCCCAAATTCGATACACCTACCTCTATGCGTTTAGGAGTTCCAGTAGAAGTCATCGAAGTATACCTTCAGGTCACTCCACCAAATCTTCAGGTAAGATCTTATCATAACTAACAAAACGAGCCCAAATTCGATACACCTAGCTCTACGCGTCTAGGAGTTCCAGTAGAAGTCTTCGAAGTATACCTTCAGGTCACTCCACCAAGTCTTCAGGTAAGATCTCATCATAACTAACAAAACGAGCCCAAATTCGATACAATTAGCTCTACGCGTCTAGGAGTTCCAGTAGTGTTCGTCGAAGTATACCTTCAGGTCACTCCACCAAGTCTTGAGGTAAGATCTCATCATAACTAACAAAACGAGCCCAAATTCGATACACCTACCTCTATGCGTCTAGGAGTTCCAGTAGAAGTCATCGAAGTATACCTTCAGGTCACTCCACCAAGTCTTGAGGTAAGATCTCATCATAACTAACAAAACGAGCCCAAATTCGATACACCTACCTCTATGCGTCTAGGAGTTCCAGTAGAAGTCATCGAAGTATACCTTCAGGTCACTCCACCAAATCTTCAGGTACGATCTCATCATAACTAACAAAACGAGCCCAAATTCGATACACCTTCCTCTATGCGTCTAGGAGTTCCAGTAGAAGTCATCGAAGTATACCTTCAGGTCACTCCACCAAATCTTCTGGTAAGATCTCATCATAACTAACAAAACGAGCCCAAATTCGATCCAATTAGCTCTGTACGCGTCTAGGAGTTCCAGTAGTGTTCGTCGAAGTATACCTTCAGGTCACTCCACCAAGTCTTGAGGTAAGATCTCATCATAACTAACAAAACGAGCCCAAATTCGATACACCTACCTCTATGCGTCTAGGAGTTCCAGTAGAAGTCATCGAAGTATACCTTCAGGTCACTCCACCAAATCTTCAGGTAAGATCTCATCATAACTAACAAAACGAGCCCAAATTCGATACACCTACCTCTATGCGTCTAGGAGTTCCAGTAGAAGTCATCGAAGTATACCTTCAGGTCACTCCACCAAATCTTCAGGTAAGATCTCATCATAACTAACAAAACGAGCCCAAATTCGATACAATTAGCTCTACGCGTCTAGGAGTTCCAGTAGTGTTCGTCGAAGTATACCTTCAGGTCACTCCACCAAGTCTTGACGTAAGATCTCATTATAACTAACAAAACGAGCCCAAATTCGATACACCTACCTCTATGCGTCTAGGAGTTCCAGTAGAAGTCATCGAAGTATACCTTCAGGTCACTCCACCAAATCTTCAGGTACGATCTCATCATAACTAACAAAACGAGCCCAAATTCGATACACCTTCCTCTATGCGTCTAGGAGTTCCAGTAGAAGTCATCGAAGTATACCTTCAGGTCACTCCACCAAATCTTCAGGTAAGATCTCATCATAACTAACAAAACGAGCCCAAATTCGATACACCTACCTCTATGCGTCTAGGATTCCCAGTAGAAGTCATCGAAGTATACCTTCAAGTCACTCCACCAAGTCTTGAGGCAAGATCTCATCATAACTAACAAATTGAATCCAAATTCGATACACCTAGCTCTACGCGTCTAGGAGTTCCAGTAGTGGTCGTTGAAGTATACCTTCAGGTCACTCCACCAAGTCTTGAGGCAAGATCTCATCATAACAAACAAATTGAATCCAAATTCGATACACCTAGCTCTACGCGTCTAGGAGTTCCAGTAGTGTTCGTCGAAGTATACCTTCAGGTCACTCCACCAAGTCTTGAGCTAAGATCTCATTATAACTAACTAAACGAGCCCAAACTCGTCACAGCTAGCCCTCCTCGTCTTGGTGTTCCAGTAGTAGCCCCCTGCTGACCCCACCAAGTCCGGAGGTAAAAAGTAGATAAAACAATAAATAATAATATATCGAAGTATCGATACAGGTCATTGACTTACTAATACCTTACAAGTTACCAAGTTGATTCAACGCAGCTTGTCCGTGCATGCGTGTGCGTGAGAATGAAGCATGTGTTAGTGCGATTTCATACCTATCCGTTTTGCAAATACGCCCTTAAGCCACTTCAATTCTAAAGGTGCGACATGATTTACTTTATGTGCGATATGTACCGACCTTGACAATTTGTTGTAAGCTGAAATAAAATAAAATAAATTCTCTATTTAGAACTTACCGAAATCAATAAATTGCTTTATTGAAAGTGGAGACGGGTTGAATTGTGAGTAAAAGTCCAACATTTTGGTCACATTCGAAAATATCGTGCCCGCCAGCCTCATCTTGGTTTGATTTCGAATTATTAAAACTTTAACACAAAACAAATGTGAAATATTCACGGTTTATTTTAATAATCACTAAATTCCGGTACGGCACATACTGAATGAATTCGATAAGAAAAATTCGCTGTAAAATTATAACATGCAAAATAAGCAAACTTCTCTAGTGTGAGAGCAAAATTTTCGACTGAAAAAAAATAACAATTTCATTCTTGAACAGACTAAAATCTTGACAGATCAATGTTGACACTTGACAGTTGACAGTTTTGTCGTCTGTCTGGCTGTAGATGGGAATCGTCCCATAAAATAGGGTAATTTTAGAAACAAATTTACAACACCTTATAATTTTTATTTATTTTCAAGTATGTAATAAAGGATACAAACTAACCATGACATTTATTCAAATATAATTTTTTGGGTTAGCATTTCGCATGGACCCGGTTCTGGCAGTTCAGATATATTATTTATTCAATTTATTTAAAAAAAAAAAAAAAAAATTCAATTTATTTGAATTATTGACTGTAATTGAAATGAATTGCCTTGAACACATTTGCTGGAAAATCAATTAGCAAATTTAAAAATCTGCTTAAACACTCAAACACCGCAAACTCTCAATAATTAGTATTATATTATATATAACTATATATTATTATAATTCTTGCTCTCTACATTTTTGCGGCGCTTGCGTTTGAGACTTCAAGCCCATAGTCATTGGACACGAAACATTTTTCAATGTTATTTCCCAGAAGTTGTGCACGCTACTGGTGACCCAAGAGCTGGCGCTTATTTAGCCCAACAGCTCAGCCTAGCAATTCAGAGAGGCAATGCATGAGAGGCACCATTGTCTTGGGTACCGTGCCCGTACCATCATTTGGACATTGTATATTATTTGTAAATATAATTATAAATGTTACAGATTTTTGTAATAGGTTATTTTTGTAAATATTTGAATAATTATTGCAAATATTCATATATCCTACATAAGCTTTTTTATTTGCTTCTAGCGAAATTTAAGAAAAGAAAGAAAGAAAGAAAACACATTTATTCACAAATGGTGTTACAGACAAACATCTGTCATACATAGCTGTACACACAAAATTATGTTTGTCTGTGACACCACCCGGAATGGGTGTACAGCTCAGCCGTATGCCCAGCATCATACATATAAATGCATGCATGAAGCTTGACGCTGATTTTCAGCTGTGACCCGGGTGACGTCACAGCCAACGGATACCTCTATAAACTATACAAACAATTAACACATACTTAATTCACTACAAACCTAAGTCAAAGCATATACATAAGGGTTATTCATATTAAAGGCCAAAGCAAGATAATCAACAAACAACATAATATTATGTAAGTAAATATTAAATAAATATATTATACAAATATTAAAACGATCTTAAATATATAATTATAAATAATATATTATACAATAGAAGATAACATGCAAATAAATTAAATCAATTATACGCCGTATGTGCTACAAATTAAATATATCTACTTTCAAAATATTTATTAAATACCTAACTATATAATTGATATATCAACAATTTAGGGAAATTGTTTATGATCTGGTAACATTTTGCGCCACATTTCCAATGTTGAGCTATCTACCGGTCAATACTCTGTGTCTAAGAACTAGAATCCAGAGCCGATAAACCAGTTAAATAAAAAAAAAGAGGGTTTTCCGTGGTTTTTACACAGGGTTTATGGTTTGACCAGAAAAAGAGAGTTAATAAAATATGTTACTAGCTTTTGGTGCTACTTGTACCTATATTTTTATTTTGTTAGATTGCTTCATAAATTCTTATTTGAATCAGATTGGGAAATAAAACAAATCAATCAAATTTTTTTTATTTATTACAAACATTAGGTACAAAGCATGTACAAAGTGCAAAAAATAGTGTTGAATGAGTTCAACACTCTGCAAGTAGCTGCAAACTTCTAAGTTTCTGAACGGAAACAAAAAGTTATGATAAAAGTAAAAAAATCTTATTTGTACGAAATTACCTATACTCTGTGTTTTGTACGTCATGGACCATGGTCGATGGTTAGTGTCAGTTAGTGGTTAGTGTTTACAAACAAAAAGAGTAATTTTTTTTAGATTTATGTTGCTTTTTAAATTGTTATCAGAATGTTGCATTGTTTTCAATGATACATATTCTAGGGGCAATTATTGTACAAAAAAATATTAAATTCGTCCGAACCGTAAGTTCTATGAAACTTTTTAATTTTTGTCTTGCAGTTTGGTAAAAAGCTCTCGACGAGGACGACAGTGGAGGTAATGTTTGCACATTGGTACTGTAGTATGAATCGATAGATTGACCAATTCCGTACCATATCAGGCTTTAGCCATTGATGTATTAACAGTATGATTGAAGGCCAAAACACTTTTAGCTGTATTTTTGTTCACAGATGACCCATAAAGTGTTTGTCTATGGAACACTTAAAAGGAATGAACCAAACCACCATTGGCTTACGAATCCAGAGCATGGTGTTGGTAAATTCATAGCAGACGGCACGACGAAAACTAAATATCCATTGATAATTGGAACAAAATATAATATACCGTTTTTATTGTACAGTCCAGGAGTTGGACATTATGTTAAAGGTAAAGGAATATTTTTACGAACTAGCTGAAACAAACCAAGGGCATAACTTGTCATTTTATCTCATCATTTTTCAACCCATCACTGGCTCACTATCAATCAATCAATCAATCGTAGGTACACATTACTTACATATAAAACATGATGGTGATTAGTTACAGTATCTTAAAACTATAGCTACAAGGGTTCCAAATGCGCCCTGGTCTGAGAAGCCAACCACAACAAACTCAGCCGGGTTTTTTTTTCATTATCACGAGCCTATTGAGCATGAGTCTTCTGTCAGAATGAGATGGGTTAGGCACATTCCCTACACTTGGCCTGTTAGTCCAATACCCTGGCCAAGCGTAGATTGGGAGACTTCACAGAAGTGGTCTCCTCACATTTATTTCCTTCAAAACCTCTAAACTTTTTGGATGTTATATTTTCTCTCAAAAAGTGTCAGTATTACTTACTTTGAGATATTTGTGATCTTGAATCTTGGAATTTCAGGAGAGGTGTATGAAGTGGATGAGACAATGATGGGAAAACTAGATATACTGGAAGACCACCCAAATTACTATGTTAGAGAATTAGATGACATCATTGTTAGTAAGTCGTAAGTATTGCTTGGTTCTTTTAGATTTTAGGGTTCAGTATCTAAAGAGGAAAAAAGGAACCCTTATAGGATCACTTTGGTGTCCATCTGTCTGTTTGTCAAACACATTTTTCTCCGGAATGCAAGCAGGTATCAAGTTGAACTTAATATACTTAGGTCTATGGTCCCTTGGAGCTGTAATAAAATCAAGTCAACACATTAAAAAGATATGACCATTTATGCTGTATATTTGTGTACATACAGGGTACTTCCTGTTGGCCTAGAATCATGAAATTTAGCAAGAAGCAATGCTCACAGCATCAGCAGCAGCACAGCAGCTAAAAGTACTGGGCTTTAAAGGAAATTTTCAAAAGCAAGGAGCTGAGCTTGAACCTGAAGAAAAAAGTATTCAACACATGCGTCCTTCCAAGCATTACATATGCCTGCGAAACCTGGGCACTAAACAAGGCCCATAGGGACAATTTTGAGCGGTGTCAGAGGGCGATGGAACGGAGTATGGTTGGTGTCAAGAAAAGCGATCGAATCAGGAGCTCAGTCATCAGGGCGAAAACAGGTGTCACAGATATACTCAAAAGAATGGATCAGCTGAAGTGGAGGTGGACTGGTCACATGCTCCGAGACCCCCACGGAAAATGGAGTAACCTGATAACACAGTGGTACCCACGGGATGGGAAAAGAAACAAGGGCCGGCAGCAAAGACGTTGGGAAGACGAACTGAAGCTGACAGCTGGTCCATCCTGGAGACGGGTGGCACTAAATCGCAAACACTGGAGAGAGCTGGAGGAGGCCTTTGCCGCGAGGCACACAGAACTAAGAGACTTTATTTATTAATAATATTCTGTAAAAACTAAAAGTGTGAAAAGTTCTGTAATAAAAGGCTATTTTATTTTATTTATTATAATGCTCACAGCACAAGTATAGGATACATCCTATACAATTTGACACCCTATGAGTACACTCATAGGGTGTCAAATTGGTTGTGAGGTGCTACCAGTTTAGCGCACTCTGTAAGCCAGTCATTCCACAGTTGATTAAGTGTTGTTATGACATCTCTCTTGTTATTTAGTAATAAAAATTATATTGTGTGGTGGTACAGAACCCATGTCTGTGAAGTTTAGCACTAGTCTGACTCACACTTGTTTATATTTAACTAGATGATGCCTGCAACTTTGTCCTGGGGATTGATATTTTTTAATTACCGCGGGAACTCACTAATTTTCATCATATTTATAATATTGTATGGATTACCTTAGACTTTGGATGAGATCATGGTAAAAGATAAAATGAACCTGTATCATTTATAACTCTGCACTTAATGTTGAAGTCACCGAAATGTATGAAAATAAGGCATTGTTTAAAGTTCGTAGGAAAGGTGTAAACTTACTTTACTTTATTAATTTTTTACATTCTTCAATGTATAGAAGAAAATTGTTAGAGAAGAAAAAAGAAAAACCAAGAAATTCATACAGTTGGGTTAGGATAGAAGGATGTCAGTAGCAGAATGCAACGCAGCTGTCTTCACAGCCTTTGTAGGAATTTTTTTTGATCACCCAGCAATACATAGGAGCCCAGTGCCCAAAAATTACTTAACCCAGTAAATCTTTCAAAAATTTTTAAAATTCTTAGGAAATCTGTGTAGTACAGTTTATTGCACACATTTCCTGTAAAATTTTGGCAAAATAACCTTTGGCAATGTACACATTGACAAAAATCTGACGTTGGATACATACATACCTATCCAGTAAACAGAAGTTGGTTAATTTTATCTTCATTACCTTCTTCTGGATATTACAATACAGTTTTTATTACGTACAGTAAACATACGTATGCTAAAGTAACAAAAATACATGAACTTTTATTTTACTTATTACAGAAATTCATCAGACCAAGAAACAATCAAATGCTGGGTGTACTTCCTCAAAAACTTCAGACCAGAGTTGCTCTCCAAACCGCAATTAGAGAACTATTCCTCATCGGGTCCCCACGGGCTGCGCTATTTAGAAAGGTCAAAACGAGATCCAAATCATAATTACTATCCAGAAGTTAAACGATAAACTATATAGCGGTAATTATGCAATTCGCAATTTAGTGCATGGTAATCTGTTTCATTGGATGATCTCCCTGCCACAGTGGTGAGCCCTGTGGGAGGCATAAGTGGGAGGTCCTGGGTTCGATCCCCAGTAGGGTCAATTTGGGTATTTAGAATTTCTGAATTTTCTCTGGCTGGCCTTCGGCCGTGGCTAGTTGGCACCCTACCGGCAAAGACATACCGCTAAGTGATTGCGTCCCAGTCAGTTTTTTTTAATCCACTCTAAGTTAGCCCTTGACTTTGATCTTAACTGATGGTAAGTGATGATGCAGTCTAAGATGGTAGCAGGCTAACCTTTTAGGGGCATGGCAGTTATATTTAAACCATACCCCTATTTAGTTTCTACATGGCATCGTACTGGAACGCTAAATCGCTTGGCGCCACGTCTTTGCCGGTAGGGTGGACAAGGGAAAATTCAGAAATTATAAATTGCCAAATTGACCCTGCCGGGGATCGAACTCCGGACATAACAGCGCTCAACACTGCGCCACGGAGGACGTCAAATAGGGGTGCATCATCCAACCATTAGGTGAGATGTCACTCAAAGGCTAACTTGAAGTGGATAAAAAACACTACAATCAGCAAGACAATATTATGATTATATTGTATGAAAAGGGAAGTAAAATCTTTTTCATGAAAAAAAATATGCTTAAAAAATCAATCTTATTATTTTATTTGTTACAGCAACAACGAATCTACAATTGACGATCTGGATGATATGCTACGAAAATAATAATTATAGTAGGTATATACAATGAGAAAGTACCTTGGTACCTAATGATACCATTACCTATTTACCTAAGTAGTTAGTTTAAATATATTTTTTGTTATATTATTGTTGGACATTCCATTAGTAACAATCGTATTTAGCTGTATCAAAAATATATAATATTCCTTTAATATTAATATTTTGTTATTGTATTAAAAATACAAGTTTAAAAGAGTTTAATTTGGTCTGCCCTCAATAACAGTTTATCCGTTAAGCTCCTATTCTCCTACATATTCAGTTTATTTATATGCTTAAAGCTAAATACAGTGGCGTTTGTTATTTCGAAAAGGGTCATTTTGTTTCTATTCAAAATTCCCGCTGCTAAACTATCATTTGGCTCAGCCATAGATTAACATAATTTAATAGGCCTATTACACTGTACTTTTCACGGGAACTTTCCTCTTGAATCAGTGTAGTGTAGTAGGAGTAAGGGTCCCTATATTGGTCCTTAGCGGCCACGCCTAACCTTGTACAAGGGCCCTGTGAAAAGTGCAGTGTAATAGGCCCTTTGAATCATAGACAATAAATTACACTTGGTGGAACTGATGATTCCTGAACGATAAACCATAGACAAAAAACAAAAATAGAAAACACTAAATGTCATTCATCTATGAGCAGAGAGTAGAGACAAGTAACATATGAATCTATGAGGTCATCATTCTGAGTTCTGCTTCTGAGCTCAAATGGCTGATGGCTCAAACCAGAGCTCAAACCTTAGATTAAGAACCTAACCTAGGTTTTTAATCTGAGTTTAATTTCATTTGCCATAGCCATTAGCCCGTAGCCGTAGTAAATATGGTCCTTGTGCCATAGCGCCAGAGACAAGTAACATTTATAGGATACATAGCGCTGTCCAGAGGCGCTGTCACTCAAGGCTGTGTATAGTGTACTGTGTATCACCTGTGTAATTGTATGCCAGAGACAGTGTATGCCATTATTAATTTCATTTCATAAGTTTTCTTAAGTTGATAACCTTACATGTTCATAAACAATAATAATTGAAAAGAATGGAATTTGCAAGGAAACAACTCGAGAAGTACGGCTGGACTGAAGGTAACCATTGTTCTAATGAGATCATTTATCTAACATCCTAACTGGAATTAATTCCACGCATTATTTACATATTATTTATTAATTTCCAGGCAAAGGTCTCGGTAAAGATGAGAATGGCATATCAGAGCCATTGAAGGCAAAATTAAAGCACAGTCACACTGGTGTTGGGTACAATCCTGCGACAGACTTCACAGAACATTGGTGGAGTGCCCTTTATGATAAAGCTGCAAGTAATATGGAAGTACGTACCTACTTATGCACTCTTTTATAATTAAGTACATATATTATTATAATGAGGTCCCAGGTTCGAGTCCCGTGTCGGGCCATAATTAAGTATAGAGTTTTTCTGACTAGAAATTCAGAACATTGGTGGAGTGCCCTTTATGATAAAGCTGCAAGTAATCTGGAAGTACGTACACTACTTATGCACTCTTATATAATTAAGTACATATATTATTGTTACGAGGTCCCGGGTTGGAGTCCTGTGTCGGGCCATAATTAATAGGGTTTTTCTGACTACAAATTCTCAGTACTAGCCCAGAATGAGAAAGTTGGCGGTGTGCATTGGAGAGCACGTTAAGCGCAGTTAGACGTGCGCGCCGCGCTACTGTTACCCAGCGGCGGCGCGCCGACCTGTCGGGGTCGGCGTGGTGGCGCCGCGCCGGCGTGGATATTCTTTTTAATAAAAAAAATTCTAGCAGCTATCCAGCAGTAGGTTAGGTACCTATTTGAGTATTTTGAGTTCTCGTGATTTAAAAACTTAAATCACGAGCGAAGCGAGGGATTTAAGACGAGTCCTGAGTGTAGCGAGGGATTTAAGTTCACCCAAGACTAAGACAGCTTTATCACCGAGGACAATACTCTACTTTTCGTACCATTTGCGAAAAAATTAACACAATAATAATATGAGATAAGCATTTATTAAAAATAATGACAATTAAAAGATTTTTAGAACATTAACTTATTTATAAAAACAAATTAAAATAAACTTAACGTTTATGTATTTGAAGAAAACAAAAACGCGGCAAATTCCTAGACTAATATTTTTTTGTCGGAAAAGCAAAGGCGTCAAGCTCATACGGCCTCGTCGGTTTTCGTAATTTTATTTAATAATCATAACTGCATAATAAATGCGTATTCCTTTTTCAAAAAGATGTATCAGTATAATGCTTTATATACAAACTCAATGGTGTAAACACTGATGTAGTTCAGTATAAATTTCGGTAAGTATTCCAAATTTAAATCACATTCTCCCCCTAGAGGATGAATGAAATTCAGTACAATTTTCTTTCCCTGTTTTTAACAGATATGTTCGCTTTTTGTGGCATAGAATGTCACTTTTTTGAGCAAGTGGTACGAAAAATAATTTTATTCACGCGTCCTGGGTTCAGTCGTGATCTTTTTGCAGTAACAGTAAGTCCTGCAATGGAAAACACTCGTTCGCTAGGTGTGCTGGTGGCTGGAATTGCTAGCATAGCCCTTGCAAGTTCGCGTAAAAGGGGAAAGGCTTCTTTTTTTCCCTCCAATACTGTAAAATGTCTTAATTCATGACATCGTTTGGAGTAGCAGCTGTCAAGTACCTCCAGTACTCTTGTTCAGCTTCACTACATTCAATATTCATCATATTAGAGTTGGATGTGGTGCTGCTACTATGCTTACGTGACAACTTTGCCAATAATGAATCATTGGCTGAGCTAGAACTAGCATTAGCAGCAGCAGCTGAATTTGATTAATATCGCACTTCGGCCATCTTCGGCGCGCCGAGAGAATTTCTCGGCGGCGGCGGCGCGATCCGAAGTCGGCGCGGCGCGGCGGCGCCGGCGCGGCGCGCACGTCTAAGCGCAGTTAATATCACTAAAATGATAATAGTCGTTAAAGGATTGGAGTAGCTTGGTGGGTCTAAGCTCTAATTCCCTCTCTCTTATGAGAGTGGCGGCCTGTGCCCAGCTGTGGGGTGTTAATGGGCTGTAGTGGTGGTTACTTAAATTATGTTATACAATTATATTTTACATGCAAAGAATAAATCCTACTTCACTACTTACATATACAACAAAGTCCCCCTGCCGCTCCGTCTGTCTGAACGCGATAAACTCAAATACTATTAAACTGATTGTCATACGGTTTTCACCAATAGATAGTTATACAAGAACAAGGGCTTATATGTATAACTAGATGATGCCCGCAATTTCGTCCATGTGGATTGTGGCTTTTTGGTTCCCACGGAAACTCTTAATTTTCTTCATCCATCCATCCTTATCATAATCCTAGTGGGTTTTTTTTTTTTTGCAGTTTTTTGCTTTTTATGATGCGCAATAATGGCCAATATAAGTGGAGCAAGCAAAATATCCTACATAGTTAATTATTTTACCCAATTTTTTTCAAGAATTCTGTTTTTTCTAGGTTGAAAACAAGAACGGCAAAACTAAAAAGATAAGACGTAGAAGCAATGAAGAGTTTGAAATCACAAACAGCATATGGAAAATGAAGAAGAAGAAGAAGGATAAACAATTAGAGAATGAAGAATATTCTGAGTTCTTTGTCAAAACTGCTGTTATTGGACAAGGTAATTTTTTTATTGAAAATACAACAACTACAACTGAACAATAAAGGACTGTGTTATAATGTAGAGAGCACAGAGCTTGAAGCTAGGGTATGCATTGTTTGTCAGAATACCTATTTACTGACTGTTATAATGAAAATTAACATTTGGGTAAGCATGCTTTCACGCCTCTATGAACTGCACGCCACTGATAATATCCATATTATTATAAATGCGGAACCTACTACTACTAAACCGATTTTGATGGAATTTCGTACAAAGATAGGTTACATCCCGGGGAAGTACATAGGCTACTTTTTATCCCAGAAAATTGAAGAGTTTCTGCAGGAATCAAAAAACATCAATCCACGTGGACTAAGTTGTGGGAATCTTCTAGTTAGGAATAGTTTGAATATTGCGTTCCTAACCTTATTGCAATAATTGATTTGACCTAGCTTTTTAAAATTTTATTTATTACTTTTATTATTTTCAGGAGGTGATAAGACAACTAGAGTAAGAGAATCTGACTCTGAATTGGAGAGTGAGAGCGAATCAAAAAATACTGTAAAGATGACGGATGAAGAATTATTCGCAGCTTGCGAGGGAAGAACAGCGCATAAGTAAGATTTCATAAAGCACTCCACCACTACAGCCCATTAACATCCCAATGCTGGGCACATGCCTCCACTCTCATAGGAGAGAGGGAATTAGAGCTTACACCCACCACACTGCTCCAATGCTGGTTTTAATGACTATTATCATGTTAGTGATAATAACTGAGACCAACTGCTTCGCGTGTTCTCCGAAATTTAATGAAGAAGAATAACAAAACACTGCTTTTGCTGCCCATGATTGTCAATGAATCAATCAGAATATTTCTTAGGATTTGGTACACTGTACAATAATTGAACGTCGATAAAGTTGATAATTAATTACGGTATCTTAAAACTAAAGTTACGAGGGTTCCAAACGTGGCGTATTTCTTTTTTCATTACCACCATTTCAAAAACCATCTAAAACTATCTAGAGCTAGGGATAGTCATTATCAACCCTTCTTGTCATTTATATAATCCTTTACATTGTAATAAGATTTTACAATAGGTCTGTATTTACATACTGGTTTTTAAAAAAAAATTTTCACTACAAGTTGACTGCTATCTCACCTTATGGTAAGTGATGATGCAGTCTAAGATGGTAGCAGGCTAACCTGTTAGATGTATGGCAGATATATTAAACCCTAGTTGGTTTCTACATAACATCGTACTGGAATGCTAAAGCATTTGCCGGTAGGGTGCTAACGAGCCACGGCTGAAGCGTCCCACTAGACCATGTTTTATATATTAAATGCTTTAGTCTTTAGTCTCGTTATAGCAAGTGAACTATTTCCTTTTCAAAGTTCCATACTGTCAAACACTTAAAGCCATACTGTTTCATTATGTTGACATTGGTGTTTTAGAATTATTATGGATATGTTCTGATATACACTGCGAGCACTGTTCAGTGCTCTTTCTTACTGGGGAGAAATTTGTTCCGTTATGGACTGACAGTATACTGCCGCAGTATCCTAGGGAAATGACGTCATAAATCCCGACCCTACCCTATAATCCTTTGCGAAAATACCCTATAATCCTTTTGGAATGTCAAGGTATGTGACATCAAACTGTCATTTTGAGTAGTATTGCTTTGTGTTAGCTTGGCAGTATGGCCCCAGGTCTACAGTTAGTTGGAAGGGAAATAATTTATTAACACAGTATGTAAAATTATTAATATTATCTTTACAGAGGAGCCCGCCATGGTCTTAGAGCTTTAGGAAAGCTAGCAAGAATAGAACAGCAGGAACAAATTCTTTTGCAACAGATGAAATATAAAGGCTATTCCCATCATGAGAAAATTAAAAAAAATTGTGATACAGATTCAAAAGTTGTTGAAGACACTTTGCACAGCGATGGAGAAATAAATACAATTATTAAAAAGAAAAAGAAGAAGAAAAAGCGATGCAATCGTGCCGTAACAGAAAGTACTGAAATAGTTGCAGTACCTGATGGAGAAAAAGATAATGTTGCCATAAGTGAAAATGAACTAACAACTGGTAGAAAATCTGAAAAATCAAAAAATAAAATTATTGAGTGGGATAGTCAGCCAAGCCCTGAAGAAGAAGGAATAGTAAAAAGCAAGAAAAAGAAACGAAAACTCAATAATAAAGTAGATGAAATAAGTACAAATATGGAAGAAAAGTGACTGTACAAAAATCGTTTTTTTTACCAACTTCCAAAAAAGGAGGAGGTTCTCAATTCGGCGCTTATCTTCTTTTTTGAAATATTTATATTTTATATTTATATATTATAAGTGGTACGTCATCCGTCGACCCACAAACTATTATTGAGGTACGTATTCTAAAATCTAATTGATTCATATAATTTTGTGATTCCTCATGATTCACTAATAATATTAAAATGACGAAACTGGATAACTTATTAGGCATGTGGATTAATGATTTCATATTTTGGTCTAGCTATTATATGACAAAGTTTGATTTCGCGTATCATTTGATTATAGCTACTACTCCTAATTGCTCCCTAATAAATAGTTAGTTAAAATAAAATGGGAAAAATAAAATATGCTTTATTGTACACAATAAAAGAAATAGAATGACAAAATTAATCATGAAGTTATTTTAACTAAAGTTATCATTTACATTTAGCCTCTATATGGAGTAATGTTTTTTTATTTTATTAGTAACTTAACAACTTCAAGATAATTTCGTAAAATATAAAATAATAATTATAAGATTGTATGTTGTATTTGTATTTATATTATCTTTAGTATTTGATTGTATGATGAAAGGGTGTTGCACACGTGTAAATCTTTAAACCAAATCGAACGCATTACGTCATTAGTTGCTGTCTTAAGCAAGGGAGCCTTAGCACTATGTGTGCTCCGTGAACCTTGCTTGGTAAGCTTCCGATGATATTTGATCCGTCTATAGTGGATTTATATAAATTATGTACTTTACGGACTCTTTGCTGTGCACATTGAATGGAGAACTGTGATTGGTTAATGTTGTGAAGCAACTTTACTGAAATCTACTGACAGATCAACAAACGTTAAAATGGCTTTCTTGGTTTCTGCGAAGTGTGATTGTAGTAATTATCTTGTTATTATTAAAATTAAAATATACCCTTTATCAGTTCGAAGTGGTTAACATTTACTTTTGCAGAAAGAGAATTACTTGTAGTCAGAATCAGAAATTATTTATTGCATGATATACAATATTACAAAGGTGATACAGAAAATAAAAAGACAAGTGTATTACGATTACTGTGGCGATTATACTTAAAAATAATAGATGTAAAAAAAAAAAAAAACATGGTATCAATTAATTAGTTTAATAGGCTATCAATTAAGAAAATTCTTGGAATATTGACAATAACTACATATTATCATATCAACTGAACCCATAAAATATACCTATAAATTAAAAATAAATATTAGCTAGGATTTTGAACAACATCAGGAAAGCATCCTATGCTGTAGAATTGTTCTTCAATTGTCTCCAGATTGCTGGGAAACTTCAAAAACTATTGCATTTGCGAACAAAACAAAAGTGAAACTCTTCTCCCTATCCTTGATACGGTAGGTTGGCTTACTAATGAGATCTCCAGTAACTATCTGAAAATATAGGGATGTTAAGTAGATATTCAACATAACTTTATTATTACATAAGTAACATTATAAATACATAAGAGTTTAATAGTTGTTAATTAATTATGTTAGGTAGTAGGTGCATGTTTTAGGTACTTTTTATTTATGATAATTTCATTCATATCTACCTATTGTAACTATTGAAAATAGCATTCAGTAAATTAACTAAATAATAAGATGTAACTAACCTGGAAACTCCTAGATGTATAAAATCTTAAGGCCTACTGGTAACTTTTGAAAGATCTGCATATATTAAGGGCAAAAGTTTCAGAACGATATCTTTACGAAATCTATATCGTCTTTTAAATTCATCAGCACCGTAATAAGTACCTAATCGAAGGGATTTTGGAAGTCTCGTATCACTTTTCTTGTGTTGATTGTTCTTTGTAGGTTTATTCTCTCATCAAGTAATAAGTATCAAATTCTTCTTCGCTGCTGTAAGCCCTTCACGTTTTCGATTTAAAATCGCTGAAAATCAACGAAACAATCATAACCTAATATTCGGTATTAGTTGGGCAAGTTGTAGGAGTACTCGTTCGGGCATTACGAACGAGCCAAATTCAGAAGGAGTACACAAATCACTTTTAATAAAACAACTATTTTTGCGAAAACACAGTTAGAACACACAACAATTACGACACTGTTTAATTAACGTATTGTTATTGTTGTTTGTTATGACAAGAGCAATGGCGGACGTGATTACAGCGCCAATTCGCCGTAGGAAGGTCACTGGCGAGCGGCGGAAATGCGAAACTCGCATCGATTCTTGGTAACTCGAATCTTCCGATGCAAGCCATACTTGATACTATCGTTTTTACCCATGTATGCTTCTTGATTTATTATTTGTCTGTGTGTTGAAATTATAATATTTGATTTATGTGTGTAATAAGGTGTATTATTATGTGCTCATATTATGTAAGAATATATTATAAGATTCTACTGATATAAAAGAATATGAAAACTGAAATCAATACGAAAAATATCAATATACGTATGTAATGTGGTATTAATGCAATAAATAATAATTATAAAATTTAATGAATAATGATAAGTAGCCTACAGTGTATTCGTCGCACAATGATCTCATTGGTCTATGTGTGTCCCTCAAGTGTTATTTATGATTTTATTTCTGGACCTTGTGCGCTCGTTCGCCCGTTCGCTCTGTAAGACATGGTAATGTTTTTGAATACGGATGATATTAATTTAGACAATTAACATTAATCAATTTAATTGAGTTATTCATACACTAAGATTCTTCACCAATAGAGCTATTTTTAAAAATGGACGTTACTTATGCTGAGTGAATTTGAGTGGAGTAAAAAAAAAAAAAAAAAGATTCTAATTTGGAAATAGAGCGAAAAGGCAAAGAAATATTTTGATGTCGTTATTTTACTTTTCGTTGGTTGATTATGGTATGTGTGTGAAATAACTTGTTTAGTCTGTTGTCAAAATGGAATCCGAATTCTCAAGAGTTTATGTAACAATGATATTTATTATAATTCAAACAAAAGAAAAGTAAGTGAATGTGTACATTAAACTGCGGTTTTGTATACCGCCGGATACGGTTAAGTGGGCCGTACCTAAATTGGATACGGTTAAGTGGGCCGTACATGAGTTGGATACGGTTAAGTGGGCCGTACATGAGTTGGATACGGTTAAGTGGGCCGTACATGAGTTGAATACGGTTATGTGGGCCGTGATACGGTTAAGTGGGC
The DNA here is from genome assembly GCA_923060345.2 of Erebia aethiops. NCBI lineage: Eukaryota > Metazoa > Arthropoda > Insecta > Lepidoptera > Nymphalidae > Erebia > Erebia aethiops. The sequence continues at coordinate 5,860,777 of OV281087.1, read as the reverse complement.
CATGATACGGTTAAGTGGGCCGTACATAGGTTGGATACGGTTATGTGGGCCGTACATAGGTTGGATACGGTTATGTGGGCCGTACATAGGTTGGATACGGTTATGTGGGCCGTACATAGGTTAAACAGCGGTTATGTGTGCCATACGTTAAACTTCGGCTATGTGTGCCGTGATTGAATGATTCTGGATTTAGCAACCAAATTAAATAATGAATGATGATGAACTGAATGAAAAATTATTTTTTGTGCACCAAAGGCAAGATATACAAATACAAACCACAACGTTAATTTAATAAATGAAATGCTAGGTACTTACTTGTTATTATATATAGATATTTATATTGTCGAAATCAATTATTGGATAGGACTAGTATAAACCCGCGGCTTCGCTCCCGTTACGATCAATTTTCATACAAATTTCAAACCAATTAAGTAGGGATTGAGTTGCCAAAATTTCTTAGGGGATGACTACGTCATAACAGCTATCGGTACGTTAAACTTCAGCCCGATTTGTCCAGTGGTCTGAGCTGTGCGTTGATAGATCCGTCAGTCAGACAGTCAAATTTTCCTTTTATATGGCATAATTTATATATTCCTTTTATAAAATATTCATGAATTAAAAGAATACTTTACTAAAATTGTTTTTTTTGTTCTACTGCCGCGGACATGGAACGAGCCAATTGTGGACACACACGGCGTATAGAGACTAGTGTTCAAGAATGCGATTTCTGTCACCACCAGATCAGTGTAGCACATAGATGCACCTCTCAGTCTTAAGAACGACTGAAGAGAAAGAAAGAAAGAAATGATTTATTTGTATGAATATGTGAATATGAGATGTTAGTCGAGATCGAGTCCAGCGACCCAAGATTCACATCAGGGGTTCCCATACCTTGGCATGTCCGCACAACCATCGCGGCAGCCTGGACAAGCAACCAATAGCACCGGCAACGAGTTTCACAGAAGGCGACTACAGCACAAGTTAAAGGTAATTGGCTAAGGAAGCACACAAACTGTACTACTGAAGAATGGCATTTACGCCCCAATGGGCTGGATACGCTTGATAACTATTATCAGATACTCGGGTGAGGCGAAGACAGTTGAGAAGATTTAAGTCTCGTTATTGGTTTCGTAAAATATTACGCTATAAAAATAAAAAAAACAATTAATAATAATACCTATGTTAGATCATGCTAGTCAATGTGCATAAATTTTATCAATAATTAATGAATTTATTATGTAAGTTTTGTGAACTTCATGGTATCTGAGACACATTACACCTACACGGCAGCATGTCTTAGATCTAACGACTAAACTGAACGTTTAAATCAAACAATTTTAAATTCATTGGCTAACCATTAGTAGTTAATGTAAGTATGAACGTAGGTATGCAGTTGAGTCAGATACAGTCACTGGGGTATTAGCATTGACTTAGTTGGTAAATCGATGGGTATATTAACAATACCATAAATGCGTCCAAATGTAAAACGGCATAAGTCTTAGCTGGATGGAGACTTCGGGACAGTTGTTACTTAGGAACGTAGATACTTACAACCAACTGATGTCAAATTGTTTAGAAATGAAATAAAGCTAGCAAATATTAAATACAGTCGGCAACAAAATAATATCATGATTCGAGACGAACTTATGCTGCTGTTTTTAAAGAGGGAGACCTGATTATTATAATAGGAAGAAACTAGCTGTTGCCCACGACTTCGTCCGCGTGGATTTTAGGTCTTTTCGAGTCCCGTGGGAACTGGTCTTATTTTTCCAGGATAAATGTCTATAATATATAAAATCGAACAACTGACCGTCAATCTGTCAGTATATTTGAAAATCTCCCTACTGTCTTGTATGTTTTATTTACTTTTGTATATGGAATTTTTTTAACCCATTTTCTGTTCAATTCTGTCAAACATTTTCTTTCATACAAATATTTTTCTGACAATTATAAACACAATAAAAAAAGAATTAGCCAAATAGGTGCAGCCGTTCTGAAGTCATTACATTCAGCGATTGATTTGTATTTATATAGATAAGTAGAATAACAATAGCAAGAAATTGTAATCAAAATTTATAGGGGTCTACAAAATTACTGTTAAAGCTATAGAAAATTAAAAATATCAAATTAGCACTATTTCTGTATAAAAAAAAAAATAATAACCATTTCAGACCGTCGTTGCAACTTGCAGTCTAAGTATAAGGTCGTGTGTGAATAAAGTGGCTTTCCGAATCAAATAATTCAATTGAGTCTTTGGGTGCCGATAATGAAGATTTCACTATCTGTATTGCAACGAAGGTTTCCAATGGTCGATACGTAAATAAAATTGATAGAGTAATTATGGGCTGGCAGTTTGTAGTTGCCTGAAATAAAAACTTATTTATTATTATTTATTTAATTATTTCAGAAAATATATTTGTGGAAGAAACCGAATGTCATGATTTTCTGTTATATTTATTTTTAAGAATATAATGTTTATAATTAATAATACGTAAGAATAGAATCAATATATTTCGATAATTTATTTTCTTATTTTTAAAAGTTCAGTGATTAAGTTCAAAGTTTTTGTAAAACGTAAACTACCTAATTCAAAATTTCTATTACAGTGTAAAGGATTATTTGAATGATAGGATTATGAAGGCATGGGTATGAACTTGTGCCAGCGACTTATTATGTAATTGTCAAAATTATAAATCTAAGTAATTTACGATATTTGTGAGATGGTGATATAAAAAAAGAAAAAAACCGGCTGAGTTTGTTGTGGGCTCTTCTCAGACCAGGGCGCGTTTGGAACCCTCGTAGCTTTAGTTTTAAGATACCGTAACTGATTATCACCATCATGTTGTTAAATATAAAAAGTGTAAAGTGTACCTAATTTGATTAAAATATATGACATACTTTCATACATTTTAATTATTGTGCACCAGGAGGTTGCCCAAAAGTGGATGGCCGAATGTCATGATTTTCTAGTTTTATATTCTGTGATACGACATTCGCAATATATATAAGGCCATAAAAGACTTGAATCCAGGGCCGCAAAATAAAAATGATTAAAAAAGAGGGGATTCTGAGGGCCAATCAGGGCGCTTCCCGCCAATTGATAAAAAAGGCGCGTGTGGTAAAACGGATTATTAGAAGATTGCAGGAGATAGTTAAATTAGGTACTCTAAGAATATTACATTATCGTGAGGAATAAAGTTTTAAAACGAACATTGGATTTTGATTTATCAAACTTGTAACTAAGTTTTAAATAATATTAGTTTGGAGCTTAAAGGTGTAGGATCCCGAAAGGTTTGGAGATTCCACAAAGATACCTAGTAGTAGTAATCGGACTGTTAAAATTCGATGCAAAGCAGAAAAAATTAAATGAATTCAACGAAATCACGCAACCGCAATACCGCATCGCAAAACGAAATAGTGAGCTTTTTTTCTGGTCGGTGATAGTGAGTGACTGGCAGGTGACTGGCCCGATAAGTCTGTGGAAAACTTTTTCAGGTATCAGGCCGTAGAGCATTAGACTATGGTACTCATACATTGCACTCTTCTAACCTTAGTGTGCATTTCAGAGCCACCTATGATGTTTTTAAGGAACGTAGGCTGGAAAGTTCCTCATTTTTGTGCACTTTTTGGGCCTGTTTAGTTTTTGATTTATTTTTCATAGATCATATTACTAGCGTCGCTGTCACCGGGTCAGATGTTTGTCTTTTCTTAATACAGACAAGCTAGAATCCAGAGTCACCAGTTATTTAAAAAAAGTTGTGATGTGTCAAATGTCAATGTCATTCTCAAATCAAAACTCAAAAGTTTTGTAGGTTATTTGTTGTCTATGATCATTATTAATTTCGAAACAAAAGCAAAATTTCTGTAAAAATGTCGAATTCCATCATCAAATTACTCGCTCTGGATAAAGTAGCCACAGTGTTTAATATTATACGCCAAAACGGTGGTATCTTCGGATCGTTGCACAAACTTTACAGGTAAATTAGTGTTTGTTATTATGTAATGTTTTGGTTTTAGTTAAGTTTGATTCAACGTAAAAATAAACATACTAAGTTATTTAATACTAACTAATAGTACATTAGAACGATTCCTTGCTATTCCCATCGTCTCTTTGATCTAAATATTACCTTACTAGACAGATTCATTTATCAGCTGTAATGGTAGGTATATCTTCGAAGTTTTACCAAAATGAAGAACCAAAACGATAAGTATCTAGTGGACTTATCGATTGAGGACGCATCCAGAAAACATCAGAAGACATAGATTAAAGTTAAAATCCACAATTCTAAGGCATTTACACCAATAAAGCTTTGACCTAAAACAGTTTGAAGAAAGCGAGTGAAGTCTTCTCGAATATACTGAAGTGTTTTTGTATTTATATTTTTAGTGACTTGAGTGTTACCTCCCCTGGATTATCTATATATCTATACTTATTAATTAATATTATAAATGCGAAAGTTTGGATGGATGGACGTTTGTTACTCAATCATGCCCCAACTGCTGAACGGATCTGGATGAAATTTGGCACATAGATGGATTATAGTCTGGAATAACACATAGGTCACTTTTAATCCCGGAAAACTAAAAGGTTCCCGCTGGAACCTAAGAACCTCAATCCACACGGACTAAGTCGGGGGTATCAGCTAGCACTAGATGATTATAAATTAATCCATCTGTCCGATCCGCTCTGCCTTTCTGTTGTGATTGAGTAACAAACATCCATCCATCCATCTAAACTTTTGCATTTATAATATTATTAGTAGGTATAGAACTATAGACTAGATTACGCCCGCAACTTTTTCCACATCTATTAAGTTTTTTAATTCCCAAACTCCTACATTTTCCTGGATAAAAATTAGTCTAGTCCTTCCCCGAGATAAAAACTAACCAGATAAAAACTAACCCTGTCCCAAATTTCATTAAAATCGGTTGAACAGATGGGCCCTGAAAGCGTAGCAGACAGACAGATCGACTAATAGACAGACACTTATGCATTTATAATTAGTACTAGCTGACCCGGCGAACTTTGTACCGCCTTAGTATGCAAAATTAAATGAAAAATATACAATATTTCTGAGAGATTTTCTTAATATTTTTTTCCGTAAGAACCTTCTCCTAATAATAACAAATACAACAAAAAAAGAATTATTGAAATCGGTCCAGCCATTCACGCGTGATGCTGTGACCAAGGAAAACGGGTTTCATTTTTATATATATAGATGGAAGTATGGATTATAGAAATGTGGATTCTATTCTAACATTACAGACAAGAAGAACTGAAAGATGGTAAGCTGGTCGGTGAGGATAAGTTTGGCAACAAGTATTACGAGAACCCGAGATACTTCTACAGTAGAAACCGGTGGGTGGAGTACTCTGATAAGTTCAACATGAACTATGATGCTAGCCAGGTGAGTGGGTTCTTTTTTAAATCTTTTATTTAAAGGCCATTTACATTTACGTATGTCAGCCCTATTGTACCCTAATATGCAATAATTATTACAATAACAATACAAAAACATTTTTGACGACCTGCCTGGTGCAGTGTTGAGCGCTGTTGTCTTAACGTGGGAGTCCCGGGTTCGATTCCTAGCAGGGTCACACAAAAGCAATTTGTTTTCTTCTTATTTTATTTTGTTGTTTCATTATTAAGTGTGATTTTGTTCATCAAATTTTGCTACTTATACCTTTTGACCATGAAGAAAAACTTTTATTCAAGTGAAAAATGCTTATGAAATTATATGGGAATTCTTTGATTTTTTAGCAATAAAACGTAACTTATGTCTCTCTGCAGATCTTAATACAATAAAACACATTATTTATATTGTTATTCATTCAAATATTCTCATTATTTCCAGGTCCCCGCTGAGTGGTATGGATGGTTGCATTACAAAACCGATCTCCTACCCCATCAGGTGCATATGTTTAGTAACTGTAAATCATTTAATAGGGATGATGCCTATATCAAAAATAAATTATTTTTAACTGATTATTAAATAGAGGGTCTTCCGAAAGACTTAAAATTTATATCCTTGGTTAGTTTTAAATTTGATAACCATTTTAAAATATAGATAAAATAAAAAAAGTGTGTTGAAATTTGGTGATGTCACAACTGTGAATTTCATACAACTTCCATGAAGTGCGTTTTTAAGTTTGATAAAGAGTTGCTGATTTAATTGAGTTGTCATAATCCCTATTATCTTATTCAAGGCAGGGATGTGTTGACACTTAGCTGTAACAAAAATCTGTAACTTAGCTGTAAGTAAAAGTTATGCACATCATCATCATTTTACCCATCACCGGCTCTCTACTGAGCACGAGTTTCCTATCAGAAGGAAAAGAGTAAGGCCGCAGTCCACCATACTAGCCAAGTGTGCATTAGCAGACATCAGACACAGCATTGAAAACATTATGGAGTACTCTTGCATGCCAGTTTCAGTGATGTTTATAATAATTCATAAAACTAATTTCATAAATCTAGGGCATTTTATTTTTTACAAAACTAAAACTCAGATCTTTTTTTTTTCAAATAGACTTTGATAATGCGTTTTAAATCATTGAGTGAATCTACCACTGGTTCAGAATTCCATTCCTACTGAGAAGAACTAGCAAGAAACTCGGTGGCTGCTCTTTGGAGAAAATTAATTTACAATTACATCAATGTGTAATTACACACACATAAGTAACCGCTGTCCTTAGCAGTCCTGTAGCAAGTCAAATCTATGCTCTTTTATCATTTACATAATCTTCAACGGATAATAATATTTCATAATAAGCTTTTTTCAGGAGCATACTCGAGGCAATAGCATATAACAGTCAATATTTCTCATATTTCAGGACCCAAGCAGACCCAAATACAAATGGATGATGGAACATACAGAAAATCTATCCGGTACAACCGGTCAATATGTGCCGTACAGTACCACCCGCCCTAAAGTAGAACCCTGGATGCCGAAGCCTAAAACGAGCGTTTAAAAAAAACTTGTTTATTTTATCTATAACAGCCATAGACTTTCTAAATTCAACATAGATGAAAAACAGTTCAATGCTCTTTAATAATGGCGATTATTTAAAAAAATATGTACATTGTTTGATATTTTGTTATAATAGCTTAGCTGTAAGTAGAAAATGAAAATAAATCTGTTTTAATTTACTTTTTGGTAATTTTAAATATCTCCACTGATAACAAAGAAACTGCCATACTAATTAATAATCCGTACTTATATTATAAACTATATAGTACTTATAAAAAAAACTTTTCAACATGGTTCTAGAACAAGAAGAGGTCCCCAGGCAATGGTGTAACTCAGACATAATATTACTATACAAAAAAGGTGATCCATTAGATATCGGAAATTACAGACCAATTAGCTTATTAAACAGCATATACAAGTTGTTCGCATCAATCCCGAATAGCCGATTATCACCTACAATAGACGGAAAACAACCCATCGAACAAGCTGGTTTCAGATCTGGTTTCTCAACAATTGATCACATCCATGTATTAGGTCAAGTGATTGAAAAATACACTGAATTTAACCAAATATTGTATACAGCATTTATAGACTACTCAAAAGCATTTGACAGCATAACACACACGTCAATATGGAAAGCACTGGAATCATGCGGCATAAGCCAGAAGTATATTAACATATTAAAACGCATCTACCTGAAAAGTGTAAGCAGAATAAAACTAGACAACTTTGGCGAGTACTTTCCAATTGAAAAAGGGGTCAGACAAGGAGACCCTCTGTCGCCCAAACTATTTATCGCTGTACTGGACCATATATTTCAAAAAGTAGACTGGGAAAACAAAGGCATCCCTATAAGAAACCAGAGACTGAACCATCTAAGATTCGCAGACGATATAATACTTTTCGCCAGAAGCGCACAAGCACTAGAGAAGATGATTTGCGAGTTGGACTTGGAAAGCAGAAAGGTGGGACTGCAAATGAATACTTCCAAAACTAAATTAATGACAAACGGATCTGAAACTCCTATCAGTGTAGAAGGGAAGACGATAGAATACGTGAAAGATTACATATATTTGGGCAAAAAAATGTCATTCAATATAAATAATAATGATGACGAAGTAGATAGAAGAATCCAAATTGCATGGAACAAATTTTGGTCTCAAAAGGAAATCCTAAAAGGAAAATATGAACTGCACCTGAAAAAAACTATTATAGACACCTGCATTCTGCCATGTCTAACTTATGGTAGTCAGACATGGGTGTGTACCGAAAAAGTCAAGAACAAGATTAGAACATGCCAAAGGGCCATGGAGAGGAGTATCCTCAAATTAAGAAGGATTGATAAGGTAAGGTGCACGGTGATCAGGAAAAAGACTAAACTGGCAGACGCACTGGAACAGGTTATGAGATTGAAGTGGAGGTGGGCCGGTCATATTGCAAGATATAGGGACCAAAGGTGGACAATAACTGCTACAAAGTGGAAAGGTCCACAGGGAAAAAGAAGCGTAGGTCGGCCCAAGACAAGGTGGTCTGATGAAATAAAAAAATATGCAGGAGACAATTGGATGCAGGTGGCAAACAACAAAAAAACTTGGCACAAAATGGAGGAGGCTTTTACCCAGGATATGGGACCCATCTGAAGCTAAAATTACTAACCAACTAACACTTACCTTTAAATCTCAATAATGATTACTAACCCAACTAACACAACTAACATAATAACTAAAAATTGTAACAGATGGAGAAAAATAAAGCTTATTATTATTATTACTTATATTATAAACTAGATGACGCCCGAGACTTCGTCCGCGTGGATTAAATTTTTCGATTCCCGCGGGAACTTCTTGATTTTCTGGGATAAAAATCGGGTTTATGTCCTTCTCCGGGATACAACCTATTCCAGTACCAAATTTCATCAAAATCGGTTGAACGGTTGGGCCATGAAAGCGTAGTAGACAGACACACTTTCGCATTTATAATATTAAGTATGGATGCTAAAATGTGTCTGTTGTGTCTGCTATGCTTTCATGGCTTATTCTATTCAACCGATTTTAATGAGGTTTAATAGGGATAGTTCCTATCCCGTCCCTGTCTTACGTCCTTGACAACGCAACTGGATACGATGCGACGCCACAGTATCAAAAGTATATAAGTTATTTTCCATGGAGTCGTATCGCGTCCCATAGCTTTCGTCGTTCATCTAGGACAACGGGATGGAAATTTATGGATGCTGGTTTATACTTTCTACATTTCTTTCAAGTTTAAACAAGGGATCCACGCGACCCAAAAGCGAATGCTAGATAACAATCAGAATGAGTTAATTCATATCAAATTGGGGCCTGATATTTTATTTCTCCGTGCTAAACAGGTTTGGCGCTACGGGTCCTGGCCAGTTGTACTCAAAGTTTTAACTTCACTATTATCGGTTCCAGACCAAGTTATTATGATCCAATTGTCTAAGCACGCGCAGCGCGCTACTAGTGCTACGAAACGAACGACGAAGCACCGCGCGCGCTCTCGCGTCATAGAGGCTCCTCGGAAAGCATGCTGTCCGTGCTACGGAAAAAAAGCGTGCTATGCTTTTGCACTACGTGCTTTATTAACCACCTCTAATAATATATACTATAATAGTGGTTCACCCCGAACTGAGACCATAGAGAAGACTGAGAACTCGCGGTAGGTATCCATAAAATGAATAAACTTGAGCGCCATCTATTGACATGATTGTGAAGTTCTGTTCAAAATACTGAAGCTCATTAAATTCCTTATATTATTTATCTAATTTTAGTATTTGTTGTTCAAGTACAGGATATAATTCAAATAATTGATCAAGTTTCAGGCTCAGCCTTTCAAAAAATTGATAGTTCTGAGGTCAACTTTGGACGTTAGAAAATCTCCACTTTGAAAGCCCCCCATTTCGTCAATTTTAGGGGAAAAATTAAATAATAAATATTTTTGGTTTCTATTCCAAATTATCTTTAAAATTTATTTATCTATTTTATTTTTATCCACTACAAGCTAGCCCTTGACTGCGATCTCACCTGATGGTAAGTGATGATGCAGTCTAAGATGGTAAGTCTAAATGATATACTGCAACCCTATGTAATGCGTTAAAAAATATTTTACTTCGCAATCGCTTCTATGAGAGCCCGGTGAAATAAAGATTTTTCTAACTTTTTAAGCCATATTCGGCTGGAGGCCATCAGTTTACATATTATATTTAAATTTGAAGTAACTACGTTCAGTAATTCAGAAGTTATAAGGCTCTGACAGACGGACGGACTGGCGGACAAGTGCAAATTTACTCAAGTAAACTCAGAGACCTTCGCTTTGCTCGGTCAATTAGGGGTCCACAACCTACGTAGTAACTTACTTGACTTACACGACCTACGTAGTAATTTACTTGACTGCCTCGTTGGTCTAGTGGTTAGCATGTTCGACTGCTTCCGACGAGGTCCCGGGTTCGATTCCTGGGTCGGGCCATAACAAGTATTGGGATTTTTTACTTATAAGAATTTTCAGTATCTACTAGCCCAGAGTAAGGAAGTCGGCGGTGTTTCACCCCCGTGACTCGGAGAGCCGTCTGTCCTGCGCCTGATCTCTTTCCGGTCGTGTTAGATTTTTCGTCCCATCGGGCTATGAGAGTAAAGGAACAGAGAGTGCACCTGTGTATGCGCACACACTTGTGCACTATAATGTCTCCCGCTTAGATGGCTAATCCTCTGGAGATAGGCCGCCGTGGCCGACTGTCGGTCGGCAGGACATTTTTATTTACTAACTTACTAGACGAGATAGGTATGCCATAGGGAGAAATAACAGTCAAGCGAAAAGCTGTCCCATAAAATGAAAATAAATCGTAATTATACATAAATCCTTCAAATAGTTTCCGTAGTTATCTTATCGTTACTACAGATTTTTACGATCCATCAAAGTCACTAAATTAGGCCAACAATAAATGTCTCAATAAAGTTTGAGAAGCTTTGACTCGAAACAACTGCCCATTCTATACGTACTAACGCAGAATGAGCTTTTTGCTCAACCAATAAAGAAAATTCAACCTTATATCTACAATTTAGGATTTATATTGCAATGTGGTATGAATTCAAAATGGCCACACTAGTGCATTTTCATCGTGCGAACGAAATTCAACTCAAACTTAAAGTACTATAGAGCGTAAAGTAAAATGGTGGATAGTAAAGTTGCTAAGAACAAAACTTTTTTTCTCTCAGGTAAAAATATCTTGACTCCATAATATAGCCAGTCGAAACGCGACGCGGGCACCGACGCGTCTCAAATACGTTGTTTATAAACTTAATAAAACTATAAACTGAGTTATAAAGTTTAGTTTATTAGTGTTAGTGAATGAAACTCTAATGTTTAGTGCACATTAGTGAGTTAAGTTAGGCGATTGCTTCGGTACGATGCATTGCAAAGTTCTGAAATAGTTCAAAGTTTGAAAGGATGTTCGAAGTGATCCGAAAACAGGATTTCATGTGACGATATATGGTATGTACTAATCTTAAATTAATCAATTTATACTTAAAAGTTTGTGAAGTAAAAAAAAACGTTAGGAATTTCTAGCGATAAGCTGTCGCCGCTTCCCGTCAAGGATTCAAAAAAAAGTTTGCGTGGGCGGGCAAAAAATAGTGATGGGCGTGTTGCATCGAAAAATATTATCGATGATTTATGGCTTTGTGTTATTCACTGTAGTCCATACTAATATTATAATTGCGAAAGTGTGTTTATTTGTCTGTCTGTCTACGCTTTAATGGCACATCTTTTGAACCGATTTTGATGAAATTTGGTATGGAATTAGGTTTAAACATCCCGGGGAAGGATATACCTAGTTTTTATCCCGGAGAATTAAGTACTTATTTTATGTTTTTGCAATCTATTATCTAAAGTTTGAGTTTAAAAATAGGCCCAAATGTACTGAATGTTCGCCATTCAATAACCTTTACCTGGGTGCTTAGGCTTACTGCATATAATAGAATGTCATTGAATGTTATCAGTGTTTTGGGGCGCGCCTGAAGTGAAACTATTGTTTTTATGGCATGAAGACATTTACCTTGGGACACAAATTAGAACTTTTTACTACCAACGGCACTTGTATAACTAACTTTTTTCACCTTGCCTATTTCGTGTTTTCACTTTTTCATTTCACTTTAGAAATGGGCGATTTTGGAAAATCTTTAGCTGTAACTATCCAAAATATCTTTTATTCGCTTGTAGGAAGTTCTAACTGTCATTGCTTTAAGTAGGTATACCTATTTACTTAGTTTGATAACGATGTCGTTATAATTCTATACTAGCTGATTCCCGCGAATTCGTCCTCGTGGAAAAGTTTTTTGAAATTCCCACTAGAACTCCTTAATTTTCCGAGATAAAAAGTATGCCACTCTCTAGGTCCTTAACTAGGTATACTCACGCAAAAAATCACTTCGATCCGTTTCTCTGTTTCGGCGTGATTGAAGGACAAACAAACACTTTCGGATTTATAATATTAGTTAAGATTTCTCAAATCTAAAGCTAGGAGGGTTGCAAACGTGCCTCTGTTTGGGAAGAAGCCTACAAGTCACATTAAATTAAGCCACCAAATAAGGCTATCAGCTATCACAGGCTTTGGTTTAAAACGGTTCTCCTCTCGGTTCGGATTTCTTGACCTTAAAATCTTATGTAATTGTAATCTGTGCCACAGTCCGTTATTGCAACTTGCAACCTGCCATGCATAATTTGCTAACCGACGAGCAATCGAATCGAATCGAAAAGGTTGAGTTTCATGCTGTTATACCTCTCTTTCTTTAATCTTCCGCGAATAAGCTCGGCCATTTCGGCCTTCAAGCCCTTTTTTTTCTCAAAAGCTACTTTTGTTATGGCTCCCACTTCATCATCAATCACATAGTGGAATAATATATTTTCTTAGCATAAATAAAATCCATATTCATATTTCATATAGTATAATTATAAATGCGAAAGTGTGTCTCTCTGTCTATCTGTTTGTAATGCTTTTACGACGTATCTGTTCAACCAATTTTGACACAATTTGATGCAGGGGTAGGTTTTATCCCGGGGAAGGACAAAGGCTACTTTTTATCTCGGAAAATCATATAGTTCTCTAGTAGGTACCAAATATTATGAAAATAGATGTAAGTGATTACCATGAAAAAATCCTATGTCTATGGTGATTACATATATTGTAATGTTTCCTTGCGATACTTCATAATATAAACTTAAACTCAAGTGCTTTTGACGTCGAGTGAATCTACCACTGATTTGGAATAACATCCAACCGAGAAGAACCAGCAAAAAAATAGGTGGTTGTTCTTTTGAAAAATATTTTGAAAGAATAGGTATTTAGCAATAATATTGCCTTCGCACTGCTCCTCAAATAACTGCAGCTTGGACCGATTACACCTATGAAAAACAATCGAATTCTTACTCTTACATCCTCCTTCAAAACTGAACCGATTTTAATTATTTTTTTCAAGAATAATTTATAAAGGAAGCTATATCGGTATGGTTTTCTTTGTTTGATTATATTCGTCAAATTTATTTGCGGGATGTCTGATGATGGGCCATTTTTTGCAATTATTGAAGGTTCCATGTTCTTAAAATTAGGTATTAATTTATCGAAAAAAAGAAAAACAGGGCATGGATATGGCAGGGATACATATAGATTATATGGTGCAATATTTTCTCTATTGTTATTATCCACGGAGAAAACAGATGAATATGTTTGTATGGAGAAACCGCCGTGCCATTTCGTTATAGGTACAATTATAGTCCAGTCATTTGGTAGTTTTACCTGGAAAGTTTACCAGGAGTTTTAAAAATTGGTGATTCCATAGATTTCGACGTGCCCTTTTCGATTTTTCACTTTGCCACCTCGCGTCTTTGCCGCTCGCGCCGCCATATTGGAAAAATGGCGCCCAAAAACAGTTTTTTGACAATAACTCCTTTCCGACTCATTTTACGATGAAAACAGTTATGTAATAGATTATACTAGAGAAAACTTTCTAGAGTTTATGTACCTACTAACGTTTTTTTTTGTTGAATCAATAGTTTTAGTGTACGCGTGCTGCAAACCAAAACCTAAATTCACCTTAACACGGCTAATTTAGATTAAAGATCTTGTAAAACACACACAATATAACGTTCCAGGTAGCCCCCTTTTTGAGCACCAAATTACTGGACTTGGTGCACAAAAAGTCTTAAAAACTTATGATGCTTGATCGTCTCAGCGTGGGACCAGGTTATACTGTTACTGGCAGCTTGCTTCATGCGTAGTGCGTACCATAAGCTGGCTATTCAATATCACAAATCAGGTTTTTTTTGCCATATGGCGAGCGTTATGGTACTGTGAACGTATCCATCGTATAGAAATAAGCAGTCGTTAATTTAAACATGACTGTCGTGACTCGTGATGGCCTAGTAAGAATATAGGTCTTTAGCAATTCTATAACGCGTATTTTTTAACTAACATTACGTCATAATATAGTTATCTTTTCCATTTATTGAAAGCAATACCACCACTGCCCACTGCTGGGTATAGGCCTCCACTCTCATAGGAGAGAAGGAATTAGAGCTTAGACCCACCACGCTGCTCCAATGTGGCTTGACGGGCTACTATATTACTTATGAACTTAAAGCTAGCTAGGCCTAACTATTCCGCGGGCTCGTACGAAGCGATTTGCTTCCTCGTTTCTAATCCGAACCGCTAGGATATGGATTATGGAATGCTCTTCCGGCTTCCGTTTTCCCATCCTCTTTTAATATAGGTACCTTCAAATTAAGAGTGAATAGTCATATTCTAGGCAAGCGCGCTCCACCTTAGGCTGCATCACCTCTTGCATGCAAGTCTGATTGCAGCCAAGCGCTAGCCTATATATATTAAAAAAAAAAACTACTAACTATATAAATCATGCCCGCGTGAAATGGTGGCAAGAATGCTGGCTGCATTTCCGCGCTGGACAGCCAGGCTGATCCTTTAATTTTTCGCAGTAAAAAGTAGTCTATGTGCTATTCCAGACTATAATTTATCTCTGTGCCAAATTTCATCCAGATCCGAACAGCCGTTCTTGCGTGATTGAGTAATAAACATTCATCCATACATTCATCCATACATTCATCCAAACTTTCGCATTTATAATATTACTAGATGATGCCTGCGACTTCGTCCGCGGGGTACCTATAAGGGTTTTTGATTCCCGCGGGAACTCCAGGTCCTCAACTATAGGTACCCATGCCAAAAATCACGTCGATCCGTTGCTCCGTTGCGGCGTGATTGAAGGGCAAACCAACAAACAAACACACTTTCGCATTTATAATATTAGTATGAATATGATAGATACCTATTACCTAGTTAGATGACATTGTTAGTGAATTTTAGTCGATAAGAAGAGGAAACGAGCTGATCCGTCAATAATCATTAGAAGTTACGAAAGCACAGCGTGTTACTGGCAACGACCGAGCAATTAGTTCCACGCTAACTAACAGGGCTTTGTGCGCTAACTGTGGGAGGAATTCCCGGCTAATCGTCGAGGTTTAAATTGTATCAATCATTACTCGCGACATGTCTGCAGTCTGTAGGGCTAGTATGCGCACGAGTAAAATTATGTCTACCCGTTATCTCTACCAAAGTTAACATAGTTATTAGTTATCTACTTGTCTCGTTGTTTTTTGAAGTGAAAGATTCTTTAGCCGCGTTGAGCACTTTTTGGTAGGGGGTAAACTTGTGGATTCGCGTCGCGCTCCGACATGCTCGCGAACACCGACATGCTCGCGTTGTTACAAAGACAAAAGTTCTTAAATATAAATACACTACATTCGTAACTAAACTTTAATGACTTAGTGTTAAGGTTTATATTTTAATAATTATATTTTTAATTTAAAAAAAAACAAATCTAGCTTTTAACTAGCTTTTAGGAGTATATTCGCTAAATCGCTTCGCGGCACGTTTTTGCCGGTAGGGTGGTAAGCTAGCTACGGCCGAAGTCTCCCACCAGGCCAAACCACACAAAATTCAGAAATTATAAATTCCCAAATTGTCCCTGCCGGGATTGAATCATTGAACGGGGGATCTTTAAGACAACAGCGCTATTTGTTTACAAATCAAATCTCTATATACATATATTGTTTACCGAAGCTAACGTGG
The DNA here is from genome assembly GCA_923060345.2 of Erebia aethiops. Classification (NCBI taxonomy): domain Eukaryota; kingdom Metazoa; phylum Arthropoda; class Insecta; order Lepidoptera; family Nymphalidae; genus Erebia; species Erebia aethiops. Next base: position 5,844,652 of record OV281087.1, on the reverse strand, counting down.
TTACATATACTTGTCTCATTACGTCAACACAGTTACGTTACGTCAACAGTAGAGATAAAAGTAATATTTCTTATCTGTGGTATTTTTCTCTACGAACTCTTACATTATGACTATTTTTTTCTTGTAATATTTACCGCATTTTTTGCATGTAAAAGAAAAATTTGCCGGCAACGACAATATATCTCTCTCTCGTCGCGAGATATCTGGTTGTGCGCATGCTAAGCCTGCGGGTTACAAGCTTTCCTTGCTATTCTAGCGGTCACATGTGGTTCCTTATGGGAATAAACCCTGTAAAAACCGACTAATGTTGTTGCGAATACGAGGATTATCGACAACGATGAAAATATATCGACAGCATCAAATCATACTATATAAATATTATTATAAATGCGAAAGTGTGTTGGTTTGTTGGTTTGTCCTTCAATCACGCCGCAAGGGAGCAAAGGATCGACGTGGTTTTTGGCATAAGTATACTTGAGGACCTGGAGAGTGACATATATGCTACTTTTTATCCCGGAAAATTAAGGAGTTCCCACGGGAATCAAAATAACTAAAACCACGAGGGGTAAAAACGAAGGAATATCAAACAAACGCACAAAAACTAGCAAACCAATAATAAACCTCCAGTTGCCGTGTCAAAGGACAAAATTACATAAAACAGAATATGACGCTAGATAATTATAATACTTATTACAAGCATATCACATAGCTAGTACAATATCAAATATCAACTGATGATATTTCATCGACGTAAACAAAACCCATTGTCTATCGCAAGGGCGTCGAACAAGTCAAGGAATTACGGTAAACTGATTAGAATACAGTCAATGGTTAACTGCGTCTTTATTGGGATACAGTTTGACAAACAATGACTTAACTCATTGTTTGGTCATTAACTTAGCACTTGTTTGAGTCATATCTATTTTACATCAGGCCTAGTTGTGTTGTGACAATACATATCAGTCGATTGCGAATAGACCCAAGTCGGTAACTGGGTGGGTAACCGAATTTGGAGGTTTAAATTTGGTCTTTTCGTTTCCTCCGTGCCTTGGAGCGCACGTTAAGCAGTCGGTCCCGGGTATTATCACTTTCTTCAGATATAAATCGTTATAAAAACCTAAGAGTTTACTCTTTGTCGATTCGTATGCGGAAGGACGTAGGAAGTTGGGAACCCACCGCGTTAATATCCCAAGAAAACTCCTACCATTATTTGATCAATGGAAAGGGGTCACGACCCTCAGTAATGAGAAACACGATTGATTCACCAAAATGAACCAAAACATAGATTTATGATAGATAGCTTGGTAACCGTTGAATTGACTACATCTTCCTTTATTGAAGTTGATCAAATACTGCCTAGTTTTTTTTAATATTGCTAAATAATAATAATGTTCTCCCTACCGAATTTCGGCCAATTTTATTTTGGGATAAAATGCGTCATGCGTATGTACTTATATAAAAATGTTATACAGGTTTCAAAAAAAAAGACAAAGTATTCCACAGTAGTCAATTTATCTTCCAATTGTAGAGTTCAACTGTCATTTTGTAATGTAAACAGACAAAGCGGTATTGTTTTGTCGTAAGAGAAGGGTACTTGAGTGGAAGCGAGGAGTTACGCTAAATTGACCCACGGCCTCATTGCGTGGGATCCGACGCGATTATTGCCTGTTTTGGAATCATAACGATGTCTAAAGCATCAAAACTAGATGCAGTATGCACGTTAGGAAGATTAAACCATTGGATAGAACTATAATGTTCTTTGACGCCAACGCATGGCATACATTTGGCAGTAAGATTTCAAAGTAGAGAAACAAAACTGCATGATGTTATGAACCTACCTTATTAACTATTTCAACGCAAGTCTTAACAAACTTAATCATATTAATATTATAAATGCGAGTGTGTGTTTCTAATAAAAATTGTTAATTAATTAATACATTTGAAAAGAATCTAGGACTTCAATTGTAAACGCAATAGTTAAATTGTCAGTGACATAATTTCGCCAATTGTCGCCGCGTTGCTAATTGACCCGGCTTAAAAGGTCATTGAGACGTTTTATCTCATCATAAGCAACCAGCTAATGCCCACAACTTCCTCTTATTTAGGTAATAAGTTAAAAAGAGAGTTATGTCCACAAAAAAAAGCAATTTGTTCTGTAACTAAGCCACTTCGTTCGATTTACAATTTATGAATGTAGCAATAAACTTGCCGTTCTATGTAAACGCGTAACAAATAAGTAAATTGCCTAATACCAAGTAACTTTGATTTGAGCACATAGAATTTATCGATAAATTTTAAAATTTGTTTCACAGCACTATTATTTTTATCAAGAAACATTGAAATTACGCAATTAGATACTTACAAAAATATTAAGAATCAATTTGAACCATTAGTTACAACTTACAAAGCATATAAATCGGTATTTTAATAGTTTTTTTACGTAAATACGTAACGAATTGAATTGCATAAATGTTTTTATTTATGACCAAAATTATTTAAACTTTTCTTTTTCAAATTTATCGACATACATTTTTATCGATAACACTATAAATTTGTTTCACGTCACTATTACTTACATTGAAGTTAACGATACGTTTATTAAGTAACTACATACTTACCTAGTGTACTATTACTTAGTACTATTACCTATTCCATGCTATTACGTCGCAACTCGCGTACTATATTTGTCGCATCGCTGGTAAAACCACAGAATAGTATCTACCTACCTATTACATAGTGCTAAGTAAAACGCGTTAATATTATTATTATATTTTCAAAAGCATATTATTTATCAATTTTAAAGCTCAAAAGGGCTTGCACCCAGAGTCGTAAAACCAGTTAATAAAAAAATGTATTAAGTATATGAAATAAATAAGTACATACTTATATATCAACTAGATAATTCCCGCGACTCCGTCCGCGTGAATTAAGGCGAGTCACCTCAGCTCAGCGGTGAAAACTGGTTTGCTAGATCAAATTTTTTCGGTATTTACTATTAAATAACGGTCTTACAAAAAATATCCGATACACTTAAAGATATTGTCTAAAGAATGTGCTAATTTGTTACACGATAGGATGTACTTTACTCGATCAAAAAAAATCTTGAAACAGGCTAAATTAAAAGTTTAAAACGAATTTTTTATTAATAAAATTTTCGACTTTGCTCATCATTTTTATATGGATAAATTCCTCTTGAAGTATTAATGAGAACCTGCTAAAATTTATTTCAAACTGAAGTCCTATATCTATTTAATTCAAATTAATCCCAGAACTTGAACGTTTCCAAGCGGTTTCAGAATATACCGCGCTGCCCGCTTCCCCGCCAGTCTCTACGAGAAATGTACCGCGAGACGCGCGGGCGGCACCCCACACCTCACCTCCTAAAATCTTGCAGGTGACTCGCCTTAAGGATTTTTGGTTCCCGCGGCAACTCCTTAATTTTCCGGGATAAAAAGTAGCCTATCTGCTATTCCAGACAATAATCTACCTCTGTGCCAAATTTCATCCAGATCGGTTCAGCAGTTCGAGAGTGATTGAGTAACAAACATCCATCGATACATCCATACATCCAAATTCCAAATTCCAAACTTTCGCATTTATAATATTTACTAGCGAATGCCCGCGACTTCGTCCGCATGGTTTGAAGTTTTTTGGTTCTCGCGGGAACTCTTTAATTTTCCGGGATAAAAAGTAGCCTATGTGCTATTCCAGACTATAATCTATTTTTTTGCCAAATTTCATCCAGATCCGTTCAGCTGTTGGGCCGTGATTGAGTAACAAACATCCATGCATCCTTACATCCATACATCCAAACTTTCGCATTTATAATATTAGTATAGATTTGAAGTATACAAATAAATATAGATTACTTTAAATATCAATTAATAATAATAAATCGAAGATGTACTTACACAGTTTTAGATCCTATTTATGAGTCAATGACCAATGACCTAATCCATCGATTATTCAGTAGGTATTCGCGCTCGCATAATCGATTGTATTAATTAATTTCATGTACCGTTATTGGTGTGATCGTGTTGCACAGATAGGCTCAGGGGCCATACTGCCAACGCTATATACTACTATAAACTAATATTCACAATGGCAGTTTGTTGTCACGTAGGTACCTTGATGTTCCTTTTACCATTGAAAATGGTTAACAGATGCAAATCGCCTGAGACGTATTTTTGGACATAGCTCCGAGGATTTTGCGAGGATCGAGATGGGAATAGTGCCTACCAAAAGTTGAGGAATTTATCGAGACACGTGTGAGCGTTTGAATTTTGAAAATCGGCTGGTAACTTTTTTTGAAATTTTGAAAAATGTTTTTACATTTTTCAAAATTCCAAGGCGGGTTTTTGGGGGGTGTTCCGTGTTTGTTTACTAAATTGTAAATATTTCGGAAAAAAACCGACTTAAGAAAAATAAAAAAAAAGCCTCCTAGGGTTATTACTTAGTTAAGCTACAAAATAGCGAAAAATAATTGAAAATCTGTTGATAATTATTGTGACCTAGGTCTGGTCCCTTCAGATTTGGAATCGTAGAAAAACGAGTGCGAAATCTGTGATGATTTTTATTTCTAGGCTTACGATTGACCACAATCATACCTGATGGGAAGTGATGATGCGGCCTAAGATCCGTGACTTATCAAAGCTTTTTTTTTTTTTTTTTTTTTATTGCGTGATAGGCTTGCGCTTGACGACAATCATGCTTAGTGCAAAGCAATGATGAGGTCTAGGTTGGAACGCGCTTGCCTAGAAGATGCCTATTCACTCTTGCCTTGAAGGTACTTAAGTTAACTAACAAAGCTACTTAAGCTTAAGTTACTTAAGCTTAGTGCTGTTACTGTACCATTGGATGTTAATTAATACAGGAAAATTTCGTAGGCTGTGCACAGTTAATTATGCCCGCCGCATTATTAGATATGCCAAGAAAACTCCTACCTTTTTTTTGATTGAGTAAAAAAAGTATTTGATTGAAGTAACGACCATCAACAATGAGATTATTACAAGTTTCGCAGTAGCCATATCAAGAGATCTCCCACGGTGGTAAACAAAAAGTAGTAATAACTCGTTGACAGAGCAGCGCGGGTCAACGACCGCTGTCAGTCAATCGCGGAAGATGCGTGCTTGTAACGAAAACAACGGATTACTTGTTTGACAAATTTATCTGACCCGGTGACAGCGTCGCTAGTGTATATTAAAAATAAAATACAAACAAAAACTAAACAGGCATAAAAATTAGTTCCAATTTTGGCCACCGGGCCAGATAAGCTTGTTGGAATAAAAATTAGTTCCATAGTTCCAATTTTGGCCACCGGGCCAGATTTAAAGTTTGTTGGAATAAAAATTAGTTCCAATTTTGGCCACCGGGTCAGATAAGTTTGTTGACGATATTTTGTGTAAAAATAAGAGAAAGAAAAGAATAAGAAAAAAAAAATTCTATTTACTGATATTATAAATGCGAAAGTTTGGATGGATGTTTGTAACTCTATAGCGCCAGAACGGCTGAACAGATCTGGTAAAAATTTGGCATAGAGATAGGTTATGGTCTGGAATAACACATAGGCTACTTTTTATCCCGGAAAATTAAAGAGTTCCCGCGGAAACTGAAAAACCTCAATCCACGCGGACTAAGTCGCAGGCATTAGCTAGTATTAATTATATTAATTATTGTCATAGTCAACATCCCAGTTGTATTATTTGGTTGTACGATACAGCTTAATACAGCTGTTTATTTGGTAACTGAACAAGCTTAACAGCTGTGTATTTGCTTAATGAACGCGAATTTCACAGATGTTTTTATATTAAAAGGGTGTAATTAGCAAAGGGAAAGGCAGCAATAACGGACCGTGCCCGTGCGCCGCCATTTTGAGATTTTGCGTTGAGTGTTGACAGCTGACCGGAAAGAGGCGGTCAGCTGAGTTTGTATGTATTTGTTTTTTCAAATACAAGGTCCTGTGAAGCTGCAAGAGATTAAATAAATAAAATAGGGTTGATTAATAATAATATAACCGCCTCATTGGTGTAGTGAATAGCATGTTCGACTGCGGCCGACGAGGTCCCGGGTACAAGTCCCGGGTCGGGCCATAATTAAGTATTGGGTTTTTCTGACTAGAAAATCTCAGTACTAGTCCAGAGTTAGGAAATTGGCGGTGTTTCGTAACCGTGCCTTGGAGAGCACGTTAAGCCGTCGGTCCCGGTTATTATCACTAACATGATAATAGTCGTTAAAGCCCGCCAACTCGCATTGGAGCAGCCGCAGTGGAGGCCTGTGCTCAGCAGTGGGACGTTAATGGGCTGTAGGTGTGATCAATATAAATCAATCAATAAAACAATTATTTATCGAATAAGTTTCATATTTGGAATTTTAAAAATACGTTTGTAGCGTGCGGAGGTCCCGGGTTCGATCCCCGGCAGGGTCAATGCGGGAATTTATAATTTCTGGATTTTCCCTGGTCTGGCCTGGAGGCTTCGGACGGGGCTAGTTACCAGTTTACCACCCTACCGGCAAAGACGTGCCGCCAAGCGATTTAACGTTCCGGTACGATGCCGTGTAGAAACCGAATAGGGGTATGGGTTTAATATAACTGCCATGCCCCTAACAGGTTAGCCCGCTACCATCTTAGACTGCACCATTACTTACCATCAGGTTAGATCGCAGTCAAGGGCTAACTTGTAGAGGATAAAAAAAAAATACCAAAAAAAAACGTTTGTAGCGTTAGTTGAGTCTGCAGCGTTAGTGTTGAGTCTCTAAGAAATAAATCGATATCGATATTTTTAGAGGGAAGCGTTCGAATTTTGAGAATGTTGTTGTTTGTTTCAGAAGGCGCGAGATGTCGCTAGCGGACGTGCGCTCGGCGCGCAGCTCGCCCGCGCCCGACGCCTGCCCCGACTGTGACACCGGCGCTTCCGTTACTTCCGACTTACATAAAGTTAGTATAATTTTATTAGTTACCTGTGTTATTTCTTACAGCGATCAAATCAGAAATGAGGAGAAAGAAAGAAAGAAAACACATTTATTCACAAACAGACATACATCTGTCATAATATGTCTGGAGGAGATACGTATATAATATATGTTTAACATAATGGCAGAAAGTATTGTTAAAATCTAATAATACAAATACAAATGATTTTTTTCTAGCTGATGCCCGCGTGGATAGAGATATTTCGTTCCCGCGGGAACTCTTTAATTTTCCGGGATAAAAGTAGCCTATGTGTTGTTCTAATCTATCTCTGTGCCAAACACCCAAATCCGTTCAGCCATTCTGGCGTGATTGAGTAACAAACATCCATCCATCCATCCAAACAAGCAAAATAAAAATAAATAAATCTATTTTTTCAGTATCAAGTAGCATGCACATGCAAGCCGTCGACCGCGCAGTACGCATGCGCGGAGGAGCCCGGCCCCCCACCACCGGCCAAGACGGACACCCCCCCTGCGCTACCACCGCGACCCCCCACCAGCGTGCTCGCCGCTACCAATAGAAGGAACAATGGTAAGCCTCAGTTAAAAATTTGGCAGTCATATAGACTGTCGATAGAAGTGAAAACTAATTCAATTTTACTTGTAAAGATATTATTATGAACCTTAAAAATAAGGAATTAAAATTTAATAACGAATGTAGTATATTTATATTTAAAACCTGTTGTCTTCGTAACAACGCGAGGTGTCGGTCACGGTGTCGGTCACGGGTTTCCACAATTTTTATCCCCTACCAAAAAGTGCTCAACGCGGCTAAAAAAGTTTTCACTTCAAAAATAAATAACTTTAATGCCTGCTTCTAGGCTTAGTAAAACTAGCATTTCATTTGTTGGAAACAGTGTCCGCTTCTATAATAAGCTCCCAGAAGACAAGTTGAAGATGTTTCTGAATAAGTTCAAAGTAAAACGTAAACTGAATGAAAAATCCTATTACTTATATGTAAAGGATTACTTAAATGACAAGGAAGCTTGGCAATAATTTGTTCTAATGGCTCTGAAAGTTCCTTAGATGATTTGTGAGATGCTGATAATTTAAAATCCCGGCTGAAATTGTTGTGGGCTCTTCTCTGACCAGGGCGTGTTTGGAACCCTCGTAGCTTTAGTTTTAAGATACCGTAACTGATTATCATTTATCACCATGTTTTATAAGTAATTGGACGGCTTGCAACACCTCAAAGAACTAAGCTTGTGTTAGGATTCCGGGCCTTTCAGAATACTATTTATAAGCATTTGCTTTCATCCAATCCATTAAACCATCTAAATCTTTCCAGTTCTTAAAACCTTAATATCCATAAAAGATGAAAAAAAAACTAGTTTTCTATTATTATCTTTTAGGGGATCTCTACGCCATGCGGTATCAAATAACACAGATGGACTTTTGTGCTTGCGTCAATGACATCATGAATTTATGACTTCCGGTCATTATACCAACTAGCCGGTCAATAGAACGACTAGGTATAACGACATTGCAAAAAAAATGTGATTGATGGAGTTCAGACTACTTAAGAAGATATATATATATATTTTTTTATTCACTACAAGTTAGCCCTTGACTACGGTTTCTACACAGCATCGTACCGGAACGGTTTTAATGTAACTGTCATGCCCCTAACAGGTTAGCCCGCTGCCATCTTAGACTACATCATCACTTAGGTACCATCAGTTGAGAGATCGCAGTCAAGGGCTAACTTGTAATGGATAAAAAAAGTCTAACCTTCATTATATGTTTTTATAGAACTTCAATTTTCACCTAACCTACAGAAAAAAAAACAGCCTGTAAACAAAACAGATCTAATAATAAGATTCCCACGACATTGGTGTATCGAGAATGGAATCTTATTGAAAAATATCTCAACTTTTTGACAATAGCCAATTCTGTCCTAACTCCTACCTGTTTATTTGTGTCGCTTCAATGAATTTTTACCTGCTATGTACATACATAAAGTTCAAGAATATATTCAAAGAACTTTCTTATTTTCAAAACCATTCTTATTTTTTTCAAAAAAGGTTAAACCATGCAAAAGTTTTTGCTTACGGTGTCTATAATATCTATGAATTAATAGATTTTCGGGCAGCAAGATTTTTTGTTGCTTGTGGATAATGTATTGAATTTTTACATATTGATTTATCGATATTTTAAAGGAAAATTTAGCAACACTAGTTGAAATGCTGCATTTAAATGGCTATTTTTTTTTCAACCAACATAAACATGGCATAAAATACAAAATATCTTTGAGTACATATAATAAGTCTCTAGCTGTCCCTTATTGAATTTAGGAATTCCTCCTTTTACCGATTTTTAAAAAAATATTAGCTCGTAGCTCGTAGTTTTAAGATACCGTAACTGATTATCGCCATCATGTTTTATAAGTTATTGGACGTCATTATGTATACAGTGTACCTAATTGAATAAATATTGATTAATTTATAATTATAAATGCGAAAGTTTGGATGGATGGATGTATGGAGGGATGGATGATAGTTACTCAATTACGCCAGAACAGATGAACGGATCTGTATAAAATTTGACATAGAGATAGATTATAGTCTGGATTAGCACATAGGCTACTTTTTAAGAGTTCTCGCAGCAAAAAACCTCAAAGCACTACTGAAATAACTTTTTGAAATCCCACTTCTTATAAAAAAATATTAGTAAAAAAACACCCATTCAATAACACCTCTGTCGAGTAATACAAAGCTTTTTGTATCAGATTCCATTAGACTAAGCACCTACCGTCTACATACTCATATATCACATCAAAATCGTACAACGATGAAAATACGACGTTATAAGCACACGTAGAATAGTAAAAACACAAAATCCATAAACATAAATTCCTCTCAAAGACCCTTTCTACCTGTACACCATAAAGAACCTACGGATTCTGCGCAAATCGCTGCGTTTCCCTTTGTAATTCATAACCTAGTTTGCCATCGGAATTGCATCTAATATGTAGCCAAATAAAAATGTCTTTGTCCTTAAAATACAAGTTTTACTGTTAAAATTGTTATAAAATTACGTGTTTCATTCAGTTATGTGTGGTTATTCTAAAATTTAAGTGTATTTAATACAAAAATCTTGTTTTGAGAGGGAAATTACGATAAGTAACAAAAATTTTATGTTTAAAAAATAAACGTTAGTGAATACGTTTTAAATATTTGTTTTAAAAAAAGGTGTTTTATGTTATCAAGTTGTGAAACGTAAACATTGTTGTTTTAAAAGGGTCATTGTTCTCGCTGTTTGGTTGTAAATATCGATCTTATAGAAATGGCGCGCATTTCAAATGTTTTCGTAACTCTTCAAATATGATTTTAAAAATATGTGTATGATAAATCATATTTTACAAATTACACATACTCTAGTAACTGTAAATAAATAATATGAAAGTAATGTTAATTTAAAAAAAAAAAATTATAGTGGTATTAGTTAAAGTTATATCAGTTAAAATTATATTCGGCAAAATATCGATATGCAATCAAGTGACATGATGCAAGTGCTACAATATCAAGTATCGACACCGCAATCGACTATCGCAGCTGACGTTGGACAACACTATGTCCCGCCGCCACCGTATTTTGGTAATGTTTCAAATTCGAATTTTAAACTTTATAATATTTTTTTCAATACACTTGCTCGAAAAGTAAGTATTTACTGCTCTCGTGCTTTTTTTTAGCTTTTTTTTAATTTTTCTCCACTTTACTTCTAAATGAAAAGTTTTCTTGCAAGAAGGATATTAATGATATTGATTTTGTAATAATTTGTATGTAGAAAACCTAAAAAATAACAGCATAGATATCGATTGGTGAAATAAAAAAAATCGATTTAATATAAGTAATTAAAATTGTTTTATGTTCTATAATTCAAAAGAGTAGTAAAGGATGAATAGTCCAGGCTAGCAGTTAAGAGCTAGAGCCTAGACTCTAGAGCCATGAAGCCACTTAAAAAAAACGCAATTACAACAACGCGCCTTTAGTTTATCTTAATCTGTGCGCTTTATTTTTAAGTTTCATTGAGTTTTTCATATAAATTATTAATTAATATGAGTGGTAGCAATAAAATTAAATCAACAATCAGGTATTTTAGATGTAAGAAAAAATTCGCGCTATTAATAGCCGCCAAAAATCTCGAAACAAGACTGTATGGTCGTGAGAAACCATTTTCTAGTGAAAACGTAGTACCTATACCTACTCGAATTTTATTTTTAAGTTTTCTCAAGTTTTTTCAATATTGAAAAATATTGTGTGATACACGGGCGCTATGTACTTACTGCTCTGATATCACAAACTACTAATATTTATTTGATTTTTGTCCTAGGAAAAACGCGTTTCAATACTGGTTTAAATTTAAGTTTATTTAAAAAAAAAACGTTTTTTGATAAGGATAAGCAAGTAAAATGTTTGGTATACTAGTTGTTTGATTAGGCAGAAGTGAAACTTCAGATGTAGCCTACGAGAGACTGAGACAAATACAACTTGTATTCTATCTCATTCTCTTGCAGGCTAAATTGAATATGTTTGTCTTGTTTTAGTGTCGCTTTTTCGTTTCATCGAATTTTTAAGTCACAACGATTCTAAAGAAGTTTCACTTCAAAAATCTTAACGTATTTAACCATCACGGTTATTTTTTATTGTATTTAATAAGTGTGGGACTCTCTATAAGAGATGTGCGAACAGCCCCAATTAACAGAAAACAAACGCAAAATTAATTAGCTTCGCGAAAGTGTGGGAACATGTTTTTGGTAGGCAGGCACCTTTGACATTTATTGTTTTCTTGCTGCAGTCGATTTCGAATATCTTTCGAAAACTTTACTGTCAAATTAAAAAGTAAATTAACGCCAACGGGGTAAAATAGTAAAATACCGTGTCGTGCCGAGTAAGGTCGGCCAGACACGGACAGCTTGAAGCAGTCAGGATGAACTGCTTCAAGCTGCGACTGCATAGTGAACTACAGTCTTCTACGTACACACAAACATGGAACCGCTCGAGCAGTTGCGACTGCTTCGGGCAGTTGGCAGCAGTTAATGGTAGCTTCGAGCTGTTGACTATGACTCCAAGAGCGATCCGTGTATGTTGATAACTGGCTAACTGCTCGAGCAGCCAAGACATTGTCCTACGTAACCTGCTCCCCGATTGTGTAAGGTAATCGTAATCGTACCTACCTAATCTTTTGTCAAACGGATAATTCGACCTGTTTGAGGAGTTCACAGATGCCTGCACGTCAAAAAGCATGTGTGAACTCCTTAAACAGTTCGAGTAATACGTTTTAAGCTGTCAAATTATTACGATTTGATTAGACAATTGGACCTCTGTTGTCCTAGGTGAGCGACGAAAGCTCGGCGTGATATGACTCAATAGAAAATGACAAACTTATCGACACTGCATCATATAGGTAGGCTACGTGAAAGTCAGCTACTGGTTGATATTTTCGTAACGTGTCGCGTTTGTCACGTTTTTTCGCTCACGTAGGACAAAAACTTGATACGAGATGATGCGACTTGAAAGTAACAAACAGTAGCTGACCCTTCACGCGGTCTATTTTGTCACGTAAATAAGTTTGTCTTTTTCTAAAGAGTCGTATCACGTCGCGTTGATTTCGTCGCTCACGTAAGATGATAAATGCGTAAGTTATGGTATAAATGGGTAAGATTATAAATATGTATATTTACGACTGCCGATCTTATTACGTCGTATGAGCTGCCTCGTTGGTCTACTCACTAGACAACTAGACTCCCGCTAGATCCTGGGTTTGAGTCCCGGGTCATAATTAAGTGTTGGGTTTTTCTGACTAGAAATTCTCAGTACTAGCCCGGAGTTAGGAAGTTAGTTAGTCTCGGAGAGCACGTTAAGCCGTCGGTCCCGTTTATTATCATTAACATGATAATAGTCGTCAAAGCCCGCCAACTCGCATTGGAGCAGCGTGCGGGGCTAAGCTCTAATTCCCTCTCTCCTATGAGAGTAAAGGCCTGTGCTCAGCTGTGGGACGTGACTGGGCCGTAGTGGACTATTTTAGTCAGTGTAGAATCATTCCATTCCAGCTTCAGTGGGCTGCAGCGGCAACGAGACGTCTTGCCGGCGCCGCAAATACGCCTGGTGGTGCTGCGGCTGTGGAGCCCTATCCGCCGCGTTGGGGGGCCTTCTCGCCGCGCAGCACATACTGCTGCGGGCTTACACCGCCTCGCCGCACCATCTGGAGACTGTGCCGGCCGCTGTGCCGGCTGCCATGGTGAGTGAAGTTCCCACTGTGATAACTAGATGGCGCCTAACGAATCTACGAAGATTCTCCCTCTCTCTGCTTCGGATTCATTGCTGAGGTGAGTACCCTCATTGCTGAGGGTCGTGAGTCGTGACCCCTTTCCATTAATCAAATAAGGGTACGAGTTTTCCTGGCATAATAATGCGGTGGGTTCCCACGTCCTACGAATCGACTAAGTCAAAGGATCTTCTCCGTTTGGCCCGTGAGGGCCAAGAGGGGGTACGGGCCTCGAGGCTGGGCCTCCTTACCCGGGCGGGGCGCGGGGCAACTCTGTGCCCCGGTGAATTGCTTTGAGGCGAGTCGAAACTCGGCCAGGGCCTGCCTTGTAGGCTACAGGCCCCTAGGTCGGGTGTCATATCCGGAGTTGGGTCTGCACTGCGGGTGACGTCATCACCTGCAGGACCCATGTCTCGTCCAGGTGTCTCGGCGCTGCGGGCAATGGGGAGCAATCCGGTGGACTCTGCGTCGCAGGCGATAAGGTCGCCGCTGCGCGCAGAGTCGGTGTCATATCCGGTCGACTAAGATTAACTATTATATCGACACCTTGGGTTAGAAAGGTCGTATAAACCATTTTACCGAAAATGAGTTATGAATGCAGTCTTATTCAGAATTTTCTGCTCTATCGATTGCTCTATGTGACGCTTTCAAATGCGCAAAAAAATGGTTTTTACGGCCCAGATAATTTCAACGTCTAAACAGAGTTTTCGTTGGAATTTATGATGTAAGAACCAAAAAAATATTATTGCTATGACCATTTGGAGTAATACCATATTTTTTTATAAGTTCAGGTGGTAAAAGACAGTAGATTTTAGTCAAGTATGGTGTGCTGGTTGTAAAAACCAAAGTTCAGTACGATTTCGATTTACAGCCCTTTACAACTCCATAGTTAGTACAATTTAGTTTTTACACCCTGAACTTAAGTAGATCAAGTGACGGTAAAGTATAAATTACACCCATCCGGAACACATTCGTGAAGTGCAAATTTGCTTTTACACCCTTAAACATTTTTTTACAAATAAATTGAAAAACTACGTTAGGAACCAAATGCCGCGCCGAGAGGCGCCGATGATAGCAAAAATAGTCATCGTCGGTGACTCGTCATCTAGTAATTTCAAATAGGGGAACCATACCAAATCCGTATTTGAATTTAGTTACCTCATAAATCTTTACAAGACTGCCTTATAGATACAGACGAAGACGATGAAGATGACCAAGATGAAAATTAATATAATATATAAAGTACCGTCAGTTTTATATTTTTGTTAGAAATTATAAGATGATGCTCCGAGCGACTTTATTGATGATTACTGAAAACGTAAAAAAATATGTGAATTAGTTATTCAATTGCCGTAATAAAACACGAACGTATTTTTGGTTATAATTACTGCCACTGTATCGTATCATTAATGTTGTGTTAACGTTTTCTGGAATAAAAACAACACGATTAAACAAAAAAAATAGTAGATTGTTCATCAAGGGACTTAAATGAGCCATTTCATGCTCGGGATGCTATAAAAACGAGTAGAATGTCTTTTAGTCCCGTGGTAAACACTCTACTTTTCACTTCGATTGCGAGAAAATAAAATAAATAACAATTTTTAATTATTTCCATGCCTTTCTGTTATATTTTCATATTAGGAGTAAGATCTTTATTTTTAATTGATGATATTAACAAATAAATAGTCAAATTCACTTTACAGGCCTTCACCTTGTATTATGTATTGTGTTTATAATCCATAAAACATCCAATGTAATAATTAACAACAAAAAAATCTATGATTTTGCGGCAAACTGCAATACCAACTTTATTTTTCTCCGTATCGTTATCAAGAAGGAATTTAAAAAAAGCAGTAGTTCCATAGACATAGATCACTAATACTAATAATAATATAATAATGATAGGATAATGATAGGATAATGGTAGGATACGATGGGTAACATTGACATTCAACTAAGATTTTTTGGCTGTTGATAGACTAAATATTTTGGATAACCGAATGAGGATATCACGCATACCGTAAAGAGGATAGTACGGCAATTATTTAAAAAAAAAACTTTAATCCCTAGACCCTAAATGCTAACTTTAGTCCGCCTACGCTAAGCTATAATGACACCTTTTTAGAGCAACAGAAACAGAAAGTTTTTTTTTTACGCCACTACAATTTAGCCCTTGACTGCAATCACACCTGATGGTAAGTGATGATGCAGCCTAAGATGATAGCGGGCTAACCTCTTAGGGGTACGGCAGTATTAAACCCATACCCCTAATCAGTTTCTACACGGCATCGTACCGGAACGCTGAATCGCTTGGCGGTACGTCTTTGCCTACCGGCAAAGACGTACCGCCACCCTACCGGCCGGCTAGTTACCACCCGGTAGGGTGGTAACATGGTAGCGGGCTAACCTGTTAGGGGCATGGCAGTTATATTAAACCCACACCCCTTCGGTTTCTACAAGGCATCGTATACCGGAACGCTAAATCGCTTGGCGGCACGTCTTTGCCGGTAGGGTGGTAACTAGCCACGGCCGAAACCTCCCACCAGACCAGACCAGAGAAAATTCAGAAATTATAAAATCCCAAATTGACCCTGCCGGGAATCTAACCAGGGAACTCCCACCAGATCTTTATTTGGTATGCATGTCACCGTAAGATTGTAAAAACCGTTAGATTATAATATAACGTTTTTTATCTCGATAGATTATAAACTTTCGACAGATTGTGAACCGTAACATACTGCTTACAATTTAACGCGTTATTTTTCGGTAAATTCTAATATATTAGGTATATTAACCCGATAGAACCTAAGTGCCCGGCCTGCGGTCGGTCACTACCTGATTATTCATGTCAAACCCTAACCTAACCTATAGTTCGCGTGCGAATTGAATGCAGACTAAATGTATGGTGACACTTACATTTACTCTGCATTCAACTCGCGCGCGATCTGTACAAGAAAGAGACAAGAAAACGTAAAAACAATAAATATTTCATAAATTAATACTCAGAACATCGAACGGTTCACAATCTTACGACAGTTTATAATCTAGCGGGATAGAAACCGTTAGATTATAATCTAACGGATTTTACAATCTTACGGTGACATGCACATTTCACGGTTGTATAAAATAAATTAAAAAAAAACACTTAAAAAGAACAATGTGCTATCCCAAAGTATAAAGTGGAGTGGATGTTTTAGTAAATTCATCATATAAACAAAAAAACTATATTTGATTTATTAACTGATTAAAATTGTAATTAATTCACACGAAGGTACTAATAAGTACAGTGGGGCATTTAGGTATATGGTTTTTGTTACCCATGTTTATAGTAAGGTATGTAATATTACTATAAAATTATCATGGTTACGTCTCCCAACATTCGAAAGGTATTGATTTTACGACTTTCTTTATTTTATGTTAGTGGTTATAAGCTCAATAACAACGACTTACATCTAGTTACGACTCATTACAATGTAACATCTCAAATAATTATGCGGTGTATAAAACATGTTTAAAAAAACATAGGTCGTAAATCCACGCTATCTTGTAAACTAAGAGACTGACAATAAAATAAGGGTTTCCATTGCAAAGAACATACAAAATTAACCAATCTCACTTAATAGGGTCAATATACATATAAGAACAAAAAAGTTATTAGCCAAAATGTTTTTAAAATTTTGTTTTTTGCTCGTCCTGAAAAGTAGGGTTTTGGCTTTTACGACCTTTCTACCCCAAGGTAGCGATATTTAGGTTCCGACTGCGATAACTAGATGGCGCTTATCGAAGTTACGAAGATTCTAATTACCTACCGATTTGGATAGAAGCAGGCGTTACTTTATTATGTAACCACTACAAGTTAGCCCTTGACTGCGGATCTCGCATCAAGGACCTAAAGAAGTGGCACAATAGAAAACACGGAGAGATAGACCGATGGCTGACGCAGGCGTTGAGCGGTCACGGGGTGTTCAACACATACCTCTTCGCAATTGGAAAAGCGCCAACAGAAAACTGTTACTTCTGCGGAGAGGAAGACACCCCGAGACACGCAATCTTTGATTGCTCCGGCTGCGCAGACTTAAGAACAGAGGCGCAAGGAACGAGCGACGCCGTGAACGCACAGAATCTTATTACAAGGATGCTGTCGAGCGAGGAAGCATGGCAACGTTATGGGCGAATGCTAAGGGCAATAATGATGCGGAGAGAACAGAAGGAAAAAGAAGAAAAGAAGAAGACAAATTAAGAACAGAGGGTCAGCACGAAGTAATGCTAAGTAGTTCCGTGCTGACCTGGAAGACGGGGGGAGGTTGTTTTAGTCCGTGCAAGTCGGACATGCCCTGCCGACAGGCAGAAGTCCGAAGGGATTTTTTCATCCCCCCGAAGAGAAAAAAAAAAAAAAAAGCCCTTGACTGCGATCTCACCTGTTGGTAAGTGATGATGCAGTCTAAGATGGTAGCGGGATAACCTGTTATGGCAGTTATGTTAAACAGTAAAACTCATACCCCTATTCGATTTACACCGCCTCGCCGAACCATAGAGTCTGTGCCCGCCGCTATGGTGAATGAGGTTCCCACTGCGTTAACTAGATGGCGCTTATCGAATCTACGAAGATTCTAATTATATCTGTCTGTCACCGTAAAATTAACCGTAAAAACCGTTTGATTTTAATCTAACGGTTTCTATCTTGCGAGATTGTGAACTGTCGAAAGATTGTGAACTGTTCAATGTTCTGAGTATTTTTTTTTTAAATATTTATTGTATTTACTCCATAGACGCATATGTATATAATAATTGTATATATGATATTATTTTTGTTACAGTTGGTACTAACAGGGGTATGCATCATGAGCCTCGCTCGACGTCGGAACAGATACAGCTATATGGTAAGAAAAGTATGTAGCAAAACATAGTATACTAGGCATGTATCCCTTCCCCTGTTATACTAATTATTTCGGCCTGTCTCAATAGACTCACTATTATCTATATTAATAATATAAATGCAAAAGTTTGGATGTATGGATGGAGGGATGAATGGATGGATGGATGGATGTTTGTTACTCAATCACGCCAGAACGGCTGAACGGATCTGGATAAAATTTGCCACAGAGATAGATTATAGTCTGGAATAGGCAGAGGCTATACATAGAATACTTCGATTAGTATGAGATTTTGTTATCTCGCAAACGTTTATAGAATTCGAGTGTCGAAACAAAACTAAATAATGTCAGAGTGAAATGGATTTCAAGTTTCAACGTCTTCGATTAATATCATGGCTTCAGAAGTTCAGTGCAACCAATTTTTATATCGCAAGAATTCCGCTTAGAGCGTTGGCTGTCCACAGACATATGGACGAATATAAGCTTTAATACAAATATTTTAGGGTCTATTATACTCTAGCGTAAATGTGTTTCGAAGCTGGAATTATCAATAGCGACTCGACAAATCTCGAGTTTCCGAATCGAGTGGTTTGGGCGGTATATAAATATAATATTAGTCAATCAGCTTCTAGTTTTATATAATTACTAGCTGATGCCCGCGACTTCGTCCGCATCGTTTAAGTTTTTATTATTCCCGCGGGAACTCCTTTATTTTCCGGGATAAAACTCAAACTCAAACTCAAACTCAAAGAACGTTTATTCAATTTAGGTAGGTATACTACACTTATTGACGTTCGGTTATTTGTAACATATACGATTAACAATATAATGGTGATAACGACAGTACGACATCTTAAACTAAAGCTACGAGGGTTCCAAACGCGCCCTGGTCTGAGAAGAGCCCACAACAAACTCAGCCGGGTCTTTTTTTTTTTTTTTCATTATCACCATTTCACAATCATCTTAAAACTAAGGAACTATCAGGGCCATTAGAGAAAATCATTGCCAAGCTTCCTTGTCATTTAAATAATCCTTTACATGGTAATAAGATTTTTTAATGAGTTTACGTTTTACATTAACTTTGAACTTATTCAGAGACATCTTCAACATGTCTTCTGGGAGCTTATTGTAGAAGCGGACAAAAAGTAGCCTATGTCACTCTCCTCAACTATACTTATGCCAAAAATCACGTTGAGCCGTTGCTCCGTTGCGGCGTGATTGAGGGACAAACCAATAAACCAACAAACAAACACACTTTCGCATTTATAATACTTGTATGATTAAGTATGATAGTAGTATAGTATGATATAATTAAATATATACCTATTGTTTTTTTTTCAGATCAAAGTGGTCGGTGCCTGCTGTCTCGTATGCGCTTTAACGTGTGTTCTAGTTACTATTACAACCACCGTTATACACATGAACAAGTAAGTACGGAATCAAACGTTTTGGTGTCGTAAATGTATTATAATATTATAGTCTATTTACTATGTATTTTCGAATTCGATTTCTCGTTTTTCAAATCAAATCAAATCAAATATTCTTTATTCAAATAAACTTTTACAAGTACTTTTGAATCGTCAAGTGAATCTACCACTGGTTCGGAATGCTATTCCTACCGAGAAGAACCAGCAAGAAACTCGGTGGTTGCTTTTTTTAAATAATTCATTTGCAATTACTATATCAATGTGTACATAAGTAACCGCTGTCCCCAGCATTGCTGGAGCGATCAAATCCAACTTCGAAACGTTAACGAGCGTTCGAAACTTGTCAACGCTAGATGTATAATTTCATTTCATACTAGCCCAGCTGATGTCTGCCAACAGATAGATTGTCTGAGCACAACAGGTAGACGGAGTGAACGGACAAACTTCCGCATTTTTTTTATTCCACTACAAGTTAACCCTTGACTGCGATCTCACCTGATAAAAGAAGTGCGTCGAACTTTAATGACGTCACATTTCAAATGCGAAAGTGTGTTTGTTTGTTGGTTTATTGGTTGGGTTGGTCCTTTAATCACGCCGCTATGGAGCAACGAATCGACGTGATTTTTGGCAAGGGTATAGTTGAAGACCTGGAGAGTGACATAGGCTACTTTTTATCCCGGAAAATCAAGTTCTCGCGGGAATTAAAAAAACTTAAACGACGCAGACGAAGTCGCGGGCATTCGCTAGTGTAGTATATTTGCATTTAAGAGTTTTTGTCTTCGTAACAACGCGAGCATGTCGGTGACGGTGACGCGAATCCTCAAGTTTACCCCTACCAAAAAGTGCTCAACGCGGCTAAAGAAGTTTTCACTTCAATATGTGGGTTGATATTAATTTTAGTCCACTGTTTCAGATTGCAAACGTTAAAATTCTGCGACTACACCAAGCTGACTCGAACCTGTACGTGCTACTCCATGCCCACTGACTCACAACACACTGGGGCCGATGACGAAGGTCAGTAATATTGTTAATTATATTTAAAATAGTCTAAATCATTAAAAAAGCTTTTATCGTCCGCCATCATTAAAAAGCTCTTACCATCCGTATTGTGTATTACACTTTTTATATTAGTATTTGTGTGTAATATTTAAATATCTCCTTACTATTAATTTTCCTGTTTCAGACTGTATTTACGATTTAAGTAGTCAAATAAAAATTCTTTCCAAAAAACCGACTTCCAAAGCCACTGTAAAGTAAAAAATAATGTTGATTTCTACAACGTCATCGTCAACTTTGCCTATCTTTGTTATACTCGCCCGACTTTAACATAGTGTGTAGAAATCAAAATTATTTTTTACTTTACAGTGGCTTTGGAATTCGGTTTTTTGGAAAGAATTTTTATTTTTAACTTTTAAGTGTACTCCCCCACGGCTTAGAAGTGCAGTACCCTGCAGCATCAGGGTTGAGGAGTTGGGACCTACAATATGAATTCATCATAAAAAAATTCTAAATCGCTATTTTAAGGAGTTCTGTACCCTACAGCATCAGGGTTGTGGAGTTGTATCGTATACACGTGACTTGATACCTACTATATGAATTCACCATCAAAATTTCCTAACACCCTAGTTTTGAGGATTTCATGTAGTACGGTACACCTACAGCATCAGGAATCAGGATTGAGGATTTGGAGTCAGAATTTTTTATGGGACCCCCTCGCGAGCTTCCTCTAACCAGTGAAAAAAAAATTTCAAAAAAATTTTTCAAATCGGTTTAGAAACCACGGAGATATGCACCGACATACATTAAAAAAAAAAAAAACATACGCGCCGAATTGAGAACCTCCTCCTTTTTTGGAAGTCGGTTAATAACATAATATATCACCTTTTAGATCGTTTGTGATATAAGAATAGGACAGAAATTGATTTTACGGCTTCACCATATTTATTAGCAAATCAAAGTGACGACGCGTCTGATATCTAGTGAACGGCCCGATGAATATGTAATGTACAAGAATCAGCCTTCCTAGTTATGGTTCATTTTTGGTAACCATAACACGTCTTTGAGCGGCCATATCTAGTGAAAGGCCTACCCACATGCGGGCAGACCTTCACTATCATCTTCAGTGGAGAGCCCTACACCTAATACACCTAATACTGAATCAGCCTTTCTGGAGATAGTTTAGTTATTAGTTACCAAAAGTGCTATAAAACTATCACTCATAATATAACAGGTTAGCTCGCTACCATCTTAGACTGCATCGTCACTTCACTTCACCATCAGGTGAGATCGCAGTTAAGGGCTAACTTGTAGTGGAATAATAAAAAAAAGATCTATCCTGTGATGTAAGATACAATAATTAAAACCATCTAGTTAACAGTGTAGTAACCACGATACTTCTATTGCAGGTGTCCGCTGCGCGTTCGAGGGCGTGACGGATTGCGGCGTGGTTCATGGTGCGCTGTACTGGTGTCTGCGGGGGGTATTCGCGTTGTCCGTCAGCGCTGTGCTCGTCTGCATCTTCAGCTGCATGCTGGCATATCAGCTGCTGAGGTAAATCCATATATAGGGGCTCCATACTACTGACGACCTCCCTGGCGCAGTGTTGAGCGCTGTTTCTGAGGGTATACGGTGCCTACGTCCGCTCACTTAGACTTCAGGTCCAGCAGAACCGTTGCCTGCGATTGAATGTGGAAGCTCCAAGGTAGGTACGTCAGGAATTATGTCATCCACAGAAACACCTGGACACAAACTGTGGAGGAATACGTTCGTCGTCTTGCACGTAAAATGTTTGCTCAGTAAGTGCATGCGCCTCCACGGTATAGCACCTCTTCACGCAAGAACGTAGGGGCGCCCCCAACCTCGCGAGCTTCTACGATCTCCTCCACCACAGTCCTCAACTATATCACGTCGACCCGGTGCTCCGTTGCGGCGTGAGTGAAGGACAAACCAACAACAAATAAACCAACAAATCAAAGACTTCCGCATTTATGATATTTGTATGATACTTGTATTTTGTGCTCTCTTCGCTCGCGTCTATATTGTATTTTCTCGTTTAAAAATTGTTCCTGAATATTGTAAAAAAATGCGCTCGCTCCTTTAAGGATCCAATTCGACTCATAACTTAGGTTCCATAAATTTAAGAATAAATTAATAAATTAAGTCTCTTTACATATTTTGCATACAATTATACAGAAATAATAATTTAATTAGACAAACATAATAATTTTATTTAATAAAACTGATTTTTAATTTATTTTGTGACATAATTAACAAGGAGAAAGAAATTCAGTGAAACCAGGTAACTTTAGAAATCGCCAAAGTTTGATCTGAGGCCAAATTTTCTAAGCAAATCGTAATCATTTGGCTGCTTAAAACGTATTAAATCGAACTGTTTAAGGAGTTAATACATGCTTTTTGGCCTGCAGGTTTCTATGAACTCTATAAACAGGTCGAATTATCCGTTTGACAAACGATTACTTAACGATTTCGTTACACAATTTAATTAATTGGTCCAAGACTTTGTTGGTCAAATGCTCCAAGCTATTCTGACGATGACATTGCTTGTCAGTTAATGTGTCTAAAGTTACCCAGTTTCACTGTAACAAAATGTATCAATTTTGTGGTACAATTTTAGATATTTTCGATCGTAAACATCGATTTCAACTTCTTATTCAGCGAAGCCAGCGCTATCTGCTGTATATGAACTCTGTTCTCCAACAATTTGACACTGTTCCTCAAATCCGTAACCTCTGCTTTGACACTAACATATTCCATAATATCCGGAACTTCATACGCTAATCTGACCCGTCTAACATCATCCAGTCTTTGGGATAAACTCTCCGCTTGGACTTTAATTATATCTTTTTCTTTAGCTAGTTCCACTGCTTGTTTGTGTTTTTCTTTAATAGATTGCAGTATATTAGATAGATAACCGTTTTGCTCCATCATTGCTTTTTTATGTACCGTTAGATTTAAATTTGCATCGCCAGTCATTTTCTTTAGCTCACTCAACTGCTGTAGTTTATAATCTATGATTTCCAAGCACTCGTTGTTTTCGATTTTCAGCTTGTCAAAATCCACGGCTCGTAAGCTTTCGCTGAGTTCAGCTTTCACTTTAATTTGGCCCTTAAGCTTGCTATATTGAGAGTTCAAAGTGCTGGTTCGGAGTCTAAATTTTCCAATATGGCTGTCAGATGTCTTGACCCACTCAGTCATGAACCTACAAATATAAATAAAGTTTATTTTTATTAGGCCAAAACGATCCGAAATGTGAGAAGAATAGATTTATTCACTGAAGTGTACCGGGAAAGCGATGGCAATAAAACAATAATGGTCGAACGGGAGAAAAAGCAAATTATACCGTCTTGTTAATAAATTAATGGAACCACATGATGATAATCGTTAAAGCCTGCCAACCCGCATTGAAGCAGCGTGGTGGGACTAAGCTCTAATTCCCTTTATCTTATGAGAGTGAAGGCCTGTGCCCAGTAGTGGGACGTTAATAGGTTGTAGTGGTTGTGGTGGGATACCCAATTACCTTATCCATATCTCGGCGGGGATCCTCTGAGCAATCTTGTCCCAGCCGTCAACGATTACTTCTTGTTTGAACATTTCGGATGCCTGAGAAAATATAAATAGTGGAATATTTTAATTGAAATAATATGTAGATACATAAGTACTTCTTGGACTTATGTACTTCTCGGAGGAAGTGGCGGGAAAGAAAATAGCTCAACTTTTAGCCGATTTCAAAATCTGACAACTTTAAGTATGACTGGGGCAGTGTTTTTCTAACTTAAACGAATACAAAATGACATAATATTATTTCTATTAATATTCTACGTAGTTACGTTGTTTTGTTTTTTTTGTTTTGCAAAAACTTAGTAGGTAAAATTGACATGCATTAATGTTCCTTAATAAATCCTTACTAATATTCTAAACTTACATAAATACATATCAAACATTGCGGAACCGGCAGAATTTCAACCTGCGTCTCTTTGGGAATCGCGCCCGGAACGCCTTTGACCGCTAGGCCACGGTCAAAATGCATAATAATAAATAATATAAATGCGAAAGTGTGTCTGTCTGTCTGCTACGTTTCCCTGCCCATCTTTTTAACTGAATTTGACGAAATTTGGTACAGAGGTAGGTTGCATCCCGGTGAAGGGCATAGGCTATTAAAATTGAAGAGAATTCTCGCGGGAACCAAAAAATCTCCATCCACGCGGACGAAGTCGCGGGCGTCAGCTAGTGCTTATTAAACTAAAGTTTAAAAATAACCTTCTCAATATCAGTCTCTCGTACGCCGATCTCTTCTAGCTGCGCTTTCAGAAACGCGTGCTGTGTAGCCGCCTTCCTTCTCTGTTTTTCTAGATTATTTATCAAAATCTCCATCTCAATGGAGACTAGTTCGGACCTCTCTAGAACGTTGATTCTGGGACCGGTCCCGAATATAACAGTCCCGCTGACTCTCGCTGAGGATTCGATTCTTCGGGTGGATACTTTAAACAAGAAACGAGATAAAAGTTTAAAAACTACGGTGATGGTTTTTTTTAAATCCACTACAAGTTAGCTCTTGACTGGGATCTCACCTGATGGATGGCTAACCTGTTAGAGGCATGGCAGATATATATTAACCCATACCCCTATTCGGTTTGTACACGGCATCGTACCGGAACGCTAAATCGCTTGGCGGCACGTCTTTGCCAGTAGGCTACTAACTAGCCACGGCCGAAGCCTCCCACCAGGCTAAAGTGAAGTCTCAGCTATAAGTCTCGTCTTATCGAAATATGCGAGCGAGGGAATATAAAAAAGTGCACATGCGTATAGACTATTGTGTGTCCTGCGTAGTTGGCTAGTCTCGTCCCATTGGAAATTCGGATGTGAGTAAGGGAATAGATTTACCTGTGTTCACATAGAGCGATACACCTGTCTTGAAATATGGGCATTAGTTTATTTTCTCGCCTCTTTGTCATCTTGTAAAACATAAAGGTACCTTTGGATGGACTGGTCAACATTCTTGATGGACTCGTAAGTGACTCCAGGCCAAACTTGGACGTCTGAGACTTGACAAAGCTGCCAACGTTCAGGGAGGAGTTGCTCTGTAGTTTGGTCGCGTAGTCCAACGCCTGCTGGATGCCGTGCATCAGCGTTGGCTCCAGCCTCATGATGACTCGCTCGAAGATCTCGTTTTCCAGTGACAGTATTCTTATTTGTTGTTTTATATCGTTGACCTGTAAAAATTATGTCAGTGTCGGTCCTCCTTCATAAGATATCTTTCCGTTTGTGAGGGAATAGAGAAGGCCCGTGTGTTTATTTAGTATACATAGAATCATCATTTTACGCCTGTACAAGTTAGCCCTTGACTGCGATCTCACCTAAGTGATGATGCAGTCTAAGATAATAGCGGGCTAACCTGTTAGGGGCATGGCAGTTATATTAAACCTAATCGGTTTCTACACAGCATCGTATACCGGAACGCGAAATCGCTCGGCGGGCACGTTTTTGCCGGTAGGGTGGTAACTAGCCACGGCCGAAGCCTCCCACCAATATTTTAATACGAGATGATGACGACGCAGGCGAAGTCTTCATCCGTTTTATAAAATACTAGCTGATGCCCACGACTACGTCCGCGTGGATTGAGGTTTTTCGGTTCCCGCAGGAACTTTAGTTAAAACTTTAATTAAAAAACGATTTCCAAAATTTCCAAAACGTGTAATTTAAAATGGGGCTCCAGGATCGCGAAACGACGAGCCAAAAAGGGACCAACCTGCTTTATAAGTTCCGCGTCCGTTAACTCCTCGCTATAGTTCATAAGATGGCTGTCGGACCTCGAGTGAGGGCTCATGGTGCTCCTGAGGCCGTGGGAGTGGGAGTGGGACATTTTCCAAAATAAATTGCTTTAAAAATCACTCAAGTAAACACTCAAAAACATTCGCTTATTAGGTACATCATTTATCACTTTCATGTTGCCGTGTCGGTCTTTGACGTGGCATTTACATTTGATGGCTCTGGTACACTTTAGCCCGATTTGTTTCGCAACTGTCGGCCATTAAATAGTGTGGCCAATTCTGTATAACACAATCTTTAAACTAAACTAAAATGACAGCTACAAATCGTGTTCTGTCACGTTCCGCAGGGAGTATTATTATAGGGTTAGTAATATTTTTAATGCTATAATTTTAGTTTAGTTTAGAGATTGAGCCCCATTATCTAGTGAGCGGTGTGTTTTGGCCAATAGGTGATAAACGCTGCTTTCGATGTTTAAATGTGAAATCCCAAAAAACTAAAACATAGCAGTAACAAGTGACGTTACATTCACTTTCAACACTATTTTTATTTTAACCACAAAAAGTATCCAGCTTTGGTATGACGTATATGAAAATGCGAAAGTGCGCGCAACGTTTAAATTCTCTGAATATGCTTACATATTATCGTTTTTCTTATTTTAATTTTTTACACTTATATTTTATTAATTCATTTATTTATTTTAATTTTTATAAGTACATTGTTATGATACTTGTTAATATCATAACAATGTACTTAATGTAATAACCAATTAATTCAAGAAAAGGAGGAGGTCCGAAAAATACCACCTTTCCATGTACGAGTATGTAGTAAAATTTTAAATCCACAAAAGTCAGCTAGCGCTGATCGCAAATATACGCCAAGTGAAAGTCTTGTAAAAGTTCGGCGAGTCGGCCGAGCGCGTTTGGCCAATGTGTACAAGACCTTTCAACAAACCGTAAATACAGCCAATACCGACAACTTCGACGATCAAAATGCAATAATAACGCCTTCGGTGCTAGACTGACGTATACTTCAAACTGCCAAAGTTATGTTTTACAGCCAAATTTTTTTCTATCTACTCTATTACCATCATGTTATAAGGTCTATTTTCCCGTAAGTTTTACTTTTCAAAGGGAAGAAAGGTGTTAAAGTCAACAACCAGTTGTCATGGCAACCATTTGAAATAGATTTCCGTGTCATTGCCATTCGCGAAGTTTTTGTTGGAATGACCTCGTAACCTGTAGATATGTAACAAGGTTCGAGTATGATAACTATAGGTATAAACTTATGACCTATATTGACCTATTTAGAATTCTTTTAGGTAGTCTGATTTTTTATTTCCCTACAAGTTAACTCTTGACTGCGATCTCACTCAATATTCAAAGAGATTTATTTTTCACAAAAGTTCACTTACATGAGAAAACTTACAATAATCTATGCTTAAACACATTAAATGTTCGTTCTGTTGTTAATTCTTCGTGCTGGTGGGAGGCTTCGGCCGTGGCTAGTTACCACCCTACCGGCAAAGACGTGCCGCCAAGCGATTTAGCATTCCGGACCGATGCCGTGTAGAAACCGGAGGGGTATGGGTGTTAATATAACTGCCATGCCCCTAACAGGTTAGCCAGCTACCATCTTTGACTGCATCATCACTTACCATCAGGTGAGATCGCAGTCAAGGGCTAGCTTGTAGTGGAATAAAAAAGAAAAAAAAGTTACTGTATAGGTGACCTTGTTTAAATACTATCACCTTAAAAACCAATCATAATACTAAAGTTCATCTAGAAAATGCTTGATATTTTATTTCTTAAATTTAACAAAAGATTTCTCATTAAATACTTATTTCGTTTGGCGAGTTATTGTACAGTAGCTCAATTTATTTATTCCATGTAGGACATACAAGTATTTTATGTTACGTCATGTTTTGACTTTACCACCGGTTCGGAAAACGAATTCTACTGCGAATATCCGGCAAGTAACTCAGCAATTGCTCTTTAATATATATGGTCTAAAGTTGTTCAAACAAAAATAAACTCTATCATTAACAAAATTCAGTTTATAATCGTCTGAACCGGCCCGGCAGCCGACTGCCTCCTGCGCGCGAGGATGTTGTCGTTTGAAAAAAATACGCGGTGCCCGGGCGCCTCCTGCGTATAGTAAGGAATTTTCTTACCTGTCGTTTTCATGTCAACACCGGAATAAACTTCTGAAAAAGTGATAGTATCACAAAATTTCACCGAATCAGTGTAGAGCAAGTCAGCCTAAGTCATAGATTTATTTTTACTAATATTATATTATGCGAAAGTTTAGATGGATGGATGGATGTTTGTTACTCAATCACGCCCAAGCGGCTGAACTGATCTGGATAAAATTAGGCACAGAGATAGATCATAATCTGGCTATTTTTCATGGGTATAGAGATATAGGTTGCATCACGGGGAAGATCATACTTATAGGTTTTTATACCGGAAAATTAATAAGTTTCCGCGGAAATGACTAAAAACTAAATCAACTAAATCTACAATATTTTTATTTCCAGCCATGAGCGTAAGAAGATGTATTGGGAGCAGCTGGAGCTCCGCTGCAGGTCTCTGTACCGCCCGCCGAGTGGACAGCCGCCGGCTGCTGGTAGACCTGTGCAGGTGAGCATCAAACATAGAAGTCGCGTTCATTTATTTTTATTTAATCGTATGGCGTTTGGTACATAATAAGCGTTTTTATAAAAAGAACGCATATTTCGCCTGCAAGTTCGTCGCTCGTTTAGCACCACCCAGGGGACACGCACAGATAGGTAGAAGGTAGCTCCAGCGGACATCCCCCAGTTCATTTTTAGATTAGACGATCTCTGACAATGTTAAACTATGAAATACTCGCTGATGCCCACGACTTTGTCCGCGTGGTTTTATTAATTTTCCGCAACGGAGCAACGGATCGACGTGATTTTTGGCATGGGTATAGTTAAGAACCTGGAGAGTGATATAGGCTATCCTAAAAAATTAAGGAGTTTCCGCAGGACTAAAAAATACTTAAACCACGCGGTCGAAGTCGCGGGCATCAGCTAGTTTATAATATTAGTATGATTGTTATCTGTTATCTATTATAAAAATATCAATCAATCAAATAAATCAAAGTCCAACAAACTTATATGACCCGGTAATAGCGATTGAATCTATGAAAAATAAATAATAAACACAAATAAACACAGGCATAAAAATTAGTTCCAATTTTGGCCACTGGGTCAAATAAGTTTGTGGGATTTGCATAGATTGCGTAGGTACATTGGTGTTACATTATTATTACAATCTGCCGTGTATTGGCATGCAAAAAAATCTTATTCTAATCATTATTAACAGTCACAATACAGGTACAAATCACAAATCAGAGATCACCGAAATATACATATTTGAAACTCGAATGTATTCGAAAAACTCGAATGTATTCGAAAAACTCGAATGTATTCGAAAAACTTGAATGTATTCGGAAATCTCGAATATATTCGAATAAGTCGAAAAGTTAAAAATGTCTTTATTATTAATTTACATGACGATGGCTTTTTAAATAAAATGTAATTGCTTATTTTACTTTGATGCTATTGCCTTACTGATATTATTAATCCTTTCCATAAATAACATTAATATAGTATTATTGTTTCTTCAACACAAATAAATGTCGTTTCAGACTAACTGCAGCTGTTGCGCACAGTGTCACACTACACAGCCGGCTTGGGACTTCAGTCTTCAGCATCGATTTTGGGCACCCGGTAAGAAATAATACTTACAGCGATAGCAGACTAGAATAGGAGAGAGAGGTACACATAAACAGGAAAATAGAGACGGAGAAAAACCA
Source organism: Erebia aethiops (assembly GCA_923060345.2). NCBI lineage: Eukaryota > Metazoa > Arthropoda > Insecta > Lepidoptera > Nymphalidae > Erebia > Erebia aethiops. The sequence goes on along the minus strand of OV281087.1, from coordinate 5,814,483 downwards.
AATGGCTCTATTTCAATCATAGATGAGGCTTCAAAGATAAAAACGCGTTTATTGCGTGATAGGCTTGCGCTTGACGACAATCATGATTAGTGCAAAGCAATGATGAGGTCTAGGTTGGAACGCGCTTGCCTAGAAGATGCCTATTCACTCTTGCCTTGAAGGTACTTAAGTTATAAGTGGCAGGAAACACGTGCACGTAACTAGCTAATGCCCGCGACTTCCTCCGCGTGAATTGAGGTTTTTCGGTTCCCGCGGGAACTCTTTAATTGTCTAGCCTATGTGCTATTCCAGACTATAATCTATCTCTGTGCCAAATTTCAGCCAGATCCGTTCAGCTGTTGGCGCGTGATTGAGTAACAAACATCAATACATCCATCCATCCATCCAAACTTTCGCATTTATAATATTTATTTGATTGTTTCCAGGTCGTATTGGGAATCTATATTCTCCAAACCCTGGCACGGGCAGAAAAACTTCTCCATGGAGCTGGTTTCCTTGGCCCAGGGGAAATAGTCAGAAGTAAGTATAGTAACTTCGTCTATTTCAATATGATGTCGTCAAATGAAAGACTAAACAAGACTCAAAAACTTATTTATTTAAACTCGAATACAATTTAATAAAAAATCGGAAATGTCGTAACTAGATACGTGAATTTTCTGAATTTATTCGAGTTTCAAGATAGGTTTCCAAAATATTTATATTTTGTGTTTTAAGATTTTTTGATTTCTTGTTTTCATATGTGTTTGCGTGTTTCAAACTAATATTTTGTAATGATGTTACATAAACTGAAGAATGCCAATATCAAAAATAAATTATTTCTAACTGTTATTAAATAGAGGGTCTTCCAAAAGACCTAAAATTCACATCCTCGGTTAGTTTTAAGTTTGATAACCATTTTAAAATATAGATTTAAAAAAAAAAGTGCGTTGAAATTTGATGACGTCACAACTGTGAATTTCATACAACTTCCATACTAGAAGTGCGTTTTTAAGTTTGATAAAGAGTTGCTGATTCGATTGAGTTGTCATCATTCCTATTATTTATTTGCGTGTCAACACAGTTGTGATAACATATTTGGACCACTTTTTTAATTTAGTTGTTCATTGATACGTAATTAATATTTTGAACAAAAGTACCTAACTAATAATTGAAAAAAGTAACAACAAGTAGCAAAAAGATTACTTTGACGCCGTATTAACTAACAACTTTGCAAATAGGTGCTTTAACTAAAATTACTAAAAAACCTATTCTTTTAATTTACTGTATTTTCATTTATAATGTTATTGTTTCCTCAGTTCCCGATGCAGAATGAGCGGAGTACCGCAATCGGGAGACAGCGCGTACGGTTTCTGCGAAAACGAGCCGAACCAAAACCCGTCACAGCAATACGACGAGCGCACATACCCAGCCAACTTCAGCCAATACCGCGGCCAAAACCCTCAAAACTTCACCCAAAACCCGGCCAACTTCACCCAAAACCCAAATTTCGCAGCCAATATGAATTTTCAACAAACATCCGCGAATTTTGTGCAAAGCCCGAGTTTTGGGCCGAGTCAGTTTGGGCAAGGGTCGAGTTTTGGGCAAGGCAGTAGTTTTGCCCAGGCTGGGTATCAGGAAGGGTTTGGGGAAGCGAGTGGCAGTTTTGATGCTCAGACTGGGGTGTGGGGACCTCCGCCCCCTTATAGTCCTCAAGGGAGGAGTGGTAGTAGGTGAGTTAAGACTTCTTGATTATGTTTAGATAGTGATAGTATGATATTATGTGGAATAATCGTTATTTGATATCTTCATAATCATCATCATCATTTATTTATTTGCACAGATTGAAGATATAAAGGTGTTATATAATAATTTAGCAGTAGCATACAATCTGACATGGAGATGGCATGCAAAAAAGACGTAATTATTATTATTCTCAGCTACTTAAACGATACAATATTATCATTACAATAAAAAATACACGAAAATAACAATGCAAACATACAATAAATATTAAATAGTTACAAAATTTATATACTATATATATGTTGGTCTACGTGAAATAAAGACTAACCTAACAATATATTAGGAATAATGCCTATGTCAAAAATAAATTATTTCTAACTGATTATTAAATAGAGGGTCTTCCTAAAGACCTAAAATTCACATCCTCGGTTAGTTTTAAGTTAGATATCCATTTAAAAAAATTGCGTTGAAATTTGATGACGTCACAACTGAATTTCATACTACTTTCATACTAGAAGTGCGTTTTTAAGTTTGATAAAGAGTTGCTGATTTGATTGAGTCGTCATCATACATATTCTACTTAATTTTGATTAGTGTAATATAAATAATATCTCATTTGTTTCAGACACCACCTTCACCACCAAGACCCAGCCGCCGCGACGTTATTACATCATCACCATATAGACCACCGGAATATCCACGACCACATGCAACCACACACTTGCACTCGAAATTATCTCATACAACCCGAACTGTCCCGTATTCCCGACACAACTCGAATAAACCCGGAATTAACTCGAATAAACCCGGAATTAACTCGTATAAATCCGGAATTAACTCGAATAAACCCGGAATTAACTCGTATCAATCCGGAATTAAATCGTATGAACCCGGAATTGAGTCGAATAAACCCAGAATTGAGTCGAATAAACCCGGAAATAGCTCGAATAAACTCGGAATTAACACACATGTATCCAAGTGATCCGAATGAGATCGCAAGGTTGCAGGAAATGGTAGCAATGGGTCCGGAAAGGTTTAACACGTTACGGGGTCACTTGGTTCCGTATAGGGGGTGCCAGAGATCCTTGGGGATGAGCTCAGGGAATCTCCATTGCAGAGAAGATGTTGCTATTGAATGCTTGCATCAGAAGAGCGCTAGTAAAGGTTAGTAGCTTTTTTATATGCTAGACCAGTATTTTTTTTATCCACTACAAGTTAGCCCTTGACTGCGATCGCACCTGATGATAAGTGATGATATAGTCTAAGATGGTAGCGGGCTAACCTGTTAGAGGCATGCCACTTATTGTATATTAAATCCATACTTACTCCTAGTTGGTTTCCCCACGGCATCGTACCGGAACGCTAAATCGCTTGGCGGTACATCTTTGCCGGTAGGGTGGTAACTAGTCATGTTAGAAGCCTCCTTGTTAGAAGCCTCCATGTTAGAAGAAACCAGAACAGACCAATTAGAAATTATAAATTCTCAAATTGAACCTGGCGGGAATCGAACCAAGGATCTCCCATGTTCAACTGCGCTCAACACTGCACCAGGAAGGTAGACAAAATAAAAATTTTAATTTTATTGCTTTTTTAAAATTTAATTAACTTTTTTGTAACTTAAATTTTAATTGCAGTTTCAGATCAAAGCAGCGATTCATGTCAGAAGCTAGGAAAAGAAAATTTGGGATTCCAGAACGATAAACATTCTCCTATGCGGTAATAAACTTTTTATTCATAAATTATAACTTGCGAAAATGTATAAGTTTGTCTGTCTGTCTGTTCCGCTCTTACGGCCCATCTGTTGAACCGATTTTAATGATCTTTTTTTCAAATCAAATCAAAAAAATCTAGGTGACCGAGCGACGACCTTCTATAGTTTTAAAATTTACTAAAATAATATCTCAAGAATGCCTCACCGAAAGAAATTTACATTTTCAAACACCTTATTGTCGTCCTCCGGACATATTTTTTGGAAATTGCTAGCGTGCGGCTGTAAAAGAGCCAATGTACGTATTGTTTTTTGAAGTGAATACTTTTTTAGTCGCGTTGAGCACTTTTTGGTAGGGGGTAAGCTTGTGGACAAAAGGTCTTAAATAAAAATATACTACATCCGTAATTAAACTTTAATGCCTTAGTTTTAATGTTTATATTTTAATTATTATTATTTTTTATTAAAAAAAAAATTACATGTTGTTTTTAGTTAAAAAAATATTAAAATAAAATTAAATAATTAAAAAAATTTTTTTTTTCAGGTCGTCTATGCACGAGTGTCGCGGCGCGGCTCAGAACGCGGAGTCCGAAGTGTATTTTGCGGACGTGTCCAGTTGCTGTAACGTGAGTGTCAAGGTACTACCACTACGGCCCATTAACGTCCCACTGCTGGGCATAGGCCTCCACTCTCATAGGAGAGAGGGATTTTTTTTTAATCCACTACAAGCTAGCCCTTGACTACGATCTCACCTGATGGTAAGTGATAATGCAGTCTAAGATGGTAGCGGGATAACCTGTTAGGGGCATGGCAGTTATATTAAACCCATACCCCTTCGGTTTCTACACGGCATTGTACCGGAACGCTAAATCGCTTGGCGGCACGTCTTTGCCGGTAGGGTGGTAACTAGCCACGGCCGAAGGCCAGGGAAAATTCAGATATTATAAATTCCCAAATTGACCCTGCCGGGGATCGAACCCAGGACCTCCGCACGTTAAGGCAACAGCGCTACACTGCGCCACGAAAGTCGTCGAATTAGGGCTTAGATCCACCACGCTGCCCCAATGCGGGCGGGCTTTGACGACTATTATCATGTAAGTGATAATAACCGGGACCGACGACTTAACGTGCTCTCCGAGACACGGGGGCGAAACACCGCCAACTTCCAACTCCGGGCCTGCACTGAGATTCTTAACTGAAAAACCCAATACCTAGCAATTTTTATGCCAGACCGGGAATCGAACCCAGGATCCCGTCAACCATTCTAACCGCTAGACTAGCGAGGCAGTGTCAAGCTACTTTACTTATTATTTGTAAATATTAAACGAAATGTTAAAAAAAGTTGAATTCAGTTGAAAGAAACAGCCTGCCATTGAAAATTTAAAAGAAATGGTGTTCTAATAATTAATTCCACGATTTTCTCATATGATGAAATACTCAAATTTAAAATCCACAATTTTTAGCTATATTGACTTATCTATCTAGATATTATAGAAAATCACTCGGAAATCAACATACTCCTATTGCGTAAAAAAGTAAGTTTTGATATTTAATTACAACAAATACCTTGTGTATTCCAAATTTAAACTAATATTATAAAGAGGAAAGATTTGTAAAGGAATAAACTCAAAAACTACTCATCCGATTTTAAAAACTCATTTACCTGCAGAAAGCTACATAATCAGCGAGTAACATAGACTAGATTTTATTTTCAAAAAATTAGAGATCCTTACGAAAATTGCAATAACGTAAGTCAAGTCGGAAAAATCGCCTCAAGGGAGAGGTTGACCACGCCGGGGCGGGTCGCTAGTTAGGTATATTCTAAAGTTAAAATATGTGACTGAGAGTATGGTTTATTAACTAATCGTTTTTATTTCAGGCCGACTGCTGCTTAAATCCGAACGTCTCAGCGCTCGTGGGAACCATCGAGAACCACCCAGAATCCACATCTGAATCAGATACTGGATCATTCACTTTAACCCGCCAACAACGCCCGCAACCGCAAGTCGGCTCGAAACGACGTAACAGACAGACGGACAAACACAAATCACAAGACAAGAGACAGGAGTTCAATAACTCCATACGATTGACCGAACAACAAATCGAACATTTGAACAATTCCATGAGAATGAGTGAACGAATGAATGATAGAATCAGTGACCGAATGAGTGACATTCGAATGAGCGATAGAATCGATTCTAGGGATCGTTTAGAACGTATTGAGTCTAGAGATAGATTGAATGGTGAAAGAATCGAACCTAGAGATCGCTTGAACGATTCTAGAATTGAATCTAGAGATAGATTGAACGAAGGTAGAATCGAGTCGAGAGATCGATTAAACGACTCAAGAATCGAAAGAGAACCGTTAGATCGTATCGATAATAGAGTTGATAGAATGAATGACTCTCGAGATCGTTTGAACGAAGCGAGATGCGAACGCTTATGTGAAAGGGATTCTAGACTTATTGATAGAATGTGTGATCGAGACAGAGTGAACGATTCGAGAATCGATCGGATAAATGAACGGGATAGACTAAACGATTCTCGAGTTGAACGAATGAGTGACAGAGTGAACGATCCGAGAATTATGAGTGATCGCCTAAATGATTCTCGGATTGAACGTATTAGTGACCAGAGTAGGTTGAGTGATTCTAGAGTTGATAGAATCAGTGATCAGAGCAGATTGAATGATTCTCGAGTCGATAGAATGAGTGATCGTGATCGATTGAACGATTCTCGTATTAGTGACCAAAGTAGGCTGAATGATTCTCGCATTGATCGAATTAGTGAGCAAAGCAGGCTGAACGATTCTCGCATCGATCGAATCAGTGAACAAAGCAGATTGAACGATTCTAGACTCGATCGAATGAATGATTCTAGAGTGGAACGTATATCTGACCGTTTCGAAGACCGTAGGATTTCAGATTTAAATGCGAGCATAAGAATTGAGGGCAGTCCTAAAATGCGGACTCACATGAGTCCCTTACGTATGCCTCGAACGAGTCCGAAAAACTTGCCTAAAGAACATCCTAGACAGTCCAGCTCGGATTCTAAAGAGTTCTTTGTAGGCCACAAGGACACAGCACTTTCGCCTCTATCCCCTAATACAGAAGAGTCATTATTGTCTGACGATGATGATACAAGGCAAGAGATCGTGTATTCTAACGAACCAGAAGGTTCTAAATGCCTAGGTCCGGATTCCCAGTATGAACCGGAGAAAAAGGATGAGATTTTGAAAACCAATCACCATCATTGTTATAGTGATACTAACACTATGGACTCTGGGTGGCAGAGTGGGTCAGAAAAACAGGTCACAGATTAAAGTAAAATCAGGAAAAAAATGTCCAGTGCTACGTCACATGTTTTAGATCAGTGGCGTGCGGGTCATAGAGGCACAATAACACTGCTTACCCTAAGGTAAGAGCGGGGTTTCGGGCGTCGAAAATAAGGTTAATGTAAAATGGACCTAAAGCGACCTAGATTTAAAGTTGAAAATTCAGTACCACTGATTTTAATTTAGCAAGGTGTCCGCTTCGGATTGGCTGTAGATGTATGGAAGAACTTGAGCTATAAAACAACGCAATTAAGGTCCATTTTGCATAGGATTTCGTCGTTATGAGCAATAATGAAATAAGATTCAATACTGGGCCAAGTCTTATGCTGAGATCTATAGAGCGTACTTAGCGAGCGAGAGAGCGAGCATTAATCTGTCTCGTTTTAACCATGTTTTAAGTCTGAGCAAAGTCAAAGTTCACTCTATAGATCTCACACTTAGTGTATTTTAATTTGTATTGTGTCCCATATATTCCTAGAATTGACCAAATTTTTCCACTAAAAATTGTCCGTCAAACTCCGTTTTTTCAATTGATAATAATTAGCGAGCTTTCAGACTGTGGTATTTTTCAATTTTACTACTGGATTTGTGACTAAAACCCTAAACGAGTACGGTTAGCAAAAAAAAATAAAAACATTTTCTTGGCGTCAAATACTATTACCGAAAGATAACCAAAGTTACCCATTATAACAACTTTGGAGATTGTGTAATACTGTGTGTACTCAAATAACTTAAATTATAACTATTGATAATATAATATGCCTACAAATAATTAATTAAATACATAGAACGGCTATTCAAAACAAAAATTGTGTTGTATTAAGCTGTCAAACTGTATATGAAGTCCTATAGCAAATATTTTTGTTAGAAATGGTAAATCCAAAGCTTGCTTTAAGTATCCTCTGAGGATCATTGTAATATTTTAAAAAATCCTCAATTTTTTTGCTAACTGTACTTTGATTTATTACTTGGATGATTGTATTAGTACAAAATCCCTATACGTAAGAAATAAGAATTGATAAGTTTGGTAGTTGTAGTGTAGAGGGAAGAAAGAGTTTTGGAAGTGATCGTCTTAGGGTTCATCCATAAAGTACGTCACACGTTAAGGGGGGAAGGGGGTCGACGAAGTCTGACATTGTGTGGCAAGGTGTGGGAGGGGTCCTAAGTTTCGTGACGTCACATTTCGAAATCTGTCAAATTTGAACTATTAACGAAAAATTTTAAAATATTTCCAACATGTATATGTAAAGTTAAAATTGTTTTGTTGGCGAGTTTTCTAGATGTTTTTAGATGTAAAATTGTCCGTAAACGTAAACATTTGTCCGTTATATGTGACGTCACACTAGGGAGGGGGGCTCACAAATGTAACCAACTGTGACAAGGGGTCAAAAAATCACGAAATTTGTGTGACGTACTTTACCCCTTAGCTGTGTTGGTAGGATGTTGATTTTTAGGAAGAAATACTTCTTCGTGATTTTAGTATTATAATCATAATATGTTCTTTGAAATTATTGATGCTCTCTAAACAACCATTTTACTCGTAAAAAATACTCAAATTGTTGTTGAAGTTATTATTGGCGTATGTGATTTTTCAGAATCGGTAAAAATCTATCTTACGCGCGTAAAATACATCGAAAGGTCGTTAGGTGCACGTTTACACGAAAGTGATACTAAATAAATGCTAGTATTACGGGGCTGTAAAAATGCATCTAGATTGTTAAGTTTATATTTAATTAGTTTAGTTTTGATTTTCGCTTTCACCGACAATATGGATGATGCCTATATCAAAAATAAATTATTTCTAACTGATTATTAAATAGGGGGTACTCCAAAAGACCTAAAATTCACATCCTCGGTTAGTTTTAAGTTTGATAACCATTCTAAAATATAGATTGAAGAAAAAAAGTGCGTTGAAATTGGATGACATCACTATTGTGATTTTCATACAACTTCCATACTAGAAGTGCGTTTTTAAGTTTGATAAAGAGTTGCTGATTTGATTGAGTTGTCATCATCCCTATTCCTAAGGGAATCCCTTAGTGCTCGCCAACCCTCCATTATGACATGACGCTGTAGCGGTCAGTAGGGCACTATGCAGCATACTCAATCAAATTAAAAAAACAAGAACACTTACGAGTAGGTAACAGTTTGCAAAAGAAAAAAAAAGTGTGCGTGGGTATATAATTCACACACGGCAGAAGTGAAACTTTCGAAAAGTAGCCTACGAGATAATGAGATAAATACAATTTGTATTCTATCTCATTCTCTCGCAGGCTAAATCCTATACATGTTTGTCACTTTTTGGTGTCGCTTTTTCATTTAATTTTTTAATTATAGTCATTTAATTTAAAAAAAAAAACAAGGAATAATTTGCTAAAGAAAAATCTCAATTGGACTTAGGTAATCCCTAAAATATAGGCATTATCGGTGAAAACGGTTCTAATAATGTATTGTATTTAATTATATTATTTACATAATTAATTATTTAATTAATTAATTAATTAATTAAATTACAAATATTAGTATATACATATTTTTCACTCTTTAATTTAGAACAAAAATAAATTATCTATTATGAACTCGTCCAAAAAATGCTATTTTCCTCTTTACAATAGTCATTCCTTCCGTCAGATACAGATTAAATATGTACTAATATTAAACATTTATGTAACTAGTTGATACGCATAAACTTTATCTTAGTTTATGTCCGTTATCTTGCATTGGATTTGATACAGATAATAAAAAAAATATATGTTTTATAATGTATGAATTAGTTATGTGCCAACTAGAAAACTAGAATCTCGCACAAATGCAGCCAAAAGCAATATTTTTAATTTAAAATAGAGAGTGAATGAATTATGAATTCGAACGTGACTATAATTGAATGAATATACAATTTATTCGATCGAACCAATAATTGAACGGCTGAATAAAAAAATTCGGTCGAAATAAGCATTATTTTCAAATTATTTACACATACTGTTTTTGATTTTAACATGGTTTTTAAACAGTATGAGGGGCCACGCCACTATCATGGCCGTTATTATCAGAATTTTGGCCAAAGACAGACCTTTAGCCTTTCTCAGACGTTATTTGACGAAAAACTATTGTATTGTATTTATTGCTTTTAAACCCGTAATAATTTAATTATAATGATTAAATTAGAATGATAATTAAATTATAAAATCTTTTGCACTCGTTCTTGCCACTGTGGCCAATTCTATATAACACACTCGCTACATTAAACTAAAATGATTGACCTAAAACTAATACTGCCGCTTTATGCTGGGAGTATTAAGAAAAGGATAGCAATAAATATAGAGCTTTCATTTTAGTTTAAGAGATGGTGTACAATAGAATTGGCCTGGTCAGTTAAAATAATTCAAAATTAATTGTATTTATGGAATCATATTTTGTAAATAGTGTTATTTTTAAATGTTTAGACATTGCCGTTGGTTAGTGTATAGTTTTTATCTATATGGTTCAGTTTTACCAGTTCGGATATTTTTTTTTCTAACTATTTTTTTTTTGAGATTTGATGTTTTAAAAAAACAATAAGTATCTTATTGATTATATATACTGACCGAACGTATTTGAAATACGAAATACATTCGATCGAATGTATAATTTTTTGACTGGAGCTTTCATTCGATCGATCCATAATTTTGAATGAAATATCTTGACGATTAAAATATGTGCCAGTTTTTTCATCTAAGAGATTTCGCACGAAAACTACTTTTTATTATACCGAAAGTACAACTTTGAAATATTTGTAAGATAGCATCAAAAAAAAAATCTGAACCGATCCCAATTTGTATTTTTAACTCTTAGCTGTAATTATCTACCACTGATGCAAAAATGGAATTGTATCTTTTTACTTATTAATTGGGTAGACAACTATTCAAATCAATTATTTTTTAGTGATTATTAAATAGAGGATCTCCCAAAAGTCGCAATATCCACGTCCCCTGGTAGTTTTATGTTGAATAACTGTTGTAAACTATCGATTAAAGTAAAAAACTGCGTCGAACTTTCATTACGTCACTATTCAATATTTTACGCGCGTTTTGACGTTTGAAAAAAGTTGCTGATTTGACTAGTTGTCAAATACCCAATTGTTTGAATAATATTAACTTTGTACCCTCATTCTGAATTGTGTTGCGTAAGTATGTCCGTGTATTTAAAAATAAATGAATAATTAAGCGTCTATAGTATAGAATCTTTTTGTTATAAATGTTAAATTTATGAATTACTTAATAATTATTAATAAATAGAAGCGGTATAAATTATGGATAATCTATTGTATATAACAATGTTTTTGTTTTGACTTTCGTTTACGGTGTAATTTTGAGAAATACTATTTTTTTCCATCGTTTTTAGGGTTCCGTACCAAAATGGTAAAATGGAACCCTTATGGTGCGACTTTCTCCGTCTGTCTGTCTGTCTGTCCGTCCGTCACACTCGATTATTTCAGTAACTACCGAAGCTATCGACATGAAATTTGGAATAGTTGTGTATATTAGTGGCCCAAAGACACTCAATTTCAAACTCAATCAAGAAATTATTTTTGTTCTTATTTAAAAAGGGAGGAAAATCGGAGGGTTGAAATTTAAAAGTGAGATAACTGTACTGTGTGGGGTATCATATGAAAGGGTTTACTTTGTACATTCTAAAACAGATTTTTAATTATTTTTAGTCATGATAGTTTTTGATTTATCGGGGAAAAAGTCTAAAAAAATACCGTTCCCCCCCCCTTATCTCCGGAGTTTACCAATCGAAAAATCTGAAATAATTATGGTCAATAGGAATTTATGTATATTTTACAGGAAAACTATAGCCAATGCTCTAACTAGCATAGTTTTTTTGATATTAACAGTAAACCTCTACAAACAAAGTTAGTTTTGCGGTTCATTAACAAAGGTAATTATTACCGTTTTACATCTTTGGTCGTTACAGTTTTCAGTACGGAACCCTCGGTGCGCGAGTCCGACTCGCACTTGGCCGGTTTTTTTCAAAGATCTCTCGTTGTTTTTTCTCTTCTTTCGAGAAAGGAAAATATGAATGGCTATACAACGACCTCAATTTACATAGACGAGCCCTGTCAAACAAAGAATGTCGACTTATTTTAATAACGTCATCTAGTCTGAAAAGCAAGACAGCGCTATGGCGGAGACAAGGATAGGCTTATACAGGTGAGGGGCACGCGCTACAAGTTGGACGCTCAACTTTTTTCTATGAAATGGCCCATCTAGTACCTACATATACGTCGATGTGACTATATCACTATACAGCCTAATCTGTCTGTCTGGTACACGTAAGTAGGTATTATATTCTTGCATACATTTTTTGAATTATTTGTATGTAATAATTGTTATTATATTATTCAAACAAATACAATATTTTATCCGTAATTTCCCCGCAAAAGAACCTATTCTTGTCTGTCCAATTTTTATACGTAGGAATTGAAATAAAAAAAAAAAACTAATTAAGTAATAACTTTTTGTTGATGTGATGTCATTTTTTCTTCATTAATGTAACAACTGAATGTTAGTTTCGATTAGTATTGTTAGATTTATCTATAATGGTTCTATTAAAAGACTGAAATCTTCTTTATGACTTTTATTTGAGTACCTACTTAAAAAATATTTTTACTTTTCCAAAATAGCTCTGCTATAGTATCTAAGTGAAGAGGTTATATGGAAAACTAAAAATCGATAGTTATTATGAAAACCACCACCACAACTACAGCCCATTATTGTCCTACTGCTGGGCACAGGCCTCCACTCTCATAGGAGAGAATTAGAGCCAACGCTGCTCCAATGCGGGTTGGTGGGCTTTAACGACTATTATCATGTTAGTGATAATTACCGGGACCGATGGGTTAGCTTGCTACTGAGTACTGAGGCATGGGGGTTAAACTCCTAACTCCGGGCTAGTACCGAGAATTTTGGTCAGAAAAATCCAAAATTAATTAAGGCCCGACCCGGGAACTCTTCATCCGTAGTCGAACATGCTAACCACTAGACCAACGAGGCAGTTCATTATAGAAAACTTTAAAAAAATCTGCTTATTTATATGCACTAAGTGTCACAGACTATACCTATACTGGTCGCATTTTACCAGAAATTGTCTTTCAGAAATCTTTTTCTCTCTCTCTGTATGCCGGGGAATTGGCTGGTCCGCGGTCTCAGTTTAAATAAAACTACTTGTTCGAAACGTATTTTTTTATTCCGTTAAAAATTAAATCTAGTTAATTTTATTAGAAATTAATCACTTTCTAAAAAAAATATTATTTTTTTGTCGAAGCATTATAAAACTAGAAGCGCTTAAAATATATTATTAAAAGTATAGTAATCTCTCATTTAATCTATCAAAAGATAGTTTTAAAATGGTTATCAGACATTTAACGCAATTCAGATGCTATTGGGATGATAAAAAATTGGTTTATCTCTTTTTCTCTTATGATTACAATCACTCGAGAGAAAAGGATAGAATGCTAACTTTCATCCTAATAGCATCTGGATATGATAGTAAATATTATATCAGAAGACGTGCGTCCGTCGTTCGAGACGTACGTATTTTAGGAAATCCTCTATTTTCATCATCACAAAAAAATATATTTATTTTTGACATAGGAAAGATCTCAATTCTATTTTTATTTAAAATCGTATTTAATCCTGCAGCAATAGGCATGATGACAGTAACCAAGAATCAATGAAATTATGAATTTATCTAATGAAATAGGATTCATGGATTATAAAAAACGTACTTATTTTTCTATTTCGAGTGAGATTGCTATTTATTTTGAAAAATTTAAATTATAAAATACAGCAATCAGCCATAATGGATTAAACACCAAGAAGCGAATGACGTCACAATGGTTTGTTTTCGAGCTTTGACAATATATTGCTTACTGCACACTGCACAGAGTACATTGGTAAAAATCTCAGATTAAAAACTAGGCTTTTTATCTGAGGTAAAAATAATAGTGACGTTACGACCGACGCCATGACACCGGGGAGCGTTTTGGCGTGAATTTTAAAATTTAAATTTCAAATGCCAATATAATGTACCAAATCTTATTTCTCTGCTGAAATAAGATATTTTTTCGAAATAGTAGATACTTCCGAACATAATCTGACCATTTTTCAAAATCAGTCATCATGCCTATTAAGGATTTTGGCTAACAGCGAATAATGTTACCATATTTTATTAATCTTATTTAGGCCTCGGCAGCTATGTTGTGTTGTGTTGCCATACTATGAAATTAGAAATAAGACGTATTAATAACTAAAAATATTATTATCATTATCATTGTTAAAGTATTAGAATGCTATTTATACAGAAAAAATGGTGATACTTAAATACTAATTGGTAAAAGATGCGTGTTTAACTACTTAGCACTAAAACTAATAATCAGTTTTAAAATATCGTCGACATAATTAGGTACAAGCTTCAACGACCTTAATTTACAAAGACGGGCCCTGACAAACAAAGAATGTGGACTTATTTTACTAACGCCATCTAGTCTGAAAAGCGGGACAGCGCTATGGCGGGGACAAGGACAAGCATACAAGTCAGACGCCCACCTTTTTCTATCCATCTATATCGTTGACAGGCTTCTACCAATTTGCAAAGGAAAATTTCATAGGTATAGGTATGTAGTTTTTCAATTCACGAGTGCGCGTGGCTCGTGGTTGTGTTAAAATCCTTTAAATGTTATACATTTGTGTAAGTGTAAATGTGCGCGTGTACGACTGACCGCTCCGAGAGGCAAGCACACTTACTCAATGTACTTACATAAACTTAAGTTTTTTTAAAAATCTACCTACTACAAGTTAGCCCTTGACTGCGATCTCACCTGATGGTAAGTGATGATGCAGTCTAAGATGGTAGCGGGCTAACCTGTTATAGATGTAGCATGGCTATAGATGTAAGGCCGGTTTTAAACCAATCCGTTCAAAACGAAAAAAACCGTTTAAGACCGAAATAAACCATTTTTTTGGTGTTGATGACTTTGATATTGTTGACGTCAGGTGACCAAAAGTTGCCCATAATGAAGTGTAAAACACAGTTCTTTTATTTTTGTAGGCGAGTTTTCAACCGTTTAAAACGATTTATTTCGGGTTTAAAACGGCAACATTTGGTTTAAAACGTTTTAAATCGGTTGTTTTACATCTATAGGCAGTTGTATTAAACCCATACCCCTGGTCGGTTTCTACACGGCATCGCACAGGAACGCTAAATCGCTTGGCGGCACATCTTTGCGGGTAGGGTGGTAACTAGCCACAGCCGAAGCCTCCCACAGGCCAGACCAGGGAAAATTCAGAAATTATAAATTCCCAAATTGACCCTGCCGGGAATCGAACCCGGCACCTTCGTACGTTAAAACAGTAGCGCTCAACACTGCGCCAGGGAGTACACCATTTAATTTTAATAGTCTATTATTTTCTTAGTGTATAGTTATTTAACATTATTATTTTAAGACTAGTGAACCTTAAATGCGTTAGCATTTTATTAATATCAGGCTAATTTTACGTTAAGAAGGCACTACAATTTAGTTTATTTTATTTTAAATCACTCGACTTAAAACTATTATTTTTAGTAATTAACTATTCGATGAGTTATCGTTTTCCAAAGTCACAATAACTTATTAATCCATTTAATAAAAAACGAGAGAAATCCAATTTTAAAATGTTATGAACTAAAATTGGGTGAAAATGAAGTACATATTCATACATAAAGAACAAAATATTATAATTATTAAGTACTTCAGTTTGAAATTTTCATTGTAAGAACTTATAATTAAAACAATTAATAATATTTTGCTCCATTACTAAAATAATTTTAATTGATTTGATAGTGATTTTAACATTAATTTTCGAAAAATACAACCGATAAAGTGATAATTTAATACAAAAAAAAGAAACCGAATAAAGTCGAATTGAAAAATAAATACAGTCTCAGATCAATGCATTAAAAAGAATCTCATCTGAAAAAAACAACCGAAAATATGGTTGGTATGGTTAACCCGGAAACACCCACGCATACATTCGTCATAATATGATCCGATACGGTCTTTTCTACCCCTTGTTTATTTACATAGAACTAAAAATAGGGTAACTATTAGAAGTAAAGGGCTGTATGTTGGTATGTTGGTATTTGAATAGATGAGTGGGGATATTTCGTCTTTAACTGGTTTATTGCTCTGGGTTTGCTCGGATATCGTTGCTGAGGTGCCATCTCTGTCGCCTAGCATTTGGTTCGCGTATTTCAGGTTCTTTAGTAGCGTGAGAACTTCCTCTGAAAGAATAGAAACAAGATCATAATGAAAATATAAGTCAAATTAATTTAATAAAATCACATTTTCAGCATTTGACAAGCATTCTGACGCAGCTATTTTTTACTCAATACTCAATTTATTTATAACACTAGCTATTACCCGCGGCTTCGCTCGCGTGGCTCAAGGGAACAATAAATGAGTTTTTGTTAGAAAACTGTATTTAAATTAAGCATGCAAGAGGATGCCATGGAGAAGAATACTGAGACGTTTAGTATCGACGTATTTCATCGAAAGGCAAGAGCAAGGTTTTTCATGCACGAAAAATGAAAAAAAATATTCACGATATCTACGAAAGAAAACACAATGCTATAGGTTACACGTTATACAGATTCCTGATTATACAAACGATGTCGCATAGTTGCAGCAGCATGTAACCTATGCGACTTCATATATACCCATGTAAAAAATGACGTCGATTCGTTGCGCCGTTGCCGCCTAATTGAAGAAGAAATGCGAGAAAAAGAGCATTCTATCCCACAGGAGCTGTTAGTTTTTCCGGGATAAAAAGTAGCCTATCCCTCCAGTTCCTCAAGTATACCCATGTAAAAAATCACATCGATCCGGTGAGCCGTTGCCGCCTAACTGTAGAACAGATGCGAGAAAAAGGGCATACTATCCCACAGGAGCTGTTAGTTTTTCCGGGATAAAAAGTAGCCGATGTCACTCTCCAGTTCCTTAATTATACCCATATAAATAATCACGTCGATCCGGTGTGCCGTTGCCGCCTAATTGAAGAAAAATGCCAGAAAAAGAGTATCCTATCCCACAGGAAGTGTTTATTTTTCCGAGATTAAAAGTAGCCTATGCCACTCTCTAGTTTCTCAATTATATCCATGTCAATAATCACGTCAATCCGGTGTGCCGTTGCCGCCTAATTGAAGAAAAATGCGAAAAAAAAAACATCCTATTCCATAGGAACTGTTCGTTTTTCCGGGATAAAAAGTAGCCTATGTCACTCTCCAGGTCCTCAAATATACCCATGCAAAAAATCACGTCGATCCGTTGCGCCGTTGAAGCGTGATTGAAGGACAAACCAACAAACCAACAAACAAACTGACTTTCGCATTTATAATATTAGTATGGATATGGAAGTATGGATGTCAGTCTCCAGTTCCTCAATTATACCCATGTAAAAAATCATGTCGATCCGGTGTGCCGTTGCCGCCTAATTGAAGAACAAATGCGAGAAAAAGAGAATACTATCGCACAGGAGCTGTTATTTTTCCGGGATAAAAAGCAGCCTATGTCACTCTCCAGTTCCTCAATTATTCTCATGTAAAAAATCATGTCGATCCGGTGTGCCGTCGCCGCCTAATTGAAGAAAAAATGCGAGAAAAAGAGCATACTATCCCACAGGAGCTGTTAGTTTTTCCGGGATAAAAAGTAGCCAGTTTCACTCTCGAGTTCCTCAATTATACCCATGTAAAAAATCACGTCGATCCGGTGTGCCGTTGCCGCCTAATTGATGAACAAATGCGAGAATAAGAGCATACTATCCCACAGGAGCTGTTAGTTTTTCCGGGGTAAAAAGTAGCCTATGTCACTCTCCAGTTCCTCAATTATACCCATGTAAATAATCACTTCTATCCGGTGTGCCGTTGCCGCCTAATTGAAGAAAAATGCGAGAAAAAGAGCATCCTATTCCACAGGAACTGTTCGTTTTTCCGGGATAAAAAGTAGCCTATGTCACTCTCCAGTTCTTCAATTATACCCATGTAAAAAATCACTTCTATCCGGTGTGCCGTTGCCGCCTAATTGAAGAAAAATGCGAGAAAAAGAGCATCCTATTCCACAGGAACTGTTTGTTTTTCCGGGATAAAAAGTAGCCTATGTCACTCTCCAGGTCCTCAAATATACCCATGCAAAAAATCACGTCGATCCGTTACGCCGTTGAAGCGTGATTGAAGGACAAACCAACAAACCAACAAACCAACAAACCAACAAACCAACAAACCAACAAACAAACTGACTTTCGCATTTATAATATTAGTATAGTATGGATGTCAGTCTCCAGTTCCTCAATTATACCCATGTAAAAAATCACGTCGATCCGGTGTGCCGTCGCCGCCTAATTGAAGAAAAAATGCGAGAAAAAGAGCATACTATCCCACAGGAGCTGTTAGTTTTTCCGAGATAAAAAGTAGCCAGTTTCACTCTCGAGTTCCTCAATTATACCCATGTAAAAAATCACGTCGATCCGGTGTGCCGTTGCCGCCTAATTGATGAACAAATGCGAGAATAAGAGCATACTATCCCACAGGAGCTGTTAGTTTTTCCGGGATAAAAAGTAGCCTATGTCACTCCAGTTCCTCAATTATACCCATGTAAAAAATCACTTCTATCCGGTGTGCCGTTGCCGCCTAATTGAAGAAAAATGCGAGAAAAAGAGCATCCTATTCCACAGGAACTGTTTGTTTTTCCGGGATAAAAAGTAGCCTATGTCACTCTCCAGTTCTTCAATTATACCCATGTAAAAAATCACTTCTATCCGGTGTGCCGTTGCCGCCTAATTGAAGAAAAATGCGAGAAAAAGAGCATCCTATTCCACAGGAACAGTTTGTTTTTCCGGGATAAAAAGTAGCCTATGTCACTCTCCAGGTCCTCAAATATACCCATGCAAAAAATCACGTCGATCCGTTGCGCCGTTGAAGCGTGATTGAAGGACAAACCAACAAACCAACAAACCAACAAACCAACAAACCAACAAACCAACAAACAAACTGACTTTCGCATTTATAATATTAGTATGGATGTCAGTCTCCAGTTCCTCAATTATACCCATGTAAAAAATCACGTCGATCCGGTGTGCCGTCGCCGCCTAATTGAAGAAAAAATGCGAGAAAAAGAGCATACTATCCCACAGGAGCTGTTAGTTTTTCCGGGATAAAAAGTAGCCAGTTTCACTCTCGAGTTCCTCAATTATACCCATGTAAAAAATCACGTCGATCCGGTGTGCCGTTGCCGCCTAATTGATGAACAAATGCGAGAATAAGAGCATTCTATCCCACAGGAGCTGTTAGTTTTTCCGGGATAAAAAGTAGCCTATGTCACTCCAGTTCCTCAATTATACCCATGTAAAAAATCACTTCTATCCGGTGTGCCGTTGCCGCCTAATTGAAGAAAAATGCGAGAAAAAGAGCATCCTATTCCACAGGAACTGTTTGTTTTTCCGGGATAAAAAGTAGCCTATGTCACTCTCCAGTTCTTCAATTATACCCATGTAAAAAATCACTTCTATCCGGTGTGCCGTTGCCGCCTAATTGAAGAAAAATGCGAGAAAAAGAGCATCCTATTCCACAGGAACTGTTTGTTTTTCCGGGATAAAAAGTAGCCTATGTCACTCTCCAGGTCCTCAAATATACCCATGCAAAAAATCACGTTGATCCGTTGCGCCGTTGAAGCGTGATTGAAGGACAAACCAACAAACCAACAAACCAACAAACCAACAAACCAACAAACCAACAAACAAACTGACTTTCGCATTTATAATATTAGTATGGATAAATAATCACGTCGATCCGGTGTGCCGTTGCCGCCTAATTGAAGAAAAATGCCAGAAAAAGAGTATCCTATCCCACAGGAAGTGTTTATTTTTCCGAGATTAAAAGTAGCCTATGCCACTCTCTAGTTTCTCAATTATATCCATGTCAATAATCACGTCGATCCGGTGTGCCGTTGCCGCCTAATTGAAGAAAAATGCGAAAAAAAAAACATCCTATTCCATAGGAACTGTTCGTTTTTCCGGGATAAAAAGTAGCCTATGTCACTCTCCAGGTCCTCAAATATACCCATGCAAAAAATCACGTCGATCCGTTGCGCCGTTGAAGCGTGATTGAAGGACAAACCAACAAACCAACAAACAAACTGACTTTCGCATTTATAATATTAGTATGGATATGGAAGTATGGATGTCAGTCTCCAGTTCCTCAATTATACCCATGTAAAAAATCATGTCGATCCGGTGTGCCGTTGCCGCCTAATTGAAGAACAAATGCGAGAAAAAGAGAATACTATCGCACAGGAGCTGTTATTTTTCCGGGATAAAAAGCAGCCTATGTCACTCTCCAGTTCCTCAATTATTCTCATGTAAAAAATCATGTCGATCCGGTGTGCCGTCGCCGCCTAATTGAAGAAAAAATGCGAGAAAAAGAGCATACTATCCCACAGGAGCTGTTAGTTTTTCCGGGATAAAAAGTAGCCAGTTTCACTCTCGAGTTCCTCAATTATACCCATGTAAAAAATCACGTCGATCCGGTGTGCCGTTGCCGCCTAATTGATGAACAAATGCGAGAATAAGAGCATACTATCCCACAGGAGCTGTTAGTTTTTCCGGGGTAAAAAGTAGCCTATGTCACTCTCCAGTTCCTCAATTATACCCATGTAAATAATCACTTCTATCCGGTGTGCCGTTGCCGCCTAATTGAAGAAAAATGCGAGAAAAAGAGCATCCTATTCCACAGGAACTGTTCGTTTTTCCGGGATAAAAAGTAGCCTATGTCACTCTCCAGTTCTTCAATTATACCCATGTAAAAAATCACTTCTATCCGGTGTGCCGTTGCCGCCTAATTGAAGAAAAATGCGAGAAAAAGAGCATCCTATTCCACAGGAACTGTTTGTTTTTCCGGGATAAAAAGTAGCCTATGTCACTCTCCAGGTCCTCAAATATACCCATGCAAAAAATCACGTCGATCCGTTACGCCGTTGAAGCGTGATTGAAGGACAAACCAACAAACCAACAAACCAACAAACCAACAAACCAACAAACCAACAAACAAACTGACTTTCGCATTTATAATATTAGTATAGTATGGATGTCAGTCTCCAGTTCCTCAATTATACCCATGTAAAAAATCACGTCGATCCGGTGTGCCGTCGCCGCCTAATTGAAGAAAAAATGCGAGAAAAAGAGCATACTATCCCACAGGAGCTGTTAGTTTTTCCGAGATAAAAAGTAGCCAGTTTCACTCTCGAGTTCCTCAATTATACCCATGTAAAAAATCACGTCGATCCGGTGTGCCGTTGCCGCCTAATTGATGAACAAATGCGAGAATAAGAGCATACTATCCCACAGGAGCTGTTAGTTTTTCCGGGATAAAAAGTAGCCTATGTCACTCCAGTTCCTCAATTATACCCATGTAAAAAATCACTTCTATCCGGTGTGCCGTTGCCGCCTAATTGAAGAAAAATGCGAGAAAAAGAGCATCCTATTCCACAGGAACTGTTTGTTTTTCCGGGATAAAAAGTAGCCTATGTCACTCTCCAGTTCTTCAATTATACCCATGTAAAAAATCACTTCTATCCGGTGTGCCGTTGCCGCCTAATTGAAGAAAAATGCGAGAAAAAGAGCATCCTATTCCACAGGAACAGTTTGTTTTTCCGGGATAAAAAGTAGCCTATGTCACTCTCCAGGTCCTCAAATATACCCATGCAAAAAATCACGTCGATCCGTTGCGCCGTTGAAGCGTGATTGAAGGACAAACCAACAAACCAACAAACCAACAAACCAACAAACCAACAAACCAACAAACAAACTGACTTTCGCATTTATAATATTAGTATGGATGTAAAACATACAGGTGTCTCTTATGTTACGTCATGTTTTGACTCTACTACCGGTTCGGAAATAAGATTCTACTGAGAAGAGCCGGCAAGAAACTCAGCAGTTGCTCTTTTTTAATATAAATAGATCATCCTAAACATTAATCAAGAGTACTCTAATTGTTGAGCTCTGATATAATTTGTGCTATATGGATAGCAAATATTAATGTCATTTTTGTTAAAACTAAGACTAGAATATAAGAAAGAAAAGACATTGTTAACCTTTCCGTTGAACGCACTATTGAGCTGTCCTGTGTTGAGTTGGAGCGATACATCATAGTTTGTGTGTACCGACCTCCTTCAGGTGACCTTGCACTGTTTGAGGATGTTATGGAGGAGGCCCTAAGGCGGATATGTAAGTCATCCAAAAAAATTTTAATCTGTGGAGACTTTAATATAGATATTTTGCATCTCACGTCTCCAGCTGAGAAATTACTTAACTTATTTAAAAGTTTCAATTTAGACAATATTTTTATTGAACCTACAAGGATAACTGCTAGTACAGCTACCTGTATTGACAATATTTTTAGTGACTGTAAAATTGTCAACAAATCCGTCATTACTCATCTAAGATCTGATCACTGCGGGCAAATGATATCTATACCTAGCTCTAAACAAAATACAACTAAAATAATAAAGTATAGGCCAATTACTACTAAAAAAGTACAGAAATTTAAACATGAAATTTCAAATAATTTACCTACGCTCGATTTTACACAGGGTGGTCCGGATGAACTCTATACCACCTTCTTTGATTTGCTAAATTCTCAATTTAATTCCATCTTTAAAGTAGTAGAAAAAAAATTGTTTAAGAACCTAAAATTTAGTGACTGGGCTACTGTTGGCATTTATAAAAGTAGAAACAAGTTGTTTAGCTTGTATGCCGAAAAGCAATATAATTACACCCCCACATTTGTTAAATACGTCAGAAATTATTCAAAATTATTTAGAAATGTCTGCATACAAGCAAAGTCACTTCATATAAAACAAAAAATTATAAATTCAGATGACAAAATTAAAGCAGTTTGGGAAATAATCGCCGATGAAATTGGGAAACATAAAGTGGACGACAATAAACTGGAGCTAAAAATTAACAACCGTATTATTGACTGCAAAACAGAAATCGCAAACACATTTGAGAATTTTTTTCGAAATATTCCAGTCACCACTACTAGTTTCCTTAACTCCTCGCCAACAGAAGCCCATAAACTTCTCAAGGATAGTGTCACCGAGTGCAGTGTGCTGTTTAAGTTTAGACATGTGACCCCATATGATATTATTAAAGTATTTAAATCTTTGCAACTTAAAAAAACCGGAGACCTATGGGGTATATCCGTAAAAATAATCGGCAATATTATTGATGTTATTGCACCATATCTTGCTCTAGTTTTTAATGAGTCTGTAAATTCAGGATCCTTTCCAAACCTTATGAAATGTGGTAAATTGATTCCACTTTTTAAATCGGGTAGCAAAAGCGATCCAAATAATTACAGACCAATTTCAATTTTGCCAACACTCAGCAAGATATTTGAAAAAATTATGCTCAACCAACTGCTTCAGCACTTTAATTCAAATAAACTTCTTCACTCCGAGCAGTATGGTTTTACTAAAGGTCGATCGACAATTGATGCGGGCGCCGTGCTGTTAAAACATATATTCGACGCGTGGGAGAAATCACAGAATGCTATTGGTATTTTCTGTGATTTGTCTAAGGCATTTGATTGCGTTGAGCACGAGACGCTTTTAGTTAAGTTGAGCTACTATGGAGTCAAAGACACTGCGCTTGGCCTCATTGCATCCTACCTCAGTAATCGCATTCAAACAGTATGTGTCAACGATGTGAAGTCATCCGGATCAGCCTCACTAATGGGTGTCCCTCAAGGCTCCATTTTGGGTCCCTTCATGTTCCTAGTGTACATCAATGATTTGCCATATTTTGTCCGTAACACTTGCGATATTGTACTATTTGCTGATGATACGTCCTTGATTTTTAAAGTCGATAGACATAAGGACAACTTTGACGACGTAAATACTGCAATTTCTCAAGTCACGAACTGGTTTACGGTTAACAATCTACTTTTAAACACAAAAAAAACTAAATGTGTCGAGTTCGCATTGCCGAATGCCAGATCCACAAGTGATATAAAACTAATGGTAAATAATGACATGTTGGAAATAGAAGATACTACTGTGTTCCTGGGGGTGACCTTGGACGCAAAGCTTCAATGGGGCACCCATATATCAACACTTGCTGGCAAGCTTAGTTCTGCTGCTTACGCTGTCAGAAAGATTCGACAGTTAACTGACATCGAAACTGCCAGGATCGTATATTTTGCTTATTTCCATAGCATTATGTCTTACGGAATCTTACTGTGGGGTAAAGCGGCAGATATTCAAAAAAATTTTGTACTACAAAAAAGGGCTATACGAGCAATTTATAGTTTAAAACCGCGTGATTCACTTAGAGAGAAATTTAAAGAAATTGGTATTCTAACAGTAGCCTCGCAATATATTTACAGTAATATAATTTTTGTAAAACAGCACATCCATAATTATAAAAAAAAATGCGATCTGCACGATAGGCCAACTAGAGGCCGTAATAAGCTCGTGACTCCATCGCTCCGCCTCAAAAAAGTCAGAAGGTCATTCGTGGGAATGGGCATTATTTTCTATAACAAAGTTCCACAACCTATTTTGGACTTGCCAATAAATAAATTTAAGAAATCCATTAAAAGTATGCTCCTGAAAAAAGCTTATTATACTGTTGAAGATTATGTAAATGATAGAGGAGCATGGATTTGATCGCTCCAGCAATGCTGGGGACAGCGGTTACTTATTATAAATTAGTGTTTGAATATTAGTATTCAATTCGATGCTTTGATACGGGTAGACTGAGTATGTCACGCTCTCTTTAAACATTTCTGTGGTGGTGTCGTGTGGTGCGGGTTGTTACGTTCCCTCAAATATGGTCGAGCGAAGCAATGGCTGGATCATGCGTCATGCTCGTGAACGGGTGCCACCGGCGGGAATGTGGCTACTTTCTGTCTGCCCGTCTTTGACATGAATTGAATAAACAAATTTAAGAAATCCATTAAAAGTATGCTCCTGAAAAAAGCTTATTATACTGTTGAAGATTATGTAAATGATAGAGGAGCATGGATTTGATCGCTCCAACAATGCTGGGGACAGCGGTTACTTATGTACACATTGATATAGTAATTGTAAATGAATTATTTAAAAAGAGCAACCACCGAGTTTCTTGCTGGTTCTTCTCGGTAGGAATGGCATTCCGAACCAGTTTATTTATTTAATCGTATGGCGTTTGGTACATAATAAGCGTTTTATAAAAAAAAAAAAAACGCTTATTTCGCCTGCAAGTTTCCGAACCAGTGGTAGATTCACTTGACGATTCAAAAGTACTTGTAAAAGTTTATTTGAATAAAAAATATTTGATTTGATTTGATTTGATTTAAGACGATCTTGACATTAATAAAATCTCACCTTCTTCCCTGTTCCCGTCAGCCCAGTCAACCTTGATGATGGTAGTAAGCGATACCTCGTACACTTTGTTCGCTTCGGCGCCAGACGCAACCGCGCGGCGTTTGCGACCGTACGCCGTTACACCGTTGCTGCATTCCACCTGTAGTAGAAGGAGGTTTAAAAGATAAATTATGGTTGTGCACGGGAGAAATTACATTATTTAAGCATTTTTAAAAAAAAAGACTAGCGTTTGGCTGCAACCTGACTTTTTTTATTTTTTATCCACAACAAGTTAACCCTTGACTGCGATCTCACCTGATGGTAAGTGATGATGCAGTCTAAGATGGTAGCGGGCTGAGCTGTTAGGGGCATGGCAGTTGTAGCAACCCATACCCCTACCCCTATTCGGTTTCTACCCGGCATCGTACCGATTTACTAACGCCATCTAGTCTGAAAAGCGGGACAGCGCTATGGCGGGGACAAGGACAGGCTTATCACAGCTCGACCGCTCACCCGAACGGTCGTGCCCACTGATATAACGCGTCTCCCTTATCGGTCTACGCCCCCCCCGCTCCCGCGCCCCACCGCCGTTGCTCGTTGTACTCACCGCGCGGCCCGTGTCGCTGCGGTTTGAGGAAGCGACCGGTTTGTTGTGTTCGCGAGAGAAATAGTTACCCGCCTTTAAGAAGACGCGCGGATTCCTGCATGTTTTTGATTGCAAAAACACCTGTAGGAATTAATTTTGAGTTTGACCACAGAACTTTTATACCTGTGGGTACGGTATTACTCCCGCTCGCGGGCGATTAGCTGGGCCTCCCGTCTGGGTCTCACCTGGCTCGGTCGCACGCGCCGAGGGAGCTATCGTACTCGCAAGTAGGGTGGCTTCTGACTCCTATGATTCATCTGTACTACCACACCACAGTGCGATGTCTGAGCGTGGAAATCTCCCACCTCGAGATCAACGGAGCAAACGGAGAATAGCTCGTACCGCTATTCCTCGGTCGATCGTTCAACGGAACATCGCCGAACCGACTGCTCTCCCCCTCACCTGCACAGACCAGACCAAAGAGCTTGAAGAGGTCTGCACGGACGACGTAGTGGCCTTCGCAGCCGATGTAGCTGAGTCTACATTAGGCGCAGAAGTTGACAACCGCTCCAGGTCTGCGACCTCCAACCAGGAAGACAAGGGTCCATCATTTGTACCACCACAACCAAAGTCACAGCCGCCCAAAACATATCCGGTAGCACCAAAGAGGGTGACACAACGCATCCCGTCCTCGTCATCATCGTCACCGGAACGTGTAAGCAAAAAAAATGCGGTGACTATGCCTACGTCCGGCATGGAGTTAACCAAACGTGCCAGGCCTGAACCTTCGTCTTCAAGCGCATCCGACGAGCAAGAGGACAAGCGACTTAAGCTTAGTCAAGCCACCCGCGTTGCTTACCTACCACTACCGCCGCCGCCGGAGTTTGATGCGCCTACTAGACCGCTAAGCCCGGCAAGACGCCCGTTACCCCCCTGCCCCGCAAGCACCCCACCGCCGGTAGCTTGCCCGCCGCCGCCCGTCCCCGCTAGCTGTCAGCGCGACGAGGCGGCCGCCTATGCCGCCGCGCACCGCACCGCACCCCCGGAATTAAGTCGTGCGCATTCTGTGGAGTTAACGACACACACGACTCGCTCGCACTCCACGCAGTCGAATGCTCATGTTGAATCCGCAAGCTGGCCGAAAGACTCGACCAGCTACATGGGTTTTGCAACGCCGACGAGGCAAGACATACATATGGAGGAATTACAGCCGGATTGTCCACAACCCAGCACGTCTTATGCCGCAGCCGCCGCGGCCACTACTGTGCCGACGGCGCCGCCAGCCGCGCCACGTCGTTCGCCACCACCCGGTGAGCCAGCCACCGCTAGCGACCAACCGCAACCCACACCGCGGTCCGCCTACCCTCCATTAGTCGTGGAGTGCCTCCCAAATTGGACGAGGCACTTCGAGGCGCTAGGCAAGATATTAGGACACGCACCCAATGCGAAACCGCTAGGTCGTGGCGTGCGGTTTCTACCTAAATCTGCGGAAGAATTCCGGGCTGTGCAGCGGTATTTAACGCAGGCCGCTGCCCAAGACAGTACCATATCCTGGTACTGTTACAGCCCGGCCACTGAAATCCCTGCGAAGATAGCCATTCGTGGTTTACCACTCGAGACGCCGGTTGACGAGGTGGTCACCGCACTTCGCGAGCGCGGCTTCCCAGCTGAGGCAGCGCGAGCCATCCCACCGCCGCGTGGCAAGCACGGCTGCACTTACTTTGTGCGGCTGGCACATATGTCCCAAGAGGAACTTCGGAACTTGTACACACTCACGGAGCTTCTCTACATGCCCCAAATAACCGTGGAGGCTTGGCGTGGAGGAACCAAGCCACCGCAATGCCACAGATGCCAGCAGTACGGGCACAACTCGGCCAACTGCCACCGGCCGTTCCGCTGTGTACGCTGTGCGGGCGAGCACAGTGTCCGGGACTGCCCCAGATCGCGGGACGAGCCGCCCACCTGTGCCAACTGCGGCCAGGCCCACGCAGCCAACGACCGACGCTGCTCTCTTTTTAAACGCGAGGCTAGGAGGCGCGGTATCAACTTGCCCCCCCCGCCGCCTCGCGTGGCTTCCGCCACTCGTCAACAACAACAGCAGCAACGGGGTACCACGACCTCCGTGACTGCTAACTCAGCGCCTACTGCACCGCCGCCACCCGCCGGGCCGACAACCGCCGCGCCCGTGGTCGGCGGTGAACAAATAGCCTCGGCTCGGCGCGCTGCCCGCCCCACAGGCGACGTACGACCTGAGGCAGCGGAGAGCTCACCGACGCTCGCGGCCGCCGCCAATCCACCAACCGAACGTGGCCAGCCGCTGCGCGCTAGGCGGCGCAGAAACCGCGCGCCTCGCCCGCGCCGCACCGAACCAGCTGCTGCCTCGACGCCTCAGCCGAGGCAGCGGAGAGCGGAACCAACCACCGCGGAGACAACCGCCGCGCACCGACCACCAGCAGAGACCGATCGGATACCCGGCCAGGCATCCGCCGCTCGGCGACCAACCAACCCGCCGACAACCACACAGGCCGAGGCGCCTGCGAGAAATACGGAGCACACCCAACGTTTTGCTCCGAGCTCAACGCAGGCTCCACACCAACGTCGGACTACAGCGCCAGACCCCACCAGACAGCCCACCCAAGCTCCTCCTCACGCCCCCTCTGCCGCAGTACCGACCCAGGGGGAAGCGCAGACCAACCCGGACATCATGGCCATAGTCCGGGTTGTGATCGAGGCGCTCAATACTGGGCTGACGGCGTACCTGCAGGGCCAGGGCGCAATTCAAGCTTTTGCAATGGGAATGGCGGTGCTCACACGCAGCCATTCCTTCTAAGGATTCTTTACTGGAATCCAGGCGGCATCAGAGGCCATATCCGCGAGCTTGCCACACTCGCCCAGTCGCAGGACGTCCACGTTATCCTCCTGGGCGAAACTAAGCTCGCGGACCACGTAGAGCTTCGAATACCGAACTACTTCGTGTACCGGCGCGACGAGATCTCTCCCCGGGGCGTCGCCTACAGAGGAACGGCGGCCCTGGTGCGGAGAGACCTAGTACATGAAGAGTTAGAACACGCACCCTATAGATCTCTGCGTACGCAGGGAGTGCGTGTTCGCGCCGGGGACAAAGAACTCAATCTGTATGCTGCCTATAAACCACCGAACGAGACCTTTTGCAACACCGATGTCCATACACTCCTCGAGTCGCCAGTCCCCACACTAGTCGTGGGCGATTTGAACGCAAAGCACCAGGCGTGGGGCTCGCGCGTCAACACCACGGCCGGAAGGATGCTACTCGAGGACAGCGAACGCCACAACTACAGTGTATTGGGCCCGGGCGCGCCGACCAATATACCGTCAGACCACCGCGCCGCTCCAGACGTTCTGGACATCGTGCTGCACCACCGACTTGACCACCCCATCAGTGTCGAACCCTTGTACGATCTCGACACAGAGCACCTGCCAATACTGGTCACGCTCAATCTCCAGCGTGACTTCACCATACCACGCCCTCTCAGGACTAAAACGAACTGGGAGAAGTACGCAGCCGGTCTGTCGGAGCTAGAGCTTGCAGGACCTATCTCGACCCCAGCTGACGTTGACCGAGCCGCCATTTCTATCACGGCGGCCTTACAACAGGCCAAGAGCGAGGCCACTACCACCATACCTCACGTTGGACGTCGGGACCTGCTACCAACCTCGCTCCGGGACATGCTTGAGAAGAAGCGCGCTCTACGCAAGCTATGGGCGCGTACTCGCTGTCCGAGAGTTAAGCGTGACCTCAACCGTCTTGCACAGGAAGTGTCACAGGCACTCGGCGACCGCGACGATGACGACTGGGAAAAGACCATCGACGCGGCGTCCGAGTCAGACACAACGCTGTACCACCTGTGCAAGACTCTCACCGGATCAGACTCACCCGTCTACCCTCTACTAGACAGCCAGGGTAGACGAAGATATTCCGCCATTGACCGAGCTGAGATCATGGCGGAGTATATGGAAGGTCAATTCACCCCCAACCCACCGGCCACCGACGACACCGTGTCTAGACACCACGCGGCGATCGCACAACAGATAGAGGAATTCCTGTCGAGCCCGACTCCTCCGCTCCGGGGAGACGACTTCATCTCCCCGTCAGAGCTGAGGAAGGCCGTCTTCCGACTTCCTAAGAGGAAGGCGCCAGGCTACGACGGAATCCCGATCGCCGCCCTACAGCAGCTGCCGAGAAGAGTTTTCGTTGCACTAGCGAGACTCTTCAACGGCGTACTCCGCACCGCTCATTTCCCGGATTCCTGGAAGTTGGGGAAAGTTATCACTATCCCCAAACCGGGAAAGGACCGACGCCTGCCAGGAAGTTATCGTCCTATCACCCTCTTGCCGCACATCGCCAAGCTGTTTGAGCGTCTGTTGCTGCGAAGGCTCGCTCCGCACCTTCGTCCGCGTGCCGAGCAGTTCGGCTTTCGCAGTAACCACTCAACGACGCTCCAGCTGGCGAGAGGACTTCACTACATCGCCAGTGAGAGGAATCGTGGCCACTTCATCGTCGGGGTCTTTCTCGATATCGAGAAGGCCTTCGACCGCGTGTGGCACGATGGACTCCTGGCGAAACTCCTCTCGACCACCCTACCACCCGCGATCGTGCGGCTGGTAGCTTCATTCCTGGAGGGCAGGTCCTTCAGAGCGACCG
The DNA here is from genome assembly GCA_923060345.2 of Erebia aethiops. Classification (NCBI taxonomy): domain Eukaryota; kingdom Metazoa; phylum Arthropoda; class Insecta; order Lepidoptera; family Nymphalidae; genus Erebia; species Erebia aethiops. The sequence continues at coordinate 5,784,031 of OV281087.1, read as the reverse complement.
TAGAGGGCGCGGAGTCCCAGCCGCGCCCAATACGGGCCGGAGTGCCTCAGGGTAGCTGCTTGTCCCCGTGTCTATACGCGGTGTACACGGATGACATCCCTACCCTCGCCGACCATCTACGCGAGGGGGAGGAAGACGTGCTGTTGTCACTCTACGCTGACGACAGCGCGTACTTCGCGTCGTCGTACCATCAAATCGTCGCTACGAATCGCATGCAACGTCTGCTGAACTTACTTCCGGAGTGGCTGGACAAGTGGAGAATGGCCGTCAACGTGGGGAAGACGGCCGCCATCCTGTTCGGAGCCCGGAAGCACATGCGTCAGCTCCAATTGCGAGGCCAGGACATAGAGTGGCAGACTTCGGTGCGCTACTTGGGGTGCCACATCGACGCCGGCCTGGCCATGATTCCCATGATTAATCATGTCGTGAACCACGCCGCGGCTGCCGCGTCGATGCTGCACCAGGTCCTCACCTCAAGCCTCTCACCGAAGACCAAGCTCCGGATCTACGGAGCCTATGTCCGCTCACGGCTGACGTACGCGGCTCCCGCCTGGTATGCGCTCTGTTCTGCATACCAGAAGAGCCGCCTACAAGTCCGGCAGAACAAATGCCTGCGATTAATCGTGGAAGCTCCGAGGTACGTGAGGAACGACGTAATCCATCGCGACCTCAAGACGCCCACCGTGGAGGAGTACGTCCATACGCTCGCGCGGCGCATGTTTGCGCGCGCGGACAACGGGCCGTACGAACACCTCCACGGGATAGCACCGCCGACCACCCGACCTCCGACCGGGCGTCCACTACCTCGTGAGCTCCTACGATCGCCTTCGCCCACGCGGCATGAAGACGATCGTAGCGACGACGACGACGCGACACACACCGGACTTGACACCGACTCCACGCGCGACGGCGACCATATCGCCCGCAGCGTGGAGTCCACCGGCTCTGACACCATCTCGGCGCACGAGAGCGACCCCACTGCCCGCAGCGCCGAGACACCTGGACATGACACGGGTCCTGCACGCGGCGGCGACGACGTCACCCGCAGTGCGGACCCAACACCGGAGATGACACCAGGCCTAGGGGCCCGTAGCCTTCAAGGCAGGCCCTAGCCGACTCACGGCTTAAAGACAACCACCGGGGTACAATGTTACCCCGCGCCCCGCCCGGGTAATGAGGCCAGCCCTCGAAGCCCGTACCCCCGATTGGCCCTCATGGACCAACCGGAGAAGACCCCTGCTGGACAGGCTTATACAAGTGTGGAGCGCGCTCTACAGGACAGGTGCCCAAATTTTCTATGCAGGGGCCCATCTAGTACCTACATATATATCGATGATTATAACGGTAATATCTCACCCCTTGGCATTTGTCCAAGCAGACAGTGACGGTGCCCTTGAACTGCACATACGTGGTGTCGGGGAACTTGAACGCTCTGAACTTGGCGGTGAGGTTCTTGCCATCAGACGTCAGGAAGTTGTCGAATAGGTACGGGTCCACTGAGCAACTGGAAGCATACATTTATAACAATAATATCATCTACATATAGGCACTATCACTACATCTATACTTAAGACGAAATGGCACGGCGGTTTTTCCATACAGACATACCTACTCATCTGTTTTATAACTACTATAGAGAAAATATTCTTGCACCATAAAATCTATATATTGTATCCGTGCCATGTCCCTATGTTTTCCTTATTTCGATAAATTAACAATTTTAATAACATGGAACCTTCAAAAATGGCAAAAATTCAGTTTTTGGGCCATCATCAGATATCCCGCAAATAAATTTGATGGATATAATCAAATAAAGAAAAACATACCTACATAACCTAAATCCTTCTTAAATTATTCTTTAAAAAAAAGGATAAAATCGGTTCAGTTTTGGAGGAGGAAACAGGAGAATACTAGAGTTACAATTAGACTGTGTTGCATATAGGTATAATCGATCCAAGCTGCAATCGTCCCTATCGGGTGTTTATGAACTCTATTCGAGGAGCATCGCGACGGCAATATTATTCTTAAATACTTATTTTTTCAATGTCATGTACACGCCATTTCATCTTAATAATTTAAATGTGAAAGACAATTCAAGGGAATTATGTAGGTAAGTACATGAGTTCAATAATTGATATTCTAATATGAAATGAAATGATTTCTTCAACATAGGACAACTTGTGCCACTTATGTTAAGTCGTAAGAATCTTCAATATACCACCAGTTCGGAAAGCTGATTCTACTGAGAAGAGCCGGCAAGTAACTCAGCAGTTGCTCTTTTCATTAACATAGAAATGTTACACTTTGTAAATAATATACAATGCATACGTTACGTAACAAGTAGGTATTACACTGACTTGTGGGTTGCTGGATGCGAGGCCGGTTGCTTCCATGCAACTTTGTCATCGAGAAAATCATCAATAGTATAATACCATCTTAGACTGCATCATCACTTACCATCAGGTGAGATCGCAATCAAGGGCTAGCTTGTAGTGGATAAAAAAAAAAACTCGACTTAACAGATGCTGTTAAATACATTTCTAAACCATGTATGTATGTATAAACTTAAATTATTACCCGTTGAATATAATAGTCTCCTGCTGTTTTCCCGTATCAGTAACGTGCATGTACCCAACCAGGAGGCCGTACACTGGCGCTGAGGAGTTGTCCAGGAATATCTCCATCGAGAGAGGCGTTCCGGGAGTCACGGATATCTCTCCGGATACCCTGGAAAATTGTTAATATAACATTTATAAATTACCATAGACTTTGAAATGATCAGCATCAGAGACTACATTGGCCGACACTTTTTTGGTCTTAGCCAAATTTCTGAAAATCTGGAAAGATAATCAACTTAAAACAAACTCGTCCACAAAGGATTCACTTCAAGGGTTCAGAAACTTTTAGTAAATAACAAGGAAGATGTCATAAAACACGTACCTAATCAGCTGTAAAATAGCTGGCATACATATGGCACTAAACTGGTAGGGCCTGTCAGACAATTTGAGTACGGAACCCTAATTTAACAATTTTATTTAATTTAAAATTTAAAAATTTCAGTTTTTATCCTATACTTGTGCTGTGAGACCTCGCTTCTTGCCAAATTTCATGATTCTAGGTCAACGGGAAGTACCGCGGGCATTTACGGGTTTTGATTTATTAACGAGTTTCAAAATATGCGGCATAAACGGCTGTATATTTTGATCGCGTTGACTTAAGAAGCTCGATATATTTACAGCTCCAAGGGACCGTAGACATAAGTCTAGTTTATTTGATATTAATTTAAACTTGATACCTAATCGCGTTCTCGAGAAAAGGGTAGTTGACAGACAGACAGACATATGGACAACGAAGTGGCCCGATAAGAGTTCCCTTTGTCCTCTATGGTACTAAAACCTAAAAAGAGGCAAACGCATGCATGGTCTCATAGACCCGTGAATGGCTGTAAATGTTATATTTTTTATTGTTGGCTAAAGAAGGCTAAGGTTGAATTGGAACATAAGATAATAATTTAAACTTATTTTCTACTTACTGTTTTCCATTCTGCTTCACAAGGGCCCCTAAAACGGGTTCCGGAGCCCGCCCTTCCATGTACCTCGTGATGTCCAGGATACTGAAAAAATCGAATAGAAATTAAGCGGGGTACAATAGGGTTTTTTATGTTGTACTAACTCGCTCGCGACTCCATCCACGAAATTCTGAACTAACGGAATCTACAGTCCCAAAAACTAATATGACTCGGTGTCAGCGGGGCTAGTATAAGTATATGAAAAATTAAATTAAAAAAAAAACTAAATAGGCATAAAAATTAGTTCCAATTTTGGCCACCGGGTCTGATAATTTTGTGGCACTATACCTACTCTAAATATCCAAAGGTCCAACCAGCAGCGCCATCTATTAGTGTGTGTGCGGATGTCGTAGTAGGCAGTACATCGAGGCAGTATGTTCGCCAAGCTTTATTTGTATAGTTTTATAGTAGGGGAGCCCAAAAGGGGATTTTTGGATTTACTCCAGCGCGGCAGACTAATACATATAAAGGGGGATTCTTTGGACCCTGTAGAGTACCTTCACCATACCTATATGAGCCCTGTATATTGGTGGGTCTGTCTAGGATAGCAGATCAGAATAGTAAATAAATAAAATCGATCATCAGAAATACTCGAGCGCGGTAGAGTGAGTTACCTTGAGAGTTTGACGACCTCCGTGGCGCAGTGTGTAGCGCTGTTGCCTTAACGTGCGGAGGTCCTGGGTTCGATCCCCGGCAGGGTCAATTTGGGAATTTATAATTTCTGAATTTTCCCTGGTCTGGCCTGGTGGGAGGTTCGGCCGTGGCTAGTTACCACCCTACCGGCAAAAGATGTGCCGCCAAGCGATTTAGCGTTCCGGTACGATGCCATGTAGAAACCGAAGGGGTATGGGTTTAATGTAACTGCCAGGCCCCTAACAGGTTAGCCCGCTACCATCTTAGACTGCATCATCACTTACCATCAGGTGAGATCGCAGTCAAGGGCTAGCTTGTTATTAACAATTAAAAAAAATTTAGTTACAGTGCTACAAGCAGCGCCATCTATTAGCGTATGTGCGGTATGTTATCCCAGCTTTAGTTTGTATAGTTTTCTGCAGTTTGTCTCACTCACTCAGGCTCGTTGAAATTGAGCGGGAAATCCTCAGCGGCTCGTCTCGTCAGAGCGCGCGTTTTCCCGCTGACCACGCAGCGTACTGTCACCGTTTCCCGCCCGCCCGCGCCGTCCTCTATCACGATCTTGTGGTAGAATGTGCGTTTACCCTAAAAAAAATACAAGACATTTTTTATATACTTAATATCCAAAGTTGCTTAGTAAGTTTTAGTAAACAAACATGGATTATAACATTTAAGATTAAACATATCAGACCCGGTGGCCAAAATTTGAACATTTTTTTTGCCTGTTTAGTTTTTGTTTTTATTTTATCACCCTGTCACCGGGTCAGATTTAAAGTTTGTGAGATTGGTGGAAAATTAAGGAGTTCTTGCGGGAATAAAAAATAGGTAAATCCATGTATCGCGGACATCATATAATATGTATATGTATAATTGTTATAAGTTATGAAATGCCTTGTCAATGGCATTCTAAAGTAAAACATATGGTACTAGCAAGTGTTACAAACAAAAAAGTGTGTGTGTGCAATTCACACACGGCAGAAGTGAAACTTCAGAAAATTAGCCTACGAGAGATTGAGATAAATATATATTGAATTCTATCTCATTCTCTTGCAGGCTAAATCCTATTATGAATATATATATATATATATATTTTTTTTTTTTTATCCACTACAAGCTAGCCCTTGAATGCGATCTCTAATATGTTATATAATATGTTTGTCTCTTTTTGGTGTCGCTATTACGTTTGATCGAATTTTCAAATCACAACGATTCTAAAGAAGTTTCACTTCAAAAAGCACAAAAAAACTTCTCAACAGGCAAAAAACACAGCTTTAATTTAGACAACTAGTTCCAAAGTAAAGCCACAGGTAAAGCATATATCTTGATTTGTATCATCTTCCTGGTTCCTAGTAATAAAAAAAAAAGTAATGAAGTATATTCCACTACTACTGTATACTAGTAGTAGAGAATTAAACCATTTACAGTAAGCAATTCCAACCTCGACCGCCAGAAGAGCGCAAAAAAGTAGGAAGTGAACACGAACGCAGTAGGGAGACAAAAACTAGTATTTTGCTTGGCTTTTACATTAAGGGTTGCTGGTGTTAGTTTATGACGTTTTATTAATTAAAATAAAGAATATACATAATACTGAACAACTTATGCTCTAGTCTAGAACTTTTAGAAATATTTTACAAACAAAAAATTAAATATTAAATTGGGTGTACGGTACGGTACATGTTTGATATTTGAGATATAATATGGATGATTATGAACTAGCTGATGCCTGCGACTTCGTCCGTCTGGAATATTTTTTTTAAATTCCCACGGGAACTCCTTTCCGGTATAAAAAGTAGCCTATAAGTCGCGGGCATCAGCTAGTAAACTATAAAGGCTCACCGTGTATCTATGGAGAACTCTAGTGACCGCACACTTCTGGTAGTCCTGTAAATCCAGCATATACATCGCCATGTTGTTTTCTATCGTGGGCTCACAAGGGGCGTAGTCTGAAACAGGAAAATCATATTTTATTAATTGTATAGGTGCATAATACTAAGGTAATTAGCTAATAGGTACCGTGTAAGTGTAAGTATATATATTTTTTTATTGTACAAAAAAAAAAAAATATGTATCGGCCAGAATACATCTTGGCCGGCGTGGGTATGCGGCCAGTAAAAAAAAAACCGATTGATATTCTTTTGAACATAAATTGTAACATAACACCTCTATTAAAACTCAAATCTACACGGTCAAACACACATTCAAGAATTCTTGTACCAAATAAAACAATGTTCTGAGACATATTCGAAAAGTCCTTTTTTAAATAATGGTAAATTGAGTTCTTTGAGTTTATTCTAGATTTTATGATAAATTTTACAATAAATTACCGATTAAATAGACTTAGTCTTTGTTGAGGTATAACAATTCGAATTATTTAAAAACAAAGACGAAGATGCGTAGCGTTTGATAAATAGGTCCAGTTGGATCTAACTCTATAAATCTGAGATGCACAGACGGACTGATGGACAGATGAATGGGGAAAGAGTTACACGGAGCGTCGCTGAGTTTAAGTATTTACTTAAAATGGTTTAACGAATACCTCGTTGGTCTAGTGGTTAGCATGTTCGACTGCCGTGGTTTTTAAATTGCAAATTCGATCAATCGTATCGAGCGTTCGGTCAAAAGCGAAAAAGCGTCGTAGAAAAGTAAGTAAAGTCGTCGAGTAAACTCAAAATTGAAAGTTAAACATTCTGTGGTTAAACTAAATAATGCTCACGTCTTTGGACTTGTGTTATGTAAAATCCAGTGGGTTATCTTTTTCCGGGATAAAAAGTAGCCTATGTTCTTCCCCGGGATACAACTGTATCTATATAAAATATCAATATCGGTTGAACAGACGGGCCGTGAAAGCGAATATGGATAAAATCACAGACAGACAGAAAAACACACTTCGCATTTATAATATTAGTATGGATAGAACAATGTCGAGGTAATTAAAATACCATGAGAATCGTAATCTAAGTCTAATCATAATATTATATGTACCTTTTCCATGTTCTATGTTCTATCTATACCCAGGTTCTTATAAGGAATTAAGCCCCACGTACTTAAGTACTATTGTACTATTATCTATTCTGATTTACTATCCCATACTTAATATAATTTTCTATGTAAGCGCGATTTTATGGTATTTTCTGATGAGAAGCGATTAAGTTATTGTTAACAAAACCAGATTTCCAGTGATTAATGACTAATTCATATCAGATTTGCCCAATAGGGCAGAATAGATTGGTGTAGTTTTTACGGTAAACTATCACTGCCATCTATTCACGCCTTTAAATTTCGACTGAAACAGCACTATAAATATCTTCCCTATCACAATTACATGTATCTGTATATGTCATTAAGTATTATATTATGTGTAATATAATATTATGTCATAATATGTATGTTGGTATGCATTTATTTACGTATATATTAATGTCATTAGTTTGTATATTTGTGTAAGTTAATGATATATCGACTGCCTCGTTGGTCTAGCGGTTAGCATAGTCGACTGCAGATCACGAGGTCCTGGGTTCGATTCCCGGCCGGGCATAAAATTGTTAGGTATTGGGTTTTTCAATTTAGAAATTCTCAGTGCCAGCCCGGAGTTGGAAGTTGGCGGTGTTTCACCCCCGTGCCTCGGAGAGCACGTTAAGCCGTCGGTCCCGGTTATTATCACTAACATGATAATAGTCGTTAAAGCCCACCAACCCGCATTAGAGCAGCGTGGTGGGTCTAAGCTCTAATTCCCTCTCTCCTATGAGAGTGGAGGCCTGTGCCCAGCAGTGGGACGTTAATAGGCTGTAGTGAATGATATCTCGTTTCATTCCATTTCATATCCAAAAAAAAAACTATGAAATCCAAAGGCCAGCGTGGTTTTCATAGATAAGATCGCTAGATGTTAGAGCCTATGTACACGGCGTATTTCCTGCGTGCAGACGACGCGATACAAACGCGATTCTAACGCAAACCAACGCGCGTCAGCCAGAAACCATTGCACACGCCCACATATACAAACAATATATCATATCATCATTCATCATCTATGTACTAATATTATAAATGCTAAAGCTTGTATGAATGGATGGATGTTTGTTACTCAATCTCGCCAGAACGGCTGAACGGATCTGGATGAAATTTGGCACAGTGATACATTATAGTCTGGACTAACGCATAGGGCTTTTTTTCATCCCAGAAAATTACAGTTCCAGCGGGAACCGACATTTCTTATCTCAATTCACGTGGACGAAGAGGATACAGACGCGCTGTGGACGCGCGTTTTGCGAGCATTTTTAAAAGCTCGGTGTAGAGTCAAAGATGATGATATGAAAGGCTTACCTTTGAGCTGGTCGAGGTAAGACAGCTTCCTGTCTCCATCCATGGGCACTGTCACCCTCATGTACTCCGGCGTGCATTCGATCTGGGCTTCAGATCCTAAGACAAAAGGAAAAATGATTAATTAATTAATTTTTTATGCACTTGGCTGCAAATGCAATCAGACTTTCTTGCAAGTGGCGATGCAGCCTAAGGTGGAGCGCGCTTGCCTAGAAGATGCCTATTCACTTTTGATTTACGGGCAATTGCCCTATGCTGGGGCTAATTCTATATATAGTCCAAAATCTAAACTAAAATAAATCATTGAAATATTGCTAATCCTTTCTTATTACTCCCTGCGGAAAGGGATGGAAATATTTTTAATTAAATCCGTCATTTTATTTTAGTTTCGTTTTGAGATATACAGAATTGACTACTGTCTCAGTAAAAAGCACTGTACTATTAGGTTGTCTAATATGTATATACTTTTATGGTTGTAGTAGGTATGGATTGTAGTTATGGACTCAAGTAATGCTTAGATTTAATTTGTTTACCTTACAAGGTCAAGAACATTACTCAACAAAAATCAACATTTATTTGGTCAAAGCAAAAAACTACGTAAACTCGAAATACAACTCGCTTGACCTTAGCATTAATGCTTATGACGAATCATTACATCATTTGATGTGGGCACTGACCAGTGACACCAATTCTATTGTACACAGGCCTAGATTTCTTAACTCACGTTCTAGATTGCTTGTTTAGGAGTTCTGTGTTGCTTTTAAAGAGGTGCCCCAGCGGTTTACCCATACAATCGTATTTATTCGTTTTCGCCGTGGATAATTACAATAGAGAAAATATTTTTGCAATATAAAATCCATATGTGTCAGTGCTATGTCCCTATGTTTTGCTTTTTTCAATAAATTAATAATTATAACAACAAGGAACCTTTAAAAATGGCAAAAATGGCTCACTTTTCGCGCCATCATACAAAAATCAAAAAACGAAAAACATACCGACATAGAGTCCTTAAATTATTCTTGAAAAACAAAATTTAAATCGATTCAGTTTTACAGGAGGAAACAGGAGAATACGAGAGTAAGAATTCGACTGTTTTTCATAGGTAAAATCGGTCAAAGCCGCAGAATATGTCTGGTGTTATAGGACTCTATTCGAGAAGCAGCGCAACGGCAATATAATTGTTCAATACCAGTCCTATTCTCAAAGTTTCCCGTTGAAGGCATTACCTCTAAACAGACTTCAGAAAGGATGTTCTGTATTTATTCCGTTAGTTTGTTTGTTAACAACGGTTTTCTCGGAAATTAATGAACCGATTTTAATGATTTTTGCACCAACGTAATCTACGTACTTTCAGGAACGTTTTAATATATAATGCGCCTAGGTGTCTTCCTTATATACGATGTTATATACATAAATGTACAGTCATGCCACAAATATTTTTTATTTGTACGCCGATTTTTAGGGTTCCATACTAAAAGGGTGCCAACTGTTTCGTTGGTCTAGAGGTTAGCATGTTCGACTGCGGGCTGCGGCTGAGTAGGTCCCAGTTTCGAGTCCCGGGTCAGGCCATAAATAAGTGATATGTAACAGTAACATGATAATAGTCGTTAAAGCCCCCTATTGGAGCAGCGTGGTGGGTCTAAGCTCAAATTCCCTCTCTCCTGTGAGAGTGGAGGCCTGTGCCCAGCAGTGGTACATGAAAGGGCTTGTAGTGGTAGACGGACGGACATGACGAAACTATAAGGGTTTCTTCCTTTTTGACTGCGGAACTCTAAAAACGGTCAAAGATAAAACAAATATTTGTAAACCGTATATCTGCTAAGCCTATAATAATATTATGTTTTAGGCTATAAGAATAATAATTGCATTTTAAACATATAGGAATAACAATAGCTTTCCCAAATAAAGGCGCGTCCACAGGCAGCGGGCGGCGGAGCGGAACGGGCGTCGAACTCTACCTGGAGCCCGAGCTTAATGTGGACTTAATGTGGCAATTAGAAAGCGAATTATTACTTTCTTTGAGCGGAAATTATGGAAAAAGAAGCATTTACAACTTTTAGAATTTTGCAAAAAATAAATGGGCTTTTATTTTCCTAATTAACTTCTATCTAACTTGCTGTATCGCTACCTACAAAATTATTAAGTTTTGATTTTTCTTTCATTGTGGCCAATACTGTATAACACAATCACAAAACTAAACTAAAATGATAGCTCTAAATCTAGTGCTACCCGTGTTCTAAATCTCTAGTGCCTTTTCCGCAGGAAGTGTTAGCATAGCACTAAAAGAACACACGGGAAAAAATAACTTTGAATAAAGTGGAATCCTAAGTTTAAAAGCCTCTAATTACAAAACTTCAATATTAACATTAAATCAAATCAAATATTAATTTATTCAATTTAGGTACACTTATTGACGTCAGTTACTTAAAACATGATGGTGATAATCAGTTACGGTATCTTAAAACTAAAGCTACGAGGGTTCGAAACGCGCACTGGTCTGAGAAGAGCCCACAACAAACTCAGCCGGGGGACACAGATAGCAGAAAAACATTCTGTACTAAAATTCTTTATCAATGCCACCAACTGTCATTTTTGTTTCGTTTAGAGTCGGTTTACAACAGAATTGACCTCACTTGGCTGAGTAAATTGAATGAAAATGGACTGAAATTAATCAAAAATATTTAATGCTTTTGGAATCAGTTCATATTTTTTTTAATTTTATGAATCGACTCGTCTGTAGTGGACTCCGGTCTTAAGCGTATGCATGTACCGAACCGCAGTATCTCCCTGATAATCACAGAATGCGGCGGAGTTGGTAATTAATTTACATATGGTCACAGGCGGCGGATTGTTCCGCGTAATCTAGACATCTAGCGTGCTGGCCGGCGCGTAGCTGTGAATACCGAGTGTACACGGTTCGATGCTCGACCGCGCCAGTAGGCAAAACCAAATAAATAAATTATTATCTTCTATACTATAAATCTTACTTCTTACTATCTTATCTTACTTCTTACTAATATTATAAATGCGAAAGTTTGGATGTATGGATGTCGGTATGGATGTATGGATGGTTGTTTGTTACTCAATCACGCCCCAACGGCTGAACAGATCTGGATGAAATTTGGCACAGAGATAGATTATAGTCTGGAATAACACATAGGCTGCTTTTTATCCCGGAAAATTAAAGAGTTCCCGCGGGAACCACAAAACCTCGATCCACGCGTACGAAGTCGCGGGCATTAGCTAGTATATTAAAATGCGAAAGCTTGGATGTATGGATGGATGTTTGTTACTCAATCACGTTACAACAGCTGAACGGTTCTGGATGAAATTTGGCACAGAGATAGATTACAGTCTGGAATAGCACATAGGCTACTTTTTATCCCGGAAAATAAAGGAGTTCCCGCGGGAACCAAAAAACCTTAATCCACCCGGACGGAGTCGCGTGCATCAGTTAGTAATAAATAAAACAAAGTCGGGTTTCGGGTTCCCTTGATTTTTCCATACAAAATGTTCATGGGTTTCGTAACGTGATTTTTGGCATGAGCATAGTTGAGGACCTGGAGAGCGACATAGGCTAGTTTTCATTCCGAATAATTAAGGAGTTCCCGCGGGAATCGAAAGAACTTAAACCACGCGGACGAAGTCGCGGGCATCAGCTAGCTATGGAATAAAGGTATTTTCTTTCTCCTTACAAACGAGCCTTTGTTTTCCCTACAAACTTGTGTCCGTGGATAGAGTATAGGAAGATCCAAACATAGTGACTACGTACTAATCCTTCCATGCATACCTATTCATTGTTCCTATAGTATAATTCATCTACTTGTTTTGGACAGGCCCGTTTTAGAATGTAGACAAACTTTGAATAATAAAACACACCATAATAGGCAATATAAACGCATAGAGCGTATAAATCCCAAAACACAGTTAGACTCGAAGGGCCAATTGCACATTTGATGGTTATGGTTAACCACTAACGTTAAATACCACTAAAAATGGTAGCCAAGTGAGTGGCACGTCAGGTATTCTCTTACCTTCATAAGTTTTGGCCAAATATAAATTATTTATTAGTGAATGATTAAATAGAGGGACATCCACAAATCTACGTTCAATAACCATTTTAAAGCATCAATAAAATCCAAATAAGTGCCTCACCCTGCTGGGTTCGATTGAACCCGGGATCTTCCACGTTAAGGCAACAGCGCTCTACAGCGCGCCAGGTACCTCCCTGTCCATCGATGGTGCAATTGGCCATAAGTAGATTTATTTAGCTTTCTCCGTTGACCATACGCGCACACCTTCGATGGGCGATTGTTGGAGTCATAAACAAACGAATTTATTATTATGGCTTTCTATGTGTTTTCGGTATTTCAGGGAATTTTAACTTTATATGTAATATATGCGGAAGGACCTGGGAACCCACCGCATTATTATCCTAAGAAAACCAAGGAATACGACGCCAAGAGAGGAATTGTAAATACAAAGCAAAAGGAAAAATTCCAAACTTCAGTCGGTTGAAATACCAAAAAAATATGTTTGGTAGTGGAGTAACCCTTTTGTTTTCGGTTGAGCTGAAGTTTTGTAAGTAAAACCATGCATTATCATCCAAACTAAATGTAAAGGTACACATTTAGTTTGGATGATAATGCATGGTTAGCTAAGTGACGTCACTCCAAATCTAATATGGCGGTCGGCGGACTCATCGATTGTAAGTCAATGGGCGGACTCCCAAAGATGGCGGAATAGATATTTTATATACACCCCCGCGATATGGGTATCAATGTTTAGTTGAATAAGTACGAAAATTAAAAATATCTCAGACTTATTTATCTTTACTTGCTTAAAGTTCATTTTATTTTATAACTAGCTGATGCTCGCGACTTCGTCCGCGTGGATTGAGGTTTTTACGTTCCGCGGGAACTCTTTAATTTACCGTGATAAAAAGTAGCTTATGTGTTATTCCAGACTATAATCTATCTCTGTGCCAAATTTCATCCAGATCTATCCAGCCGTCCGAACATCCATCCATCCATCCAAACTTTCTCATTTATAATATAGATAATTAAAATATTAAACTTTTGAGCAAATAATTAATTAATTAAATAACAATAAAATGCATTTAAGACTTTCGTAAAGTCATAAAAGTCTTCAAATAAACGGGACTGGCAAAGATCTACAACCAAAAAGCCTATTCAATAGTGCAAAAGTTGTTGACCTACCTATTATTGTATTTCCACAGCTCTGGCTTCCAGTAATTCTATGCTATGTAAATTCCAATGAAAGTTGCCAGCTAAAATACCAAACATTTTAACTCTTACAAGTTATTTACTCAAATACCTCTGAAATGCCTCAACGCAACAATTTGTATCGCAAATGGCTGAATATGGCCAATTTATTTGCCATTGCATCGTCGATGTAACGTGCGTATGGTCATACGGTGAAAGGAATGTAAATTCTCATTGGGCTTACGTATATTTTAACTGGATTTATTTACACAGTATATTTTCTAAGAATTAATCAATGAATTAATCGAAAGAATTAATCAAGACTTTATTGAATACCAAATAGTTACAGAGAAAAAAAAAAGGGTTTTAGATATATCATATCCACCACCACCACCACCACTACAGCCCATTAACGTCCCACTGCTGGGCATAGGCCTCCACTCTCATTATTCTCACTCTCATTATTATTATTCCCACTCTCTCAGGAGAGAGGGAATTAGAGCTTAGACCCACCACGCTGCTCCAATGCGGGTTGGCGGGCTTTAACGACTATTATCATGTTAGTGATAATAACCGAGACCGACGGCTTAACGTGCTCCGGGCTGGCACTAAGAATTTCTTAATTGAAAAATTCAATACCTAACAATTTTTATGCCCGACCGGGAATCGAACCCTGGACCTCCTGATCCGCAGTCGACTATGCTAACCGCTAGACCAACGAGGCAGTCATATATCATATAATCATCAAATATTAAAAATGCGAAAGTGTTTGTTTGTTGGTTTGTCCTACAATCACGCTGCAACGGATGGACGTGATTTTTGCATGGATAAAGCCGAGGACCTGGAGAGTTACATAGGCTAAATTTTATCCCGGAGAATTAAGAAGTTCCTGCGGGAATAAAATAAAATAAAACTTAAACGACGAAGTCGCGGCCATCAGCTAGTAATATGTAAAAGTAAAACTAACTTAAATAGGTGTAAAGGCAGGTTCCCACATCCTTTTTTTTAATCCACTACAAGTTAGCCCTTGACTGCGATCTCACCTGATGGTAAGTGATGATGCAGTCTAAGATGGTAGTGTGCTAATCGTATCCTTCCGCAAAAGAATCGACTAAGAGTATTTAAACTCTTAGATTTTTCTGACGATTTTTCTTTTTTCTGGTCTGAGAAGAGCTTTTTTTGTGGACAGGAAAGTTAGAATTACTGAATAGGTATAATTTTTTTAACGGAACCCATTTAACTGTTAATGGAATCATAAAAAGCTATAATTTCAGTTTCCTCTAAGCTGTACATTTAATTATGTAAACGAGAAATGGGGCGCAACGTATGGACATACAGTAAGTTCTTACTACACACTTACATAATAATATTATATGCGTCCGCTGGCAAACGTGACCAGCATGTTAAATAAAACTGTTTGTTTGTATGTAAATATCAGTTGTAAGCTAATGTTAAAGAACTAACTAGTGGGTCCAACGCCCCACAGGATAGTATAATAACTTACACTACTGTATTTAATTTATATACCTAAGTATTGTAGTATCTTGTTTTTTTAAAAAACAGCAACTGCTGAGTTTCTTGCCGGCTCTTCTCAGCAGAAATGCTTTCCGAACCGGTGGTAGAGTCAAAACATGACGTAACATTCTTGATACATGTATGTCCTACATGTTTTAAATAAATTGAGTTTGAGGAATTGAGAGAGTTAGTTAGAGTTACAGTAATAACTACATTACTGTCCAGGTCAAAAATAAAGCAATTGACGGCCGAGTAATATCATGGAAGGCGAAGCCGAGGACTTCCCAAGTGAAATTAAAAGGAGGTGCCAGCCGAGGCCTTACGGCTATACGAGGCCGTCAGTTGCTATTTTGGCCGAGACTTGTATAGTAAATAGTAATTTTCTCTTAGTTTGCCAGGAAACAATAAACATATTAATTTAACAAGAATATTAAAATTTTAGTGCATTTAAACAGTAATTAAGTACTTTATGGCAAGTAAAATTAACTTGAACTATTCATTCTTATTAAATACTAAACATTAAAATTAAAAATCATGAAAATTTATGAAAACCTAGACTAATTTATTCGACCACAGATTAAAGATTTACCTATACTATATAAGTCTAATAAGTCTAGATGTCTAAAATGATCACACGCATCTTGTTAGATTTTAAAATTTTGAAAATAAATGCACATTAAAAGCACCCAATTTGTGTGCTTTAAAACCTCACTGCCGTCCAGTGATTTCTATTATTGTCGTATTGGAAAATGCTGGTACAGAAAAAAGCCGATTACTGTTTTGTTTTCTGATAACAATGGAGCAATTTCCGAGCAAGTGGGAGAAAATACAATTTTTATTCCCTACACTATTTCAGTTTCCACGGAATCCTAGTAGTGCGTTGAGATCGTGCGTGCCCCGGCGTTAATTGAGCACGACTGTGTTTCCGAGAAGTGACCTTTATGCCAGGCGTTATTCCTATTTCCAGTATTTAGGTATACATAGTTTCACTCGAGGTAAATAAAATATACTCTACTAGATGATGCCCACGACTTCGTCCGCGTGGATTAAGACTTTAATTCCCGCGGGAATTCCTTAACTTTCCGGCATTAGCCTTTGTCCTTCCCCGGGATACAAACTATCCCTGTACCAAGTTCCATCAAAATCAGTTGAGCGGATAGGCCTTGAAAGCGTAGCAGACAGACAGACATACAACAGAGAAGTGTGTCTGTCTGTCTATCTGTCTGCATGTCTGCTACGCTTTCACGGCCCATCCGTTTAACTGATTTTGATGAAATTTGGTACAGGGATAGTTTGTATCCCGGAAAATTAAGGGGTTCCCGCGGGAATTACAAAAAACTTAACCCATGCGGACGAAGTCGCGGGCATCATCTAGGGTATATTAGTATGAATATGGATTTAAATCTTTTTTGACGTGATTTTTGCATGGAAATAGTCGACGACCAGGAGAGCGACTAAAAGAGAGAGGAACTAAAAGTCTTATTCCATGAGGACGAAGTCGCGGGCATAAGCTAGTCTCGTATTAAAATTATTATCTAGATTAATTCACACAAGACAGTATAAGAATAAAAGAAGCTATGAAATCTTCTCTACTTGTTGAGGCCGATTTAAATTAAAGACCAATAAAATATAAACATTCTAAGCACAATAAAACGTAAAAACATTGTTGGATATAGTGCCTTAATAAAATTAACCATAATGGCCCTGATAAGGGTACATACACACGAAACTGAGACTGGCGTATAAAGGGGCTCCGTTTTATTTATCTTACCCGGTGTCCTAGGACTCTTATGGCTTGTTAACTCTATTATTTACTAGCTGATGCCCGCGACAACTCATTAATTTTCCGGGATTAAAAGTATCCTATGTGCTATTCTAGACTATAATCTATCTCTGTGGCAAATTTCATCCAGATCCGTTCAGCTGTTCTGGCGTGATTGAGTCATCCATCCATACATCCGTCCACCTTTGTGATAGGTACTTCTAGCGATAGCCGCGGGTGGCTTCGCTCTCGTAGAAATCCACCAATACAGCCAGGCCTCCACTCACATAGGAGAGAGGGAATTAGAGCTTAGACCCACCACGCTGCTCCAAAGCGGGTTGACAGACAAATTCAAAAATTCAAAATTCAAAATTCTTTATTTGCAGAAACATTTTTTTACATTGAGATGTTATTTGTTAGATTCCAGTATAAATGTTTCACCTTATAATCAGGCATGCAAAATTACCTATTTTGTTTATAAAATTATCTATTATTTGAAATTTAAGAATTCAATCTATTGTGTAGAAGCACCTTTCTGTAAGCCACCTTTTAAGTCTTGACTTAAATAGATTGAATCTGAGTTCTCTAATTGATTTTGGAATTTTATTGTATACTATAATAGATTTTACTGTACAGTTTCTTACTAAAATGGCACTTCTACATCCTGGCATTCTTTTTTTTGTGGGATCTCTAAGTAGAACCTTGCAACCATACTATTATAATTAAAAAAGTGAAAATGCGTTTTTCTATCTCTTTGTCTGTCTTTGCCTACGACCTCAAATTACATAGACGGGCCCTGTCGAACAAATAATGTGGGCTTATTTATAACGCCATCTAGTCTGAAAAGCGGGAACTTGCTTGCAACATATTAATGCCATAGATAAATAATCGTAAATTACAGCTTGAAAACGTCACGAAAACGTATGACTCGGTCATAGATCATATAGGTCATAGTCATAGAAACCGTAAGGCCAGTTAGTAAAAAAAAATGTCATACAGTTTGCCGCGGAAATTAAATGATTGCGTAATGGATAAAAATTTTAAATAGGAAGATTAAATAACGTTTTTTGGAAATGTATAATTGTGAATACATACACCACAGATGTAGTACTAACAGATACCGCGCTAGGAACACGGCAGGCGCGCCAACAAAGCAAATACAAAACGAAAAGCAAATACAAATCTCATTTAGTTGGATGCGACGCGTCGAGAAGTTTCGACGTAACGTGTGTTTTTAAACAAGTTTCTCAAAATAATGCCTTCTTGTGTCTTGAAACACTGTAAAAATTGTTCCCAAAAATTAAAAAAGGATAATGGTGTTTCTTTTCATAGGTAAGAATTTATATTTTCATTCTGTAAGTTTTTTTTCCCTTTTTATTTAATTGCTGATGACTTGAAACACAAAACCTCAACGATATCTATCAGTGTTGCTAATTTACGTTGTAATTTTTTCCCTTAAATTAAAGAAGGTGTAAATGAGCTGTTAGTAGATAGTTTTTTTTTGTGAAACAGCTACGCTGCCGGCGTATTTCGAGGTACGCCGATTAGCTTATAGGTACGCCAGCTGCTTTTGAGGTACGTCAGCTACTTTGATGGTACGTAGGCTACTTTTAAGGTACGCCAGCTTCTTTAGAGGTACGCCAGCTACTTTAGAGGTACGTAGGCTACTTTGGTGGTACGCAGGCTACTTTGCTGGTACGCAGGCTACTTTTAAGGTACGCCAGCTACTTTAGAGGTACGCAGGCTACTTTAGAGGTACGCCGGCTACTTTTAAGGTACGCCAGCTACTTTAGAGGTACGCAGGCTACTTTGGAGGTACGTAGGCTACTTTGGTGGTACGCAGGCTACTTTGCTGGTACGCAGGCTACTTTTAAGGTACGCCAGCTACTTTAGAGGTACGCAGGCTACTTTGGAGGTACGCCAGCTACTTTAGAGGTACGCAGGCTACTTTGGAGGTACGTAGGCTACTTTGGTGGTACGCAGGCTACTTTGCTGGTACGCAGGCTACTTTTAAGGTACGCCAGCTACTTTAGAGGTACGCAGGCTACTTTAGAGGTACGCAGGCTACTTTGGAGGTACGTAGGCTACTTTGGTGGTACGCAGGCTACTTTGCTGGTACGCAGGCTACTTTTAAGGTACGCCAGCTACTTTAGAGGTACGCAGGCTACTTAAGAGGTACGCAGGCAACTTTGGAGGTACGCAGGCTACTTTGGTAGTACCAAACCACCAAAGTAGCCAGCGTACCTCCTAAGTAGCTGGCGTACCTCTAAAGTAGCCGGCGTACCTCTAAAGTAGCTGGCATACCTTAAAAGTAGCCTACGTACCTCCAAAGTAGCCTGCGTACCTCTAAAGTAGCCGGCGTACCTCTTAAGTAGCTGACGTACCTTAAAAGTAGCCTACGTACCTCCAAAGTAGCCTGCGTACCTCTAAAGTAGCCGGCGTACCTCTAAAGTAGCTGACGTACCTTAAAAGTAGCCTACGTACCACCAAAGTAGCCTGCGTACCTCTAAAGTAGCCGGCGTACCTCTAAAGTAGCTGGCGTACCACCAAAATAGCCTACGTACCTCCTAAGTAGCCTGCGTACCTCTAAAGTAGCCGGCGTACCTCTAAAGTAGCTGACGTACCTTAAAAGTAGCCTACGTACCACCAAAGTAGCCTGCATACCTCTAAAGTAGCCGGCGTACCTCTAAAGTAGCTGACGTACCTTAAAAGTAGCCTACGTACCTCCAAAGTAGCCTGCGTACCTCTAAAGTAGCCGGCGTACCTCTAAAGTAGCTGGCGTACCACCAAAATAGCCTACGTACCTCCTAAGTAGCCTGCGTACCTCTAAAGTAGCCGGCGTACCTCTAAAGTAGCTGACGTACCTTAAAAGTAGCCTACGTACCACCAAAGTAGCCTGCATACCTCTAAAGTAGCCGGCGTACCTCTAAAGTAGCTGACGTACCTTAAAAGTAGCCTACGTACCTTCAAAGTAGCCTGCGTACCTCTAAAGTAGCCGGCGTACCTCTAAAGTAGCTGGCGTACCACCAAAATAGCCTACGTACCTCCTAAGTAGCCTGCGTACCTCTAAAGTAGCTGGCGTACCTCTAAAGAAGCTGGCGAACCTTAAAAGTAGCCTACGTACCATCAAAGTAGCTGACGTACCTCAAAAGCAGCTGGCGTACCTACGTACCACCAAAGTAGTCGGCGTATCTCTAAAGTAGTCGGCCTACCTCCAAAGTAGTCTCCGTACCTCCAATTTAACTGGCATATCTTGAAAGTATTCGACGTACCGCTAAATTACTCAGCGTAGCTCCAAAGTAGCCAGCGTACCACCACAGTAATATGCGAATCTCCTTTTCCAGGATACAAGCTATTCTCCTACCATATGTCGTTGAAATCGGTTAAGTAGTTAAGGTCTAAAGATAGAACAAACAATTAAAATTTCTTACATTAATTTGGCATTTTTTCATTAATGTGGCAACATTTCACGCACACTGATGCATGTGTCCAGACAGTGCTGTCACGCACACTAGAATAAATTTTGGCCGCACTGTCGTGTTCCGAGCGCGGTATCTGTTAGTACTACATCTGTGACATACACTTACCTTAAAATAAAAATTATACAGTGCCAAACTAATTAGACTTTAGATGTTATCATAATAATAACAAATTATCTACACGACGAAGAGCGATCGCGAAGCGCTTCGACGCGGACAAAGACGGGCTTATGACAGGTGTGGAACGTGCTCAGCAAGTCTGACACCGGCCTTTTTTCTATGAAAGGGCCCATCTAGTACCTACATATATATATCGATGGTCTTTGCGCTTTCACGGTCAATCTGTCTAACTGATTTGAATGAAATTTGGTACAGATAATATAGGTTGTATGATGTATCCCAGGGAATTTTGAAAATCTAAAAACAGGGAAACGAAATCGCGGGCTTCCGGTGTGATGTCGCGTAGAATGGGTTATGGGTTAAATATAACTGCCATGCCCCTAACAGGTTAGCCTGCTATTATCTTAGACTGCATCATCACCACCGGTGAGATCGAAAAGGGCTAACTTGTAGTGGAATAAAAAAAAGAGTTGATAGTCTGAACTGGGCCTTATCTAAAGGGTTTGATGGCCCTTGTATTTTATCCCCCACTATAATTAATTTAACGTTAATTAACTACAATTTAGCGGTTTTTTACTTTTTTACCATCAAGATCCCACGCGTCTCGAGCCACGATGTAAAGTGGGTAATTATAGAACTTTAGAGTTTAGATAATTTTTACTCATTTATTTATTTTTAAATACTGCACCATCGACTTGACTCGACAATGCATGATTGTAAAGTATAATTTACACTCGTGCATTGTCGAGTCAACATCTTTTTTTTTTTATCCACTACAAGCTAGCCCTTGACTACGATCTCACCTGATGGTAAGGGATGATGCAGTCTAAGATGGTAGCGGGCTAACCTGTTAGGGGCATGGCAGTTATATTAAACCCATACCCCTTCGGTTTCTACACGGCATCGTGCCGGAACGCTAAATCGCTTGGCGGCACGTCTTTGCCGGTAGGATGGTAACTAGCCACGGCCGAAGCCTCCCACCAGGCAAACATTACAAACGTACATTTATCCATTATAAACAATCTTTCCTCTTTATAATATAGTTTAGATTAAATCTCCTGAAGTACGGAACTCTACATAGCGCGTGGCCCGACACGCACTTGGCCAGTTTTTTTAATACATCATTAAGTTTGCAGCCTAATAAAAAAAAAGAAAATAATTCACCCGACCCGATACCTATCGCTTGCATGAGAAAGAAGCGCTTTCAAAACAATAAGACGGCTGATCACTTAAAGCGATAACTTTCATCCAATTAAGAGGTAATTACAGATTATATATCACCGGTTATTATTAACTTGGCACTGGAAATAAGTGTGTGAAGTGTACCTAGGTATTATTAGGTGGTCTAGAATAATGACTTGAGAAATATGTCAAACGCCGAATTCAGCTTGGCTGGGCTTGGTGTGCAATGGAAGCTATTACCCTATTATGTGGTGCAAGTCTCTTCAAAGATCTTCCTGCGGGCGGGTGTTGTGCCCGGGGAGTGGGACCCTTCTGGTGAGACTGTTGCAATTTCGAACGGTCTAGATATAGCGCTTTTCTTATAAAACTTCGATATCGCGATTCAGGCTTGTACCTATGTAATTTAAGTTTTCAGTCGATTACCTATCCCGTGACGTAGATACAATTAGCGCCAATCTAGTTTACACTATGATAATCGCTACACACAGTCTAGTACGATACACACTTCATTTTTGAAGCAAATTATTATTGATTAAGTTTTTTTTGTTTTTAATTTAAATATTATATTTTGTTAACTTGTAATGATGGTTCGTGACGTTTCGGTCCTTGGGCTCTATGGATTAAAAATGTTTAATAAAGAAAGAAGAAGAAGACGTCTTCGCTGGTAGGATGGTAACTAGCCACTGCCGAAGTCTCACACACAAAAACGGGTTATTAAAAAAGAAAATTGTAATTGTGCAGGGGCCATACTGCTAACGCGATAAGGCAATACTTATTCTCTGTCCAATCATTTATTTTACTTTTGGCAGTCAAAACCATCCATCGCCAAAGATGTATGGTGCTTATAGGACTATCAAGAAAGCTAGTGAAGCTCCGTGACTATTTTGAAAAGGATAGTCGTACTTATAATTACTAGATGAGTATACGAGTTACGAAATATTCGATAAAAGGGCACGTCGCTTCACTATTGTAAAAAAACCGGGCAAGTGCGAGTCGGACTCGCGCACGAAGGGTTCCGTACCATTATTAATAAATAATTACCTTTGTTAATGAACCGCAAGACTAACTTTGTTTGTAGAGGTTTATTGTTAATATCAAAAAAACTATGCTAGTTAGAGCATTGGCTATAGTTTTCCTGTAAAATATACGTAAATTCCTATTGACCATAATTATTTCAAATTTTTCGATTGGTAAACTCCGGAGATAAGGGAGGGGGGGGAACGGTATTTTTTCAGACATTTTCCCCGGTAAATCAAAAACTATCATAACTAAAAATAATTAAAAATCTGTTTTAGAATGTACAAAGTAAACCTTTTCATATGATACCCCACACAGTACAGTTATCTCACTTTTAAATTTCAACCCTCCGATTTTCCCCCCTTTTTAAATAAGAACAAAAATAATTTCCAATTTTTTTTAATTCCAGTGTCTTTGGGCCACTAATATACACAACTATTCCAAATTTCATGTCGATAGCTTCGGTAGTTACTGAAATAATCGAGTGTGACGGACGGACAGACAGACGGAGAAAGTCGCACCATAAGGGTTCCATTTTACCATTTTGGTACGAAACCCTAAAAACGATATGCGTCTATCGAGTATTGCATTTTTTTTTCGATGGTTGCCTGCCAATAATTGTGAAACTTCATAGGCGTGCTTATGTCAAAAGTAAAATTAAATATGGTCTGTCTTGTCTGTCCCCCGATTGTGTAGGAAAATCGTAATCGTAATCGTTTGTCAAACCTGTTTAAGGACCTGTTTAAGGAGTTTAAAAAAAGTACGTCAAAAGTATGCAGATATGAACTCCTTAAGGCGCTGTGAGCTCACGAGATGAAAAACACAGGCGCGCGGGGGTGAAATCGAGCAAGCGCATGTCGCAAAAAATGCATGAAATAATTTGTAAAAAAATTAATATTTACTTTTCAATACAAAAGAATCCGACAATGAGTTTGATTTAGAAATATAAATTTTATCTTATATTTCTAGAGCTAATTATTGGTTTCAATAAGGAGAAAAATTGCTTTAAAAGGTAAATTAAGAGGTATGTTTAAAATAAATTTCAATGCAGAGATTTTTTTTTTAATTGTGTTTTGAGATGCGTCAATGGCTGCTCAAAGGTCTTGATAACAGCACATTATTTTTACAAGCATACATTATGCCACCGTTTGATGGATACACTGCTTTTAAAAACCCCCTTTTACGCTACAACCCCGTTTTAAGCTGTCAAATGATTACAATTTGCTTACACAATTGGATCTCTGATATGAAGCCCAGAACAAAATATTAATCGTGTAATTTTTTTATATCGCCATTGTATTCGCCTCACTATACATGCAACAAAAGAAAGTACGGTTGACATAAAACTTGTGAAATTCTCATACGAGACAAATGACATTCTCCGTCGAACAATAGTCGTTTTGTCATGTCGCTTTATGGATTTCTGTGGGAATACGGCCTTTATGATTTATCACGATATTTTCATATGTATATTATCATTTATAGTGATAATAATCGTAATATACAAATCAAATCAAATCAAATCAAATCTTTTTTTTATTCAAATAAACTTTTACAAGTACTTTTGAATCGTCAAGTGAATCTACCACTGGCTCGGAATGCCATTCCTACCGAGAAGAACCAGCAAGAAACTCGGTGGTTGCTCTTTTTTAAATAATTCATTTACAATTACTATATCAATGTGTACATAAGTAACCGCTGTCCCTAGCATTGCTGGAGCGATCAAATCCATGCTCCTCTATCATTTCCATAATCTTCAACAGTATAATAAGTTTTTTTCAGGGGCATACTTTTAATGGATTT
The DNA here is from genome assembly GCA_923060345.2 of Erebia aethiops. Classification (NCBI taxonomy): domain Eukaryota; kingdom Metazoa; phylum Arthropoda; class Insecta; order Lepidoptera; family Nymphalidae; genus Erebia; species Erebia aethiops. The sequence goes on along the minus strand of OV281087.1, from coordinate 5,759,410 downwards.
CTTAAATTTGTTTATTCAATCCATGTCAAAGACGGGCAGACAGAAAGTAGCCCCATTCCCGCCGGTGGCACCCGTTCACGAGCATGACGCATGATCCAGCCATTGCATTCGCTCGACCATATTTGAGGGAACGTAACAACCCGCACCACACGACACCACCACAGAAATGTTTAAAGAGAGCGTGACATACTCAGTCTACCCGTATCAAAGCATCGAATTGAATACTAATACTCAAACACTAATTTATAATAAGTAACCGCTGTCCCCAGCATTGCTGGAGCGATCAAATCCATGCTCCTCTATCATTTACATAATCTTCAACAGTATAATAAGCTTTTTTCAGGAGCATACTTTTAATGGATTTCTTAAATTTATTTATTGGCAAGTCCAAAATAGGTTGTGGAACTTTGTTATAGAAAATAATGCCCATTCCCACGAATGACCTTCTGACTTTTTTGAGGCGGAGCGATGGAGTCACGAGCTTATTACGGCCTCTAGTTGGCCTATCGTGCAGATCGCATTTTTTTTTATAATTATGGATGTGCTGTTTTACAAAAATTATATTACTGTAAATATATTGCGAGGCTACTGTTAGAATACCAATTTCTTTAAATTTCTCTCTAAGTGAATCACGCGGTTTTAAATTATAAATTGCTCGTATTGCCCTTTTTTGTAGTACAAAAATTTTTTGAATATCTGCCGCTTTACCCCACAGTAAGATTCCGTAAGACATAATGCTATGGAAATAAGCAAAATATACGATCCTGGCAGTTTCGATGTCAGTTAACTGTCGAATCTTTCTGACAGCGTAAGCAGCAGAACTAAGCTTGCCAGCAAGTGTTGATATATGGGTGCCCCATTGAAGCTTTGCGTCCAAGGTCACCCCCAGGAACACAGTAGTATCTTCTATTTTCAACATGTCATTATTTACCATTAGTTTTATATCACTTGTGGATCTGGCATTCGGCAATGCGAACTCGACACATTTAGTTTTTTTTGTGTTTAAAAGTAGATTGTTAACCGTAAACCAGTTCGTGACTTGAGAAATTGCAGTATTTACGTCGTCAAAGTTGTCCTTATGTCTATCGACTTTAAAAATCAAGGACGTATCATCAGCAAATAGTACAATATCGCAAGTGTTACGGACAAAATATGGCAAATCATTGATGTACACTAGGAACATGAAGGGACCCAAAATGGAGCCTTGAGGGACACCCATTAGTGAGGCTGATCCGGATGACTTCACATCGTTGACACATACTGTTTGAATGCGATTACTGAGGTAGGATGCAATGAGGCCAAGCGCAGTGTCTTTGACTCCATAGTAGCTCAACTTAACTAAAAGCGTCTCGAGCTCAACGCAATCAAATGCCTTAGACAAATCACAGAAAATACCAATAGCATTCTGTGATTTCTCCCACGCGTCGAATATATGTTTTAACAGCACGGCGCCCGCATCAATTGTCGATCGACCTTTAGTAAAACCATACTGCTCGGAGTGAAGAAGTTTATTTGAATTAAAGTGCTGAAGCAGTTGGTTGAGCATAATTTTTTCAAATATCTTGCTGAGTGTTGGCAAAATTGAAATTGGTCTGTAATTATTTGGATCGCTTTTGCTACCCGATTTAAAAAGTGGAATCAATTTACCACATTTCATAAGGTTTGGAAAGGATCCTGAATTTACAGACTCATTAAAAACTAGAGCAAGATATGGTGCAATAACATCAATAATATTGCCGATTATTTTTACGGATATACCCCATAGGTCTCCGGTTTTTTTAAGTTGCAAAGATTTAAATACTTTAATAATATCATATGGGGTCACATGTCTAAACTTAAACAGCACACTGCACTCGGTGACACTATCCTTGAGAAGTTTATGGGCTTCTGTTGGCGAGGAGTTAAGGAAACTAGTAGTCGTGACTGGAATATTTCGAAAAAAATTCTCAAATGTGTTTGCGATTTCTGTTTTGCAGTCAATAATACGGTTGTTAATTTTTAGCTCCAGTTTATTGTCGTCCACTTTATGTTTCCCAATTTCATCGGCGATTATTTCCCAAACTGCTTTAATTTTGTTATCTGAATTTATAATTTTTTGTTTTATATGAAGTGACTTTGCTTGTATGCAGACATTTCTAAATAATTTTGAATAATTTCTGACGTATTTAACAAATGTGGGGGTGTAATTATATTGCTTCTCGGCATACAAGCTAAACAACTTGTTTCTACTTTTATAAATGCCAACAGTAGCCCAGTCACTAAATTTTAGGTTCTTAAACAATTTTTTTTCTACTATTTTAAAGATGGAATTAAATTGAGAATTTAGCAGATCAAAGAAGGTGTTATAGAGTTCATCCGGACCACCCTGTGTAAAATCGAGCGTAGGTAAATTATTTGAAATTTCATGTTTAAATTTCTGTACTTTTTTAGTGGTAATTGGCCTATACTTTATTATTTTAGTTGTATTTTGTTTAGAGCTAGGTATAGATATCATTTGCCCGCAGTGATCAGATCTTAGATGAGTAATGACGGATTTGTTGACAATTTTACAGTCACTGAAAATATTGTCAATACAGGTAGCTGTACTTGCAGTTATCCTTGTTGGTTCAATAAAAATGTTGTCTAAATTGAAACTTTTAAATAAGTTAAGTAATTTCTCAGCTGGAGAAGTGAGATGCAAAATATCTATATTAAAGTCTCCACAGATTAAAATTTTTTTGGATGACTTACATATCCGCCTTAGGGCCTCCTCCATAACATCCTCAAACAGTGCAAGGTCACCTGAAGGAGGTCGGTACACACAAACTATGATGTATCGCTCCAACTCAACACAGGACAGCTCAATAGTGCGTTCAACGGAAAGGTTAACAATGTCTTTTCTTTCTTTACAATTGTTATTGTTACGAGTTATTATTAAAGACCCTCCGCGTATAGCTTTCTTTCTGGAGAACGCACTTGACAGAGAGTAATTCTTAAGATTGAATAATAATTGATAACTATTGAGCCAATGTTCAGTAAGACATAAAATGTCAATATCAAAATTTCTAATAAAAAGCTCAATCTCATGTTCTTTGCCAGGTAAGCCCTGTATATTCTGGTGTACAAGATTAATATTACACGCCTTACCTGTTGTCTTATTACTTAGTTTAAAATATTTTTTCCAACAATTATATTACAATTGTTTGTATCTGGAGTTAAAATACTACTACTCAGATTCATACAATTTGCATCCGGTGTCAAAAGACTGGAATTAGTAAAGTTACTAATATCAATATTCTCAGTACAATATGTACAGTTGCCAATAACATTACAGCTAAAAATAGCTGGGTCTTGTATATTACAAGCTACAAATGTAGCTATCTGTTTTTTATATCTATGGGGCAGATACAGAGTATCTCTTGTCAGTGTAAATTTACTAACAAACTTATTTGTGTCAAAAATATGAAAACAGTCTCTGTGACTACAAGTTAAATTGTGCAAAAGCCTGTTAAGTTTGTAAATGCGCATATTTTGTGCTTGGGTCAATGAGTGAGAAAAGGGAAAAGCACAAAGTATAAATTTACAGCCTGTTTTTTTTTGAATACTTAATAAATACTCAAAACTTCTGATAATTTCTTTTTTGGTTATGCACAGGCTGTTACCAATCAACAAAACAACTGTACTATAACTATCCAAACAACAATCTTTGATATTTTCAACTATGTATTCATATGGGGCCCTAGGGTAACAGTTGTTAGAGACATTTTGATGTAACTTATTACTAAGTAGGTAACCGAAATCTTTTCCCAGTTCATCTGAAAATATGAATGTTTTCCGCTGTTGGGAATGTAATAATATGTCATTATGTTCACATCCTTTTCTTTGTTCAGTGCACTGAACATCCGCTGATACAGCTACATCGTCTTTTTTAAAATACTGAACCTCCGCTGATAGAACTAATGGGTCCTTACTTGAACACTGAGCCTCCGCAGGAGCAACTGTAATGTCCTCATTCACACACTGGCACTTATTAACCAAAGAGTCAAAACGGTCTATATTATAATTACCTAAAGCTAACAGTTCATTGGCAACCAGTATATACAGGAATAATATGGTGGAAAATATTAAATTATTTCTGTTTTACGGCGCGCGCGCACATCGACACCCAAATTCGACACCCTGACGTTAGTTCAACTTATAAGTCTTGCAGAAAAGGGCCTACCAACAAAATAAAAATAAATACATTTACTGTATGTTGGGTGAGAACTAGGATACCTATAATCAAGATATTTATTATTTGCTATCAAAAAGTATAACTTCTTGCGTGCGTACATAAGTACGAACACACTTATTTTTATGTACTACAAGTTAGCCCTTGACTGCAATCTGACCTGCAGATGGTAAGTGATGATGCTAATAAACAAAAACGTGGTTTCTTGGTTTGTCCTTAAATCACGCCGCGGTAAATAAGCAATAAATAATTAATAAATAAGCAACGGATCGACGTGATTTATTTGCATGGATATAGTTGAGGACCTGGAGACTGGAGAGTGACATAGGCTACTGATTTATCCTTCGAACGAACGCGGGCGTAGTCGCGGGCATCGTCTAGTGCGATTAAATAATTAATTTGTCAGGACTCTACCAAAAGTAGGTAAATTATACTATTTTTTCCTTAGTATCTATATCTATCCATACTATAGATATATGGGCGCAAATCGCTATCTATCGGCATATATTGATTTTTATGTTTTAGTTTAATCATTTAAATGAATATAATATTATTATATATCTTAAATATATAAGATTTAATTTAAAATAGTTATTTGTAAACATAAAAACCGTTACTTATTAAGGTCTGATATTTAGAAGGCACTGTTTTGACTGTTTGAATATTTTGAAGACGATTGATGTTTCATTTATTGTTAAAATACTCAATTTACTGTGTAAATATTCAAATTAATATTTATTAGAACTAATATCATTTTCCTGTATCAAATTTTATTATTTTAGGCAATAAGTCTTTGCCTAATTCCATCTTGTTCTCGAATCTTGTTTGCAGCGCCATCTTTAAACGGATTTTGTTAAACGGATGTTCGTTCAAATTAAAACAAACATTAGTTGTTTAATAGAAATCATCTGAAGTTACTTAAGCTCATTTAAATATTAATCATAAATATTATGCTATATTTTAAGATTTATTTTATGAGTATCTAATAAGTTTTATTCATTTGTTTTAAAGAAAGTTGTATTTGCTATATCCGGTTGATCCATTGAAAGGAAACTATAAAAGCGATTGATTTATGTAAAAACGGTCAGTTCTATACCAATAAGTGTGCAAAAATAAACTACGTAATATTCAGTGTGCTATTTCATTGTGATGGACTCTGCGCGTGAAAACCCTGGCGTATCGCCGACAGCAGCGGTGGGATCACATCCCCAAGACTCTTCAGGGCCTCCAGATGGGACGACCTTCACTATGGAACAAGTGATGGGTCTCCTAACCTCCATAACGAAAACTGCCGCAACAAGCGCTGCGAAAGCAACGTTATCTACGGAGACTGCATCTTTTCGGCGGCACCATGATTTTTATCTACCGCCATTCAACCCTGATGAGAGATCGCACGACATCAGGGACTGGTGTGCTAATGTGGACGAAACCATTGAGAAGTTGAATATTTCGCCTCATGAAGCCCGAATGAAGGCCATTCTGCAATTGAGAGGACGAGCAAAGACGTGGGCCGACACCTGGTCACTGCATTCAACCACGTGGGAACAAGTGAAAGAAGAGCTGACTCATACGTTTGGCAACGAGTTCCGGTACGCGGACGACGTGCAGAAATGGCGCAGCTACACCTCTGATCAAGCGAGTAGCTACGCTGAATATGCTACAACGGCTTGGACGCTCTTCAAGAGGGTCCGACCAGAAGCTGCCGACGCTGAAGTAGTGGATGCACTGATCACAGGTATTTATCCCGAGTTTATTCGTTCTGAGTTGTTGAGAAATACCCCCGATTCACTTCCCAAATTAGTATCGATACTAAAAACATTTCGAAAACGCAAGATTGAAAATAAAGAGAGTAAATATGATGATGTTAAAAAGAAACCGCGTGTTACGGGACCTTCAAAGGATCAAGTCACATGTTTTAATTGTAATTTGCCTGGACATTTTTCACGAGACTGTAAAAATCCCTCTAAAAGTAACCCTGTTCTGCCACAATCAAATAATAATTCTAATTCCCGTGGCAGCTTTAGTAACGCTAAGGTTATTGAGTGCGAATATTGTCATCGTAGAGGGCATTCAGAAAAAAAATTGCTACCGCCGTCAAAGTGACGAACGTAACGCCCCAAATAAAACTATTAACTATTGCTCATCTATTAAACGTAGCACTTGTAATGTAATTATTGGTAACAAAAATTATAACTGTCTTTTTGATACTGGAGCTGACTGTTCGTTAATTCGAGAGAAAATAGCTGGCTCCGTCGCCGGAAAACGTAAGCAAGTTGACGTAAAGTTTATGGGTATTGGGGGTCAAACAGTTATTTCAAATCAAAGCATTACCACTATAGTTGAAATTGATAATGTTCGCTTAGAGCTCGAGTTTTATGTAGTAGGTGATAAGGAAACACAATTTGACATCTTAATAGGTTTTAATCTCCTAAAAATACCCGGACTTAGCGTTACCCTCAGCGAGGACAATATATCTATAAATCGCGAGTTTTCTATCAATGAATGTTTAAATTCGACATCTGCTTTTGAATTAGATACCGACATTACTGACCCAACACAAATTAAAGAAATCCATCGTATTATCGAAGAGTTCAAGGATAATTTCACACGTGGGAATCGCGTCTCACAGGTGACCACCGGGGAGCTAAAAATTAGATTAAAAAATCCAGATAAGATTGTGCAACGCCGACCATATCGTTTGTCCCCTATAGAACGTGAGAAAGTTCGAGATATTGTTAAAGATTTAAAAGAAAATGGCATAATAAGAGATAGCTCATCCCCGTTTAGCAGCCCTATTTTATTAGTCAAAAAGAAGGACGGCACGGACAGACTTTGCGTTGATTTCCGAGAATTGAATGCAAATACCGTTAGAGACAATTATCCTTTACCCCTTATAGCAGACCAAATAGATAGACTAGGCAAAGCTCGATATTATAGTTGTTTAGACATGGCCTCAGGTTTCCACGGTATTCCTATAGCAGAAGATTCTATCGAGAAGACGGCATTTGTGACGCCCGATGGACAGTTTGAATACCTTCGAATGCCATTCGGTCTTTGCAATGCTCCGTCTGTATACCAACGTGCCATAAATGCCGCCTTAGGTGATTATAAAGATAATATTGCTTTAGTTTATGTTGACGATATTTTGGTTATATCTGAATCTGTGCAGCAGGGTTTAATAAATTTGAATCTAGTCTTGACTAGATTAACTCAGGCTGGATTCTCTCTAAATATTTCCAAATGTTCTTTTCTGAAAACTAAAATTGAATATCTTGGTAACATTATTGAAAATGGCACTGTCAGGCCAAGCCCAAGAAAAATTCAGGCTCTTACAGACTCTAAAACACCTAAAAATATAAAAGAAGTTAGGCAATTTAACGGCTTAGCAGGTTATTTTCGAAAATTTGTACCCAACTTCTCTAAAATCATGGCTCCTTTATACAACCTAACTAAAGCAAATGTTCCTTTTAAATGGACTGAACAACATGAACTGGCTCGACGAGAAATAATTAACATACTCACCTCTTCCCCAGTTTTAACTATATTTGACCCAAATCTGCCAACTGAGCTACATACAGATGCCAGCTCAATTGGTTATGGTGCCATACTCATTCAGAGACAAGACGGAAATCCTTTAGTAGTAGCTTATTTTAGTATGAGGACTTCAGATACAGAGAGTAAATATCACTCGTACGAACTTGAGACTCTTGCTGTGGTGAAGGCTATAAAACATTTTCGCCATTTTCTTCATGGCCGGTCATTTAAAGTAATCACAGACTGCAATTCCTTAAAAGCTTCGAGTCACAAACGAGACCTAACACCCAGAGTGCATAGATGGTGGGCCTTCTTGCAAAATTTTCAATTTGAAATTGAATACCGCAAGGGCGATAAACTTGCTCATGCCGACTTTTTCAGTCGTAACCCAATTAAAAATTCTAATGGACGTCAATCGAATCAGTGTTTAGAATTTAATAAATCAAGTTCCTTAATTTGGACCGTTAATACCGCTACCCTTGACCATAATTGGCTCCTTATAGAACAAAAACGCGATTCAACCCTAGCTAGTATTGTAGAACAATTAAAAGGTGATTCGATTCCCAAGAATATCGCAGATACTTACATTATTCTTCAAGATAAATTACTGAGACGTAAAGTACAGATTAATAACAAGACACATAAGTTAATTATAGTCCCACGTAATTACAGATGGAATCTTATATCCCATTACCATGATAGTCTCCAACATTTTGGCTGGGAAAAGATTCTTGAAAAATTACGAGAGCAGTATTGGTTCCCTAATATGACCAGATTAGTAAGAAAATTTGTAGAAAATTGCGTTATATGTAGAGTAAGAAAAGGAGTATCTGGCGCTAGACAGGTTACTTTGCATCCCATTGAAAAAATAGCTGTTCCTTTCCATACCGTTCATGCAGATATAACTGGAAGAATGAATGGAAAACGCAATGAACCTGAATACGCTTTTGTATTTATTGACGGCTTCACCAAGTTTGTCCATATGATTTATACAAATGATCGTACTAGTGAAACCGCTATTAAATGTTTTCAAAATCTGATTGCAATATTTGGCTCTCCATCGCGATTAATTACTGACCAAGATAAAAGTATGACTTCTACAGAGTTTAAAAACTTTTGCGAACGATATGGCATTCAACACCACATAGTAGCAAAGGGAGCTAGTAGGGCCAACGGTCAGGTTGAACGATTAATGAAAGTCATAAAGGATAACATGTCTGTTGTAGAACTAAGTAGGCCATGGCACACAGCTTTACAAGAATTACAATTAGCCATAAACTGCACAATATCAAAAAGTACAGGGAAAAGTCCCCTGGAACTATTATTAGGAAAAAGATGTTCCCCACCTGCCATTAAAATATTGCAGATTGACGACGACATACTGACAGACGACTTAGAGGAAGTTAGATTGATTGCTAAAAAACGGATGGACGAGCGGTCCCGTAACGATAAAACTCGTTTTGATAAAGGAAAAGCCACAATCCACCCATTTAAAGTCGGTGACTTCGTCTTAATGCGGTGCCATGAACGACACACTACTAAGTTAGGCTCTAAATTTGAAGGTCCAATGGAAATTTTAGAAATATTACCAAATGATCGATATAGACTTAAGCATGTTAACCTTCGTGGCTGTTCAGAAAAGATCGCAAGTCACGATGCTTTACGTCCTGCCCCCATTGCTCAATCAGACCCTTTTTATGATTCTGACAACTCAGACGAATTGGCCGTATGGGCAGAGAAGTCTGTGGAGACCGAAGGTGCTTCCACTTCCTTTGCGGTCAATGTTGGTTTTATATGATTGCATTTGTGTTGACAATTGATATGATTTATGATTTATTTTTGTAATAATTATTAATGTGTGTGCGTGAAATTAATTTCTCCTATCCAATATCCTTCCTAAAACGCTGGCTGGCCACCATGCGTATCCTTTTAAACCTGGTCTTGGTGGCTAGATCCCAGGATGGGTGATGCCTTGTGTGTTGGCTAGATCCCAGGATGGGTGATGCCTTGTGTGTTGGCTAGATCCCAGTATGGGTGATGCCTTGTCTGAAATTATGTCATAAAAACAGCGCAAGGGACGCGCTGGAGTCAGTCTGGCCGTATGGGCGCAAATCGCTATCTATCGGCATATATTGATTTTTATGTTTTAGTTTAATCATTTAAATGAATATAATATTATTATATATCTTAAATATATAAGATTTAATTTAAAATAGTTATTTGTAAACATAAAAACCGTTACTTATTAAGGTCTGATATTTAGAAGGCACTGTTTTGACTGTTTGAATATTTTGAAGACGATTGATGTTTCATTTATTGTTAAAATACTCAATTTACTGTGCAAATATTCAAATTAATATTTATTAGAACTAATATCATTTTCCTGTATCAAATTTTATTATTTTAGGCAATAAGTCTTTGCCTAATTCCATCTTGTTCTCGAATCTTGTTTGCAGCGCCATCTTTAAACGGATTTTGTTAAACGGATGTTCGTTCAAATTAAAACAAACATTAGTTGTTTAATAGAAATCATCTGAAGTTACTTAAGCTCATTTAAATATTAATCATAAATATTATGCTATATTTTAAGATTTATTTTATGAGTATCTAATAAGTTTTATTCATTTGTTTTAAAGAAAGTTGTATTTGCTATATCCGGTTGATCCATTGAAAGGAAACTATAAAAGCGATTGATTTATGTAAAAACGGTCAGTTCTATACCAATAAGTGTGCAAAAATAAACTACGTAATATTCAGTGTGCTATTTCATTGTGATGGACTCTGCGCGTGAAAACCCTGGCGTATCGCCGACAGATACTTATACTTACTAATATTATAAATGCGAAAATGTGTCTGTCTGTCTGTCTGTCTGCTACGCTTTCACGGCCCATCTGTTCAACCGATTTGGATGAAATTCGGTATTGTGGTAGTTTACATCCCGGGGAAGGACATAGGCTCTTATCCCGGAAAATTAAAGAGTTCCCGCGGGAATTAAAAAAACCTTAATCCACGCGCACGAAGTCGCGGGCATCATCTATAGTACTTAATATTATAAATGCGAAAGTTTGGATGGATGGATGGATGGATGGATGGACGGATGGATGGATGTTTGTTACTCAATCACGCCTGAATGGCTGAAAGGATCTGGATGCAGAGTTTACGAAACGGCTGAAATTTGGAGAGGATTATAGTCTGGAATAACACACAGCATAGGGTACTTTTTATCCCGGAAAATTAAAGAATTAAAAAATAAAGATTTATTTATTTATTTATTTAATTCGCGCGGGAACAAAGAAACCTTAAGAGGAATTCTCCTGGCGGTTTCTCCATAAGTACAAAAATATTTGTCTGTTTCCTCCGTGGATAATTACAGTAGAGAAAATATTCTTGCACCATAAAATCCATGTGTCTGTGCAATGCTCCTATGTTTTGCTTTTTTCAATAAATTAATAATTTTAACAACAAGGAACAATAAATTTGACAAATATAATCAAAAAAAGAAAAACATACCGTCATAGCCCGAGTCCTTCTTAAATTACCCTTGAAAAGAATATTAAAATCGGTTCTGTTTTGGAGGAGGAAACAGAAAAATACGAGAGTAAGAATTCGTCTGTTTTTCATAGGTATTTTCGGTCCAGCATTGTCCCTATCGGGTGTAATGGAATTGTATTCGAGGAGCTGCGCGACGGCAATATAATTGCTTAATACCTATTCTCAAAGTTTCCCATTCATGCCATAATATTATCCTGTTAATCCACGCGGACACAGTCGCGGGCATTAGCTAGTTTAGTAAATATATTTATACATATTATATCGAGCTGGTTCAGAGTTAGTGGTAATTCGTGGAACAATTCCAGCCACGCGTCACCACGCCATGTTAACATGCTGCGGTCAGACCCCGGGGTGTACCGTTGACAGAAAAGTAGATCGTAATCAAAACCCAATATTTTATCCATACTAATCCATACTAATCCATACTAATCCATACTAATATTATAAATGCGAAAGTGTGTCTGTCTTTCTGCTACGCTTTCACGGTCCATGCGTGCCCGTACCATGGTCCCCGTACCAGATTTCATCAAAACCGATTTTGATGAAATCTGGTACGGGGCTAGTTTGTATTCCGGGGAAGGACATGGGCTTCTTTTTATCCCGGAAAATTAAAGAGTTCATATTTTTTATTCCCGCGGGAATAAAACGCGTACGAAGTCGCGGGCCTCCATACTTAATATTATAAATGCGAAGGTGTGTCTGTCTTTCTGCTACGCTTTCACGGCTTATCTGTTCAACAGAACCTGTTCCTTGTGGAAATTAAATTAATTAATAAGGCCGCCTTTGCATACGTAGTTCGTATACGTATACGAAGATAATAATTGTACTTATGTCTTCTTTCTTGTGTGTTGTACTTATGTCTTCTTTCTTGTGTGTGTGTTTACGTTAATTCCAAGGAAATTGCTAATAAAATCCATACTAATATTGCATGTCACTAAAAAATAAAATAATAATAAAAAGATTTTCATAAATTCCAGTATATTTTTTGCGAACCGTACAAAACATTAGAACAATTTGAAGCCACGCACGTTCCGCCGCGAGGCATAGCTAATGTACGGAGCGTCTACCTACAGCACACGTACAGTATAGTACTGTTTAGTTCACCAAGAGTTTGTCTGGTGGGAGGCTTCGGCCGCGGCTAGTTACCACCCAACCCGACAAGCGACTAAGCGTTCCGGTTCGATCATAGGTTTAATATAACTGCCATGCCCCTAACAGGTTAGCCCGCTATCATCTTAGATCATCACTTACCATCAGGTGAGATCGCAGTCAAGGGCTAACTCGTAGTGGCGACTATAAGAAAATCATCGATAGTATAATAACCTCGACTTATCAAATGCTGTTTAACACAGTCTTTAAAATGCAATGAATCCATAAACTCTTTTGGAACCATGTTATAAAAGTGTACGCTCGACCCCACAAAGGATTTCTGCACCTTAGTCAAGGGCTAACTTGTAGTGGATAAAAAAACTCGCGCACACGATATTTCGCTGTTACTAGCTTATGGCGGTTTCTAGTAAATCGATTATATTAAACTTATACCGAGACATATTAAACCCATACCCCTAATCGGTTTCTACACGGCATCGTACCGGAACGTTTAATAGCTTGGCGGCACGTTAATATTGGACAAGAAAAACCCCGATGGAAGTATAAAAATATTCAGATTCATTTTAACAGTTTCATTATAACATTATTCAAATTCATATAATATATGTCGCAAATAAAATTAATAAATGAATACCTATGATAAAAATAATCAAAAACCAAATTAATAAGTTAAAATTAAGAAATTACAATAAATTAAATGTCAGACAATAATAAATACCCAGAATTAGGGAAATTCAATAAAATTTTTCAATTAAGTAGTCATCAGTTTTATAATATAGCTTATCTAAGAGCCAGTCAAATAAAGCTTTCTTAAACCTTGATTTATCAAGGTTTAAGAAAGCTTTGCCACTTGCCCAACTCAATAAAAAGTTTTCCTTTAGGAAAACTTTTTATTGAGTTGGGCAAGTGGTTAAAAATGCGGACTGCCATAAAGTAAGCATTTTTACTGGTAACAGCCAGCTTCTGCGTAGGGATGCATAACCTGTGGTTCAAATGTTTATTTCTTTTTCTTTTTATTGCACTTTCGATTTTGAACAGGTGTGGGTTTTTCTTTACAAATATACACATTTCGTAAATGTATAAGCTTGACAACGGTAACACTTTAAGGGATTTAAAAAGACAATATACAGAAGTACGCATTTCCCTTGATGCTTGTATACGGCACGATTCGCCCTCCAATAAACCAATATCCGGTACAGTAGGTTGTATCGGTAGTACATAACATACTAGGGTAAGGTTTTAATTAAATTTTAAATTGAGTTGTCTGGCCAATATCAGAGTGAACGCACCAATATGGGCACCTAACCAGAGAGGTGTTAGGTAATAGAGGAACTAAGCTTATGCAAAAAACGCGTTTAAATATTTTACTATCATCATCATTATTTCAACCCTTATCTCCCTAATACATATTAAGAAGTATCGGTTATGTAAATTTCCATACCATGTTTTCCTTTACCAATTAAAGTAAGTGATATTTATTTACTTAAAACACAAATAACTCAGAAAAACTACAAGTACCTCAACATCTATACTTATATTTTAAACTAGCTTCCCGACCCGGCTTCGCACGGGTGGTTTTATTTTATGTTCTATCAAATACGTTTTTTATTAAGCTTTTACACTCAAGTACATAATAGATATCATGAATAAAAATTCTCAAATACTTTCATCCTTTATCCCAAAGGAATCCTTTTATTTTCGGGGTAATAAATATCCAATATGTTGACCAAATGAATCCATATACTAAATGCGATAGTGTGTCTATCTGGCTTTCACGGCTCATTTTTCAAACGATTTTGATGAAATTTGGTCCAGAAATAGGTTGTATCCCGGGGAAGGACATATACTACACGAACGAAATCGCAGGTATAATCTAGAAAGCTATAAATATGACAAGTTTTTTTGTTTTTAAGTTGCATTAGAATTCGTTTTCAAGTTTTTAAGTTTTATTAGTTTCAGCCTAAACCTCATCATTGCTTTGCACTAAGCAAGCACAAGCCTATTTCACAAAAAAAGCCTAATATTAATTATAATGAAAGGAATACGAGTCAACATCTGAAAATGCTCCGGTGTCATTGATAATAATTTGGAAGACTTGTGTGGTATGGTGAATATCGCAAGATACGCTTGTAGTGGATAAAAAAAAAGAACACACTGTACCACATAGATTTACTTACTGTGGTGGATTATAGCGAATTCTACTTCTTTCATTATCACGGACTTCCGCAAAGTAACGCCTGCTTCTATCACATATTCGAATACGACGTCGTTACCTCTAGTAATATGACAACTCTCAACACGCTACTAAATGAATTGCCTTTGACATGAAAACTCGATCAGGACTCCCCTTGTCAATTATAAAATCCATTTCAAATTCAAAGGATGTCATATTAATTGCATTTCGTCTGGAGCGCAGGGCCCTTCATAGACTCCCAAACCATGTTATGTCTATCGTTAGATGATGAAATGTACAGGGGGCTTACTATAAAGAGGAAAGGTTTGTAATGGATACGCTCAAAAACTACTCAACCGATTTTAAAGATTCTTTCATCTATTTAAAGCTTCTTTATCAGCAGGTAACCTAGGCTACATTTTATTTTCAAAAAAATTAGAGATTCTTACGAAAATTGCAATAATGTCAATGAACTGGGAAAAAACGTTTCATCTGAGAGCTTCCGTGGCGTGCGCTGCGTAAAAAGTAAAAGTTACACGAAATGTATTTTCCTCTCAAAAAGTTTAAAAAAAATGTCCGCGATAGCATATTATATCTATTTCGCGAGGGCTGGCATCACCCGAAGTCTTGTTTCACCCCTAGGCACACAATATACTATAATTGTACCATTCTTATTGATAACTAGCGAATGCCCGCGACTTCGTCTGCGTGGTTTGAGGTTCTTGGTTCCCGCGGGAACTCTTTAATTTTCCGGGATAAAAAGTAGCCTATGTGCTATTCTAGACTATAACCTATCTCTGTGCCCAGTTTCAGCCAGATCCGTTCAGCCGTTGGGGCGTGACTGAGTAACAAACATCCATACATCCATACATCCATCCAAACTTTCGCATTTATAATATTAAGTAAGAAGTAAGGAAGTAAAATAAGATTATTCTGATGTACCTATCAAAAATGTTATTGAAGTTCTTCCGCCCGATTGTGTATGGAAATCGTCTTAAACCATGTATATGAACTCTTTAAACAGTTCGAGTTATAAACAGGTAAAGTTTGTGAGTTTGTGAGTGTGGTTGTAGGAGATAATCTCTAAATCTACTGAATCGATTTTGAAAATTCTGGAACCAATAGAAAGCCACATTATTAGTGAGTATCATAGGCTATATATTAATCCGAAAAATTTGGGAGTTCGTGGGTATTAAAAAGACTTATTTCACGCGGACGAAGTCGCAGGCATCTGCTAGTACGTTATAAGCTGTCAAATTATTACGATTCACAGACAATTGGTAAATTCGTAAAGTATAATAAAAGATAACATATTTTCGCTTAAAATCCTTTGAAGTACAGAAGTACATGCTCGTGTACAGTCGCGTCCGCTGCGCGATTTGAATCTTATGGTAAGGGTACAGTGACGTTATATAAACCAGCCTTAACATCAAACCACCATAACCCCTCCAGCCCATTAACGTCCCACCGCTGGGCACAGGCCTCCACTCTCATAGGAGAGAGGGAATTAGAGCTTAGGCTCACCACGCTGCTCCAATGCGGGTTGGCGGGCTTTAACGACTATTATCATGTTAGTGATAATAACCGGGACCGACGCGACGGCTTAACGTGCTCTCCGAGGCATGGGGGCCTACTGAGAATTTCTTGTCAGAAAAACCCAATTGTTAATATTTTCCCGACCCGGGACTCGAACCCAGGACCCCGTCGGCCGCAGTCTACCATGTTAACCACTAGACCAACGAGGCAGTTCAACATCAATCACCATCAGGTTATAGGTAAATAGGCTAACAAGATCGAAGTGTGTCGCGCATAAAGCCAACTGTAATGTGGCGGTGATTACATATCGAGTACATCCTAGTCTAGACTAGACACTAGTTAGAATGACTACTTTTACCTATCTAGATCTGTACAGGTTTCCCCGGACTTGACCTAGACACACAAGATAAGGTAAAAAATTGGTCCAGTGTATGTTTTTTAACTGCCTCGTTGGTCTAGTGGTTAGCATGTTCGACTGCATCCGACGACTTCCCGGGTTCGAGCCATATAATTAAGTTTTGGTTTTTTCTGATTAGAAATTCTCAGTACTAGCCCGAAGTTAGGAAGTCGATGGAGAGCACGTTAACTCATTATCACTAACATGATAAAAGTCGTCAAAGCCCGCCAACCCGCATTGGAGCAGCGTGGTGGGTCTAAGCTCTAATTCCCTCTCTCTTATGAGAGTGGAGGCCTATACCCAGCAGTGGGACTTTAATGGGTTGTTAATTGTTATACCAATGGGTGGTGGATCGCAAATGGGAGGTAACTATTAAATCTATTAATAATAAACTTGCACCGTAAAAAGTAATTAAGTCTGGGTTATTTTTATAAGTTATAACCGGTAGGTACATAGATAACGAGATACTCCATACTTTGTAGAGTTATGGTGCTGTTATGGCACTACTAGTGCTGTAGCTTTCTGGTATCGACTATCGATACAACAGGAGAAATATATTCCGTGCCGCGTTGCGTCGCGTCGATTAAAATTCTTTGTTGTCCTGGGACAACAAATAATTTTCGGAAATTCTACCCCTAAAAGGGTAAGTTTGTATCCACTTTTGTACCAAAGTTCATAGGTTTTCAGGTTGGTGTTTGGGCTTAATCTAAAAAAAATAAAACTTTCAGGATATTTGGAAATTCAAACACAAGGGATTTTCAAACATTTGTATCGAGCGTAGCTGGGGTAATTTGCTGTTCATACTAATAAATGTATAAAATGTAATAGGTATGACTGCGAAAGTATGTTTGTTTGTCCTTCAATCTTGCGCAAATGGAACAACGGATGGACGTGTTTTTTTGCATGGGTATATTTGACCTTAGGACCTACAGAGCTACTTTTTATCCCGGAAAATTAAGGAGTTTCCGCGGATATAAAAAACTTAGATCACGCGGACGAAGTTGCAGGCATCAGCATCATAGTACATATACCTAATAGTAAATAATTTGGATTTTCATGTACTTACGATTTCAATGTCACAGAGTATCAAAATACACGTTAAAATAACAATTGAAATAAATATTATTATACTGTTTATCAAAAAACATACTACACAATTAAAGATCTTACGAATGATAAAAAAGTGTGAATTTGATTCCCATCCACCCATGCATGACACTGCAAATGTTAATTTTATGCAGATACCTACTTGCAGGTCTAACTTTAACTTATTCGTGTATTATCGTTATAAGTTATCAGTTATCACTTCCCGTGTATATATTACTAGATGAAGCCCGCGATTTTGTTCGCGTGGATTGAGGTTTTTCGGTTCCCGCGGGAACTCTTTGATTTTCCGGGATAAAAAATAGCCTTTGTGCTATTCGAAACTATAATCTATCTCTGTGCCAAATTTCAGCCAGATCCGTTCAGCCGTTGGGGCGTTATTTAGTAACAAACATCCATACATCCATCCAAACTTTCGCATTCATAATATTATAGTACAGATACAGATTTAAACCAGAGTTAAAGCTTTTGTATTCTCCGATTTAAATAGACAGACACACTTTCGGATCCATTTTCATAACTAATATTATAAATGCGAAAGGCTGTCTGTCTGTTTGCTTTCTCGTTCCATCTGTTCCACCGATTTTGATGAAATTTGGTACAAAGATATGTTGCATCCCGGGAAAAGACATAATTTTGCTAATTTTTATTCCAGTGCGAATTTTAAAAACTTTATCTCGTCGCGGGGGCAGTGGGGCTGATTCTGTAGTGCACAATCTCTAAACTAAACTAAAATTAGAGCATTACAAATATTGCTAACCCTTTCATAATACTTCCTACGGAAAGGGACAGAACTAGATTTAAAGCTGCCATTTTAGTTTAGTTTAGAGATTGTGTTATACAGAATCAGCCCCAAAATATACCTAAATATGATATTATGTAAATATGACATCATCTTGTTTATAATATGTATCGATTAGAAGTAATGTCGACCATTTTATCGACAACAAGGTAAGAGTAAAGTGTCCCATCCCTATGTAACAGTTACCTCCTGAGCCACTTTTCAAAGGATGCTATTAAAAACCACCCAGACTAACAGGTTGCATATTATTTACATTAGCGAAGATGGCGCTTAAGGCTTTTTGTAGAGTGCCTAAGAGATAAAGTAGGTTACTTAAACTTTCCTTTGATAGGGTTAAAATGACGGCGGACTATCATACAAAGAGAGAGTGTTTGGAAATGAAATGGGTTATTTAATGTAGGACAACTTGTGCCACTTATGGTAGGTATGTCAGGATTCTATTCGAAAAGTAGATTCTACTGAGAAGAACTGAACAAACTCAGCAGTTGTACTTGTAAAAAGTAGAAATATGAAGATACATACGTTATGTAACAACACAACATATAGATTTCACAGTCACATCGACTTGTGGGCTGCTGGATGTGCCGATTGCTTCTACCTATGCATCTTTGTCATTTAGAAATTCATCAATCATACTATAAATGCGAAAGTGTGTTTGTTAGTTAATTGGTTTGTCCTTTAATCACGCCGCAACGGATCAACGGATCGACGTGATCTTTGGCATGGATATAGTTGAAGATCTGGAGAGTGACATAGGCTACTTTTTAGACCGGAAAATTAAGGAGTTCCTGCGGGAATCACAAAAAACTTAAACCACGCAGACGAAGTCGCGGGCATCAGCTAGTAGTAAATAACCTGAAATATTGGAATATTTCAATGAAAATGAAATCACAAGAAAGGTCGACAATTTTATCGATAATTAGGTAAGAGTAAAGTGTCCCATCCCCTCCCTATGTAACAGTTACCTCCTGAGCCACTTTTCAAAGGATGCTATTAAAAACCGTCTTAAAAACCGTAGACTAACAGGTTGTATATTTACATTAAGGCTTTTTGTAGAGTGCCTAAGCGATAAAGTAGGTACTTACACTGTCTTTAGAAAGGGTTGGAATGACGGACTTTCATACAAACTTTCACCTCCTATTTCCAAGGAAGTTTCATGGATAAAACTTGAAAGATGACGGACTTTCATACAAACTTTCACTTCCTTTTTCTAAGGAAAATCCTTCCTAAGAAATAGGAGGTGAAAGGATTTTGAAAAATCCTTCCTTAGTGAGCGCTTATGTCACAATGTGACCTACTGTCAAAATTTCAAGTTTCTAACCCCAGTGGTTTAGGCTGTGCGTCGATAGACCAGTCAGTCAGTCAGTACAAACGATTTTATATGATAGTAGATTATCATCGGTGTACTTTTCATAATATGATATTTTCTTTGAGGAAAACAGACGAATAATATCTACTTTTTATGATTTCCTTGTTCGTAATATTATTATTATGTTACTGGACAATGTCTGTCATAAACATAATATTATATTTACATGTACTGTGTTTACTACTTATATGTATAACAAAAATAAAAGGTAAATACATTTATTTTACATCGGGGGCTAGTTAGGTAGGTAGGTAGTCCGCCAACCCGCATTGGAGCAGCATGGTGGGTCTAAGCTCTAATTCCCTCTCTCCTATGAGAGTGAAGGCCTGTGCCCAGCAGTGGGACGTTAATGGGCTGCAGTGGGGCTAGGTAGGTAGGTATAACACCATTAATAGAATTGGGAATTTGACAAATTAAATAAATATATTCTAAATGCGAAAGTTTGGATGTATGGATGTATGGATGGATGTTTGTTACTCAATCACGCCCCAACGGCTAAACGGATCTGGATGAAATTTGGCACAGAAATAGATTATAGTCTGGAATAACACAAAGGCTACTTTGTATCCCGGAAAATTAAAGAATTCCCGCGGAAAACGAAAAACCTCAATCCACGCGGGTGAAGTCGCGTTAGCTAGTATTTAAATAAATTATTTTTTAGTGATTATCAATTAGAGCCTAGACCTAGAGGATCTCCTAAAAGTTGTAATAACCACGTCCCTTGTTAGTTTTTTGTTTGAAATAATTTTAAACTATCGATTGAAGTAAAAAGTGTGTCGAATTTTTATGACACCACAACTCAGTATTTCATGCAACATTCTAAATGCGCGTTTTGACTTTTGAAAAAAAGTTGCATAGTTTGACTTGTTAAAATATAATAGAAAATAGTGAATTTATTTGTCTGTATGTACTACAATGATGGTTACAGTAGCAGTATGAAAAGTCGCGGCATATCCAGTCAGTAAACCATGACGTACCTACAAATTTTGATGTAGTTAAATATTTTAATAAACATAGTTAGTACAAGTGCATTCTATTATTCATATATATATATACATAGTATGTTTGCCAAATATCCAATTTTACCGCGGATAACCTGCATCTCGATGATGGGATACAATACGGAATCCGGGGCACATATAGGCTACTTTTAATCCCGGAAAATCATAGAGTTCTCATGAGTTTTTTTTTAAATAAACTTCTCGTGGACAGAATCGTCGGCAAAAAAGAAAAAAAACTTAAAAGTCGCAAATAAACCTTTCTACAAGGCTACGGTAACCAACAGATGCAAGATGGCGGGAAAAAGACGAAATTGACACGCGTTTAAAAATAGAACGCTTCGTTCCCGCCGCCGGTTTGAACTTTTTAGAGTTCCGTAGTCTAAGAAGGGACCATTTGACTTATATCAAACGACTGAAACGGTGATAACTGTACGAAGTCGCGGGTTTGATCCCTGGGCATGCTTACTTTTCAGAGCCATGTGCGTTTTAAGAAATCAAATATCACTTGGTTTAAACGGTGAAAGAGAACATCGTGAGATGTTACCTATACCCGAGAGTTCTTCATAAAATTCTCAAAGGTGTGTGAAGTGTGTCAATCCGCATTTCGTCAGCGTGGTGGACTAGGGCCAAACCCTTCTCATTCCGGGTGGAGACTTGTGCTCAGTAGTGAGCCAGCTATCTTCTAATTATTATATGAAAGGAAAAGTTGAGTGACTAACTGACTAATTTATCAACGCACAATTGGACGGATAGCTATTATGACGTAGACATCCGCTAAGAAAGGATTTTTGAAAATTCAACCCAGCGAGCGTAAAATAGGGGTTTGAAATTTGTGTAATCGATTAGATTAGGTTATAATATATTTACTACCATTTTACACCTAAGTACATATTTAGATAATAAGCATGGAGGAATGTGCAGTGCTCAGACAAGCTGTTGAAAGCGTTTACGAGCACGAAGAAACCAATTAATGTACATTTTATTTGGTAAATAAAAAAAAAAGATGTCTACGGAACCCCAGCGTTAACGCACACTTGACCAGTTTTTTTTAAAATAAGGTTAAGGCGACATTAATATTACTCGAACCTGCCGGTTGGTTTTTTTAAAGGCTAATAGGGTCTGGAATAACAAGGCTTTTACTTTTTATAAAATAATGAACGACCGGTCCCGCGTTCATAGTAGCTGGGAATTGCAGTAATTTAATATTAGATAGTCGGCACTGTAAAAAAAATAAACTTTTTTAAAAGCTCCTCCTTACAGTCTTTCTTGATAATACGAGTAGAGCTAGCATGCGCAAAACGAGTAATTATTTTTCAATACATTTACTTGAAAAATGCACTTACAGAATCAGTAAACAGGGCTTGTAAATAAAATTTCTGCCCTCGTGCTAATTTTTGGCAGAATTTACTGCCCTCGTGCAGTGTTTTTTTTAATTTTTAGTCCACTTCTAAATAAAAAGTTTTCTTGCAAGAAGGTTCATAACGATATTTACATTCTTGTCACTCGAATTCGAAGGCTCATGTTTGTTCTAAGAAAGTTGAGAACGGCTTGTGATCGTGGGACACTAAAGACTGTATACTTTGCTCTGGTGCAGTCTCTGACATCGTATTGCATCACAGTTTGGGGTGGTTCGAATAAAACTGATATGCTGCGACTAGAGCGCGCCCAAAGAGGTATTCTTAAGGTCCTGGGTAGCAAACCTCTTAGATATTCCACTTCGGCACTATACCAAGAGTGGGATGTGTTGAATGTCCGGCAACTCTTTATTTCTCAGTTGATTTTACGTAAACACTTGGCAACTAAAGTTCAAGCAGTCGCAGATAAAGCTCAAAAAAGACGTAAACCAAAGATTTTCGAATTCTTGCCAGCAAGAACTGCACTTGCCAAACGACAATATTGCTTTCTTAGTCCCAGACTTTATAACAAAATCCATGACACGATCGACATTTTTAAATTAAACAAATCTAGCTGTAAAAAGAAGGTTGATGCATGGCTAAAGACACTTAGTTACGATGACATTGAAGATCTTATCGCTGACGTAAAAACATAAGTGGATTATTCCCCTTCTTACTCCCATTATTAACGGGTACATTTGCCACACACACACATTCTCTCTCACATACACGTTCTCTCTCACACATACACATACACATTAAAATTAACTTGATTAAGTCCCAACTCCCAAAGTATATTAAAAATACCCAATAATCTCTGCATTAGGTCTTATTGTTAGTGTCTAGGATCCGACGGAAGGCTACGGTGCCCGTAACACAGGTTTACCTAGTACGGGTGCTAAAGCACTCCCTCTGACCTCGAAAAAATTTTATTGTTCACCTTTTCGATTGCATTGTATTACTTTGTATAATCTCAGGTTGTAAGGGAAACTATTAATGATTAATCACAGTGTATATTCTAAGTTAAACCTATTGAATGTAACTCAATTGTAACGAACTGTGCTTTTTATGGTCAATAAATGATTATTATTATTATTATTATTATTATATTATTAACTTTGTATGTAGAACACCTAAAAATAATGTCATTTTAAATTAACTCATGAAATAAAAAATTATATTTGACCGAGCGAAGCGAAGGTCTCTGAGTCTACTTGGGTGAATTGGCACTTGTCCGTCCGTCCGTCCGTCCGTCCGTCCGTCCGTCCGTCCGTCCGTCCGTCCGTCCGTCCGTCCGTCCGTCCGTCTGTCAGAGCATTATAACTTCTGAATTACTGAACGCAATTACTTCAGCTTTAAATATAATATGTAAACCAATGGCCTCCCGCCGAATATGGCTTAAAAAATAATAAAAATCTTTATTTCAGGGGGGCTCTCATAGAAGCGAATGCGAAGTAAAATATTTTTTATAAAGTTACATAGGGTTGCGGTATATCATTTTAAAGATAATTAGGAATAGAGTCCAAAAATATTTTTTTTTTAATTTGTCCCCCAAAATTGACGAAATGGGGGGCTTTCAAAGTGGTGATTTTCTAACGTCCAAAGATGACCTCAGAACTCTAAATTTTCTGAAAGGATGAGCCTGAAACTTGATCAATTATTTCAATTATATCCTGTACTTGAACAACAAATACTAAAATTAGATAAATATTGTAAGGAAACGGAATTATTTAATTTTTAATGTGCTTCAGTATTTTTAACAGAACTTCACATTTATGTCAATAGATGGCGCCGCGAGGTCTTAGTTCGGGGCGAACCACTAGTTATTATGTTTAGACGCAAATATGAAATTATAGAAAATAATTTCATTATTGTGCCTTTTGGTGTTGAAAAATGGGGTCGTGGGGCGAAGATGCTAGATCCTTTTTTAAGTATCTATCTTCTCGTCTCAAGGAGTCGACAGGTGACCGGAGGGCTGGCAGTTATCTCGGCCAACATAATATAAGTTTGGCTATTCAGCGAGGTAACGCAGCCAGCGTTCTGGGCACATTGCCTTATTGCACCGGCATAGATGATATTTTTAATATTTGGTTTTTAGTTTTTTTTAATTTAGATTAAATTTAGACTTTAATTTGATAAATGGATGTACATAACAGTAGAAACTAATTTAATAATTATAAATAAATAAACTTCTATCTATCAAAATATAATTTTATTAATATAATAATATATATTTATTTAATATAATTGTTTTATGTTTTATAAATCAAAAAGTAAAAGCTGAATAGTTCAGGTTGGGGAGTTAAGAGCTAGAACCTAGAGCTATGAAGCTATAGAATAAAAAAAACAATTACAACAACGCGCCGTACGCAAAGACCTTACAATTACTAACTACTCGTACGTTAGCGGTAGAGAGTATATTTTCTTTGTACGTTAGTAAGTGTAAGGTCTTTGGCCGTACGTTATACTAAATTTTTAATCTATGCGCGCTATTTTTAAAAGTTTTATTGTGTTTTTCATAATTATTATTAAATAAATACTAGTGGTGTAAGTGATGTGGAATCATAAAATTAAATCAACAGTTAGGTATTTTAGATGTGAGATAAAAATCGCGCTTATAATAGCCGCCAAAAATCACGAAATAATAATAATCACGTAATAAGTATGGGCGTGAAAAACCATTTTCTAGTGAGTACCTAGTACCTTTGATTATAAATTATACTCCCCTAGTACCTACCTACCACCCCACCACCACTACAGCCCATTAACGTCCCACAGCTGGGCACAGGCCTCCACTCTCATAGGAGAGAGGGTATTAGAGCTTAGACCCACCACGCTGCTCCAATGCGGGTTGGCGGGACTGCGGATCACGAGGTCCTGGGTTCGATTCCCGGTCGGGCATAAAAATTGTTAGGTATTGAGTTTTTCAACTAAGAAATTCTCAGTGCCAGCCCGGAGTTGGAAGTTGGCGGTGTTTCACACTCGTGCCTCGGAGAGCGCACGTTAAGCCGTCGGTCTCGGTTATTATCACTAACATGATAATAGTCGTTAAAGCCCGCCAACCCGCATTGGAGCAGCGTGGTGGGTCTAAGCTCTAATTCCCTCTCTCCTATGAGAGTGGAGGCCTGTGCCCAGCAGTGGGACGTTAATGGGCTGTAGTGGTGGGCTAGTACCTACCTACTCGACTTTAATTTTTAAGTATTCTCACAAATGTATCGAAAAATATCATGTGATACACCCGTGTATCACACAATATTTTTCGTTCGTTAATGTTTTAACAAACTCGTGACGATGGTCACGAGACTTGAGTGAACTCGTATGTAAAAACCTACTTTCCGCTCTTATATCATAATCTACTAATGTCTACCCGTTATCTCTATTAGTCTAACGAAGCTAACACGGTTACTAATTGTGTCGTTGCGTCAAAAGTAGAGATAAAAGTAATATTTCTTATCTGTGGTATTTTTCTCTACGAACCCTTAAATGCTGACATTTTTTTTCTAATATACCGCATTTTGTGCATGTGAACGAAAAATTTGCCGGCATCTCTCAACATCTCTCTCTCTCTCGTCACGAGATAATATCTCGTTGTGTTCATGCTAAGCCTGCAGATGATGCTCGCGACTTCATCCGTGTGGATCAAGTTTTTTAATTTTCCGGGATAAAAAGTAGCCTTTGTCCTTCCTCGGGATATAAAAATACGTTTACGTATATCAAATTATATCATAATTGGTTTATATGCCGGGAAAGCGTAGCAGATAAACAGGCAGACAGAAAGACAGACACACTTTCGCATTTATAATTTTAAGTATCTATACTGGATGGATTTTTGTTACTCAATGACGCCAGAACGGCTGAATGGATCTGGATGAAATTTGGTACAGAGATAGATTATAGTCTGGACTCTGGAATAACGCATAGACTAACCAAACCAAAAAACCTCAATCCACGCGGACCAAGTCGCGGGCGTCATCTAGTGGATTATAAAGTAAGTAGATAATATGATTGTCATGGATTTTAATTAACCAACGTACGGTTTATGTGAATCACATCCCAACCCACGCGTGTAAACGGCCTTATATTCCAAAATGGTCAGCATTAAAAAGTGAATCACTTTCAACCTAATTTAAACTCTTTTTCAATAGACTAAAGTTCATATTACAATGTACAAGAGTAACAGTTTCAATGCAAGAACAAAGATGTAAATGCTGTCAATATATTATGTAGAACCTTATTTTGTGTGACATAGGGTTGAATTTTGAATCAAATATGGTATCAAAAAAGGTATTGAGTTGTCATAAGAACATAACAAGACAAGTTTATTAACTACAGTTGCTTCATTATATAGTACCTTACAATGAAGTTATAAGGTTAGTTTTCAAACGAATTTCTGATTCATGATTTTTATTTTCGTAGCAAAAACATGTTAACTAATTAGATCCCTGTATAGTTGGTTTAAGGTTGATTTTCGAATGAATTTTAGTTTTAAAAAGGTATCGAGCTGCCATCCTACATTAACCTTCGAACCCACGCAAAGATCTCAATGATTATTTGCAATAACATGTTTGCTCAGGTTTTTCTATGAAAAATGTAGGAAAAGAAGCCTAAATATAATTATTTACTAGATGATGCCCGCGACTTCGTCTGCGTGGCATTTTCCGGGATTAATGTAGCCCATAGGGTATAGTGGTATAACTAGCTTCATTCCAAAGAGGTTAGAATGTTATTATCTAGCATTTATTTTGTGATCCCTGGGATAGCAAAACAAACGTCACTAACAAACGTCTGCTAAAGAAAAACTACTATTCTCTGTCCAACCATTTTTTTTACTTTTGGCAGCTCGATTCAATGATGTTCTAATGCGTTACTGATTCGATTTTTGATAACAATCGACTTTCTTCGATGAAGAAGTTTTAATTGATTTGACACATTGATATTTATCTTTGCTCAACATTTTATTATTGTTTCATAAACATACCCAATCGTTTAAATGACTAAGTATATTATAATGTAATGATTTATTGAAATTAATCATTTCTATACAACAGTACAGTAAATGTACATGAATCCGTCAGGTCATACAAAGTACAAACCATCCATCGCCAAAGATGTTTGGTGCATAAAGGACTATTAAGAATGCTAATGTTGCAGCTCCGTGGCTATTTTGAAAAGGAAAGTCGTACTGGTAATTACTAGATGAGTATACGAGTTACGAAATATCGGATATAAGTTCACGTCGCTTCACTATTGTAAAAAACGATATGCGTCTATGGAGTATTGCATTTTTTGTCGATGTTTGCCTGTCAATAATTTTGACACTTTATAGGTGTGCTTATGTCAAAAGTAAAATAAATGGTTGGACAGAATATAGATACCTACTTAAAATTAGCAGATTGACATCGAGGAGATGATTCTATTATGGCCTAATATTTCATCAGTTTGTTGACCCATCTCCCACTCTTCAGTCTCGGTATACAATCAAGTGGTATAATTTTTTGCGAATGATTCAGTGTAACTGTACATGACACTTGTATACTACGGGTCATCGGCGTTCAGTGTAGGTAGGTAATTATAGCTTGGTTTTGCAATTTTGATGTATTTTAACTACCTGGTACAGCCAAGTTGAGCAGAAGTATTATTAACTACTAGCTGATGCCCCCGACTTCGTCCGCGTGGATTTTGGTTTTTGCCATTGAAAATGGTTATCAGAGGTAACGCCTGCCCGCATTCGAGTTGGAATTTTGAAAATCGGTTACTAAATTTTGGAAAAAAAATTCAGATTCAGAATTCCAGACTGTAATCTATGTATTTCTGTGTTAAGGCGAGTCACCTCAGCTCAGCGGTGAAAACTGGTTTGCTAGATCAAATTTTTTCGGTATTTACTATTAAATAACGGTCTTACAAAAAATATCCGATACACTTAAAGATATTGTCTAAAGAATGTGCTAATTTGTTACACGATAGGATGTACTTTACTCGATCAAAAAAAATCTTGAAACAGGCTAAATTAAAAGTTTAAAACGAATTTTTTATTAATAAAATTTTCGACTTTGCTCATCATTTTTATATGGATAAATTCCTCTTGAAGTATTAATGAGAACCTGCTAAAATTTATTTCAAACTGAAGTCCTATATCTATTTAATTCAAATTAATCCCAGAACTTGAACGTTTCCAAGCGGTTTCAGAATATACCGCGCTGCCCGCTTCCCCGCAAGTCTCTACGAGAAATGTACCGCGAGACGCGCGGGCGGCACCCCACACCTCACCTCCTAAAATCTTGCAGGTGACTCGCCTTAAATTTTATTCAGATCCGTTCAAACGTTTTGGCGTGATTGAGTAACAAACATCCATCTATAGACTATAGGTACCACCGGTTCGGAAAACTGATTCTAATAACTGTAATTCGAATTACAAATTAATTCGATTAATAATTAATGAATTATTCATTAATTAATTACAAATTAATTAGTTCGTAATTCGAA
Organism: Erebia aethiops; assembly: GCA_923060345.2. Lineage (NCBI taxonomy): Eukaryota > Metazoa > Arthropoda > Insecta > Lepidoptera > Nymphalidae > Erebia > Erebia aethiops. The sequence goes on along the minus strand of OV281087.1, from coordinate 5,730,745 downwards.
GAACTAGCAAGAGACTCAGCAGTTGCTCTTTACTTAATTATAATTTCCCGAATTGACCCTGCCATCATCGAACCTGGGATCTCCATCTTTTAAGACTACAGTGCTAATCACTGCACCAGAGAAATGGTCAAATTTAATGAATTATTACTTGTCTAGTAATTACATACCTTTTGCAAACGCCATGTGCACGAAACTTAAACACAACACAAACTTTAACACCGCCATTTTTTTTTTCACTTCAAACGACCACTAACACCTGGAACAAAAAGAAGATAAACAATTAATTATAATGATATAATACTAGTTGATGACCACGACTTCGTCCGCGTAGTTCATTCTTTATTTCCGGGATTAAATGTAGCCAATATTGGAGTCATAGTGGCAAAATTTTTTTGCGAGATATTTCATCGCGGTTGATGATCGCCTAATCTGGTGTCAGAAGGGCTGACTCATTTTTTGCGCAAAGGATAAGCCTGGCTGTCCAGCGCGGCCATCATTCCACGCGGGCATGATTTATATGTATAGTAATTAGGTTAGGCAAGCTACTCGTAGCTTTAAGTTATATTGTATTAAATAATAAATCAATTATTTTTCTATTGAAAAAAAGGCAATGTTTAAAATTTAGGTTTTAGCCTTAGGCTTCGTATCTTCGTAAACATCTGTATACTAGGTACTTAAATTTTATTTTATTTATTTGGACAGATTATAATAAATACTGCTCTAACCTAAAGTCTTAACTCTTAACTATATAATAACACTAGCTGATGTCAGCGACTTTGTCCGCGAGTATTTTTTGGTTACCATGGGAATTTTTTGGGATAAAAAAGTAGCCTATGTTATACCAGACTGTATACCTCTGTGCCAAATTTCATCCAAATCCGTTCAGCCATTCTGGCGTGATTGAGCAACAAACATCCATCCATACATCCAGCCATCCAAACTTTCGCATTTTAAATATTAGTATAGATTGATCTTATAATAATCCTAAAGGGACTTTTAGGCGTGCAGAGTATAATAAAACTTTAGACTGGAAGATTTCTGCACATTGATTATTTTTTGAAAATTTGGACTGTAGGCAACTTTATTTTTTATCGAGACAATTACATAGTCTAAAAAAACAGGGAAGCTCCTTGCACGTCACTCAAGACAAATGCTATCCCATAACATTATAATTAGAAATAGTAATTAAAGTATGTTTCTACAATAACACTGCACGGTCGGCTGGCGGTCAGCGAAGAGTGTCGGTTCGATTCCCGGGCGAATCACCAGTAATTAAGTAAATTGCCATCTTAAGAGGCCATAACTAAATAAAAATGTGAGAAGGATTTATTCACTTAAGTGTTCTGAGATCAAAATTGCAATAAAGTAAAACTTGCCATGTTGGAAGCCAAGAATAAAATTATAACATTAAAAAAACTTTGATCTCGTAATTTTTCACAAAATAACAATTTTCGAGTAAAACTAAAAAAAAAACTTTGGACTTAGGAGCAGTTAATTAAGAAATTGTATCTTCTTTATGAGGTTCTCTATTTTCTATTTCATACACAATATGAATAAGAATAAGAATAATATTTATTTTCATAAAAGAGTGACATGACAATGAAGAGGTTTATATTCTACTTCATGCAAGATTTAGATCCAAAAAGTAAAGAGCAATGGCGAAATAGACATCAATTACTAAATCTTGATTGTACAGAAGTAAGATGAAGACAAGAAGAATTTTCGTATTTTTTTATAATTTATCAAGTATTCACTTGAATTAATTGAAGCTAGGTAAAAAAATAAAATATTTATGGAATCTTATTTGATTATTTAGTTCAGTTCCGTTTCTCAGTTTGGTGTTACCATTTTCTGTGTAAACTACCTAGTAGCTAGAATACATCTAAATTGGTAGATTTTTTGTATTGTTCTAAAAATTGTAATTATTTCGTCTGATTAACGTTTGCATAACTTTGTTTTAGTGTATTTCATATTATTTAAGTGAATTTTCTTGCATACATTATTTAAGCATCTCTAACAGAATGGTAACAAATGAAAGAATATTATGGCAACACTGATGCTGATTGTCTGTGGTTGTGCCGAATGTATTACTAGTCTGTGGTTGTCATCTGTCTTTGTCATTGTGGCTTTCCTCCGGTTGTCATTTTTAGAAGTGACAATACCACTTATCCTACACAACTTTAAAACGAAATATCTTTCTTCTGAGAGCTTCGTACCTGATGCTTATTAAATTATATTTTTTGTACACGTGTACATAATTTATTTTTCGCAATAATATTGATGTATGGAAGTTCGCCATTGCTCTTTTTGAAATTGAATGAAATCAGAAAAAATGCAAAAAAGATATTCGTATTAGCGACTTAAAAACAGTGTCCGATCGCCATAGTTTTTGTTTTGACAGATGTTGTATATAAGAATTATATCAAAACTAGCTGATGCCCGCGACTTTGTCCGCGTTGTTCAAGTTTTTTGATTCCCGCGGGAACTCCTAAATTTTCCGGGATAAAAAGTAGCCTATGTCACTCTCCAGGTCCTCAACTATACCCATGCCAAAAATCACGTCGATCCGTTGCTCCGTTGCGGCGTGATTGAAGGACAAACTAACAAACAAACACACTTTCGCATTTATAATATATGTCTTTATTCGTAGGTAAAACGTTACTCAGATTGGTAAAAATCTATATTAATATTATAAATGCGAAAGTTCGGATGGATGGATGTTTGTTGCTCAATCACGTCAGAACGGCAGAACGGATCTGGATGAAATTTGGCACAGAGATAGATTATAGTTTAGAATATTACGTAGACTACTTTTTATCCCGGAAAATTTTAGTCGCGGGCATCAGCTAGTCGGCCATACGGCCATTTTCAATACGGGGCCTTAACAGAGAAACGTTGTGTGGCATAGCGTACAGAAAAAAGTTAGATACGAGTATATTCGTCATAGACAAAACATTTTCTAGTGCAGTTATAATCTATGTCCAGTAGCCATCTAATGAAGTTATCTTTATGGTTTTTTAAATTATGTTTTTAATGGCTTCACTGTCTCGATTTATCGCTTATTAGTATTTTGACCTCGTCTTTTTATAGAAAAGATGATGTCCGCGACTTCGTCCGTTTTTTGAATCAATGTGCGGGAACTCATTGATTTTCCGGATTTGTCCTTCTCCGGGATACAACCAGTGACGTGTACAGGATTTGAAGCGAGGGTAGGCATTGGTTAGTTAAAATACATATTTCTGAATCCCTTGATACAAAATGAGCATTGACGAATTTTGGGTAAGCAGTGCTTTTATGCCCTTATGAACTACACACCTCTGGATACAACCTATCCCTACAGGTTCATCTATAATTTCATCAAAATCGGTTTGAAAGAGGGGCCGCTAAAGCGAAGTAAATATACAGGCAGACATAGATTCTAATATGCAATACGAGGAGTAATTTAGTAACAATTCTACGTACTTATTAATTTATTTTTGCAGTAGGACATGTGTTATTAGGTTAGTATAGTTTTATTGCCGTTATTTGTAAGTACTAATTTTATCCCGGAAAATTAAGGAGATCCCGCAGGTTTCAAAAAAACTTAATCCACGCGGACGAAGTTTTGAGCATCATCTAGTCTTAAAAAAGTGGACATGTTTAAAAACTCTTAGCAACTCTATATTAAAAACGTACAAATGAATAAATCAGATAAATAATTATTATGAAGAAATGCTATAATTATGCTACTAAATATAAATTAATTTCCTTGTATTTCTTATTGGAATCTTATATTAGTGGACGTGATTAAAAACTGTACACCCACTCTACATAAAAAACGTACAAACGAATAAATCGAAAAACCCACACACTCGCACACCTGTTTAACTAAAATCCCAAATTAAACTGAACTAACCGAATAAATCCAAAACAACAAACAACACAATATTGAATCACACTAAAACTACTATTATTTTCAATTTTACACTATACTTACCAAAAAGACAGCTGTTTAAACAAAATGGCGGACCGATCTCGGGGTTACACGGGCGAGTCATGCGCCTGCGCCGGTGCGACTGCCGCCTGCCAGTGTGTTGAATGCGTGATCAGTGTAAAGATGTATCCACTGTGGTCAATTATTGCCCACTGCTGGCCAAACGGCTGCATTTGGAAATCATGCTAATATTATTAAACGCGAAAGTGTGTTTGTTTGTTGGTTTATTCATTTGCCTTTCAATCACACCGCAATAGTGCAGTTTTAAATTATTTCGGTTTGGTGTTCTGATATATTCCATATCCTACCCACTTATTAAGTGGGAAAGTGTTTTTTTTTTGTTTGTCCTTCAATTACGCCGCAACAGAGCAACGGATCGAAGTAATTTTGTGCATGGGTATAGTTCAAGACCTGGAGAGTCCTATAGGCTCCTTCTTATCCCGGAAAATCGAAGAGTTCTCACGAGATTTTTAAAACACAAACCCACGCAAATTTAGTCGCAGGCAACTTGTGACACAGACAGACAGTTAGACAGACTGACGAAGCTATGAGTATTCCTTGTTTTACTATGGATCTTAAAAAAATGAGGTGATTCTTTAAATCAATGTATAATTAAAATTTTCCATACTTTAGACTTCAACGCGCTTCAGTCTTACGCCTCATAAAAGTTTTTTTTTGTCTCAATCTGCAATACTCCATCCATCCAAACTAATCTCTATTCCGTGTTACAAATATAATATAATACAACAATATCCATGTTACGAGAGGATATAATTGCGAAAATGTAGATTTACTTATTTTTTAAAAGTCGAAGAACAAAAGTTAATTATTAAAGTGGATACCTTGACGTTATTAGGATTTTTAAATTAAATCTGCAAAATAATTATATATAGAACAATATAAATACAGCCTTATTTTCCAAGCGCAACATTGCGAGAGAGCTTCGAAGGCTGCGTATAGACTTTATATTCCAAAGAAAAATAACCTAAATACACGAATCATCAATCAAAACACACCTTAAATAATATTAGAGTAGCGTTAATATTCCAATGAAAACAATGTCTGTCTGTTCCAATGAAAAAGAGTCTAACTCTACAATTTTACATTTAAAAATAAACTTTATTTTTAGTTGATAAGGTTATTTTTTGATTGAAAGTGACGAGATTAACTCACTTTATATTGGCTCCAAATTTCGTTTGAGTTTTTAAGAAATTCTATTTTTAGGGTTTAAGTCAGAGATTAAGACTATAAGTTCATCTTAGAGATTAAGTACCCATTCTTTGTTCATTATTTTTACAGACTTATTACGTTAAAATGATTGCGACAATGTAACAATCGCTATCACCTCTGATTTGACCATCACTCTTTCGCTATTTGTCGCAGCAAGTTCGATTTTCCTACAAATTTCATACCCCTATATTATCTCCCAAGGGGTTGAATTTTTAAAAATCATTTCTTACCATTGTTAGCATTATTACCGTTTGTCATAATATCTCCCCCCCCCCCTCCCCCCCAATGTCATCGAGCCCTAGGGCTCTTTTCTCGGCGACGCCTAGCGCTCGCCCAACCCCCCAATTGACGCTGTAGGGGCCAGTAGGGCCAGGCAGCATACTCCATCCCAAAAAAAATAAATGGTAAGTCAGTCTCCTCCGAGACTCAAAGATTATTGAATGCCTCCGGTGTTTGGATCGTTATTTTTATTATGTGCCGCAGATAGCAATCGGGATTAATCAAGTGATAAATTTATTATTGTCGTAATGCTATAACCAAGTTTGATAATTTACAATTACAGTAAATCTCTCATTACATTAAATCAATAAATCTCTAAAGTAAATATATTAAAAGTGTTTTATTAATACCTACTTCTGGATTGTTTCCAACACCATTACACATACAACATTATAAAAGTATCTGTATACCAAACAGCCCAATCCGTCCAGTGATTTCAGCTGTTGATAGATCAGACAGTCAATCAGGTCACCTTTTCTTTTAGATTATAGGTTAAGCCAGTGACGAAAACTAATCATTTGAATAGTTTGAAATTATTTTTTAGTGATTATTAAATAGAGGATCTCCCAAAAATCGTAATATCCACGTCCCCTGTTAGTTTTATGTTGAATAACTATTTTAAACTATCGACTAAAGTAAAAAAGTGCGTCTAACTTTGATGACGTCACTATTCAATATTTCATACAAAACTGAGCACGCGTTTTGACGTTTGAAAAAACGTTGCTGATTTTACTAATTGTCAAATACCCAGCCTGTTAAATTTTGTACGATGGTACGGAACCCTTCGTGGGCGAATCCGACTCGTACTTGGCCCGGTTTGTTACCACTATTAAATAAACGGTGATAGACTGATAGACTAGTGGTTAAACCTCGGCGTCCTATTCGGGTGGCTTGGGGTTTGGATCCCCGGTATACATCTCTAACTTGAGTTTTAATATGCAACTAAATATCACTTATTTTGGCATCGAATAATTATAACAAACTAGCGTTTGCCCGCAACTTCGGCCGCATGGAATTAAGTTCTTAAATAAAGAAAAAATCAAAAGTGAAATACATAATTCTTCATTTTTCACCGAAAGCACAAATACCAAGGTTTATAGATATAACTTGAACCACCTACTTAATCACCTTGGGGGTGGAATTTCGAAAATTCCTTCTTTATTCTCTAGGCAGGTCGTCAAATAATTATATCCAACAAATAAAATTTAAGAAAATGGTACCAAAGACCATATTTTTTTAGAACAAACATACTTTTCAGTTAAAACACGAAATAAAACATATTATCACGAGAAGCGCGAATTTGATGTAACTTGGTGTTCTTGAGTTTCGTCTTTTTACTCTGGGTTATGGTGACCACAGATTAAATACTATAATAGTTAGTATAACTAAATGATGCCCGCGACTTCATCCGCGTGGTTTAAGTTTTTTTTAATTTCCGAATTTCTTAATTTTCCGGGATAAAAAGTAGCCTATATGACTCTCCAGTAGAGCTAGCGTGTGCACAACGAGTAAAATTATGTCTACCTGTTATCTCTATTGTGTCCCGAAGCTAACATGGTTACACAGTTGACTTGTCTCGTTATCTCAAAAGTAGAGATAATAAGTAATATTTCTTATCAGTGGTATTTTTCTCTACGAACACGAATACCGAATTTTGTGCATGTCGGTTAAACGAAAAATTAGGCGGCAACGACAACATCTCTCTCTCTCGTTGCGAGATATCTCAACGCGCATGCTAAGCCTACAGGTCCTCGACTATACCCATGCCAAAAATCACGTCGATCCGTTGCTCCGTTGCGACGTGATTGAAGGACAAACCAACAATCAAACACACTTTCGCATTTATAATATTAGTATGAAGTATGACATTGACGATATCCCTGGCGCAGTGGTTGTTGTCTTTGTCATTCCGGGTTCGATACCGAAAGGACCAATTTGAAATTAAAAATTATAAATTCCCAAATCGACCCTGCTGGGGATCTATCCTGGGACCACCCACTTTTAAGACCACAGCGCTCAACACTGCGCCACGGAGGTCGTCAATACTTACTTATCTTTTAAAAACTTCTTTGTCGTTAGTGCCAACCCTTAGCCTCGGCTACAATGTATACTTATCAAATAATTTATCGTTCTGGATACGTTAGTATCTGAATGTAAGTTCAATCGCGTTGTTTAGATTGACGGTATGTGATTTGTATCGGAGGGCTTTGTGGTCCAAGAGCTGGCGACGAATTTCGGGAAGGTCCTTTTGGCAACCTGAAAATGTGAAGAAATATAATATTTTCGTCAATTGGCGAATCCAGTACTGCCAGTCTGGTAGAGCGTTTGCGGTTGCGTAAAGCATTCCATGCGGACGAAGTCGCGGGCAACCTCCAATATTATTACAAAGACGAAAGTTTGTACGTGTGTGTGTATATGTTTGTTACTCTTGCATGCAAAAGCTACTGGATTGAAAAAAACTGAAAAAACTTCAATCCACGCGGACGAAGTCGCGGGCATCAGCTAGTCAACTATATTCCCAAAAGCTGGATCTCTGATTACGGTATAACATATTCAGACGGGTGGCCGAGCGACTTTTGGTCAGGGTCAATGACCGGGACTGGTTTGAGGATTCAGATTATAACTTACTAGCTGATGCCCGCGACTTCGTCCGCGTGGAATTAAACAAATAAAATCTTTATTTGGATTTCGATTAACAAACAAAAAAATTGGCAGTGCTGCCGATAGGAGTGAAAACTTACGAGTATAACTTAGAATTTTAGTATTAAAATTTGAAAATAATATAAAATATTCAAACGCCAATATAATTACGAATATTTAAATTAATTTAAAAGAATAATATTTTTTAAAATATAGACCTTAAAACTAAGGCCTTAAAGTTTCATTACGAATGTAGTATATTTATATTTAACCCATAACCAACTACCAGCGGTCTCACAGACCGCAAGTAGGTGGTTAAGGGACGGAAATAGGTGGTAGGTGGTTAAGGTTAAGACCTTTTGTCTTCGTAACAACGCGAGCATGTCACAAGTTTACCCCCTACCAAAAAGTGCTCAACACGGCTAAAGAACTTTTCACTTCAAAAACTACAAGATACAGAAAAAACTTATAGACTAAAAATTGTTACTATAAACATAAAGAATAAACACTAATCTGTATTGTTTATAATCCCAAAAAGGGCATCAAACTCAACGTAATGCCGATATAGGGTATAGAATTTTTTTTATCCACTCGTAGTGGATAAAAAATAAAGAAAAAAAATGTAGATATGCATCATATTAACAGCGCTGATTTTCAGTCGGTCAATAAAACTTCGACATCCCGTCAATCTGACTACACTGACCAACAAACCAGGACTCTTAATGTACCTACCCACTAAGCTTACTCTATTTGAAGACTACACGGGAAAAAAGGATTGTCAATAAAGGATAACTTTGAATAAAGTGGTCCTGAGTTTAAAAGTCTCTCATTAAAAAACTTCAATATTAACCTTATTATTATACGACTTTGATATAATTTTCTTCGAAATATAAAAAGATAGTCTTTTTTAAACCGTTCTGATAGCAACGGTTATTGGTAAAACCTGATCGAATGGGCGAAAGGTATACGCAAATGCCATAAGATCCTAACTCAAATTAGGATTTTACTGACATTCCTTGTTTTTCCCGTGTAGTCTTCATTTGATTTGATTATGAATAAAGGTCTATATAGATATATATATATATATGTGTAAGATATAAATATTTACGATTTTGATGTATATGTCACAATTTCAAAGTTTACAATTTCGCTAGTTAGATTACAATCTAACGGTTTTTGCAATCTTACGGTAACATATAGGTACAACAGAAAAAAACACATTTTGACCTATTCATTGAATTAGTTTTTAATCCCATGTGTGAACTTCTTATTTTTCCGGGCTTAAGAGTAGCGTTTGTCACTCTCCAGGTCCACAACTATAGCCATGTAAAAAATCGCGTCGATCGATCCGTTGCTCTGTTGCGACGTGATTGAAGGACAAACCAACACATTTATAATATTAGTGTGGAAATCAGTGTGACGTACTTTATGGATGACCCCTAACAGGCTTACCCGCTACCTGCCATCTTAGACTGCATCTTCACTTCATACCCCTGCTGCCTATAACAGATTAGCCCGCTACCCCCTATCTTAGGGCCGGTTTTTTGAGACATAGTCAACAGAGAGTTGACAATTCGTTAAGTTTACTATAGTTAAGACGCTAACAAATGGTTAAACTTCTGTTTCGTTTTTTGATCGCAATTTTAACTATAGTTAGCATTAACTAATATCCATAGTATTGCCATTGCTATGAACACTTTATTTCCCTAAATCGAGATCATTTCTCGTAGGGAGTCATTATTTTTATGGCAACACTTGAAGAGTCCAATGTAATATGACGTTGACAGATCGTTGATATCGTGACATCGTTTTGTTTGTGACTTGTGTGGTGATTATATGTATAAGTACATTAAAAAAAAAAAAAAATTTTTTTATCCACTACAAGCTAGCCCTTGACTGCGATCACACCTGATGGTAAGTGATGATGCAGTCTAAGATGGTAGCGGGCTAACCTGTTAGGGGCATGGCAGTTATATTAAACCCACACCCCTTCGGTTTCTACACGGCATCGTACCGGAACGCTAAATCGCTTGGCGGCACGTCTTTGCCGGTAGGGTGGTAACTAGCCACGGCCGAAGCCTCCCACCAGGCAATATAGGAATATACTACAATATTTCTTATCTTGAAGTTTCCATCTACAACTTTTTTGGGTGTTGATGGAAAAGACATGTTTCCTATTCCTATAGAGCTCCGTATTACCACCATCTGGGCTCACTATACGTATATGTGTACAGTCTATAGCACCAATAACACTTGGGAATTTTGCAATTGAATAAAGTTTTTGCAAAACTTCTCTTATTTCTACGTCAGTCTCAGGCATAGAAATTAAATGATTTAGTTTAACACAAATCTGTTTTGACAATACGTGGATTATTTTACATACGGTTGATTTTGAAAAAAAAAGAAAGAAAGATCACCGGAACACTGTTGCATATTTCCAGTGGCATAAAATCTTAAAGTAATAAGCAACTGCTCGAGGGGTAGTACTGCATGATTTCTTGTAGTGGACGTTTGTAATTCTACACCTATTTGTACGACTATCCAGGCAACAGTTTCTTTAGATAACCGATATCGTTTCGAAAAATGGACGTCATCCCAATGGTCCAGCGGCGAATTTCGTGGTCTAAATACTTTAGATCTTCTCATTAGGACGTATTCCGTGAATAATTCATCATCAGATGAACTCTCAGAATTCTCAAAATATCTGGTAATATTGTTCATTATAAAATCAACAAAAACACAAATTCTTCTACTGAATATAATCTCACTTCAACGAATAATGTTAACAAAATGTTGTTTAAAGCAAAAAAACAGTTGAAAAGAACAGATGTTGTAACAAAAGTTTACTATCCACCATCTGCATAACCCTCGGCATTGCTGTAGTTAAATATTGTAACAAATGGTCAGGTTTTTGACCATTAGTTAGGCTAACTTTGTCTCAAAAAACGATTTTTTCCGAAATTTAACTATTTGTTACAAATTTTAACTATTGGTTGACTTAACTATGTCTCAAAAAACCGGCCCTTAGCCTGCATCATCATTTACCATCAGATAAGATCGCAGTCAAGGGCTAACTTATTGTGCAATAAAAAAAATAAGTAGAGCAATAACGCTGTGCTTTAATTTTGCTATTATAATTTCCACAAGCGCTATTTTTGTTAGCTTTGAAATCACAGAGTAAGAAAGTACAGTACCCGGCAATAAATATTGCACATCGACCTTTCGGTACCGATCGGTAGTGTGCGACAGAGATAACGCTATACGAAGCCGAAATAACCGATTGTCTCTTTCCAAAGGTCGATGTGCAATATTTATTGCCGGGTACTGTACTTACTCTTCTTATACTTAAAATGGTTTGGAAGCTAAACCTGCTTATTATTCTAGACATAATATTGTCTCGAATATGTCTAGAATAATAAACAGGCCTCGCTTAAATACTCAGAAAATTAGGAATAAAAGCTGTTTGAAATGTATAACACAATTTTGCACCCGAAATGTACATTCATTTAAACAATATTTACTTGTCGCAATAAAATCCAATTACACAAAACGTAATGTACGCGCTAAGAGATCCTGTCTAATCCCATTTATAAATAAACACAATTGAAAATCAACCCTATTTTGAATACCCTAAAGTTCAAATTGGAAATTAGCCTTGCTGTGTTGAAATAGGGTATCGCAGGTTCTATTCAAAAGCAAGCCAATATCAACCCTATGATTTGTATGTTAGAGTTTAAATGAAAATATCCACTCGATTTGCTAAACAAGGGTGTCACAGGGAGTATGGAAAGTTTATCGGAATGTGTATCGTATATGTATTACGATAGAGTTGAAAATCGGATGTATGTTAGCTTAAATTTCATCAGGTCAAGTACGATAGTGACGCAAATGGAAATCCAGGATGTATAGTGATGTGACATGCATGTGTCGATGTTTCAGATTCGATTATGGATACTATTTTAGAAAAAGAATAGAATTTATCATTTAAATAAGTTCGCTTCGGCTGTGGTTTCTTACCGGCAACGGCAAGGACATGCTGCCATGCAATTTAGCGTTCCGGTACGTTGTCGGGCACCTATAATAGCGTATGGATTTAATAAACCTGCCATACCCCTAACAGGTTCACCCGCTACCATCTTAGACTGCATTGCATCATAACTTATCACCAGGTGAGATCGCAGTCAAGGGATAACCTGCAGCGGATTAAAATAAGAGCTTGTCGATATCAATATTTATCCCCAGGACATTACTAGCAGTGTAGCAATTTTGCAATTGCACTGGGTCGATAGTACTCCAGAGATAGGTATATTTATATACCTTACCCGCTTAATGCCGCACGGGCAAATGGATTTAAATTTCATGGTATTAGCTAGGTAGTAGCTTTTACGGACTAAATTAGTTTTTTATATATATATATTTTATATTATATATCAGGGCATTTATACAATATGTACATGACAGTCCTATAGTAACTTATTAAATATGCTGATTCTGATGAATTCTAATTTAATTAAAATAAATCTTTACTCTCTAAATAGCAGTTATCTTTAATGTTTCATGTACTTCCTAATCTATTTTTAACACTGTGTATGAAAAAAATTTAAAATAATTTCAGCTGACACCAAATTCGGTTCTGCTAAAAGTTTTAGCAGGTACTTAGTAAAAATCAAATGATTTATCAAATCAAATGATTTATTTTTATTCAAATAAACTTTTACTAGTGCTTTTGAATTGTCGATCGAACCTACCATTTTACGTACGTTACCGTTTAACTTTGTGACTAAATAAAGGAAATCTCAGTGCAAAATTTCAGATTTCTAGGCTCAAGGATCTATGCTGGGCGTTGATAAGTCAGTGAGTGTAACAGGACCTTTCTTTGTGACAAACTACGTGTATTTGAATAGAAACGTATTTTTTGAATTTGTTTGTGCAATTTATATAAAAAAAAATGAAATGTAATAAAAATGCTAATAAATTTTAGTGTGTTATTTGAACAAACACTTGAGGGACTGATTACCAGTTCCTCGAAATTTCCTCTATCATAGCCGAATCTTGCAATGGAGTAACAATAATTTAAGTATTTTAAAATTAATTTTTATAGAGGTACAAAGGATGAACAATAGTCAATGTATACATATAATAATTGATTTTGCCATCATACATTTTGCAATGCAGAGTATATAAAACAAAATATAAGACAGCAAATAATTTTATCGATATGCGTACGTTAATTGGATTTGGGTACATCACTAGAGTCTGCAGGGCGCATATGCAATTGCACACGATCGATCGAGCTCTGTCTGGGATGATATTTGCGTTCATCCTAGCTCCAAAGGTACCTAGGTATATATATGGACCTAGATTAAGCAGTCTATGTAGGTAGCTTATTCTTACACTGTTGCCATCATTTTCAAACCATTGCCGGCTCGCTAAATGGTATTTTTTAAAAAGTTTACAGGCAACCTGTCAAAGACTAGGCCAGCGTAATGTAATGGCTGAACTCTTCTCATTCCGAGAGGAGACTCATTCCTCAACTCGTGCTCATTACTAAGAACGAGTACCTATTACTCTCTGAATGAGAAGAGATAACCGAAACCGAGAAGAGATTTCGGAGATATAAGCTATTATAGCCTATAGTGTTTCTAACACTCTTTTTTTCTTTTTTTTTTCTAATTAGTGGCGCCATCATCGAGTAGAGTGTAGACTATAAGTTTGATATGTCTCTTATCGGTTTCTCTTTCTAGACGGCATCGTACCGCACTAAATCGCTTAGCGACACGACATAGTATATTTCAACTCTTAGGTTGCTAACGATACTTTCATTTTTTATTTATTTATTCCACTACAAGTTAGCCTTTGACTGCGATCTCACCTGATGGTAAGTGATGATGCAGTCTAAGATGGTAGCGGGCTAACCTGTTAAGGGTATGGCAGTTATATTAAACCCATACCCCTAGTCAGTTTCTACACGGCATCGCACCGCACAAAATCGCTTAGCGACTCGTCTTTCCTATTAGGTTGGTAACTAGCCACAGCCGAAGCCTCCCACTAGACCAGACCAGCGAAAAATCGGAAATTATAAATTCCCAAACTGACCCTGTCGAGGTTCGAACCCTGGATATTATAAGACCACAGGGCTGCGCCAGGGAGGTCGTCAAAAACATTCCCATGACCTTTCCACCTACCTCTGCAATATCATTTTTTCTTTTCGGTTACATAATATATTCACAAAGATTATATTATTTGATATTCACAAAGAGATTTTTAAAGGAAATACTTCAAAGAAGGCGGCCATATTTGTTTTCAGGAATTCCTTTGTTTGATATAATATTTTTTTTCAATAGCATATTTAACGTGACTTTGATTGTGTCTTACTGCGTTACATTTTTAGGGTACCGTAGTCTACAAGGAATCCTTCGCAGCCATGTCTGTTTCAGGCATTCTTTTGTTTGATATATTTCTGTGTGAAACTTCTTTAGAATCGTTGTGATTTGAAAATTCGATGAAACAAAAAGGTGAACTTTTTGGTGAAAAGCGACACCAAAAAGAGGCAAACATATTCATCAATGAATAGGATTTAGCCTGCGAGAGAATGAGATATATTACAAGTTATTTTATGTTCACGACCCATAGATGGCGCTGTACGCTATTGAGTCGCGCTACTTCTCCATTGTGCTCAAAAGGGTATATTTATGTCATTCTCTCGTAGGCTACTTTTCTGAACTTCTAAAGTTTCACTTCTGCCGTGTGAGAATTGCACACACACACACTTCTTTCAATGGATTTCACCATGTCCGTCTGTCTGTCTGTCCGTGGCATAGCTCAGAGACTCTTTGTACTAGAAAGCTGTAATTTAGCGTGGGTTAACATATAATTACTAGCTGATACCCGCGACTTCAACCGCATGCTTTAAGTTTTTTTTAAATCCCCGCGGGATCTCATTAATTTTCCGGGATAAAAATAGCCTATGTCACTCTCCAGTGTAAAAAATTTAAGTATTGATAATTGCATTAATATTTTGCATTTGAAAAAGAGCAACTGCTGAGTTTCTGTTTTTCCGTAACGGTGGTAGAGCCAAAACATGACGTAATATATGAGGCACTTAGTATTGAGTACGTAATCATACCTAGTATAAACAAATATTACTTAAATTATAAACATAGTCGGTACTTTACCTAGTAAGTACCTACTCCTAGTAGACATAACAATTAGCACTATGCTAAACAATGAAATACCAGATGACACGAACCACTCAGCACAACTCTAGAACAGTAAATTTTACAAATTGTGATTATATTTTTTGTTACAAAAAAAATAGTGTGTGTGTTGTGTGTGTGTGTGCAACTCACACATGGCAGAAGCGAAACATTAGAAAAGTAGCCAACGAATGAGATAAATATAACTTGTATTCTATCTCATTCTCTCGCAGGCTAAATCCTATTATGTTATGGTGTCGCTTTTTCGTTTCATCGAATTTTCAAATTAAAACGACTCTAAAGAAGTTTCACTTCAAAAAAAATTGTTAAATATTACTCAGAATGATTCAAAGTCGTAGAACTAAAGTTGTTCACTATTACGTACAGAAGCTACCCTTTATTAGGATTTTTAAATTAACCCTCTCTATTTTAATGTTGGGGGGCTTGCTACCACTTAGCCCTCATTCGCACGAATGCTTTTTACTCCGGGCGTTCACGCTTTTTTTCCATTTCAAAGCGAACATTTAAAAGCAGTATTATTTTAGAACTAGTTGATGCCCGCGATTTCGTCCGCGTGGCTAAAGTTTTTTTTATTCTCGCGGGAATTTCTTCATTTTCCGGTATAAAAAGTAGCCCATGTCACTCTCCAGGCCCTCAAATATACCCATGCCAAAAATCACGTTGATCCGTTGCTCCGTGATTGAAGGATAAACCAACAAACAAACTTACTTTCACATTTATAATATATTAGTAAGATTAGTTTGATTGTGGACGTTCTTGTTTCAGAATTCATCGTCAGCCGATAATCAATACGCATTCACTGTTGGACAACGTTGCACCTTGCTACCTTTTTGTTTGCATCCATTTGATGCCAGCCACCCTCCCTAAGTCCCTACCTACCCCCGTCGCCCTACCTAGCCAAGGGGGCGCCCCACACTCCGTTTGCCGACACGCGGTCCCCAGTCTAGGACCTTTTAGTCAATTTAGTATATCGATTTCAATTTTCATTTTTAATTGAACAAAAGTTGAGAGTGACAAAAGTGAGAGTTGTTGAAAGTGTCAACAAAAAGTGTTTACGTTCTAAGCATTTATGTTCCTAACCTACCCGCATATAGATTGTTTAGTTTTAGTTCAAATTATAGAAATGATGTTATATTATAGAATAGTTTTATTTAATAATAGTGTAATATACTAATATTGTGTAACCATTGTATATTATAATTAGCGTAGGTACCGAATGTATTTTAAGCAACGACCTCAATTTACATAGACGGGCCCTGTCAAACAAAGAATGTGGGCGTATTTTTAGCAACGCCACCAACGCCATCTAGTCTGAAAAGCGGGAACTTGCTTGCAACATCTTGAATGAAAGCTTGAAAACGTATGACTCGGTCATAGATAATATAGGTCAAAGCCGTAAGGTCAGTTAGTTTTAAAAAAAATCATACAGTTTGCCGCGGAAATTAAATGATTGCGTAATGGATAAAAATATTAAATAGGAAGATTGAATAACGTTTCTTTGGAAATGTATAATTGTGAATTGAAACACTTACCTTAAAATTAAAATTATACAGTGCCAAACTAATTAAACTTTAGATGTTAACTTAATAATAACAAATTATCTGCACGACGAGCGATCGTGACAGCGCTACGACAGGAACAAAGACAGGTGCGGAACGTGTTCAGCAACTCGGACGCCCGGCGTTTTTCTATGAAAGGGCCCATCTAGTGCCTACATATATATCGATGATTTTAAGTCTTTATCCTAAGGTCGACGGCATTGGTGTACGGTAAAACTCAATCGAGTTTATGTTTACACCAAAACGAAATTGCTCTGTAGATATTAAATAATAAATGAATAATAAATAAATTTATTTATTGTGAATACAACAATATGTACAAATACAATATACTACTTAAAACTAGTCAAGGTTTTTATTATTCCGATACATAATATAAACAAAGGAGTGCTTAGACACCCGTACTAAGATAACTTGTATTACGGGTGTCGTCACCTTACTCCGAACCTTTTACAATAATATGATTTCATTAGTTAATTCTAGTTATATATTAGATATTGTAAAACATATTTTAGCACAATATTATTTAAATATTCTTTATTTAATTATCATTATTTTTATTATATTATATTAAAATTATTTTTCTTCATTATATTATATTTATAGCTTTCTGTACATTTATTAATAACTTACTTGGGGAGTAAGTTATTAATAAACTAGCTGATGCTTGCGACTTCGTATGCGCGGATCGAGGTTTTGTGGTTCCCGCGGGAACTCTTTAATTTTCCGGGATAAAAAGTAGCCTATGTGTTATTCCAGACTATAATCTATCCCTGTGCCAAATTTCATCCAGATCCGTTCAGCTGTTGGGGCGTGATTGAGTAACAAACATCCATCCATACATCCATACCGACATCCATACATCCAAACTTTCGCATTTATAATATTATATAAGTATATAAGTAAGATGGTCGTCAGTTATTAAAAAACGCCTGGTCGGAGGCTTCGGCCGTGGCTAGTGACGTGCCGCCAAACGATTTAGCGTTCCGGTACGATGCCGTGTAGAAACCGATCAGAGGTAGGGGTAGGGGTTTAATATAACTGCCATACTCCTAAAATCCTAACAGGTTAGCCGCTAACATCTAAGACTGCATCATCACTTACCATCAGGGGAGATAGCAGTCAAGGGCTAACTTGTATAGGCCAAGGCCTACCTGATTCATGTTACATTTACTGTACTGTTTTACATAAATTAATTTTAATACTTATAGGTACACTAATAAACTTAGTAATTAAACGCTTGGGTGTCAAATCGATTAAAACTTCTTAAAGTAAGAAAGATTGTTATCAAAAATCGAATCAGTAACGCATTATATGTTTATATCATCATTGACTAGAGCTACCAAAAGTAAAATAAATGATTGGACAGAGAATCCAATATATAATAGAATAGTTCCAATTTTGACCACTGGGCCAGATAAGTTTTACCATGGAATAATATGAGTTTGACTGTACGTTAAACGTTTCTTGGTATGTTTTTTTTGAGCCAAATACGTAAAGTTCAACACCAGACAATCGTTTATCACATCTTAGCTAAAACAAACTTAATTGAGACACTTTGTTTACTTATATCTTCACTTTATTTTAGACTGTAAACTTCTTAAAATTGAGTTTGTTTTTGAACATTATATTTTGAAACCTAGTGTGTTTATGATCGTTATAAATAAATCGGAAACTTATACCAAGTTAACACTATCTCAAATCAGTCAAGTAGTTACACTTCTAAATTACATTATATTTATCAGTTTTGTGTATTTTATTGTTTTTAATATGGAATCTTTTAAAACGGTGATCTTCTTTTGGTTACTAGCTCTTTTGGTACACGTAAGTTTCTATTTATTATCGATATAAAACGGGAGATGTTTGTATTTCTTACAAAATGTAAATTACTATGGCTAGGTAGACATTAGAATAGCATAGCGCAAGTATATAATATTCATAAAGTGAAAATAAAAAGTAAGCCAAAAAAGTAAATGTGAAAAGTAAGCCCACATTAAAAAAATACTATAGATATAAAACAAGAGATTTTGTATATCTTACAAAATGTAAATTACTATCTCTATGGGTAGTCATTACCTATTAGCAGTATATAAAACTAGAAGTCGCCCGTGACTTCGTCCGAGTACAATTTCTGATTTCCTATGAGATTATGAAATTTTCCTGCTGCAAAAAGCCTATATATAGAGGCTTTATGTAGCTTATGCAGGTTTTTATTATTTAAAACTAATAACCGAAATGCTGATTTTTATGTCTATAATTCAAAAATCCATAGAACTTTTTGTAAACTTCCAACCCTCATTTCACCTCTTTTGACCCCAAAAGAGGCGAAAATCCTATATAAGGATTTTGGAAAAATTGCTTATATAGATTTTTATTATTTATAACTAATAATTTAATTGCCAATTTTCATGTCTCTAACTTCAAAAACAATGGATTTCATACAAAATTCCAACCCCCATTTTAACCACTTAGGGGTGAATTTTCCCAAAACAGTTTCTTAGCTGATGTCTACACCACAGAAGGAACTTACCTTCCAAATTTCAAGTCTGTATGCTTTATAGTTTATAGTTTCTGAGATATCGTGACTACTCAGTCAGAGTGAGTGAATGAATGAGTGATATTTCGCTTTTATAGGTATAGATTCATAAAATGAAACTTAAAGAAGCCAAAGTAAAAAGTTATGTTAGACCCGGCCTACCATGACAGTTGCAGCACCTAGAGGTACGGTTCTTTCACCTATAGTTGAAAGAGGTAGGGAACTGCAAACAAATTTGACACTAGGCAGAATTTCGTATTGAAGAATGTGACATTAAAGAGGCATAATTTCGTATTGAAAATTCTGCCAGTTTCCTCCGTCACGTCCCTGTCAGCCCGCAGCGTTGCTCTGTAGAGACGCCTCCGTCGACGATTGGTAGGAAAGACCGTACCCTAAGTATCCATAGTACGGGTCCTAGCCCGTAAATTCCAACCAATAGCCAAGCGCCATATAAAAGCTTTGGAAAGTTATATGGCGTTTGTTAACTCACTCAAAAATATTCTAATTGATAAAAAAAAATACTTTTTTGAAGTTAAAATTAAAGTAGCCGTCTCTACCGATTGGCACCGAGATAGAATATAGGCTGGAATAACGCATAGGCTCCTTTTTATCCCGGAAAATCAAAGAGTTCCCGCGGGAACCGAAAAACCTACATTCACGCGGACGAAGTCGCGAGCATCAGCTAGCGCGATCTATAGCTATTGACATCAACGTATCGAGTGACCTATAGCTATTTTTCTTTACAGACAGTAAGCTCCCACTGGATCGGAGGCGTCGGATACTATCCTCCACGAGTGGCGGTAGTACCACCGTTTCCACCACCACCGCCACCACCACCATTTTTCCACCATCCGCCGCCGCCACCGCCGCCGTTCTTCCACGGTTAATATTATTAAAAAAAAGAATAAGTGGGTCTTTTTTAAAAATCAGATACTTAAAAGAGCGAGTTTTCATAAACTATTTTAATATGTAGAAATTAATTCATTTATTTTTAAATACACTGAAAAATTGTCTTCACACAAACACAAAACAAAAATGTATATAATAATAATAATATCTACCTGGATCCTATTATCTGTCTGTTAAGTTTGATTGTTAAAAATGCGATTGTTAATTTAGTACAAAATATTACATTAGTATACAATAAATATTACTAATTTAAAACAGTGTTTTCACTCCTGTACCCTTAATCTAAGTTTATTTTCGCAAATTCGATTGATCGTAATCGAGAGTTCGATCACATTAGCATCAAAGTAAAATTAACCTAAAGAGCTCAAATTCATGTTCCTTCACGATGTTTTCCTTCTCCGTTATAGCAAGTAATATTTGATTTCTTAAATCGCACATAATTCCGAAAAGTTAGAATTGCATGCCCGGGGATTGCAACCAGCGACCGAAAAAAAGTGTGTGTTTTCAATTCACATACGGCAGAAGTGAAACTTCAGAAAAGTACCCTACGAGAGAATGAGACAAATATAACTTGTATTCTATCTCATTCTCTCGCAGTCTAAATTCTATTTAGGTATGACTGAAGCTGCGGGCAAAAGCAAGTCTAGTACATAATATGGGAGTTAGGAAAAGCCAAATTATTTTCCGAGGATTTTCCCCCATAGCGACTAGGTCGTGGGTAGGTACGGTCTAATTTACGTTGTTTTTAGGGTTCCGTACCTCAAGCGGAAAAAATAACCTTTATAGGAACACTTCGTTGACCGTCTGTGTGCCTGTGTGTCTGTCAACCCACTTTTTCTCCGGAACGCGTGGAGGTATCAAGTTGAAATTAATATCAAATACAGTCTTAGATCCACGATCCCTTGGAGGTGTAAAAAATCAAGCTTCCAAGACAACGCAATCAAAAGATACAGCCGTTTATGCCGCTTATTTTGCATATTTTGACTCTCCAATAAATCAAAACCTTGGATGAAATAAACCCGGGATAGGAAACGTAAGAAAACTGTATGAAATCACGTTCGACTAACTTTTGCGGGGCGAGTCATTTTTCTGTCCAATTATTGACACTAGTGTATGAAAAAGTCTATCACTATGACAACACAATATCATAATCAATGGCGAAATTGCCACAGTTCGCAGCTAGAGGGGTAAGGCGAATATGGCCGATATCACGCGTCCCGTGATGAATTCGTCCAATATCAAAATCTTTATGGTACTTCCTGTTGACCTAGAATCATAATTTGGCAAGAAACAAGATTACATATTGTTATGACATATTTCTTGTAATAACAAGAAATATGTCATAACAATATGTAATCTTGTCACCGTCCACCACAGAATTTAGATTATTTTAGTAAATATACTAAAATAATCTAAATTCTGTGGTGGACGGTGGTACGGAACCCTTTTTGCGCGTGACTGACTCGCACTTGAGCGATTTTTCGTTCTTAGTCATTCAGTAAAATAGAAAATTAGCACTTTATCGCGAATTGATCTATGTTTATACGTATATACTCGCTATTTCAACGCATGTAATAATTGTTACATTACCGACTTTTATGTTTAAAACAATGTTATTAAAATATAGACTACGAATGTTTTTTCTTTATTTATTTAGGGGCTTTTATGATTAATTACATGTAATCTAATAAATAATACTAAAACAAGGAACTCAAAAAGAATAACAAAAATCAAGTAAAACAAAAAATTGATTTTTAAAAAATATATTATGACATATTGACAGACTGATAGAGATGCCTCTCTATCACACACACACACACACACACACACTTTCACATTTATAATATTGGCATGGAAGTATATTATATTAAGTACCTAATAGATTTTCGTAATAGTCAGAGGGACCTGCTTGATTTTCCGGGATAAAAAGTAGTCTAAATTTCAAGCCAAATTTCGTCAGCGTAACAGACAGACAGACAGCTCGCTGTCGCATTGATAATACTAGCTGACGCCCGCGACTTCATTCGCGTGGAATATGCTTATTAGTTATTAAATTCGCACGGGAACTATTTAATTATTCGGGATAAAAATCCTATGTCACTCTCCAGGTCTTCAAATAAGCATACCTACAGTTCGCGCGCGAGTTGAATGCAGAGTAAATGTATGTGTCACCATACATTTACTCTGCATTCAACTCGCGCGCGAACTATATGCATAAAATATCGAATCACGTCGATTCGTTGCTCTGTTGCGGCGTGATTGAAGAGACAAACCAACAAACAGACACACTTTCGCATTTATAATATTATTATATGATTCCCGGGACTTCGTCCGCGCGGATTAGGATTTTTTAATTCCCGCGGGAACCCTTTAATTTTCCGGGAATAAAAGTAGCCAATGTCCTTCCCCGGGATACAAAACCTGTACTAAATTTCATCAAAATCAGTTGAACGGATGGGCCGTGAAAGCGTAGCAGACAGACAGACAGACGCACTTTAATATTAAGTATGACATAGTGTGATATGGTTAGTATAGATGTATAGCAAAAGGTTGATGTCTAGTCCATTTTCTCATACACTCGTCAAAGTAAATAGAAAAACCATGAACATAGTTTAATTTATTTGCGGTTATCAAACTCATATTCAGTCTATTTTCAACCTTATTCTTAAGGTCATAAGCTCTTTAGGAAAAATCTAAGCTTAAAAGCATATTTGTTTTCATTCAATTCAAGAAGTCGTCTTATAAAAGGCGCATTTACCATTTCATGTAATTGTTGAAGGAATATTACGGATTACGGTCGTGATATTGTGTAATACTGTGTAATTTAAAAAAAAATGTCGTTTGTTAAATCTCTAATTTTGTTTTTCACTGTAATTTTACTAGCGCAGGTGAGTCTTGAATTTTTTTTAAGTTTCCCGCGACTTCGTCCGTCTGGAATATTTTTTTTTTAATTCCCACGGAAACTCCGGTTTAAAAAGTAGCATAAGTGACTGTCTCCGAACTCTCCAGGTCCTCAACTATAGCCATGCGAAAAATTTCGTCGATCCGTTGCTCTGTTGCGGCGTGATTGAAGGACAAACCAACCAACCAACAACAACTTTCGCATTTATTATTAGAGTATGATTCTGTGGTAGGCTTCGGCTGTGCAGTGGAACACCTTACCACCATGCCGGCTTTAGCCGTGCGGGTCAATGCCGTATAGAAACCGAATTTGATTTTTAATTTAGTAGACTGCCACGCTTGTCTAGTGGTTAGAATGTTCGACTGCGGCTGACGAGGTCCCGGGTTCGAGTCCCGAGTCGGGCCATAATTAATTATTGGGTTTTTCTGATTAGAATTAATCAGTATCTACTAGCCTACTCAGTACTACTAATGAAATTTAGTATAGGGACAGTTAGTATCCCGGGGAATCTTAATCTCGCGGACGAAGTCGCGGGAATCATATAGTAAATTTTAAAAAATTGGCAGGGACTGGCGATAGAACTGAAAACGAATATTTTTTTCGAAGGCGTTAAAAATTAATTACGAATGTATTATATTTATATTTAAGACCTTTTTTCTTCGTAACAACGCGAGGTGTCGGCCACGGTTACACTGCACTTCCTTAAAATTAAGAATTTTGAAGTTTATTTTCGAATGTACTATATTATTATTATACTTAAGACCTTTTGTCTTAAGAAGAACGGTGTCGGTCTCGCGTATTCCACATTTTTACCCACTACCAAAAAGTGCTCAACGCGCCTAAAGATTTCATTTAAAAAAAAATTACCATGAGTAAGTTTTAATGTTTTTTGTGTGTTCCAGCACATCAGCTGTCATTGGATCGGAGGTTACGGTCGCGGTTACGGCCACTTCGGCGGTTATGGATACGGCTACCCCCTACGTCCGCCTATCATCGTAGGGGGTTACGGCTTCGGGGGTTACTATAGACCCCCCTTCTTTGGACCCCCACCGCTGCCCTTCTTTGGATGAATTTCTTTATAAAAATTGTATTTTTCTGAATATTAAGGCCCGTGTACGAATTATTCTGAATATTAAGGCCCGTGTATTTATTATGAAGTAGCTGATGCCCGCGACTTCGTCCGCGTGGTTTAAGTTTCGATTCCCGCGGGAAATCCTTAATTTTCCCAAATAAAAAGTAGCCTATGCCACTCTCCAGGTACTCAACTAAACCCATGCCAAAAATCACATCGATCCGTTGATTCGTTGTGGCGTGATTGAAGGACAGACCAATGAACCAACAAACAAACAAACACACACTTTCGCATTTATAATATTAGTATGAAAGTATGATTTAAATATATATAATATCTGAAGCCCGCGACATAACCGTGTGGTTTAAGTTTTTTTGATTCCCGCGGGAACTCCTTAATTTTCCGGGATAAAAAGCCTATATCACTCTACACGTCCTCAACTCAGAAGCCTGAATTTAAAAAAATATTTAGGATTAAAACGATAATTTTTTAAATAATTAATTGTATTATTGTTTCGAATAAATAATGCAACATTAAAATTGTTGTTTTTTTGTTCTTGTGAGCTAGGAATGAATGAACAGTTTATTGAAAACTATGTGATGCCCGCGACTTCGTCTACGTGGATTTAATTTAGGTTTTTGAAAAATTCGTGAAAACTCTTTGATTTTCCGAGATAAAAAGTAGCCTAGGGATGAAACCTATCTCGTACTATATTTCGTCAAAATCAGTTGAACAGATGGGCCGTAAAGTACCTACTGATCCTTACCTACTTTATTATAGAATACTTTACTCATTAAACTCATACCTATTTATTTAAATAATAATATTTTTTATTTAAATAAACTTATTAAAAAGTGCTTTTAAATCGTCGAGTGAATCTACCACTGGTTGGGAATACATTCCTACCGAGAAGAACCAGCAAGAAAATCGGCTCTTTTTAATCATTTAATTAAATCAATGTGTAGATCGAGTGCTTAATTAACCGCTGTCCTTAGCATTGCTGGAGTGAGTCAAATCCATGCTCTTTTATCTTTTACATAATTTTGTGTAAGTAAAATAGTTGTACCAAATTTCATGTAATATTAGATTGTTAAACGAGGGGGGAAAGCAACGCATTCACACCCGTGGTACTTGAATTCACGAGCGTAGCGAGCGCATACAAGGGCCAACTAGTATTGGAAAAAAAAAAAAAAAAAAGTATCGAGAGTATAGTAATAAAAAAAACATTGCTGACATGATTTGTATAATATAACACATATATTAAATACACAAGTTAAGTTTCTTAGCATAAACAACTTTATCATAATAATAATATTTCAACTATGATAACATTTTGAGTATTATCGACCGGAAACGAGCTATTATTTTAAAAACAAGCGTTTTAGGCCATTTTTAGTCAAACTGTATATTTTTTAACGGGAAACAAGTAAGATATTTCATATCTTTAACAGTGTTTACATTTTTTTGGCAGAAAAATATTTTTTCTTTTTCGCTATACAACTTTAAGAAAATACTTAGACACCATACACTTATATAGATACTTTTTTTTTAAGAAAAATGTGATATGCTTATATTTTTTCTAAATTACTATAGGAATATATTTTAAAAAAAGTTACATTATGTGATATGTTTTTACCTAGGCACCTAGATTAATAGAGTCGCTTAAAATTACGGTTTTTTTAGAGTAATCTAAGCGAAAATTTACTCATATGTATTCTAAATGTATTGTATTCTATAATTCAGTAAACGACACTTTTACACACCAATTATTTTTAAAAACTATTTTATATAAATGCCTCAGCCAGTATTACTGATATGTTTATGTTTCGATAATTAAGACTTCAATTAAGTTAACCTAGTTAATGTTAAAGGTTAAACATGTTAAAATTTACTAGTAATAATAATAATAACACGGCGAATCAACATTCATAAGAATAGGTATAACATTTATTAGTTTAATAAGTTTTTTTTATTAATCCTAGTAACTACTCACACTGGTATTTCAATAATAGTTTTTAATAATAAAAATTTCAAACAAAATCACGTCTTGCTAGTTTCTATACTTTTTTGGATTTTTCTCAAATTTCTAGAATTCAAAATTAAAGGGCATATCGGTGGCCGTTTTTCAAAGCGCATGAATTGTTTTTTTTTTTCGATATCGTAAGTTGAAAATACGATCGTTAATCCAAAAAATTGAAAGTTTTTTTATAATTTTTCTGTTTAATATTTTTTTGAAAATACGTATTCATTGCTATGGAATATAAAAAATATAGTATTTTGTGCTTTTTTTAAGAGGTCTCCCGTAGATATAGGTAACTTTTTTAATTAATAGTAAGAGTAGTAGTAGAATTCAATTCCTTTAAGTACAGAATTCCTTTCAATTGTTTTAACTCAAAGGTCGTATTTTCAAAAAATATCTACTTTTATGGAGAAAATACAATAATTTAGTTTTTTTGCATAATAATTATTCTTTACGTAATTCGAAGTGATTTAGTTGCATCATTATCTGTTATTTTCTTCAATTATTGTATTTTTTCAATTATTGTTTTAAATCGTTTTTAAATAAAAAATATTGCCTTTAAATAAAGGTTGAATATGACATTTCTTTAATAAAGTTACTTTATTAGAAATCTTTTTTTCTTTTTGAAATTAGTAACTTTTTGTATATATTTTTTATTTATAAACGATTTAAAATAACACAATTTACTTTGAGTAAAGTAAGACTCATTAACAAACCTTGAAGGCAAGAAACAGGCAAGGCAATAAATAAGGCAAGAATCAAATTACAGACAATGCACAGTCTCACTTTACTCTCTGTAAAGTAAAAAAAAATAGGTCTAGAGCAAACTTGCGTAAAGTTGGGTTTTACCTGATTTTTAATGATGTCTAGAATGTTTTCTGTTTTTTACCTTATAATAATTATTTATGTGAGTTTTTAAAAATTGACTAATGTACCACTTTTTCTTCCAACTTAGCATCCAACTTTAGTTAAAATTTTCGGTCTACACTCAAGTTTCTAAAGTTTTTTAACTTTTACTATAAATTCATGTGTTTGTAAAATTTACAGTACACCATTCAATATTTTTTTGAATGATGTTTTTTTAGTTTTGAAAATGAATTTACTACATATGTACTTTTCAATTTCAATACCGTTCAATGTGTAGGTATAGTAGAAAACGGTTCTAATAAAGCTGCCGAGGACTTGCTTTCCAAAATAGTTGTAGTTGTTGACATATTTTTTTTAAGAACGCAAAGACAGAAGATAGACGTCGTCTAGTCGCACGACTTAAAGTCTGAAGTCTGCTCTAGCCTTACATAAAGTAGAAGGTTTAATGCATCCTATACACTCCGATTCTCTTTTCTCCGGCCGTGTGTTGGACTATTTCTCTTATCTGATCTGTAGCCACAGGGCCGATGCACACTAGCGGCTCTTTGAAGTAACCGCAGCTCTGAAACAAAATAAATCTTTAGTCTATAGTTTATACTAACCCGAATCATCGTAGAATCTGCTTTCCAAATCAGTGGTAGAGTCGAACATGACGTAACATAAGAGGCACTTGTATGTCACGTGGAATAAATAAATTGAGTATTGGAGAAGAAGCGGCGATAGCCTACGGGTTTAGGCACCGCATACGGGGTTCCGGGTTCAATCCCCGGTTTGGTCAATTTGGGAATTTATAATTTCTGGTCTGGTCTGGTTGGAGACTTCAGCCGTGGCTAGTTACCACTAGTTACTGGCAAAGACGTGCCGCCAAGTGATTAAGCGTTCCGGCACGACGCCGTGTGGAAACTGATTAGGGGTATTTATACTAATATTATACATGCGAAAGTTTGGATGGATGGATGTGTGGATATTTGTTAACCAATTACGCCACAACAGCATAACGGATCTGGATGAAATTGGCACAGAGATAAATTATGGAATAACAGATAGGCTACTTTTTATCCCGGAAAATTGAAGAGTTCCCGCGGAAACCAAAAAACGTCAATCCACGCG
Source organism: Erebia aethiops (assembly GCA_923060345.2). NCBI lineage: Eukaryota > Metazoa > Arthropoda > Insecta > Lepidoptera > Nymphalidae > Erebia > Erebia aethiops. The sequence goes on along the minus strand of OV281087.1, from coordinate 5,702,431 downwards.
GACGAGGTCGCGGGCATCAGCTATTATGTTTTACACATAATAGCAATACATACAAAAATGGTCCAGACAAAAACATTTTAACAGAAAATGATAAAAAAATAAATTTTCCAATAGCGTTTTCGTAATTTATTGACGAGTCATGAAAAAGGCTTTACCTGTGGGTATATTTTCGGCGAAATGAAAATATTGTTATCCAATAACATGAGAGGGTTGTCACTCTATCATAATTAATTTGAAAGTGCTTTTTCATTGGGGATTTCGGAGAATAATAATATGTAATCGATTTCAAATCTATCGGTAGTATTTATTGACGAGACATGATAAAGGCTTTACCGGTGGGTATATTTTCAACGAAATGAAAATATCGTACAATAACATGCTAGGGTTGTCACTCCATCATAATTAATTTGAAAGTGCTTTTTCATTAAGGATTTCGGAGAATAATAACAATCGGAAATTACTCTGGCGTAGTAGTGAGTTTTTTTTGTAATCATAGTAGGTACTAGGTACTAAGTACAAAAACACTTCAGGCACTAGCTAACCCAGTAATTTGGTAGTTTTACCTGGAAAGTTTCTCGGGAGTTTTGAAAATTGGTGTATTTTATATATTTCAACGTTTTGCCCGTTTAGTCCAGCCATTACGTCGGAAAAAGCGCGCTAGAGGTCGTAATTTTTGCCAAATTAAAAAGTAAAAAAACAAAATTGTAGGTCTGAATACGCTCTACAATTTTGATACTAGACATTTTTTCAATATCTTTTACGAGGAAAAAGAAAATAGAAATAAACAAATTTCACTAAGTTTATGGTTTTTTCGATTATCTGATTATTAAATATGAACGAAAGGTGAAAAATTTAAAAACCTTAATTGTAGATCATAAAAAAAGCAACAAAAAAGTATTGTATCAAAACTTTCGTATCTCAACGGAGAACCGAGTTATTGTGAAAAAACTGAATTTACCCCTTTTTCAAGATGGCGGAAAATGGACATAGGAAATCTTGGTCGACAATTTGAAGTTAAACTTTTCTAGGCCTCCCCCACGTAATATCCAAAATTTAGCTTTCTCGTTTAACTTGCATTTCCAAATGTATATTATAATAACTGGACTAGTTCGCTACCCGCTCACCCCGCGCGCTGTCTGTACTCTGTAGTGGCGGGTGACGGGCGCGAGTCCCGCGTTTTGTGTGTTGTCATCCGTATGTGTGTTGCGCTTAATACTCGCAGCGAGCGAAGTGCAAACTAAAACAAACTGTCGCCATCTAGACCTAAGTAACATTTTGGCTCGTAACGTCAGAAGTAGGCAATTAAGGTTTTGGAAGTGAGGTATCTGTAACGAAGTATTATTTCATCTATGCCAATGGTCCTACCTTCCTCGGCTTCTGGCGGTGGCGGCGTTGCATGATGCAGCACAGACCTCGGGTGATGTCACACTCACTAGACGCCGTGCAATCGTCGTTGTACTGCTTGTGGCCGGCTGTGGGCGGGCGGCAAATGCGCATCTCCCCTAAGGAACAAAAATATTTTCAACTAACTAGATGTTATTATTGAAAGAAGTATACTGAAGCTGAGAAAAATTCAGAAAATAAGAAACATAGATATTCGAAAGAAAACTAAGTTAATAGACGCTCTTCAGTATGCTCTCGAAGAAAAATGGAAATGGGCAAAACATTTCGCAAGGTAGGTACAGAGACAAAAGGTAGACGTACCTTATATCAAAATGGCGAGGCCCAGTAGGCAAAAGGAAAATAGGCAGACAAAGGAAAAAATGGGCTGATGACATCGCTAATGTAGCAGGAAAGAATTGGATGTGTATCGCTAGTCGCTACCAATACCTAGACATAAATGGAAAAAAATGGAGGAGGCTCTTACCCGTTTTTACAATGATGTTAATGGGCTGTAGTGGTGGTGGTGGATAATCTATATGTATAGTTACCTGGCACCACCTCCTCGCAGACCAGCCCAGCATCACACTGGTTCTCTCGGTTGCAGATCTCACCCATCTTCCGGCCTGTGAACGCGGGCAGGCAGCGCCCGCCGTCCTCTGTTTGACAAAGGATCACAATCAGAACTTTATTTTTAGACTAGCGACCCGCCCCGGCTTCACACAGGTCGCTAATCACCATAAATAGTCTATACCCAATATAGCCAGCGGGTAGCGTATTTTTGCGTGTTCAATAGAAGGCAGTACTCCCTCGAAACCCGCACGGGTTGTTAAGCAACTTCCTTTCTAAACTCGTGCTCAATTCGAGGCACGAGTCCTCCTATCGCGCACGGGTTTGCTCCCTGATAGGCGTATTTATTTGTGTTCAATGGAAGGCAGATACTTGCCTTGACGAAACGCAATCCGTGTTTGTTTGATGTAAGGTGTTTGATGAATAGGCAAGAAAACTTTAATTATTAAATTTTTTATGGGTTTAAACTTAATAACAATTTATAAAAATGTAGATGTAAAATGGATGGGCGAAGCCAGAAGACTCGTTTCATCGCGCCTTCATTCAGCTTCACCTACTCGACCTTCGTTTCCAAAATATAAAACTCCCAATATTATCAAAAATCGAATCAGTAACGCATTAGAACATCAGTGAATCGAGATGTCAAAAGTAAAATAAACGATTGTACCATTGAAATAGAAGTACTAAAATTCTACATCAATGGATTGGACAGAGAATAGTAGATAACGTACCAACAACTAGATCGATTTCATAGTAATCGTTCTTGTCCACAGATTTCGCAGATACAGTTATCAGCAAAATGACACTTATTGCAATATACATAACCATCACTGCTCAATGCACATTTATTACCTATTACAATTTATACAATTTAAAAAGAATCATAAAATATTACGGCCAACTTCTCTACATAAAACTGAAAAAGAAATCACAACTATTTTAAAACTGTTCACTTCAAATGTATCCAAAACTTCTATCTCTTCTGTATTCTATGTATGTACAGTCTTCTGTGTAGACTCTACTACTTCCCACAAAACATATCTGACCCGTTGGGCAAAATTAGAACTATTTTTTATGTCTGTTTATAGTTCGCGCGCGAGTTGAATACACAGTAAATATTGTATGATTGTAGTTTTAGTTTTTATTTTATTTTTCATAGATACTAGCGACGCTGTCAGTTGTCATCTAGCCAGATAAATTTGTCGGACCTGTGTACATTTTTAGTCCTTACTAGTTGATGCTCGCGACTTTGTCCGCGTGGATTAAGGTTTTTTGGTTTCCGCGGGAAATCCTTAATTTTCCGGGATAAAAAGTAGCTAATCCAGACTATAATCTGTCTCTGTGCCTTTGATGCAAATCCGATCAGTTATTCTGGCGTGATTCAGTAACAAACATCCATTCATCTATCCAAACTTTCACATTTATAATATTAGTATAGACTAGATGAGGCCCGTGACTTTGTCCGCATGGATTAGTTTTTTTTAATTCCCGCCGGATCTCCTTAATTTTCCCTAAAAAGCCTATGTCCTTCCCCGGGATGTAACCTACCTCTGTACCAAATTTCATCAAAATCGGTAGAAAAGATGGTTCGTTAAAGCGTAGCAGACAGACACACTTTCATATTTCTATAATATTAGTATTTGGATCTTTAAATTGGCTTCACGGTTTATCAAAGGTCAATAAAACAGTATGATTTATCTATAGGCCACTAGTCCACTACAATAATTTAACGTGCAATAGTCGGCAAGTCTTCACGCTCCCCCTGGCGCAGTGGTGAGCTCTGTGGTATTGTGGAAGGTCCCGGGTTTGGGCCACGGCAGGGTCAATTCTGGAATTTACTATTTTAAAAATTTTGACTGGTCTGTCCCCCGATTGTGTGAGGAAATCGTTTGTCAAACGGTTAATTCGACCTGTTTAAAGAGTTGGACGCCTGAGGTGCGATTATGTAAGAATTGCCGATCAAATCGTCAAAGTTAAGCGTCAAAGTAAAATAAACCATATCAGCATTGAATTAGAGCTCAATTTCGCGTATCCATTCTCATCCGTTTAGGATATTGTACATATACCTAAGTTCATACATGCTTTAGACGTGCAGGCATCTATGAACTCCTCAAACAGTTTGAGTTATACTTATGACAAACGATTACCTTACATAATCAGGGGGCTAGTCTGGTAGCCACCCCCACCACCACTACAGCCCATTAACGTCCCACTGCTGGAGACAGGACGCCATTCTCATAGGAGAGAGGGAATTAGAGCTTAGACCCACCACGCTGCTCCAATGCGGGCTTTAACGACTATTATCATGTTAGTTATAATAACCGGGACTGACGGCTCAACGTGCTCTCCGAGGCATGGGGGTGCAACACCGCCAACATCCTAACTCCGGGCTAGTACTGAGAATTTTTAGTCAGAAAACCCAATCCTTAATAATGGCCTGACCCGGGACTCGAACCCGGGGCCTCGTCAGCCGCAGTCGAACATGCCAACCACTAGACCAACGAGGCAGTTGGTAGCATTAGACCACAATTTAACAACCACTTTGCGCCAGGGAGCGCAGTGTTGAGCGCTGTTGTCTAAACGTGTGAGGTCCCGGATTTGATTATTATTCAAGTAAATACAAAGAGCTTATATCACATAAAGAACATGTCAGAAGAGTAAGACAAGGTAGATTAAGGGGAGATTAAGAGTAAATCTAACTAATATTATAAATGTGAAAGTTTGGATGTATGGATGGATGTTTGTTACTCAATCACGCCCCAACGGCTGAACGGATCTGGATGAAATTTGGCACAGAGATAGATTATAGTTTGGAATAGCACATAGACTTTTTATCCCGGAAAATTAAGGATTTCCCGCGCAAACCAAAAAACCTAAATCCACGCGGACGGAGCTAGTATCAGCTAGTATCACATAAAGAACATGTTACAAGAGTAAGACAAGGTAGATTAAGAGTAAATAAGTCAGTGAAGGAGTCCTTGAGAAAAAACTAAAGGAAGTTTTCATTAACGACTCCTTCACTGATTGACAATAACGTATACTTTAAGTAAATAAATAGTATATAATATATTATAACTAGGTACAATCTAAATAATAAGTGCACGGCATAGTACAAGTTGAGCGCGAACTCGCGAACAAACTACGTGTGTAGTTTTTCGAGAAACAAAATGATTTTTAAAATCGGCAGGGTCAATTTGGGAATATATAGTTTCTGAATTTTTTCCCTGGACTGGTGGGAGGCTTCGGCCGTGGCTAGTAACAACCATACCAGCGATAACATGTACCCCGCGAGTGATTGAATCACTCGATGGATACATCTTTGCCGGTAGAGGTAATTTTTTAAATATCTACTACAAGTTAGCCCTTGACTGCGATCTTACCTGATGGCAATTGATGATGCAGTCTAAGATGGTAGCGGGCTGACCTGTGAGGGGCATGGCAGTTATATTAAACCCATACCCCTATTCGGTTATTCGGTTTCGACACGGCATCGTACCGGAACGCCCTAATAAATTCAAAATTTCAAAATTCAAATGTTTTTTTGTTCAAATAAACTTTTACAAGTACTTTTGAATCGTCAAGTGAATCTCATTCCTACCGAGAAACCAGCAAGAAACTCGGTGGTTGCTCTTTTTAAATAATTCATTTACAATTATTAATATATCAATGTGTACATAAGTAACCGCTGTCCCCAGCATTGCTGGAGCGAGTCAAATCCATGCTCCTCTATCATTCAATAGTATAATAAGCTTTTTTCAGGAGCATACTTTTAATGGATTTCTTAAATTTGTGTATAGGCAAGTCCAAACTAGGTTGTGGAATTTTGTTACAAACAAGTGAATATAATTAAAATTATTAAAAATACGACTGCTCTGCCGTAGCCCGTATTGAATTACCTTTGGAATCTTATTTACATTTTTATTAAATTATATTTTTTTGTGAATCACTGGATATTGAATTATAGTGTTATATATTTTTGGAATCTACTCATCATTTTCTAGATGATCATTATATAGTTAATCTTATTTTCGAATATTTTTTTTTCAACTTTAGCCTTTAATGCGGGACCATGGTAACCCCATCAATTTTTATAAAATTTTACTAGCCTATGTCACCCGGAATAAGCTAGGGATTCTAACGATACCTCATTTATCAAAATCGGTTCAGGCGTATAGAAGTTATGGTGGAATATACAAACTCACATACATACATACATACATGAACCCTGAAAACAATATACTCCTTTTATCAGGCAGTCGTATAAAAAGAATGCTCATTCGCACGAATGACCTTGTGAATATTCCGATTATTCAAATCTATCTATTGTAGATCTATTAAATATACCATGTTTGTGATAATAAAAAAATATCCATCTGAGTTTGTTGTGGGCTCTTCTCAGACCAGTATGGCTAGCGTGCGCACTACTAGTAAAATTATGTCTACCCGTTATCTCTCTCTGTCTACCGAAGCTAACATGGTTACTTGTCTCGTTACGTCAAAAGTAGAGATAAAAGTAATATTTCTTATCTGTGGTATTTTTCTTTACGAACCTTTACATGTCGACAATTTTTTTCTTGTAATATACCGCATTTTGTGCATGTTAGGGTAAATGAAAAATTTGCCAGCAACGACAACATCTCTCTCTCTCGTCGCGAGATAATATCGTTGTGCGCATGCTAAGCACACTGGGCACGTTTGGAACCCTCGTACCTTTTGTTTTAAGGTAATCACCATCATGTTTTTTTTAAATGTTTTGGACGTCAATAATAGTGTACAGTGTACCTAAATTGAATAAATAAATATTGATTGAACACTATCGCTTAGCGGTACGTCTTTGCCGGTAGAGTGGTAACTAGCTACAACCGAAGCCTCCCGCCAGACCAGACCAGAGAGAAAATTCAGAATTTATAAATTCTCAAATTGACCCTGACGGGAATGTAACCCGGACCTCCCACGTTAAGACAACAGCGCTCAATACTGCGCAAGGGAGGTCGTCATATTGTTGTCAAATGCTAAATTTAAAACGTTCCGGTACGATGTAAAATGACTCGCATCGATCGCAGTTAAGGGCTAACTCGTAGTGGAATCAAAACTAAAAATCTTACTGAGTAAGATTTAAAAAAGATCTTCACATCTGCTTATTCTTCAATCTTCTGGTGAAAACAGCTAGACATTTAGCTGATGATGATTTCTTTCGGAACGTACGAAACTTTTGAAAGAAAACATCACCCGAAAAAGGTCAGCCAGGCTCTTGAAATCTCTTCTTTCTTCAAATAATAATCTTCCGTTCTCTTGTTCTGCCGATACAAAAAACATTAAACACTATCTACATAATTGGGTATTTAACAACCACCACCACTACAGCCCATTAACGTCCGATAGCTTGGCACAGGCCTCCACTCTCATAGGAGGGAGGAAATTAGAGCTTAGACCCACCACGCTGCTCCAATGCGGGTTGGCGGGCTTTAACGACTATTATCATGTTAGTGAAAATTACCAGGACCGACGGCTTAACGTGCTCTCCGAGGCACAGGGGTGAAACACCGCCAACTTCCTAACTCCGGCCTAGAACTGAGAATTTCTAGTAAAAAAAAACTCAATAGGTACTTGTAATTATGCCCCGACTCGGGATTAGAACCCGGGACCTCGTCGGCCGCGAACATGCGAACCGCTAGACCAACGAGGCAGCTTTTTTTGACAACTAACTATTCAAATATTTTTTTGTGATTATTAAATAGAGGATCTCCCAAAAGTCGCAATATTCACGGCCTCAGGTTAGTTTTATGTTCGAAAACCATTTTAAACTATCGATTGAATTAAAAAACAGCTGCTGGTAAGAAACTTGGCATCCTCAACAAAGTCAAGCGGTACTTCACGCCGGAACAGCTTCTTATCCTGTACCAAGCACAAGTTCGATCGTGCATGGAGTACTGCAGCCATTTATGGGATGGCTCTGCCAAGTACCAGCTTGACGCATTGGATTCGGTGGATCGTCGCGCCAGGAGACTTATCGGCAACAAAGCGCTGGTCAGTTCGAAGCTGCAAAGCTTGGAACATCGGCGCAAAGTTGCCTGTCTGTCGGTATTCTACAGGATATATTTCGGAGAGTGTGCTCAAGAACTATTCGATCTGGTTCCTCCGTCACCTTTTTATTATCGAACCGCAAGGCATCGACAAGGTCTGCACCCCTACGCAGTCGAAATTCCGCTGGCTCGTACGAAGCGCTTTGCTTCCTCGTTTCTAATCCGAACCGCTAGGATATGGAATGCCCTTCCGGCTTCCGTTTTCCCCTCCTCTTTTAATATAGGTACCTTCAAATCAAGAGTGAATAGGCATCTTCTAGGCAAGCGCGCTCGACCTTAGGCTGCATCACCACTTGCAAGGAAGTCTGATTGCAGCCAAGCTATATATTAAAAAAAAAAAAAAGTATATCGGATTTTGATGACGTCACTGTTCAGTATTTCATGCAACATCACAAAAGCGCGCGTTTTGGCAAAAGATGCTGGTTTGAAAAGTGTTTCTATATATTTTTAATGATACGGAAAACACAAATAAAATCCGTCAAAGTGTTACCATACTATTTATTACCTATTTTGTGGTGTTACTACTTTTGATTTCGCAATCTGAAATTTTAATCACGTATTTATTGAGTAATTTCAATAATACCTGCAAATTGCCAGACAAATTTTGCGGTTTTAAACGTGAATAAAGTTTTCAAATGAGTACGACAAAATTGTGGCGAAATTCGTCGCCAGCCCACCGACTAATCGCATCGCCCCGCTGCCGCCGTCGCCCCGCCGCCGCTCATTTCATATCCGTACACTAATGTCTGATGTCACGTTTCTGCGGACTTGCAATTCCGCGGAATCCGCTAACTGTGCACTGGTACCGCGGACATTCGCTGGCGGTGCAAGGTGGCGATCTTGCAACGAAAGTGATTTTTGCCATGATGCCGTAGGAATACATTTATAACGACTACTTCCCTGGCGCAGTGTTGAGCGCTGTTGTCTCCCGGGTTCGATACCCGGCAGGGTCAATCAATCAATAAATCAAATCATTTATTCAATATAAGGTACACTGTAGGTACACTTATTGTGACTTATTGACGTTAAAAATTACTTAGGTACTTATAAAACATGATGGTGATAATCGGTTACGGTATCTAAACGCGCCCCTGGTCTGAGAAGAGCTCACAACAAACAGTTTTTTTTATTATTATCACCATCTCACAAATTATCTCACACGTCCAATTGGGAATCTATAATTTCTGAATTTTCTCTGGTCTGGTGGGAGGCTTCGGCCGTGGCTAGTGACCACCCTACCGGTAAAGAAGTACCGCCAAACGATTGAGCGTTCAATCAGACAATATTTATTTATTCAATTTAGATACACTGTAGGTACTCTTATTGAGGTCCAAAACATAAATACAAAAATGATAGTGATAATCTAAAAACTAAAGCTACGAGGGTTCCAAACGTGTCCTGGTCTGAGAAGAGCCCACAACAAACTATAAGCGGGGGTTTTAAAGTGAAAACTTCTTTAGCCGCGTTGAGCACTTTTTAGTAGGGGGTAAAAATATAGATTCGCGTGACCGACATGCTCGCGAACAGCGACATGCTCGCGTGGTTACGAAGACAAAAGGTCATAAATATAAATATACTACATTCGTAATTAAACTATAATGCCTTAGTGTTAAGGTTTATTTTTTAATAATTTTAATTTAAAAAAAAGACAAAAAAAAACGTTTTCACTTCTATCGACAGTTCCTATGACTGCCAATTTTTATTTTTATTATCACCATCTCACAAACATCGTATATTTAATATAACTAACTTAGACCAACTTTCAGAACAATTTATTTTCCTTTACAAAATTTGAATATGCATGACTTACCCGAAACGCACGGCAAGCAGCGGTGGCTAATTCGATGATTTTTCAAAATCGTTCATGAAACATTGATCTCACCTGACGGTAAGTGATGATGCAGTCTAGTCAAGATGGCAGCGGACTAACCTGTTAGGGGCATGGCAGTCATTATTAACCCATACCCCTAATCGACATCGTAACTCTTGAGCAATTTAGCATTGCGGTACGATATCGTACCGGAACTCGAAATCGCTTGGCGGCACGTCTTTGCCGGTAGGGTGTTAACGAGCCACGGCCCCAGCCTCCACCAGGCAAAATACCATATCTGATACCATTTTCTAATGAAAAAAATCTTCACATCTTCTTATTCTTCCATCTTCTGATGCAAACAGCTCGACCTTTAGCTGATGATGATTTCTTTCGGAACGTACGAAACTTTTGAAAGAAAACATCACCCGAAAAAGGTCAGCCAGGCTCTTGAAATCTCTTCTTTCTTCAAATAATAATCTTCTCTTAATATCGTATACTTATACGTATCATAAGTGACACAAGTTATCCTATGTGAAATAAATAAATCATTTCTTTTAAATCATTTCATTTCATTTCATTTTCATTTCATTTAATTTCATTTAATTTCATTATATTATAATCTTCTCTTATAATAATCTTCTCTTGCTTTTCAATCCAATATTTTATGTTTTTTTTTTCATGTATTTAAATTCTTCTATCGCATAATATTTCTTGCCTTGAAATTTGAGGTAGTTGAAATCTCTCTTCTTGCTCCCACCTATCCCTAAAACAATCTCATTACCATGCATTGATATGGTATAGAATTTTAATACCTTTTCTATTTCAATGTTACCATGTAAAAGACAACTAAATGACAAGGGTGCTACCCAATAATTTGCTCTTATGGCTCTGATAGTTCCTTATTTTATAATGATTTGTGAGATGGTGATAAGTTAAAAAAAACTGAGTTTGTTGTGGGCTCTTCTCAGACCAGGGCGCGTTTGTAACCCTCGTAGCTTTAGTTTTAAGATACCGTAACTGCTTATCACCTTGATTTTTTTAAGTAATTGGACGTCAAAAGTGTACGGTGTACCTAATTTGAAGAAATAAATATTGATTGATTTATTGAAGATCCAAACTAGGGACAAAATACATAGATAGTCCTCAAAGTATTCCTTTTATTAATCTGAGTTATATACAAATACATAAATGCGAAAGTTTAGATGGATGGATGATCGGATGTATGGATGTTTGTCTCAATCCACGCAGTCGAAGTCGCGGGCATCAGCTAGTAAACTTATAAAAAACTAGTTGTTGCTCGCGACTTCGTCCGCGTGGTTTTAGATTTTTGATTCAGGCTTGAACTCCTTAATTTTCCGGCATAAAAAGTAGCCTATGTCACTCTCCAGGTCCTCAAGTGTATACTTGAGGAAAAATCCGTCGATCCGTTGCTCCGTTGCTGCGTGATTGAAGGACAAACCAACAAATAAACACACTTTCGCATTTTTAATATTAGTATAGGAATATCTATATAAGATAACAGCATTCTTTTAATAAATGCAACAGTTAATAAAAGAAAATGGCGACACTCGAAACTCAAAGCAATATGGAAGTAGGTAAAGTAAAATTAACTGTCCCCTCAAGACAAAAAGACAAAGGGAATTGTAGAAAGGAAAATGAGCACAAATTATACAAGAAAGGAGAAATTTACTTCTTTTCAGTAAATAAGAGCGCTTCTTGAATTTAAAACTTGCCTGAGCAGTTTTTTTTTATCCACTACAAGTTAGTCCTTGATGATGCAGTCTAAGATGGTAGCGGGCTAACCTGTTAGAAGTATGGTAGTTATATTAAACCCATACCCCTAATCGATTTCTACACGGCGTCGTAACGGAACGCTAAATCGCTTGGCGGCACGTCTTTTGCCCGTAGGGTGGTAACCGAAACCTCCCACCAGGCCAGACCAGACAAAATTCATAAATTATAAATTCCCAAATTTACCCTGCTGAACCCGGGACCTCCCATGATAATAGTCGTTAAAGCCCGCCAACCCGCACTGCAGCAGCGTGGTGAGCTAAGCTCTAATTCCCTCTCTCCTATGAGAGTGGAGGCCTGTGCCCAGCAGTGGGACGTTAATGGGCTGCAGTGGTAGATATACAAAACTCAAGTAATTTACTAAGTTATTCCAGTATCTTGTGGGACCAATCTAACTCATATATGTAATATTAATTACTATTAACTTCCTTTGACTCAATTTATCACTAATCTAAGTTAGTTACCTAATCTAAGTTAGTTATTTATCACTAATATAATTTACCACTAATCTAAGTTAGTGCTAAATCATTAGTACAATTACCTTGACCCATTTAATCTTCATAATTAACGGTATATTGGTAACTATATTTTGACGACTTCCGGGGCGTAGTGTTGAGCGCTGTTGTCTTAACATGCGGAGGTCCAGGTTTCAAGCCCCGGCAGGGTAAATTTGGGAATTTATAATTTTTGAATTTTCCCTGGTCTGGCCTGGTGGGAGGCTTCGGCCGTGGCTAGTTACCAGTCTACCGGCAGACCAAGCGATTTAGCATTCCGGTGCGATGCCGTGTAGAAACCGAATATGGTAATATAACTGCCTGTATGGGTTTAATATAACTGCCATGCCCCTAACAGGATAGCCCGCTACCATCTTAGACTGCATCATCACTTACCATCAGGTGAGATCGCAGTCAAGGGCTAACTTGTAGTGGATAAAAAAAACTAGATGATGCATACGACTTCGCCCACGTGGATTAAGTTTTTTTTAATTCCCGGGGGAACTTTTTAATTTTTCGGGATAGCCTAGCCTCTCCGTCGTATTCCTCATTGCTGAGGTTAGTGACCTCTTTCCATTAATCACATAATAGCAGGGGTTTCCGTGGGATAAAAATTCGGTGGGTTCCCACGTCCTTCCGCACACGACTCCATTAAGAGCACTATTTCAATTCTTAGGTTTCCAACGATTATTATTAAATGTTATATGTTATCGACTTAACTTAACTGTTCTGCGAGGCATGGAGGACACGAAAAAGCCAAAATCCATATTCGGACTCACAAATCCGGTCACCCATCCAGTTACCGACTTGGGTCAACGTTGCTTAACAATCGCAATTGACTGATATGTTTTGTCGCAACCCGGCCACATACTTGTCCCTCGCTGCACCAAATTTCATCAAAATTCAATGAACAGATAGATCGTGATCGCGAATAGACCAGACCGACAGACAGACACCACATGTTTGCGCAACACACAACATGCGTTCGCATGTTCGGTGCACGTTTGTGTGAGTGAGCCTGTTTCGAACGTTTCTAGGTAGTTTCCATACTGGTTGTATCTGTTTACTGTGCAGACACAGTTTCGCATTTCTAATATTAGTATGGATTTCTTTATCAGCTATATCTGCGGCCTTACTACCATCGTGTAAAGCAGTATTATTTTAAAACGAGAGTACCCACGACACTTCGTCTGCGTGGAATAAGATTCTTAAAAAAAAAATCAAAAGACTATGAAAAACATAAAATACTTCATTTTTCATGAAAAAACAAATCTACCCAGTTTTAGGAATATAATTATTTGAACCGCCTATTTCCTTGTGGCTGTAATTTCGGAAATTCCTTGCTTAGTTCAAATTTCTAAGTTAGGTTGTCTGTCAGACACTCAGGCCTTTTATAGTTATTGATGATCGCAGTTTAATATGATGTAAGTACATTGAATTCATAATAATAAGGTTTATAATTCTGAAACAAGAACGTCAAAAATATTAAAATAACACTACTTTATGCGATGGTTACAAGCTCCAGGGGTCCCAAAGGGCTTGATTGGTGAAAGTTTGTTTACTTGACGAAATTAAAATGTAATCATACTTTGCTAAATTCGGGTTATACCATGAATAATATTTCGTAGTTCAATTAAGGTTAATGGAGAAAGATTCGAAATGGTCGCGCCTTTATTATGCTTACTCGAATGACAAGGTATTATCTATGGTTTTATGCTATCAGAGTTAATAGCAGACCTCCCTTGCGCAGTGGTAAGCGATGTGGTCTTACAATCGGAGAGATCCAGCTTCGATCCACGGCAGGGTCAGTTCGGGAATTTATAATTTCTGGATTTTCTCTGATCTGCCCCCCGATTGTGCAAGGAAACCGTAATCATTTGAGAGTTTATGACGTATTACTCCACCCGTTCAAGGTGTTCTTAGTTCATACATGCGTTTTGACATGCAGTCATCTAAGAACTCCTTAAACAGGTTGAGTAATATGTTAATAAGCTCTCAACTGATTACGATTTTCTTTGAAACGTTTGACTGACATTTTTTTTTAATCAACTACAAGCTAGCCCTTGACTGCGATCTCACCTGATGGTAAGTGATGATGCAGTCTAAAATGATAGCGGGCTAACCTGTTAGGGGCATGGCAGTTATATTAAACGAATACCCCTTCGGTTTCTACACGGCATCGTACCGGAACGGTAAATCGCTTGGCGGCACATCTTTGCCGGTAGGGTGGTAACCAGCTACGGCCGAAGCCAGACCAGACCAGGGAAAATTCAGAAATTATAAATTCCCAAATTGACCCTGCCGGGGATTGAATCCAGGACCTCCGCACGTTAAGGCAACAGCGCTACACATTGCGCCACGGAGATCGTCAAAGATTCCTAATTTCTTACACATTCGGGGGGCAGGTCTGGTGGGAGGTTTCGCTTGTGGCTATATTTAGTTACCACCCTGACGGCAAAGTACCGCCAAGCGATTTAGCCTACTGGTACATTATCGTGTAGAAACCGATTAGGGGTATGGGTTTAATATAACTGCCATACCTACCTCTAACAGAAGCCCGCTACGATCTTACTGCCTCACTTAAAAGTCGCTTAATCATTACTTAAGGAACTCCTTAGTATACATTTCAATTGAAATGTACACCAATGATCTTTAATATATAAAACAAAGTCGGGTTGGTTCGAACACTTATAACTCTAGAACGGCTGGACCGATTTTCATGGCTTTTGATTTGTTGTATTTGTCTCCGTCCCGAATAGCAGAATAACTATTAAAAACATTGGAAAATGGACGAAAAAAATAATATAAAAGAAAAAACATTTTCCCTTGATTTTCCAAAATGTTCATAGGTAACGTCATCTTTATCTATTCCGTGGGTAACGTGATTTTTGGCATGGGTATAGTTGAGGACCCGGAGAGTGACATAGACTACTTTTTATCCCGGAAAATTAAGGGGTTCCCGCAGGAATCAAAAAAACTTAAACCACTCGGAAGTCGCGGGCATCAGCTAGTTATTAATAAAGTAAAGGGTCCATAAGTAAGGATTAAGCAACTGAGTGAGATCGCAGTCACCTGAGGCTTAACTTTTATTGGACTAAAAATACCTACTAACGCAAATAAGCTTGGAGTAAAATATTTGCGTGTCTCTCTAAAGGAACTCCTATAAACAATTAATTTCAATTGAAACACTGAATAATCCTTACTTAAGTAAAGTTTCCTTAAGTAAGGATTAAGCAACTCTGAGTAAGATCGCAGTCGAGGGCTAACTTTAACTTTTATTGGACTAAAAATACTAACGCAAATAAGCTTGGAGTAAAATATTTGCGTGTCTCTCTCTAAAGGTTATGTTATTAACAAGAAATGCCAAGGCAATGTATTTGCATAATTTCTTCGTAATAAGCATTTTTACTATTCACTTTCAAATTGCAATCTAGCGCTGACGTCGTGTATTGGATATTTATTTATAAACACAGACATAATAACCTTTCATATTTATATATTTTTTTTTAATATTTTAGATGCTTGAGTTAATTTTAGAGTAGATTATTTAAATATTTATTAAAAGTTCATTAATTAAAAAGAAACAATACACGAATACATTGGCGCTTTCCAAGCCACCCGCCCAAATTTCCAAAAATTGTCCGTAAGACGATAATATAAATTGCTGGATAGTAGAGGTACGAGTATTTAAAGGACACAACTATTAATTAGCTGTTTTCTAATGTACTTACGTTTCTTGAGAATATTTGAGTCTATCCTAAGTTTAAAAACCTCCCCATAAAAACCCCTATTTTAGTTTTTGATTTTTTCTAAAAAAAATCCTAGTTTTTATCTTAAAATAAAGAGATTTCGCTAAACGGGCTGGTCGGCAAAAAATATTGCCTCGAGTTTTTCTAGCATTCAAAGGGCGTGAATTCATATTACCAACGTAATATAATTACAAAATGCGAAAGTGTGTCTCTCTATCTGTCTGTCCTCACCCTCCTGGAACTTCTCTGGGAAAAAAATTGTGTGAGTGCAATTCACACACGGCAGAAGTGAAACTTCAGAAAACTAGCCTACGAGATAATGAGATAAATATAACTTGTTTTCTATCTCATTCTCTGACTACATCTTATAAAATATGTTTGTCTCTTTTTGGTGTCGCTTTTTCGTTGAATTGAATCTTCAAATCACAAAGATTCTGAAATAATGTGCTTTTGTTTTATTACAATTGGCTATTTGACAGTTTTCGGAAAAATACTTAAAAATGTACGTAGGTTCATTTTATACCTCTTACAATTAACTTTTTCTCAATAAAAGCGTTATTTATTAGAAAAAAATACATTTTTAATACATTAATTTTAAATTCGCGCGAAAACAGGCGGTCACGTGACATTTGCTAGCTGTGACGTCACAGCTCAAAATAAAACAAAGTTAACTATACGACGCTCCAAGTTTCATTTAATTTTAAGTGGAAAGTTTACAGCTTTATTAATGCAATTGTGGAAATTACAATTAGCTACAAGACGTGTGTAGAAATACAATAAATAATAAGTAAGTAATATCCTGACAAATTGTATAAACACATTCCTATATACTTACCTATGTCATAATTTAAACGTCGAAAGCAGTGGTTAGAGTTAATCTGCCGAGAGCCGGAATTTAAATCGGATAAATATCTGCGGTATTACTTTGTGAAGACCACTTTGATGTTCGTGTTATGAAGAAATCAACTTAAAACTCTGATCTAGCAAAAATGAAATAACCTAACCTGACATTTTCTTCATAAAACATGACATAAAATTAAAATAAATTATATTTCTGTCACTAGGTCTTAAACACGAGACCTAAGTAGGTACTATTACTTACTTTGTTTATTTCGGTACTTACATGGAAGTTATAATACATTACGAAATTCGGCAGTGCAAAAGTTTACACGCAAATAAATTTGCAA
Organism: Erebia aethiops; assembly: GCA_923060345.2. NCBI lineage: Eukaryota > Metazoa > Arthropoda > Insecta > Lepidoptera > Nymphalidae > Erebia > Erebia aethiops. The sequence continues at coordinate 5,685,364 of OV281087.1, read as the reverse complement.
CTATAAATGAATCGACTTTAGGCAGATTTGTACTATCAGCTGTAAAGCATAATCCCATTTCATTTAACCGCTCACAATCACAAATCGAAATATATTATTACTGTTAATTTTCTCAACAATACGCAAACGTTAGTACCCACGACGTTTTTTTTTTGAAATGTGACGTCACACGGGGCTCTATCATGACCGCCCGCGTTTTGCTTCTTGTAATCCACAGATAAAAAATCTCAAATTTGTTTTGCAAAAATAAAATATTTACAATTTAATGCAAAATACATATTGTATAATTATTGTTAACCCACAAGCTACCAAATCTAACATATTTTATATTTTATAGTTACAGCTGTCAAGTAGCCAATTATGGCGACTGTTGAGTGTTGGTATAGACGTCCTACTCTTTACTAACTAAAAGAATTAACATAAACCTTACTTGCTATTGATAAAATATTAATTCCTAATCTAACCTACTTACATTTTCAATGCACCTTTCTTCCAAATCGATGAGTATACAACCTACATCGATTTATTGAGGAGTTGCATCTTTATGTTGAACTGAGTACATATTACGATTCTAAAGAAGTTTCACTTTAAAAGGATACCTACAACCTACTTGAAAAGGGGTACCTACTACCTACCTGTCTCTAGGCACATCAGGTCGCGGCAACAGTCGCCATTGGTGATGCATGGAGCGCTGTAGCAGTGGGCGTCGTCCGCGTCCTCTATGCGGTTGCCTTCGAGGGCCTCCGCGTAGATTTCTTCAGGCTCCACCTGGTGACAAACTCAAATTTTACAAGACGTGCTTTTGAGCCATTGAATGAATCTACCGATGGTTCGGAATGACATTCATCGTTCATTCATTCCATTATTTTGAGCACGTTGAGCACTTTTTGTTAGGGGGTAAAAATGTAGATTCGCGTGACCGTGACCGACATGCTCGCGTGACCGACATGCTCGCGAACAGCGACATGCTCGCGAACATATAAATATACTACATTCGAAATTAAACTATAATGCCTTAGTGTTAAGGCTATATATTTTAATAATTTTAAAAAATCGTTTTCACTTCTATCGGCCGTCCCTATGACTGCCAATTTCTTTTTTGCGTGATAGGCTTGCGCTTGACGACAATCATGCTTAATGCAAGATTGCGCTTTCCTGGAAGATGCTTATCCTGCACTGTTGCCTTGAAGGTACAAGTGTCAGGAACCACGAGCGCTGGGAGGGTGCGAGCAAAAACGTTTCGTGCGAGCAGATTGGACGTCAACCACATAAGGGTGCCAACGCTGACGGTTTCTCTTTGTTCTGTGGTAGAACGGATACTATGATTTACTTATATCAGAAGTAAATGTGTCCAAGCATAGAGCGGCAATATTGTGCGGCTGCGGCGCGCCGAATGCCGCGCGGTTACTAGACGTCTGCCGCGCATATTATATTCGTCGGTATAGCAAGATTATAGTCTGGAATATCTCATAGGTCACTTTTTATCCCAGAAAAAATTAAAGAGGCCCCGAGGGTACAAAAAACCTCAATCCATGCGGACAAAGTCGCGAGCATCAGCTAGTTAACAAATAAAAAATAAAAATATAAACCTAAAAACTAAGGCATTAAAGTTTAATTACGAATGTAGTATATTTGTACTTAAGACCTTTTGTCTTCGTAACAACGCGAGCATGGACAGCGAGGTGTCGGTGTCGGTGACGCGAATCCACAAGTTTACCCCCTACCAAAAAGTGCTCAACGCGACTAAAGAAGTTTTCACTTCAAAAATAGATAGTGAAATATTAAAAGGCGCCGCATCGCTAAAAATAAACTAAAGGGTTTCAAGCGATCTTCAGTGATCCATTTTGACGTCGCTTCCCACAGAAGGTCATCGCTTACGGATCATTTCATATTGACCCGTGACCGTTAACCTTAAACGACCGAACGAACCGAAAATAAAGTTTGTTCGGATCATTGACCTCTCAACCCATTTCCAGAATCCAGCCTACTATCTCCTGGTAAAAGAACAGGGGCTGAAAAACAGATTCATAAAGGTTACAGAATTATAAGTGCAGGTTGAATTGATAACAGAATCAAATCTGTAACCGTTTTCAATGTGTTTTTAAATCTGTTAACTAAAAACACTTATAATTCTGTAACAAAAATGAATCTGTAACCGAAATGAAAGTGTTTAACACTGTTTTAACGTGTAATAGCGACGGTACCAAATTTACTGTCGACGTGTATTCAAATTTGAACCTAATGTGAAAGCACCGATGCACAATGGTTGCAATTTTTTTAAGAAAAACATGACCAATTTTGTGTCAGTGTGTGTCAAAGTCAAATGAAGTGAGAAGACCGCATTGTCAGTTGCACGGAATAGATAAATTTTTTCTATGGTCAGTTACCACTGTGCCATTTGGTAGGGCATGTACCTATAAGGGTTACAGATAAAAACACCTATTAACAGAAATAAACGGTTACATCTAGATTGATTGGGTTACAGTATTGTTTCTGTTTCTGTTATAAGTGTTTTGTTTATAACATTTATTTCGGTTACTGTTTCTAACTAATGTGTGTGTAACTAATTATCACCATCATGTTTTTTACCTAAGTAATCGACGTCAATATTATGTGTACCTACAGTGTACCTAAATTGAATAAACGAATATTTGATTTGATTTAAATGAATAAGTTACTTAGTTACCAGTTATACTAGATTAATTGAAGTAATATACTAATACTTTATAAGAAATAGGTACCATTCACAAAACATACAAATTTATCAATTAAATGATTGCGTTAATCGATAATTATTTAAATTCACGCGCGCTCAATGAATGCGTTGCAACTTGGTTGGGTAAGTCGTGCACCCGACGCTGTCGCACCGCCTCGTGGTTCGTACTGCGAGAATCCACGACCCGCGGCTATTATACTTGATCGTGCATTGTCGAGTCAACATCTCCTGAAGGGGCTCCAGTGTCGGAATGAAACGTACGTTGAGAATAATTCGGAAGATTTGTGTGGTGTGGTGAATATCGCAAAATACACACTGTACCACATAGATTTACCTACTGTGGCGGATTACAGCGAATTAAACTTCTAGTTATATCATTATCATGGACTTCCGCAACTCTCGACTCTCAGGCATGCAAGTTTCACCAAAATGGTTTTCCGTCACCGGTAAAGCAATCGATATATTATTATCATACATTTTTTTTAACATAAGTCTGAAAAGTTATTGCTGCAGATGCGTACCTATATGTTATTCGGTGTTTAATCAGTGGGTTTAGTCGTGGCCGTGGTTTTTTGTTGAAAGTCAGTAGAACAGCTTTCCGAACCAGTGGTATAGTCTTGAGGTATCATAAGTGGCACAAGTTGTCCTACGTGAAATGAATAAATCATTTCATTTCATTTCAAAGTGCAGTATGCCTCTGTGAATCAAACGAAGTCCGTATGGAGCACAGAAAAAATATAAATATATGGAGCTCGCTCCGCTCGCGTTGAATACGGAACTCCTGAGGCCAACGCTGTCGGTTTCTCACTGTTCTATGGAATGTGTGGCAGAATCTATAAATGCGAAAGTTTGAATGGATGGATGTTTGTTACTCAATCACGGCAGATCGGTGAAATTTGGCACAGAGATAGATTATAGTCTGGATATAACACATAGGCGAGTTCCCGCGGGAACCAAAATACCTCAATCCACGCGGACGAAGTCGCAGCCATCCGCTAGTTAGATAATAAAGTTTTTCTTTTCTTTCTATCTTACCTGGCCATAAGCGTAGTGGCGGTAAGGTGAGCGCCCATAGCCCATATTGGCCAGCATGTCGGAGCTAAAGCGGTTGAACAGCCCGCCCCACGCGTGGGCAGAACCCACGCACACGATGAACAGTAACGCGCTGGCGGCCATGATGCTGCTGGGCAAAATTTAAAAATTTAAAAAAATTACCCGAACCGGTTAGATTCGTGACTACACAAGTTGTCCTACTGAAATAAATAAAAAAATTGGCAGTCATAGGGAATAGAAATGAAAACGAATATAAAAATTATTGTTTTTTTTAATTTAATTTTTAATATTTATAATTAAAATATAAACCTCAAAACTAAGGCATTAAAGTATAATTACGAATGTAGTATATTATTTATGACCTTTTGTCTACGTAACAACGCGAGGTGTGGGTGACGGTGTTGGTAGCCCCTACCAAAAAGTGCTCAAAGCGGCTAAAAAGGGTTCACTTCAAAAAATATCATTAATCATTAATGATAAATCTTATGGGGAATAAATAATATTGAATAACTGTTGCAGTACTACTTTTAAAAAGTATTTAATTATTTTTATATACAAAAAATATATTGGCTGCTCTATTTTCGCATTACTCTGCTTTTTTTTGGTGAATATAATATATTCAATGCAAAAGTATATTATCTACAAATGGACTTAGATTAGAGAAGCACCATAATCCATTTTTACCGTTATGGTACTGAACCCTAATAAACGTTTTAAAAAAAATATAATTATATATAATATAATAATAGCCGGGTATAGGTAGGAGCTTGGCTGCAATCAGACTTGCTTACAAGTGGTGCTGCAGCCTAAGGTGGAGCGCGCTTGCCTAGAAGATGCCTATTCACTCTTGATTCGAAGGTACTATTAAAAGAGAAGGGAGGAGGGGAGAAGGGGATGGGAGGGAGGTGGATATCCTCACAGAAAAACTTATATTTGCTTGATAAAGTTCGGATGGCAAAAGTTTTGTCATTAAAAGAAACCTTTGACCAAGAAAGTTTTCATGATGAACTTCGTGAAAAGGAAAATTAATCAAAGAAACAAAAGTCCAGAAAAACAAACCGCGAAGCCAAATTAATCTTTTCAGGTAATAATTTGAAAGTATTTTTTTATTCTAAGGTTCTTTTATAAAGGTTTACTTTGATAAAGACAGGTGCCACCACCGGAGGGTGAATTGCCCATACAAACGTAATACCAAAATAATTTGTAATTCGAGAATATTTCCACCATATTATGCGATTATTAAGATTGAGCTTGTATTTATCTAGGTCCCTGGATAATTATTTTTCAAAATACTTTCCCAAAATTAATTTTTTTTTTTTTTTTTTTTATCCACTACAAGCTAGCCCTTGACTACGATCTCACCTGATGGTAAGTGATGATGCAGTCTAAGATGGTAGCGGGCTAACCTGTAAGGGGCATGGCAGTTATATTAAACCCATACCCCTTCGGTTTCTACACGGCATCGTACCGGAACGCTAAATCGCTAATCGCGCTAAATGTGAGCACATTGCGTTTTGCATGTTTTTACGACATAAATGACAATATGTTTTCTCCTTATTTGTTTCATATTAAAACCAACGATTATGTGTCACCAGGCAAATAAAGATAGCAATATACTGGCAAATTTATATTTGCAGTTCGTATAGAAGTTGCGAGTGGCGTTCGCCGGCTTCTTAAGTTTTATTACTGGGACAATTTCAGGGCACAGAAACCACCTACCTAAGAAGTATTGATTCGTTTTTGATAAGATGTACGATAAAAATGAAAATGATTTCTTTCACGTAGGACATCTTCTGTGACTTTTTTTTTACAATCCACTACAAGCTAGCCCTTGACTGCGATCTCACCTGATGGTAAGTGATGATGCAGTCTAAGATGGTAGCGGGCTAACCTGTTAGGGGCATGGCAGTTATATTAAACCCATACCCCTTCGGTTTCTACACGGCATCGTAGCGGAACGCTAAATCGCTTGGCGGCACGTCTTTGCCGGTAGGGTGGTAACTAGCCACGGCCGAAGCCTACCACCAGACAAACTTATGATAAGTCGTAAGAATATACCACCAGTTCGGAAAATTGATTATATTGAGAAGAACCGGCAAGAAACTCAGCAATTGCTCTTATGATAAACAGAAAAATGTTACACTTAGTAAAATAATAATAATATACAATGTATGCGTGCAACTGCATACGATTAACTATTATATACCACATAAAAATTTCATCTAACTCACTTTCAAGGAAGGCTGGGAGAGATTTCTATTTTATAGATAGGCTTTACCATTGTCCACTTTTTTTCTATTTTATTTAAGACATTATTTTAAGCAACCACTAAAACCCAATTGCTTTAAAAAATATAGAAACGGAATTCGGAGTTCCATGTAGAAACGCAAAAATTGTTTTATTCCGACGGGTTAATTGGGAAGCGAAGCCTACGTAAAATAATATAATATGAGAGCTCGCAAAATAAATTGTTTGAAGCAATTTTATAAATTGTTTTTTTTTTTATAGGTTGCGTGTTTCACCCACTAACTCAAATTTTACGATAAATTCTTCTTTTGGTATCATGTTTTTATATGAACATTAAATGAGTTATCTCTTTGAAATAATATAGAGAATTCCAGTACTTTTGTGAGCATAAAGGTCTAGCCCCACTACAGCGGCGGGGCACGTATTTGTATGAGGTTGTATGGAGATGGCCCCCTTAAGCGACGCGGCACGGAGTGCGCGTACAAACTCATACAAATAATATTGCTACGTGCTGCACTCTCCATGCATCTCATAAACCTTACTCGATTGTTCAAAAAAAGAGAGAACAAAAGGAAAAGAACTCTCGGGTAATGTTTTTCCACGATTTTTTCCTGCATCGTATAAGCAAGTGATGTTTTATTCTTAAAATGCAGAACTCTGAAAAGTTAGCCCGGGGATCGAACTTCACACCACCCGAATAGAAAGTCATGCATCTGACTCACTCGGCTTTCCTTTTTAAAGCAGAAAGAGAATTGACATGAGGATTTTTCAGAAATTCGAAATAAAATTCAGAAAACTTAAAAATTTCGAAATTCGAACCCCCAACCACCCGAATAGGTAGTCGAGCCACTAGGCTTTCAAAGGATTTTTCAGAAATTCGAAAAAAAACGGAAAAACTTAAAAATTTCGAATTTCGAACCCCCAGTCACCCGAATAGGAAGTCGTGCTTTTCAGCGATATAACAAGCTGTCTAGTAGCACAAAATACTGTATGTAAGTTCGCTTTTTAAAACAGAAAGAGAAATGACACAAGAAAGGATTTTTCAGAAATTCGAAAAACACCGGAAAAACTTAAAAATTTCTAAATTCGAACTCCCAATCACCCGAATAGGAAGTCGTGCCACTAGGCTTTCAGCGCTTTCACAAGCTGTCTAGGAGCACCAAATATTGTATGTAAGTTCGCTATTTAAAACAGAAAGAGATTTGACACAAGAAAGGATTTTTCAGAAATTCGAAAAAAACCGCTAATATTCGAAAAAAATTAAAATTTTGAAATTTTGATGAAATCGTACTGCCCAAGCGATTTACTCGTAGGGTAATTTTTTTATTTTTAGGACGACCACCGGTTACAATACCATAAAAGGAAAAATATTATAGCCAGTTAATAGAGTAATAATATTATGCATTATTTTAAACCCACTTAGAGGTCGCCAACGCTTGCAATTTAGATTTAATTTTAAATTTAAATATAATGTTAAATTACTCTATGAGTCGGAGAGAAAAGTAAGACTGGATGAAATTGGACTGAAACAATTTATGGATGCATACAAAACCCAAATCAAACTTTTAAAAAATTTGTACATTTTGGGATGTACCCAAACATTTTTTAATTTCCCGCCCTTTGCACTCTCTCACAAGACTCTACTCTTTTTAAAATGCAACCATGAAAAAACGATTTCTAATTTCATACAATATGAAATATCAATAAAATCTTTCATACGACACCAAACTCGATACATCAATTAGTAAGAAGTATTGTTAGTTGTTTTGCATACCCGCCATATTGGATTTGTCATTACGTCATAAAGTGACGCGCAAAATGACAAAGCTAACTTAACCTCATTTTTTTTAAATATTATAAACAGTCTGGCAATTATAAACCCACGGACTCATAGATGAAAAATCCTTTTTCGGTAAAAAAATGGGAAACTTATATTGAATGTAATTTATCCCTTACCTTTACACACGTCTGCTCTCGACGACGGCCGGGCTACGTCTGGCTCCCGACAGATCTATACCAGGATGTCCAATGCGCATGGGTGGGTAGGTAGTGTTTATATTGGTGGACAGGGGGAAGCTTGTGACGTCAATCATAAATCGCGTGGGCCTGCGATTTTCAGGTCGTATTATTTTGTCGTGGGTAGCTGACATGCTTGATTGAGCTTTAGTACTAATATTAATGTTGATGTGGCATTAATACCCACTGGATTTGCACGATTTTTAAGCTAATAAAGAGTTTTGCTTTATTTGATGAGTAAACTGGCATTTTCGTGAAACATTGCCTGTATAAAAAATGATAAAAAGTAGCCTATGTTATTCCAGACTATATTCTGTCTCTGTGCAAAATTTCATCCAGATCCGTTCAGCTGTTCTGGCGTGATTGAGTAACAAATATCCATCCATCCAAACATCCATTCATCCATCCAAACTTTCGCATTTATAATATTAGTATAGATAAATGAATGCGGTGATAGTGGTTAAGACACCCGACCTCCATGTCCTCCTCCTCTGACCCCATCGAAGCTATGTGCGTTTTAAGGGATTAAACAGTGAAGGAAAACATCGTGAGGTAACCTTCAGGCCCTGAGTTCTTCATAATGTTCTCGAAGGTGTGTGAAGTCTACCAATTGGCCATCGAGGGGGAGTATGGTCAAACTCTTCTCATTCCTAGAGGAGACTCGTGCTCAGTTTAGTGAGCCAGCAATGGGTTGACAAGAGAGAGAGAAAGAAATTAATGAATTAAAAATATATTTTCCCGATATTACACGCTTAGTCACAAACAAATGCTAACATATCCGCACATAACACTAGCTTACACACACACAAACGTCACAAACGCAAACACCACTCACACATTCACACACAATTTTAACACAAATTCACACATTCACCACACACACTCACACACACACACACACACACATACACGTCTTTATAATTGTGTTTTCTAGGTACCTAGTAGGTATAAATCTTTTAGAGAGCATAGAGACTAACATAATAATGTACAGAGAACTTTCAATTAAAAAAGAATATAGAGCCTGAAACGTTAGGTAGAGGCGGTAGGAACTTGACATATCGTATTTTGCTTTTTTAAAAATATTCAAAATTAATACTTAGTAGTATTCAAAATTGACGGTTTTCAGTGGGTTTTGGGATTTAAAAATTTTAAATTGTTTCTTGTCGTAAGTCGGCCTGGTTGTAGGCTTTCTGTAATGTATAAACATACCTACGATGTCGCCTCGGGCGCACTGACAGTAATAAACCAACTAAGAAAGTAGACGGTTGTTTCATTGCGCTCGCTTTTACCTGTATACATACCACTTTCACAGTGGCTGGTTACCATATACAACCATAACGACAGAGTCGTGTAGCCGTACCGTAAACTACTACAAAACAGTCGTTATAATGATCTTTAACAGTGCTACTAAATGAAAATATCTGCGACAAAAATGTCTTTATAAATGCCGCGCTATTCTAAACGCACCCTTATCTGCCACCCCCCTAGGTACATACAAACACGTCTGAATCAATTTCCTGGAACTAGACATTTAATCTAGGTATAAATTGTACACTACCTAGCTGCTGCTCGCGGCTTCGTCCGCGTGGATTGAGGTTTTTTGCTTTGGGGAACTCTTCAATTTTCCGGGATAAAAAGTTGCCTTTGTGTTATTCCATACTATAATCTGTCTCTGTGCAGAATTTTATCCAGTTCCATTCAGCCGTTCTGGCATGATTAACAAACACCCATCCATCCAAACTTTCGCATTTATAATATTAGTTTAAAGTGTAGATTTATGCGGAGGACCGTGTCTGGTGGCGCGCTCTCCAAAAGGCGTATGTCCAGCAGTGGACGAATACAGGCTGATGGATGGATGGATGGATTTATGTATATTCCATCGTAGCGATAAACTACTGTATCCAGGTGTTGTTTACACTAACAAATATACTACTTGTTAGATCCATCCGATTAGTATGAGTCAGTTAAAACAGGTCGTAAGTATTAAATACAGAAAAACAACCAGATTTGAACAAATAAAAACAATCATTTATTTAATAAGTTTTCAAAACAACGGTAGATCAAACTAAACATTACAGCAATAACTTCTCTAATTCTACAAGTACATTAGTAATTAATTTAATCAACCCAGACAATAATCCTGATCCATCAGTCAAACCTGTTAAAACACCTAAAACTAGGTTCAATACTTGTAATACAAGACCTATTAAAAGACCCGGAGCAGACAATACATTGGATCTGAACAAAGAAATCAGTACACTTATATAGAGGAACAGAACTGACGCTAAATCCGTCAAAGTAGCGTATAGTAAAGGCAATGTACAACCGAAATAGGGCAATATGGCTGGTGTAAGGTTCTGGACTATGTTAGATAGATTATTAAGGTTGTTTATAAGGTTTATGAGGAATGGTATAAGGAGACACGCTAGTTGGTTGGCTACTGGCAGTACTGTAGAGATTTCGTCGAATGCGAGGCGCAGGGCGGAGACTGAGTAGGCTGGAATGCTCGCTTGGCTGCTTTTTACCTGTGAAAAAAAACTAAATCATTGTCTCTGAATAACTTGATAAATTCGTCATAGAATAAAATTGTAACTAGACGATTTTTAGTACATTCAATATATTGAAAATATTGGTGGAAGGATCGGATTTGAATGCAGTTTGAAATTCATAAAGCTGAAAATTAAAAAAAAAATGTGTGTGTGCAATTCACACACGGCAGAAGTGACACTTCAGAGTTCAGAAAAGTAGCATATGAGAGAATGAGATAAATATAACTTAAATCCTATTTATGAATATGTTTGTCTCTTTTTGGTGTCGCTTTTTCGTTCCATTTTTTCGTTTCATCTGCTCAACCGACTTTGATGAAATTTGGTACAGGGGTAGATTCTATCCCGAGGAAGGACATAGGCTTCTTTTTATACCGGAAAATTTAAGAGTTCTCGCGAGAATCAAAAAATCTTAATTCACGCGGACGAAGTCGCGGGAATCATCCAGTACCTAATATTTGTTAAGATTAGGACATATTTTTGGACTGTTTTAGAAAGTTTGCACGAAATAATTCACTTTCTACTGGTCTAAAAGTCGTAAGTTTTGAAGTAGCTTCCCTAATGACGTTAACGGAGACAACTTAGCCATGAAAAAGCTTTATAAAAGCTTTCAGTGGTATAAAAGTAACAGAAAAGGTTCTATAAAGGTACAGTCATCGTCATGTACAGTACGTGACATCTTAGTAACTTGAACAAAAAGGTTAAAGTGTCAGTAAGTAGGTATACCTAATTTAAGTCCTTCTACAACTGCATAGTTGATTCAGGCAGCTTTGGTTGGTTTGCCTTACAATTCAAAGCTGGACTTCGCCCGCGACTTCGTCCGCTTTAAGATATATTAAATTCCTGAGGGAAAACCTAAATTTTCCGAAATAAAAAAGTAATTTACAGGTTTTTAACTAAGTAGGTAGGTGCCTGTATCTAGTAAGGACAAACAAACAAACAAACACACGTTCGCATTTATAATATTAGTATGATAAAGATTCAAGTAAATAATATACTAACCATACATAGTACGGCAAAACAAGATAGCACGATTTTATGCATTTTCACCGAAAAATAAATTTACTAAATAAATATTAAAATTTAAAAAAACACACAGTCCTAATGTAAACTTAAGGTACAATGTGCAAGAAAAAGTAATTTGTAACTTTTATATAAAAGGTATTTATTTATTATCGATATATTTCATACGAATTATGAAAACATTATGTTTGTTACATAAGTTTTTTTTGTTAACGATTTGTTTTTTATCATTATTGTATCAGGCTTTACCAAGTATTTAGTTTAAAATAGATAAGAAATAGGTCTATAATTTCTAAAATTTCCCAAAAAGATAAGAAATAGACTGCAAGACTTTTTACAAGCCTTTTTTAAAATGTTTATACTAGATGATGCCCGCGACTTTGCGTGGAACTCTTTAGATATCATGATTCATAGATTTAAAAGTTGCATGGAAGCAACCGGGCTCGCATCCAGCAACCCACAAGTCAGTGTTACACTTGTTACGTAACGTATGCATTGTATATTATTTACAAAGTGTAACATTTTTCTGTTTATGAAAAGAGCAACTGCTGAGTTTCTTGCCGGCTCTTCTCAATAGAATCAGCTTTCCGAACCGGTGGTACATTCTTACGACTTTATAATCATAAGTGGCACAAGTCCTACGTGAAATAAATCATTTCATTTTCATTTTTCATGTCTAAAAAGTAGGTAGTAGGTAGGTTTAGTGATGTTATCTATCTCTGTACCAATTTTCATGAAAATCAGGTAATAAAGATGTACTGTTATAGCGTTATTGACAGACTGGTGGACAGGCAGAAAGACCCACGTTCGCATTTTAATTGATAAAATAATAAATATCTATCTAGATTTTAGATATTGAACTGTATTTTTTGTCTATTTAAAGAAAAAAAAGCTGGTTTTTGTCTATGTTAACTGTCAAGACTCTACTATCGGTTATTTATTAATAGTATCTTGACACTGTAATAGTAATAATAATGCCCTCCCTACCGAATTTCGACCACAGTGACCAATCTCCACAGACTCACAGAGATTAGCCATCTCCGCGGGAGATATTATAGTGCACAAGGGTGTGCGCAAACACAGGTTCACTCCCTGTTCCTTTACCTTCATAGCCCGATGACACGGAAAATCCGACACGACCGGAGAGAGATCAGGCGCAAGACCGACGGCTTAGCGTGCTCGCCGAGGCAAGGGGGTGAAACACTGCCAACTTCCTAACTCCGGGCTAGTACCGAGAATTTATTGTCAGAAAAACCCAATATGTTGCGACCAGACCCGGGTCTCGAACCCGGGACCTCGTCAGCCGCAGTCGACATGCAAACCACTATACCAACGAAGCAGTCTTATGATATACCTGACATAAGATCAATTATGTGACACAAGTAATATTTAAAAAAATGTGTATGTGCAAAACACGGCAGAAGTGAAACTTCAGAAAAGCCTACGAGAGAATGGGATAAATATAACTTTTATTCTATCTCATTCTCTCGCAGGCTAAATCCTATTTATGAATATATTTGTCTCTTTTTGGTGTCGCTTTTTCGTTTCGTTGAATTTTCAAATCACAACGATTCCAAAGAAGTTTCACTTCAAAAAAAAGTGACACAAGTTATCCTACATGAAATAGAACATTTACTTTTCTACACCTGTATCTATGGAACTGATAACAATCATTGATTAAATAACAATTATAACTAATAACTTGGTAATAATTAGGTAACCATGACTTATCTAAAAAACAAAGGTAACTTAAGCTATACATAATATTTTAACGCAATGTTTTTAATATATAACGTGAAAACATATTTATTTATTACATATACATTTAGGTTTTACACAAAATTACGTTTTTAGCGTAAATATATTAAATTTATATATTAAATTTAATTTGGAAAAATGACCAAATTAATCTCGTTTGTGTTGGTCTTTGTAGCTGTTGTTGCATTAACGGTGAGTGATAATTGGTTTCGACTATTCCATAGACCAGTAGTAACTGCCTCGTTGATCTAGAGACTATCATGTTCGACTGTCATCGGTCCCGGTTATTATCACTAACATGATAATAGTCGTTAAAGCTCGCCAACCCGCATTGGAGCAGAGTGGAGGGTCTAAGCTCTAATTCCCTCTCTCCTATGAGAGTGGAGGCCTGTGCCCAGCAGTAGGATGTTAATGGGCTGTAGTCACAGACCGTGGCCATAGTGGTGCCTTAGACCAAATTACATATTTAAAAGAAGACTAGTGACCACACGCTACTTTGCTCCCAATATAATTCCAAATATTAATTATTTGTCTACTCTCTCTCTCTGCTTCGTATTCGTCATTGCTGACGGTCGTGACCTCTTTCCATTAATTAATGGTAGGAGTTTTCTTGTGATAATAATGCGGTGGGTATATCCAGGTCCTCCCGCATACAACTCGACTAAGAGCTTTTCAAGTCTTAGGTTTATAACGATTATTATCAGATGTTAGTGATAATAACCGGGAACGATGGCTTAACGTGCTCAAGAAAATCTGAAGCTATCTGTTTGCCGAATTTCAACCCAATCCGTCCAGTGGTTTGAGCTGTGTGTTAATAGATAAGTCTACCTACCTATTAACACACAGCCTTATTATACCTTTTCCGTTTATATATTTAGACTATGAGAAATAAACTTGTAATGCCTGCTTTTAGGTTTAACTAGCAATTCATTTGTTGGAAACAGTGTCCGCTTCTATAATAAGCTCCCAAAAGACATGTTGAAGATGTCTCTGAATTAGTTCAAAGTCATTGTAAAATTTGATTACTGAATCATTACTTAAATGACAAGGAAGCTTGGCAATAATTTTCTCTAATGGCTCTGATAGTTCCTTAGATGATTTGTGAGATGGTGATAAGTAAAAACAATATACCCGGCTGAGTTTGTTGTGGGCTCTTCTCAGACCAGGGCCCGTTTGGAACCCTCGTAGCTTTAGTTTTAAGATACCGTAACTGATTATCACTATCATGTTGTATAAGTAGGTACTTAATTGGACGTCAATAAGTGTGCAATGTACCTAATTTGAATAAATAAATATTGATTCATTGATAAACAATTCTTTTCAGACTCCAGTTTCAGCAAATGCTTGTCAGCTCCCAGCCGTGTACCCACTAGTGAACATCCTACTCCCATTGCTGAACAACGTGTACAACCTCCTTCTGTCACTCCTGTCGATATTTGACACCCTGCCACCCACCATCAGCGCTTTGATACCAGTCGACCTGGGGGCATTGGAGACGTCTTTACTGAAGCTGTATTCCCAAGCTTTAGCCATTGTCAACTTCCTCAGGTAAGACAGTTTGTTAAAAATAGTATGTTCCCACATTTAAGTTACTATCAGAGGCAATAATCCTACGTCTGAAGTGATGCTTTCGGGATAATTGTTAAAAATATAAAACATAAAGTTATTCTTTTTAACCCAACTAGGACTACGGAAAAGTAAACAGGAACGGTTATAATATGACTTTAGCGGTCAAACAACTAATCTACAGAGCCGATTTTGATGAATGGGATGTCATTATGCAATTTTGGTGACCCGTAGCATGACGGATGTTACATCCAAAAAAGTGAGGGGTTAAATAAATAAATAAAGCATTTATTACCTAACAAAAGACATGACAAATTGAAGAATAATAAGTACAATTTAGAGAATTAGTAGACCTACACCCAAAAAAGTTTTTAATTAATATTTACTTAGAAGCCTTTCTACTTTGCGGAATATGATAATGAAAGAACTAGAAGTTTAATTCTCTATAACTCGCCGCAGTAGGTAAATCTATGGGTGTGGTGTTGAGAATAATTTGGAAGATTTGTGTGGTGTGGTGAATATCGCAAGCTACAGTACCTTCTAGTTCTTTCATTAATACTTTACTTTATTAACTTTTTTTTGACGACCTCCGTGGCGCAGTGTGTAGCGCTTAACGTGCGTAGGTCCTGGGTTCGATCCCCGGCAGGGTCAATTTCGGAATTTATAATTTCTAAATTTTCCCTGGTCTGGTCTGCTGGGAGGCTTCGGCCGTGGCTAGTTACCACCCTACCGACAAAGACGTGCCGCCAAGCGATTTAGCGTTCCGGTACGATGCCGTGTAGAAACCGAAGGGGTATGGGTTTAATATAACTGTGCATGCCCCTAACATGTTAGCCCGCTACCATCTTAGACTGCATCATCACTTACCATCAGGTGAGATCGCAATCAAAGGCTAGCTTGTAGTGGATTAAAAAAAAAAATTACTTGTTGTTTTTAGGTCGTTGCCAGAATATGCAGCTGGCGCGAACCCCAAATCATGCACTAGCGTCTCCAACCTCCAGGGACTGCTTGGTTCCCTGGTCACAGCCATCACGGAGCTGGCAGAGGATCTTCTTATCGGCATCGGCGGTGGTCTTCTACCAGCTCTGCTCAAACTGGTTCTATGCGTTGTGCAGGCATTGCTCAACTTGCTCATTTGAGCTTCAACGCTTCTTGCTATAAGTCTGATACTGGTCATTTGAGTTAGACATATAAGTATGCTACTTGGTGATACTTATCATTTGAGTAAGACATATAGGTATGCTACTTGGTGATACTTATCATTTGAGTTAGACATATACGCTACTTGTTATAGGTTGAGTGTTATTATTTAATAAAATTTAGTTTATCTTGTTATGTTCGTGTTTTATTCATGTGCAAAACTGTCTTTCGCCGCGGTGAATTCTTTGCTATGAAATAACGCTGTTTTAGAAGAACTGAATCAAATAACTGAAACAATATTCTTTATAATACTAATATTATACTTAAAGAGGTAAGGTTTGTGACGTTGTAGGAGGTAATCTCTGGAACTACTGAACCGATTTTTAAAATTCTGGTACCAATAGAAAGCCACATTATTTGTGAGTGTCATAGACTATAATATGTTAACCCAAAAATTAGGGAGTTCCCGTGGGAATTTAAAAAACTTATTTCACGCGGACGAAGTCGCGGGCATCTGCTAGCTTAGTTATAAAGTTGACAGCTTCAAAACCTACCTGAAGTTTCCCTGGTCTGACCTGGTGGGAGACTTGGGCCGTGGCTAGTTACCACTCTACCCGCAATGAAGTGCCTCCAAGCGATTTAGGGTCGTAAATGTTTATAAATAAAATGACGTCACAATTAATTCAATATGGCGGATGATAGGTATAAACTTTTTTTTAAATGTTTAAATGATTTAAGACATTATTATATAATTATAGGTAAATATTATACCTATTTATAATATTTTCCAATTATAATAAAAGATAGATTTTGCAGTAAAAGTCTTTAGAAATTAGGGACACAAGTCTTAAGATACGTATTCTCTGAGATAAGGGAGAAAATACGACTAGTTTCGTATTTTAGAAGCATAGAAAATTAGAAATCATTTATTTTTCCGATAGCAAGTGCAATTATGCAATCCCACCCATCTCCGTGCCTAATCAATATAATTACTTAATTATCAATTACTAGGTATTATCTAATAAATCATGATATCTCTACGTAAATGTTTATAAAAGGCATAAGCGTATATTATCACGTATTTGTTACACAGATTTTGATTATATTTCATCTCATTTTTACATTTAACGAAATAATGTTTTAAAATAATGTTCGTAACCATATTGCTGGTATATAGCTGTATTGTTGTATTGGTAAGGGTTTTGTAATCTATACTAGCTGATACACACGACTTCGCCCGCGTTGTTTAAATTTTTTTGACAATTCCAGATCTTTGGTATTCCGGGATGAAAAGTACCTACCCTCTGTGTTATTCCAGGCTATAATATACCTCTGTGTCACTTTTTATCCAGATCCGTTCCGCCGTTCTGGCGTGATTGA
Organism: Erebia aethiops; assembly: GCA_923060345.2. Taxonomy (NCBI): domain Eukaryota; kingdom Metazoa; phylum Arthropoda; class Insecta; order Lepidoptera; family Nymphalidae; genus Erebia; species Erebia aethiops. The sequence goes on along the minus strand of OV281087.1, from coordinate 5,667,919 downwards.
GTTACAAACATCCATCTATCCGTACTTTTGAATTTATAATATTAGTAAGATTAATTTTACTTGTATACTAAAAGATACACGTGACTTCGGTCTCATGGGTTTAGGTTTTTTTAAAACTTCTAGGAACTTCTTTATTTTCAGTATATATATATAAAGCCTTTTTCTTTATCCGTGATGCAAAATCGTTGCACAAAATTTGAATTTGAAAAATTGGACAGATTGGCGGTGAGAGCGCAGCAGACAGACAGACACACTTTCGCATTTATAATATTATTGATATGGATTATATTTAATTTATGTTAATAGTTTAACAAGTATTATTATGAATTTCAGGTAAATTCTAATCCTTTACAAGGTTTCCCTTCATACCCCGGTATCCAATACCAGGGAAGTTATAGGAACGAGCAGCCAATCCTCGTACAGCCACGCGATTTTAACTGTTATCCTCATCTGCATTTGATTCAAAATCAAGTATCACCGTATGAGAACATCCCAATTTCGTATAACGACTTTGACCAAGGAATATACTTAGAAAATATACTTCGAAATAGAATCAACTCCGGTATTGATACAAATTATGATCAAAATGGTGGTCAAATTCGACGGTATGTCACTCCTACAGATACATATTATGTAAATAATGCTGTTAATAATCATAATATAGTGCCAGTTGAAAATAATGATAAAAATAATAAAACTAAACATTGTAACAAAAGAACGTCTAAATGTAAAACAAGAGTTAATGAAAAAGCTTCTGCTACAATTAAAAATAATGATCAAAAGAAAAGTTGTAAATGCAGAAAAAGAAAGAATACATCCAGAAATATAAATGGAAAAGATCATAAAAATAAAGAAGAATGTTCACGCGATAAAGAAATTAATCAAGATGTTAAAGATGGGATGATTAAACGATCCCGTAATAAAGATGAAAAAGTGTGTAAAAAGAAGAAAACCAGAAATAAACCTCACAGTACAGATTCTTCAAAAGAAAAAGAAAATTCAAAAAATAATGAAAAATTGTCTAAAGATATTTTTTCTAAATTAGAAAATAGTCAAAATACCAATAAAAATTTAAATAAAATTGATAAAGCGATCAACAGTGAAGATAATAAAAGAGTAAAAAACGACAAAAATAAGTCAAATAACTGTAGAAAAGTAACCAAAAAGGACGATTCTTATGATTTGAGTCGAATACTGGAGCTAGATGATTATTTTGCTATAAAAGAAGATTGTGCTGAACATGATACCCGTTGCACTCGAAATTACAAAGAAGAGAGTATCCAGAAATATCAGCAACAATATCATATACCCAGTGATTATACGAATAATATGGCAAGTTATATGGTATTTAATCCACAATTATTTAATACAAATGGATATTTTCCCTATAATTTTGATTATTTATATAATATGCAGCAATTTGCAAATGAAAATTCCAATCCATCTCAGAACAAACCAAAAAATTATAGAAGGACTGGTAGAAGGAAAAAGCAAAGAAAAGCAAATAAACAGAACTGCGATCGAAATAAGCAAGATTCTAAGCAAAGCGGTGGTTCTGAAAAGAATGAGGAGTTATCACCAACTGTTGCTGTTGTTGCAATGGATCATGAACCTACTTTAACAACAAAAGCTAAAATTAATGAAACGCAAATTGTAATAACTTCCCATCAGGATGTTCCAGATATTAACAAAGTAGAAAAGGATGTAACCTTAGGCATGCATGATGATTCAAAAGGAAGTGCTCCAAATGATCGTGTTGATTGGAATCTTGAAAATCCTTCGCCAGTGTATGATGATTACTATCCAACGTTCCATTCAGATAATATTTACACAAGTAAAGAAGAATTTGACTGGGATTATTTTAATGATAGAAATTATTATTCTTCTACTGATATGAGTGAGCTAGGCAGAGAAAGGAGGAGGTATGATAGCACAACCGACATACCAATAACCCAACCAGACAATATTATTAAGCCCAATTATCTTAAACCTTTAACTCGCGTCATAATAAATACAAATAGCAAGGTTAAAGAGCCTTTCAGAATAAACGTAAACAGCAAAGAAGAAAAAGACTCTATAAAGCCAAAAACATCAAATGAAGAAACACAATTCAAAACTCCACCTTCATTAGATTTTCCTGATTTTAAAACTGAAATGATAAATAAGGAAACGCATATTCCAACAGCAGAAATATATTACCATCCAAATGACAAGGTAATTAATAAGTATGAAAATAGCAAAATGTCCTCTTATTCTAACACGAAAAAAGCTGACTCAAATGAAACAAGAAACAAAATAGTTGATCAAAATGATGTCGAAACTGTATTTGGACATTCTAAAGTAGTTAAATATGGTGCACCACAGAATAAAAGTGAAATAAACTCGGATATGACTGGTTCCAATCATAGCGTTTAAGACGACAATGTCTCACGTTCTGCTGATGAGAAAATTACGATCGTAGTAGCTAAATCTTTGCCTTATCCGATTACATGATTTTTCAGTAGTTATAAATTAATTATTTATTGTATGAATTATGTAACTTTGTTTCTAAGACTTATTATTTATAAATAACTTATTGATTATAATGGATTAATTAAAAAAAAGTGTAAATTTTGGAAAATAAATAATGTTACTATTTGAAATAAATTCCTTTATTCGTGACTCCCTATTAATATGAAATGTAATAGAAATTTACATAACTGTAAGCAGTGGACATAAAATTAAATAGAATTGTTATTTCATCTAGTTCCTGTTATTTTATTTTATTTCACGCTACTATATTTTGTAAAATTTTAAAACTCGGAAAACAGAGCCTACTGAGTAGAGCCGGCAAGAAACTCTGCAGATTTGACGCTTTTCAAAAGACATGTCATTATAGCAATCCACTATCTACGGCTATTATTCACTATACGGCCGACAGCTGGGCACAGGCCTCCACTCTCATAGGACAGAGGGAAATTAGAGCTGGTGGGTCTACACCACGCTGCTCCAATGCGGGTTGGCGGGCTTTAACGACTATTATCATGTTAGTGATAATAACCGGGACCGACGGCTTAACGTGCTCTCCGAGGCACGGGGGTGAAACACCGCCAACTTCCTAACTCCGGGCTAGTACCTACTGAGAATTTCAGAAAAACCCGATAATTATTATGGCCCATAGACCATAACATATTGCTAGGCCATAGACTTATTATATTTATTAACTAGCAGATGCCCGCGACTTCGTCCGCGTGAAATAAGTTTTTTAAATTACCACGGGAACTCCCTAATTTTTCGGGTTGGTATAATATAGCCTATGACACTCACAAATGTGACTTTCTATTAATACCATAGTTTTCAAAATCGGTTCAGTAGATCCAGATCCAGCATCAGCTAATCTTAATTTTTTTTTTGATGTTGTGCCCATTGAGATTAACAAATCATCGAGCATAAGAGGCCATACTGTCAACGCCTTTGAAAGCAATATTACTCAAAATGACAGTTTGATCGTTGAAGTTCCTAAAATAAGGATTATTAATTATTATTATTATTACTATCCCCATTTAATTTTACTCTCACGCCCGTTTAAGATATTAAAGTAATACTGCTTAAAGAAATGGTAGTAGACCTCGGAATCGTAGAAATAGTACGGCCTTACTGCCAACGCTTAAAACAATACTTAAGCAATATTGCTCACAATTACAGTTTGAAGTCACGTACCTTAACGTTCCTAAATTAAGGATTATAATTCTAAAACACAAAAGTCAACAATAATGAAACGGCATATACGGCTTTAATCTTTGGCAGTACAGCCTACTATTATGTACCTATTCTGTGGTACAGCCCCAGAATCACCCCCGCTTCGTTCGAGCAGAACTTTTAGCGGTGGTACCTTAGAGGTAGAATTTCTAAAAAGCTTTTCACAATGACTATATCAACCCACTGCCGTCTCAGTCTCCTCTCGGAATGAGAAGGGTTTGGCCATAGTCCATCACGTTGGCCAAGCGCTGATTGGCAGCTTCACACACCTTCGAGGACATTATGAACAACTCTCGGGCTGCAGATTTCCTCGCGACTTTTCCTTCACCGTTTTTTTAATGTGTGTCCGCTTTTTGTCCTCCGACATGATGATCGGAGACCTTCTCTGTCTGACATGGCTTGCTTTTTTTTATTTTTTTTTTGCCTTGCTCTGTTGGACGATAATGAGCAGCTAATATACTTTATACTTCTACCATACCTTTACTACTGTTTTAATCATACTTTTGAGGGTCTAAAGTCAGTCTTCATGCCCTAGGGCCGTAATCTAGTCGATCGATCGCCCAACTAGTTGACCAACCCCATACTGTAAACAACAGAGTCTAGGCTCCAGACTGGTCGACCAAACGATCGTACCATTTGACATAAAAGTTTTTAAACCAAGGAGTATGTGTACCTGCATAAACACTGGCAGCATGAAAAGCAAAATGACAAATGGACAAATGTGACTCTATCGAACGTGAACATTCACTTTTAATTTGCCTTTTCTTTTTATTATTTACTAGACCTATGTATCCTACTTACTATGATTTGCAATAAATATCTAACCGTTACAGTTTGTTTTACTGTTATGGTAGAAGTATAAAGTAGAGTATACACCACCGGGATAAAGCAGTTTTTTTCTTGGGCGCTTGAATCCCTCACTGCACTCAGGACTCAATCTTAATTCCCTCCCTTTGGTCGGGAATTAACTTTTAACACCCTCGCTGCGCTCGGGAGTTAAATTTGGAGTCCTTCGTTACGTTCAGGATTCAATGTAGCGCCCGTGACATAAAACAGTGCTTTATCCCCTTGGTGTATAAACTACTATTTTTTTTAGCTTTTATTCATTATTAATGCTATTTTTTAATGTATTGTTACATTATCGTATATAATATCATTATACATTATTTCATACATCTACGAATTCTTATATTTATACATCGATTTTTTATTTGCTAAATACACTGTTAATTCTTCGTACCATAATACTCTTTTAGGTGTTTACGACCTATTACAGCATTAATCTATTCTAGTATTATTTCGCAAGTTAACTTTTCTGGTTATTTCTTCACAAAATCGTAAAAATTTCTTACTTACCTTCTTGCTAGCTATAATGACGGGTTTATTTAATTTCTTAAAAAGAACTTCGACACTTGAAGCTGTGATAGCCGGTGGTTAAGTGGTTGAGACACCCGACCTCCTTACGGGGTTGCAGGTTTGAACCCCGGACACGCACCTACAACTCAATAACTGTCATCACTGGGGTTAGAAAAGACATGAGGTGACGTTTTCAATAAATAATACTTATTGTACTTACTTTGGGAATTTTTAATTTCTGAATTTTCTCTGGTCTAGTCTGGTGGGAGGCTTCGGCCGTGGCTAGTTACCACCATACCGGCAAAGACTTACCGCCAAGTGGTTTCGCGTTCGGTGACGATGACGGCATCGTACCGGAACCGACTAGGAGTATGGGTTTAATGTAACTGCCATACCCCTCACAGGTTAGCTCGCTACCACCTTAGATTGCATCGTTCCTTACCATCAGGTGAGATCGCAGTCAAGGGCTAACTTGTAGTGGAACAATAATAAAAAAAACTTACAAAAGAAAGTCTAGGCATCTTTATTAAAAAATAGATAAGTAATACCTAAAATTGATAAAAAAACTTTCCAACATGATTGTGAACAGGTGGAAATCAAAGTTATTTTGTAAGATTGAGATAACATTTCAATATAAATACAGTTATTTTTTAATGAAAATCATTCAACCTTCTTTTCTTCAAGTTATTTGCTTTATTAAAAAAAACCAATATGGCAGCCCGTTTCATCGCATTAATCGTTTTCCAGGGAATCCTTCTCCAGGTAAATATAAAAATGCATTTTAAACTCCTCTGGTGCAGTGGGGAGCGCTGTGATTTCGTAAGTGGGAGGTCCCGGGTTCGATCCCCGGCAGTGTAAATTTGGGAATTTAAATTTCTGAATTTTCTCTGGAGTTGTCTGGTGGGAGGCTAGTTACCGCCCTTCCGGCAATGACGATTAGGGGTCTATGTTTAAGGCTGTTTGCTACACGAGCCGAAATTTCGTTTTGAGAGAACGGTAACAGCAACCTCGTTCCAACGTCTGTTACTTACCTGTTGCGAATGGCCACAGTGTAGAATAATAATAAAGCGACGCACCGCTTTTGCATAAATTCTTAACTTCGTAGCCCATAACAGGTTAGCCCACAATAATGTTAGACTGCACCGTCATTTACCACCAGGTGACTCTATAGATCGCCGGGCCCGAAGGATAATAGGCGATCAATCACTTACGCAGGCGAAATTGCTCAGTTTACAGCACTGACGCAATGTCGCCTGCTTATCGGTTTTTTATCGGATATACCATGGAGAGTGTGCTCAGGAACTTCACAACCTTGTTCCTCCTTCCCCGTTCTACCACAGAACAGCCAGAAACCGTCTGCGTTGGCATCCTTATGTGGTTGATGTCCAATCTGCCCGCACAAAACGTTTTTGCTCGACGTTTCTGATCCGAACCGCTAGGGTGTGGAACACCCTCCCAGCGCACGTGTTTCCTGCGACGTATAACTTGGGTACCTTCAAGGCAAGAGTGAATAGGCATCTTCTAGGCAAGCGCGTTCCAACCTAGACCTCATCATTGCTTTGCACTAAGCATGATTGTCGTCAAGCGCAAGCCTATGTCACAATAAAAAAAAAAAGATGAGATCACAGTCAAGGGCTAACTTTTAATGGAATAAAAAAAAATTATAAATTACTGTTGTACAATTACCTATGTTATGTTATGTAGCGTGGCTATTAAGTTAAAACTATAGTACTTTTTAAAACTGTGAAATCTTCTAGTATATAGATGGAAGTCAAACATATTTGATTATTGTATCGTAGTCAAAGGTTAAATTTTAAAAAAATAAGTGTGTGTGTGCACACACGGCAGAAGTGAAACTTCAGAAAAGTAGCGTACGAGAGAATGAGATAAATATAACTTGTGTTCTATCTCATTCTCTCGCAGGCTAAATCCTATTATAATATGTTCATCTGTTTGTCTCTTTTGGGTGTCGCTTTTTCGTTTCATCGAATTTTCAAATCACAACGATTCTAAAGAAGATTCACTTCCAAAAAAGTTATAAATTTAAAACGCAACTAACAACTCCTTTTCCTTCCACAGACCGCCTACTGCCAATGCATCAACCGCGTTCTACCAGCAATGGGACCAAATGTCGTGGAAACTATCCTTCCAAACCAAATTATGTTTAGAGAAACTGGTTTACCCATCCTCTCTCCCCCATGTGGGGGGCCAATCCTCCCCCCCATCTACCAGAATCCTATCATCTCTTCTCCAGTGGTATCAGAAGTTGGATATCCGACTGTCATCCAAGATAATAGCGTAGCTAACAGTTTGGCTAACGCTTTACAGTTGTTGGTAGTTAGTAACTTATTGAGCACCACCCTCCCTGGTCCATGCGACATGCCTGCTTACCCCTACGAGGTTATGCCGATGCCGGCTTATAACTATATTTACTAATTAACTTCAATTTACTGAATGAAATCAACAAAATGTTGTTGTTTGAATTGTTATTTTCAGTGTGTTTATTGTTACATTATCGATGTGTTTATTGTTTCATTTTTGGAGTAATTAAAGTGTAATAAGTATACTTTAAACTACTTTTATTTTATTTTTACCACAGAGTCATTTCTCGTGTCAATCTTTGTAAATTCTTACATTTATTAAGAAACCTCAACTTACTGAATGAATACGTCAAAACGTGTTTCATAAAATCCATTGATGTAGAATTTTTTTAGTACCTATATAAAATCCAATTCAAAGTACCTAAGTAATTATACTAAGTAAAGTTGATTCATAGAATTAATAAAATTCAACATGTCGGTAGAATAACTTACCTACTTCTAAAAATAATAACTAAATGTATAATTATTTCACGCCCATCTGTTCAACCAATTTTAATGGATAGGTCTTACCCCGGGAAGGATACACATTGATGAAATTATAAATTAACGTTTTCAAAAGAGCAACCACCGAGTTTCTTGCTGATTCTTCTCGGTAGGAATGGAATTCTGAACCAGTGGTAGATTCACTCGACTATTCAAAAGCACTCGCCAAAGTCAACTCGAATAAAAAAGATTTGAATTCTGTAGTGTTTAAGCCCTAACATTGATAGCCGTGGTCTCGATTGAAGCTCCACTGAGGGTATCGCTTCAAGATACTGAGCTCAAACAGGTTAATATTATTTCCGAGATATTTAAATATTAAATATCTCGGAAGCACTTTAACATCCAAAGGGGACATAGAATCGGAGATAACAAGCAGAGTTTGTGCTGCCTGAGCAGTATTTGGTAAACTCCGTGAGAAGGTATTCCGATCGCACGGAATTAAGCTGAGCACGAAAATCAATGTCAATACATACATTTTTGACGACCTCCGTGGCGCAGTGTGTAGCGCTGTTGCCTTAACGTGCGGAGGTTCCGGGTTCGATCCCCGGCAGGGTCAATTTGGGAATTTATAATTTCTGAATTTTCCCTGGTCTGGTCTGGTGGGAGGCTTCGGCCGTGGCTAGTTACCACCCTACCGGCAAAGACGTGCCGCCAAGCGATTTAGCGTTCCGGTATGATGCCGTGCAGAAACCGAAGGGGTATGGGTTTAATATAACTGCCATGCCCCTAACAGGCTAGCCCGCTACCATCTTAGACTGCATCATTACTTACCATCAGGTGAAAGGCTAGCTTGTAGTGGATTAAAAAAAACATGGCTATAGTATTACCGAATCTACTTTATTCCGCTGAGACTTGGACGCTTTATCGCAAGCATATTCGTGTTCTGGACAGGTTTCATCTCAAATGTCTACGTAACATCCAAAACATCAAGTGGTCTGAACGCATTAGAAGCACTGACGTGCTGTGACGGGCAAAAGTCAGTGGCATTGAGGCATACCTTATGCGGCGACAATTGCGTTAGTGCGGACATGCCGTGAGAATGCCGAACGAAAGACTAGCCAGGCGCATCTTTTATTCTGAACTTAAGGACGGAAAGCGGAAACAAGGCGGTCAGTTCCTTAGATACAAAGATGTGCAAAAGAGGCATATGACTAGATGCAAGATCGACTTCTTTCATTGGGAAAGTCTGGCTGAAAACCTGAATTCGAGAATAAAAGGAGGCTTGACCTGGACATTTACCGTGACCAACTTAAAAGTAGACCACCCTCCAATATAGCTATGGTAGCTATGGTACCCTGTCATGTCCTCACTGCGCGCGTTTATTCCGTGCTAAAATAGGGTACATCAGCCACATTAGGGCACATGAGCGAAGCCCTTATTCAAATTCAAATTAACAGAGATTCAGTCGCTGTTGCCGAACTCGGCAAAGGAATCATCAAGCCCTAACGCGAGACTCAATCTCGCAGGAAGGACGTGACAGGAAAACGGATACGCCAATTTTCCATTTAAATGCAATTTTCATAGTGTTTCCAGCGATTCCACGAAATGCTTCGCTGTTGCTATTCTTTGAGTTTATTTTACACAGGCAATAGTTACTATTATTATAAATGTGAAATTGTTTTTGTCTATTTGTACGGGAGCTAGTGATATGGCTCGACCGTAACTCGACTGCGAAGACCGTCACATGTTTCTGTCTGTCTGTCAATCGGCCCATCTTTTCATCCGATTTTGAAACAGAGATAGGTTGTAACCCACAGGGAAAGACATAAGCAATTTTTATCCCGCAAATATAGAAAGTTCCCGCGGGAAAAAATTACCCAATGATGAAGTCGAGCGCATCAGCTAGTTTGCTATAATCTTCTTTAAAAAACAAGTATAGTAGCGTAATACTGCTTGATTTTGAAATAATCAAAGATTTATAAATTTAAAAAATTGCCAATCATAGGTTGGGACTGCCGATAGAAGTGAAAAACTAAAATTATTAAAATATAAACCTTAACACTAAGGGATTAAAGTTTAATTTCGAATGTAGTATATTTATATGGTCGCAAGCATGTCGCTGTTCGCGAGCATGTCGGTCACGGTCACGCGAATCTACATTTTTGCCCCCTACCAATAAATGCTCAACGCGCCTGAAGAAGTTTTCACTTCAAAATACTTTTGCACGGCCCATCCTTTTAAGCCGATTTTGGTGTTTGGTACTAAAGTACAAAGATATATATTCGGAGAAGGAAAGAAAAGACAAGAAGAAAAAACAGAAAGATTGACAATGTGGTAACGTATTCAACAGTTAATACCAGACACATTTAACTGTTTGAAGAAGCTGGCTCGTGCTATTTTAACAATATTTTCATCTACCTATGCCTGCGAGTCATTTTTTTCCGAGATTAAAGACTCGGTTACAAACGGTTTGACTCGGTTACTCGGTTTGACAGATGACTCCAGTTCAGCATGCATTATGCTAAGTAACATCTTACAACCCTGATATAAGTTATTTGTCATCTAATCTGCAACAACAGAAGTCACACTAATTTTACTTTCTAGTTAATAAAGAGTTTTGAGTTGATCCCACCACTCACCATCCATCAAAATTATTTGATGGCACGTCTATGACCTCATTAAACATTTCTTTAGAAAAAATGGCACGTTGATACATAAAGGTTCGCCTACCCTGGGATAGAGTATATAATGTGTGCCTAAATTTCCGGGAACTCCTTAATGTTCCAGGATAAAAAGGTATATTTTATTGAAAATAGGTGATGGTAATTAACCAAATGATAATTAACCACGGTATCTTAAAATTAAAGCTCATAGGGTTCCAAACGCGCCCTGATCTGAGTTGTTTTTGTTTGTTGTTGTGAAATAAAAGTCGTTTCATTTAATTAAAAATCCACGTTCTCGACAAAATTTTCTTTCCATAAATTGCGTGATAACATTAACTTAACCAATAGTCTCTTACATCTGATTACAATATTAATTCACCAGAAACGTGCTTGATAAAAGATGTTAGATAATATGAAAATCTATATGAACAAAAGTCAAGAGATAAAACCACAGTTTGCTCTCGGTGGACCAATATGGCTCCGAAATTAGTTTTAGTTGTACTAACGGAATTCCTAATTTCAAAGGTAAAGATAAAGTGAATACCTACAGCCACTGTGTTTTGGACAAAGGAAGTTCATTAATTTTAATTGAAACAGTTATAAATGAAGATTAAACTGATTCCTTAACTTATGTTTTAATAGCTGAATTATTCAATAATAATATTTTTGTTTAAAATGCATCAAATCTGAACTGATTTTGTTTGAGATTTAAATTGTTTGACTGTTACATAATATTTATATTATAGACGTTAGATACATTCTTAGCGTTAATTCTTTGATATGAATATTTAAAATATGACTTTCTCTTCAACGGGTGACCGCAAAATAGAATATTAGACTTTTTAAAAACATGAATATACTTAGCACATTTTAGTATGTACCTAACATCAAATAAACAAAAATAACTTCCTTTGGCTTGAGTCTCCCTTTGAATTTTTTTTAATGAACCTGTTGGAATTTCTCAAAATTAAGTCTCAATGGAGTTCATTTCAAGGTCTACTCAAAAATCTTTTGCACGTTTGAAGATCAAATATTTTGAGATATTACTGAATATGTTAGTAAATCAGAATTGAATAATATATTAATTATAATTTGTGACACAATTTATGAACAATTGATCTATTTCCAGGCAATATCGTCTTATATGCAGCCATATTCATCAAGTCCATACGCCATTCGAGATCCAAGGTCCCCAAGTCCTTACCAATCATATTACGCGAGCTATGCCTCGAACCCTGTCCAACCAACATATCAGAGGCCTGCAGGAGTCCAGGCTCCAGCACTAAGACCAATAGAATATCTCCAACCAAGCTATCCAAGCACTGCAGAATTGCCATTACCAGGAGTACAGAGACCAGTGGAATACCGACCAAATTATCCAGCACAAATAGCTAATGTTCAATCACCAATGGAATACCGATTACCAAATTACCAGAAACCAGCTGAATTTGCATCACCAACCGCAATGCCTGTAGAATATCAAATGTCTCAGTACCAGAAACCTGCAGAATATGCCACTCCAGCTATTCAACCTATAAGCCCAGGTTATCTACAATTGCCTGAATATATCACTCCTAAAGTCCAACCAATGGAGCTTTCAGCAACTTGCCGGGAAGCATCAGATTTATTGACATCACTAATACAATCCGCTATGGAGTTACGGTCACCAATGTACCAGAAAAAAACAGAACTTGTATCACCAATTCAGACTGCTGTGGACTATCAACCAGCCTACCAGAAAGTTGCAGAATTTATAGCAAATCAGAAACCTGTCGAAATCCAACAATCGACGTCTGATTTTACTAAGTGTCATTCATCACAGATTCCTACATTAACTTCATCAACTCTAGAATCTTTACAAGCGTTAGCTTTATCAAAATGTATTTGTTTAACACCAAAATCAGGAGCATTGGACACAGATGTATTAAATAACTTAGCAATTGCTTTGCAATTGTTAATAGTTAATAACATTATTAATAATCCTAGATCAGAATCAATTGATTCGATATCTAATTCTATATTCGAATTAGCATATCCTACAGAATTATCAGTAACTAGCCCTTTTACAGTTCAAACTCCTTGTGAAATGCCTAATGCTAAATTCTTAGGTAGTTCTGGAGACGACAGTATATCTAAAGCTTTGTTAGGATTAGGTTCATTAGGCACAGGGTTACCCTTGGCGAGACCTGGTTTCACTTTAATGTCTCCATATGATGCTATTGCAGCGTCTTCTTCATCTTCATCACCATTTTCTGATTCTTCGCAGTCTTTGTTTGCGTTGAAGAATGATTTTCAAAGTCCATACGCTGCAATGATGGCAGCTGACAATAATAAGGATTTGTTTTCGATCTGAATTATTTTAATCTGAGGTGCAATCATGTAAGGATCACCGATCAAATCGTTAAAGCTCGGCTACAAAGTAAAATAGGTATGTACGTAATTATGTGTATGTAATTAGGTATGTACGATACCCTAAACGTATAAGAATGGATACACGAAATTGAGCTCTAATTTAATGTTGTTATGGTTTATTTTACTTTAAAGGCGAACTTTAACGATTTGATCGTCAATCCTTACATGATTGCACCTCTGCCCCCCGATTGTATAAGGAAATCTTAATCGTTTGTCAAACGTACAATTAGACCTATTTAAGGAGTCTATAGATGTCTTCACGTCAAAAAGCATGTATATGAACTCCTTAAACAGTTCGAGTAATACGTTATAAGATGTCATATGATTACGATTTGGGGCCTGTTAGTAATCTAGTGTCATTAAAATGTGATCCAGTCTTAGTATTAATATAGTTTTTTATTTATATGTTACTTGTACATATTTTGTAAATAAGTTAGTTTTGTAAAATAAATGCAAAAATCGTTTTTTCGTGTTTTAATATAATACTAAAAGGGAATCAGTCTGAGATCCGACCACAGGTAACAGTTTATAGACTCGTATCATGAATAAAATTATCTAACAACAATGGTTTACTTTCTCTCGAATCTGAAGCGAATTCACTGATTCTAACTTTTTCAAAGCTCCATTCCAAAACTCTAAAATCGAAATGGTTTGAGTTTTGACGACCTCCGTGGAGTTATAATAAAGATACCTCAGTAAATAGGTACTAAATGCTGGTAAAATTTTACCCTGATCTATCACTTCTGATTCACACAAGAAAAAACACACATTTTTTTATTCCACTACACGTTAGCCCTTGACTGCAATCTCACCTGATGGTAAGTGAAGAAAAGTGAAGTGGTAAATGATGCCGTCTAAGATGGTAGCGGGCTAACCTGTTAGGGGCATGACAGTTATATTAAACCCATACCCCTATTCGGTTTCTGCACGGCATCGTACCGGAACGCTGAATCGCTTGGCGGCACGTATTCGCCGGTAGGGTGGTAATTGGTAACTAGCCACGGCTGAAGCCTCCCACCAGGCCAGACCAGAGAAAATTCAGAAATTATGAATTCCCAAATTGACCCTGCCGGGAATCGAACCCGGGACAACACGTTAAGACAACAGCGCTCATCACTGCTCCACGGAGGTTGTCACGAAATTTTGTAGGTACTAAAGCTGTTATTTGATAAGGTATTATAACATTTTCAATTTAAAAAAAAGTTGTTGTGTATTAGGTACAATAAATATTACCAAAAACGTTGTTAAGTAACAATGTTAAATTGACAAATGAAACGCAACGATTATTATTAGAAATTATTTGAAACGTCTTTATTACAATTTATATTATTATAATTATGATTACAATATGTGCAATAAGTACACATTTCATTATGAAAGTAACCTATATAAAAAGTAAGTGTGTCACTACACGCATTACAGTTTCGATTCCAAGATGGAGTATAGAATTATATTTGCTTTGACGGCCTTATTTTGTCAGGTATGTTGTATTTTTAGCCCGGAAGTTACGGAGTTGGCGGTGTTTCGCCCCCGTGCCTCGGAGAGCACGTTAAGCCGTTCCCGGTTATTATCACTAACATGATAATAGTCGTTAAAGCCCGCCAACCCGCATTGGAGCAGCGTGGTGGGTCTAAGCTCTTATTCCCGCTCTCCTATGAGAGTGGAGGCCTGTGCCCAGCAGTGGGACGTTAACGGGCTGTAGTGGTGGTGGTAGATTGTCTACTATCCGATACCCGCGACTTCATCCGCGTGGATTGAAGTTTTTAGGTTCCAGCGGGAGCTTTAATTTTTCGGGATAAAAAGTAGCCTGTGTTATTCTAGACAATAATCTATCTTTGTGCCAAATTTCAGCCAGACCCGTTCAGCCGTTCTGGCGTGATAGAGTAACAAACATCCATTTGAGGTTTTTTGGTTCCCGCGGGAACTCTTTAATTTTTCGGGATAAAAAGTAGCCTGTGTTATTCCAGACAATAATCTATCTCTGTGCCAAATTTCATCCGGATCCGTTCAGCCGTTCTGACGTGATAGAGTAACAAACATCCATCCATCCAAACTTTCGCATTTAGTATAATAATTATAGATCACGTTGGCGGAATACATGGGGCCATTATACTGCCAACGCTTTTTTTTTTAAATAATAAATTCATTTATTTGCTTTAAACATGGGTTACAAACTTACAACACAGATAGTGCTTAAAGCAACACTTAAGCAATATTTCTGAAAATGTCAGTTTCATGTCACGTACCTTGACGTTCCTAAAATAAGGATTATAATTGTATATATAACACGAAAGTTAACAATAATATGGCTTAAAGCGACCGCGTATCTTTTGCATCAATACATCGCAATCTCAGATTATTTAATCTGAGATCGCAATCATCTCTGATTGGCTGAATTTATGGTATTCGTGCTGCGTCAATGGATTTCGTCCAATAGTGGAAGAGTGTTAACCAATCAGAGGTGATTGCGATGTATCAATGATTGATGCAAAAGATACGCGGTTGCCCTGCTCATTGAACAATAACTCACGCGTTAAATTTCTCAACTCACATCACGCAATAGGTATTACCACATTATAGGTAATAGATATTACTTGCTAATCGGTATATTTTTTTAAATTTTATTTCACTACATGTTAGCCCTTGACTGCGATCTCACCTGATGGTAAGTGATGATGCAGTCTAATATGGTAGCGGGCTGACCTGTTAGGGGTATGGCAGAACTATATTAAACCCATACTCCTAGTCGGTTTCTCTTTCTACACGTCATCGTACCGGAACGCTAAATCGCTTGGAGGCACGTCTTTGCACGTAGGATGGTAACTAGCCACGGCTGAAGCCTCCCACCAGACCAGACCACAGAAAATTCAGAAATTATAAATTTAACCCTGCCGGGAATCGAACCCGGGACCTCCCACATTAAGACAACACTTCACACACTTTATGCTCCGTACTTTCTCAACCTGGGTCCTCCTTCACTCTTCTAGCACAAAACCGCCCGTAAGGCCTCATGGTCACGTATAATATAAGTACCTTCAAAGCAAGAGTTATTGGGGGGTATTTGTTTACTACGAGAAAAATCGGTTAATAATGGTGACATGTAGGTGGTCCCTTTAGAGTTGGAATTGTAGAAAAACGGGTATTTCCGTATATAAAAAGACGTGTTGTAGCTTCTATGATTATGCAAGCGCGTTCCAACGCTGACTTCATCATTGGTTAACACTAAGCATGATTAGTGGGTGTTTGACTACTAGTCTAATTTTTTTTTTTTAGTGATTATTAAATAAAGGATCTCCCGAAACGCGTAAGAGGCACGTCCCCTGTTAGTAGGTACCTATTATATTAAATGGCCATTTTAAATTATCGATTAAAGTAAAAAAGTACCCAATTGTCAAGTCCAAGTCTATTTTGCAATAAAAATAAGTAAATACACTTAAAATAAGTGCACAGTAGTAGAATAATTCACACACCTTTAATAATATTGCCCCTTTATTTTAATTACAGGTCAAATCCCAACTATGCGTCACCCCAGGCGTGGTACCACAAGTATGTGCTAGCACACCGCTAGAAACTGTACCTCAAGTAATAACTACACCTATAGTAGCCACTACTATAGTAGACAACTCAGTATCCGCCGCACTGGCTAATGCATTACAACTACTTATAGTTAGCAACATTATCGAATCGAAATTAGGAGCTTCTTGCTTAGCTAACTTATTTAATTTAAATCCTCTAGAAACTCCATGCTATGGTAACAGAATAGAAGTTATACAACCTGTAGCTGAATATATTACCCCTATAGCACCTTGTGCTAGTCCGGTAGAAATTATATCACCTTGTAGATCTGTTATAGAACCTTATCCATATTTGGGTGGATGCAGTGAAATTATTAGTCCCAATTTTGGATTTGCTCCAAATTGCAATCCATGTTGTACTGAAATTGTTAGCCCATGCCTTCCAAACGTATGTCTACAAGATATTGTAACGCCAAATAGAAATTATTATAATGTTGCTGAGTTTTTAACGCCAAATTTTAATCCGTATGGCTGTGGAGTCGATATTATAGCACCTGCTTGTGGAACTGAAATTGTAAATATACCGTCTTGTAGCAATGGATGTTATAGAGGTTACAATGAGTTAGTTACCCCAATTTCTTACAATTCTTGTGGAAATATAATGACCCCTTGTGGCGTAGAAGTTAATTGTCCATGTGGTAAATATTATGGAGGTATTCCTGAGGTTATAACACCAGTATCTCCTTGCAACTGTGGCTGTTATGGCAATGTACCTGAATTAGTTACCCCTTGCAACCCTTTTGGTGGCATAAGAGAATTTATTTCATCTTTCAACCCAGGATGTGGAGTGCCAGAAATTGTAACACCATGTCGACAATACTACGGTGGGTTTCCTGAAGTAATATCACCCATCTATAAACCAGGATGTGCTGGCATACCAGAATTGCTTCCAATCAACTCATTTGGACCTTGTCGTGAAATTATTACACCTTGCTCTAACTTTCCCGAAGTAATCATACCAAATTCCTGCAACACAGGTTGTTCAGGATGTGACTTTTGTGGATCAACTTTTGCTCCGAATTTCTATGGTGTACAAGACATAGTTAATCCTGCTGGGTCTTGCGCTCCTATAATAGCGGAGGTACTCATCCCACCATCAATACCTGCGCAACTAAATTGCAATTTTGGTTATTCACCAAATTTAGGTCCGTGTGTTAACTTTAATGTAGAACCTTTGCCTTTTGGACCTGGTTTCTGTTATTAGATAATATCATGTTAAATATTGTTAATTGTTATGTAATAAAACATTATGTTCTTTAAATAATCACTTCGTTTTATTTCTTATCATATACCTATACCATTTTTATGTCACCTTTTTACAAGGATTTTTGGGATAGCCCTTGCTGGGAATCGAAATCGATCTCCCACAATAATGAACACCACTGCTGTGCCAAGTTAAAGTCAAAATCAAATGATTTTATATTCCAATAAACTTTTATAAGAGCTTTCGAATCATCAAGTAAATCTACCACTGGTTCCGAATGATATTCCTACCAAGAACCGGATGACATCATAGATGAAATAGGTACCTAAAAGTAAAAATCCACATAAATTATCACAATTTTATTATTTAAACAATACTTAATTCTAACAAAGAATAAATTACTTATACTAACAACTATACTTGAAGTAAAATTTAGTTACCTAACATACTCAGTAAATTACCAACTAAAGCGTTCGTATTTCCATTAGAAAAACCTCTAGTTTGCGAAATAGGTAAACTAGACATTACATTAGGAGAACTAGCGTAATTAGGATACAATGACGCACTAGGTGATATAAAATTTGAATTTACAAAATTAGTAGGAAATGAATTAGTCGGAATTATAAAATTAGGAGAAGTAGCACTAGTCAAAACTGAATTTGAACACGGAGAAATAACAGTAGGATTTAGGGGAGAAATGGCCGAGTTAGTTAAAAATAGATTTGGCTGTGATAGCATAACTTCTTTCAAAAACGGTTCAGCCAATTGCAAAGCTATGTCTGGACCACCTTTTTTGTCTTTTATTAAATTCGCTACAGACATTAGCTGTATTATATCAGTTAAAGTTTTGCATACAGATGGGGTACAGTCTGTGATTATAGTTGTAGGGTTAAGTAGAGGTTGGATTTCATTTAACTTGGATGTTAGTAACGGTTGAATATCTCTTAACTGTGGAGTTGATAAACGGTGAAGTTCTCTTATTGGTTGATACACTGGTGCAGATTGAGGTTGAGGGTAAATTAGAGGAGTTTCTATTATGGTTTCTGGTTGTCGGTTGTAGATAAAGTTCGGTTGTCGGTTAACAAATTGAGGCGTGGCTATCTGTAAAAAAAATGAAATAATGTAAAAACAAGGCATTAAGAATAGCGAATAGAAAGCAATAAGAATTTTAAGAAAGAAGATATAGAAATATAAATCTTTTTTAATTCTTCTTCTTCCTGTCCTTGTCCCACGCTATGTGGGGTCGGCACAACATGTTTTCTTCTTCCACTCACTTCTGTTATCCGTCAACCTATCATTCACACCTTTTATACGCATAATATCCTCTTTCACACAATCCATCCATCTTTTCTTTGGTCTCCCTCTATTCTTTTTTCCTTCCACATGCATATCTATCATTCTTCTCGTAATATGCCTTTCTTCCCTCCGCATTACATGCCCATACCATGCTAGCCTATTACTCCTCATCTTTTCTATCACTGGCGCTACTTTCAAACTTCCCCTTAATATCTAATCTTTATCGTAATCCTAATCTATAAATCTTTTTTAATTAATGACTCGAAAATTAAGTCAAGTAAGTACCTACTACTTATTGAAGTGAAACTTCTTTAGAATAGCTGTGACATGAAAATCGATGAAACGAAAAAGCGACTCTAAAAATAGACAAACATATTCATAATTAGATTTAGCCTACGAGCATAGCCTACGAGAGAATGAGATAAATATAACTTGTATTACAAATATAACTTCTATCTCATTATCTCGCAGGCTTTAGAATGAGATAGAAGAATAGAATACAAGTTATATTTATTTCATTCTCTCGTAGCCTACTTTTCTAAAGTTTCACTTATGCCGTGTGTGAATTGCACACACACACTT
Organism: Erebia aethiops; assembly: GCA_923060345.2. Classification (NCBI taxonomy): domain Eukaryota; kingdom Metazoa; phylum Arthropoda; class Insecta; order Lepidoptera; family Nymphalidae; genus Erebia; species Erebia aethiops. Next base: position 5,648,289 of record OV281087.1, on the reverse strand, counting down.
TTTTTCTGTTATGAATAAAATTATGGAAATTGATAAGTACCTACCTACAATAACAGTTAGCACTTACTTGAAAGGTTATACAGGCATAGCAAACGATTTTGAATAATTGATTCATTTTGAACCTCAAGCTACCTTCACTGATATTTCGAATTTTATAACTGAAAAAATTCCAAACCAATATTCTTATATTTAATGATATTTTATCTGTGATTCGTGTGCTATCAGATCTTCGTGGATCTGTCTTCCAACGATAAGATGTTTTATTGAGAAGAAACATTACTTTTAATTAGATAACGAAAGCGTAATTACTTAATACCTTATAATTCGTGTAAATTCTAAGAATAGCGTAGGCACAGAGTTGAGAGTACTGAAGCCATGGCTCATTATTGTTGACTATCGTGTTTTAGAATTATAATCCTTACTAGCTAATGCCCGCGACTTCGTACGTGTTGAAATTGGAATAAGTTTTCTACGGGTCCTCAACTATAGGTACCGATGCAAAAAATCACGTCGATCCGTTGCTCTGTTGCGGCGTGATTGAAGGACAAACCAACAAACAAACACACTTTCACATCTTATTTCTTATTAATATTATAAACGCGAAAGTTTGTGAGTATGGATGTATGTATGGATGTATGGATGTTTGTTACTCTTTCACGCCAGAACGACTGAACGGATCTGGATGAAATTTGGCACAGGGTTACATTATAGTCTGGAATAACACATAGGCTACTTTTTATCCCGGAAAATTAAAGAGTTCCCGCGGGATCCAAACAAACCTCAATCCACGCGGACGAAGTCGCGGGCATCAGCTTCAAACTGTCATTTGAGTAATATTGCTGGATCTTGTAAAAAAAACATGATTAAATTAATGAAATAATTAGGGAGACCTGACGGGATGACTCTGGTTCCCTGGAAGCTAGGAAGGTCGCTTGTTTGGGATGCCACATGCGTGGATAAGCTGGCGTTGTTCCACTTGCAGGCGATCTCCATGACGGCGGGGGCGGTGTCCACTAATGCAGAAAGAGCCAAGAGGCGCAAATATGAAATTATAAAAAATAGTTTCATTTTTGTGCCTTTTGGTGATGAAACCATGGGCTCGTGGGGCGAAGATGCTAGATCTTCTCGTCTCACAGAGTCAACAGGTGACCGGAGGGCTGGCAGTTACCTCGGCCAACAGCGGAGTAACGCAGCCAGCGTTCTGGGCACATTGCCTCATGGTTCATTTTACTTTAACGCTAATGTGATCGAACGTTCAATACGATCAATCGAATTTGCTATGTAAAAACTCAGAGTAAGCACACTGATTGGTTTTAACACTCTACCACTATTGGAAAAACCCATTGACGCAGCAAGCATAAATTTAGCCAATCCTAACAATTAATACTGTAAAAATGATTGAAACAGGTTTTACAGAATTAGGCTGCTGAGTGCTGAGTGACAATTGATATTTTTTTTTGTTTTTTTTTTTTCATTGGATTTCATGCTTGGTAAGGCAGTGGTATATGTGTAATATATAGTCTACCTGAAGCCCACAGAGTACATTGAATATAGCTGAAGCCTAAGAAAAAAGCACTTGTTTTATCCGGGAAATATGCTCTAAATGAATGAATAATGAATGCTCTAAATCAAAATTGAATATTCTTCAAACTATCAGCTCGATTGCGTCCACAGCTATACAGGCGTGACTCGAGAGCGTGCTACCGCCTATACGGTTCTTCGATTTCCTCATCCAACCACATCCCATCATGAAATAGCTAATCCGTTAATAAAATTTCAGCCCATAGCCTAGATATCAAATCCATAGGACCCCAAATTATCCAAAAAGTACATTACCTAGTAGATTAGTTGCCCACTTTTAGTAAGTAAAAAAAAGTTGTTGTCGTCAACCGACAGAAGTCCACTGTTGGACATAGGTCTCTTTCTGGGTGTAGGTACCTACTTCCCCGCGCCGCGGTTTTGTATCACTTGGGTACAAATATGGCTCATAATATGCATTCTCAGGTTTCACTAGTGAGACTCTATTAGGTTAGGTTAGGTTATTAGGTTCGTATATTACTTAATTTGTTACTTATAGGTATATCTTTTTTTTACTTATACAATTTCTTAAAAAAACAACTTAAAATCTAAATTAAAAACTAATAACTAAACATTAAAAATATCATCTATGCCGCTGCAATGAGGCAATGTGCCCAGAACGCTGGCTGCGTTACTCCGCTGTTGGCCGAGGTAACTGCCAGCCCTCCGGTCACCTGTGGACTCTGTGAGACGAGAAGATAGATCCTTAAAAAAAGATCTAGCATCTTCGCCCCACGAGCCCATAGTTTCATCACCAAAAGGCACAAAAATGAAACTATTTTTTATAATTTCATATTTGCGCCTCTTGGCTCTTTTTCTGCATTAGTGGCCGCCGCCCCCGCCGTCATGGAGGTCGCCTGCAAGTGGGACAACGCCAGCTTATCCACGCATGTGGCATCCCAAACAAGCGACCTTCCTAGCTTCCAGGGAACCAGAGTCATCCCGTCAGGTCTCCCTAATTATTTCAAACTCAAAGTAAGCACGCATTCCTTAGTCATTGGCACACAGAGGTGATTGCGATTGTTTAACTAACATTTCGAACATTTAGCTAGCGCGAATTTCACGTGTGACGTGACATTTTGACACTGACAGTTGACAAATTGACAATTTGCTAAACTTGTGTTTGTGCGATTTCGGTTTTGAATGAACGAAACTAATATTTTTTATTAAACAGTGCAAATATTATTTACAAAAATGGTGGAAGCGCAAAAGTATAGGATCGAGCAAGAGATGACCAATCTAGTCAATGAGCTAGACAGGAGTTATTTGAGAAAAATGCAGGTTAGTTTGGTTTTGAGGTTAGGTTTTCGCCTTAGCGGCTAGGCTTATGCAACTTGAGGAAATTTTGCATCCTGGAGAAGGACCTAAATACTTCTTATCCCCGCAAAATTAGAGTCCTTAATGGATTTTTTAAAATGTTAAAAGTGATGCAGGTTTTGAAAAAAAATTAAAAATGAAAGAACTTGAAGTTTAATATGCTATATCCGCCAAAGTAGACAAATCTAGATGGTACAGCGTGTAGCTTGCGATATTTACCACCCAATAGGTCAGCAATTTGCACCGGAACAACACCACACCACACAAATCTTCCTAATTTTTCCAGTGTCAGAGTGAAACATAAATTGAGAATAATTTGTGGACCATACCCCTAACAGGTTAGCCTGCTACCATCTTAGACTGCATTGTCCATCAGGTGAGATCGCAGCGAAGGGCTAACTTGTATAGTGGAATTTAAAAAAATATCAGCAACACTTTATCATACTTAACGCTTCTAGTTTGGAAATTTGTATGAAACATCATCAAATTTCAACACACTTTTCTTCTTTGATCGATAGTTTAAAATGATTTACAAGCTTAAAACTAACAAAATATGTGAATTTTAGGTATTTTTGAAGACCCTCTATAAATTGGAGTGTTCTGGTGGCAATTATAAAACTTACTAGCTAATGCCCACTACTGTGTCCCCGTGGATTGAAGTTTTTTGGGTTCCTGCGCGGACTCCTTAATTTTCCGGGATAAAAAGTAGCCTATGTGTATGTGTGTGTGCCAGACTATTATTCTATCTCTGTACCAAATTTCATCCAGATCCCTTCAGCCATTCTGGCGTGATTGAGTAACAAACATCCATCCATCCATCCAAACTTTTGCATTTATAATATTAGCATAGATAGATTCCATGCAGACAAAGTTGCCAGCATCAGCTAACAAGATCGTAACTTGTTTTAGGGTGACATGCACAGATGCGCAGCCAAATGCTGCGACGACCAGCAATCCTCATTAGAGCGGGTCCATGGGTGCATAGAGAACTGCACCACATCATTAAACCAGGCTAACAATTATGTACAAGTAAGTTACATGACATGACGTTCTCATTTTTACATGACTGCCGAAAAAGAGGAGTGTATTTTAATAAACTAGTGGTTCGCCCCGAACTAAGACCTCGCGGCGCCATCTATTGACATAAATGTGAAGATCGGTTAAAAATACTGAAGCTCATTAAAAATTAAATAATTCCGTTTCCTTACAATATTTATCTAATTTTAGTATTTGTTGTTTAAGTACAGGATATAATTGAAATAATTGATCAAGTTTCAGGCTCATCCTTTCAGAAAATTTAGAGTTCTGAGGTCATCTTTGGACGTTAGAAAATCACCACTTTGAAAGCCCCCCATTTCGTCAATTTTGGGGGAAAAATTAAAAAAAAATATATTTTTGGACTCTTTTCCTAATTATCTTTAAAATGATATACCGCAACCCTATGTAACTTTATAAAAAATATTTTACTTCGCATTCGCTTCTATGAGAGCCCCCCTGAAATAAAGATTTTTATTATTTTTTAAGCCATATTCGGCGGGAGGCCATTGGTTTACATATTATATTTAAAGCTGAAGTAATTGCGTTCAGTAATTCAGAAGTTATAATGCTCTGACAGACGGACGGACGGACGGACAAGTGCCAATTCACCCAAGTAGACTCAGAGACCTTCGCTTCGCTCGGTCAATAATTAAAATACACACAATTAAATAGTGCAATGTTTCGCTCTGTTGACTTAACGTGCAGAGGTCCTGGGTTCAATCCCCGGCAGAGTCAATTTGGGAATGTATAATTTCTGAATTTTCCCTGGTCTGGCCTGGTGGGAGGCTAGTTACCACCCTACCGGCAAAGACGTACAGTCAAGCGATTTAGCGTTCCCGATGCCGTGTAGAAACCGTATAGGGGTATGAGTTTAATATAACTCCCATGTCCTTTACAGGTTAGCCCATTATAGTCACAGATTGCATCATCACTTACCATCAAGTGAGAACGCAGTCAAGGGCTAACTTGTAGTGGATATTAAAAAAACAAGTGTTGCTATTCTTCCACATTATATCTTAATTTAACAAAATGAAAATTATTTACATTTTGTCCTTTAAATCATAAATGCTAGTATGTATGTGTGTTTCTTTATTTCACTATAACAGTTAATATTTTTATTTGCAGAAAGAAATGAACCTCCTACAGAACAGGCTTCAACGTTGTGTCATGGACTGCAACGATTCAGCGCGGGACAGGCTGGGACCGGACCCTAGTCAACAAACTGTAAGACTTACTATCGTTACTCTTGCTAATATTAGAAACTAGGTGATTCCGTGGATTGAGGATTTTTGATTCCCGCAGGAACTCTTAAATTTTGCGGGATAAAACCTGCCCCTGTTCCTTTCATCAAAATCAGTTGAACAGATAACATTTGATTTCCTAATTTGTTGCTGACCCTCAGAAGTACGCCATGTACAACAACGAACAAAAGTCCAGCTGAATTATTGATGAAGAGACGGCTACGCACTTTGTTGGATACTTTACACCCAGACAATCTACAAAATAAGAAGACTGAGCAACAAATCAGCGACAATAATCAAAGGAAAACACGACAGACCAATGTGAATCAACAGATAATGTATAGAAATTATAGTAGGAGTGGTCCAAGATGGCTGCCGGGTGTAATAAAGGAAAAAACTGGTCCATCAAGTTACAAAATTGAAACCAGTGATGGTGTGATAATTAATCGACATATTGACCAGTTAATAAAAAAGATATCTGCGACAATCCATACAGAGGAAGAAGATAGAATAATAAGTAGAGCTCCCACACCCAACCAGAGTACTGAAGAGATAGATGAGGACATGGATGACATAAATGAGGGAAGAGAGGAAAGTACTCAAGAATCAGAAACTATCATTACAATACAAGTACTCAAGAATCAGAAACTATCATTACAATACCAGATGCCACGGAATGGGCCAAAATGTTAGGGATTCCTAATACCTAGGATGTGCAGAAAAGGTTGAGTGTGTTGAAGTCTCCATTTCAGATACCTCAAGTGACTGACAATAGTAATTAGTGTGTGTTCACAGTAGTTTATAGATTTAGTAGTTATAGTTGATAGAGTGTTTGTAGTTAATTGATTTGTTTTTGTATTCAGTTGTGATGATAAACAGTGCTTATTCTTTTGTTAATTGTTAGAAGTTAATTAATATTTTTAGTTCAGTGTAAGATCATTCTTGTGGGGGAGATATGTTATGTATACAGTATTGCTATGATGAATGGTTTAAGCTTTAAGGTATGTGTTGTAGTTAGGGTACTTGGTTACCTTGTTTGTCAACAAAGTGAACTTAAGTGGGTAGGTTGCAATATTGTATGCCATTGTCAGTTCGTGTCAAGCTACCTAGCTAATATATGTGTTATATCGAACTCAAGTGTTTTCTTTATGTTTCCAAACATATTACCGTGGGAACTCTTAAATTTTCCAGGATAAAAATTAGCCTATGTCCTTCCTGGGATACAACCTATCCCGATACCAAATTTCATATAAATTGGTTGAACAAATGGGCTGTGAAAGCGTTGCAGACGGACAGACAGACACACTTTCGCATTTATAATGTTACATTTCGCATGTATGAATGGATTAGTATGGAAATATAATAGTAACACTGTCACCGGGTCAGATAAGTTTGACACTGTACCTACACAGTACAGTCTACTGTGTAGGTAAACAGTGCACTGCCTCGTTGGTCTAGCGGTTAGCATAGTCGACTGCGGATCACGAGGTCCTGGGTTCGATTCCCGGTCGGGCATAAAAATTGTTAGGTTTTCAATTCAGAAATTATCAGTCCCAGCCCGGAGTTAGGAAGTTGGCGGTGTTTCACCCCCGTGCCTCGGAGAGCTTAAGCCGTCGGTCCCGGTTATTATCACTAACATGATAAGAGTCGTTAAAGCCCGCCAACCCGCATTGGAGCAGTGTGGTGGGTCTAAGCTCTAATCCCCTCTCTCCTATGAGAATGGAGGCCTGTACCCAGCAGTGGGACGTTTATGGGCTGGAGTGGTGGTACTTTGACTTTAACTTTCTTTTTCTTTCACAGATCGACAAATGCACGATAGAATTCGAGAAATGCGCAGTCAAATGTGTGGACAAGCACATAGGTTTGATTCCAGGCATGATGAAGTCTATGAAGACAGTGCTAGCCAGTGGGAAACCACCCCCGATGACCGAATGAGAGTGACCCAACAGACAAGTTCAAATGAAAATCATCTATACTGTATACCTACTAATATTATAAATTAGGTGATGCCCGCGACTTCGTGCGCGTGGATTGAGTTTTTTTATTCCCGCGGGAACTATAATTTTCCGGCATAAAAAGTAGCCTATGTCCTTCTAATATTGCCCTGTACCAAATTTCATCAAAATTGGTTGGGCAGATAGGCCGTGAAAGCGTAGCAGACAGACAGACATACATACTGACACACTTTCGCATTTATAATATTAGTATGGATGCGAAAGTGTTTGTCCGATTTCATCTGTTTAATCGATTTTGATGAAATTTGGTATAGGGATAGTTTGTTACCCGGGCTAGGATATAGGCTATTTTTTATCCCGGAAAATTATAGAGTTCCCGCGGGAAGTCGCGGGCATTATCTAGTACTTAGTATTATAAACTAGCTGATGCCCGCGACTTCGTCCGCGTTGAATAAGTTTTTTTTAATTCCCGCGGGAAATCTGTAAATTTCCGGGATTTTTATTTTTAATTTATTTACTTATTTCATATTGCACAAAAAAAATACAAAAATTATGTATCTCGCCAAACTACACACGCAGTTTGTTGGCGTGTTCGCGCTCAACTTATAATATATTATGCCGTGCACTTATTATTAACACACAAACAACATCAATATACCTAGTTATAATATAATTAAAATTAAGAATCTTACGCTAAATATTTATTTATTTACTTAACTTATATTATGTTAATAAACTTAACTTATATTATGTGGATAAAAAGTAGCCTATGTCACTCTTCAGTTCCTCAATTGTACCCATGCCAATTGATCCGTTGCGGCGTGATTGAAGGACAATAAACACACTTTCGCATTTATAATATTAGTATAATGCGAAAGTTTGGGTGGATCGCCAAAAGTTCGCCAAAGTTCAAAAGAACGGATCCGGATGAAATTTGGCACAGAGATAGATTATAGTCTGGAATAACACATAGGCTACTTTTTATCCCGGAAAATTTATAGTTCCCGCGGTAACCTAAAAAACTCAATCCACGGGGACGAAGTCGCGGGCATCAGCTAGTCATAAATTACTATCCAGCCCACCTTAGCTTCTCATAAGTACTTTGACGACCTCCCTGGCGCAGTGGTGAGCACTGTGGTCTTATAAAGGGAGGTCCCGGGTTCGGTTCCCGGCAGGGTCAATTTGGGAATTTCTAATTTCTGCTTTGGCCGTGGCTAGTTACCACCCTACTGGCAAAGACTATCGAAATATATGTAGGTACTAGATGGACCCTTTCATAGAAAAAAGTTGGGCGTCCGACTTGTGGTGCATGCCCCTTACCTGTATATCCCTGTCCTTGTCCCCGCCATAGCGCTGTCCCGCTTTTCAGACTAGATGGCTTTAGTAAAATAGGTCCACATGCTTTGTTTGACAGGGCCCGTCTGTGTAAATCGATGTCGTTGGCAAAGACCCATACCCCTAATCGCTTTCTACACAGCATCGTACCGGAACGCTGAATCGCTTGGCGGCACGTCTTTACCGGTAGGGTGGTAACTAGCCACAGCCGAAGCCTCCCCACAAGACAAGAATATACCTTCTAATGAACATTTATGTTCTATAAACAAGCCATGAGTAAATATGTTGTGATTTCTATGTTTCTGAAGCATTTATGAAGGTACTAATAGGGATGATGAATATATCAAAAATAAATTATTTCTAACTGATTATTAAATAGAGGGTCTTCCAAAACACCTAAAACTCGCATCCTTGGTTATAGTTTTAAGTTTGATCACCATTTTAAAATATAGACTAAAGAAAAAAGTCCGTTGAAAGTTAATGACGTGACAATTGTGAATTTCATACAACTTCTATACTAGAAGTGCGTTTTCAAGTTTGATAAAGAGTTGCTGATTTGATTGAGTTATCATCATCCCTATTACTATAGGTATTTCTATATTATAATATAATGCTATGTTAAGAATAAATAAAGTTGTAGTTTTGAATAAATGTTTATTGTTTAATTGTGTTTATTTTTTTATACTTACATCTGTATAAAGCCCGCTACCATCTTAGACTGCATCATCTTTTATTTATTTATTATTTTTGTACAAAATATCGTCTTAAAAACTAATAGAAAAAAGTGGACAAAGGTAAAGCTTATCTCTAAAAAGAAATCTCTTCCAGCCTTCCTTGAACGTAAGTTGAAATTGTGAAGTGGATTACGTACAAAAATAATATACTACTTATATTGAAATTATTAAATTCTAACAATATATTATACTTAATAAATCTTACTAATATTATAAATGCGAAAGTTTGGATGTATGGATGTCGGTATGGATGTATGGATGGATGTTTGTTACTCAATCACGCCCCAACGGCTGAACGGATCTGGATGAAATTTGGCACAGAGATAGATTATAGTCTAGAATAACATATAGGCATATTTTTATCCCGGAAAATTAAAGAGTTCCCGCGGGAACCACAAAACCTCGATCCACGCGTACGAAGTCGCGGGCGTCAGCTAGTAACTTCATAAACTTACTTATTTACTTATATTATAAAAACGACATACTATTATACACAAACTAAATACATATATATGTCACCGTAAGATTGTAAAATCCGTTAGATTATAATGTAACGGTTTCTATCCCGCTAGATTATAAACTGTCGAAAGATTGTGAACCGTTCAATGTTCTGAGTATTAATTTATGAAATATTTATTGTTTTTACGTTCTCTTGTCTTCTTCTTGTACAGTTCACGCGCGAGTTGAATGCAGAGTAAATGTAAGTGTCACCATACATTTACTCTGCATTCAACTCGCGCGCGAACTATAGGTTAGGTTAGGGTTTGACATGAATATTCAGGTAGTGCCCGGCCTGCATCGGGTTAATATACTTAATATATTACAATTTACCGAAAAATAACGCGTTAAATTGTAAGCAGTATGTTACGGTTCACAATCTGTCGACAGTTTATAATCTATCGAGATAAAAAACGTTATATTATAATCTAACGGTTTTTACAATCTTACGGTGACATATACAATACATAAACATAAATACACAAAAAAAAATATATATTTGCTATATAATACATACTATATAATTCTATTTATATAGAAAGTTTAATGATAGATATGTATATTGTATACTATCATCACTTACCATCAGGTGAGATCGCAGTCAAGGGCTAACATGTAGTGGATAAAAATCCATACTAATATTATAAATGCGAAAGTGTTTCTGTCTGTCTGTCTGTCTGTCTGTCTGCTACGCTTTCCCGGCCCATCTTTATAACCGATTTTGCTGAAATTTGATACAGGGGTAGATGGTATCCCGGGGAAGGACATAGGCTACTTTTTATCCCGGAAAATTAAAGAGTTCCCGCGGGAATAAAAAAACTGTCTCTTCACCCGATTTTGATGAAATTTGGTACAGGGGTACCTAGATGGTATCCCGGGGAAGGACATAGACTACTTTTTATCCCGGAAAATTAAAGAGTTCCCGCGGGATGAAAAATCTTAATCCACGCAGACGAAGTCGCGGGCATCATCTAGTAAATATATATAAAAGCTGAGGGACGAGTGGCCTAGTTAAGACGCATATCAGTCGATCGTGGGAACCCACCGCATTACTATCCCAATATAAACGCCTACCATTATGTGATTAATGGAAAGCGGTCACGAGTCACGACCCTCAGTAATGAGGAATTTGACGCAGAGAGATATAATACGCTGACGACAATATCCCACTAGTTTTTTGAAGTGAAACATTAGAATCGTGTTTGAAAATTCGATGAAACGAAAAAGAGACAAAACATTCATAATAGGATTTAGCCTGCGAGAGAATGAGATAGGTAGAATACAAGTTATATTTCTCTAATTCACTCGTTGGCACTTTTCTGGAGTTTCACTTCTTCCGTGTGTAAATTGCACACAACGGAACGATATTCCTTACAGTTCCATACTAATAAATGCGAAAGTGTCTGTCTATCCGCCCGCTACGCTTTCACGGCCCATCTGTTCAACCGATTTGGATGAAGTTTAATACAGGGATAGGTTGTATCCCGGGGCAGGACCAAGAAAATAAAGGAATGTTTCGAAGTACTTTTCTTCCGTGGCTTGTTCGTTTTTTTCATATTCATATTATTCATATTCATTTTTATTTTGCATTCCAATATAATAGTAATTTACATGTCAATAGTTGATAATAATAACAATGTTCGTAACTGTAAATATTGGCCGGTGGACCAATGATGCAGTGGAATGACGCAGCTAGAGGTATTGGCGTGTTCAATAAAAGATCAGCAGGTCACATTTGCGTTTGTATTTGAATTCAACAAATCCAATCGGCAATGCACGTCAAACTTATAACATTTATATCACAGATTAACTTAATATTGCTTATTTAAAATATGATTAAATTAGGTCAGGAATTATTAGTTATATAAAATCGAGACATGATACATGGATGATTGCACGGAAGGTTATAATGAAAGAGACAACTGTCAGATTATATTCTATGGTCTATGTGCATTGATAAGAATGCGTTCAGGATTTTAACACTTCCCCTCATTCTTATCAATCAAACAAGATCAATAATTATAACTACTCTGCAAACACATACAGTCTATCAGTTATTCTTTATAAACATTTCAAATTCAGATCTTCTATGAAATACAAAAGTTTAGTCTTACATAAAGGTTTCGTAAGAACATCAGCTGTCATCTCTTCAGTCGGTAAATATTTAACTATAATATTGTATTTTGATACAAGATCTTTTACATAATGGTAACGTATGTCTATATGCTTAGTGCGCTTGTGCGAGTATTCTTTTGCCAACAACAATTTGTGAGCGCTTTGATTATCATTAAAGATAACTATCTCTATGCATTTATCTAAAATTTCCAACAAGAAATTCCTAATAAAGCACAACTCTTTTGCAACATCACTTATGGCTAAATATTCCGCCTCAGTGCTGGACAAAGCCACACAACGCTGTTTTCTAGCTTCCCAGCTAACTGTATTGTTACCTATTTTAACAACAAAGCCTGTATATGATTTCCTATCACATATGTCATTTGCCCAGTCAGCATCTGCATAAGCAGTCATATTAAAACAATTACTTTTATAAAAACAAAGTCTTAGATCGATAGTACCTGCTAAATATCGCAATACTCGTTTAGCTGCTATCCAATGACTTTTATCAAAAGCAGTTAAATATTGGCTAAGCTGACTGCAGCTGTAAGCTATGTCAGGCCTTGTACATACCGACAAATACATTAAACAGCCTATAAGTTGCCTAAACTGATAAACATTATCATCTAAAGGTTCATTATTCGATTTTACAAGTTTACTATTCACAATCATAGGTGTAGATACATGTTTACATTCCAACATATTAAAACGTTTCAGTAACCTTTTAATATATTCAGACTGGTCTAAAGTCAAAACATTTTTATTTCTTATCACACGTATACCTAAACAACTTGTCAATGAACCAAGATGTTTAACACAGAAATTTGTACTTAACAAGCTAAATAAATCCTGTGTACTACAAGTTGAAAATATATAAAAATCGTCAACGTAGAGAGCTATGATAGTGAGATCCCTATCATTCTTTTTGACATACACACAGGGCTCACACTTGCTCTGGACAAATCCATTTGTCAACAACAAACTATTCACTTTCAGATTCCACATACGACTAGCTTGCTTAAGTCCATAAATACTTTTGAGCAGCATACACACCTTTCTTTCATCACAAACAAAACCTTGCGGTTGTTCCATGTAAATCCTCTCGTTAAGATCGCCATTCAAAAATGCAGTAGTCACGTCAATATGTTCCATAGACATATCTAATTGATGTGCCAAAGAAAACAAAATACGCATCGTTGAATGACGCACTACGGGTGAAAAAGTATCTGAGTAGTCTATACCTTCCCTCTGGCTAAAGCCGCGAGCAACTAAGCGAGCTTTAAACTTATCGAAATTTCCCGATGTGTCATGCTTTAATTTGTATATCCACTTACACTTAACAACATTAGCATCAGCAGGTCGATCCACTAACTCCCAAACCTTATTATCCATGAGTGACTCATACTCTACCTTCATAGCTTTTTGCCACTCAGAGGAATTTGATGATGCTAGTGCCTCTTCATATGTTTGTGGCTCTTCAAATATAGAGCTGGCATACATACCTATTTCATAATCGCCATATCTTATTGGCGGTTTACCACGTGTACTGCGCATAGGTCGGCCGCTGACAGTCACAGACTCCTCTGTACGAGTCGCACCTTCCCCTCCAACTACTGCGTCTTTGCAAGTCGCCGGCTGCGTCTCCGGTTCCTCAGCAGAAGACTCAGCATCAGCAGAGGTCTGTTCAACCTCGCTGTTAATGCAGCAGTCATCGCCAGACTCAGCATCTGTAAATTCATACGAAAAATCATATGATTTATTTGTACTTATATTGACTGGACTAGAATCCTGACAAGATTGACTAGAATTTAAAATATTATTTCTATCACAGGTATTAGAATTCAATTCTCCATTATATTGATTATTATATTCATTACAAATTATAAAATTATTATTAATATTCGAATTCATTTCATTTTTTATGTCAAGGCATTTAAAATCTTTCTAAAATTTATCTTCAATAAAATACACATTCCTTGACAAAATAACCTTCCTAGGATTTGATGGATCTATAAGTCGGTAACCTTTTGTCAACTCTGAATAACCGACAAAAATACACAGCTTTGCCTTAGCGTTCAATTTACTAGTACGAGTAGCCTCAGGAATCAATGAATAGGCAATGCATCCGAAAACACGAAGGTGTCCAAGACAAACAGTGTGTCGGGACCAGACCTCCTCAGGCACCTGTCCTGCTAACGCAGCAGTAGGGCTTCTATTTTTCAAATAAATGGCCGTCATCACAGCCTCACCCCAAAAGCGGTTACAGAGACCTGCCTGCACTAACATGCACCTAGCCTTCTCCAATAATGTTCTATTCAGGCGTTCTGCAACGCCATTCTGCTGAGCACAATACGGTACTGTCAGCTGGTGAGCTATTCCCTCTTTCTCTAGGAAACTTCTAAATCTGTTACTACAGTACTCACCACCATTATCAGAACGCAGGCATTTAATAGACAATCCAGTCTGCTTTTCTACGTAATTCTTGAAATTGATAAAACAATCTAACACTTCAGATTTTCTATTCAATAAATATCCAAAACTTTTACGAGAAAAATCATCAGTAAGGGTTAATAAGTACCTTGCATTTCCCCAGCTGGAGTCTTTCATAGGGCCGCACACGTCACTATGTATGAGTTCCAAAGGTCGGCTTGCACGTCTCGTAGGTCCTTTTGGATAAGCCCTGGCCACAGGCTTCCCCTCCAGGCAGGCAACACACTTACTTGTAAAGTCTTGCTTGTCAACCTGAAATGAAACGCTACGTGCTGCACACTCCCTAAGTGTACACATACCTTTAAGACAAAGATGCCCTAACCTCCTATGCCATAATTCAGCATCCATATGATTATTAGACCCAGCTAACTTTGCAATCTGTGCTTCCTGCACTTGATGTAGGACAGCCATCGATTGCTCTTTTGCAAAAATACCTTTAAGTCTATACACACCCTTACATAAATTAGCAGACATAATAGGCTTGCCTTTTATACTACAGCTGTCATATATAAAACACCCATCCACATTAAAAATCACAACCATGCCACTCTCACATAACTTACTCACAGAAAGCAAATTTTCAGACAACTGCGGAACATACAAAACATTGTTCAAAATTTTATCAAAACCATTAATGCTTACATGCATATCTCCAACACCAGAGCTCTCCAGTTTAGTTGCTTTATCAGCACAGGTAATCTTAATTTTATTAGTTTTTAAACTAGTTAGGAGACTATCACTATTACACATGTGCGACGATGAGCCACTGTCCACAATGAAATCTGTACTTTGCGTAGCTGCCAAAAACGATGAAGCAAATACGGTCTGTTCATCTTTACCATTTTCTCTCTTCTGTCGTTTCAATTTCCAGCACCGTGACTTCCCGTGACCAGCCTTATTGCAAAAGTTACAAATGATTACCTTCTTCTTATTCAAACTTCGAGCAACAAGTGCATTATTTGATGAGCTACTTCCCTGGTTCTCAGTGTTTGCCTTTCTGTACTCTTCTTGAATCAAGCGAGCACGAACTAGCTCTGAAGATAGTGCATTGGTCATCGATGCCGTCTCCAAGGCCGATACAAGAGTGTCGAATTCTTGAGGGAGACCGGACAATAATATTTCTGCAATTTCTTCATCTTCAATGACCTTACCGATGTCCGCAAGCTGCTGTACCAGGGTAAAAACTGTTTCAATGTATCTGGTCATATTATCATACTGGTTAAAGTCTACCCTATGGAGTTGACGAAGCAGACTAACCCGTCTAAATAGACCTTTATCTTCAAAAACAGATTGAAGTTTATCCCAAGCTGCCTTCGCAGAGTTAATTCCATATAGGATTTGATAAAGAGTAGGCCTAAGGCTTAGCGATATCCTAGCAAGAGCCTTGGCATCTTTAATAGTGTCTTTCTCTGTACCTGAGACACAATCCCAGAGACCTTCCAAAATAAGCGAATTTTTGATTCCAAATTTCCAACTATTATAGTTTGACACGCCCTCCAGTTTCTCAATGCTTACTCCTCCACCAATAATATAGCTCGTCGTGGATGAGGCACCCGAATCTCCATTTCCAGGCGCCATTGAGGTTATAAGCGTATGTCACGCGGCGTCGAAATCCAATTACAAAAAAAATAAACTGCCAATCACGTACCTCTATCGTAACTTGGGCCAAAAACCTGTAAATATTGGCCGGTGGACCAATGATGCAGTGGAATGACGCAGCTAGAGGTATTGGCGTGTTCAATAAAAGATCAGCAGGTCACATTTGCGTTTGTATTTGAATTCAACAAATCCAATCGGCAATGCACGTCAAACTTATAACATTTATATCACAGATTAACTTAATATTGCTTATTTAAAATATGATTAAATTAGGTCAGGAATTATTAGTTATATAAAATCGAGACATGATACATGGATGATTGCACGGAAGGTTATAATGAAAGAGACAACTGTCAGATTATATTCTATGGTCTATGTGCATTGATAAGAATGCGTTCAGGATTTTAACAGTAACAATATTGGAACCCCGGTGGGGCACAGCAAAAAAATCAGTGGTCGTAGAGAGACCACTCCACCCTGTATACTATTTAGAGTAGTTATATATTACCTTTGCGCGACGCCCTTTAGGCAATACCCACCACTACAGCCCATTAACGTCCCACTGCTGCAGGGCACAGGCCTCCTGTCTCATAGGAGAGAGGGTATTAGAGCTTAGACCCACCACGCTTCTTCAATGCGGGTTGGCGGGCTTTGACGACTATTATCATGTTAGTGATAATAACCGGGACCGACGGCTTAACGTGCTCTCCGAGGCACGGGGGTGCACCTAAGCTAACCTAACTCCGGGTTCATACTGAGAAATCCTAGTCAGAAAATCCAATACTCAATTATGGCCCGGGACTCGAACCCGGGACTTCATCGGCCGCAGTCGAACGTGCCAACCACTAGACCAACGAGGCAGTAAGGCAATACCTACGTAAAACTATTGAATTCGTGAGGATAAGCAAATTTCTCTATTTATTGTGAAAACCATTATTTTCTAGTAGGTATGACCCTATTACACAATTTACCGATGTTTATAAAAGGAAAGTTTTGTAATTAGGTCTTAGTTAGGTACTAAGTAAGTGTGTCACTGGAACAATGGCTTCAAATGTCAAGTTTATTTTCTTTATTTGCAGCGTAAGTCATTTATTTTCTTACTTCATTATTTTAACTTCATCATTAATTTCGCTGACCAGGCTGGCTCAGTGTAGAGCGCTGTTGTCTTAACGTACGGAGGTCTCGGGTTCGATCCCCAGCAGGGTCAATTTGGGAATTCATAATTTCTGAATTTTCCCTGGTCTGGTCTGGTGATCATCTGGTGGTCATCCTATCGGAAAAGACGTGCTGTTAAGCGATTTAACGTTCCGATACGGTGCCGTTTAGAAACTCATTAGGGGTATGGGTTTACCATGCCCCTAACAGGTTATCCCGCTACCATTTTAGTTGCGGATAAAAAAAACCACCCAAGTGCAGTGGAGGTACCAGCTTCGATCCCCGGCAGGGACTTTAAAAATTTACATAACTGCCATACTTACCCCTTAGGTACAGGTTAGCCCACTATAATCTTCGACTGCATTTTTACTTACATGTGAGATCGCAGTCAAGGAATAACTCGTAGTGAATAAAAAAAGGAGTAGGTATCCTTCACCGATAAATCTAGATGAAAGAAATCCTTACCTATTTTTAAAAATAGTCTCAAAGAATATTTCCACCAAGTCGTGCCATAACTAAATTATATTTCTATCGTAATTCGTTACTATCCTTATGTAATATTATTTATATAATATATGTAATTTATGTATGTATTATGTATGTACTATGTATGTATGTTTATGTATAATATATATTGTTACTTATATTTATTTATTTATTTTATTTATATGTAATGTATAAATATATAAAGCGTCTAGTAGGTATGTTTTATATTATTTGATAACCTGCTAATGGTAACGTGTATTCTATTGTGCCACACTACCCTACACATCTTGTTCTATCCTCTCACCAAGGGTTGCCTGGTAGAGATTGCTCAGTAAGCAATAAGGCCGCCTTTGCATATCTAGTTTACCTAATTATAGTTAATTTTGTATTATTCTTTCTTGTGTGCAATAAAGTATTTATCTATCTATCTATCTATGAAAGCAAAATATGATAGAGTGAGTGCAGTAAAAACTGAGAGTATATTATTTAACGTTCTAAAATATAATATCTGATACGAGCTGCTCGGTCTAGGACCGTTGGAATGATAGATTGTGGGACAAATACATATAATTTATTGATTCCTAATAATTATAATTATTCTATTGACCGAGCGAAGCGAAGGTCTCTGAGTCTAGTTACCTACTTGAGTGAATTTGCACTTGTTCGTCCGTCCGTGTGCCTTATAACTTTTGAATTACTGTACGTAATTACTTCAAATTTAAATATAATATGTAAACCGATGGCCTCCAGCCGAATATGGCTTGAAAAGTTATAAAAATCTTTATTTCAGGGGGGCTCTCATAGAAGCGAATGCGAAGTAAAATATTTTTACATAGGGTTGCGGTATATCATTTTAAAGATAATTAGGAATAGAGTCCAAAAATATTTTTTGTTTAATTTCCCCTAGAATTCACGAAAGGCTTTCAAAGTGGAGATTTTCTAACGTCCAAAGTTGACCTCAGAACTCTCAATTTTCTGAAAGGCTGAGCCTGAAACTTGATCAATTAATACTTGAACAACAAATACTTAAATTAGATAAATATTATAAGGAAACGAAATTATTTAATTTTTAGTGAGCTTCAGTATTTTAAGCCGAAACTTTTAACTTCACAATGATG
Source organism: Erebia aethiops (assembly GCA_923060345.2). Taxonomy (NCBI): domain Eukaryota; kingdom Metazoa; phylum Arthropoda; class Insecta; order Lepidoptera; family Nymphalidae; genus Erebia; species Erebia aethiops. The sequence continues at coordinate 5,629,630 of OV281087.1, read as the reverse complement.
TCATTAGATGGCGCTGTAAAAGTTTATTCGTTTTATGGATACCGAGAGGTCTCAGTTCGGGGCGAACCACTAGTTAAAAATACTGCGCTCTAAATATACCCATTTGAAGCCAATCCCATTTATTGGCCAAGAACCTAAAACCAGAAGTTATCAGAGTTATTATTGTTGTAGGTTAGGTATATTCATTTGTGAATCTCCATTGAACACCATTGTGTCTGACCTAATACGGTTTGATTTTTTTCTAGATCTACGCTGCCGCAACGGAAATTTTAATATCGCCTAGCGCATATTGTACGTCTATGCCTGCATGCGGATTTCTGCCTAAGCCTGAGTGCGGATGTCTGTCTATACCCGAGTACGGATGTTACAAGCCTGCATGCGGATATACGCCGGTACCTGAGTGCGGATGTGTGTCCACGCCTGGATGTGGATGTATTACAATGCCTGAGTGCGGATGTCTGTCTATGCCCGAGTGCGGACGTTACAAGCCTATGCCTGCATGCGGATATACGCTGGTAACTGAGTGCGGATGTGCGTCCATGCCTGGATGTGGATATATTACAATGCCCGAGTGCGGATGTTTGTCTATACCTGAATGCGGATGCTACACGGTCATGTCTGAGTATGGATGTTACACACCTATGCCTGAAATCAGATTTGCGCCCATGCCTGTATGCGGATATACGCCTGTGCCTGCATGCGGATGTTTCGAGCCTGTGTGCGCATGCGGAATATCCACGCTTGACTGCACGATACCGCCATTGGCTCCCGTGCTTGGATGTCCAAAGCATTTGCGTCAGATAACTATTCCACGCCCGCCTTGTATCTAAGATATCATAAGATTTTTATTTTTTTCAATAACTATTGGTTTGAAAATAAACTTTCAAAGTTTTTATTATTAATATGTTCATAATTTTACACCCTATCTTTTAAGCACAGTTAAGCCCGGTGGCATGGAGAGCACGTTAAGCCGCCGGTCCCGGTTATTATCACTAACATCTGATCTGATAATAATCATTACAAAATACCTAAGAGTTTATAAAAATACTTTTAGTCGAGTCGTATGCGGAAGGACGTGGGAACCCACCGCATTATTATCCCAAGAAAACTCCTACCATTATTTGATTAATGGAAAGGGTTCACGAACCTCAGTAATGAGGAGTACGAAGCAGAGAGAGAGATAAGCACATGCAGTATACTTAGGTACAAAGAACACTTATGACTCTCTTCTCTTATCTCTAAGTGACACAAGTTGTCCTTCGTGAAATATCTAAATTAATCATTTCATTTCATCAAAATTTAAAGGCTTCATTAGATTGGATAGGTATTTATGATATTTCACGTAGGACAACTTGTGTCACATATGATACGTCAAGACTCTACCACCAGTTCAACTGATTCTACTGAGAAGAGCCGTCAAGAAACTCATTTGCCGTCAGTTGCTCTTTTCTGAAAAAGAACTTTTTTACAATAAGTAAATACGTATCTACACATACGTTACGTTACAAGTATTAGGTACACTGACTTGTGGGTCACTGGACGCGAGGCCGGTTGCTTCCATGCAACTTTGTCATTAAGAAAATCATCGATAGTATAATAACCCCGGCTTAACAAATGCTGTTTAACACAGTCTTTAAATTTATACAATGGCAAATCCAGAAAATCTTTTGGAATAAATACTTATCTATAAGTTAGTATATAATCCGGTTTGGGAGAATTTTCTCCACAGTGGGCCCTTTGTAGCGTAAAAGGGGGTTTTTAAAAGCAGTGTATCCATCAAACGGGGACATAATGTATGCTTGTAAAAATAATGTGCTGTTTTCAAGACCTTTGAGCAGCCATTGACGCATCTCAAAACACAATTTAAAAAAAATCTCTGCATTGAAATTTATTTTAAACATACCGCTTAATTTACCTTTTAAAGCAATTTTTCTTCTTATTGAAACCAATTATTAGCTCTAGAAATATAAGATAAAATTCATATTTCTAAATCAAACACATTGTCGGATTAATTTGTATTGAAAAGTAAATATTATTTTTTTTACAAATTATTTCATGCATTTTTTGCGACATGCGCTTGCTCACTTTCACCCCCGCGTCTGTGTTTTTCATCTCGTGAGCTCACAGCGCCTTAACTAAATCACTTAAGCATCAGGTGAGATCGCAAGCAAGCGAAACCTGTTAAAATCTTCATCTAAAACTATATATCTATCGCACGTAGTTAATATTCTAAATTTGATAACAATCTTTCATACGTTAAGCGTTACGTAACATCGATCATAATCTATTTACCTAACAATAATTTGAGATAATAATGAGAAATTAATCAATTTGAGACGAACTTTATTGCGTTATTTCATTTTATAAAAGGTTAACTACATTATGAAGTGATCATTAACCGTTTATTTGTTGAGAGGAGTATCGACATAACTACGACTCCATTTACTTAATGGTAAGTAAGATTTATTTATTCTTCCTTCCTTAAGGTCCGTATTATTAAACCAAAATCAATTAAGAACACGTTCTCAAGTATCGGTCAATCCAATATCCATGACCGGTTTGCTGGACACAGGCCTCCACTCTCATAGAAGAGAGGTAATTAGAGCTTAGATCCACCACGCTGCTCCAATGCGGGTTGGCGGGCTTTAACGACTATTATCATATTAGTGATAATAACTGGGACCGACGGCTTAACGTGCTCTCCGAGGCACGGGGGTGAGACACCACCAACTTCCTAACTCCGGGCTAGTACTGAGAATTTCTAGTCAGAAAACCAAATACTTAATTATGGCCCAACCCGGGACTCAAACCCAGGAGCTCGTGGCCTGCAGTCCCGGTATTAAAGTACTTAACCCTTTACATTTCTTTCAGTTAAGATGAGACACGTCCACGTAATAGTTTTGCTGGTAGCTCTTAGCTCCCATGCAACATTTGCAAGAGGACGTCGCGTGGCCAGACCCAATCCAATAGCAGCGTTACAAAACATGTTTAATGGCTATAATATGCCAATGCCGCGTAACCGCAGATTGCCAGTAGAAACAGGCATGCCAGTTAATCGCATGGACATACCTTTGCCATACATGAAAAACGTTGAACAGAAATGCCCGTGCCAGTTGGAGCAGCCGTGCCTCAGAGTGTTACCAGAAATGAGAGTGCCAGAGATATTGAAAATGCAGGAAATAAGGAGGCAAGAAATGCCGAGAATACCGGAAATGAGAACGCCAGTACCAATGTTTACTGAAATGCCAAAACAATACGTTCCGAACATGCAAGTTATGCCAACGCCAGCAAGAGTAATCCCTGAAGTTATTGATATGCCAGTGGCAATACGTAATATACCTGAGGTGGTCAACATGCCAATAATAAAGGAAAGGTATGAATGCCCATGCGCTTCCCCTAAAGCCTTAGTTAACCCGTTCTTGCCCGCGGCTTCGCCTGTCTCCGCATATGCACCGCCAACATCTAATTTGCTGCCACCCGTTATTCCTAATCTAGGAAGAAATCAGTTCTTAAGGAAGATTCCTATTCCACCACCTACTTTATAATTACTTTAATTTTTTTGTTTACGCAAATAAGTATTTATATTGTTTATTTATTTTATTGATGTATTAAAAATAATATACAAAAAAATGCGTTTCAATACACCTTTTGCTTATTAAAATTTCTTTCCAAAAAACTGACTTCTAAAGCCACTGTAAAGTAAAAAATAATTTATTTCTACACACTATGTTGAAGTCCGAATTGAGAACCTCCTCCTTTTTAGGAAGTTGGCCCATGCCTACTTTGGTTTCAGTCACTTTAAGTTTCATTTTTTATACTTCCGAACTTTAGCAGATTCCTAGGTGATACTATGTACCTACTGCATGCCAAATTTTAGGCTGATCCTTCTAGTGGTTTGAGCTATGTGGTGATCAAGCAGTCAGTCACCATTTCCTTCAGTATATTTAGATAATAAGTTCTTACAAATTGAAGTATTCATCTAGTGCACTTCGAATGCGCTGTCTTTTAGCAAGCACCTTCCGAATAATATCGAATAATCCGATAGACTTCATTCTTCTTTTGACTTACATATTAATATTATAACAAAGAAACAGTACATATCGCACGCAATACGCATTTTTACTCCAAACGATGATAATAATGATGATGAAATAACTATGGCACTGAACTAAAAATGAAACTACCGATATTTAAGCAAGAAAGATTATTTCCTAAATTAAGAAGAAGGAATGAAAATTATGTGTGGACCAATATTTTTATGATTTGATAAAACATTTTGATGTCACAAGAGATGTTATCATTTTGTAACATTTGTAAGTAATTCTTTGAAATAGTAACAGCAATGAATAAAGTTGTATTATATTATGAAAAATCTGACTAAATTTTCGTGCAATGTATAAAAATTGTAGTACATAAAGGCGGTCAAAACGTTTAATTTGTTATTTGCCACGTTATTAAGAACATGTTTGTTTTTGTCGTAGTTTTAGTAGCTTCTAGTGTTGGTGTGAGTATTAAATACCTAGATATTAGATTTTAGTCATTTATTTATTCAGATAGCTTTCATGTACATGCCTTACTTGCTTATACATAATATTATTAATTAAGTACATGAGGCCCTATCCTGTATACTCATTATAATATATATCATTAATTGCGTCCTGTCCGTACATAATTAAAATAATCCATACTAATATTATAAATGCGAAAGTGTGTCTGTCTGTCTGTTACGCTTTTATGGCCCATCTGTTCAACCGATTTTGGTACAGGGATACGTTGTATCCCGGGTAAGGACATAGGCTACCTTTAATCCCGGAAAATTAAAGAGTTCCCGCGGGAATAAAAAACCTTAATCCACGCGGACGAAGTCGCGGGGATTATCTAGTATAGTATAAATAATAATGTCAACATTACAATTATTAATTTAACTTAACGCTGATCAAGTTATTGAGGTCTATTCACTCAAGAAATCTTTTAAAGTAGAAAATAGACTAAATACTTTGTAGTTCTAACCTCAGTCAAAATTACCCATAACTACTTGTTTAATTTTACATTTCACGAAAGAAAGACGACTTAAATGGACGAACATGGAGATTTTTCCTGTAAAATTCGGATTACATAATGAATTTTATGCCGTTTTCAGGTTCTCTCTCAACGATGTGAAACACCTGCATACCAACCATGTTCAGGACCATGCAATCAATTTATTTTCACAAGAGATCCATACAGCTCCCCGCCTATACTACCATGTGAAGGAGTTTACTCACCACAAACAGTCATGCCAGCGTTGATGCCAGAGGCAATGTGCATTCAGCAAAAAATCGTGCCAAAAATAACCGTGCCAGTTGCAGGGAGGATAGAAACAACCATGCCAGTGATACCATTTATAACCGAATTGCCAAACTGTCCGGATATATGTTTTAATGAAATCCTAACGTCTCCAATAGGTTGTTTGGATCCTATACTAACCATTTACGGTACAAAAGATGTCTGTCCATTGCCAGAGTTGCCAGTAAGCCCTCTTTTGCCAGCCGTGTCGCCTCTTTCTGCACTGGCATCACCATTTTCGAGGTTATCGCCACCTGTGAGTGATTGCGACTATAACAGCCACTTCTTAAAAAGAGTGCCTATACCACCTCCATTTATATAAGTTGTTTATAGATTGAATAGATTATTATATTGTTAAATAAAATATTGTTTTAATAGTTGCAGACTTTTATTTGACTGAAATGGAAGGTTTATTAAGTAGAAGGGCTGTTAGCGTAGAGGTCAGACACCCGAGTCCTCCCGACCGAATTGCCGCCACGGCGGGCTATCTCCAGAGAGATTGGCTATCTGCGCGGGAGATAGATAGATAGATATGATAGTGCACAAGTGAGTGCGCATGTGAACTCTCTGTTCCTTTACTCTCATAGCCCAATGGGACGGAAAATCTGATACGACCGTAGAGAGATCAGGCGCAGGACCGACAGCTTAACGTGCTCTCCGAGGCAATGCGGTTAAACACCGCCAACTTCCTAACTCCGGGCTAGTACTGAGAATTTCTTGTCAGAAAAACCTATTATGGTCCATACGCCTTATGCTGGATGCTATCAACCGAAACATAACCTAAATGCCGATTTTCATGTCTAAAACTTCAAAAATATAGAACCTTAACATAAATTTCCAACCCTCTTTTCACTCCCTTTATGGTGGAAATTGATAAAATTGCTTAGACTGGTTATTATTATTTAAAATTAATAACCTAAGCACCGATTATCAAGTCTCTAACTTCAAAAACATGGGACTTTCATACAAACTTCCAGAAATGGGGGATTTCACCCCCTTAGGGTGAGTTTCCTCAAAACCTTTTCTTAACTGATTCCTACGCCATAAAAGGAACCTTTCTTCCAAATTTCAAGTTTGTTTATTTTATGGCTCCTGAGATATCGTTATTAATGAATGAGCGGTATTTCGCTTTAATAAATTATATAGATTGTACAAATACAAGAAACACATTACAACTTACAATACACAATAGAAATTTGAAGCGATCTCTACCAGGCAACCATATAAGGAAGGAGAAAAATTCAATGGTGTAGGTTATTGTAAAAGGAAAAAGATAAAATAATTAGTTCTATACAAATAATGTAATACTAACTTTGACTAATAAATAAATAACTAACTAATATTAACTTTGGACAATGGTCAAACCCTTCTCATTAGTGAACTCGTCTGTGGAAATAATTTTTACGTTATTTAAGGCTCCTTGTCACTAGCGATTAAAAAGGATTTGCCTCGTACCTACGTCTAGTGGTTAGCATGTTCGAGTGCGGATGCCGAGACCCTGGGTCGATTCCCAGGTAGGACCAAAATTTGGTTTTTCTGACTAAAAATTTTCTAAGTAGCCTAAATGAAAGTCACCGGTATATATAATATCACCCCCGTTACCCGTGCATGTAAATCGAAATCCTACGATCACGCATCCAGTTACCGGCTTGGGTCAACGTTGCTTAACATTCACAACTAGACCACTCGTCCCTCTTACTTACCTCATATGTACTTACCTGGCTTACCTGGGTAGCGCCTGACAAACAATTCGATACACTATGAGTACGACTATGGAACCCAAATTAACGGTTTTAAGATATATTCCTGTGTTTATTCCTACTTTTGATGTGTGACCTTGCTTTCTGCCTTTCATTCATGATTCTCGGTCAACGGGAAGTAGGAGAAGTACGTACAAAATGACATACACGGACAAAATGACACAGACACATGGAACTAATAAGTACTAGGTAGTACTTATTAGTTCCATGCACAGACACGACACAGACATCTTAATTCAAATTCTGCCGCTTCTAGCCCGCCATAGATAACTACATCACGTGACTCTACCGGCTCGTACCAACCTTTCAAAATCTAAACTCTCGCCAGTCTTTCGTTCCGGTGTCATTTTACGTAGTAACTAGTACTTAATCTGTGGTGTCATTCTCTGGTTAACTTGTCTCTGGTGTCATGGCCGACGACAGATATTGGCAAGTTTCGAGTTTTTTTTACTGCAGGGAGTTTTTAGTGTTAATATTATAATTTTCATGGTTCTACCTTGCGTGTACATTTATGCAATAAATATAACCGTTCCTAAGAAAAAGAGAGTTGACAGACAGACGGACAACGGAGTGGTCCTATTATTCTTTTTTCCTTTTGATGTACGGAACCCTGAAATACCTACACTAATACGTTACAACTTACGTATGACACAATAATGATAAAACGATGAAGATAATAAAAAATGTAATCGATTTTTACGTAATTATACGTAACGAAAACGTTATTATCTATTTTTAGATAAAATTGATTTTGTAATTACTATACTTAGTATTTATGTATTGCATAAAATTAATAGATCTCGTAAGATAAGCAACGTATAGCTTAATATTACAGTATTTAAAGATTGGTTTTTCGGTTCAATACATTATCTTTCTTGAGAGTCATTCCAAAATGTACAAATTCATTGTTCTTTTCTCAGTCTTTTTATTTATCAATGTAGGTTCCTATTAATAATTAATATTAAATTATCTATTAAATTTAAATTACCTACTTATATAAAAAAACCTACTGTTTGCGCTTTCTGTTGATATTTTTTAAACCACGAACCAAGATATCCCCTTCCAACCAAGAATTCGCCCTAATCCGTGCCTCGGAGAGCACGTTAAGCCGTCGGTCCCGGTTATTATCACTAACATGATAATAGTTGTTATAGCCCACCAACCCGCATTGGAGCAGCGTGGTGGGTCTAAGCTCTAATTCCCTCTCCTATGAGAGTGGAGGCCTGTGCCCAGCAGTGGGACGTTAATGGGCTGTAGACCCACCGATACTTCCCAAACTTGCTCTAAATCATACTAACCACTTTTATTTTTCAGGATATCACCGCCCAATACAAAACCACAGGTGACATTATACCACAGACAACTAAACTAACGCCACAGAGTCCTACCTACAAAATAATAAGAAACGCCCCGGCACCGCCCGTCGGCCTTGCTAATCAACAAACGCAGCCTTTCATGAAGCCAAATAGATACACGTTCAGAAAAGTTACGGGAGTACCATCAAAACCTACTCGAAGACACTCAAAGAGACAGCAAGTTGCACAAACATTAAAACAGCAAGTCATGAAGAACCTAATCGCTGCGAGAACTGTACTCAATAAAGAACCTTTATCTGCTAACCCACTGATGAAAAAAATGGTAGCTCCTACCAATGTTGCTAGCGATGTTAAAGTATGGCGAGGGTAGAAAATTAATGTTCAATTATTTATGTTATTTATTTATTAATTTATTTTAGATAGAAGTATTTAAAAACAATAAATGTAATGTAAAAAATATTTTCACCTTTTAATTTCTAGCGTGTAAAGAACAAACACTCCCCAAATAAATCTGATTACAAAATAAATCTATCGTATTTTTAACCGACTTCAAAAAAAGGAGGAGGTTCTCAATTCGTCGGAATCTTTTTTTTTTATGTATGTGTCCCGATTACTCGAAGACGCCTGGACCGATTTTGAAAATTCTTTTTTTGTTTGAAAGGGTATACTTCCAAGGTGGTCCCATATAAATTTGGTGAAGATCTGATGAAGATCTTCGAAGACAGATGTTCCCCGAGATCTTCGAAGACAGATGTTCCCCGATTACTCGAAGACGCCTGGACCGATTTGGAAAATTATTTTTTTTTAAAGGTCTGATGATGGAATCCTAGGGAAATCAAAGGAACTTAAATTTTATAAGGACACGAACCCAGATAGTTATTAGGTACAGGTCTGTCTACCTTTCGAGAACCTATTTTTCTTTTTTCTTTTTTATATTTACAGCACTAAAAACCAAACAATAAAATTATTTTTAAATAAAAAAAAACCCCCTTCAAAAACTAAAAAGAAAAAAAATATTGGATATATTTACATATTATTATTTCTACCCACTATGTTGAAGTCGGGCGGGTATAACAAGGATAAGCAAAGTTGACGCAAGGCTCGCCCTATGAAGACTTCTAGTTTTAGTTTTTGAAGGCGGTTTTTTTTTAATTTAAAAATATTTTTTTAAAATTGACATCTACTTTCATACCCTAATATCTTCGAATGAAACGTACTCATATAATTGGAATAGAACTTCACTTACAGGTACCTAAGTTTGTTTAATCATCAATTATTATTATTCGATTAATGTTGATCTTAATGTGTCTAAAACTACGTCCAGTTGTGTTAAATCACAAAAAATCATTACAACGAGTGGTTCGCCCCGAACTGAGACCTCGCGGCGCCATGTATTGACATCATTGTGAAGTTCTGTTAAAAATACTGAATCTCATTAAAAATTAAATAATTTCGTTTCCTTATAATATTTATCTAATTTTAGTATTTGTTGTTCAGGTACAGGATATAATTCGAATAATTGAACCTTTTCAATGATTCCTTTCAGAAAATTTAGAGTTCTGAGGTCAACTTTGGACGTTAGAAAATCTCCACTTTGCCCCTTTCGTGGAAAAATTTAAAAAATTATAATATTTATCTAATTTTAGTATTTGTTGTTCAGGTACAGGATATAATTCGAATAATTGATCCTTTTCAATTATTCCTTTCAGAAAATTTAGAGTTCTGAGGTCAACTTTGGACGTTAGAAAATATCCACTTTGCCCCTTTCGTGGAAAAATTAAAAAAAACAAATATTTTTGGACTTGTTATCTTTAAAATGATATACCGCAACCCTATGTAACACTATAAAAAATATTTATTTTACTTCGCATTCGCTTCTATGAGAGCCCCCCTGAAATAAAGATTTTTATAACTTTTTAAGCCATATTCGGCTGGAGGCCATCGGTTTACATATTATATTTAAATTTGAAGTAATTACGTTCAGTAATTCAGAAGTTAAAAGGCTCTGACAGACGGACGGAAGGACAAGTGCAAATTCACTCAAGTAGACTCAGAGACCTTCGCTTCGCTCAGTCAATTATTTAGATTGGCGAGGCGCCACTGTTACATTTCTCATAGTTACACTCTGGATCATATAATTAGTTCGTCCTCAACTATAGCCATGCCAAAAATCACGGCGATCCGTGACTCTGTTTCGGCGTGATTGAAGGACAAACCAACAAACCAACAATGAACAAACCAACAAACAAACACGATTTCGCATTTATAATATTAAGTACTTAAGAGATGATATTATGATTATTATGAAACTAAACGATGACCACGACTTAGTCCGCGTGTAGAAAGGTTTTTTATTCCCGCGGGAACTCAATTTTCCGGGATAAAAAGTAGCCTATGTCCCTTCCCGGGATATAAACTATCCTTGTACCAAATTTCATCAAAATCTGTTGAATAGGAGGACCATGACACTTTTGCATTTATAATATTAGTATGGATAAGCTTACGCTTTCGACCACAATCACACCTGATAGGAAGTGATGATGGGGCTTAAAATGGGACTGCTTAGATTGCTTGATCAGATTCTTGGCTCAGGTAAGCTATTCTAAAACTTTTTGAATGCAGATACCTAAAAGTGCGAACGAAGTCGCGAGCATCTGCTAGTTATGAGATAAGTTAGTGGGACTATAAATCGGTATAAAACCACAGCGCAGAAAAAAGGGGGGTGAAAAAAAGGGGTGGGGGGAAGCACCATAAAAAGGGGGGGCGAAGAATTAATTTAACTCTTTTATATTAGGGTTTTATTTTTATTTTTGTTAGTAGATATATAAGGATTTGATTTAAATTTATTGTATAGTATAATATTTAACTGTAATCCTTTTAATCTTTTTAATATCGCAACAGCTTCCTACAATTGTAATTTATTTCTGAATTGTATAATAATAATTATGTAATTTAAATAATTTCGTTGTTTGAGATAGTGATAAGGTGTTTTTATGATAAGGAGTCGTATAAAAATCTTTTTCCCTCCATTACTTACTCATTCATATTTTAACTGTCCATAATGTTTTTTACGTTTTTTGCCCTAACAATCGCTTATCTACAGGTAATCATTTTTTTTGCTTTTGACAAAAGTCGTGGGGATTTCGACCATAATATTTTTTGTTATATTATCCCTATTCTTTGTTCTGGTTTTGGAGGCTTCAGCCGTGGCTACCTACCATTCTACCGGCAAAGATGTACCGCCAAGCTATTTAGCGTTCCGGTACCATGCCGTGATTAGGGGTATGGCCTTAATATATCTGCCATCATAACCCTTACAGGTTAGGTTAGACTGCATCATCACTTAACTTAATTAATATTATTTTTATTAATTTTCAGCCAATTTCAAGTCAGGAACTGCAAATAATACCAAAAACAGGTTTCAACTTACAAATATTACCGAGAGTAAGTAATAATATTGAATGTGGGTGCCAAAAACAATTAGATGCTCTGCCACGAAATAATTTAGGATGCAGTTGCCAAGGACAGAACAATTTATTACCAATAAACTATGGGAGATGTACATGCAACAACAACAACGGATGCAGATGCCAAGGACAAAATAATTTCCTGCCAGTTAATAGATGCGGTTGCCTGTCACAAAACACTTTAATACTGCCGAATACTTGTGGATGTTTAAGGCAACCTAACTTTCTTGTGCCAATAAGTAATGTTTGGTATGAAAGTCAAAAACCAAATAGTTTGATACCTGTAAACGATATAGGATGTAAATGCCGATTACAGAATATTATACCGAATAATGACATAGGCTGTGGGTGCCAAAACCAACAAAATATAATACCAACAAAGATATGCGGATGCAAACGAGTACAAATACCAAGAAATGACGGTTGCGGATGTCAAAATGTTGGTTGTAAATGCAATAGACAAATAAAATATGTTATACCACCAAGCATTGGTGGATGTAATTGTCAGAGACCACTCAACATAATTCCAATGCAAAAAACATTAATTGCTTACCAAATTCCGAGTTTGCCATCTGAAAATGAATTAACCACAAGCAATACGTTTTCCGTTACCGATTTGCCAGTTACCGCATTGCCAAGCGAGTTGCCAGAAGGATTAAGTAGAGGAAAAGATTTTCTACGTCGCAACGATTTGTCTGAATTGAAAAGTCGTTTGACAGAAATGACAGATCTGGTTTCAGCTACTGCCAAGTTGCTGTCCTTCTTGCCACGAATAAATGGTGACAATTCTTTTCCTTTTAATAAACATGTAAATGCTTCGATTACCGATTTGCCAGTGGCTGGCAATGATGACTAAATATATGAAGCCCGTGCACTTTGTTAAACGTAATTTAACTTTGTATAATTAATTTATTGAATAATTTATTAAAATAAATTTAAACTACAGATTTATTTTGACTTTGAATTTTCTCCTGAGCGTCTACATTAGGGTTGTAACGGAGACATCCTTAGCGGAAGCAGAGGCGGATGCGGAGGTTAACGAAGGCGGAGGCGGAGGTGGATTTCTTCAATCACATCGTCCATTTTCTGTACTTTAGGATGCCATGAATCCCACATTTGATTTTTTTTGAGGATTCTTCTAAGGACTGTTGCCTTTTTGTTTGTTGTAATGTTGTAACTGATGTCACCTGCTTCGAATTGTACCTCTTGCATTGTAAGTCAACGTAAATAAACCTTCGTTACAAGTCCGCAAAAAAACTGCGGATGCGGAAGCGGAGGTACGATTTCTTGCGAAAGTTCCGCACTTACGGAGGCGGAGGTGAGGTTCCGTTACAACCCTAGTCTACATTATACGGAGAAATTGTATGCTGTTAATGTTATTATGATAGTTACTAACTATCATAATAACATTTTCAGCATGCAATTTCCTGGTATAGATCCCTGTCAGTCTGATGCATCATCTATAATTATATACTATATAATCGATGCTATAATTATCCCTAGTGGAGCAGACTGTACATACAGTCCGTGTCTCGAAAGATTCTTTTCTAAGGGCTTTTTGTATGAATATTGAGGGGTAAATCTAATAAAATTGATTATGTTTGTGAACAAAATGAAAATAGAAGTGAATTTTCCTTATTTCCCTTCCACTTTCCTGGCGCAGTGTTAAGCACTGTTGTCTTAACGTCCCCCACGTTAAGACAACAGTGCACAGTCTCGGGTTCGAACCCCGGCAGTGTCAATTTGGGTATTTATAATTTCTGAATTTTCCCTGGTCTGGCCTGGTAGGAGGCTTCGGCCGTGGCTAGTTACCACCGTACCGGCAGAGACGTGCCGCTAAGCGATTTAGCGTTCCGGTACGATGCCGTGTAGAAACCGATTAGGGGTATGGGTTTAATATAACTGCCATACCCCTAACAGGTTAGCCCGCTACCATCTTAGACTGTATCATCACTTACAAGGTGAGATTGCAACCAAGGCCAAGGTAGTAGATTTTAAAAAAACCTGTACATTTTGACTGGCTTTTCTGACGTTTTATTTTAAGCGAGATTTTGAATGAACTGTGCTGATATACTTTTATATCTATACTATACTATACTATAATATTTTTAATGGGAAAGTTTGGATGGATGTATGGATGGATGGATGTTTGTTACTCAATCACGCCAGAACGGCTGAACGGATCTGGATGAAATTTGGCATACAGAGAGTTCCCACGGGAACCAAAAACCTCGATCCACGCGGACGAAATCACGAGCATCAGCTAGTGGGAAATATGTATAAATAAATAAAGATCACGTCCAAATTTTATTAACAATGCATAAACACGTTCCAAGAAAATGAACAAAGGAAGTAAAATGATTCATCCTCTCGATAAACTATCATATTTAAAGGATAATAATATGAACTACTTACAATTTTTTTTAATAATAATATAACAAATCATATTAAAGTTATAAGTAAAATGGGTCGGACGTTTGCTTTGTCATTTTGGATTTCATCATTAGCTGTGAGTGAAAAAAATTTGTAAATTATTTTTAATCAAATTTTTCCTCTCTCGCATAAATCGTACTAATATTATAAATGCGAAAGTGTGTTTGTTTGTTGGTTTATTGGTTTGTTGGTTGGTCCTTCATTCACGCGGCAGCGGAGCAACGGATCGATATGAATTGTGATTTGATGTGGCATAGATATAGTTGAGGACGGAGAGTGACATAGGCTACTTTTTATCCCGGCTAATATTATAAATGCGAAAGTGTGTTTGTTTGTTGGTTCATTGGTTTGTTGGTTTGTCCTTCAATCACGCCGCAGCGGAGCAAACGGATCGACGTGATTTTTGCATACATATTATAGTTGAGGACCTGGAGAGTGTCATAGGCTACTTTTTATCCCGGCTAATATGAGGCTAATATTATAAATGCGAAAGTGTGTTTGTTTGATCTTCAATCACGCCGCAATGGAGCAACGCTTCGACGTGATTTTTGGTATACCTACATACAGTTAAAGACCTGGAGAGTGATATAGGCTACTTTTTATCCCGGCTAATACAAACACATTTTCGCATTTATAATACATATTTGTAAGATTCGAAAGCATGTCGTCATGTCTGTCTGTCTGCAACCTTTTTTCGACCCATCCGATATATTAAAAACTGCTTGCATTCCGAAGATGGATCCCGATGGATTTTTTTTATCACAGAAAAGTAGTTTTCTGAGAATTAAAAAAAACTAAATTCACGCGAAATATCTTTAGAATCCTTACATCAGCTCGAGTAACACAAGTTATTTAAAAAAAATATATATTGATAAGGCAGTCGTGTTTTTTAATTTTTTAAATTAATTATAGCTTGTTTTTAAAGTTTATTCGACTGATAGGTTGGTTTTCAGATCATATCTCTGTCGGAAGCCGGGATACCACTAAGCCTACGATGTTCATCGAGACCATTCCTCTCCACCTTCAGTAGAAGTTTCGCTGAGCCGTTTTTATCTGCTGCACCACATTTGACATTGCTACCCATTCTTCCAGCACCAATACCGGATTGTGATGTAAGCTGCGATACTTTTTAGAGTTACGCACCTCAAGAGGAAAAGGAACCCTTATAGGATCCCTTGATTTGATTTGTTTTTAGGGTTTCGTACCTCAAAAGGAAAGAACGGAACCGTTATAGGATCACTTTGTTGTCCGTCTGTCTGTCTGTCAAGACCCTTCTTCTCAGGAACGCAGGTATCAAGCTGAAATTCATATCAAATACTCAAGTCTACTGTCCCTTGGAGCTGTGAAAAATCAAACTTCTAAGCCACCGCAATCAAAAGATACAGTTTATGCTGGAAATTTTTGACACTCGCAAGGGAATTAATACCTACAGGGTACTTCCCGTAAACTCAGAATCTTGAAATTTGGTACGAAGCAACGTTATATAGCACAGATAAAGGAAAAATTGCGAAAAGCATAAATTTTGTGTGACATCATGTAATAAAAATATTTTTAATAATTTTAAACTTACTAATGTTATGGATTTCATTTAGCAATAAAAATACCATAACTTTTAATTATACACCTACAGGTTTGTACGGAGCCCTCGGTGCGCGAGTCCAACTCGCACTTGGCCGGGTTTTTTTACATACATTTGAAATACATATATAACAGAATTAGCCACAGTGTCCCGTGACAGAAAACTATGCCAGTGGGTTAAAAATTGTTATCATTAGGAATGATGTCAGGCTGCATTACCACACAAAATTAAAAATAAAAACATATCATAATATACTGAATTTTTTACAGGTCGATTATATTCCCCATCTCCCTGAAACAACGTTGAAGACTATTGTGATACTCCATAAGATGCATAGAAATAATGACAACAACATAGAAATAATTATAACAAATGAAAGCATAGAACCCACAGATGACCAATCAAATGAAAGTATCGAAAATCATCGCAGTAATGAGGATGAAATGATTGATGATACTTCAATGAATCGTTTTAACGCGAATAATTCAAGTGAAGAAAAATCAGAGAGTGAAATACCGGCAGATGGAGAAGAATTACTAGACCAAGATGATGGAATAAATCATAATTTAGCAAAGAAAAATACTTCCACAGTCGAACATGCAAAAGAAGAAGTATTAAATGACAAAGAATCTGAAGTGAATAAGGCTGAAGATGATAGTATAACCGACGAAAATGACTAAGAAAAAAATGCCGTTTATACAACAAACACAAAAATAATGAAGAAGAAAAGCGAATGCGTGTGATGAATAAAAAGTCATAAAAAGTTGGTGGTGGGTTTATGTAGAGTAAGGATAATTTGAATAAAAAATTGAAATGAAGCAACAAATCAAGCGATTTTTTTATTTTATCACCATTTTAAAATTATCAAAATCTTAAGCAAAATAACTAAACAACTTCGGTTTTTCGAATTAATTTAATTCTTACTACCATTATATAAATGCGAATGTGTGTTTGTCTGTATTTCTGCTGTTTTCATAGCCCATCTATACAACATCAGAAATAGGTTGCATCCCAGTGAAGGGCACAGGCTAATCTTTATGCCGGTAGATTAACTCGACAAAGCACTTGTAAAAGTTATTTATTAAAAAGAAACATTTGGGACTTCACATAAGGACATTTTGAACCTTATTCACCGTTCTACCAAAAAACAGCCAGAAACCGACAGCATTGGCATCCTCATATTATGATTGACGTCCAGTCTGCTCGAACGAAACGGTTTTGCTCTACTTTTCTGATTCGAACCGCCAGTATGTGGCATGCCCTTGCAACGCATGTATTCCCTGCCACGTATAACGTAAGTACCTTCAAGGCAAGAGTGAATAGGCATCTTCTAGGCAAGCGCGCTGCAACCTAGACCTCATAATTGCTTTCTATTAAGCATGATTGTCGTCAAGCGCAACCCTATTTTTTTTTATCCACTACAATTTAGCTCTTGACTGCCATCTCAAATGATGGTAAGTGTCTAAGATGGTAGCGGGCTAACCTGTTAGAGGCATGGCAGTTATATTAAACCCATACTCCTATTCGATTTCAACAAATCAAGCCCCCACGCGATTTAAAAAAAACTGAAATTCACGCAAATGAAGTCGCGAGCATCATATATTTTAACATGAACTAACATTATATCTGTACCTTTTAACCTTGGATTTGCAAGTGTTACCGTATCTACCTGATGCGGTTAAATTTCAAAATGGCGATTAGTATAAAATGCTTTTGTCACGTACGATCTTGCTTATGCTTGGTCAAAAGCCGAAATGCAGGCGTTCGCGATTGGCCTCGGCAACTCTTAGAAATGGCAAAGAATACATATTGAAATGGCAAAAGCGCTTGGTCCAAAGCCTCTCTATCTATCTTACCAAAGTACTACATCATCACCGCGTGCCTTCTTCAAAACGAAGTTTGGCGGTCATCATGCGAAAATCTTCTCTATTTTGAGTCGCATCTTTTAGCCTTGGATAGCTTAGCCCTGTCCACCCCCATATATCATCCAACCACTTGCGCCTTTGGCGATCTGGAGCTCTCTTCCTTCCGAAACTAGTCTTTTTTAATCTGATTTATTTGGGGACTTTTCTTCAAAAAACAAAGAACGTCAAAAACTAGTCTTGGAAGTGAGCATTTGGCTCCTCTTTGCAAATTTCCGAAGAAAGCCAGTTTTCTCCACATGATGCTGCACATCCTTCCTTCAGACTTTCCCTAACGAGTTTTCAGGCTAATCTCGGCGTGCCTGAATTCGTAAGCAAAACCACCAGCATAATGAAAATTACACAATCGTATTAAAATTTTACAATCAATTACTTACTAAACCATTGATTAGAACTTTCTCAATCTTACGCATGTATTTAAAAAAAGACACGCATGATCGCAGAGATAAGAAAACTTAAATATTGTATAAAACGTATATAAAAAGATGTTAATTATTGAAGACCTCACATTATTATCTTGTAAATCAAATAATTAAGACATAATGAAGTTTCTTAGTTGTACATTTTGCGCAGCTTTTCTTCAGGTAAAGTACTATTTTTTATAATCGCTCTTTGTCTTTGCACCCTTTTTTGTGCTACTTACTAATATCCAGGGATTTAAGCATAAGAAAATAGATTTCTTACTAGTTGAATCGTCCCATGTTCGGATGAAATTTATCAAAAATATTCCGGAAAGGGGATGGAATTTACAAAAACCCTGAAATACGTTTTTCGTAATTTTTAAACGAAATAGCTATTAGCTAATTTTCATGGGTCTTAAATTGAAAAGTTAAACTTTCATAAAAACTTTGTTTCATTATTTAATTTAATTTTTTAAATTTCAAAGTCATTTTTATCTGAGTCATAAATAAGAAATCTAACTTATTGTGCAAAATTTCAATATTACCTATAACCCAAGATATAATGTTAGATCAGTTAATCAGTCAGTTCTTTTCATGCATTGTTTTATTTCAGTTAAAACATAGATATCAATATTTATATTTTGTTTCTAGATCACGACAGCACAGATCCTATCAAATAATATGCCGAGAAATTCACCTGGCCAATTTATGAATCAGCCATTACCAACACAGCAAATAACCAACGCCAATCCCAATACACTACGAACTGTACCAAATAATGGTATACCTAACACGGTACAAAATATACCCAACAACGTACGAAATATTAACGCTTTTAATGGCGCATCACATTTGGCAAATAATTTGGCCAATGCACCAATAGCTAATGTTATGAACGAGCAAGCAGTAATAGCTAATCCAACCATTGGTGGGATTATCACCAATCCTGAAATATCCAATGCCAATATTGGTGTAGTAAGCCCAGATATAGCAACACTAGCTAATATGGCAAACATAAATGGGAACATGGCAACTTTTAATCTTGGCAACGGTGGTTTCACTGTAACCAGCGGTTCACCAGGTACTCCAGGCTTTGGAATCCAAGTGTTGGCCGATGCGTTGGAAGTTGGTGGTAGGGTGGCCGTGAATGGTCAAATACCAATATTCGGAACTGTAACTTTGAACGGACATTTGCCTACAGACGGTTCTGCGGCTGTAAATTATAATTGTGGCAGGGAAACAGCTCCTGCAGATATGGTGTTGAATTCATCAAATATTTAATAATTAATGTTTAACTAAATTATTTATTTATTTATGTTGATAGTTAAATAGAGTGTGTTAATGAAAACTGTTGTTTTTTTCTTTTATCATTTTACAAAGACCTGCTGTGGTGCTGTGTGGGTGGATCACTCTTCAATCAAGGGTGAGATCAATCTCTAGACATAGTTAGAGCTAGATGACCTGACTAATAGTCAGGTGAGCTTACCTTGGATATATAGATAGATAGATAGATAGATAGATAGATAGATAGATAGATAGATAGATAGATAGATAGATAGGAGATAGATAGATAAAATATTTATCCACAATAAACACAACTAAATTATAAACAAAATACAGACGTGCGCAAGGGTGGTATTATCACAAAAAGTTATCTCCTCCAGACAATCCGTTCCTTAAGAAACTTTAAAAAGGAGCGGTAAAATGCAACAATTTAAATGAATATGCATTATTCATATACATATACTACTTGAACCTCATGTAGATACCTACTAAAAACGTAAAAAAATTACGAAATTTATTTTCACGCTCCATCTCCGAACTACTTTTTCACCAAGGGCTAACTTGTAGTACCTGGATTCAATTTTTTTTTTAATTTATATTATTAAAATATAAACCTTAACACTAATAAAGCAGTATATTTATATGTTCGCGAGCATGTCGATCACGGTCACGCGAATCTACATTTTTACCCCCTACCAAAAAGTGCTCAACGCGCCTAAAGAAGTTACACTTCAAAAAGGAGACCAACCTGACCTTTGTAAAGAAAAAAGAATTGTCAAAATAGGTCACGATTTTACAGTCATAGAGTAAAATCTACCAAAACTTTCATCCCTCACTCTCTCTCTCAATCTATTCCTCATTGCTGAGAGTTGTGACCCCTTTCCGTTTAGCCACGGGCATGGCAGGGGTTTTCTTAGGATAATAATGCGGTGGGTTCCCTG
Source organism: Erebia aethiops (assembly GCA_923060345.2). Lineage (NCBI taxonomy): Eukaryota > Metazoa > Arthropoda > Insecta > Lepidoptera > Nymphalidae > Erebia > Erebia aethiops. The sequence continues at coordinate 5,609,202 of OV281087.1, read as the reverse complement.
TTCCCTGTTCCTTCCGCATACGGCTCGTAAATACTATTTCAACTCTAGGTTTGTAACGATTATTATCAGATGTTAGTGAAAATAACCGGGACCGACGGCTTAACGTGCTCTCCGAGTCATGGAGGAAATGTAAACGCCATATTCGGCCTAACAAATTCGTTCACCCATCCATTTTCCGACTTGCGCCAACGTTGCTTAACAATGGCAATCGATCGATATCTGTTGTACTCGTCCCTCAAAGGAACTATCATAAAGGAACCGTATAGTTTTACGTACTGCACTAAAATATAGCAGCACCAATTCATTTAGAGCTAAGAAAGGCAAATAGAAGTCATTGGGAGTTCCGACCGAGAGGAATAAAGGAGGAATACAGAAAATCTGGTGGTTTTTTCTGCTCCACATTACCTACAACTACGAGTACCTAGTAAGTCTATCCAAATTCCTAATAGGCATTCGGCAGGTAGTAATAATTCATTGAAAGTCAAGTGCTAAATACAAAATTGCTCCAGAAAAAAATACTTGTTCTTTTAGATTTTTATTTAGCCTATATGGTATTCTAAGCATGAGCAGTGGCGGCCTTAGGAGGTGGCAAGCAGGGCAACCGCCCGGGGCCTCACTCTTGCAGGGGCCTCGCGCCCTCGCGCTATAGCCCAAGTAGAAAAGTCCCACCTATCGGCTATCAATAGGATGTGAGCTAGGAAGATCCAAACTGGTGACTTACTACATAGACAATCAACTATCTATTCTATTTATTGATCTGAGTGCTATCGAGTGCGAAAGGTAAAAAAACGTTGAAGAAAAAGATGGGCTATACTCCACAAAGCTTAAGGGCCTCACAAATATCTACCGCACAGAGCCTCGCAAGGGCAAAGGCCGCCCCTGCATAATGTGTTTGAATGGCGGCCTCGCACCGGAAAGTGTAGCGTTGGATGGCCCCTCGCTAGGGGGATGCTCAAGCAAGTAGCTGGAAAAAGTCCGTGTTTTGTGAAGATCCATGCAGGACCTTCGTCCAGCAGTGGACGTCTATGAATCGAGGGGACGCTTCTAAGGATCATTGCATAACAGGATTGCGCATCTCAAATGGGTATATTTTGTCCTCTCTACCACTCGGATCATCCAATACTCAAAACTCAATTTATTTATTACATGTAGGACGTTACGTAGGAGGAACTGCCTCGTTGGTCTAGTGGTTAGCATGTTTGACTGCGGCTGACGAGGTCCCGGATTCGAGTCCCGGGTCGGGCCATAATAAGTGTTGGATTTTTCTGACTAGAAATTCTCAATACTAACCCGGATTTAGGAAGTTGGCGGTGTTCCACCCCCGTGCCTCGGAGAGCACGTTATTATATGTATATACATTGTATAGTTTGTACTTATAATATTTAGATTTTAGATTTACATCTATTGTGATTAAATATTAGAGTAGGTTTGAGAAATAAACAAGGAAATTAGAGAGAGAGAGATCGAGAGAGAGAGAATAAATCTTTAAGTAGATAAATAATTGTATCAATTTCAGATAAATACTCAAAAGGTTAAAGTAGTTTTATTTAGTCTTCTCACTAGTTTCGTCGAGCAGCTGGACCGCCTCAACGTTAACGTGTTGATGAAGCCGATGGTCGTAGCCTTTGGCAAATTTGGTTATAATTTGTTCGACGTATTCAATATTTTTTTAGTAAATAAACATTGTTCATTTAAATTTTGAATTTATTATGAATGGTGACAAATTAAACAGTAAAATTACAAATTTTTAAATGACATCGGCGCTTCACCGTTGCAAGCACAGTCGCTGGCAACGCTAACCATGCCACCCGCTGGCAGATAGCCTTCGAAGGTGACGAAGCCAATAACGGGCACGTTGCCAGATACAGCGGTTGAACCTGCCACTGGCATTTCTCCAGCCACTGCAACGTCGCCAAAGCCTAAAACGATAAAAAAGTTTTAATTGCTTGAAAACGGTACAAAAATTGCCAATAATTTCAAACAGTTCCAAGGAATTCTGCTATTTCAAGGTGCAAATAGTGTATATCTAAGAAGGAAAGAAAACTCTCTTTTGTTCTTTCTAGTAGTGTATCAGTTGTGTATGAACTATCTCTTAACTAAAATATAATGTATAGCCTGACCAGAAAAATAAAAAATCTCGCCATGTTCCGGAAAACAATAGAACTAATATTTTGATGATTATTACTTTGTATAAAAAGAGAAATACGATAGTGGCGTCTCCAAACAGGGTTTTTATTTTCCTGGCCAGGCTTTAAAAGGATAGCACCAGGTTTATTACCTAAATATTTTAGACTGCATAGTTCCCTATACTAAGATTGCATACTTATCTGTATTTGAAAAAGGTTTTGTCTATAGTCTGTTCCAATTCAATTCAATTCAATTTATTTCAAACATGTAAGACATACAGGTGTCTCTTATGCTACGTCATGTTTTGACTCTACCACCGGTTCGGAAAGAAGATTCTGCCAAGAAGAGCCGGCAAGAAACTCAGCAGTTGCTCTTTTTTTTCTTTTTTTTTAAACAATCTATTACAATACATAAGTAAGTATGTAAGCTAAATAAAATACAATAGTGTAAGTTATTATACTATCCTGTGGGGAGCTGGACCCAAAGTCGGTTGCTTCCATACAACTTTGTCATTAAGAAATTCGTCAATTGTATAATAGCCCCGACTCAACAAGTGTTCTTTTACGGTTTTTTTGAATTTTTGCAATGGCAAATCTAAAAGTTCTTTTGGAACCATATTATAAAAGGTAATACTCGACCCCACAAAGGATTTCTGCACCTTGCGTAGACGACATCGCGGCATTACTAGTTTATGCCGGTTTCGAGTAAGTCGATTTTGTGTATCCCCTCTTTGTCTATAGAGATTAATATTTTGTTTCACAAACATTATATTATCGTATATGTACTGCGATGCAACCGTAAGGATGCCAATTTCTTTAAATTTTTCACGAAGGGACTCGCGTGATCTGAGTTTATATATTGATCGAATCGCCCTCTTTTGCAAAACAAAAATTGTTTGTATATCAGCAGCTCTGCCCCACAACAAGATGCCGTACGACATAACACTATGAAAATAGGCAAAATAGACAAGCCTAGCCGTCTCAATATCGGTAATTAATTGTCTAATTTTCCTGATAGCAAAAGCCGCTGAGCTGAGTTTCCCTGTTAGTGTTCCCTATATGAGCGCCCCACTGAAGCTTATTATCTAAGGTCACCCCCAAAAAACCGTGAAGTTCTCCATTTTCAGTGTTTTACCATTCATCACTATTTCCTTATCGATTTTGTTCACATTAGGAAGTACAAACTCTAAACATTTAATCCAATAGGGATGATCTATTTTTTTAACTTCTTTAACTTCTGATCAGCGCTTTTGGCATGGCAATGCCAATGGCATCTGCCATTTGACCAATATTGATGGAAATATCTACAAACTTGTCGTCTTTCAATACTCCCATCACTATTGGTCAAGTGGCAGATAAGATGACGTACCCAAACGTTGAAGAAATAGATCTTCGCTAGTGGACCACACTGTAATAATAAATTAACAAATATTTACCTATCGGTGACACCCCAGTTAACGGTAGCCCATTTGGGGTAACAGCAGATAACGGACCAACATTTCCGTCTATAGCGTTCTGAGCAGCAATGTTACCCACAGCTGCATTAGCAATGGCCGCATTCTGTGTTGCCATTGCATTAAGAGGGTATCCGCCGAGTGTGTTTGCAGCGTACACATTGTTGGCCAAGTTATTGGCAATGGCATTTGTGGCAAAGTTATTTGGGAAACCATTGGCTAGGTTGTTGCATGGTGCATTGTTGAATCCGTTGAATCCCATCCCATTGTTGATGACATTGTTGGGAAGGATTGCTTGACTGATTGCGCCCTGAAAAAAGTGATCAAATGCTAGTATTAAACAAAAAAAGTATGTGTGACACGGCAGAAGTTAAACTTCAGAAAAGTAGCCTACGAGAGAATGAGATAAATATAACTTGTATTCTATCTCAGGTTAAATCCTATTATGTCACTTTTTCGTTTCATCGAATTGTCAAATCACAACGATTCTAAAGAAGTTTCACTTCAAAAATAAGCAAAAATAAAAAGTTACCTGAACGACGCAAGCAAGAAAAGTAATCAAATAAATCCTAGACATTTTGATATTGAATACAGAATAGAAATACATACAAAAATCACATATTAGAGACTTTTAAATACATTTTTATCTCAAAAATCTATTGTTTCACAAGTGTTAAGCGATACGTGATATTTATGATGAAAATAAGTGATTGCTTTGGATCAGTGATAAAATAATTGATTGGGTTATCTCAATAACGTGAATAAAGAAACCCGTTTTCTAAGAACTTACTACCTTTGTAAACACATCGGCAGTTCCCCTCCAATGCGAGGGAAAACACGCATTCCCTTACGCAGTCGTAAGGACTGAAACAGCATAGACTATACGTATATACTGTGAAACAGTAACCGAAATAAGTGTTTTATACACTGCTTCTTGAAACTGTTACAGAACAAAAACACTTATAACAGAAACAGAAACGATAAACCCAATCAATCTGTAACCGTTTATTTCTGTTAATTATTGTTTTTATCTATATGTTTGTCTCTTTCTGGTTTCGCTTTTTCTTTTCATAGAATTTTCAAATAACGATACTAAAGAAGTTTCACTTCAAAAAATATTGTAAAATACATTGCTAGCGTCACGTAGGGTCTACGCAGCATAGTTACTCAATCAGAAAAATATCTAGATTTTGCACAAAATACAAGATTAACAAATTAGACGTTATGATTGTTATGAATTGAACAACTAAGTAATGTCGTAATAACAATTAATTACGTTGGTTGATCATCGGGTGACAGAAGGGCTGGCTCATTTTTTGCGCAAAGAATTAACCTGGCTGCTCAACGCGAAAATGCAGCCAGAGCTCTTGCTTCCACGCAAGCATGAACTGTACTGTTATTAGGTTAATGAAATCAATATTATGACAGTGCACAACCGATATAATTATATTTGAAAATTTAGTATACGTGCATAAACACATTGACAAATTCAAGAAGAAAAGTCAGTCATAATGTCAATACTAGAAATAAAAATAAACTTGTAATGCCTGCTTCACAGCTTAATTAAACTAGCAATTCATTTGTTGGAAACGGTGTGCGCTTCTACAATAAGCTCCCAGAAGACATGTTGAAGATGTCTCTGAATAAGTTCAAAGTTAATGTAAAACGTAAACTCATTAAAAATCTTATTACCATGTAAAGGATTACTTAAATGACAAGGAAGCTTGGCAATTATTTGCTCTAATGGCTCTGATAGTTCCTTAGTTAAGATGATTTGTGAAATGGTGATAATGAAAAAAAAACCCGGCTGAGTTTGTTGTGGGCTCTTCTCAGACAGGGCGCATTTGGAACCCTTGTAGCTTTAGTTTTAAGATACCAGATGATTATCACCATTATATTTTACTAGCGAATACCCGCGACTTCGTACGCGTGGATCGAGGTTTTGTGGTTCCCGCGGGAACTCTTTAATTTTCCGGGATAAAAAGTAGCCTATGTGCTATTCCAGACTATAATCTATCTCTGTGCCAAATTTCATCCAGATCCGTTCAGCTGTTGGGGCGTGATTGAGTAACAAACATCCATCCATACATCCAGACATCCATACATCCAAACTTTCGCATTTAAATAATATTAGTAAGAAGTAAGATAAAAGACGTCAATATGTGTAGTGTACCTACCTAAATTGAATAAACATTATTGACTATTGACTAGCCCTAATAGGTACTTTCTATAACAAATGGCACGGTGTGACAACATGGTCTTCTCTTCTTCTTCTTCTTTTCTTGGTTTTTGGCTTTCAGTAGTGCCAAAACAGCACAGTGCACTTTGCCAATGTCGAGTAACTTGAGGGAGGCACGAAGGAGATTGGCCGGTTACAGAGTGCCAAAATTATGGAAAATGTTCTGTAATAGAAGGCATATTTATGGTCTTCTCACTTCATTGGACTTTACACACGCTGACAGTTGTGTCAGCGTTTGTAAAGTCCAATGGCCAAAGTTGATTGGCCATGTTTTCTTAAAACAATTGCAACTCAAATTTGAATACGCGTCAACAGTAAATTTGGCGACGTCGCTATTCCGGTTACACTTTAAAAAAGTGTTTAACACTTTCATTTCTGTTACAGAAATATAAGTAAGTGTTTTGGGGTAACAGATTTAAAAACACATTGAAAACGGTTAGAGATTTGATTCTGTTTTCAATTCAACCTGTAACACTTATAAATCTGTAACCTTTATGAATCTGTTTTTCCCAACGACCTCAATTTACATAGACGGGCCCTGTCAAACAAAGAATGTAGACCTATTTTACTGACGCCATCTAGTCTGAAAAGCGGAACAGCGCTATGGCGGGGACAAGGGCAGGTGTGGAGCGCACTCTACAGGTCGGACGCCCAATTTTTTTTCTATGAAAAGGCCCATCTAGTACCTACATATATATCGATGGTTTTTCAGTCCCTGCGCAGTCGAAATTCCGCAGACTAACCGCTTATAATCTGCCCGTTGATTTGATGAAGCAGACAAGGAAACACAATTTAGAATCATACAGTGTTTATTAATTCCAATACGTAATAATATAATAACATTTCCTAGGTATTTATTGTTCAATTAAATCTTAACATTTGCTAGTTTATCCACCTTTACTTATTGCAATTTATTTAGGTCAGTGATTAAGTTATATAATGTAAAATTCACTTTAGCGATATAAAACAATGAAACAGCAATTGAGCAAAACTGGAATTTTTAGAAAAAAGTAAGTTTCATAACCGGAAATTTATTTCATAGTTTTAATTTGATATTTTTGTTGTTGTTTTTATTATTAGATATAATGGTCTATAGTACGGCCATTTTATGCGCGGGCAAAAGTTCATTGACGCACCTTCACTATGAAACCCTCACGAAACTAACTAACTACGCCAAAACTATAACTGTCTCTTTCGCACATAGGAATAGACGGGCTTACGTGGTCGACAGTGGATTTCATAATAAAAGTCGTGACGTCTCACCAGCGAAACATAGGTGTAAGTAACATTTTACGCGTCGTAACATCATGATTCATAATGTAGGTATAGTAGTACTAACGTATGTAAATATGTACTTAGTAGTTCAGTAATCAACGATCAATTAATGTTGCGAATAATTACACAATTACTACGTGAACCTTAAGATTTTTTTTTTTTTTTTAATAAAAACATGAATTATTACTTCATTTGTTTATTTTCTTTGCCTTTAAATTAAACATAGTATAATAATCATATCTATCGACTTTCCAAATCACAGAGTTGCTCAGATTGGAAGCAATAATCACTGAAAAATACCTACTGTTTGTGTTTACTAAACTACAACGGCTACGAGTGATTAGTTTCTAAGATCAAAAATTCCGGGCTTTATCTTCAAACATATTAATAAATACGTAAACTTAGCCCTTGACGGTACCTCAATACATACATAGGTACATCTGGGTCAAATTGCCTCCTCCTTTTTTTAAAGTTGATTTCAAATGAATCAATTACAATACAAGAATAAAAAGATCCGTACAAGGAGCCGATAGATTATATTATTTTTTACAGAAGACCAAAGTGTTGTTTACCCCTTCATTAGGCGAACGACCTCTCGTTTGTTTGTTTACATTTTGTGCGCGCTTAAAATGGCCGTACTTTAGAGGCTTTACATATGATAAGTGACACACGTTGTCCTACGTGAAATAAATAAATCATTTCGCTTCATTTCACATAACCCCCTTGTCATGATTGACGACCTCCCTGTGCGCAGTGTTGTGCGCTGTTAACGTGGGATTCCCGGCAGGTTCAATCTGGAAATTTATGATTTCTGAATTTTCTTTGGTCTGGTCTGGTGAAAGGCTTCGGCCGTTGCTAGTTACCAACCTACCGGCAAAGACGTACCGCCAAATGATTTAGCGTTTCGGTACGATGCCATGTAGAAACCGGCTAGGAATATAACTGCCATATCCCTAACAGGTTAGCCCGCTACCATCTTAGACTGCATCATCACTTACCATCAGGTGAGATCGCAGTCAAGGGCTTAACTTGTAGTGGAATTTAAAAAATCTCAGGGACTGAAACTGGCAAGCTGCGGAAGTATGCCTCTCTCATCGAAAGTTCCATACCTAATATTCTTCCCGTTTGCCGTGGAGACCCCCGGGATCATGGAGTCTTAATCGCATTTCACCGCGGTTTTAATTGCCTCATCTAGTGACAGGACTGGCTTATTTTTATGCGCAAAGTATCAGCCTAGCTGTCTAGTGCAGCCAGCATCCATGCCACCGTTACACGCGGGCATGATTTTATTGTAATTACATTTGGCTAGCTTATTAATTCTGTATCAATATTTCCTAAATCCCAATGGCCTTACTCAAACGCAAACTCATATTAATTCATCCTGATATCCAGGAGAAAAAAAAGACCTCAATTATCGAATTGGGAACCTTTTCTTGTTTGGAAAAAAAAGAAAAGGAAGAAGGAATTCTATTTCTAGATACTTATAAAGATCAAAGACAAGAATATTACATTCCAATATTTTTATTATACATTGAAAAAAACTCAAATAACTTCTAAAACAACAATATAACTGATCACTTTAAATCTAATCAATACAAAGCGCCGCAACCACATCCCCTGTTGTAACCATACCCGTAACCAGGTCCAGCAATACCGGCTTCAAGCGCCAGTGGACCGTAACCATAACCCATCTCTCCCACCATGCCAGCACCGTAGCCCAAAGGCCCGGCATAACCGTTTATACCCTCGGTCAGCATACCCACGTTTCCACTCCCGCAGCCGTAAGACACCGCGCCAGCACCAGCGGTGGGCAAACCGCCTTCCAAAGCCACGGCTCCCAAGAATGGTACAGCACCAGATACGGATAGTGGGCCTTCGTACACGTTCTCAGATGTCATGGACACGCCGGTGACTGCGATGGGGGAAGCGCTTCTGACCGGGAAGCCGCCGCCGTAAGCAGCAGCGGGGGCGAGGCCGGCGGCGCAGGGGGCGAGGGAGGCTTCGGCGTAAGCGAGACCGTTCCATGGGGCGAAGGGAGCGGCGCCCCGGGACAAGTCGCCGATACCGTTGTAGCCAGCTCCGATGCATTGCGCGGAGATGTACTAGAAACAAAATGGGTGCGTTAAACAAAAGTAGATTTGTACATCAAAATATTAATTTATAGTGGTAGTTGTAGCTGATAAAATAAAAATCTAATCAATTGGTCATTTTTTCGGTAAAGTAGTGTTGTAAACACAGTTGACAACAATCTAAAAATACCATTTCAAACAGAAAATCCTAATCAAAGTGACAGTGACAGTGATATTTTTGTAACGACTTACTTATTTGTTTTGTGACTTATGCATTTCATATGCAAAGTTCAAATTCACACTGTCAAATTCATTAATCATCATCTTTTGTAACGGACGTATCAGACTTTTACTTAACTCCAAAAAATATCTTCGCGAGGAGAGAAAATAACCAGCGCCTATGGTAGCAAGTCTTAACAGTAGTAAATATATTTATAACCAACTTCCTAAAAGGATTCTCATTTCAGCGCTTTTCTTTATATTAATGTACGAGTACCTTCCTATGTACTTACGTCTTACACCAATTTATCCGAGATTTCTGAGCCGAATTAGAATTTTTTTTCTTTAAACGTGTAACTATTTTACATATACCAAAAATTGTTCTTTCATTATATTGAGATTTAAAAACTTAGGTAAGTGATTTTTTTTAATATATAGGCGAGTGCTTGGCTGCAATCAGACCTGCTTGCAAGTGGTGATGCAGCCTGAGATGGAGCGCGCTTGCCTAGAAGATGCCTATTCACTCTTTTGATTTGAAAGTTGAAAGTTGAAATATTATGAAAAGAGGTTACTTTTTGGATTCTTTTTGGGAAACCCTTACCTGGACCAATAGTGCCTGAGCACAGAAAAGAAGAGCTGCCTTTGCTGCCATGGTTGAAAAGTAGTCAATTAGATAAGTGATTGGTAGTTAAAGTAGGAAGTGAATGTGTTTTCCAAAATATTGTACTGCATTTTATATTTAAGCTATTACCAAAGAATTATTAAATTGATAAAAACTTCCGTAAGTAATTATTACTAGGAAAATTGTTGCTAAATAAAGTACCTCCTCGTTAAAAATGTTACTAATAAATTCTGTTAGTATTTATTGATAATAATTATATTATAAAATTATATAATAAAATAATTATTTTTAAACCCAAAGAGATAAGTACATTACTACAAATTTAATACGAATTTTGAAATTAAAAAAAAGTTAGGTCATTTTACTACCACGTTAATTAGATATTATGTAAGTAACATATTTTTCATAACTTTTTTTGTATAAAAACTAACATTCAACTATTCATCAATATTCTGCGCTTGCCTTCAATATAGAGCACACACAAACATGTCCTCCTTTGCTTTCCTTATGCTTTGCGTCCAAGCTTGCTTGGTACAGGTGAGAAAGAAAGTTGATTTATGTTGATGTTAGACACTTTCATATTTTTAAATTCTACTGTAAAGTTTTAAAAATTATGCGTATTATAACAATACAATAGATAATTGTCCTTTGCCCAGTCACAATGGAGTGTATTGGGTGTATGGCATAATTATTGCCATTGATGATATAATTAGTATGATGGTAAATTGCCAAGGGCAGGCATGAAATTTATTTATGGTATGCCTCTTTCAGAATGTATTCAGTCAGTGCATCGGCACAGGCCCTATCGGCTACGGTCCAGGCATCGCCCCAGGCGCCGCTCTGGCACCTGGCTTTGCGCCTTACGGCTTGGGAGCCGGCCTGGCCGCTGTGCCATTCGGCGTGGCGCCAATGGCTGTGGAGCTCGGCGGGCTGGGAGCAGGCTTGGCTCCGGCAGCTATAGAACTCGGCGCGTACGGCGGAGCCGGCATCGGCGACGTGGCGGTCGCTGGCGAGATGCCAGTGGTCGGCACCACGCTCGTCGCCGGTCAGGTGCCGATCCTCGGCGCTGTGCGCTTCGCGGGCGACCTGCCAGCTGCTGGCACTGTCACCATAACTGGCAGCTGCGGCTGCGGGTGCAACCGTGGACCCTACTACTACTGAAGAAAATTATAAAAAAAATTGTATCAAAATTCTTTCTAAGTATTAAGTTTTTGTACGAGAATAAAAGAATATATAAATTTTCTATATAACTTACATAATATGTTCTATTTTTAACCGACTTCAAAAAAAGGAGCAGGTTCTCAATTCGTCGGAATCTTTTTTTTTTTAATGTATGTTCCCCGATTACTCGAAGACGCCTGGACCGATTTTGAAAATTCTTTTTTTGTTTGAAAGGGTATACTTTCCAGGTGGTCCCATGGTCATTAGGTCTGATGATGGAATCCTGGGGAAATCAAAGGAACTTAAATTTTATAAGGACACGAACCCAGATAGTTATTAAGTACAGATCTGTCTACCTTTCGAGAACCTATTTTTCTTTTTTTTTTTATATTTACAACACTAAAAAGCAAACAATAAAATTATTTTTAAATAAAAAAAAACCGCCTTCAAAAACTAAAAAGCAAAAAATAATTGGATATATTTACATATTATTATTTCTACCCACTATGTTGAAGTCGGGCGGGTATAACAAGGATAAGCAAAGTTGACGCAAGGCTCGCCCGACTTCTACATAGTGGGTAGAAATAATAATATGTAAATATATCCCAGTATTTTTGCTTTTTAGTTTTTGAAGGCGGTTTTTTTTTGTAAATTGTAAATAATATGTTCTATTTTTTACAATTTTATTATTTCCCAGTAATACTTTTTCAGCAAACCTCAAAATTAGTTAACATTCCGTTAGTCCGCGTGGATTGAGGTTTTTTGGTTCCCGCGGGAACTCTTTAATTTTCAGGGATAAAGAGTAGCCTATGAGATATTATCCAGATCCTTTCAGCCGTTCTGGTGTGATTGAGTAACAAACATCCATCCCTCCATACATTTATCCATCCAAACTTTCGCATTTATAATATTAGTGAAGATTAGTGTAGAAGTATAGATTGAGGCCAATTCTGTTGTACACCCTAAACTTTACTAAAATGACACTTCTATTTTATTGTTATCCCTGTTGGAATACTTCCAGCAGAAAGGGGCAGCATTCGATTTAGAGCTGTCGTTTAAGTTTTGTTAGTAGGCCGTATTATATATACACATATTCGTGTAGCTATTAGGCCGCCATGTTCGATATCTCGCTTCCTGTCTGGATTTCGCTTAGGCCGCCGGCAAATACGGATTCAGGACTGAATTACGGTCACGGTCAATAATAACTGAGATTCGCCATCTACGCGGGAGATGTTATTAGTGCACACGTGTGTGTTTGCGTATTCTCTATTCCCTCACTCTCGAAGACTGATGGGACGGAAATCCGTCTGGACCGGAGAGAGATCAGGCGCAGGACCGACGGCCTACTCCGGAGTACAAAGTTGGGGGTGTAACGCTACGTTCGCACTGCGAAAAATATTTGCGCGAATTTTATTTTCGCGATTTATTTTCCGCGTACAGATTTCACCTACTCCTACAATTTGTATCAAACCAGCAATTTTGTGAACACCCCCATATAATTTCTAGTGTTGCAGAATTGCGAAAAAAAATGTTAGCGTGAATATTTTTCGCAGTGCGAACGTAGCCTAATCGTTCCGATTACGATTAAACGAATAGGCAGTATGTAGGTATAAAACCAGACAAAGCGTACAAGAGAGATTGCAGGGGCTAATTTTGATGTGGAATTTAAAAAAAAATTACAATTCGACTGCGAGTCTGCGAACCTATGAAAACGAGCGTTTCTTTTTTAAATCATTTCAGAATCTACTTTCCCATCCGACGGTAGACTCCAGACAGTGCGTATAACGTAAGCGGTATTAGCTTCTAGTAGTTTAGACTTAGAAGTTTGTTTAAGGCGAGTCACCTCAGAGATTTTAGGAGGTGAGGTGTGGGGTGCCGCCCGCGCGTCTCGCGGTACATTTCTCGTAGAGACTGGCGGGGAAGCGGGCAGCGCGGTATATTCTGAAACCGCTTGGCAACGTTCAAGTTCTGGGATTAATTTGAATTAAATAGATATAGGACTTCAGTTTGAAATAAATTTTAGCAGGTTCTCATTAATACTTCAAGAGGAATTTATCCATATAAAAATGATGAGCAAAGTCGAAAATTTTATTAATAAAAAATTCGTTTTAAACTTTTAATTTAGCCTGTTTCAAGATTTTTTTTGATCGAGTAAAGTACATCCTATCGTGTAACAAATTAGCACATTCTTTAGACAATATCTTTAAGTGTATCGGATATTTTTTGTAAGACCGTTATTTAATAGTAAATACCGAAAAAATTTGATCTAGCAAACCAGTTTTCACCGCTGAGCTGAGGTGACTCGCCTTAAGTGTTTGAAGGTTCTACTCTCGGACACGCACTTCTAACTTTTTATATAAGTTATTATACTATACTAGTTAATGCCCGCGACTTCGTCCTCATGGATTAGGTTCTTTTTTAATTCTTTTGGAAAATTAAGGAGTTCCTGTGGGAAAATAAAAAAAACTAATTCCACGCGGACGAAGTCGTGCATATCAGCTAGTCATAAGATAAAATCAAAGCTATCAAGGCGTAGTATATATCTATATATATATAAAAGCGAACTACCACTCATTCACTCACTGACTGACTAATCACGATATCTCAGGAACTATAAAGCATACAAACTTTTCCATTCCATGAAATTTTGAAGGTAGTGTAGACAACAGCTAAAAAGCCGTTTTGAGAAAATTTAGCCCTCAGGGGGTGACATGAGGGGTAAAAGTTTGTATGAAAGTCCTATGTTTTTGAAGATAGAGACATGAAAGTTGGCATTAAAGTTAGTAGAATAATAAAATCCTAGGAGGAATTCTAAGTGCTTATAAAAATCAAAGACAAGAATATTATATTCCAATATTTTTATTTCTTTGAAAACAACTCAAATAACTTCTAAAATAACAATATAACTGGTCAAATTAAATCTGATCAGTACAAAGCGCCGCATCCACATCCCCTGTTGTAACCGTACCCGTAACCAGGTCTGGCAATACCGGCTTCAAGAGCCAGTGGACCGTAACCATAACCCATCTCTCCCACCATGCCAGCACCGTAGCCCAAAGGCCCGGCATAGCCGTTGATTCCCTCGGTCAGCATACCCACGTTCCCACTCCCGCAGCCGTAAGACACTGCGCCAGCACCAGCGGTGGGCAAACCGCCTTCCAAAGCCACGGCCCCTAAGAATGGCACAGCCCCAGATACGGATAGAGGGCCTTCGTACACGTTCTCAGATGTCATGGACACGCCGGTGACTGCGATGGGGGAAGCACTTCTGACCGGGAAGCCGCCGCCGTAAGCAGCAGCGGGGGCAAAGCCGGTGGCGCAGGGGGCGAAGGGGGCTTCGGTGTAAGCGAGACCGTTCCATGGGGCCAAGGGTGCGGTGCCCCGGGACAGGTCGCCGATACCGTTGTAGCCAGCTCCGATGCATTGCGCGGAGATGTACTAAAAACAAAATGGGTGCGTCAAACAAAAGTAGATATATACATCAAAATATTAATTTATAGTGGTAGTTGTAGCTGGAAAAATAACAGGGAAGAAATTGCAAAAAAACTTGCTTTGTAAAGTGGTTTGGTATCCAACTTCCTAAAAGGATTCTCAATTCAGCGCTAACCTTTTTTTAATGTACCTACCTATGTACTTACGTCTTACACCGTTTATTTTATCCGAGATTTCAGAACCGAATTCAACGTAAGTAATATTACCTATTCTGTGCCCAATTAGTTTTTTTTTCTTTAAACTAAAGTCTTTAAAACTATTTTACCACAGATAAAAAATTGTTCTTTTCGGTAAGTAATGAGTTTAAATTTTTGGATTATTTTTATGAAAGAATTACCTGGACCAATATTGCCTGAGCACAGAAAAGAAGAGCTGCCTTTGCTGCCATGGTTGAAAAGTAGTCAATTAGATAAGTGATTTGTAGTGAAAGTAGGAAGTGAATGTGTTTTCCAAAATATTGTACTGCATTTTATATCTAAGTTATTACCAAAGAAATAAATTGATAAAAAGCTGCCGTAGGTAATTACTAGGAATTATTAGGAAAATTGTTACTAATAAATTCTGTTAGAATTTATTGATAATAATTATATTATAAAGAATTTTAAAAAAATGTTTTTAAACTCAAAAGAGATAAGTACTTACATTACTACAAATTTTATATGAAGAAAGGTAGGTAATCATTACGCATTATTATTTTGTAATAAAGAAAGTTAGGTCATTTTACTACTACTCTAATAATGTCAGTAACATTTTCGTAATAATTATTGATTTTTTGTATAAAAACAAACTGCAAATTGCATAGACTTAGAATGTACAAGACCAACAGTGACAGATTACGGTGTTACAAAAAATGAAATGTAAATGTGTGCGTGAAATAGTGTTGTCTTGACTCTAGCATAGTATTATCGATAGTCTTACTGGTGAAATCATAGGACTCTAATGAGTTAGTTTAACGAAGTAAAATATAACTATCTTTTAATTTAAAAAAATTAAATACACAAATAGCAACAAAGCTACAGCTAGGTACAAATTATTTATTGATGAGATGACCATGTTTTCTCTAAAAAGTTTTTCAGCGTTACAACACAATGCAACATCATTAGCTGGATATATCTAATACTTATTGTGTGTTTTCGAATAGTCTCTCTTAATAATTAACGAATTATTACATAGAGCTGTTGGGTCCGATAATAAACTATGTACCTACACAGTCTTCACACTTAACTCTTTTAATAATCCTTTTAATACATACAAATAATTAAGAAAAAAAGAATGTCCATTCATACATTAGTTTTCTCATTAATTCATTCAATTATTTATTATTCAGACTAATATCTATTTTTTTTACGCATAGCCCATGATGCTACACCACTGGGGACGGGGTCCATACAATTTTGCCCACTGTTCTTTGTAGAGTTTTTTTGGGGATCTCATTACTTTCGTGCTAACTCAATATTTATTGCCCTCTAAATAATATAGTCTTATTTAAGTGGGTTCTTAAAGTTTGCCGATTAAATTTCAATAATTTGTTTTCATGCTTCAATCGGAGAAGAAAATAAATTTCAATAATGCTTTTCATGAGCAGATATCTATGATCGCATAATGGGTTTTGATCTAATACATGATACTTTAAACTATCAAACAGAAGTTGATTGTTGCGTATTACTTTTTTACTATTTTTTTAAAGGGCGCAAGTAGTTTTAATTTGATTAATTACAACAATACTCTGATATAATGTATAAGTGACAAGTTAATAAAAATAAATAATAACCATATATGGCGCTCAAGTCATAGCTAATGACCTCCCCGATAAGCACTTAAATACATAATGTATTGAATTACCAGTATGTACAGTATACCCTGTATATATATTTCATGTACATATGAAATCTAAGACACGCCAAATAAAACAAAAGTGAAGGAAAATATTTATTTCGTTCTTTTCTTTTACAGGAAAGTAGTGTTTAATATTGTACTCTACACACCTAAGCTTATGAGCAATCACGTCAAACCTACCGGCAGACACGATTATCGACTATCGATACTTATGACGTCATCACTTTGTCAATCCCTATCGTAACGAAACATTTTTAAGTTTTACACAAAATATCCAAAAATTCTTTATTTAGCAATGTAATTTGATGAAAAGTTTTAAGGGAAACCTATTATTTAAGCTTTCAATAGTTATTTTGCCTCATTTTCAAACAACAAGTGACGAAATAATGATTATGAATAATTCAGAAAAATATTCAGTAATTACCTGTGAAACGTGTATTTATGCGGGTTATTATGTCTTGTAACGTCACATTCATTCACTGAACAAGACACCATGGTGGCAGAACAAAGATTTTAAGTTTTAATCGTAAGATTATTAATTAAATACACAAAATTCACCTCGACTTGGAAAAGGCCGGTACACTATGGCCTCTTACTCGCGTAAACAATGACATACTGGCCTTTTGTTTCGCTATCTCTTTTTCGCTCGCGGCAGTGTTTATTAACTAAATACCTCTCGCTCCCACGCTTTGTCAGTCTATTGAGCGTAGCGAAAAAATCCTATGTCTATGGCAAATTGAATAACAATATTGTACGCTTGACTTCAATAGAGCACAAACAAACATGTCTTCCTTTGCATTCCTCTTGCTCTGCGTCCAAGCTTGCTTGGTACAGGTGGGCAAGAAAGTTGATTTATTTTGATTTTAGACATTATTTTTATAATATTAAAATATATTGTGTAGTTGTAAATTAATAAATATTAATCACTAGCTGATGCCCGCGACTCCGTCCGTGTGGATAAAGGTTTTTGGTTAACGCGGGAACTCCTTAATTTTTAAAAAGTAGCCTATGTGCTATTTCAGACTATAATCTATCTCTGTGCCGAATTTCATCCAGATCCGTTCAGCCGTTGGGGCGTGATTGAGTATAACAAACATCCTTCCATACATCCAAACTTTCGCATTTATAATATTAAGTATAGATATAGATTAATATATTATTCAAATGGCATACTCATCTCTAGTAGAAATCATTACCTACCTACCGATAAATTTTATTATTGACATGGAAGATTGTCAGTTCATACATGAAAATATGATTTGTCTCTTTCAGAATGTATTCAGCCAATGCATCGGTGCAGGCCCGATCGGCTACGGCGCTGGCATTGCGCCTGGTGCCGCTCTGGCGCCTGGCTTAGCGCCTTACGGCTTGGGAGCCGGCCTGACCGCTGCGCCATTCGGCGTGGCGCCAATGGCAGTGGAGCTCGGCGGGCTGGGAGCAGGCTTGGCTCCGGCAGCTATAGAACTCGGCGCGTATGGCGGAGCCGGCATCGGCGACGTGGCGGTCGCTGGCGAGATGCCAGTGGTCGGCACCACGCTCGTCGCCGGTCAGGTGCCGATCCTCGGCGCTGTGCGCTTCGCGGGCGACCTGCCAGCCGCCGGCACTGTCACCATCACTGGCAGCTGCGGCTGCGGGTGCAACCGTGGACCCTACTACTACTAAAGAAAATTTCAAAAAATAGCGACAAAATTCTTTCTAAGTATTAAGTTTTTCTACGAGATTAATAAAATATACATCTATAATTTATATGTTCTATTTTTTTAATTTTATTGTTTCCCATTAATACAAAATTTTCAGCAATCCTCTAAATCACTTAACATTGTGTAGCTAGTAGCTGGCCATTTTGTATATTTCGCTTCCTGTCAGGATATCGTTTTGGCGAATTGGGATTCGGGAGGGTCAAAATAGGGGGCGAAGTCCGGTTGGATAATATAGCAATATGATTTGCTTCTAAAACTTCACTTTTCTGAAATTTGGACTAGATTATACTTCACTCCGCTTCGTCTCGTGGGCTCGCTTTATTCGGGACTTTATTCAAAAGCTTTCAGGCTGCGCGCTTTACAAAAACACTACGAGTGGGTCAGACAAGACTGCGTGGGATCGGTGGGTGCTCAGATATCATTCTGTCAATCCAACGTTCCTCTCACGCTGTTTTACACAACAATAACTCCACGCCCTACCTTAAAATTAAAAATTGTCCTGCCGACCGAATTACAGTCAAGGTAGATATTATTAGTGCACACCTGTGGGTTTGCGCATTCTCTATTTCCTTACTCTCGAAGGCCGATGGGACTGAAATCCGACTGGACCGGAGAGAGATCAGGCGCAGGACCGACGGCCTACTCCGGAGTAGTAAGTTAGAGGTGTAACCTGTATGCGAAAACTAAATCGCGCGAATCTTTATCGCAGTGCGAACGTAGTCTAATAGTTCCGATTACGATTAATCGAATCGAAACCGAAGGGGTATGGGTTTAATATACCTGCCATGCCCCTAACAGGTAAGCCCGCTACCATCTTAGACTGCATCATCACTTACCATCAGGTGAGATCGCAGTCAAGGGCTAGCTTGTAGTGGATTAAAAAAAATCTATGTCCTTCCACGGGATAGAACCTATCCCTGTACCAAATTTCATCAAAATCGGTTGAGTTTGAGGACCGTGAATCATCCCGGGGATGGACATAGTAACTAAATTCCCCAAATAACCCTACCGGGAATCGAAACCATGAGCTTCCACTATAAGACCACACGACACACACCATTAGCCCTGAGCGTAGCTCTCCCTATCTAGGTATACTTCTATCTATGCTAATATTATAATGGATGAATGGCTGGATGGTTCGCCTTCGCTTTCGCCTTTGCCTTTGCCTTCGCGCTCGCCCAAGAACAGTGGCACACCTAACGGATTTGGCAACGTCGCGTCGCTTTTCCGGTTATACTTAAAAACAGTGATCAGTGAGTGAGTGAGTGTGAGTGTTCCTTTCTGTTACAGAAATATAAGTGTTTTGGGATAACAAATTTAAAAACACATTGAGAAGGGTTACTGCTTTGATTCTGTTGTCAATTCATACTGTAATACTTATAATTCTGTAACATTTATGAATCTGTTTTTCAGTCCCTGAATTCACGTCGCACAGATTGAAATCGGCGCGTAACGTCCGCGTCGGAGGGGAATGACCTTTTGTTTTGTCGTGTTTGTATGTTTGTGTATTGTCATAGTAAGGTCTTGGATAAAATCTAGGAATGTTAGTAAATATCTATGTTATAGATTTTTTGTAGCTTTAAATATTATAGGTAGGTTAGTTCATGGATAATCGCCGAATTTAACAGAATTTTCCTTTAATTAATCGGACTTTGTTGTATCTTTAACGTAAAACTTGAATGAATGGTACTAAGTTTGATTAGCGAATATCACATAAAAGTTTGGAATTTTACCCTAGGATTAAGACTTCTTAATCTTGCTATTGGTTGATTGATTGATTGTTGTTTTGTCCTTCAATCACGCCGCAACGGAGCAACGGATCGACGTGATTTTTGGTGGATACAGTTGGAGAGTGACATAGGCTACTATTTATCCCGGAAAATTAACGAGTTCCCGCGAGAATCACAAAAACTTAAACCACGCGAAGTCGCGGGCATCAGCTATTCAGTAATAAATAAATTTATACCATTTAAAGCAAAGGCAATACAAATAAATAACTGTAAATGTGAAAATTATAAGCGATCTATTCACTAGCGCTAAGGAAAAATGAAACATAAGTGTAACTGAATATCATAAAATTATTTTATTTGTAAAATTAATATTTAACAATAATATTTTTTGAATGCTTAATAATAGTAGGGTCCACGGTTGCACCCGCAGCCGCAGCTGCCAGTGATGGTGACAGTGCCAGCAGCTGGCAGGTCGCCCGCGAAGCGCACAGCGCCGAGGATCGGCACCTGACCGGCGACGAGCGTGGTGCCGACCACTGGCATCTCGCCAGCGACCGCCACGTCGCCGATGCCGGCTCCGCCGTACGCGCCGAGTTCTATAGCTGCCGGAGCCAAGCCTGCTCCCAGCCCGCCGAGCTCCACAGCCATTGGCGCCACGCCGAATGGCGCAGCGGCTAGGCCAGCCCCCAAGCCGTAAGGCGCAAAGCCAGGTGCCAGAGCGGCGCCTGGGGCGATACCTGGACCGTAGCCGATAGGGCCTGCACCTAGACACTGGCTGAATACATTCTAGAAAAGAAATTGTGAATAGATGAATAATTTTATTCAATTATAATCAGACAAAATGATTTTTTATTTAACAGAAATCCAAATTATTTCTCACCTGTACCAAGCAAGCTTGGACGCAAAGCAAAAGGAATGCAAAGGAAGACATGATTGTACTTATTTGATTTAAGCCAAACGTAGAATATTGATTTCCAGTTTTCGCTAAGAATTTATATCAAAACTCTTATCAGTTATGTAAATATAATATTATTAATCAATAATGAAATAATAACAGATTAGGAAACAAACTACCTTACCATTAAGTCAATGTACCTTACTTAATAATTTTGCACCGTTTCTCTATATTTGGTAATTCTTATCGATTTTGTAATCTTTTTAGTATAAAATATTGTACTTAAATTTTTTCACAACATTCACTCGTTAGCATAACAACTACTCGCACTGAATTTAAAAAAATAAAAATGGCAGCTAAAGCAGTCCTTCTGTTCTGTGCTCAAGCATTTCTAGCCCAGGTATTTTTTACTCGTGTACATTTTTTGAAATTCTAAGATTTTTCAAAATTAGGATCACTCTTACTCATAATAAGTACCTACCTACTTTCAGTTGGGTAATAATTTTTTGATTGTCAATATTACTTCTTTAATTTAGAAATTAGTAACATGATGGTGATAATAAATTGTGTTGTTTTAATATGATGCGTAGATCCGCAGAATCAAATGAAAGTTTTTTTGTCTTGTAGTGTATCACCAGCCAATGTCTACGTGGATACAACGGTGTTATCGGTGAACGTTTGGCTGGACCTATCGCTGCTCCTCGAAACGTTCCATACATCACTGAGGCTCCTTTAGTCGCTCCATGGGCAGCTGGACCTTGTGGTGCCCCTTTGGTACCTGACATCACAGCCTTCCGACCATCTACCGGAGGAGGCTTTTCAGTCACCAGTATATCCCCTATGAGCATCACCGGTATTACCATGAAATCCGAAAACACGTACGACGGTCCGTTATCCGTCACTGGTTCTGTACCATTCTTGGGAGGCGTGGCGTTGGAAGGTAGTTTGCCTACTTCTGGTGCTGGTACGGTTTATTACGGCTGCGGTAATGGAAATGTAGGTATGGTGAGTGAGGATATCGCTGCATATCCTGGGCCTTATGGTTACAACGCTGGAATCGTGGGGGATTTAGGATACGGATACGGTCCCCTGGCGCTTGAAGCCGGAATTGCCAGACCTGGTTACGGATATGGTTACAATAGAGGATGCGGTGGTGCTTTGTTCTAAGTTTTGTTGAATGTTTTTAAGTTTTGTGGTAGTGTACATAATATTATTTTATAAACCTATTGTTTTTTTGTTTACTGTGTCATACAAATTGATTGTTCTATTCCAATAAATACAAAATGTAAACTAAATTGCATGTTTTGTTATTGTGATATCACAAGTAGTTGTAAGTATTATTTACACTGAGAAACAGTAAGATCCTCTCGGAATGGAAGGTGGTTTTGGTCGACTTTACTTCATAACTCGGTCAAATCCGAACTTTTTTCTGTTTACAAAGTTCAGTATCAGGTAATTCTCATGCGATTCGACGCGACGTAGTTTATTGCCGATTCTTCTCAGTAGAATCTGCTTTCTGAACTGACGGTAGAGGACACCTGATAAATCATAAATGGCACCAGTTGCATCCTATATGAAATAAACATTTAATTTCCTATACTAGCTGATGCCTGCGCCTTCGTCTGAGTAGATTGAGATTTTGTTGATTCCCGCGGAAACTCTTTAATTTTCCGGGATAAAAAGTAGTGTGTTATTCCAGACTATAGTGTATCCACAATATTTAAGTCTGTTGACAGTGAAAACGATGCCCAATGTTTTCAAAAAGACTTGAATAACATCGCTAACTGGTGCGATGAGAATCGTATGTGTCTTTGTATGTTTTGTGGTCACTTTTACTCAAAGAAAGTCAAAGAAAATTTTATTTAACCACGCTTTAAAACAGCAAACTCTTGCAAGAAAGATATCGGCAAAAGATCTTGGTGGGACCTTCAGAGATCATTATGAGAATTAATAAATTTATCTTAAGGTCCAAAACAAAACTAACAGATATAATAAAAAGAGTTAGAATATTAAAATGGAAATGGGCAGGACATGTTCGCAGATTGGACAAGACCAGATGGACAAAAAAGTGACGGATACCAAGAGATAAGAAAAGAGAAAGAGAACAACAAAGGGAAAGATTACGAGATACCTTCTCAGAGATGTGGGCCAGACTGGATGAGACAAGCACGGAACAGAAAGCTTTAATAATATGGTCACCGTACCATACCGTATGGTCATTTTGTCAATGGCCACAGAAATACAACTTACCATGATAGACTGGAACCATAGATTTAGTATTGGGCTCGCCGCGCGGGTAAAGTGCACGAGCCCAATACTAAATCTATGACTGGAACATTTTGGAATGCAAGCTCTAGAATTTTATCGTAAATACTTGCATCTGTTATACATACACAAGATCGTCTCGTTCATAAATATAAATATTAATTACAGAATAAGAAAACAGAGACCCTTCGCCCTTAATCTCTACATGAACAATACTTCTACAATCCCATTGTTCGCATGTCTCGTCTTTATAACGATCTTGCCAAAAATGATCGCAATGTTACTAGGTATTTATTTTCAATAATAAAATAAATAACAAAACACGTTTTTAATTGTAAAAAATATTTTGTAATTTGGTAATGTATTTTATTGTCAATCATTCAATCATTGGATCGACAATTTAAAGAAAAATCACTTGTTCATGTTTTGCTAATCAATTTTATAAATTCTACGCATAATCTCTCTGATTTGTATTTGTAACTTCAAACACTTAGATATCTATTTTATTCCATCTAATATTTATTAAATATATATTCAATCAGACGCAGCAATAATACCATAATAATATTCAGCCAATCACAAAAATTAAGACTGTAACAAAATATTGTTGATTGATTTTTTATGTTGTTTATTTTGGGTGCCGAACGAATGAATACGTAGATACCTAAACCATAAAAGAATGGTGAAAGAAGCTCTCCTTATAGGCTACTGTAGTGTAGCCTTTAAGTTAAACTGGCTCTTAATTACTGAAAGAGACCCAGGTTTTTCATTCTGAAACAAGACAGACCATAATGCGATCGCACCAGGTAGTAAGTGTACTGAGGATTTTTAAGTAACGTAGTAAGTAGTAAATAGATACATCATTTTTAAATATATAAAACTTTATTTATATTGAAAAATAACTATGTAGTTAATCATTTTAAAACAAAATAAACAACACAGACATTTTGTCTTGCACAAATTTGTAAATTTTTCACTGTTTTTTTTTGTAATTTTAATTAGTAATAGTAGGGTCCACGGTTGCACCCACATCCGCAGCTGCCAGTGATGGTGACAGTGCCGGCGGCTGGCAGGTCGCCCGCGAAGCGCACAGCGCCGAGGATCGGCACCTGACCGGCGACGAGCGTGGTGCCGACCACTGGCATCTCGCCAGCGACCGCCACGTCGCCGATGCCGGCTCCGCCGTACGCGCCGAGTTCTATAGCTGCCGGAGCCAAACCTGCTCCCAGCCCGCCGAGCTCCACAGCCATTGGCGCCACGCCGAATGGAGCAGCGGCCAGGCCGGCCCCCAAGCCGTAAGGCGCAAAACCAGGTGCCAGAGCGGCGCCTGGGGCGATGCCTGGACCGTAGCCGATAGAGCCTGCACCGATGCACTGGCTGAATACATTCTGGAAAATTACATATGAATTATTATAAAATCACTAAAAAAAGTTTAAGGCGCTGTGAGCTCACGAGATGAAAAACACAGGCGCGCGGGGGTGAAATCGAGCAAGCGCATGTCGCAAAAAATGCATGAAATAATTTGTAAAAAAATAATAATATTTACTTTTCAGTACAAATGAAACCGACAATGTGTTTGATTTATAAATATGAATTTTATCTTATATTTCTAGAGCTAATTATTGGTTTCAATAAGGAGGAAAATTGTTTTAAAAGGTAAATTAAAAGGTTTGTTTAAAATAAATTTCAATGCAGAGATTTTTTTAAATTGTGTTTTGAGATGCGTCAATATCTGCTCAAAGGTCTTGAAAACAGCACATTATTTTTACAAGCATACCTACATTATGTCACCGTTTGATGGATACCCCCTTTTAAGCTGCTACACAGCGTCTTAAATAAAATTCATAAAACGGATTTAAGTAGTTAGAATTGAATTGATGACCTCCTTGGCGCAATAATGAGCGATGTTGTCTTAATTAGGTCCAGGGTTCGATCCCATGGTCAATTTGTGAATTTATAATTTCTGAATTTTCCCTGATCTGGCCTGATGGGAGTCTTCGTCCATGGCTAGTTACCACCTCATCGGCAAAGACATACCGCCAAGCGATTTAGCATAGGTTTAATGTTACCGCCATGCCCGTAACAGGTTAGCCCGCTACCATCTTAGACTGCATCATCACTTACCATCAGGTGAGATCGCAGTCAAGGGCTAACTTGTAGTAGATAAAAAAAATTAAGACTCTCTTTCTCACCTGTACCAAGCAAGCTTGGACGCAAAGCAAAAGGAAAGCGAAGGAGGACATGATATTATTTGATCAAGTCAAACGGTGTCGACTGTAAAGCAGTGAATATTGATCTCCATTTGACATTCAGATTTTATATTAAACAATACTATACTGATTATGCAAACTATATTATTATCGTTCTATACTGACATAATTAATGCGCAAGAAATTATTATGACCTAACTTTTAATGTTACAAAAGTTATTACAACAAAATAACTCGAATAATCCTTATCAATTTGTTTGAGTAATCTTTCAGTATAAAATCTACTAACATATTTTGAGGAATACATTCAATTACTTGACTTCAAAAAATACTAAGTAACTACTTGATCAAAATGGTAGCAAAAGCCGTTCTTTTATTCTGCGCTCAAGCACTTTTAGCTCAGGTAAGTGTCTCATTTGTTTAGCTATGTAACTATTAATGTACAAGAAATTCTTTTAGAAAAAGAAAGACTAATTTAATATAACATTTTTCGCACACAATTTTTATTCCACTACAAGTCAGCCGATTGTCGATTGTGTCGCCCTTGTTTGCGATATTACCTGGTGGTAAGTGTAAGTAAGTGATGCAGTCTTAGATGGTAACATTCTAACCCGTAAAGGGTATATATGGCAGTTACATTACTACGATCTCACCTGATGGTAAGTGATGATGCAGTCTAAGATGGCGGCGGGCTAACCTGTTAGGGGCATGGCAGTTATATTAAACCCATACCCCTTCGGTTTCTACACGGATCGTACCGGAACGCTAAATCACTTGGTGGCACGTCTTTTAGCCGCCGGTAGGGTAACTAGCTACGGCCGAAGCCTCCCAAATATTCAATAAGTAATTATAAATTTTTATTACTAATTGAGTTGCCGGGATTCGAATCTCGAACCTTCCACATGCAAGACTATAGCGCTCAACACTGCCCTTCGTCGTTTAATTCTATTTTGTCCTTATAATAATATAATTTACCTACCTACTTTTTGTCCATTAGTGCATCTCAAGCCAGTGCATAGGTGCTGGATACGGCATCGAAGGCTTGGCCAGGGGACCGTGGAACACTCAGTACCTAACTGAAGCTCCATTCACTGCTTCGTGGGCTGCCGGTCCTTGCGCGGCTACACCATACGCCACAGCTGAATGGGCAACTGGATATGCACCTGCAGCGTCCAACGGAGGCTCTTTCCCAGTTACCAGCGCTTCTCCCATCCCTGTCACCGGCGTTTCCATGACATCTGAGAACGTTTACGAAGGCCCCTTATCAGTGGCTGGTGCTGTGCCGTTCTTGGGAGGTGTTGCTTTAGAGGGTGCTTTACCAACCGCCGGCGCTGGTGGTATCACTTACGCCTGTGGGAATGGAAACGTGGGCATGGTGAGTGAGGATTTCAATGGTTTCAACGCATACGCTGGACCTTACGGCTATGGCGCTGGCGTCGCTGGGGGAGTGGGTTATGGTTACTCACCCCTCTCGCTTGAAGCCGGTATTGCCGGACCTGGCTACGGGTACGGTTACAACAGGGGATGCGGTTGTAACGCAGCTTATTAATCATTTTTAGTCTTAATTTCTAAATAAGTATTGTTTGTTGAGTTTTTTGATCTACGATCCTTGAAAGAATAAATATTTGGTTTTTATATTTTGCCGCATTTCATTTACTTCCATTCTTCCTTATTATTCTAATATGTTAAAATTACTATGTGTCTGTTACTTGCTACGCGCATCGTAGGTACATCTTATTGGGGTGAAATTATACAGTACAGTGGGTACAGTTGTTGTTGGGACTTGCGAGAAGTTTTTTTTTCAACTGTTTTCAATGCCTACAAAAAATTTCACTAAAATAATTATTTATGTACCTTGACCTTTATTTTTAACCGACTTCCAAAAAAGGAGGAGGTTCCCAATTCGGCGCGTATTTTTTTTTTTTTATGTATGTTACCGCATATCTCTGTGGTTTCTAAACCGATATGAAAAATGTTTTTTTCAGTCGTTAGAGGAAGCTCTCGAGGTGGTCCCATAAAAATTCTGACTCCAAACCCTCTAGCCTGACACTAAAAAGTTTAAAAAAAAAATCTTTTCAAAAAACCGACCTTCAACGCCACTGTAAAGTAAAAAATAATTTTGATTTCTACATACTATGTTGAAGTCGGGCGGGTATAACAGGTATAAGCAAAGTTGACGCATCAGGCTGACGCAACAGTGGCGTTGGAAGTCGGTTTTTTGGAAATAATTTTTTGACTTCCTTACTCACTTTCAAGAAAAGCTGGAAGAAATTTATATTCGAGAGATAAGCTTTACCTTTGTCCAATTATTTTCTTTTACTTATAGAAATATTTTTGTACAAAAAGAATAAAAATTAGAAATCAAGGCTTTGTTCTGAGTGACTGACAGACAAACTACAACCCAAACGGCTGATGATAGAAATTTGAAATTTTGAGAAAATATTCCTTGAGCACCCTGTGTACCTATTAAGAAAGGATTTTTCGAAACTCCAGGGTGAAAGTTTGTATGAGAGTGAAACTTCGGATTTAGGCTTCTAGTATAAAATAAATGGCTGATGCCTACGCCATAATTTTTTCTATGAATGACTCTTTGACACTAAATTCACTTCTCCAGATTCTAATTTATCTATATTCACTAAAAACTCTATATGCAGAGAATTATTGAGTGCAGTGCAAAAGCGGATCTTAGGACGAAACAACATTACAAAGACGAAAGTCTCTATGAATAGTATTGACAACGTTTAACATAACAGTGGCAGGCCAAAAAACGAGAAGAAGTACGTAAATAAAAATATTATATTTTGTTAGTTACTTGGCCGAATGAAACTTGGAACAGCGTTCAAAACTGGTATTGAAATATCTCTTAGTAACTTTACTAAGATGAAGAAAATACTCTGCACTCCCAAACGCCCTGCAAGAACGAGGCCCTGGGCGGTTGCCCTGCAATGACGTGCCGCCAAGCGATTTAGCGTTCCGGTACGATGCCGTGTAGAAACCGAATAGGGGTATGGGTTTAATATAGTTATATTAAACCCATACCCCTATTATGGCAGTTGCCATGCCCGTAACAGGTTAGCCCGCTACCATCTTAGACTGCAACATCACTTACCATCAGGTGAGATCGCAGTCAAGGGCATTTCCCACTGAACCTACTAAGTGCCTTCATAGTCCAGTCATTTGGTTTTGTCTGGAAAGTTTCTCGGAAGTTTTTAAAATTGGTGTATTTTATAGATTAAGACGTGCTCTTTCCGAATTTTTACTTTGCCAACTCGTATCTTTGCCGCTCGCGCTGCCATATTGGAAAAATGGCGCCCAAAAGAGTTTTTTGACAATAAGACCTTTCGGACTAATTTTACGATGAATAGTTATGTACTAAATTAAACAAAAAAAAATCGCCTACATTTTATGTGGTAACGTTTTTTTGTAGAATCAATTGTTCCAGTATAAGATCGCCGCAAACCAAAACCTAAATTCACCTTCCACAGTTCAAATAAATTTGTATTGTGGGTGTTTTACAAGATCTTTAAACTAAATTAGATTGAAATACCTAAATCTAGTGATGCTATCTTTTTCTTCTTATAAAACACCCACAATACCTACAAATTTATTTGAACTGTGGAAGGTGAATTTAGGTTTTGGTTTGCGGCTCTCGTATGATGAAACTATTAATTTTACAAAAAAAAATGGTTCCATCATAAATTGTAGGAAATTTTCTCTATTTTAATTTATTAACTATTTTCATCCCAAAACTAGTCCGAAAGGAGTTATTGTCAAAAATCTGTTTTTGGGCGCTATTTTTCCAAAATTGCGAGAAACTTTCCAGGTACTTAACCCTCTTTTTGAGCACCAAATGACTGGACTAACAGAAGCATCATTGAAAACAGATGTACCTATGCGCATGGCACATAGCAATAAAAAGTTTAATTTATGTTGGTTCTATATTGGCTGTTGGTTGTTGGCTATATATGCTAGGCAGGTATTCCTACCCTCATCCCTACCGCCTACGGTTGAAATAAAAGCCTGCCTGCAATCAAACAAGTACAAGAATGCAGTATTTGTAAAATTTAACAAAATTATTTATGTATGATATAATATTAACAAAAGTAATAAGACAAAAATATTTTTTTTCAATTATTTTATTAGGTAAACGCTACAAAAACCAACAGTTGAAAATTGAACTTTGGAATACAATGGTATTTTGACAAGTTGACTAGTACAAATAGGGACCACGGTTACATCCGCAGCCGCAGCTGCCAGTGATGGTGACAGTGCCGGCAGCTGGCAGGTCGCCCGCGAAGCGCACAGCGCCGAGGATCGGCACCTGACCGGCGACGAGCGTGGTGCCGACCACTGGCATCTCGCCGGCGACCGCCACGTCGCCGATGCCGGCTCCGCCGTACGCGCCGAGTTCTATAGCTGCCGGAGCCAAGCCTGCTCCCAGCCCGCCGAGCTCCACAGCCATTGGCGCCACGCCGAATGGCACAGTGGCCAGGCCAGCCCCCAAGCCGTAAGGCGCTAAGCCAGGCGCCAGAGTGACGCCGGGCGCGATGCCAGCGCCGTAGCCAAGCGGGCCAGTACCGATGCACTGGCTGAATACATTCTGAAAGAAGCAAGCATATCATAAATAAATTTCATGTCTGCACTTGACAATTTATTTTTAAAAATCCATGGAATGATTTAAAAAATACATTCTACTGTGAATGGGTAAAGAACGATTAAATAGATTAATTTACGCAGAATTTTTAAAACTTTACAATAGAACTATAAAATATGAAAAAGTGTCTAACATCAACATAAATCAACTTTCTTTCTCACCTGTACCAAGCAAGCTTGGACGCAAAGCATAAGGAAAGCAAAGGAGGACATGTTTATTTGTGATTTGAAGACAAGCGCAGAATATTGATGAATAGTTGACTATTAGTATTTATACAAAAAAAAAGTTACGAAAAATATGTTACTGACATAATTAACGTGATAGTAAAATGACCTAACTTTATTATTACAAAATACTTAATGTGAGTAATTATTTTTCTTATATCTTTTGAGTTTAAAAGAAATATTTTATCAATAATAATATTTTATGTAATAATTGTTATCAATTATTACTGACATAATTATTACCGACATAGAAGAGTGACCTTAACTGTAACTAATTTAGTAATTCTAATAACAATTTTCCGGGTAATCTATCATTTTTATTAACAAACTTTGGAAATTAACTTGTAACCCAGGTATATAACGCACTCAAATATTTTAGTAAACAGATTCTTCACTTACCACTTCAACTCTCAATCAGTTGATCAATTTACTTCTCTTCAACCATGGCAGCAAAGGCAGCTCTTCTTTTCTGTGCTCAAGCACTATTGGTCCAGGTAAGGGTTTCCCAAAAATTAACCCCTCTTGACTGAGTGCTTATTTTTTTCATGCTGAATGAATGTGATTAAAAAACTATTTTTTAACCGACTTCCCAAAAGGAGAAGGTTCTCAATTCGGCGCGTATTTTTTTTGTTCAACCGTGTTAGGTGTAAAAGAACACAAGTTTTAATTGTATTTAATCACCAGATAATTGTCAAATAATCCTGAATAAATCTTTGTAATTTGTTCCAAATAATCTACCAGCTACTACCAAAAATATTTTTATTGACCGATCGAAGCGAAGGTCTTTGAGTCTACTTCAGTGAATTGGCACTTGTCCGTCCGTCCGTCCGTCCGTCCGTCCGTCTGTCAGAGCATTATAACATCTGAATTACTAAACGTAATTACTTCAGCTTTAAATATAATATGTAAACCAATGGCCTCCCGCCGAATATGGCTTAAAAAGTTATTAAAATCTTTATTTCAGGGGAGCTCTCATAGAAGCGAATGCGAAGTAAAATACTTTTTATAAAGTTACATAGGGTTGCGGTATATCATTTTTAAGATAAGTAGGAATAGAGTCCAAAAATATTTTTTTTTTAATTTTTCCCCAAAAATTGACGAAATGGGGGGCTTTCAAAGTGGAGATTTTCAAACGTCCAAAGTTGACCTCAGAACTCTAAATTTTCAGAAAGGCTGAGCCTGAAACTTGATCAATTATTTGAATTATATCCTGTACTTGAACAACAAATACTGAAATCAGATAAATATTGTAAGGAAACGGAATTATTTAATTTTTAATGAGCTTCAGTATTTTTAACAGAACTTCACATTGATGTCAATAGATGGCGCCGCGAGGTCTCAGTTGGGGGCGAAACACTAGTTTGGCACATATTCTCTAACCAAGCCATTTTGTTTCTAGTACATCTCCACGCAATGCATCGGAGCTGGCTACATCGGAGCTGACGACTTGTCCCGGGGCGCCGCTCCCTTCGCCCCATGGAACGGTCTCGGTTACGCCGAAGCCCCCCTCGCCCCCTGCACCGCCGCCTTTGCCCCCGCTGCTGCTTACGGCGGCGGCTTCCCAGTCAGAAGCGCTTCCCCCATCGCAGTCACCGGCGTGTCCATGACATCTGAGAACGTGTACGAAGGCCCTCTATCCGTATCTGGTGCTGTACCATTCTTGGGAGCCGTGGCTTTGGAAGGCGGTTTACCCACCGCTGGTGCTGGCGCGGTGTCTTACGGCTGCGGGAGTGGAAGCGTGGGCATGCTGACCGAGGGAATAAACGGCTATGCCGGGCCTTTGGGCTACGGTGCTGGCATGGTGGGAGAGCTGGGTTATGGTCCACTGGCGCTTGAAGCCGGTATTGCTGGACCTGGTTACGGGTATGATTACAACAGGGGATGTGGTTGCAGCGCTTTGTATTGATTAGATTTAAAGTGATCAGTTATATTGTTTGTAGTTTTTGATGAAATAAAAATATTGACTTTTAATATTCTTGTCTTTGATTTTTAGTATTTATTCTGGAAATCATTGGCTTCACTCGGTGACAGTCCTTCATCTTTTCAGGGTTGCGGACCTAAAAGATAGGTTTGCTTATGACTGTCTGTCCGGTTTTTTTTTTTTTTTAATTTATACTGAAGGGAAAGCTCGAATCAATTATAAAATATCACTGCGAAAGCGTGTGTGTTTGTTGGTTTGTCCTTTAATCACGCCGTATCACAGCAACGGATTGGCGTGATTTCTTGCGTGATATAGGCAGTAGCCTAAAAAGTATCTTATCTCAGAAAATTAAGAAGTTTCCATTGTAAGAAGTTGCGGGTATAAGCTAGTCAATTTATAAAAATGAATAAATGAACCTCATGTCAAGTCATCAAGTAGGTCGTCACTAAAATATAACACGTTATGGTGATACTTAATAACGTTCTTAACACTCACTAAAGCTGCGAGGGTTCCAAATGTGCCCTTGACTGAGAAGAGCCTGCAACCAAATTGACACCAAGAGGTCTGGTTAGTATACTGGACACTCACTAATATCCCTCCTGGGGGCTTACTACTATCGCTAAGAGCCGTATTATGTTAATATTGTTGACGTTATTTCAGAATTATAATCCTTATTTTAGGGACGAAAGTATGTGACATAGAGCTGTCATTGTGAAATAATAACGTCCTCCTAACCGAATTTCGGCGACCATGGCGGCCAATCTCTAGAGAGATTAGTAATCTGCGCGGGATATTATAGTGAACAACTATGTGCGCTTGTATACAGGTGCACTCTATTATTATTACGGCCCGACCCAGGACTTGAACCCGGGACCTCGTCGGCCGCATTCGAACATGCTAACCACAATACCAACGAGGCAGAAAGCGAGGAGAGTGTGAAATAACACTGCTGTAAGCGCTGGTAGTAACCCCCCCTGTTTCGGGGCTCCCTATGTTTTATTATTCTTTTCATATCTTATTCCTCTTTCTTCCTTTTTCTCCATTATGGCGAGTACGGGGCCTTACACAATTCTATTTGTATTTGCTGGTGCAGGTCTCCTCGCATTCGTCTGTGTTGCGGACGATCAATCAACATGTGTAAGATTCGGCGACTCCTTATTCACAAACACAGCCAGGATCATCGTTACATTTGAATTTGTCTAGGTACCTACTCTGCAAACCCGCCATGCTCAGTAAAAACTTGTGTCAAACCATTTTTTGGCAGTTTCCTTCTGTTGCTTTATGTATGAAATTGGACAACTCTCATAATTTGGTCTGGTTTTGTGTTTCTCGACCGCCTCCCTGGCTAAGAAGTCCGCCCTCTCGTTCCCGGCCGTCCCAACATGTGCCCAACCCAACCCAGAAGAAGCTTACCCTTTTATGCTTTGTCTTTAAAAGAGCTATATTTCTTTTAGCAGCAAAAGCTAAGGGGTGATATGTTACGGTGCTGTTGAGCGTCTCCAACGATGTCCTGGAGTCGCTGAAGATATTCAAGGAGCTATCTTTCACTTTTAAAGCAACTGCAGTGGCTTGAAGGCTTGCGTACTAAAACATGGTGCAGTAGGATTTTAGACGAAACTTTTTATTCAGACTGACCATCCCTCCAGCACGTTAGGGCTGCACCCACTCCACCGTTCACTTACTGCCATCCTCAGGCCGGTTTATTGCGTAGCTCATCACTATTTTCGGCTCCATGTCTCCACCGAAACTCCACAGGGAGCGTCCTTTGAGGGTTGCGGGGCGTCCAAGAAGTTGTCTCTCTCTTCGACTTCTCCGCCTTTCAGCATGGCCTGTGGTCGCCCTCTTTTGGCCTCGTAAAGCTGAGCTGCCTCCTGTACTCTTAAATCCAGTGGTATGAGACCGGCAAGTATCAGTGCAGCGCTCGATAACGGTACGATTTACATATTTTTTGTGCAAAACCGCGCTGAACTGAGATCAGCTGTTACTGTATCATGATTTTCCGTGTGGCTGGTGCCCATACGCTGGACGCATGCATTGTTATTGGCTCGATCATAGCCAGATAAATCGCCCTGACAGTCTCGGAGTTCAGCCATCATTTTATTTTTACTGCCCTTGCCTTGCCAACGTTTTATAAATATTGGTAGCTTTTTGACGCACTGATCTTACTTGATTGTTAAACGTTAAATTATTGTCTACCAATAGGCCTAATATTTTAATTTTAGGCCTTACATTAACAATTTCTATTTGGGTGCCGCCCAAGCACGGGGATTGCATTTCAGCTTCTTGGTTACAACCATCACGTTTGTTTTATGGGGTTCAAATTTCAGCTTCTATACGAGGCCCCACTCATACACAAGGCTTAGAACCTCAGCCGCTTTTTTCTCCATTTCAGGAAAGTTGTACCCCGGGAATACCAAGACGATGTCGTCAGCGAATGCTTGGGAGTGTATGCCACGATCGCTGCAGATTTCGTCGAGTAGGGGGTTTAAAAGATCTACAGGGTCTCCCTATTAGGCGTATACACGACTTTAAGCCAAAGCACCGCAGGCCAGGCAAAATTCAGAAATTATAAATTCCCAAAGTGATCCTGCCGGGAATCGGGGACCTCCGCACGTTAAGACAGCAGCGCTCAAAACTGCGTCAGGGAGGTCGTCAAACTTATTCAAAATCCGCAAAGAAATGCTAAAGGAGCTACCGCAGCGCACAGGAATACAGATGCCTGCTGAAACATAATTGAAAACCGACGTACTTAAGCGCATAGCAAATAGCAATAAACAGTTTAATTTATAAATATTGGTTCGGTTACTTAAAGCGTGATTTGGCGTAGGCATTCCTAAGGTAAGGTTGAATTAAAAGCCTGCCTGCAATCAAACAGATACTTGACTGCAGTATTAGTAAAATTTAACTAAGACAAAAGTAATAAGACAAAGATATATTTTTTAATCATTTTATTAGGTAAACGCTACAAAAACCAACAGTTGAAAATTGAACTTTGGAATACAATGGTATTTTGACAAGTTGACTAGTACAAATAGGGTCCACGGTTGCATCCGCAGCCGCAGCTGCCAGTGATGGTGACAGTGCCGGCGGCTGGCAGGTCGCCCGCGAAACGCACAGCGCCAAGGATCGGCACCTGACCAGCGACGAGCGTGGTGCCGACCACTGGCATCTCGCCAGCGACCGCCACGTCGCCGATGCCGGCTCCGCCGTACGCGCCGAGTTCTATAGCTGCCGGAGCCAAGCCTGCTCCCAGCCCGCCGAGCTCCACAGCCATTGGAGCCACGCCGAATGGCGCAGCGGCCAGGCCGGCCCCCAAGCCGTAAGGCGCTAATCCAGGCGCCAGAGCGACGCCGGGCGCGATGCCAGCGCCGAAACCGAGCGGGCCAGCACCGATGCACTGGCTGAATACATTCTGAAAGAGGCATATCATAAATAAATTTCATGCCTGCCCTTGGCAATTTACCATAATATTAATTATACCATCAATGGCAATAATTATGCCATACACTCTACTGTGAATGGGTAAAGGATAATTAAATACCCATTGTAATTGTTAACAGATTAATTTACGCATAATTTTTAAAACTTTACAATAGAATTTAAAAATATGAAAGGGTGTCTAACATCAACATTAATCAACTTTCTTTCTCACCTGTACCAAGCAAGCTTGGATGCAAAGCATAAGGAAAGCAAAGGAGGACATATTGTTTGTGTGTGCTCTTTTGAAGACAAGCGCAGAATATTGATGAATAGTTGACTGGTAGTTTTTATACAAAAAAAAGTTACGAAAAATATGTTACTGACATAATTAACGTGATAGTAAATTGACCTAACTTTATTATTACAAAATACTTAAAGTACTTATTTTTCTTATCTCTTCTGAGTTTAAAAAGAATTTTTTTATCAATATTATAATATTTTGTGTAATAATTGCTATGATATATTACTGACATAATTATTACCGACATACGAGTAGAAAAGTGAACTTAACCGTAACTACTTAATAATTTATTTTAGTAATTCTAATAACAATTTTCGTGGTAATCTATCATTTTTATTGATAAACATTGGTAATCAACAAGTAACCCAGGTATATAATGCACTAAAATATCTTAGAAAACACATTCACTTACTACTTCAACTCTCAATCATTTCAAACCAATTGACCACTTTTCAACAATGGCAGCAAAGGCAGCTCTTCTTTTCTGTGCTCAAGCACTATTAGTCCAGGTAAGTGTTTCCCATAAATTAAACCATCTTGAAATCAGACTTAGTTTTTTTTCCATTAATATGAGTATATAGTTTATACAACCTATACTCACTAATATTACAATCTAACCTTAAAATTAGACTAATGAGTAATTTTACTTTAACCTAAACTTATAAATTATCTTATATACTAAGAAGTAGTTCAGCGACGCATCTTAGTCTTTCTTTAATCAATTTAAAGACACTATTCTCTTGTGTTCTTTAGGGCAGCACTTATACTACACTTTCACTATTCACTTATCACTTAGCACTATTCACTATTGAGCACTAGCTCAAAGGGTTTGGTTCATTTAAATCTCCTCACTAACTGCGTAACGTCGAGCAGCTGAATCGCCTCAACGTTGACGTGATGGTGAAGCCGATGTTCGTGGGCTTCAGCAAATTTTGGGATCATTCTGTCAACATATTCAACTTTAAGGTCCCGGTGAATATTGTCGTTTCGGATGTACCAAGGTGCGTTAACAACTTTGTTCTGAAACCTTTGAATAACTTGCGTATTACTCTTTTTGGTGTAGCCCCAGAGCTGACAGCCCAAGCCCAGATAGGCATTAAAACTTGCTTATAAAGCAAAACTTTATTGTCAATTGATAGCGAGGATTGTCTTCCTAGCAACCAATGCAGGCTTTTATAGCGAAGATATAGTTCAGCTCTTTTCTTTTTAACTTGGGTCTTTCAACGTAGCTTAGCATCCAACGTCATACCAAGATACTTTGCAGTTTCAGCATACGGTATTTTTTGTTTATTCAAGAAAACAGGACAGTACTGTATTTTCTTGTTAGTCAAATCTACATGAATCTCAGACTTAGTGCTTATTTTTTTCATACTGAATGAATGTTGACTGCCTCGTTGGTCTAGACTCTAGTGGTTAGCATATTCGACTGCGGCCGAGTCGGGTCATAATTAACTTAGTATTGGATTTTTCTGACCAGAAATTCTCAGTAGGTACTAGCCCGGAGTTAGGAAGTTGGCGGTGTTTCACCCCCGTGCCTCAGAGAGCAAGTTAAGCTGTCGGTCCCGGTTATTATCACTAACATGATAATAGTCCTCAAAGCCTAAGCTCTATTTTCCGCTTTTCTATGACACGTGGAGGTCTGTGTGGGAGGCCAGCTGTGGGATGTTAATAGGCTGTAGTGATGGTGGTGGGAAGTACCTATAACCACTAGAAAACAGACAAATTGACTTGAATTCTTTGTAATTTTTCTCAGTATTTTACCAGCTGCAACCAAAAATATTTTGAGTACATCACCTTTGTCTAACCAAGCCATTTTGTTTTCTAGTACATCTCCGCGCAATGCATCGGAGCTGGCTACATCGGAGCAGGCGACTTGTCCCGGGGCGCCGCTCCCTTCGCCCCATGGAACGGTCTCGCTTACACCGAAGCCCCCCTCGCCCCCTGCGCCGCAGGCTTCGCCCCCGCTGCTGCTTCCGGTGGCGGCTTCCCGGTCAGAAGCACTTCCCCCATCGCAGTCACCGGCGTGTCCATGACATCTGAGAACGTGTACGAAGGCCCTCTATCCGTATCTGGTGCTGTACCATTCTTGGGAGCCGTGGCTTTGGAAGGCGGTTTGCCCACCGCTGGTGCTGGTGCGGTGTCTTACGGCTGCGGGAGTGGAAACGTGGGTATGCTGACCGAGGGAATTAACGGCTATGCCGGGCCTTTGGGCTACGGTGCTGGCATGGTGGGAGAGCTGGGTTATAGTCCACTGGCGCTTGAATCCGGTATTGCCGGACCTGGTTACGGGTATGGTTACAACAGGGGATGTGGTTGCGGCGCTTTGTATTGATTAGATTTAAAGTGATCAGTTATTTTGTTAGTAGTTATTTGAGTCGTTTTTGATGAAATAAAAATATTGACTTGTAATATTGTCTTTGATTTTTATTATTAGTAGTTCTGGAAAGCATTGGCTTCACTCGGGTGACATTACTTAATTCTTCCTTCATCTTTTTAGGGTTGCGTACTTAAAAGGTAGGTTTGCAACCCTTATGGTGTGACTATGTCTGTCCGGTCAAGCTTCCATCTTCATAATTATAATGTAGGGCTCTTCAGAGGGCAGACATAAAAAAAGTCTCAATTGCCGGCAACGCATTGGCGGTTCCTCTGGTGCCACTAATTTTTATGGGCGGCGGTTACCACTTAACCCGCAGTAATCGTTTGCTCGCTATGCATACTGAACTGAAAGCTCAAATTAATAAAAATTATAAACGCGAATGTGTGTTTGTTTGTTGGTTTGTTCTTTAACCACGCCGTAACAGAGCAACGGATCGGCGTGATTTTGCATGGTTTGTTTGTAATTAGTATAGTTGAGGACCTGGAGAGTGATATAGGCAGTAGCCTAAAAAGTATTATATCCCGGAAAATTAAGAAGTTCCCGTTGGAATTTATCTAAACTTATTCCACACACACGTAATATTTTATTTTATTATATATTATATAATATTATGATATTATATTATAAAGAGGTTTTGTGAGGTTGTAGGGAGTAATCTCTGGATCTACTGAACCGATTTAGAAAATTCTGATACCAATAGAAAGCCACAATATTTTTGTGTGTCATAGGCTATAGCCTATAATATATAATAATATATTAACCCGAAAAATTAGGGAGTTTCCGTGGGAATTGAAAATACTTATTTCACGCGGACGAAGTCGCGGGCATCTACTAGTAACGGCCTTTACATCGGTGCATACCTGATGCTCCTGAAGATTTGGCCTCATATAATACTTGCTTGTATTGATGTCAGCTATGGATTACTACATCTTTTATTAGTGACTATTATTTAAAAAAAATGGCAGAACTGTAGGTCTTAAATAATACTTGCTTGTATTGATGTCAACTATTGATTACTATGGACCTGACATTTTAAAATCAGAGGTGTTGTGGGCATTAAAAAATGCAAAAACAGGAAAAGCAAATGGTCCCGACAATTATGACAATGATGGTAAATGTAGAGATTCTGAAACTTTTAGAACCAGAAAATATCTCATTACTGGTGCAATTCTATAGCTACATATAAAGTACTGGCAAAATTCCCGACGATTGGCTCAAATCAACCTTAATAACTCTACCTAAAAAGAAGAACACAAAAAAGTGCCAGGAGTTTCGTACCATTAGGTCACATGTTGAAAACATTTTTGAAGATCATACGTAGACGCATAAGGACAAAATGTGAAGACCTACTTAATGACAACCAATTTGGATTTCGGACAGGTATGGGAACGAGAGAGGGACAGATTGCACTCAATGTACTAGAAATGTAGTTCAGAAATGTCGAGATATGCAACAAGACGTGTTTCTATGCTTTATCGATTACGAAAAAGTATGTGACCGTGTTCAACATGAGATACTTATGAAACTCCTTGCAGATACAGGCATAGACACTAAGGACATTTGTATCATCATTGGGGGCAAACCGCAACAATCAGGGTAAACGGTGAAGAAACAAACGTCATTAAGATCGAGAGAGGCGTACGACAAGGATGCATTTTGTCACCCTTGCTATTAAAACTTGTACTCGGAACATGTTATCAAAGAAGATAAATCCAAAGTAGACAAGCCTAGCCGTTTTAACATCGGTAAACTGTCTAATTTTCCTGACAGCACAAGCAGCCGAGCTAAGTTTTCCCGCTAGTGTCTCTATATGAGCGCTCCAGTAAAGCTTATTATCCAAGGTCACTCCCAAGAAAACTGTGGAGTTCTCTATTTTTAGTGTTTCCCCATTTAACATTATTGATTTATCGATATTATTTACATTAGGTAAAACAAACTCTAAGCTCTTGGTTTTTGCATTCAGTAACAAATTATTGACAGTAAACCAGTGTGATACGTGTAATATTGCATTGTAAACATCGTCAAAATTGTCCTTA
This sequence comes from Erebia aethiops, assembly GCA_923060345.2. Taxonomy (NCBI): domain Eukaryota; kingdom Metazoa; phylum Arthropoda; class Insecta; order Lepidoptera; family Nymphalidae; genus Erebia; species Erebia aethiops. The sequence continues at coordinate 5,568,976 of OV281087.1, read as the reverse complement.
CTTCTATCAACTTTAAAAATAAGCGATGTGTCAGCAAACAATACAATATCACAAACATTGTTGACATGGTATGGTAAATCATTTATATACACTAAATATAGATAAGGACGCAAGATTGAGCCCTGTGGGACACCCATTGATGCAGACGAGTCCTCCGACCTCACATTGTTTATGCAAACCCTCCGAGTTCTGTCACGCGTGAGTCGTGACGTCGTTCGGAAGACGGATTATTGAATATATGTTTTAATGTATTTGGTATCATTAAAGTTAATGATCAAGCAGTGCTAATGATGCATTTATTAATTACCCTGAGAGTGAATTTTTTAAAATCTTTACTAAGGGATTCCTTAAGAGTAAAGTTATGATTAAGCGCAAGGCCTTCTACTAAAGGAATCTGATAGATGACTAATTTTATGCTCAAAATAAAAATACAACGTCCGAAAGAATTCAAGTATTTATTGAAACCAAAAACAGGCAGTTTGTTTTTTTGTTGTTGTTTCCATTTTTATGTATTTTTATGTTTTTTGCAGCAATAAAGAGTTTATCTGTCTACATTTTAGATCAATGCTGCACCGCAACCACAGCCATTAGGTCCGTAGCCGTAACCAAGACCGTCGTAGCCGTAGGGTCCAGCGAATCTGTAAGATCCAGCGAATCCGTATGGTCCAGCGAGACCATCGTATCCGTAAGCTCCGAAGCCGTAGGGTCTAGCGAGACCGTCGTATCCATAAGCTCCGAAGCCGACGGGTCCAGCGAGACCGTCGTATCCGTAAGCTCCGAAGCCGATGGGTCCAGCGAGACCGTCGTATCCGTAAGCTCCGAAGCCGATGGGTCCAGCTAGGGGTGCGATGTCTTCGTTGAGGATAGCAACGTTACCGTTACCGCAGCTGTAGGTAACAGCGCCTCCGCCGATAGTCGGTAACGCGCCGTCTAGAGTAACCGCGCCGAGGAAAGGTATAGCGCCGATCACTGACAGCGGACCTTCGTAACAGTTCTCTGAAGTCATGGACACTCCAGTGGGGGCTATGGGTGACATGCTGGTGACAGTTAAGCCTGCTCCGTTAGACGCGGCGAGCGCAGCGGGCCCCAAGCCGTTACCGAATGGAACGTTCCATGCGGATTCGTACAAGCCGATGTTACCGCATCCGCATGGAGCGTAGGCTCCTGCACAACCCGCGCCATAGTCTAATCCGTTGTACGGTCCGATGCATTGAGCGGAGACGGCCTGCAAACGAAATTAAATTAGTGCCTTCTTGCCATTATTTCTTGCTTATTATAATTTAGGCTATTACTATGTATACTGTTGAAGATCATCTATACTTATAATAAAACTGTAACTGGAAGGTTTCTGTACATTTAATACATTCTGAAAATTTTAATCGGGGTATGCTTTATTATCGATACTGAGCCCAAAACAGATTTTTATTTAATTTTTGTCTGTCTGTCTGTATGGCAGCGCATCACGCGAAAACTAATGAACGGATTTAAATGAAATTTGGTATAGCGATAGCTGATACTCCGGGTCAATATAAAGGATAGTTTTTATCCCGATAGAAAATAAGGTTCCTCCAGGATAGGGGTTTTTTGTTGATTTTACTCCATAACTCAGTCAAATCTGAACTGATTTGAATAAATCTTTCTTTATTAGAAGGTATGTATCATCAGGTAAGTTTTGCCCAATTATGGTGAAGATTTTATAAATATTATCACAGATAGAGGACAAAACTCCTCAACAGATAACAGCAATTCACTTGATTAGGATTTAATACTATATTTTTGGTGGCGTTTGAAGGAAACAAAATTAATTATAAAAAATTGCGACCAAGAGAAAATCAGTCAAGATTTGAAGAGAAGACACCAAAATGCTTTTTAGATAAACAGTAGTATATGTACCATATATAAGTTGTATTTAGGTATTGATATAACTTCGCCATTTGAAAATAAGTGTAGGTTCAACGCGAGAAGCAAAAATCACGCGGACGAAGTTGCGGGTATCAGCTAGTTCTGATATAAGAGCATGAATTTGGCTCGCTACAGTTTTTGCCTGGTGGGAGGCTTCGGCCGTGGCTAGTTTCCACCCTACCGGCAAAGACGTGCCGCCAAGCGATTTAGCGTTCCGGTACGATGCCGTGTAGAAACCGAAGGGGTGTGGGTTTAATATACCTGCCATGCCCCTAACAGGTTAGCCCGCTACCATCTTAGACTGCATCATCACTTACCATCAGGTGAGATCGCAGTCAAGGGCTAGCTTGTAGTGGATAAAAAAAAAAGACTGCGGTTACTTATGTAATAGGCATGATGACTGATTTTGAAAAATGGTCAAATTATGTTCGGAAGTAGGTATCTACTATTTCGAAAAAATATATTATTATTTCAGCAGAAAAATAAGGTTTGGTAGATAATATTGGCATTTGAAATTTAAAAATTCACGCCAAAACGCTCCCCGGTGTCATGGCGTCGTTTGTGACGTCACTATTATTTTTACCAATGTACTCTGTGCAGTGTGCAGTAAGCAATAAAGTGTGACTGTCAAAGCTAGAAAACAAATCATTGTGACGCCATTCGCTTCTTGATGTTTTAACCAATATGGCGGATTGCTGTATTTTATGATTTTATTTATCAAAATAAATAGCAATCTCGCTCGAAATAGAAAAATAAATACGTTTTTTATAATCCATGAATCCTATTTCATTAGTTAAATTCAGAATTTCATTGATTCTTGGTTACTGTCATATTGTAGTTTTTTTTTTTCAAAAGAGCTTTTTTTCAAAGAGACCTCATTTCTTTCTCATTTTCTCGGTATGAAGGTTATTCCGAACCAGTGGTAGATTCATTCGACTATTCAAAAGCACTTGTCAAAGTCTATTTGAATTTAAAAAAATTGAGTTTGAATTTGTTAACTTAAAAAAATTTTGGAGGTAAACTTACCTGGATAAGTGCCTGAGCACAGACCAAAACTACAAGCTTGAACATTTTTTTTGTTTTTTCGTAAGGAAAGGTATACTTTGAATGACTTTCGGAATACATTTCAGGCTTTATATATACCTACTAGGCTTATCATTCCTATTTGCTTAGTAAATTAAGAAATAGTTTATTGTTTAACTAAATTATGACACCATAGCAACAAAATATAGTGTTTTTTTTGTCTTGACTCTACATTCAATCAATCAATCAAATCATTTATTCAATATAGGTACATTGTAGGTGCACTTATTGACGTTAAAAATTACTTACTTATAAAACATGATGGTGATAATCGGTTACGGTACCTTAAAACTTAAGCTACGAGGGTTCCAAACGCGTCCTGGTCTGAGAAGAGCCCACAACAAACTCAGCCGGGCATTGATAAACTTGTATTGACTGCGACTAAATTAAATATCCATACTAATATTATAAATGCGAAAGTGTGTCTGTCTGTCCGTCTGTCTATATGTCTGTCTGCTACGCTTTCACGGCCCATCTTTTAAACTGATTTTAATGAAATGGGAAGTAAGGAGTTTCAAACACTTAATCCACGCGGACGAAGTCGCGGGCATCATCTAGTAGCCTATAGGCTAATATTATCTGTATGTCCGTCTGTCTGTTTGTTTGCTACGTTTTCTCGGTCCTGTTCAACCTATTTTGGATAAATTTGGTACAGAGACAGGTTTCACGACAAACAAAGACGTAGGGTACTTTTTATCCCATAAATCGACGACGGGACGACCCGGATGACCCGGACCCGGACGATGACCTCCTTTTTGGAAGACCTCCCTGGCGCAGTGATAATATGCGCTGTTGTCTTAACGTGGGAGATCATGAGTTCGATCCACAGCAGGGTCAATGTGGGAATTTCTAAATTCAGAATTTCCTCTGGTCTGGCCTGATGGGAGGCTTCGGCCGTGGCTATTTACCACCCTACCGGCAAAAACGTGCCGCCAGGCGATTCAGCGTTCCGATACGATGCCGTGTAGGGGTATGGGTTTTAATATCACTGCCGTAGCCCTAACAGCTAAGCCCGCTACCATCTTAAACTGAATCACTAAATGTTACCATATTGACCCTCTCGGAAATCGAACCCGGGACCTCTCACTTGCTTCGACGGTGAACGGTAGATGAGAGAGAGCCTGAGAGTGCTCCATAATGTTCTCAAAGGTGTGTGAAGTGTGCCCTAGCGCACTTGGCCAGAGTGATGGACTACGACCAATACGTTGATAACGATCGCTTAAACATTCACCCCACTACAGCCCATTAACGTCCCACTGCTGGGCACAGGCCTCCACTCTCATAGGAGAGAGGGAATTAGAGTTTAGACCCCTCACGCTGCTCCAATGCGGGTTGGCAGGCTTTGACGACTATTATTATGTTAGTGATAATAACCGGGACCGACGGCTTAACGTGCTCTTCGAGGCCAAACACCGCCGACTTCCTAACTCCAGGCTAGTACTGAGAATTTTTGGTCAGAAAAACCCAATACTTAATTATGGCCCAACATGGGACTCGAACCCGGGACCCGACGAGGTCCTGAGGTCCCTGCAGTCGAAACTACTAGACCAATGAGGCAGTTAGCTTAAACATTGCAATCATTAATTATGCCTAGCAACCAATCAGGCACTCATGACAACATAAAAAGTGTGTTAACATAATTTAAAAAAGTATAGATAATAAATTAAGGAATTATTGTTTCTAAGTTAATAATCACACGTTTTGTGTCATTTGTAAAAATATGTAATTGCAAAATTTAAAAAAATGTTTTCTATAAAAGCCGCTGCTAGTTTAGGAATAACACCATTCGATTCAACGTTGTTGTAGAGACAAACAAACAGACAAAATGAGAAGCTTCGCTCTTCTTTTGGTTTGCTTCCAAGCTTGCTTGGTACAGGTAAGTTTTTAATTGGGGCAGATTTTTTATTGAAATCTATCTGATGCCCGCGATTCGTCGAACTCCTTAATTTTCCGGGATAAAAAGTAGCCTATGTCACTCTCCAGGTCCTCAACTACACCCATGCAAATAAACACGTCGATCCGTTCCTCCGTTGCGGCGTGATTGAAGGACAAACTTACACACTTTCGCATTTTATTGCTCGACCGCACTTGCCCTTGCAGAAGGTGATAGTTTTCTACCCGCTGAATAACGTATTCGTCTAAAATTGATTAGTTTCCGGTGGATCAACATGCTTTGGGACTCGCATTTTCAATGCAGATTATACGAAAATATTTTTTATTCAACAAGACTTTTAACAGGTAATTTTGAATCGTTGTCTGGTTCGGAATTTCGTTCCTACCGAGAAGAACCAGAAATTGCTGAAATGCTGTTCGTTTGTCTCGCTAAAACTCGAGAACGGCTGGGTCGATTTAGCTGATTTTGGTTTTAAAATGTTTGTCGTAATCCAGGGAAGGTTTAAACGGTGAGAAAATATGGAAAAATTTGTTATTAGACGCGCGGAAGAAGTCGCGGGCATCAGCTAGTCATTTATATAATTTTCAACAGTATTATAAGCTTTTTTTCAGGAGCATACTTTTAATTTATTTCTTATCTTAAACATGCGTAAAGGCAAGTTTTAATAGGTAAAAATCGGTTAAGTTACTTACAAAAAGTCCTCCTTTACAGAATGTCTTCAGCCAGTGCATTGGTGCAGGCCCATTGGCTTACGGACCAGGTCTAATGGGCCCCGGACCTTACAACGGACTTTACGGATCCGAAATCTTGGCCCCAGGCATCGCTTCACCCCTCATCGGTGCTTACGGAGCTGAATTGATCGGTCCAGGCCCCGCTGCGTATGGTGGAGCCGGCATCGGCGACGTGGCGGTCGCCGGCGAGATGCCAGTGGTCGGCACCACGCTTGTCGCCGGTCAGGTGCCGATCCTCGGCGCTGTGCGTTTCGCGGGCGACCTGCCAGCTGCTGGCACTGTCACCATCACTGGCAGCTGCGGCTGCGGGTGCAACCGTGGTCCCTATTACTACTAATTAAAATCACAAAAAAAGCCACAAAAAAATTTGTACAAGACAAAAGTTCTGTATTGGTTTATTTTGTTTTTAAATGTTTTTAACTAGTTATAATAATGTCACTTTGAATAAAGTTTAAATATATATGTAACAGTGATGTTTATTTTCACTTAACTTACTGAGGCACTCAGAGTAGCCTAAATATTACCTTAAGGAACTTCTTAAGATTGTGGATCATGTCATGTGGACCACCGTTATCTCCTTTTAAACTTCAAAATTATGGAATCCTCGGAACCGCATACACTTTGATACAATCTTACCTAAATAATAGATCACGGCTTTGCGAAATAAATAGATATTGTGCACAAACTAAAACGGAAGAAACCTACAGATCCTCGAATATTCAAATAAAGCTTGGAATAACCCAAGGAAGCATACTTGGTCCACTGTTGTTCCTGGTCTACATTAATGGCTTGCCGAAAAAACCTCACACCCATCCATTCTTTTTGGAGACGATTGTACAATAATAGTGTAATGAAAATAATGATATTAACTTCCAATTAAATAAAAATAATACATTGACATCAGGAAATGGTTACTTAACAATAATTTAAATTTAAACATCAAAAACAAAGATTATGTTATTTCATCAACCCCAATCAAAACAACCAAAATTAATTATACAAAAAAAGGACAGTGATAAAATTGATATTGTTAACCAATTTTTGGGAATAAAATTAGATAGTAACTTCAATTAGAAACTTTATATAATGGAAATATACTCTAAAAAAAATAATTTTATTTACCCACTCAGAAAACTATCTAAAAATACAAGCAGAGAAGAAGCTATTACTGCCTACTTCGGATATGTGTGTACTCTACAATAAAATATGCGATTATGATCTGGGGAAATTCGACAAATTCAGATAATATGTTCAAAATGCAGAAAAGATGTATAAGAGCTATAATAGGACTTAAGCCTTGGGAAAGTTGCAAACCATTTTTCAAACTTCTAAGTGTTTACCGTTACCTTGAGATATAATATGAGAATGTGTAACATTTGTCAAAAACATGGATATATATTTAATAAACATCCTATCACAAAAAATCCTCCCTGCCCCAAAATGCGCATTATATGTATAAAAATAATATATGGCTATTTATATGTAGGTATACAGGTATATTAGGTAAGCCTCCAGAATATATAAGAAAGTTAAATTACACCAAATTCAAACAAATAATTTTAAAAATACTTAAACAGAAAAATTATTACTGTGTTAGAGAATATAAATGATAAAAATTTCTAACTTTTTAAATAACTAGATCCAATTAGTCCTTATTTATATTTATAGTTATGATTATGTACGTTTTTACTAGATTAATTTCAAAAACCAGCAGCAATGTATTATTGTGCTGGGATAATAAATTGTTTTAGTTTAAGACCAAAATTTTGTACGCCTTACGTATAGGTACGGCATGAAATAGTGTTCCTAGAATTTCAAAATCTACCAACTTACTGTAACCAACGACCTCAATTTACATAGACGGGCTCTGTCAAACAAAGAATGAGGGCGTATTTTTAGCAACGCCATCAACGCCATCTAGTCTGAAAAGCGGGAACTTGCTTGCAACATCTTGAATGAAAGCTTGAAAACGTATGACTCGGTCATAGATAATATAGGTCATAGCCGTAAGGTCAGTTAGTAAAAAAAAAAACATACAGTTTGCCGTGGAAATTAAATGATTGCGTACTGGATAAAAATATTAAATAGGAAGATTAAATAACGTTTTTTTGGAAATGTATAATTGTGAATTGAAACACTTACCTTAAAATTAAAATTATACAGTGCCAAACTAATTAAACTTTAGATGTTAACTTAATAATAACAAATTATCTGCACGACGAGCGATCGTGACAGCGCTACGACGGGAAAAAAGACAGGTGCGGAACGTGTTCAGCAACTCGGACGCCCGTCGTTTTCTATGAAAGGGCCCATCTAGTGCCTACATATAATATATCGATGACTGTAACCTATTTCAACAAATAAATTTTGGTATTGAAAACTTACTACTACATTATTTATCGGGGCGTTCTTCGTTTTCATCGATTTTAAAATCGATAAAAGTTTGTAACGCGTGGATCGAAAAATTTTAAATTTATATATACTAATATTATAAATGCGAAAGTTTGAATGGATGGATGGATTTTTGTTACTCAATCACGCCAGAATGGCTGAACGGATCTGGATGAAATTTTGCATAGAGATAGATTAGAGTCGAGAATAACACATAGGATACTTTCAATCCCTTAAAATTAAAGAGTTCCTGCAGCCGGAACTAAAAAACCTCAATCCACGCGGACGAAGTCGCGGGCATCAGCTAGTATCATATCATATCATACTAATATTATAAATGCGAAGTGTTTGTTTGTTGGTTTATTGGTTTGTTGGTTTGTCCTTCAATCACGCCGCAACGGAGCAACGGATTGTCGTGATTTTTGGCATGGGTATAGTTGAGGACTGGAGAGTGACATAAGCTACTTTTTTATCCCGGAAAATTAAGAAACTTCGCAGGAATCAGAAAAACTTAAACCACGCGGACGAAGTCGCGGCTAGCTATAGTAGCTAGTCAGTTAATATACTTTAATTCATTATAGTTCTGTTAATTACTAATAAAAATCTACAATGAAGGCATTTGATTTTATTTTTTAAATATATTGAGTGAACGTAACCAAAAATCAATTATTGTTCCTCAATAGGATCGAGGCTTTGGCCGTGGTTAGTTACCACCCTGCCGGCCACAACGTGCCGCCACGAGATTTATCGTTCCGGTACGATGCTGTGTAGAAACCGATTAGGAGTATTATAACTGCCTGCTACCATCTCAGACTGCATCACCACTTGCCATCAGGTTAGAGCGCAGACAAGGGCTAACTGGTAGTGAATATGTCACCGTAAGATTACAAACAAAAACCGTTAGATTCTAATCTAACTAGCGAAATTGTAAACTGTCGACAGATTACAATTTAACGCATTATTTTTCGGTAGATTGTAATCTGTTAGGTATATTTACCCGATAAAACATAACCCTTCGACATAAATACCTGGTTATTTATGTCGAACCCTAACCTAACCTACAAGAAAGAGACAAGAAAACGTAAATACAATGAATATTTCAAAAATTTACACTCAGAACATTAAACGGTTCACAATCTGTAATAGTATGTGTTTTTGGCGTTTTTGGATAATATTTTGACACTTTTATAGCATGACATTCACCTTATTATTATGCCACCGCCAACGCTCCCAAAATTGTTTGGAAGAAAATTTCGGTTACAAACCCGTGCTCGATTGGAGGACGCCTTGTATTGAAAACGAGTTTGAAAAAAGAGCCTCCGGTCACCTGCGGACTCTGTGAGACGAAAATATAGATTCTTAAAAAAGGATCAAGCTTCTTCGCTCAACGACCCCAGGATTTCAACACCAAAAGGCACAGAAATGATATTAACTACAATAATGTTATAAACTACAACAATGTTATAAATGTGAAAGTGTGAAGTCTGACATTAGGCTCTAAAACTGCAAGCATTTTAGCGGTGGCAAGAGACCTATACGAATTCGATTTAGCGTTCCGGTTTTTAACTACCATGCGCGTAACAGGTTAGCCCGCTACCATCTTCGACTGCATCATCACCTACAACCAGGTGAGAACGCAGTCAAGGGCTAACTCGTATTCGATTAAAAAATGTAAAGAAGCATCAAATAGGAACGCATGATGAAACTATGTCAAAATTGAACTTGGAAACAATTTCAAAAATGTTATCGCATTTTCAATATTTTTTCGTAATTTCACCATTACCTACGTAACATTGCTACACTTACTTATACATTGTTTTAATATAAATTTTGTGTAATAAAAGATAAACTATTCGTATAAAAGGCATAGTATAGAAGTCCAAAATCATTCAAATTCAAACTCCAAAAAACATCAAAATGTACAAGGCTATTGCAGTTCTCTGTGCGTCTGCCATCATCCAGGTAATTCTTCTATTATACTTATTCTATTTCTTTCTCATGCCATACTTCCATACTAATTACTTTACTAATATTATAAATGCGAAAGTGTCTGTCTGTCTGCTACGCTTTCACGGCCCATCTGTTCAACCGATTTTGATGAAATTTTGTACAGGGATAGGTTCTATCCCGTGGAAGGACATAGACTAATTTTTATCCCGGAAAATTAAAAAGTTCCCGCGGGAATCGAAAAAATTTAATCCACGCGAACGAAGTCGCGGGCATCATCTAGTAATATTATAAATGCCTGCTGCATTTATAATGTTTGTCTGTCCATCTGTCTGCTACACTTTAACGGCCTATCGTTTCAACCGATTTTGATGAAATTTGGTATAGAAATGGGTTGTAGGTATGCCGGGAAAACAAATACTTTTTATCCCGGAAAATTAAGAAGTTAACAACCCGACGTGACGCGACGCGATAACCCAGATTGTACCAAAAGTAAAAAAACTACTAAAGATTTCAATTAATTACGCCGCACTGAAGTTCTGTTTCCTACTTGATGACGCGACGTGTGCATTTAGGAACTGTCTGATTTTCCGGGATAAAAAGTAGTCTATATCCTTCCCCAGGATGAATTCTATCCCTGTGTCGCATTTCATCAAAATCGGTGAAACCGAACGCGGGAAATCGTAGCAATCGTAGCACACTTTTCGACCAACATGTCGTGACACTGAGCTCTAATTTTTGTATTTTAATAATCTTCATGTTACTAAAAGGGTACATGTTTGTACTAATATGGTAAGCTCGTTTTCTCGTAATTTAGTAACATAGCTTGGCATTATTTCAATAAACCAAATTTTTGCAGACCACCTCTGCCCAATGCATTGGTGCGGGATACGGGTTGGGCGGCGCATGGCCTGCATCCCTAGCCGCTCCTTGCGACAACATCGCTCCGATCGGCTTGTACGAATCCGCATGGAATGGTCCACTCTGTAACGGCCTGGGGCCCGCTGCGCTCGCCGCGTCTAACGGAGCAGGCTTAGCTGTCACCAGCGCGTCACCAATCGCCCCCACAGGAGTGTTCATGACTTCAGAGAACTGTTACGAAGGTCCGCTGTCAGTGATCGGCGCTATACCGTTCTTGGGCGCGGTAGCAGTGGAAGGCGCGTTACCGACTGTCGGCGGAGGCGCTGTTACCTACAGCTGCGGTAACGGTAACGTTGCTATCCTCAACGAAGACATCGCACCACTAGCAGGACCCATCGGTTTCGGAGCTTACGGATACGACGGTCTCGCTGGACCCATCGGTTTCGGAGCTTACGGATACGACGGTCTCGCAGGACCCATCGGCTTCGGAGCTTACGGATACGACGGTCTCGCTGGACCCTACGGATGCGCTGGAACCTACGGCTACGACGGACTTGGTTACGGCTACGGACCTTACGGCCGTGGGTGCGGTGGAGCGTTGTACTAAAATATTCTTTTGGTTTTAATAAATTTTTGAATTCTTTTGGACTTCTGTATTTTAATTTCAAACATCCATCTTATTTTATTTTATTTATTGACATGCCAACGAGTATTGTAGAAACAATCAATAATAATAAAATAATACAATCCAGTTCTATTACAATAGTCAATTAAAGGCATATACATACAAATACAAAGCATAATAATAATTATCTGGTCAATTTAATATACAAAAACAAAGAATGGTAATACCTACAGCTAATAAGATGGATAACAATCTGAATAAACATTTAATTGAAGGAATAATTAATAATATTACGAATTACTATTTTACTAAATTACTATGGAAAAGCTTATGAAAAGCGTTTTTTTTAGAGGTTATCTGGGACGACGGCGAGGAACATGTACCTACCTATGTTAATATCTGATTCAACAAGTCGGGAGAGTCTTATGTGCTTAATCTTCAGTCTATAGCATCCACCACCACTCCACTACAGCCCATTAATGTCCCACTGCTGGGCACAGGCCTCCACTCTCATAGGTGAGAGGGAAATTAGAGCTAAGACTCACCACGCTATTCCAATGCGGGTTAGCGGGCTTTAACGACTATTATCATGTTAGTCATGTCTTAAAGGGTCTTAGAGGGCTTATCTATTCCGTGATGTTAGTGATACTAACCGGGACCGACGGCTTAATTTGCTCTCCGAGGCACGGGGGTGAAACACCGCCAACTCTCTAACTCCGGACTAGTAGTGATTATTGATAATTTCTAGTCAGAAAAACCCAATACTCATTATGGCCCGACCCGGGACTCGAACCCGGGACCTCGTCAGCCGCAGTCGAACATGATGACCACTAGACCAACGAGGCAGTCGTCGTCAAACAAGACATAAGCCGGCAACGACAACATCTGTAACATCGGCATGTATGGGGTAAAATCGACCAAAAACTTTCATCTCCTATCCCGAAGGAGCCCTATTGTTTTCGGGATAAAAAGTAGCCTTTATATTAACACAGAGTTCTAACTGTAACTGTGCCAAGTTGCATTCAAATCCGTCCAGTAGTTTCGGAGCGATACGCGAACAGGACTGACAGACAAAAAAATTAAAAAAAGAGTGTGTGTACTTGCAAATTGCAATGCGACTTATGCAAAAAATAGCAAATAATAAATATTACCTTCAATATAGTTATATCAGTTCTCACCCAACACACAGTACTTAGGTAAATGTATTTATTTTTATTTTGTTGGTAGGCCTTTTTCTGCAAGACTTTTAAGTTGAACAACTAACTTTAGGGTGTCGAATTTGGGTGTCGGTGTGCGCGCGCATCGTTAAAATTCACTCTGTCAATTTTTCCCTTACGCGCCAAATGAAGTACGTATAACTTCAAAAAATCCAAAAAAATAGCTTTCTCCAATGAAACTCCAATGGCCCTGTCAAACAAAGAATGTAGACCTATTTTACTAACGCCATCTAGTCTGAAAAGTGGGACAGCGCTATGGCGGGGACAAGGACAGGGCTATACAGGTTAGGAGCATGCTCTAAAGGTTGGACGCCCAATTTTTTTCTATGAAAGGTGGTGTGGTGTTGTACCACGTACTTAGATTTGTTTACTGTGGCGAATTAAACTTCTAGTTCCTTCATTATTATATAGGGATGATTAAAAGATTAGTTTTTCAAAACAATTTATTTATTAAACAAAATAACCAAAATATAATTTAGATACTTAACATTAAAAATACCAAAGGACTAAATTTTACTCCACTAATAACGTCCAATTGGCATTCCATTTCCAACAGCATTGTAGTACTGATTGTAGCCAATGCCAGGCATGCCAGCGGCTGCGCCAGGCAGGCCAGCGGCTATTCCAGGCATGCCAGGCAGACCAGCGGCTATGCCAGGCAGACCAGCGGCTGCGCCAAGTTCATTGCCCTCAGACATAATGCCAACATTGCCATTACCACATTCGTATGCCACTGCGCCTTCGCCAGCCGCTGGCAAAGGTCCTTCAACAGTCACCACTCCAAGGAAAGGCAACTTCCCTGTTACACTCAACGGACCTTCAACAACCAAGTTATCTGATTGGACTTTAATACCAGTTGGGCCAACATTCGAGAAGCTGGCCACTTGGAAACCACCTCCATTGAAGATGGCAGCGTTCTCTGGTATAACTATTTGTTCTGGTATTGGCGCGTATGGCATTGCGTATGGCAAATTGTTTGGCAAAGGTTCGGCGATCGGTGCGATTGGGATACCAGGGTTGCCTCTGCATTGGGCTGATATCGTCTAGAAAAAAACCAATTAGTTACTAAATTATTGATTATTGAATTGTTTCATGCAATAGATCTTTTGAATATTTCCTTTAAAAAATATTTAATTATAATTATTCATTAATAATTATAATTAATTAATACACATAAAAGCTAACTATAAAATGAATTAAAAATAAATAATTCTTAAGTAAATAAAATGGCAACAGAATGTTAAATCGCTTGGCGGCACGTCTTTGCCGGTAGAGTGGTAACTAGCCACGGCCGAAGCCTCCCCACCAGGCCAGATCAGAGAAAATTCAGAAATTATAAATTCCCAAATGTTTGGGGAAAAATCGTTTGGCGGCACCGGTACGATGCCGTGTTGAAACCAATGGGTTATGGGTATGGGTTTCATATAACTGAACCACGCCCCTAACAGGTTAGCCCGCTTCCATCTTAGACTACATACGACTTACCATCAGGTGAGATCGCAGTCCAAGGGCTAACTTGTAGTGTAATTAAAGAATTCTCTATAAAAGTAGCGTTTTTTATTTACCTGTACGAATACTGCTGACAAACAAATAGTTAAAATCGCTAAAACCATGTTGAATTTTTCGTAAAAATGAATGAACTGGATAAAGTTTGATGATCGAATGATTTTTTTCTGATTAATATCAGCTTTTTATATGTAAAGGTGTTACAATAATTATTTCATTATGTAATTTCTTTTTGATAAATTATAAATTGCATTGGTTATGTAACATTGCTTTAGATAAAATAATATGATATCTATTTATATGTATAATAGATATTAATAGAATAAGCTTTATATGTCTAACTAATGGATAAAAACCATGCTCAGTAACTTAGGAGTATGTGTTAATATAATTTCAAAATAGATAATTATTATTTAACAGATTAAATAACAGTAAATTAAATAATATATTTTTTATTAAAACTTCGCGTGTCTTTGTCAACTTAGGATTTTAAAAAAAATAAGTTTTTTATAATGTCGTGGAATTTGAGGGTAAAAAGTAAAAAAAATCTATACATTTAATACGTTTTATAATAATTATGCACCTGTCTATCTGTCTTACAGTCAATATTTTATTTATAAACCATGTACTAATATTATAAATGCGAAAGTGTGTCTGTCCGTCTGTTTGTCTGTCTACTACGCTTTCACGGCCCATCTATTCAACCGAATTTGATGAAATTTTGTAACAAAGGATAAGCTATTTTGTATCACGGAACCTTAAGGAGTTCCTGCGGGAAAACAAAACTAATAGGTATTTAATCCACGCGGACGAAGTCACGGACATCATCTAGTCAGCTATCATTAGGTAGTCAAGCATTATTCTAAAATGCCTAAGTACGTGATTATTTTTAAGGTCATACTCTTGAACTTGCAATTTATTGTGTCAATGTAAAATTACGTTTAAGTACTTAGTTAACGTATGTGTCACGTGCCTATTAGGTATTAGGTAATAATATTATCTATGTCACCGTAAGATTGCAAAAACCGTTAGATTGTAATCTAACTAGCGAAATTGTAAACTGTCGGCCGATTGTGAACCGTTCAATGTTCTGAGTGTCAATTTTTGAAATATTCATTGTATTTACGTTTTCTTGTCTGTTTCTTGTAGGTTAGGTTAGGGATCGACATAAATAATCAGGTAGTGCCCACTTAGGGCACAGGGCACTTAGGTTTTATCGGGTTAATATACCTAACATATTACAATCTACCGAAAAATAATGCGTTAAATTGTAATCTGTAGACAGTTTACAATTTCGCTAGTTAGATTACAATCTAACGGTTTTTGCAATTTTACAGTGACATCTATCAGCCTGTCCACTGCTGGGCATAGGTACCTATTATCGAAAGCGCGCTGGGCGCTGGGTCTGGTAGGTACTTACCTTGTTGAATTTTTTTTTAACTGGCTTTGCGGCTCTGGATCATTTGTTAACTTCTTCGAGCCGCACAGAATATAGATGAGCTTGCGTGGCCACTTTGATGTTTGGAGTTTTGATATGCAAAAAGCTCTCTTGTTCTAATACGCCGACTTATTAAACGATGGCTTATGATATGTAAATAAGTATTTAGTGCTACATTTTGATTGAAGGTCCTAAAAATAAATAACTGCAAGCATATTTTTATATCAATAAAAATTTAATTATAGTACTTAAATATAAATAGACTATGAGGCGCAAATTATATAAACTAAATACTAAAATTTTCTTCCAGTCTTCTTAAATGGTCGACATTAGATTCCTGACTCGGATTCAAACTTAAAATATTATTCTTGTACACATCCAAACTCCTTTGTGCCGTCGCCATATTGGAATAGACTTCTCTGGGCACAGATGACAAACGAGTTTGCGCGGGAACTTTGACGTTTGGACGTTCGATATTCAAAAAAGATCTCTCGTTCGGATACGCTGACGATAATGTAAATGGGATATCAGGTTTTGGTATGTTTCTGAACATGTTACGTTCAACAATTTGACTCTGTGGTACATTGGCGATGTGGTTAAGCGATTTTGCCCACTGCTGTTGCTGGGTTGGTTGTAATCTGTTAGGATAATTGAATATCCATAGTCGGTCGCCCACAAACATAGGTCTAGGCGTTATAATGCCTAGGCTATTGTAATACTGCTGTGCGAGTATTTCGACGTCATTAGTGTATTTTCGCTTCCATTTTGTACGCCGATTTTGGAACCATATTTTAATCTGGAACAAATATTATCTTACTTTATTATGAGTAGATATGCAAGGCCGCATAATGTACCTAATAATGACCTAATATTATTACCTTCGACCATACAATTATTCACACTCACTCAGAAGTCTCAATAAGTCTCGACTATCTCTCGGTAAGTCTTGCCTGTGTCTCAGTTAGTCTCACCTGTATCCCAGTTAGTCTCACCTGTATCCCAGTTAGTCTCACCTGTATCCCAGTTAGTCTGCCCTCCGTCCCTTACCCCGAAAAGTGAATGTCTGTCCCTACAGTGTATATCACTGAGTCTCAGTAAGTCTCACCTGGGTATCGCTGAATCTTTGTAAATCTTATTTATTTCTCAGTTAGTCTGCGCTTTTTAACCGGTTATTAGTGTATCTCAATAAGTCATACATATGTCTCAGTAAGTCTATGTTCGGTTTAAGATCGTTGGAATGATAGATTGATGGTAAAATTTAATTTATTGATTGATAATAAATTATTATTTTAATGATTATGATTAATGCTAAATGCTAAATATGATATAAATGAGCGGCACGCGTGATGTTCGCAATGATGACTTGCGCACTGATTTATTGTTCAACTAGCGGTCCGCCCCGACTTCGCACGGGTAGCACTAATCATCATAGTATAGTCCATACCCAATAATTGCCAGTCGGCACTGGCCTGACCTTCGAAAGTAAAGCTTTGGTGTAAACCAAATTTGAAAATCATAAAAATGGTTATTGTGAGACAATCTTAAAATATAGATAAATATACTATCGCTGACTTTTTTTTACTACTTTTTGAGAGGAACAATTCCACTATACATTGTTTTCGTGTAACTTTTACTATCAACGCAGCACACGCCACGGAAGCCCTCCTATCAGACGATTTTTTCCGACTTAATTCACATTATTGCAGTTTTCGTAGGGATCCCTAATTTTTTGAAAATAAAATATAGCTAATTCACTCGCTGATAAAGTAGCTTTAAATTTATGTAGAAAGAATTTTTAAAGTCGGTAGGTTAGTTTTTGAGTTTATCCATTACAAACAAACAGACAAATCTTTCCTCTTTATAATACCTAATAGTTTAGTTTAAATGTATAATGAAAAGTAGGTTAGTGCTGATGGAGCAAATTGTACGATTGGACTGTGAACCGTACCTACAGTCTCAGTGTGTCTCACCTGTGTCTCAGTGAGCCTCAGCTGCCTCGCCAGCCGCCCTCTCGCCGCTACGGAGAGATATCTGTTCTTCTCGAACTCAGCCTCCAAGCTCTTGATCTGTTGCGCGCTGAATGCTGTCCTCGCCCTCTTGCCTCGAGAGCTGCAGGAACCTGCGAAATACCAATTAATTTAAAAATTACTACTTCTACTCATTAATACTAAGTAAATTATCATATCTACTAATCATAAAATTCTAAACAAATCCTGCCGGTTCAGCAATTTTTGATATGAACCGAATTGTTTAGAAACTTCCCTAAAAATTCATATTAATATTATAAATGCGAAAGTGTTTGTTTGTTTGTTTTTTTGTTTGTCCTTACTATAACTCCTAAACACAGACAGACATAAACACTCCTTCAAAATTTAACCGTCTTGCTAACAATTTAAAAATTAAGTGACGTTTTTTTTAATCCACTACAAGTTAGCCATTGACTGCCATCTCACCTGATGTTAAGTGAAGATGCAGTGCTAACCTGTTAGGGGCATAGCAGTTAAATTAAACCCATACCCCTAATCGGTTTCTACACGGCATCGTACCGGAACGCTAAAACCGAAAACGTTTATTTTTACGCGGTCATTAGTCATTACCGCAGGAAATTATTTAAGATGGTATACCCGAATTAAAAACAGCATATCATTACCAAACTACCTGCCTAAAATCTTATCATTAAATAAAAATAAAAATTTAATTACAAAGACTTATACACTCCTTCGAAGTTGAGAGTTCTTGCTAACAATAAAAAAAAAATAAGTAACATATTTTATTTTGGCGCGCTCATTAACGCTGGAAAATCTCCAAGATGGCGCATACGATTTATTACCTGGTAATAATTAACTTCACATTATTTGTCATTACCAAATTACCTAGAATCTCATTTTACTAAATTGACAATAAAAAAATCAAAAGCATAAACTACAAAGACATAAACGATCCTTCGAAATTGAACCTTCACACTAGCAATTTAAAAAGTAAAATGACGTTTATTTTGGCGCGCTCATTAGCGCGGGAAACGCTTCAAGATGGCGTATCCGACGCGTTGATATATTACATCTAATTACTCACGGTCTGAGGTGTTTATTGAAAATAGTTGTCAGGTGGCGAAGGGACGCGTCCGCTTCGGTTGTAACAACTTCCGTGTAACTGTATCAACTATAGTTAGGTAATTGTCTAAAATCTAAATAGTTAAATTACAATTTTGAATGAAAGTAAAACAATTTATTCGACAGTGGTGTCACAGACAAAATAGATTACAGATGTAACAATTTCGTCTGTGATACCACCCAGATGTGATGGGTGTACCTAAGTACAGCTCAGCGTTAACGCAAGTTAATTGCAGGGCTTGCAATTTTGCATAAATTGTCCGTTGGAAACAGGATCCACGTATTGTCCTGTTGCCTAGCGTGCGCGCTCCACAAAGGTGACGCGGACGCGGACTTCTTCCGCTTGGTAATTTTTTATTGTCCATAGACCATAGTGTTTTCGCCATTATAGATTGTAGCTTGACAATATCAGATTCTAGGGCAGGCAAAAAAAAGAGTGTGTGTGCAATTCACACGCGGCACAAGTGAAACTTCAGAAACGAAGCTGAAACTACGAGATAATTAGATAAATATAACTTGTTTTCAATATTGAATTTTCAAATCACAACGATTCTAAAGAAGTTTCAATTCATAAGTTAGCGCCAAAATGAGAACCTACACATTTTTGTTTGAGTCGTAGTCGTTTGCTGTAGTCGTAGTTAAAAAAAAATCTATATTAGGTTCAAACGTTGTCAGCCTAAGAAATGATTTTTAGAAATGTTGCCAAAGCAAAACCAGCTTCTGGTTCATCCTAAGTCGTTACTAAGCATAGTACCTAATAAAAATAGTCCTCGTAACCGGATAATATTTTTTCCGTGTCAAGTAATGAATGTGATACTCTCTCATATTAGATCGTTAAAACTGAAATACAACTCAAATAATGTCTTCAGTAATTTCTTTAACGGCCGTTGGGTGTGGCGGTAAATAGTGTGGGTGACATAGTCTATTTATAAAATCATTAACCAATTATGTGTGGGGCATGAGAATTGTTAGGATTTTGATAAATTACTTACTCAATAATCAATACTCAATTGGTTTCTCATACATACTACCTCATGTTTTGACCACCGGTTAAGAAAGAAGCTTCTACTGAGAAAAGGCGATAAGAAAATGATCAGTTGCTCTTTTCATAAAAAGAAAAATTTTACAATAATTTCAATAGTATATAAATAATATACATTAAACAATACATATACAATATACACAAGTATTACACTGACTTGTGGCCTGTGAGATGCGAAGCCTTAAAGAGAAATAAAAAAAACATTGTAAAAATTAAAACATTATTCCAATTGTCTAAGCCAGAATAAACTATAGCAACGACTTCAATAGAACTCAAAATAAAACTCGCATCTAAAATTAACTCCATCCGTTCAAAAGGCAAGAAAACATGGCTCCTACACGTTTAAAAAAACACAACACTAGTAAAGCAATAGGGAATATGCATGTATTTTTTTTATTTTTTTAAACTATTCTATAAGTGATTATATAACCGGAAAAAAATATAACACTTGCAAAATTTTATTAAATAAGCTAAAAAATAATAATTAAAACTACTATCATTTTCGGACGACTTAAACGCCCCCATTTTGGCGCGCTCGTTGTGACGTCACCGTGCACATGAATAAATTAACAACGAAGTGTTTGAGTGAAGTAAAGCGTAAAAGACTAAACTTATTGTGATGGAAGAGCACCCAAAAGCTTATTATAATTAATGTATTGTCCCTATGTGCAAAAATAATATTAAAACTGCACCTGACAAGATATATTTTCATATGCCCAAAGATACAAATACATACCTAGGTATAAGGAAAAAGTGGTGTAAGGTCAATGAATATAATATCATTGTGTAAGGTGATGAGGAGAGAAAATGTATCGTGCTTGAGTACCTAGTTTATATCGTTGTGAAGATTATTTCGACGTGAGTATTAAATATGTATGTACCTACCTACCTACCAAAAATCTTTTTCATTAAGAATCGCAAACAATTTAAACAATAAACTAACCTAAAAAATTTATTACATGTTCATAAAACTATTCTGATTCTTATTAATGTTACAAAATATATTATGTTTTTCATTGGTCAACAGCTGACTACGAGTGTAGATTTTGATCACAAAACGTTATAAGTTTATAACTAGGTTTTTTTGTTTGCACTGTTTAAAGTTCTATTGGAAAAGAATTTCTCAGTTGCCTTGACGAAAACAACCTAGTTTGTTAAAGTTCATAAAAATGTTCTCAACATTTAACGTTCATAATACCTACATATTATCTTTGATTATATTATAATACTAGCGCCCGCGATTTCGTCCGCGCGGTTTTGGGTTCCCGCGAGAACTCTTTAATTTATAGTTTACTACCAATAGTTGTTTATTGTGGCGAGTCTTTTTTCACAAGAAATCACTGCTTTCAGTTAATAATTCCCAAAAACACTAATAATTTATCATAAACAGCGGCAACACAATGCGAATAACCTTCAATAATCATACAAAACAAACGACCTGTTAGCAGTCGACTCAGACTACAGAGTGGATGGTGACGTCATGTTTCGTTCCGCCAATAGCGTTGCGTTTTAGAAATTTGAGCGGGATCTTGAAAAATACTACTTTTAAATAATTAAATTTATTAATAGAAACACGATAATTTGTAAAAATAATCATCTGTATATATTTCTTTAGCAATAAAGATTACACATAATTTTTTTTGTCCATTTCTAAATCACATGCATATTCCCCATTAATGTCAAAGTATCGTCACCTGTCAACGGCCAACAACTTTTTTCGCGCCATTGTAAACTACCGCCATTCTAATTTACAGATAAAAAATTTACTCATACTTTTTAATGAAATAGAAATAGGTTCGAAATTTAAATATCACGGAGTAAAAAATTTGAAACAATAAAATTGGCGATGACCGCTTGACACACGCGCTTTCGTTCAAAAACCCGTTTGGTTTCAGTAATAGAATTTTACAGCTTTTTAATGATCTCCCGACCACTAACATTTCAGACGGGGAGTTTCTTTTCATCTTTATTTCTCTTTTTTTTTAACCGGTGAATAATTACTGGGTAGAGAGATTTAGCTAACAAGAGTTGGGACGGCACGGAGATTTATCTTTTCGTAACAAATTTAGAAAATGAGACATCAGTTGCGTTCGGGAATCGTTTTATTTACCGCTGGAATGGAACGTCATGGAAGCAATTCAAACGGCTAATTTGAAGCGTGGCGTGGAAAGCGTGCTTTTATGCATAACGACTACAACACGATAAGATACTAATTTTATTGTCAATAGCAATATCGATACGATTTGTCTTAAGAGCGAAAACACACTGAGGACCGGACAGGACGTCGGCACGAAATGACCGCTTTGGATGAGAACGACGCATTTTCCTGACTCGCTAGTACGCACAGGCCACAGCTCTACAAAAAGTGGACTCTTTGAATCCAAAACGATAATCAAAATGGTTGAATATTTTTGACTAACGTTTCTGACACAGACCGCTAAGGTATGGAACGACATTCACGCATGCGTGGTTTCTAGTACTCCTTTAAAACCAAAATATATTTTTAAGATATCCCTCATATCCAATCATTCTAAATATTTATTCAAATTAGGTAGGAAGACTATAAATTTTTTGAACGTCAATAAAACATGAAAAGACGTGATTGCGATAATTAATTACGGTATCTTAAAACTAAAGCTACGAGGGAACCAAGCGCGCCCTGGTCTGGGGAGAGCCCACAATCACCACGGACCAGCACACACACACAATAATATTTTAATCATCTAAAACAAATAAGAACTAAGTATATCAGAGCCGCTAGTATAAGTTTTGACCAACTAATTAAATAATCTTTTACAATATTATACGTAAAATATTTTGCTTTTATTATTTCTATTATTAACGTTATAAATGCTCTAACTGTCGTAGAGTGTAAAAAAGACTAAGTATTTAGATATTTTTGTTAGCAGATTGTAAATAAATTACCGCGCGAATTTTACAGCCTGTTTTGCCGTTATTATGAAAATTTTGAAATCCATAAATTTTATTAATTCCACATAAAATTCTAAAACGTTTATATTTCTGAAAAAACTTTATCACTGAGTCGAATGTATAACAACGAGTATGTAGGTAGAAAGGTATGCTTTGGTATTTTAGGGTTCTGTGAACGTACCCAATAAACTATAAAGGGTACCATATAGGACCATTAGGTTCTCCGCTGTTTGTCTGTCCGTCATTCAGTCAGTATATTATGTTCGACTGCGGCTGTCGAGGTCCCGGATTAGAGTCCGGGTCTGATCACAACAAGTATTGGGTTTTTCTGATAATAAATTTTCAGTACTAGCCCAGAGTCAGGAAGTTGGCGGTGTTTCACCCCCGTGCCTCGGAGAGCACGTTAGGCCGTCGGTCCTGCGCCTGATCTTTCGCCGGTCGTGTCGGATTTTCCGTCCCATCGGGTTATGAGAGTAAAGGAACAGAGAGTGCACCTGTGTTTGCGCACACACTTGTGCACTATAATATCTCCCGCGTAGATGGCTCTATGGAGATTTGGATTGGCCGCCGTGGCCGAAATTCGGTCACTGTCACAGACCGCTTCAACCGTTATAGTGTGGTAATAGGTAGGTAAAGGTATCTACTAGGTACACAATCATACTAATATTATAAATGCGAAAGTGTGTTTGTTTGTTGGTTTGTCCTTCAATCACGCTGCAACGGAGCAACGGATCGACGTGATTTTTTGCATGGGTATAATGAGGACCTGGAGAGTGACATAGACTACTTTTTATCCCGGAAAATTGAGTAGTTCCCGTCGGAATTATTACTAAAAAACTTATTCCACGCGAATGAAGTCGCGGGCATCAGCTAGTAATTAATAAACATGTTAAAGCTAACACTTAATTGGCGCCAAAAAGCAATATGGCGTCGTAAAAGCATAGCGTAAACTTCAATGGGCCGCGAAGGCGCGAAGTCGAGAGCTTTTTACTTTTTTTAATATTTTTGTATCTGTTGTAATGAATTATCGCGCGTCGGGTTACATTCTCTCCTTTTACAATGATTAATTTGTAAAACTATCGACTACGAGGTTAAAAGTAACATCGTTTTTTGGAGTTTATCTCCTTTAGAATCGATTTTCATAATATATAAGCCCGGGTATGAAAATTTATGGGGAGTAAAATCAAACTTTCTCCGTTACGTTATTGACTACGTTTCCATGGTAACACTTGTTTATGTTTCCATGGCTATGTAATGTATTTTGATGAATTTAAATTATATAACTAATATAAATAAATGTATCAAGCATGCATTTTAGTAATATAAAAAAACTAGCTAATGCCCGCAACTTCGTCCGCGTGGTTTGAGGTTTTTGGTTCCCGCGGGAACTCTTTAAATTTCCGGGATAAAGTAGCCTATGTGCTATTCCAGACTATAATCTATCTCTGTGCCAAATTTCTGCCAGATCCGTTCAGCCGTTGGGGCGTGATTGAGTAACAAACATCCATACATCCATAAATCCATCCAAACTTTCGCATTTATAATATTAGTAGGATAATCGTTCGTAAAGAGTAAACTCCAGTCGTGCGTCGGAGCTGACACACACAATTTTTTTAATCTGTTGTAATGAAATATTTCGCGTCGTATTACATATTCTCTCCTTTTACAATGATTAATTTGTAAAACTATCTACGAGGGTTAATTAAACATAGCTTTTTTGATAAAGATGTTGAAAAATTACGTGTTCTTATTTTTATGAAACATCCGTTTGAGTTTTTTTTTAATGTGTTCTATATTTGAAATTGCCTCGTTGGTCTAGTGGTTGGCATGTTCGACTGCGGCCGACGAGGTCCCGGATCCGAGTCCCGGGTCGGGCCATAATTAAGTATTGGGTTTTTCTGACTAGAAATTCTCAGTTCTAGCATGGAGTTAGAAAGTTGGTGGTGTTTCACCGCCGTGCCTCGGAGAGCACGTTAAGCCGTCGGTCCCGACTATTATCACTAACATGATAATAGTCGTTAAAGCCTGCATTGGAGCAGCGTGGTGGGTCTAAGTTCTAATTCCTTTTCCCCTATGAGAGTGGAGGCCTGTGCCCAGCAATGGGACGTTAATGGGCTGTAGTGGTAGTGGTGGATAGTGGATACATATTACGCCGACAAAGTGATAAAGTAAAGTTTTGAAAAAAAAATTTTAGTACCTACACATAAAGTGGCTATTGGTATGTATTTCTTTCTCGTCTATCCCATAGTGTGGGGTGTCGTTGGATGGGTCGTTGGATCATTGGATAGTTCAAAAATATTATTGGTGTGGGAACACTATTTTTCGTCTTAGGCCCGACTTAGCCTGGAGTTAGGAAGAAGACGGCGTTGCACCCCCGTGCCTCGGAGTACACGTAAAGCCGTCGGTCCTGCGCCTGATCTCTCACCGGTCGTTTCGGATATTCCGTCCCATCGGGCTCTGAGAGTAAAGGAACAGAAAGTACACCTACACCTGTGTATATGTCACCGTAAGATTGTAAAATCCGTTAGATTATAATCTAACGGTTTCGATCCCGCTAGATTATAAACTTTCGAAAGATTGTGAACCGTTCAATGTTCTGAGTATTAATTTATGAAATATTTATTGTTTTTACGTTTTCTTGTCTCTTTCTTGAACAGTTCGCGCGCGAGTTGAATGCAGAGTAAATGTAAGTGTCACCATACATTTACTCTGCATTCAACTCGCGCGCGAACTATAGGTTAGGTTAGGGTTTGACATGAATATTCTTATTAACTTAGGTTCTATCGGGTTAATATACCTAATATATTAAAATTTACCGAAAAATAACGCGTTAAATTGTAAACAGTATGTTACGGTTCACAATCTGTCGAAAGTTTATAATCTATCGAGATAAAAAACGTTATATTATAATCTAACGGTTTTTACAATCTTACGGTGACATATACACACTTGTACACTAAGTATATAATATCTCCCGTTCAGATGGCTAATCTCTCTGGCGATAGGGCGCCGTGGCCGAAATTCGGTCTTGAGGACATTATTATTTACGATATAGAAACTACCCCCCGATTGTGTAAGGAAACCGTAATCGTAATCGTTTGTCAAACGGATAATTCGACCTGTTTATGGAGTTCATAGATGCCTCCACGCCAAAAAGCATGTATGAACTCCATAAACAGTTCGAATAATACGTTTGAATCTGTCAAATGATAACGAATTTCTTAGACAATTGGGCCTCCTGTGTTTGTAAAACCTTATAATTACCTGACGGATATTCAGTAGTCTTAGCTTCTAAAAACTCCTGCGCATCGCCAGCCGTAGAACTTTCTACATCCAACTGCTCAGAACAGCTACTATTGCCATCATCTTCTTCGTTATCGTGTTCTTTATCATAACACTTATAACCCAGGTCGTCTGAAGTTGTAGCTTCACTTTTATCACTAACAAACTTGTCAGCTAGCAAATTGTCTATGGAAAAAGGTAGTTTCGGTTCTGGCTTATCCATTTTTACATCGTTTTGCATTTCCATATCAACGGATTCTGTTTTTATTTCGTCCATATTTAATTTACGGACTTTTTTAACTGTTTTCGATGATTAATAATTGTTTGGATGTACCTAAACTCGGATATTACTGTAGGTACAATATTTTACTGTAGTAGATAAGTTTAATTTAGGTAGGTAAATATGTAATTTTCACAAAAATCAGACTGTGTAAAAAATTTTAGTTGTCCTTTGTCACATTTTGTTATTCAACTTCCACGTTTTATGATTGTCGCTCACATTTTTTTTTGTCTTGATTAAAGTTTCTCCCTAAATAAAGTGTATAACTAAAACATAATAATATGTGCTATTTAACGATAGTTTAGTGTTTTAAATTTGGTTTAATTTTCACTTCCCACTTTACTTCTATTAGGTATCTTATTTTATCTAACTAGAAGTTCACTAAATATTTTTATCTTAGCACATTTAAGCTAGAATATTTTCAGAATCCTAGTAGGTAGATTTGATTTTTTTTGTTTCTTCACAAATATTTTTTTTTTTTTTATATATTTTAAACTTTTCAGGAAACTTCGATACAAATCACAGAATTCTAAGGAATTTCACCGATTATTGCGTGTATCATCGGCACGTCTTCATCCGAAGAACTGAAGACTTTAGAGTCCTCATTAGTGTCAATTTTTTCTAATTCACCATCTCACATCACACCCGCAGCAATAATTTAAACTAATTCGAAACCAAACGGCGCGTTTTTATCAAATTAGAATACGAAATCGACTGACTTGGAATCGTTAACTGAACTACTGAAATTGTAAACCTGAAATTCAACAACCCTTATATTTATAACCAATAAGGTTGAAAATCCATTGATTAGGAAGCATCTGGCAATAATACAGTTTCAAATGAAGATCGACTAATGGGCGTTAGAGTGGATGACAAAATTGTATGCCACATTTAAGAGCACAACAATGTGATTTCAGCTCTATCCCAAATCTGTTAGAGTTGATTTTAAATTGTAAGGAATTAAACGATGCAAATAGCTTTCAAGCGTCAGTCTCGAAGATATAATTAGTTTTAAACCAATGGGAAGGCGGTGGGCGTGCACCATGCGCAAACGCATGTCCCTCGGTGTATCAAATTGAAATTTATTTAAGGATCCCCGTGAAATATGCGCTCGGCCATTAATTGTGATAATTATATTGTTAGTCGGTTTAATTGGATACGTCTCCTGGTCGAGATTGTCTAGTTTGTGACTCTTAATGAGTGTATTGAGTGAGCTTAAACGCGTTAGAGCCGTAACAACTAATTAGAGTTGAGTTTGATTTGTGTTTGAGTTTATGTTGTCTGTTTGAGCGACGTGGTTCGTTGTGATTTAGATTTAGTGATGTCTGTTTCTCAAAACATACTGGATCGATTGATTGTCTTAAATTAGTCTGTCTTTTAATGCAATGTACTAACTTATAGATAGCATGTCTTTTCTTGTTTATTTAAGACCAATTTAGATCAATCATTCATGTTTATTAATAACTTTAAACTAATAATTTTATCCCTCAGGACTCATTACCCTTACTTTACTTACTTTTATTCCTTACTTAATCATTCATGTCAAATAATAACTTTAATCTTTACTTAATATAAACTTTGGATGGATGGATGAAAGGATGGATGTTTGTTGCTCAATCACGCCAGAACGGCTAAACGGATCCGAATGAAGATAGATTAGGTATAGGACCTATGGTAACACACTTTTTATGACATAGGTACAATTGAAGAGATCCCACAAGAAGTTAGAGGGCGGAAGCGCGCGTGACGTGGAATGAAGAGCGCGGGCGGAGGTAGGTAACTGACCGAGAGCAGTCGACAACTCGAGCAGTTGGTGTATGCCTGGCGACTGGTTGACGAGGTGCATGCACCCCAAGTCGGACGACCAAATTTTGACTATGAAAGAGTCCATCATAAACCGACTTCCCCCACAGGAAGTTGGGTATGAGGTATTATGAGGCTTATAAATATTTCCAGCACCGCTAACAAAAACAAAAAAAGAGGTAGGTATCTATTATTGTGAGGAACAAAGACCTTTTCCTTGATTTTACTTATCATATTGTCTCATTAAACGCGTTAGAGTCGTAACAACTAATTAGAGTTGAGTTTGATTTGTGTTTGAGTTTATATTGTCCGTTTGAATGAGTTGGTTCGCTGTTATTTAGATTTAGCGGTGTTTGTTCCTCTTAGTCACTTATAATAGGTATTAATGTAATATTTTGCTTTTTAAAAAGAGCAACTGCTGAGTTTCTTGCCGGCTCTTCTCAGTAGAATTACTTTCCGAACCGGCGGTAGAGTCAAAACATGACGTAACATAAGAGACACTTGTATATAAATAAATTGAGTATTGAGTTGAATAAGTAATAATTATTATAACCTATTCAACGCCTGATTTAGGCCTTTCTGCTTTTATAATAATACACTACAGCATTAATTGGAAGAATGTATAATGTTCTCAAACTGTTATCATGTCAACTTTATATCACCTACATTCTCATGAATAAATTATTATTTATTTATTTATTATTTTTATTTAAAAAAAACTAAATAGTGCAGTCTGCGTGTAAATTCTTAGTGTGAATTATTACCCCAATTTCGCATACCGAAGTGATTTGACGTTGATGAGTCCAAAATGAGTCGAGTATGCGGAAACGACGCTTGTGAAGTTGTTAATGCTGGTATATTGGGCGCGCATAGCTTTAGGGTTCCGTACATAAACACAGATAATATTAAAGTAATAGAAGGAAAACACTGGTTATCCACAAAATATCTATATATATTTATTACTTTAGTTTAGCAATTTATACGAGTAAGGCATTTCCGAGTGAACCATAGATAAGTGCTGCCACCGTAGACCATGCAGGGAATAATACCATGTTCAGATCGCTTTTAATTGAAAATTAAAGCGTATCATGGTATCACTGCCTGTATGGTTCTCGAGAAAGCACACTCGTCTGGGGACTCTATGATTGATCATAATATAATTATTATGGCAGCGTTTTGTGGATAAGCCAGTCTCCTTGTATTAGTACCTACCTACTTAATTAACTGTCTTTGAAATGAAAATAAATGTTTTATTTTATGGAGACCGTAAAAATTATCGCTACAGTGTACCTACCTACCTCTTAGTCAGAGGATAATTTGAGTGCGAAACAAAAAGAAACCTAACGATCTGCACCATAGGTAATAGCATGATGACTGATTTTGAAAAATGGTCAGATTATGTTCGGAAGTATCTACTATTTCGAAAAAATATCTTATTTCAGCAGAAAAATAAGGTTTGGTAGATAAAATTGGCATTTGAAATTTAAATTTTAAAATTCACGCCAAAACGTTCGCTGGTGTCATGGCGTCGTTTGTGACGTCACTATTTTCCTACCAATGTACTCTGTGCAGTGTGCAGTAAACAATAGTGTGATTGTCAAAGCTCGAAAACAAACCATTGTGACGTCATTCGCTTTTTGGTGTTTAATCCATCATGGCGGAATGCTATATTTAATCTTTACTACTTTTATTTAATCAAAATAAATAGCAATCTCACTCGAAATAGAAAAATAAATACGTTTTTTATAATCCATGAATCCTATTTCATTAGCTAAATTCATAATTTCATTGATTCTTGGTTACTGTCATCATGCCTATTATTGGTCAGGAACATTCTTCCGCTATTGGGCTTAATCCATTCCACCACCACTACCACTAGGTACAGCCCATTAACGTCCCACTGCTGGGCACAGGCATACACTCTCACAGGAGTGGGAATTAGAGCTTACACCCACCACGCTGCTCCAATGCGGGTTGGCGGAGCTTAACGACTGCTAACATGTTAGTGATAATAACCGGGACCGACGGCTTAGCGTGCTTTCCGAGGCACTTGGGTGAAACACAGCCAACTTCCTAACTACGGGCTAGTACTGAGAATTTCTACAGAAAAACCCAACACTTACCTAATTATGGCCCAACCCGGGACTCGAACCCGGGACCTCGTCGGCCGCAGTCGAACATGCTAACCACTAGACCAACGAGGCAGTTAATCCATTATCGCAGCAAAAATACCATTAGTTCAGCCAATCACAGAAATTGAGACTGTAACCTTAATTAATGCAAACTTTACATAGTAATTGGGCTACTACTGCAGTGGACTCTACCAACGGTTCGGAAAACTCATTCTAAGTCAGCAAGAAACTCCGAAGTTCCTCTTTTCAAAAAAAAAGTAGGTCTGACACCCGGGTTTTTCTGAAAAGATATTTTATTAAGTCGATTGTTAATGACGTCAGAATAATTCCGTTTTTCATGCAAAACTCTCAAGCGCGTAGGTAGGTATATAAATATAAAAAAAAAGTTAAATGAAATTTTTTGTGTTCTATTTTTAAAATTAAAACTCGCACTTAACCAACCTCTAAACGGGCTGAGCGCACATCAATCTTTGTCTAAAAAAAGTAGCAACAAAAAAAAAACTAAGCGCCATCCCAACTCCCGTTCCTAATTATGACAAAATATGTCGGTTATTTGAAAGGGCACGACCCGCGTCTCTAGGTGTTATTTATTGATTTCTCTATTATGAAAGAACGGTGGTTCGGATGGAATTATGTTTTGTGGATGTCAATGTTAGAATTGGGATGTTTTCTGTGATAATTAAATGGATAATTCCTTCCAAAAGACGTAGGTAAGTAAAATTTTGACGACCTACCTGGCGCAGTATTGAGCGCTGTTGTCTTAATGTGGGAGGTCCCGGGTTTGATCCCCGGCATAGTCAATTTGGGAATTTGTAATTTCTGAATTTTCTCTGATCTGGCCTGGTGGAGGACTTCGGCCGTGGCTAGTTACCCTACCGGCAAAGACGTGCCGCTAATCGATTAAGCGTTCCGGTATGATGCCGTGTAGAACTAAAAACCGAATAGGGGTATGGATTTCATATAATTGCCATGCCCCTAACAGGTTAGCCCGCTACCATCTTAGACTGACTATCATCATCACTTACCATCAGATGAGATCGCAGTCAAGGGCAGGTTTCATATACTTGCCATGCCCCTAACAGGCTAGCCCGCTACCATCTTAGATGGACTATCATCATCACTTACCATCAGGTGAGATCGCAGTCAAGGGCTAACTTGTACGTAAAAGATTTAAAAAAAATTGATTAAAAAGCTGGGATGTGAAAGCGCGAACGAACAAACATGCAAACAAAACTCACTCAGGATTATCAACGCGGTTTAAATCATGCAGGCGCACCCGCATGCGCTTGCTAGTGACGCATAAATAACGCGCCACCTCCCGTTTCCGCATATTTGACTCTGGCATGCAGTATGCACCATTGGGCTCGTCAAATTGTTTCGGTGTGCAACGCACCTACAGCTATTATTTACACGTGTTGAACGTTGGAGACACCTTTTTTTTTTGTCCTAAGCGCCAGTAATTTAAAGTAACCTAGCTGTATCACTTTTTTTTAAACTCTTTGAGTAAATCCTTACTTTTTAAACTTCCTTTAAAATACTCAAGTCCAAAGGAGAAAAAAACAAACTTCAACAAAAAAGTATAGATAGAACCGACGTTAGTTACAACTTTGATTATCTATAAAATCTGTGTAATAATTCGCATGAAAATAACCGATAATATTCGACTTGTAACTGGTCAACACTACACACCAAGTGTCAGTTATCATACTAATAAAGCAAGAACCCAGAGCCAAAGCGGTAATAAAAATAAAAATCACAAAGAATGTCACTGTCAATGTCAACAAAAGTGATTGAGCGCATTTGACAGTTCTCTTGTTATCACGTTGTCGTTGTCAGCAGGGCGACCGCGTAACTTCTGCATCAATCATTGTTACAGTATCTATTGTTATGATTGGCTGAATTTGTGGTATTCTTGTTGCGTCAATGGATTTTGTCCAATAGTGGAAGTGTCTTATCCAATCAGAGGTGATTACGATCGCTACACTGTAGCCGTCATTTTTAGCCGGTCGCGAGCCGGTCGCCCTGCAGATTGTCACAATCGTCATTCACATTTCAAATTAATTTGTGTTTTTGACTCATTTTATCTGTAACCTCCTCATGTCTAGAACCATTTTGGTCAAAAGCAATCCAGAATTTCTCCCGCCCAGAAGTGTATGGAAGGGCCTCCCGCAGGGTTCAGTCCTTAGCCCTCTACTTTATAGCCTTTATACAACTGACCTTGACCAGTCTGTCCTCAGTTTTTGTAACATCTTGCAATATGCAGATGATATAGTCCTTTACACCTCTTCTCAGTCATCTTTTGATATTAACTCCCGCTTGAATTCTGCCCTTAAATATTTGGGCTATTGGCTCGCTGACCACGGTTTGGAATTGTCCCCATCTAAGTGTAAATCAGTCACGTTTACTCGCAAGAGAAACGTTCCTGACATAGCACTGGCATTTGAGGATCAACAAATCCCTTCTGCTAGCAATGCTAAGTTTTTGGGTGTTATTTTAGATTCCAAATTAAATGGTAATTTGCACTCAGAGTATGTCATAGATAAATGCGAAAAAAATGTTAATATCTTAAGGTCACTGGCTGGCACATGGTGGGGAGCTCACCCATATACCTTAAAGATTTTATACAATGCTATAATTCGTAGCTATATGGATTATGGTCTTTTCATTATGGACCCCATTAGTAAATTAGCTAGTAATAAATTAGATAAAATACAATATAAATGTTTACGAATTATTATGGGAGCTATGAAATCGTCCCCAACGAATGCCTTACAGGTGGAAGGTGGAGACCCTCCTCTTGTCCTCCGTAGACAGTATCTCGCTGACAGATTTATGACCAAAGCTCTGCAATTATCCTCTCATCCCCTTTTCAACAGTCTTAACTGTTTGCCTTCCTTATTAAAGTCTGTAGATAAATATCCAGCATTACTTCTTAGCTTCCTCAAATTCACCAGACTTCCTTCTCCTTTATTTACTTCTCCCTCAAACCCTCTTTTCACCACTTCTTTCCAAGCTCTGACATTTAAACCTACTCTGATTTTAAACTTTGGAGTTCAGAAAGAGGATTTAGAATGTAATACTAAATTTAAATCCATTCTTGAACAGGACTGGCCGGATTTTTTGGCGATTTACACTGATGCTTCGAAGCTCTCTGCAGATGGGTTTGTGGGGGCTGCTTGCTGGCTTCCCAAATATGGTATAGTCTTGTCTTTTAAATGTCCTCCACAGGCATCAGTCTTCACTGGTGAAGCTGTGGCAATATTGGAGGCGATTAAGTACGTGGAGTCTCACGGTTTGCACAGAGTCTTGATCTTCACTGATAGTCTAAGTGTCCTGCAGGCTATTGCCCAAAATCCATTTCGATCTAAAAATAGATTTCCACTGATTCTGAGGATTCGCGAAGTTTTGTTACTCTGTCAACAAAGAGGCCTTCATGTCATATTGGGATGGATCCCCAGCCATAAAGGTATCCACGGTAACGAAACTGTGGACTCCTGCGCTAAGTCTGCCACCCATTCGGGTGTACTAGACAATTTTCAAATTTATTCACATGATCTAATCTCAGTCGCCAAATCAGATCTATATGCTTCATGGAATAAAAGGTGGGCTACTTCAAAATTATTGAAAGGTAAGCACTATGGGGACATACAGGAAACGGTTCCCTTCCAACCTTGGTTTGTCCGCCATAGAAATCTTGATCGCAAGATTATTTCAGTAATTTGTCGACTGAGATTGGGTCATTCTTGTACTCCAGTACATTTGGCTAAGCTAAGGATCAGGGATAACTCTGTCTGCGAATGTGGGCTCGATGAGGGCTCCCCGGACCATATATTTTTTAACTGTCCTAAGCTTCACATATCTATGCATGATTGCCTTCCCCCTAACTTCCCTCGTCCTACTAACATTAAAACTTTACTATCTCTTGTTTTTGGTCCCTTCGCTAAATTTTTAGGCAAATTTATAGATTACAACAAAATTAAAGTTTAATTGTCTCTTGCAAAGAGTTTGATCTAGTTCACCTTGCCTGCACAGTATATATTCTATATACTGTGTTGGAAACTTATTTTTAATATAATAACTACTTTTATGTGTTCATTAATATTAGTAAGTAATAATATTATGTATAAATAATAATGATATTAAATAAGTAATATATTTAATAATTTATATTTGTGTTGTTGTAGAACTAATACTAACTCAGGCTGAACGCTAGCAAATGCGAGACAAGTTCACCGGTTTCTCCAGTAGTGTGTACTCTCCTTCAACGCGACATTGGCAAAATATTTGTGCCTAGTGCACGAGTAAAGCCATTCACATAAGAAGTGAAGTGAAGTGAAGTGTTTTACGTGGACGCATGTATTGTGTACCTATTTAATCAAAAACTTAAATTAATTGATAAAACTGAATAAAACATTACTATCCAGTGATAACGGCCACGTGGAATGATCTTGGAACGACGTGTTTCAACCAAAATGCGTGAACTACCAAAGACTTTTAGACGATTATTTTGATAATTTGTTTACAATTTTACTATGCTTTTTATATCGAATGAAAGTGATTTAATGATATGATATATAAATAGAACTATACAATGAGATTAAATATACGTAAATTCATCTTCGTGGGCGGAATATTTGTTGTAATATGGTTTATACTGTCGTACTCTTCCTTATTCGTACCGGTGATAAAATCGAAAAATAGTGCTTCTAAAATAGACTTGGAACTAGATAAATTGCAAAATAAAATGAGAGACCAGTTGAGTGATAGTTATAAGTTGTTAGAGAAAGTTAAAAGTCGTTTAAAAACTAGTGAAGAGAAAAATAATGAAGAGAGTGCCAAGGAGTCTTTCAATTCAGAGAATGAAGTTGATGTGCCCCAGAGTAAGTTGCTGTAATGCTTTTTATTAATATATAAAAGTGTGGCTCCAGTCTGTCTGTCTTTCTGCCAATTGTGACTAAAATACCATAGTAATCCATCCATATTTAAATTAAAAAGCGTTTCTGTCTGTTACTTCTTCTCTGCACTATAATGAACTTAGTTTTGGATCACAGTTACCCTAGATTTCAATTTAAGTCCTAATATTAATCACTTAGCCCACATGTACGACACTGCCTAAACCAGAGTATTTTTTTTCATGCTGTCACTTTTAAATCAATTTAATTTGAAAAGTGCACAGTGACGTGGTCTGAAGAGAGCCAACTCACAAATCATCATAAACTAAGTAGTAGAATCACTTGACAATTCAAAAGTACTTGTAAAAGTTTATTTGATAAAAAATCATTTGAATTCTAATTTAAGGAACTATCAGAGCCATTAGAGCAAATTAGCAACAGCAGCAACCTTCTATATTCTAATCTTAAACAAAATACTGAACTGGGGTGTAAAAAAAATTAAAGAGAAAGGAGAAAGAGTAATGAAAGCCCACTGTAAAATAAAATATAATGGTTTATTATGGTCCTAAGAATAATCTTAGGACCATAATAAACCAGTACAGAACTAATTACAGCGGCTAATCTAATGGTAGGACACAAATTTATTTGGGTTGTGGGTTACACTGATCCTGCCTTGACCTAGGTAAATCCAAAAGCCTATTTTCTACATTTTTATAGCACATCTGCTATATTAAGACAGGTTCCACCCCAGGGAAGGACATAGTGTGTCTTTGTCTCAATCAATTTTTTTTTCCTGGAAAATCAAATAGTTCCAACCATATTATTAAAAACATTAATGCATGCAGAATATGTAGGCATCATCTAGTATCATTTATTCCACTGATAAATTGCACAAAATGGCAGAGTATGTTGGAACTGATAAATTATTACTCATCTAAATATTTAAAAAAAGGTGACTGAGTGATCTATCATCGCACAGATCAAACCACTGGACGGATTGGGCTGCAATTTGGCACACAGATAGCTATACTGACGTAGGCATCCGCTAAGGATTTTTGAAAATGCAACTCCTGAGGGTGTGAAATAGGAATTTGAAATTTTTATGAAAATCAAACCTGACATGAACAGAGCAGCAGACAAAAACTAGTTAACTGTATCTTTTTTTGTACTCATATTTGAGCAAATAAAACTTAATCTAGTTAGTTCTTAAAGACCAGCCTATTTAGGTACTTAAATTATACAAATGGAACATGATTATAGTATTATCTAAAGTGTAAACAAAAGGAAGGCCATCTGGGAAAACACATTTTGATGTATCAGTGCATATTGTCACTTGCAAAGTACTTGTATTCGTGCTAGTTTCATTTGAATGACAATAATAACATAATGCACTCATGTGTCGCTACTTTGTTTGCCTGCTTTTCTACCTAGGCTTTGGACACCTTAAATGTTTCGGACCCATATCAAAAACTACCTGATGCCCGCAACTTTGTCTGCGTGGTTTAAGTTCTTTTTGTTCCTGCGGGAACTGCTTAATTTTCCAGGCTAAAAAGTAGCCTATGTCACAAATGCGAAAATGTTTGTTTGTTGGCTTGTCTTTCAATAATGTCCAAAGCATTCACCACTGCACCAGGGAGTTCGTCAAAAATTAGGTGGTCATTCCAAGATCCACCACCACCTCTACAGCCCATTAACGTCCCACTGCTGGGCACAGGCCACCACTCTCACAGGAGAGAGGGAATTAGAGCTTAGACCCACCACGCTGCCCCAATGCGGGTTGGCGGGCTTTTACGACTATTATCATGTTAGTGATAATAACCGGGACCGACGGGTTAACGTGCTCTCCGAGGCACGGGAGTGAAACACCGCCAACTTCCTAACTCCGAGCTAGTACTGAGAATTTCTATTCAGAAAACCCCAATACTTAATTATGGCCCGACCCGGGACTCGAACACGGAACCTCGGCGGCCGCAGTCGAACATGCCAACCACAAATCAAATCAAATCAAATCAAATCTTTTTTTATTCAAATAAACTTTTACAAGTACTTTTGAATCGTCAAGTGAATCTACCACTGGTTCGGAATGCCATTCCTACCGAGAAGAACCAGCAAGAAACTCGGTGGTTGCTCTTTTTTAAATAATTCATTTACAATTACTATATCAATGTGTACATAAGTAACCGCTGTCCCTAGCATTGCTGGAGCGATCAAATCCATGCTCCTCTATCATTTCCATAATCTTCAACAGTATAATAAGTTTTTTTCAGGAGCATACTTTTAATGGATTTCTTAAATTTGTTTATTCAATCCATGTCAAAGACGGGCAGACAGAAAGTAGCCCCATTCCCGCCGGTGGCACCCGTTCACGAGCATGACGCATGATCCAGCCATTGCTTCGCTCGACCATATTTGAGGGAACGTAACAACCCGCACCACACGACACCACCACAGAAATGTTTAAAGAGAGCGTGACATACTCAGTCTACCCGTATCAAAGCATCGAATTGAATACTAATACTCAAACACTAATTTATAATAAGTAACCGCTGTCCCCAGCATTGCTGGAGCGATCAAATCCATGCTCCTCTATCATTTACATAATCTTCAACAGTATAATAAGCTTTTTTCAGGAGCATACTTTTAATGGATTTCTTAAATTTATTTATTGGCAAGTCCAAAATAGGTTGTGGAACTTTGTTATAGAAAATAATGCCCATTCCCACGAATGACCTTCTGACTTTTTTGAGGCGGAGCGATGGAGTCACGAGCTTATTACGGCCTCTAGTTGGCCTATCGTGCAGATCGCATTTTTTTTTATAATTATGGATGTGCTGTTTTACAAAAATTATATTACTGTAAATATATTGCGAGGCTACTGTTAGAATACCAATTTCTTTAAATTTCTCTCTAAGTGAATCACGCGGTTTTAAATTATAAATTGCTCGTATTGCCCTTTTTTGTAGTACAAAAATTTTTTGAATATCTGCCGCTTTACCCCACAGTAAGATTCCGTAAGACATAATGCTATGGAAATAAGCAAAATATACGATCCTGGCAGTTTCGATGTCAGTTAACTGTCGAATCTTTCTGACAGCGTAAGCAGCAGAACTAAGCTTGCCAGCAAGTGTTGATATATGGGTGCCCCATTGAAGCTTTGCGTCCAAGGTCACCCCCAGGAACACAGTAGTATCTTCTATTTTCAACATGTCATTATTTACCATTAGTTTTATATCACTTGTGGATCTGGCATTCGGCAATGCGAACTCGACACATTTAGTTTTTTTTGTGTTTAAAAGTAGATTGTTAACCGTAAACCAGTTCGTGACTTGAGAAATTGCAGTATTTACGTCGTCAAAGTTGTCCTTATGTCTATCGACTTTAAAAATCAAGGACGTATCATCAGCAAATAGTACAATATCGCAAGTGTTACGGACAAAATATGGCAAATCATTGATGTACACTAGGAACATGACACAATGTCAAAGCAGTCCAAGATGAGTAGGTATTGTTAAGGTTTCCCAATTAAAGTGCACATTTCAATGCTGTGAAGCCTTTTAGGATTCATAGGAAAAAGAAAAAAATACGAGAAACCCTTTTAAGTTAGTTCTAAATTGGTTTAAGGTGATTTGTGAGACGGTGATGAAGAAAATAAACGCGGCTGAGTTAGTTGTGGGCTCTTCTCAGACTAGGGCGCCTTTGGTACCCTCGGTACCGTAATTATTGATTATCACCATCACGTTTTATATTTTACTAGATGATGCCCGCGATTTCGTCCGCGTGGATTAAGATTTCTTGATTCCCGCGGGAACTCTTTAATTTTCCGGGATAAAAAGCCTATGTCCTTCCGCGGGATTCAAACTATCCCTTTACCATCAAATATTTTAAACAAATGGGCCGTGAAAGCGTAGCAGACAGACAGACAGACACACACTCGCATTTATAATATCAGTATGGATTGAATATCTAAATGTGTACACGTACAGTGTACCTAATTTGAATAAATACCTACCTATACTTTAAACCCCGATGTTACTCTATAGTTGATTCTATAGAATGGAATAAGGTAAACAATCCTATTATCGAACATGTTATACGAGGAGTTATGTACGGGTATTAATCAAATTCAATAGAAACTAACAGCGCATAGAATTCGAAAACATCCGCGTGAGTTTGTTTACATTTATCCGCGCAGACTCGATACGTGTTTAGGTATCTGGGAATTTCTTAGTTTTTTATTCGTTTAGAAACTAGCGCTTGATGGCAATCAAAGCTTCGAAAACGAGTATTTTAAAATTTATAATAACCCCCGATATTTTAAAGTGACAGGAAGTAATTTCATCAACTAGAAAAGAGCTGACGATCTTCAAATCAAAACTGAATTATAGCTAAGAAAGCTATATGATTCAAGAAAATGGGGTCAGCCATTCTCTTCTCAGTCCCGATCAAGTCACCTTTGGGAGCTAAGTACGATGCCACAGACAGATACACAAACGTTAAACTTATAACACTCCTCTTTTTGCGTCGGGAGTTAAAAATATGCAAAATTTTCGATATGGGCCAGCTAGACTCTTAATTTTTTCAATTCACGCGAAATGCTCTAAATACCGCTAAAGAGGATGTTAAACAACATTTACCTGTTAATACAATTTGTTATACCTACCTACCGCTGGACAGTTGCATAAATACATACTACGCGAATAGGTCATTTACCTTACATTCTGCTTAGTGGAATTGCATCTATAGGTAATACCTAGCTTTTTTTCAGTTTTTTTTATTTAAACAAGTTACCCCTTGACTGCGATCTCACCTGGTGGTAAGCGATGATGCAGTCTAAGATGGTAGCGGGCTAAGCTAGCGGGTTAGGTAGTAGATATGGCAGTTGTAATAAACCCATCGGATTCTACACGGCATTAAAGTACCGGGACGCTAAGGTCCTGTTCACATAGACGGCATGGCACGGGACTTTGTTACGAATAGAAATATAACTTAATTCTATGACATTAAAATTGAAATTTCAATGATGATCATTGTAGGTACAAAAACACTAGGCAGTAGGCACTAGTGGTATGCTTTATAGGCATTGAAATTTCAATTTTAATGTCTTACTATTAAGTTGTATTTACTCCCACTCAACCAGACCAAAGAAAATTCAGAAATTATATCCCTTTACCCTGCTAGATGTCGAACCTGGAACCTCCCACCTATAAGACCGCAGCACTAGCCACTGCGCCAGGGAGGTCGTCAAAATTCTATTCGGACAAGAAATATTGCCAGATTTTTCGAAATACTTATGGCCTGTTTACATTAAATCGGTGATCGGTGACCTCGGCCGCATTCCGTTTACCTAGATTCGTTAATTGAACTAGTCTGTTTACATTACAAGACAAGAGCGCTCAACACTGCGCCGGGGAGGTCGTCAAATGGTTGGCCATATTCAGTCATACCCATAGTCAAACTTGCGGTTATCCGAAAACCTAAATACGGCCGACGTATTCGGTCACCGCCCTAATACAAACATGCCATCAGTTGGTGACCGAAAACAGTTGCAGCGTAGCGAAAAAATCCTATGTCTATGGTTGCAGTCGAGTGCGGCCGAACTGACCAAAATGTAAACGCGCCATTATTTTAGCTAGAAACACATTGCAATAAGTAATGAAATGGGTCATAAAAATCATGATTACCCTAAGTACTTATTAACTTAAGTACTGTCATTAAAATTATTAATGAAAGTTTTATGCCATGCTAAATTTTAATTACGATTAGGTATCATACTAATATTATAAATGCGATGTGTTTGTTTGTTGGCTTGTCCTTCAATCACGCTGCGACAGATGGACGTGATTTTTGGCATGGGTATAGTTGAGGACCTGGATAGGCTTCTTTTATCCCGGACAATTAAAGTGTTCCCGCGGGAATCAAAAAAACTTAAACCACGCGGACGAAGTCGCGGGTATCAGCTGGTAACCCATATAGCTCAGTGAAGAGCAATCAATCCTATATAGCTCAGTAAAGAGAAATCCGACGTATGCATGGTCATTCAGGGGCAAGAACTTAAGGTTCTAGTTAAGGGGATCCTAAATGTTAACTCAAAACATCAGGTTACATTACAACCTATCTCTGTACCAAATTTCGTAATAATCGTTTGACAGAGAAACACTTTTACATCTATACTAATATTTTAAATGCGAAAGTTTGGATGTATGGATGTGTGGATGCATGTTTGTTACTCAATCACGCCCCAAAGGCTGAACGTATCTGGATAAAATTTGGCACAGACATCGATTATAGTTTGGAATGCTACTTTTTATCCCTGAAAATTAAGGAGTTCCCGCGGGAACCAAAAAACCTCAATCCACGTGGACGAAGTCGCGGGCCACCACCACCACCACTACAGCCTATTAACGTCCCACTGCTGGGCACAGGCCTCCACTCTCACAGGAGAGAGGGAATTAGAGCTTAGACCCACCACGCTGCTCCAATGCGGGTTGGCGGGCTTTAACGACTGTTATCATGTTAGTGATAATAACCGGGACGTGGGCATTAGCTAGTAATTAAATAAATTATTCTTTATTTTTCAGGTAGCACGGTGTTACCAATATTGGTGATAGCCTGCGACCGAGTGACAGTGAAAAGGTGTTTGGACAATTTAGTAAAGTTTAGACCAGACAAGGATACATTCCCTGTTATAGTTAGTCAGGTGAGTTTTACAGTCAGTCATAGTTAAGTGACTGCCTCGTTAACAGCCGACAGCCCGGAGTGAGGAAGTTTGCAGTGTTTCACTCCCGTGCCTCGGAGAGCACGTTAAGCCGTCGGTCCCGGTTATTATCACTAACATGATAATAGTCGTCAAAGCCCGCCAACCCGCACTTACAAAGTCCTTGGCTTCGCCTCGTCCTTCCAATATTACTCAGCCGTGAATTGCTTTATTTCCGACCTGGGCAGTAATGTACTATTACAGTACAAACCTTTTTAATTCCCAGGATTGCGGTCACAATGAAACCTACAAAGTGATCAGATCGTTCACGGATGCCGACCCCTCTATCACGGTGGTCCAGCAGCCGGAGCTGTCAGAGATACCGTTGCCCCGCGCGAAGGTTAAGTTTAAGGGCTACTACAAGATAGCGCGCCACTACCGGTTCGCCCTCAACCATGTCTTTGTGGGGTTGGAGTATGATGCTGTCATTATTGTTGAAGGTAAGGTCATTATTGTTACAATTGTTGTTGTCTATGCGTTCTGTGACAGTTGTATAGAAAGAAAAAGCCTGCGAGTCCGAGTGACATCAAGGGGATTGAAAGGGGTCACAATGAAACCACAAAGTGATCAGATCGTTCTGATGGGCTACACCAGTATTTTCGCTACGTCGACTTTCTTCGCTCATTTTTATTATGCGCAAAAGCGAAACCTCGAGAAAGAACATATATGTATATATAATAAGTTTTATTTTATAACAAAACTATTTTTAGTTTTTTTTTCGCTGTAATTTAAAAGTTATATCAAATTGAATTCAACCAGACCAGTTTTGAACAGTAGTCACGTGGTTCTTTTTAAAATTCTATCAATTTTTAATTGTTTATTTATAAATTTGAAAATAAAATTAAGAGTTTTTCAAAAACCCAATTGTTGTTGTCTATGCGTTGTGTCACAACTGACAGTTGTATAGTCCCG
Organism: Erebia aethiops; assembly: GCA_923060345.2. NCBI lineage: Eukaryota > Metazoa > Arthropoda > Insecta > Lepidoptera > Nymphalidae > Erebia > Erebia aethiops. The sequence goes on along the minus strand of OV281087.1, from coordinate 5,526,243 downwards.
CCACTCTGGCCCGGTGGCCAAAATTGGAAGTAAATTTTTAATAAAAGTATACAACTTAGCGATGCTGTCACCGGGTCAGGTAAGTTTGTAGGACTATAGTTGTTCTGCCCATATCATAGATGCGCTGTAAAATTGATCATTTTATAAAATGGTCGAAAATTTCTTAGCTGATGTCTACACTATAGATAGAAGGATGGTTCCTTCTATAGTGTTAGACATCAGCAACTTTGTATGCTTTAGTGCCTGAGATATCGTGATAAGTTAGTAAATGAGTGGTATTTTGCTTTTATATAATAGGCATGATGACTGATTTTGAAAAATGGTCAGAATACTTTCGGAAGTATCTACTATTTCGAAAAAATATCTTATTTCAGCAGAAAAATAAGGTTTGGTAGATAATATTGGCATTTGAAATTTAAATTTTAAAATTCACGCCAAAACGCTCCCCGGTGTCATGGCGTCGTTTGTGACGTCACTATTATTTTTACCAACGTACTCTGTGCAGTGTGCAGTAAGCAATAGTGTGATTGTCAAAGCTCGAAAACAAACCATTGTGACGTCATTCGCTTCTTGGTGTTTTAACCAATATGGCGGATTGTTGTATTTTATAATTTTATTTTATCAAAATAAATAGCAATCTCACTCGAAATGGAAAAATAAATACGTTTTTTATAATCCATGAATCCTATTTCATTAGATAAATTCATAATTTCATTGATTCTTGGTTACTGTCATCATGCCTATTCTGATATGTTGACGGAAGAGCACGCAATTTAAACCTTCGTGGTTTTTCGTTTTTTCAAAAAAAAATTTAATTTAAAAAAAAAATGTGTATAGATTACTAGTGCTACTATAAGTGCTTAACATAGTTTTCTTATCTTTGCAGATGACCTGGACATATCGCCAGATTTTTTCGAGTACTTTTTGGGAACATATCCTCTATTATATAAGGACCCTAGCATATGGTATGTATAATCCATATCCATACTAATATTAGAAATGCGAAAGTTTAGATGTATGGATGGATGTTTGTTACTCAATCACGCCCCAACGGTGTCACGGATCTGGATGAAATTTTGCACAGAGATAGATTATAGTCTGGAATAACACAAAGGCTACTTTTTATCCCGGAAAATTAAAGAGTTCCCGCGGGAACTGAAAAACGTCAATTCACGCGGACGAAATCGCGGGCATTAGCTAGTGCTTTATAACACAGTCTAAATTTATGCAATGGCAAATCCAAAAACTTTTTTGGAACCTTAAATATAACTATTAATACCTTGCATTCTCTGAGTATCGCGGGCGTCAGCTAGTAATCTCATATAATTAAGAATTTTTTGCTTATTTTTTACGAATTTAAATTTTGTACATGTTCCATAGGTGTATATCAGCATGGAATGACAATGGAAAGAAAGAGTTAATAGACTTATCAAGGCCAGAACTCCTGCATAGAACGGATTTCTTCCCCGGACTCGGCTGGTTGCTAAAAAGAGATACTTGGCTTCAATTGGAACCGAAATGGCCGGAAGCGTGAGTATTTACTGCCAAAATTGCTTGACTGACTGACTAATCTTCTAAATTTGTGCTATGTAGGTAAATCCATCATTGTTTACTTCACTTTTCACTCTCGCAAGTGAATGAAAACTTCTCTAGCGCGATATAAATGTGTGCAGCGCCATCTAGTGTGCGTTCTCTAAGATGTAGTCTCGTTATGGTAACTTACGATGGTTAGTTTATGCAGGAATTGATAGAATTATCAAGACCTGAACTCCTGCATAGAACAGATTTCTTCCCCAGTTCTAACAAGTGAACATATTTTTAAAAAACACGTCTGCCCTGCCATATTAAATGTAAAAAAAAAATTATAGGCAGTGTCACTCTTGAGGATATAATAATTCTAACGAAACCCCAAACATCCAAATTAGATCAGGTATTTGGAAGCTATGGTGGAATAAAGAAACTCACATACATACATGAAGCCTAAAATCATAACACTGTTTTTTTGGGCAGCCGTGTATAAAGACTAACTCATGCTAACCACTAGACCTCGTGGGTCTAGTGGTTAGCATGTTAGACTGCGGCCGCCGAGGTCCCGGGTTCGAGTCCCGGGTCGGGCCATAATTAAGTGTTGGATTTTTCTCAGTAAAGCCCGCCAACCCGTATTGGACGTATTTTTGGCCATAGCTCCGAGGATTTGGAGATGACAGGTGTGACTTGTGAGCGACTTTTTTTGGAATTTTGAAACATGTAAAAAAGTCGGGTTTTTGGGGGGGTGTTTGTTTACTAAATTGTAAATATTTCGGAAAAAAACGACTTAAGAAAAAATCTGTTAGAAACCGAGTAAAGTAATGGTGATAAAAGATGCGGATGCAGGCGAGAAGGGCTTTTTCGTAAATTTTTATCTTGCGGGGCAAGAATCGGAAAATGACACTGCGAAATCTGTGAATTTTTTTGGTTTTTTTTTAGATTTTTCGATGACTGGCTTCGAGATCCGGTGAACACGGAAGGCAGGGCTTGTATCAGGCCTGAGATATCCAGGACTTACAGCTTTGGAAAGGTAATCTATACTAATATCATAAATATGAAAGTGTGTTTGTTTGTTTAGTTACTAACTAGCTGATGCCCGCGACTTCGTCCGCGTGGTTTAAGTTTTTTTTAATTCCCGCGGGAACTCCTTAATGTTCTGAGATAAAAAGTAGCCTATGTCCTTCCCCGGGATACAACCTATCCCTGTACCAAATTTCATCAAAATCGGTTGAAGAGACAATTTTTTTTTATTCCCGTGGGGTCGCTTGAGTTTTCCGGGATAAAAAGTAGCCTATGCCCTTCCCGGGATAAAATCTACCTCGATACCAAATTTCATCAAAATCGGTTGAAAGGATGGGCCATGAAAACGTAGCAGACAGACAGACACACTTTCGCATTTATAATATTAGTATGGATTATAAATACGAAAGAGAGTTTTTTTTAGTTAATAATATTATTAGTAACTCAACAAGTTTTGACGACCTCACTGGCGCAGTGTTGAGCGCTGTTGTCTTAAAGTGTGGAGGTCACGGGTTCGATCCCCGGCAGGGTCAATTTGGGAATTTATAATTTCTCATTTTTCCCTGGTCTGGCCTGGTGGGAGGCTTCGGCTGTGGCTAGTTACCACCCTACCGGCAAAGACGTGCCGCCAAGTGATTAGGGGTATGGGTTTAATGTAACGGCCATGCTCCTAACAGCCCGCTACCATCTTAGACTGCATCATCACTTACCATCAAGTGAGATCGCAGTCCAGGGCTAACTTGTAGCGGGTAAAAAAAAATTGTATGTGTCATTTCCGACGCACAACTGGAGTTTACTTTTAACGAACGATTATAAAATATATACATTATAAATGAGGGTAAATGAACGTAATCTTTTATAAATCTGAAAGCATGCTTGATACATTTATTTATATTAATTATAATTATGTAGTTTATATTCATCAAAATGCATTACATAGTCATGGAAACATAAGCAAGTATTACTTGTGAAGTGAAATCGTCATTCAAATATTACTCAGCCGTGAATTGTTTTATTTCCGGCCTGAGCAGTAATGTACTATTACAGTACAAACCTTTTAAATTCCCAGGATTGCGTCACAATTCTATTAAAAAAGCTGTTTGAAATACACTTTTTTCAGATAGGCGTGAGCAAAGGATTGTTCTTCGATATGCATCTACGATATATGCAGCTCAACATGGAATTCGTTGAGTTCACCAAACTTAACCTCTCTTATTTACTCAAGGTATGTTTTTTGAAGTGAAACTTCTTTAGGATCGTTGTGATTTGAAAATTCAATGAAACGAAAAAGAGACAAACATATTCATAACAGGATTTAGCCTGCGAGAGAATGAGATAGAATACAAGTTATATTTATCTCATTCTCTCGTAGGCTAATTTTCTGAAGTTTCACTTCTGCCGTGTGTGAAATGCACACACACAGTATTTTTTACCAGCTGATGCTCGCGTAGAATAAGTTTTTTTGATTCCCACGGGAACTCCTTAATTTTCCGGGATAAAAAGTAGCCTATGTGCTATTCCAGACTATAATCTATCTCTGTGCCAAATTTCAGCCAGATCCGTTCAGCCGTTGGCGCGTGATTGAGTAACAAACATCCGTACATCCATCCATTTATAATATTAGTTTAGATGTATTTAATTTTTCCAGGAAAACTACGACCCATCGTTCACAAGCCTAGTGTCAAAGTTGCCCGAGATGTCGCCCGAAGACGTGAAGGCCGGCGCGGGAACCGAACCCGCGGCCCGCGTGTCTTACTCCTCAGCCAAGACTTACCAACGTGCCGCTAAGAAACTGGGCCTCATGGACGACTTTAGAGTGAGTAGTATACTTCTATAGTACTATATCTAACTGCCTCGTTGGTCTAGTGGTTAGCATGTTCGACTGCGGCCGACGAGGTCCCGGGTTTATTTTTTGAAGTGAAGACTACTTTAGCCGCGTTGAGCACTTTTTGGTAGGGGTAAACTTGTGGATTCGCGTCACCGACAGCGAGATGCTCGCGTTGTTACGAAGTCAAAACGTCAGATATAGATTATAGCCTGGAATAACTCATGGGCTACTTTTTATACGGAAAATTAAAGACTGGCCTTATTGGTTTTTACACGCTTTTTATTAGCTTCAGACGTATGTATATTAGTATGTAACGGAATCTTTGAACATGATTTTGACCCCCTTTAAAACGTCGGATTAACTCGAAATTTTGCATACTTATTAAGGACCGATGACAATTCAATATTTTAAACAGTTTGACCCGTTATCCTTACTAGGATAATCAGGATTAGCGATTTTTTTGTTTTCCTGAGACCCGGAGTGTCTGCGTCAAAAGCGTGTCTTTTAGTTTTTTTAAACTATTATTATGTTAAATTATAAATAGCTTGCATCCCGGGGAAGGGCATATGCTACTTTTTATAATATACTCTGTGATAAAAAGTGTGATTTTGCCTGGTGGGAGGCTTCCGCCGTGGCAAGTTACCACCCTACCGGCAAAGACGTGCCGACAAGCGATTTAGCGTTCCGGTACGATGCCGTGTAGAAACCGAATAGGGGTAGGGGTTTAATATAACTGCCTTGCCCTTAACAGGTTAGCCCGCTACCATCTTAGACTGCATCATCACTTACCATCAGGTGAGATCGCAGTCAAGGGCTAACTTGTAGTGGATAAAAAAAAAGTACCTACGGATGGAAAAAATCATCTAATGACACACGGATTTCCCGCGGGATGAAAATATCATCTAGCGAGTAGTGACTTATAAATTATTTTTTACTGTGATTTTTTCTTTTTCAGAGCGGTATACCGCGCACCGCTTACCGCGGCATAGTGACCTGTTTCATACGGAACCGGCGAGTTTACCTCGCGCCGAGTTACGAGTGGACCAAATACGACCCGCATTGGGGCTAACGAGTGATGAGTGATGACCCTAAGGCGTCAAACACGCAACTAGCGATGGCCGAGCGACGGCGACAGCGGGCGATGTGGTTCGAGAGCTTGCGACGAATTTCGGGAAGGCCCTTTAGGCAAACTGAAATTGTATAAAATATAATTTCCTCAACTGGTGAATCCAGTCCTGCCAGTCTGGTAGAGCGTTTGCAGTTATTTATTTTAAAAAATATTTTATTAAAATTCCCAAAAAATATACTTTTGGCAATCTGACATTTTAATCACGTATTTATTGAGTAATTTCAATAATACCTGCACATCGCCAGACAAATTTTGCTTTTAGGTTTTAAACGTGAATAAAGTTTTCAAATGAGTACGACAAAATTGCGGTGAAATTCGTCGCCAGCTCTCCGACTAATCGCATCGCCCCGCTGCCGCCGTCGCCCCGCCGCCGCTCATTACGTGCCCGTACACTAAGGGTCGGCGTATATCTGACGTAAGCGCAGCGCAGAACATCACTGCCAAACCATTATAAACCTTGCTGTCCTGGAAATAACATCGAAAACAAATTGACCAAATACTATATTTGTCCAACCATTTATTTTACTTTTGACATAAGCACGCCTATTAAGTGTCATAATTATTGACAGGCAACCATCGACAAAAAATGCAATACTCCATAGACGCATATCGTTTTTTACAATAGTGAAGCGACGTGCCTTTTTATCCCATACTTGCAGATGCCCGCGACTTCGTCCGCATGAAATAAGTTTTTAAATTCCCACGGGAACTCCCTAATTTTTCGGGTTAATATACATACAGCCCATGACACTCACAATTAAGGTGGCGTTGTATTGGTACCAGAATTTTCAAAATCGATTCAGTACATCCAGAGATTACCCCCTACAACGTCACAAACTCACAAACTTTACCTCTTTATAATATTAGTATAGATTAGTATAGATTTCGTAACTCGTATACTCATCTAGTAATAAAATTACTAGAACGACTTTCCTTTTCAAAATAGTCACGGAGCTTCAAAACTAGCTTTCTTGATTGTCCTTTAAGCACCATACATCTTCAGAGATGGATAGTTTCTATGACCTGACGGATTCATGTACATTTACTGTACTGTTGTATAAAAATGTTTTATTTTAATATATATATTTATATACTTAGTCATTTAAACGCTTGGGTATGTTTATAAAACAATAAAAAAATGTTGAGCAAAAATAAATATTAATGTGTCAAATCAATTAAAACTTCTTCATAAAGAAATTCGATTATTATCAAAAATCGAATCAGTAACACATTAGAACATCATTGAATTGAGCTGCCAAAAGTAAAATATATGGTTGGATAAATATAGTTCTCGCGATTATTGAGACAACGCCTAGTGGGCTGTGTCATTTGATTTTCGATGTTATTTCAACGCTGTCAAAGTCGATAATAGTTTGACAGTGAAAAATGCTCTTCGCTGCGCTTGGGTCCTAAGGGTGCGTTTCCACCAGAGATGTGCGCTTGCTAAGCTACGGACATCTAACTATCTAAGCTATGAAAACCAAGCGCTCCTATTGGTGGATTTGACACGCATCCGTAAGCACACACACGCAAGCGCTCATCTAAAAAAAATTTCTATATTATTACTCTATAATTCTAAATTCAAATGTTTTTTATTCAAATAAACTTTTAAAAGTGCTTTTGAGTCGTCGATTGAATCTACCACTGGTTCGGAGTGCCATCTCTGGTGGAAACGCACCTTAATGCCAAAAACAAACGCTGCCCTTAGTCTAAGTTTTTACATTATAAATTCGATTTATCTTAATCGAGTATTCGATCACATTAGGGTCATAGTAAAATGAACCTTAACTGCATTGAATTAGAGCGTGTATGGATTCACAGTCAGCGCTCCAAACGGAAACTCGAAATTAAAATCGGATGTACTGAACCTGTACTTTAAAGTGTAAGAGCTCTTGGGTCAATTTTACTTTGAGGCCAATCAAACTCAAACTGTAAAGTAGGTATATTTATTCAATTTAGGTACACTGAACACATTGACGTTCAATTACTTAAAAAACATGATGGTCATAATCAGTTACGGTATCTTAAAACTAAAGCTACGAGGGTTCCAAACTCTGTTTGAGAAGAGCCCACAACAAACTCAGCCGAGTTTTTTTTGTTATCACTATCACTTTTCACAACTATAATTCGAATTCGAGATCGAACGCTCGATTACGATCAATCATATAAGCAATGTTCAAACTGATATTAAGGGTGCATGTAAAGCCGGCGGGCCGGCTTAGTTAAAAGAGCTAATGTATAATAATTATAATGATTGTATTAAAATACTATGTCATTTTATAAAACTACATGTTTCCTGAGGTTTTGTCCGCGTGGATTTAGATTTTCTAAACCCTGTTTCGACTCAACCCATTCTGGGTTGTGGAAATCAAACAGACAGACACAGTTTTGTAATATGGAAGCTGCCAACTAATCAAATCAGAGACTCTTTATCAAAAGTCAAAACGTGTGGTTAGTATGGGAGTTTGTTTGAAATATTGACTTGTCACGTCATCTTTATGGTAAAACTACCAGATAACGTAGATTTGACATCTTTATCTTCCCTCTATTTAATAATCACGTAAGAAATAATTTATTTTTGGCATGCAAAATCCCTACTAAACCAATAACAAGGATTTACCAAAACCTCAAATTATGATACTAAGTCGCAATTTTTTTTTTTTTTATTTTTTTTTATCCACTACAAGCTAGCCCTTGACTGCGATCTCACCTGATGGTAAGTGATGATGCAGTCTACTGCATGGCACAGTCTGCTGCTGTAGCCCGCTACCATCTAGTAACCTGTAAGGGGCATGGCAGCTATACTTGTAAATTGTAATATCAAACTTGTACTGAAATTATTCTACTTTATTTTCTTAATTTTCATACTTTTTGTTGATTTTCTATACAAAATAAACCACTAAAATTGACTTATTGTGATTTATTTCGCTTATTAAGTCAAGTTTTTTGAAACTTTTGGTATGTTGATGTTAAGATATTGCATTCCTACAGCATTTTTATTTTATGCAATAATTAATTATAATATTTTACAAAATGATATCAACATGTTTAAGTACCTGAAAAAGGTTTGTTAGAACCATTTTTATACAAAAAAAATCTTACTTATTATTTTGCCTATTTTAAACTTGCTCAACAACATTTAAATATTTAAAAAAACTTACAAAAATACCTACCATACTTTCAATAACTTTTTATCCACATAACATAATAGGTGTAATGCGTACAAAGTGAGGATAGGAAAGTCAATGACCTCTGTGCACTTGAAAATTACAGTCTAGGTACAAGTTTTTTTTAAAAACAAGTGATAAAATCTTTTTCAACACACTTGCTCATAAAGTGGCTCTAATTTCACCGCAATTAGGCACATAATTATACCTATAATCAAACTGAGACTTTTTCATTGCTATTATTCACAAGTGAGTTATAGAGTTTTTATTTTATTTTATCTACTAAATAAAATTATTTTTTAGTATTATTTTCTTCATAAGTGTTGAAAAACGTCATATGATACACGTGTACGTATTGATGATTAGGTACCGTCCTCGGCTATCTTAAGACCATAACGGCTTGGGTGTCAATAGCGCCTCAGCGGTAATCACCACCACCACTTGTACCATAATGTACTATTGCGTGCTTGTTTCAGAATTATAATCCCTATTTTTTTTTAGAGACGATAAGGTCTTAATAAAATACTGCTTTGTGTGATTATCTTTGATAGTTCGTCACAAAGTGGACCTTAATGTCTTTATTTTAAAGCTAAAATTAGTTCATTCATATACAGCCAGCGCTCTAAGTGTAAACTTACAAAATTTGTTACAGTGATACAGAATTTTCACCTTGCAAGTATATATTATTTTAGGTCAATTTTATTCTAAACTTAAAATTTACCCTACAGGTTATGTATGTGTATTAAAATAATTGAAGTCTGTAAATGTATGTATGTAAATGTATAATGTATTGTAATACCTAATTAAATGTTGTAAATAAATTGTATTGTTATACTTATTGCGATTATTTTTAAAATATAATAAAAATAATCTTGTTTTCATTACTTTCATTTCAAAACTTCTCATAGATAGGCGACCCTGTATAGTTCTTCGCTTGGATTTTAGGTATTTATTTATGCAGCAGTTTAAAATGTTATTGAAATAATTTTATGTACACAGTAATTTCCAGTTCTATTATAATTTTTAATAATAAAAAAGGTACATACTTAATATCTCTGGTTGTTGTGTTTATTTTTTAGTAAATATTTTTAAAGATATTTTGCTAACAACGCTTCCAAAGTTCCAACCTGTGTTTCCCACTTACGCCATTTTTAGCTCAGAAGAACTAGAATCCAGAGCCGTTAAACCAGTTAAATAATAATAAAAAAAGAACGACGCCATTTTTACTGTGCATTTTTATGAATTTCTTTTGAAGTGCGAGGAGCATTCTTTCTTGCTAGCCATAGAATAATTAAACCTCTAGAGTCAATGCCAGCGTGTAACCGAAAGGGATAGGTAAAACGCTGCAATGCACCAAGCACAATTATGTGCTTTATGAACAAATTAAACCCGTGACATGCAGAAAGGGATAGAAGAAATCATATTTTGTTCTCATTCAATATTGTGTAACATCTCTTTCATGTGGGAGTGAAAAGGAGATATGGCTTGGTCTATATTACTCTCTCTGTCTACGTTTCTAGCTCAGATTAAAATATAATAGGTTATTGATCTGAGATTTCTAGGTTAACTTGTCTCTGTTCCTCTAGCTCTAGGACACAGAGTACATTGAAGGACAGAGACAAGTTAACCAGTGATCAGAGACAAGTAACTTTCATATTTATGATACCAGTTGGATACCAGTGATAGAATGATAAATGACGTTTATGACGATTGACGATTTACGAAAAAGAATAAGAATCACAAACATGGCCGGCGGAGAAGTAGAACTCGCTCAATCTGCGGCTCCGGGAGGAGATACGATATTTGGGAAGATATTGAGGAAAGAGATCCCCGCTAAATTCGTCTATGAAGATGACCAGGTGACTATCTTTTTATCCTTATTTTTTACCGGCCGATTTCTTATCAGCTGTTCCAATAAATTTTTCCCTATCTTGGATTTTAAAGAATATTCTAGAATATTATACCTATTGGATATGCCACCGTAAGATTGCAAAAACCGTTAGATTGTAATCTAACTAGCGAAATTGTAAACTATCGACAGATTGTGAACCGTTCAATGTTCTGACTTCTGATTCTGAGTGTCAATTTTTGAAATATTGGTTGGGCTATAGTATACTACCCGCGAGGGCGGGGGGAGGGGAGGGGGGGGAGGAGGTATACCCCCCCTGTAAGCCAAACTCGTCGGAACCTAATAGTTTTCGAGATATTAATTTTTTAAAATTTCAAAATTTTGAGGTTAGTTTTACCGAATTCGGGCTTAAATACATACTTTAGAGGGGGAGGGGTAGTGGGAGGAAGTGGTGACGCTAGGAAAACTCCTTAGACTTCACCCTCTCCCTCTTACCCCCTCCAAGGCCCGGTCGACGGAGCCCCGCTTAGCGGGGCTCCTTATTTCTGGGTGGTATAAAAAGTAAATAACCACGAAGAGTCTAACCTAAACTATCCGAGTCGGAGTGCCCCCAGTCCCGAGCTCGCTTCGCTCGCTCTTCATTAGGGTCTAACACTTGCACTGGCGAAGCACTAACACACGAAGAGGTGAACGCAAGTGGCTCATTAGAGTCTAACACGTCTTGCACTTCTCTCGACGAAACGCTAGAAGATGGTGACGACGACGATGACGAGGCCTGAGGCTTCCAAGACGCCATAGCAGTAAAACGTAGTCAGCACAGAAAGGAGTACAAAAAATAAAAATGTTCTCAACTGAAAAGCGCGTAAAACGATGACTCGTAAATTTGAATTCAATGTGTAACATTTGGACACTTTGGCGCCACCGTACGCGTTCCGTTTTTCCAATAATCTGTATACATAAAACTCGATGTTTTATTCGAATGATTATAAAAAACGTCCATGTACGGAAAATAAATACTAATATTATGTCTATTAAAATGTAATGAAAAACATTTTTTATGGTTTGATTATGATTATTCTCGATTATTAACATTTTGTAATACTTTTGATGTTTGGAACGGATTATAACACGTAAAACGAAACTTTAGTACGCCAACAAAACGTCAATGAGTCTGTAATCTATGGCAAATGTCGTACGAAATAGTGAAGAGTGGTGAAAAATTTGCAATTTTCAAAAAATTATTTCTCGAAAAGTATTAGAATTCGACGTAAAATATTTTAGTGCAAGGCTTACCACATCAAGGTCTTTCTGTAAAAAAAATATGAACGTCCAACTCAGCGGGTAGTATACTATAGCTGAGCCCGAAAACTAATAATTAGAGTTCTGTACTCATAGGGTGTTGAATTGGTTGTCAGGCGCTACCAGTTTAGTGCCGTTATTTCACAGCTGATTATGTTTATTTATATGTATGCTGATTTATTTGTTATGACATCCTTCTTGTTATTTACTAAAATAATGTGGTGGTAAGAACCCTTTGAAATGAATGAAAATATACTTTATTGTACACCATACATAAAACACATTTAAAAAACAAGAAATTATGGAAAACTGTACAAGAGGCCCTTTAAGTTTATAATAACACTATCTCACAAAACATCTTAAATTAATTAGATCTTTAGCTATCAATTAGATTAATTATCCGCCTAGTTAATAAATGTCATTAAATAATAAAATATTTCAGTGTGTCGCCTTCCACGATGTGAACCCGCAGGCACCAACCCACATTCTAGTGATCCCGAGAAAACCAATCCCTCAACTGTCTAAAGCAGGGGATGAGGATGAAAACCTACTAGGTACAATTTTTTTTTTATATTCTTTAAGCTAAGCTTTTACCAGGTAAGCCCAGGTGAGCAGACCTCTAAACTACTCAAATGACAACTCTAAACTAGTGGTGATAGCGTTGTGGTGGCCATCAGCCTCCTGGTCAGGAGGTACGAACGTGAGTCTCCTCTCAGAATGAGGAGTGTCAGGCCATAGTCCAACACACTGGCCAAGTGTAGTGAAGTAATGTGGCTTTTGATTTGTATTAAAATGATGGAGACTATTGGTGGAGACGTCTTTATTCTGTGCAGTCTTAATATGTACTTTTTACATACTAACAAAAACAAAAATAACAACAAAACCTTAATTGCTATTGTTATAATAATATTTCTTAATCTAGCCTACATACATTTTCAATGCACCTGTCTTCCAAATCAATGAGTATACAACCAACATTGTTTTATTGAGGAGTTGCATCTTTACGTTGGAACTTTAAACTGAGTACATATTACAGTAGATTGGCTGACTTCAAACACCTTCAAGAATGCTATAGAGAACTCAGCTATGCAGGTTTCCTCATGTTTCAATAACAAGTGATTAAGATATAGTAAGAAAATCTAAATATATGTATAAAGGGAAAAGCTGACTGGCTGAATGACTGATCTATCAATGCACAGCTCAAACCACTGGACGGATCGGGCTGAAATTTGGCATTAGCTTTTATGACAAAGGCAACTGGTTTTTGATTCCCGCGGGAACTCCTTAAATTTCAGGATAAAAAGTAGCCTATATCCTTCCCCAGGATATAATAGGTTATATCCTGGGGAAGGACATAGGCTACTTTTATATTTGGTATAGAGGCCTAAAAAATTTGGTTGAAAATATGGGCTGGGAAAGCATAGCACTCAGACAGATAGACGCACTTTCGCATTTATAATATTCCTGGTACACTACAGTGGATAAATCTATCTACCTAACATTTCAGGTCATTTGCTTACTGCAGCTCGCAAAGTAGCGGCCCAGGAAGGTTTGGACAAGTCTGGATTCCGATTGGTCATTAACGACGGCAAGAATGGTGCACAGAGTGTTTATCATCTCCATATTCATATCCTAGGGGGTCGGCAATTGCTCTGGCCACCTGGCTAAGTTGTTATTTTTATATGGATAATAAAGTGAATGTTGATTTAATAAAACATGTGTAGTTTATTTCCCAATCAGTAGAACATATCCTACCTCTATGATTTTTCTCTTCAAATCTTATCAATTAAATCAAGAAGGGTTACAAATAAATGAAATAGAATTTCTTTAAAAGTAATTAGGTTTATTTATTTGGTGTTATCTGGTTATGACTGGGCAGATACTTACCACAACAGGTATACCTACTATACATTTTATCAAAACCGGTTGAAAATGTGGGCTGTTAAAGCATAGCAGATAGATGGACAGGCACATTTTCGCATTTATAATATTATTATGGATAACAAAACGTTTATTAATTTATGAAACGCCTAACGAATAATTATAAACTATAGAGCCCTGAGTCGGCTCAACAAGTCAACACCCAGCATTATTATTTTCAAATTTCGCGCCAAGTGACCATATTTTTGAGTTATAGAATAGACTATAGAGCGATTGCTCTATTTGGCCAAAGCTTGAACCACTTGAACTCTCTGGGAACCGCGCGACCCAGTCGGCTGGCCAGACCAGCATTGGGCGAAAAAGGGTAACTGTGGGGTAAACCGATCAAAGTTGGTTGGTCTGTTACTCAGATTTTTTAATCAGCTGAGGTCTGTTAAGATTATCTATCTGTGGCAGTGTACTGTAGGGCGATTGTGTAAAACCTGTATCAATCATTGTAACAGTCTCAAATGTTTTTATGGTATTTTGGCTGCCTCAATGGATTTTGGCGACTAGTGAATTTTATTTTAATTTAATCAATCAGGAGGTGATTGCGATCGTTACACTGTAGCTGTCATTTTTAGCCAATCGCCCTACTGTGTAATGTGTATCTCACATTAAAAGAAGTTTGCATTTACCTTGCTTCTTTTTCTAGCTGAGCTAGTCGGTGACTCTAGACTCTATGGCAGCGTTGCCAGAAGGTTACTTTTGTAACCTTTTAGGTGATTTTTAACTCCGTCGGGTTTCTTCTAGGTTACACTGTTCAAAAGGTTATTTTTCGGATCTTGTAGAATTAATTCTTAATTTTTTGTATAAAACTAAAGTGAACCCGAACGCTAATTGAAACAACGCAAAACTTACAAAGGCTCGCGTGTGGGCCTTATCCGACCCGGAAAATGCGGGAAATTTGGAAGAATTCGTAAGATTTGTTTGTTGAAGTTTTAATTTTGAAGCGAAATTTCCAGAATATATAAAAATTTGGAAAATTTAAAAGTTTCTCCGTTTAAAAAAAAATAACTATGGCTCAAACGCTCGACGCGCGTAGCCACTAAAAATGAAGATTATTTCTTAGTGCAACTCATTACGTCGTTCTCTTTCACACTCGTTTAGACTCGACCTCCGCTAGGAGTATAAGTGTTCTGTGGACTCGACCGGTCTTAAATCTCGACCGTCTCATCATTTTTTTGTAATTTTTCATCTTGTGAAGTTTTGTTTTGTTTGTATTTTGTGATAGTAATTTGATTAGAAAGTATTGTTTTAGAAAGTATTGGTAAATGAATCCTGTATGATTTTTGTCAAACGGTAGATAAGATAAATTTCGATCCTTAATTCACTTACAAATTTAATTTTTCTGTCTTTAGGTACTTAATTTTAGGTGTTTTGAATAAGTAGCTGGCAAAATGCAACTTAAAATAGAAAATACAACGACAACTACATTATCCTTTATATTTGTTTAAGTTATTAGAACCAGCATCTATTCTATTACATTTCTACTAGAAAAAAATGAAAGGTTACTTTTTACACAAAGGTTACTTTTTTAATTATTTCAGGTAACTTTTGACATGACCGTGCTGGCAACACTGCTCTATGGTGGTACCGTGGTTTGCAAATTGCAAAACAAAACAAAAGTTGTTTTCCCAATTTTTTAACCAGTCAAACATTAAATAAAGAAAAATGAGCGGAAATCACGTAATTAATTCATTATTCAGTGATTTCCAGAAGAGTTTGGATGAGGAACAGGAGGTTCGCGAAGTAAGTAAAAAAATGTTCACCAAACGAAATGCCGCAATATTTGGCAATTTAAAGAAAAATGTATCAATTCTAATAAAAGAGTCTAAATGGTTCGTAATTCGAGACACTTTAAATATTTACTTTTTGTACATTTTATACATAAATAAGAGCGCTTACCTACGAAACGTTTTATTTTCAGGTTATTCGTAACGTATGCAAGGAAGTCGATCAAATATCGAGACAAATAACTACAGTTCTCCAAGTAATCCACCATGATGAAGCTGGCAGTAAGTATTGACAATCTCACAGGCGCCCTGTAGCCTAAAAGTCTAAAAGTAAAAAAAAAGTGATAAAAGCCTAGAAGTAAAAAAAAAGGTGGGTTGCATTCCTGACAGGTGCAATTTAGAAACTTGTACTATAAACTAATAGACTATGCCTGCGACTTCGTCCGCGTGGAATATGGTTTTTGAGGAAACCTAAGTCCCCTATCCCTACCAAAAAGTGCTCAACGCCTAAAGAAGTTTTTACTTCAATAATTTTTATTTACAGTCTCGCCAGCATGCTTGCAGGCGCGTGAGCTGTTTGAGAAGGCAAGTGAAGGCTACGGGAAATTGAAGGAGGCTGTTCCAGCTACAGATTACTATAAGTATGGGATACTAATTATTGACATAGGTGTTGTATACTTGTTGGCAGATGCCCACTATATCTTTCCAACCATTTATTTTACTTTAGTGTCTTACTTTACTGTTAGTGTCAAAATTATTGACAGGCAATCATCAACAAAAAAATGCAATACTCAATAGACACATATAGTTTTTTACAATAGTGAAGCAACGTTCCCTTTTATCCTCCCTGGCGCAGTGTTGAGCTGTTGTCTTAACATGCGAAGGTCCTGGGTTCGATACCCGGCAGGGTCAATTTGGGAATTTATAATTTCTGATTTCTCCCTGGTCCGGCCTGGTGGGAGGCGTGGGCCCTGGCTAGTTACCTCCCTACCGGCAAAGACGTGCCGCAAAGTGCTTTAGCATTCCGGTATAATGCTGTGTAGAAACTGTTTAGGGGTATGCGTCGGTTTAATATAACTGCCATGCCTCTAACAGGTTACCCCTCTAGGCCTCTACCATCTTAGACTGCATCATTACTTTCCATCAGGTGAGATCACAGGCAAGGGCTAACTTATAGTGAGTAAAAAAAAATTTTTTTTGTTTAAATATATTATTTTAAATAATTATCAGCATCCCTACTCAAACTTGAAATAATAAATGTTGGATATGAAAAAACTAGAAGTTTAATTTGCTATAATCCACCACAGAAGGCAAATCTATGTGGTACAGTGCGTATCTTGAACTCTACAATGCACGATTGTAAAGACGTACAACCTTTACAATCGTGCATTGTAGAGTCAACATCTCCTGAAGATGCTCCGGTATCGGAGTGAAACGTACATTGAGGGTATTTTCGAGGGTGTATGTGGTGTGGTGAATAACGCGGGCAGCAAGTTCAAGATACGCACTATACCACATAAATTTGCCTTCTGTGGCGGATTATATAGAATTAAATTTAATTTTTTTGTTAGCAATAAATGTTTTGACTGGTTTTACTGGTAGGTATCATGACCACTGGCGCTACATGACCCAGCGCTACTGTTTCCTCATCTCGCTGACCATTTGGCTAGAAAAGGGCATCCTGGCCACTCATGACACAGTCGCAGCTATCTTAGGCAGTGAGTATCATTTTATTAGCCGATGCCCGCGGCTTTTGACGACCTCTGTGGCGCTGTATTGAGAGCTGTTGTCTTAACGTGCAGTCCCGGGTTCGAAATTTAATTCGAAATTAAATTTAATTCGGGTTCGGAATTTTTTTCGGGTTGGGAATTTATAATTTCTGAATTTTCCTTGTTCTGACCTAGTGGGAGGCTTCGGCCGTGGCTAGTTACTACCCCAACGGCAAAGACGTGCCGCCAAGCGATTTAGCGTTCCGGTACGATGCCGTGCTAGCATCAGCTAGTAGTTGCAATTTATAATGAACTAGCAAATGCCCGCGACTTCGTCCGCGTGGATTGAGGTTTTTCGGTTCCCGCGGGAACTCTTTAATTTTTCGGGATAAAAAGCCTTCCAGACTATAATCTATCTCTGTGCTAAATTTCATCCAGATTCGTTTAGCCGTTGGGGTGTGATTGAGTAACAAACATCCATCCATACAAACTTACACATTTATAATATTAGTATAGAAGTATCATTTTATAAGACGATGCTCGCGACTCCGTCCGCGCCAATTGAGGTTTTTGGTTCCCGCAGGAACTCTTTAATTTTGCGGGATAAAAAGTAGCCAAGACCAGGGATTCCAAAATATTTTGGAATGAAACTATAAATGAACTTGATACCTCAAATCATTTTAGAATAGCCAAACTACTTTAAAAATTCTATATCTAGCTTTTTCCTATTTATTCCTAATTTCATCAAAATCGGTTGAATGGATGGGAAAGCGTAGCAGCCAGACACACTTTTGCATTTATAATATTGGTATGGTTATCACTCACGATAGTTTAAATGTTAAAACACCTAATTTGTTTTATTCCAGTAAGCGCAGTGGAAGACAAGACCGGTTTCCACCTCGACATAGAGGATTATCTCGTTGGCTTGCTGCATATGTGTTCGGAGTTGGTAATTATCTCTCTCTCTGCGTTTTATTCCTCATTACTGAGGGTCATGCCCACCACAGGCCTCCACTCTCATGAGAGAGAGGGAATTAGAGCTTAGACTCACCACGCTGCTCCAATGCGGGTTGACAGGCTTTAACGACTATTATCATGTTAGTGAAAATAACCGGGGCTTACGGCTTAGCGTGCTCTCCGAGGCACGGGAGTGAAACACCGCCAACTCCCTAACTCTGGGCTAGAACTGAGAATTCCTAGTCAAAAAACCCAATACTTAATTATGGCCCGACCCGGGACCTCGTCGGCCGCAGTCGAACAAGCTAACCACTAGACCAACGAGGCAGTTAACGAGGGTCGTGACGTGACCCCTTTCCATTAATTACATATGGTTGGAGTTGTCTTGAGATAATAATGCGGTGGGTTCCCACGTCCTTCCGCATACTACTCGACTAAGAGTATTTAAACTCCTTAATAGGCATGATAACAGTAACCAAGAATCAATGAAATTATGAATAAATAGGATTCATGGATTATAAAAACATTTATTTTTCTATTTCCAGTGAGATTGCTATTTATTTTGATAAAATAAAACTATAAAATACAGCAATCCGCCATAATGGATTAAACAACAAGTAGCGAATGACGTCACAATTGTTTGTTTTCGAGCTTTGACAATCACACTATTGCTTACTGCACACTGTACAAAATGCATTGGCAAAAGCAATATTGACGTCACAAACGATGCCATGACACCCGCGAGCGTTTCGGCGTGAATTTTAAAATTTAAATTTCAAATGCCAATTTTATCAACCAAACCTTATTTTTCTGCTGAAATAAGATATTTTTTCGAAATAGTAGATACTTCCGAACATAATCTGACCATTTTTCAAAATCAGTCGTCATTCCTATTATTTCCGATTTTGACGACTCACGATTTTGTTATAAAATCGATCTCGCTATAAAATTATCGCGAACAGAAATGGTCGCGGGCATCAGTCGCACACTACCGATCGGTAGTGTGCGACAGAGATAACGCTATACGAAGCCGAAATAACCGATTGTCTCTTTCCAAAGGTCGATGTGCAATATTTATTGCCGGGTACTGTACTATATGTATATGTCACCGTAAGATTGTAAAAACCGTTAGATTGTAATATAACGTTTTTTATCTCGATAGATTGTAAACTGTCGACAGATTGTGAACCGCAACATACTGCTTACAATTTAACGCATTATATTTTGGTAAACTGTAATTTATTAGGTATATTAACCCGATAGAACCTAATTAACTATATTCAGGTAGTGCCCGGCCGCACATGTCAAACCCTAACCTAACCTATAGATCGTGCGCGAGTTGAATGCAGAGTAAATGTATGGTGACACATACATTTAGTCTGCATTCAACTCGCGCGCGATCTGTACAAGAAACAGACAAGAAAACGTAAATACAATAACTAGTGGTTCGCCCCGAACTGAGACCTCGCGGCGCCATCTATTGACATAAATGTGAAGTTCTGTTAAAAATACTGACGCTCATTAAAAATTAAATAATTTCGTTTCCTTACAATATTTATCTAATTTTAGTACATATTTGTTGTTCAAGTACGGGATATAATTGAAATAATTGATCAAGTTTCAGGCTCATCCTTTCAGAAAATTTAGAGTTCTGAGGTCATCTTTGGACGTTAGAAAATCACCACTTTGAAAGCCCCCCATTTCGTCAATTTTGGGGGAAAATTAAAAAAAAAATATTTTCCGACTCTATACCTAATTATCTTTAAAATGATATACCGCAACCCTATGTAACTTTATAAAAAATATTTTACTTCGCATTCGCTTCTATGAGAGCCCCCCTGAAATAAAGATTTTTATTATTTTTTAAGCCATATTCGGCGGGAGGCCATTGGTTTACATATTATATTTAAAGCTGAAGTAATTGCGTTCAGTAATTCAGAAGTTATAATGCTCTGACAGACGGACGGACGGACGGACGGACGGACAAGTGCCAATTCACCCAAGTAGACTCAGAGACCTTCGCTTCGCTCGGTCAAATATTTCGTAAATTAATACTCAGAACATTGAACGGTTCACAATCTTTCGACAGTTTACAATCTCGCGGGATAGAAACCGTTAGATTATAATCTAACGGATTTTACAATCTTACGGTGACATATAAATAAATATGATAGTATTCGTTTGTTCCAGGCGCGTTTGGCCGTCAACACTGTAACTCGCGGGAGCTACGAGAAACCCCTGCAGATATCCAAGTTCGTTATGGAGCTCAACGCTGGATTCAGGTACCTATAAAGATAAAGGAGGCAGTTTAGAGGTGCGATTATGTAAGAATTGTCGATAAAATCGTCAAAGTTCGACGTCAAAGTAAAATAAACCATAACTGCATTTAATTAGAGCTCAATTTCGTGTATCCATTCTCATACGTTCAGGGTATCGTACATACCTAAAAGTATGAGAATGGATGCAATCGTTGTTAAGGTTTATATTTTGAAAATTTAAATAAAAACAAAAAAAAAAACATTTTCACTTCTATCGGCAGCCCGTATGACTGGCAATTTTTTTTTATCAACTAGTTTATGTTATGCTTTTTGTTCACAGATTATTAAATCTCAAGAACGATCACCTGCGCAAGAGATTCGACGCTTTGAAGTATGACGTCAAAAAAATAGAAGAGGTTGTCTATGACTTGTCGATCCGTGGTCTGTTGCCCAAACCGGATGCGCAAGACGAACCGGAAGCGACCGACGCCAAGACTGACTCGTAGATTTAAGTTTACTTTGGATTAAATAAAAAAATATTTAACAAATAAAAAAATGTTTCTAATATTGTTGATTACAATAAAAAATATATTTATAGGTATACTGTCCCACAAACTAAACTGACCCGGTGACAGCGTCACTAAGTGTCGGTCGAAATGCACCACATTGGAGGGGGCCATATTAGTATCAAGGTAAATTTAAAAAGAAGCGCCAAATATTATTTAGAGTAGGTTTGAGAAATAAACAAGGAAAGAAAACATTCATCATTATTTTGTACAACGTAAGTCGTTGAAATTTTCAATAATTAACTATTTTAGCCGACAATAAATCGACAGCGCATTCGAATCGACGAGGCCTTTTCGTCGTGGTGCAATATGACGGGCCTGGTACCTCAGGGTGGCGTGTTGTCTCCTTTACTATTTGCGATTTTTATTAACTCTATTACTTCGTATATTTATTTTCTTCTCTCTACCACATGTATGCAGATGATATTCAAATTTATCGGTCTGCAACTCTGGATGACCTTGGTTCAGCCATTACCGCCATTAGTAACGACCTAGCTGTAATTTCTGAGTGGAGCAGACAATATGGACTTCGCGTAAAACCTGCAAAATCTCAAGCAATTATTATTGGCAGTCCAGGGTTTATTTCTAGAGTTGACTGGAAGAGCATTTCTCCGATTATGTTTGATGGCGTTGCTATACCATACTGCGCCTCTGATAGATATTCAAAAACGCGGTCGGGGTGCTGCAGTACTACCGGGTATCTTTTGTCGCAATATCACATTTAAAAATATCCTTAAGGATCGTATTTGTTACAGTCCTTAAACCGGCTTCGCGTAAGCTTTTTCAGGAATGTTGCAATGGGTCGCAAACCACAGATTACTATACTAGTCACGCACGCTGAATATCGACATTTTGGTGGTGCAGACCTACTTATAAACCGACTAATTTTAATATCTATGGTAACCTAGCAATTTAAATCGACATTGCAGTCTTCCAAATTTAACTGCGTTACCTATCTAACCAAGTAATATTTTAGAGTCTGTGGTAACTTGCTAAAGGGCGATTACAGGTTATGTCAGTTCCTTTTGTTTCCGTAAGCATTGGTGGTCCACGACATCTTACTTCAAAAGTGACACCAATTTTTCTGCAGGGCGACCGCGTATCTTTTGCATCAATCATTGTATCAAATACTTATACATCGCAATCACCTCTGATTGGCTGAATTTATGGTATTCTTGCTGCGTCAATGGATTTCGTCCAATAGTGGAAGAGTGTTAACGTGGTGTTAACCAATCGGAGGTGATTGCGATGTATCAATGATTGATGCAAAAGATAATTACGCGGTCGCCTGCAGCAATTATTTTTATCGATAGTTACTGCATCAATGTCAAACGTTTTTTTGTTCCTAACGATCCTTTACGGACAGTCTCAATGAATAATGATACGCGAAGCCAAAACCATGTTTTGGCACTGTTGGCATCTTTTTTTTCTGGTCGGTGGTTGGCATTGATGCAGATTACAGTCCTTTAATTCCTGATGCAGAAGTTACGCAATCGCACTGCTGGTGAACAAAACTGAAGTGTTGAAAATTTGTGAATTTCAAAAAATTATTTCAACTCAACAGTCCAACTCCGCGGGGAGTATACTAAAGCTGAGCCCTGAAAACAGTTACATTCGTCATTCGCTGTGATGGAGTTGTGCGGCGATAGGCTCCGAAGCGCCACCGCTGTGCAGGTCTGTGTGTCCCAGCGGCCAGCACTAATGTATAGTGAAGTCTGAGCTTCTGGAGTCTGGACCTCTGCTCTGTCCGAGCCTGACACTCGCGGAGGCATTGCAACTGTAAACTGAACTTCTCGATAGACGAAGCCGCGGTTGCCTGGCGGGCACCATCACAGATTAGTATAAAATACTACGTATTGGCACTGGGCAGAACCTTGCTCGGGCACGTGTACCTATGTATCACTGGCTTCACTTGACTGGAGGAAGGAGGAAGGTTTAGGTGAAGTAGTGTTGCCGTTAGCACAACCTAGTTTGTAGCTACTTTTAAAAAAAAGTGGCTAGCTTTGTAACGAAAACCGCTTTTGAAAAGTAGCCAAAAGTGGCTAAATATTATAATATTTTTGGCCTACTTTAATATCATATTACTATTGATTGTATATCAACTAGCTGATGCGCGCGCCTTCGTCCGCGTGGCTTAAGTTTTTTTATTCCCACGGGAACTCCTTAATTTTCCAGCATAAAAAGTAGCCTATGTCACTCTCCAAGTTTTCAACTATACCCATGCCAAAAACCACGTTGATCCGTTGCTCCGTTGTGGCGTGATTGAAACTAATTGACAAACCAATAAACCAACAAAAAAAAATTTTTATTTTATTGTTTTTTTATCATTATTATGGAATTAAGTGTTAATGAACACAGTTTGTTTCTTATTTTATTTTTTACTGTATTCATTATTTTAAATAGTATTAACATACATTTTCATTTGATTTGAATCTCAATAACGTTAAAAGATATAAATATAAAAATTGATTGGGGAAACTCCGATCACAGATTACCACTGCTGTGTGGACTTGGTGCTGCCTACTCAGTTAAAGGCGATAACCACAGATTTCTTTCAAACTACTAAGTAGCTTGCAATAAACGACTTACTTGGTAGACTTCTTATAGTAAAAAAATATCTGCGGTGGGTTAAAATAGCTAGAAGTAGCTAGATTCGTTTTAGCAGCTAAAATATTCTTTGTGGCTAAAACCATTGAAAATCCGCTAGATCTAGCCACAAAGTGGCTGAAACGGCAACACTCGGGTGAAGGGACCGCGCCCTAGCGTGGGGGCTCTAATCTCTGAACCTCTATCGTAAGAGAGAGGTCTCTATGCCCAGCCATGAGACATAGGCTATCACAACACTGTTTGTTGCAGGTTTGCATGACATGCCTGGACACTGACAGCGATATGTATTCAATGAGTGAATACAACTTGGAACAAGCTTATGAAGAGTTGACTGGGTATCCTGTAAGTTGTTTATTTATCTTTCTACAGTACTAAAACAGCTTTTATGCCAAAATTACAAACATTACAAAACTGAAATGCCTTGATGTTAATAAAGGCCCGGGCCCTGATGACATACCACCAATTTTTATTAAAAATTGTGCTTTTTTTGCTGCCAAAGCCCCTATTACGGATATATAACAAATCTCTGTCTGATGGTGAATTTCCAAGGGCATGGGAAAAGGCTAGGGTAGTCCCAGTTTTCAAAAGCGGGGATAGAAAAGATGTAACAAAGTATAGACTTAAATGTATTTTGTCAACATTTTCAAAAGTATGTCATTTTTAGTTCGTGTCAAGCTACATAGCTAATACATGTGATAAATCGAACTCCAGTGTTTTCTTTATGTTTCCAAACATTATTTTTGAATCCTTAATCTATCCGATATTAACTTGGTACATGAAACCTGCAATGATAGAGAACCAGCATGGCTTTATTAAGAAAAGGTCAACTTTGTCTAATTTGGCACTTTTTGTTGATGATTTATCAGAAGCTCTAGACAAAACAGATCAAGTAGATTGTGTTTATGCTGACCTAGCCAAAGCATTTGATGTAGTTGACCACAACTTAGATAAACTTGCAAAATATGGTATTTGCGGAAGTTTAATAAATTGGTTGGAATCATATTTAATAAATCGCGATATGAATGTTGTCATAGGAGGGTATCAATCGAATCCATTTATTGCGACTTCAGGGGTACCACAGGGCTCCATTCTCGGCCCTACGTTATTTGGAATATTCATTAACGACATAGCCGAATGTTTTTTGTATTGTCAGTTCCATCTTTATGCGGATGATCTTAAAATTAATAATATTAACGATGCCATAATTATGCAACAGGATATAAATAGACTTTCTGTGTGGTGTGATAATAATAATTTAAAATTAAATCACTTAAAATGTTTTAGTGTTACCTTTAGTAGAAAAGTAAATAATTATTATCTTCAAGTATAATATAGATGGCAACATTTTAGAAAGCGTCAACCAAATAAATGACCTTGGAATCATATTAGATCATAAATTGAGTTTTATAGCACATACAGATATGGTTATTAAAAAATCGCTTCAATTATTAGGTTTTATAATTAGAAGTACGTGAGAATTTAAAAAGTCATCTACCAGATTAATGCTTTTTAACTCAATGGTATGAAGTAGACTGGAATACTGTTCTATTGTCTGGAATCCATATTACCAAGTGCATAAAGATAGGATAGAAAGAGTGCAAAAGAAATTTCTACGGCACGTAGCCTATAAAAGACAATGAATTATTGCTACAATGATTTCTTAAAACGTTATAAGACCCTTTCCTTATCCAACCGCAGGGAATTGATGGATCTTTGTTTCTTACACAAGATTATAAATGGGGATATTGCCTGTCCAAAGGGGAACGCCCACCTTCCATAAACACTTTGGCCCTGAGTGCCCACTCTTAAAACTGTATGGTGCTGATAGTATGCAGTTACATACACTCTTCTACATGGTCTTATGATATCAATAGTGCTGGGTTCATCGTGAGAAGCGGGTGCGGGATCCATATTCAAGCCGTGGTCGTCAGGGTTAAAAGAGTCGTCGGAGTCCATTTTGCAAGCGTAAACGTTGGTTAATTATCAAATCCGAGAAATAAAAAGCAAACCACAGGTACAAACACAAGGTGTGATGTGACAATGACAACTGAATTTGTTTGTCATTTGATTATTCGATTGATGTTGCCATATAAAAAAAACTCCGAAACCGATATTGATTTATGGATTTTGGATTTATTTTCTTTTTTAATTATTTTATAAACATAACATTATGTTTACGGAAAAATCCCGTTTTAGTTTATTTCTATTTTTCGTCACGTCTAAGACTTTATATAAAAGTCTTAGTTTTTTCTCAAAAATGGCAATGTTATATTAAAATATTGGAGATTGAGTGATGAACAAAAACTATTAGTATTGGAATAAATAATGGGGCTGATTCTGTAGTGCACAATCTCTAAACTAAACTAAAATTAGAGCATTACAAATATTGCTAACCTATTAGATATTGCAATATATAGCTAAAGGGACAGAACTAGATTTAAAGCTGCCATTTTAGTTTAGTTTAGAGATTGTGTTATACAGAATCAGCCCCAATATCTGCTTAATATAGCATATAGCTATGCACGAACTGGGAAAAAGTGACAACCGTCACCGGTTGCCACTTTGTTGCTTGAAGTGAAGAGCCGAATGTGAAGAGAGTTGGAGAATCAGAAGAGCACGCTCTTCTGATTCTCCAACTCTCTTCACATTCGGCCCAGGGATCGCCTTCTCTCTCGTTATATCAAGTAAAAATAAACCTTTTAAGTACTAGAAATTCTTAAATCTCTAGAAGTTTAGTTTTCTAATTATTTCTACCGCTTGTAACTTCATATATGATAATTGTGAAAAAAAATCTACTAAACTATATTTTCTTGCATATTTTCTAACCATAATGGTTTAGATGTCTCACATCCACAAGGAATCCCAATTTTTAAAAAGTTTTTTTTGGAAATATCTTTTTCTAAAACCCATCGAATTACGCATTTTAACAGTAACAGTCTTTTTTTTTTTTGAAATCCTATTTACCTTACTTTTTTAGGTATATAGTACGTATTTTTAAACAGTAATATAGAAAAATTAATTATATTAAATATGAGGAAAGCTGTAGTACAAAGAGTTAGTATTCATTATTAGAACGAATCACATCATTAATAAGTTGTTATTAAAATGTTAAGTTTTTTCTATGCCCAAGCATCTCGAGAGTATGAGTACATAATGACGCATCCAAATATGATTAAATCACTTTACACGATATACGTTTGTCAGTAAGTTGCTAACTATCCGCAGTCGAATTTTTAATATAGCTTAACGTAACTACAAACTAGGCTATACCTTAAATGCCGATTAGTACTTACTACAAATAAATCTTATTTTAAAAAAATCGATACTGTTCGATATAAGTATAAAGTCAAAATCGATTAAATCGATCGATATTAAAATGTGGCAATACTGAATGTATATATAGACGAATGGACTGTCAGGAAATGGTTTTTTGTTTTCATAGATAGTTTTATTACTTTTTTTTAAAAACAAATTGTAGTAAACTTGCTTGATTAAAATAATAATTTTATAGGTAGAGAAAAAATACATAGTTTTTTTCGGAAAAAGGATATTGTTGGGCATTTCTTGGCCATATATGGGCGTCCCCCTTTGTTAAATAAATTGGCAGTTCCAAAGCAGAATGCGAGGCACAGAGTACTTTGTCTATCGAGGTCATAAAGAAAACGAAAAAGAAAGGTTCATAAAGAACAAGCAAACCTTTAAGCCTAGAATCACGAAGAGTAACCTTGGCAGGGCTGCTCCCGTTAATAGAATAGTGATAGCATATAATAATATATTCAAAAAAGCTCATTTGGATATATTTAAAAATTCCGCATCGCTTTTTAAATCAAAAATTAAAAAACACTTAATAAATTAGTTACTTCTTTTTAAAATCATATTCGATTCATAGAAATTTAGTATCATATTATCTAAATTATTGTTTAAATATTTATTTAAAATCTTTTGGCCTGTTTATTTTGTCTGTTTAAAGTTTTTTTTTGTGTAGTAGATAAAAGTACTTTTAACTTCTTTTGCATGTTGAGTTAGCCTGTAAGTGTGTAATCAATGGTAGTCATAAGATTATTTAACTAAGTTGTAATAGATTAAGAGAAATGCTAATTGTATTACCGTTGGCTTCCTATTAAATAAAATAAAATAAAACATTGAACAATAAAAGCTGATAGAAACAAGCCGGATCTGGTTGATTTTAATTTTTATTTAAGTTAACTTGTTATCTTGATCTCACTGAGGAGCAACTAAATAAACTTGAGCGGCTTCAAAATTACTGCATAAGGTTCATATTTGGCTTGCGAAAGTATGACCATGTTTCCGAGTTCCGTAAGCTCAAATGGCTCCCGTTCCCGATTCGCCTTCACAGGAACACTCACATTCTTCACATTGGATTCGGTGGATCGTCGCGCCAGGAGACTCATTGAAGCAAAGCGCTGGTCAGTTCGAAGCTGCAAAGCTTGGAACATCGGCGCAAAGTTGCCTGTCTGTCGGTATTCTACAGGATATATTTCGGAGAGTGTGCTCAAGAACTATTCGATCTTGTTCCTCCGTCACCTTTTTATTATCATACCGCAAGGCATCGACAAGGTCTGCACCCCTACGTAGTCGAAATTCCTCGGGCTCATACGAAGCGCTTTGCTTCCTCGTTTTTTAATTCGAACCGCTAGGATATGGAATGCCCTTCCGGCTTCCGTTTTCCCCCCGTTTTAATATAGGTACCTTCAAATCAAGAGTGAATAGGCATCTTCTAGGCAAGCGCGCTCCATCTTAGGCTGCATCACCACTTGCATGCAAGTCTGATTGCAGCCAAGCGCTAGCTTAAATATATAGTTAAAGCTATTTTTAAATATATAGTTAAAAAAAAATCTTTACTGCATTCTGTTTAATCCCATCACACCTCACTACTTAAAAGATCGATTTAAGTACATATATATGTAATTTACACTCTTTTTCCCTCCGTTCTCAAAATACGTTTTGGAACGTTTTCCCTTTGGATATTAAGCTATCTCAATCTCTTCCTATCTTCAAAACTAAATTGAAACAACAACAACATTATCTAGCATTATAATTATTTATTTGTTCATCTGTTGTCTATTACCTATTAATTCTATACTGTGTATTTATCCTATGTATTTTTACTTTGTTTTTATGTATACAATATTTATTTATTAATATTATGTGTCACACCTCTCCCGCTTTCTTTTAAGTTTCCTCTGCCCTAAGGTTGCCTGGAAGAGATCGCTGTTTAAGCGATAAGGCCGCCTGTTGTGCCGTATCCAATATGATTGTTTTTGTCTTTTAATTTCTTTGTGTACAATAAAGTATATTTTACTTTTTTTACTTTTACTTTTAAATATGTTGATGTTAGTTACCTTAAGCATTTCATGCACATAGTAATATTGTCCTTTACACCAACTGAAAAATATTAGGTCTTTACCTATGAAATTGCCGTTTTGTAAGGGAGGAACATTAAGTCGATTTTTTTAAATATCAAAGTGTATACCATTGCTATCTTTGCACTTTTACCATCTCATATGTAGTTCATTGATCCCTTTACTACAAAAACATTCGGACGGGAATCAATAAAACCTTTGAAAGCGCTTTGGACTGCCCCTTCGGAGTTGATTTTTTTCCTGTACAAGAAGTTATCCAAATTTCGAAAAAAAATGGTAATCTGTTTGAGCAAGGTCCGGGGAGTACGTTGGATGTCTTAGACATTCCAATTGAAGCTCCTCTAATTTGGTAGCCGTCTGTTGTGCAGTGTGTGGTCTAGCGTTGTCCTGAAGCAGCAGTGGCCTAGAGCGATTGACCAGCCTCGGTTGTTTAGCAGCTAGCTTTTCCATCATGGTTTGCAGTTGCTGACACAAGACATCCGCCGTAATCGTCTGGCCAGATTTAAGAAAGCTGTAGTGAACGATACCGGCACTAGTCCACCAAACGCTCACAAGTAATTTTTTTTTGAGTCAATTTTCGCTTGGGGCGGGATTTGGTTGGTTCGCCAGGGTTCAACCATTGCGATGAGCGTTTCCGATTATCGTACAGGATCCACTTTTCATCACAGGTAATAATTCGATTTAAAATCCCTTCATTGTTCTGCCGGTTGAGTAATGTAACGCAGCAGTCGACGCGCGTTAATCGGTTTGCTGCACTCAAATCATGAGTTACCCACCTTTCAAGCTTTTTCACCTTCCCAATTTGCTTCAAGTGGATTAAAACAGTTTTATCACTAACACCGCAGCTTGCAGCTAGCTTGGACGTGGTTTGCGATGGATCCGCTTCCACAATAACCTTCAATTCTTCATTATCAACTTTGGTCTCCGGCCGTCCATGGGGCTTGTTCTGCAGGTCGAAATTTCCAGAACGAACACGTTAGAACCAAAAAAGCACTGTGTTTTCTTTTGCGGCAGCGCCGCCATACACATCATTAATCCTTCGTTCCGTTTCTGCAGCACTGGTGCCACGATGGAACTCGTACTCATAAATAACTCGATATTTAAAGTTTTCCATTTTGTAAATTGAGTGACGCAAAGAAAAAACCAAAAGAGGAAAAAACAAATTAATTAGGGTTTTCAAAACACAAAAGCATGTGTAAATAGCTGTATAAATTTGAAATTGAAATTCCTAACCAAAGAGGAGATCAAAGTGGCTAGTACGACAAAACGGCAATTTCATAGGTAATGACCTATTAACTATCTTAGGAGTTATTGCTAAATTTAAACTGTCATGTGACTACATAAATTCAAGCAGTCTCACTCTTTGAAATTTGTATGAAAATCTAACCTAACAGGAGCAAAGTTGCGAGCAAAAGCTAGTTGTTAATACTTAACTAATTTTGTTTCAGTTGTTTGACATGGGCGAGCTAAAACACACCCTCTGTGAAGAATGCGCTCAGAGTTTGACAAACTTTAGCAAATTCAGAGACAAGAGCTTGAGAGCCCGAGCCCTGATGATGGACTTTGTGAAACACCATAAAGTGGTGAGTAGTACTGACTCTTTGTGTCTGGTTGTCATTCTGGGTTGGGGCCGAGTGGGAAGTTACATGTCTAGATGGGATGTCTAGATAGTCTGGCTCGGCGGGAGGCTTCAGCCCCGGCTAGTAATCGGCCTACAGTAAAGCTGTACCACCAGGAGCTAGTGCTACCAACTGATAAACTGATAAGGTTAATGATCTGTTCTGAATCAGCAGTTGTCTTAACAAACAAGAGTAATCGGCTGTCTGTGTGCACGCGGCAGGTGTCGGCGGCCGCACTGCGCCCGCTGCAGGACGTGCTAGCGCCGCGGGTGGGTGAGGGGGAGCCCGCTGTGAAGGTGGAGGGGGAGGGGGAGCCCGCTGTGAAGGCGGAGGGGGAGGGGGAGCACGGCGCCGACAGCGTGCTGCGCGACGCCAAGCTGCTGGACGCGGCTCGGTGCAGAGTGCTGCTGACGAGGATGTCGCGTGCGGAAGAGCGCGCGCTCGCGATACGAGGTAACTGTTTACACCATACACGTACTAATTGTTGGCCAACTGTGTGACCAGTTCTATAGTTCACGTGCATTTCCTATTTAAAATATAAAAGCCGTATAAAGTGTGCTGCATAATGCAACATGTTTATTTGGGCTAACTTTTCTCTGAAAATAGTTCAATTTAAGTATTCAAAATAACATTTATCACATTCCAGATTGCCTGTCATAATACTACATAAAACTAAATTTGGCATAATTAAACAATTGTAATAGGAAAGCAATTAATTTTACGCCTTCATAATATTTATTAGCACATCAACGCGACACCACTTGAGCTAGTAAGTTTTCCTTTTTTGTAAGTTTATCACGTCTTTGAGCGGCGATATCTAGTGAACGGACCAATGTATATCGACAGTTTTTATACTTTGCATACAGCAGATACCTAGTCAGTTGCCCAGCCGCATGCGGGCAGACTTTCACTATGCCCACCTCGGGGGAACCCTCCTACACGCACCAAAAACTGAATCAGCCTTACTAGGGATAGTTACCAAGAGAACAGTTATCTGTTAGTCTAAAACCAGTCAAGTGCAAGTCAGACTCGCGCACATAGGGTTCCGTACTACCACAGAATATAAACAAATAGAGGTCGCCCGCGACTTCGTCCGCGTATGATTTCTAATTTCCTATGAGATTATGAGATTTTCGTGTTGCTAAACGCATACTTAGACCTGCTATATATGGCATGTAGCTTATGCAGGTTTGTAATATTTAAAACTAAAAACCTAAGTTTTTTTAGAGACTAAGACTTTCAACTCAAAATCTTAGAACTTTTATACAAACTTCCAACCACTATTTTACCCCCTCTGGGATGGTTGTTTGTAAAACTAGATATACAGGTTTTTATTAATTAGGACAGAAGGACAACAAAGTGATCCTTTATGGGTTTATTTTTTCCTTTTGCAGTATGGAACCCTAACAACAGGCCTTTTTATATTATTTATTTAATATATTAATTTAGTTAGGTATTATATATAGTTTTTGAATATAATGACAGTTGTCAATATAACGGGACTACAGCTGAGATAGAAAGAGATATATGCTAGTGACAGCTGTCATTATAATCAAGCTATATTTCAAAGACTGTAGTCAAGCTGATTGTAACAAACGAAAGCTCATTTGTTGGTTTATTTGCAAATACAAGTCAAGGAACATGCAAGTCAAAATATCTTGTTTCAGTTGCTCCATTGCCCGCGAGACTTGCGACCAATGATGGGAACAATATTCACCCGGACGAGACTGTACAAGATGAAACAATCGTCAAATATGAACAAGAGTTTGATATTGACGATGTTGAAGCAGATAACAATGATACAAGAGATGAACTGCGCGTAAACACATTAAAGGGTTGCTTCGAGACAACTCGTGATGCTGTGAGAAAATCTAAAGATGCTGTCATAGAACAAGACGAATCGCTGTATTCAACGCGGAAACTGATGTGTTGCTCTGACTCAAACACTCAAAATAACAATACTGACTCTGAAGATTTTGACACTCGGTCAACCAGCCAAGGTGAAATACCTATATCAGGACCAGTCGCTACACACACTGGAGTCAAAGTTTCTTTGAATACTGACACTGGGGTGGGGAATATCGTGAAGACGAAACCTGTTGTACGCTCATTTTCAAGTATCTCGGAAATAAGTTATATTTGTGACATGTGCCAATGTGAGTTTCAACATAAAAATCTCTTAGTGAAACACATCAGGTCCCACACTGAAGGAAACTTCTTACCTTTCAAGCTGTGCCATTACAAATTTAAATATAGAAGTTTTTTAGCGCGTCACATGAGGACTCACACTGGTGAAAAACCCTTTGCTTGTGAGTTATGCCATTATAAATGTGCACAGAATAGTCAATTAGTTATCCACATGAGAACACATACCGGTGAGAAACCGATTGCGTGCGAGTTGTGCCAGTATAAATGTGTGCATAAAACAGATTTAGTCAATCACATGAGAACCCATACCGGTGAGAAACCGTTTGCTTGTCAGGTATGCAACTATAAATGTAAAACGAGTAGTGCATTAGTGCAGCACATGAGAACACATACCGGTGAGAAACTGTTTGCTTGTCAGGTATGCCACTATAAATGTAAAAGGAATAGTGCATTAATGCAACACATGAGAACACATACCGGTGAGAAACCGTTTGCATGTCAGGTATGCCACTATAAATGTAAAGCGAGTAGTGCATTAGTGCAGCACATGAGAACACATACCGGTGAGAAACCGTTTGCTTGTCAGGTATGCCACTATAAAAGTAAAACGAGTAGTGCATTAGTGCAGCACAGGAGAAGACATACCGGTGAGAAACCGTTTGCTTGTCAGGTATGCCACTATAAATGTACAAGGAGTATTTTATTAGTGCAACACATGAGAACACATACCGGTGAGAAACCGTTTGCTTGTCAGGTATGCAACTATAAATGTAAAACGAGTAGTGCATTAGTGCAGCACATGAGAACACATACCGGTGAGAAACCGTTTGCTTGTCAGGTATGCCACTATAAAAGTAAAACGAGTAGTGCATTAGTGCAGCACATGAGAACACATACCGGTGAGAAACCGTTTGCTTGTCAGGTATGCCACTATAAAAGTAAAACGAGTAGTGCATTAGTGCTGCACATGAGAACACATACCGGTGAGAAACCGTTTGCTTGTCAGGTATGCCACTATAAATGTAAAAAGAGTAGTGCATTAGTGCAGCACATGAGAACACATACCGGTGAGAAACCGTTTGCTTGTCAGGTATGCCACTATAAATGTAAAAGGAGTAGTGCATTAGTGCAGCACATGAGAACACATACCGGTGAGAAACCGTTTGCGTGTAAGCAATGCCACTATAAAAGTTCCGATTATAATGCATTAGTGATACACATGAGAACACATACCGGTGAGAAACCGTTTGCTTGTCAGGTATGCCACTATAAATGTAAAAAGAGTAGTGCATTAGTGGCACACATGAGAACACATACCGGTGAGAAACCGTTTGCTTGTCAGGTATGCCACTATAAATTTAAAACGAGTAGTGCATTAGTGCAGCACATGGGAACACATACCGGTGAGAAACCGTTTGCTTGTCAGGTATGCCACTATAAATGTAAAAGGAGTAGTGCATTAGTGCAGCACATGAGAACACATACTGGTGAGAAACCGTTTGCTTGTCAGGTATGCCACTATAAATGTAAAACGAGTAGTGCATTAGTGCAGCACATGAGAACACATACCGGTGAAAAACCGTTTGCGTGCGAGTTGTGCCACTTTAAATGTACCCAGAAAAATAATTTAGTGTATCACATGAGAACACATACTGGTGAGAAACAGTTTGCGTGCAAGTTATGCCAGTATAAATGTGTGCAGAAAACAGATTTAGTCTATCACATGAGAACTCACACCGGTGAGAGCCCTTCGCAGGCAAGGCGTTTGACTCACAGGAGCGAGAGCCGAGGCGGCGTCGCGGCGGAGGTCTCGGAGCGCCTCTAGTTATTCAGGAGAATCTAATATCCGCATCATTGATCATTGATAGTTATCAATGTCAACATTAAGTGGATCTCTACAATTACGGATTTGGGTATGAATTTGTCAGATGTCCTGACTTTTCGAGCTCGTATAAAATACATTTGTACCAAAAAGCCTATAGAACCTTGGGCTTCGTACTAAGGCAAGAGCAGCGTCTAAAATACATAGTTGCTATATAATCATTACTAGTGTTTCGCCCTGTGCGCGAGCTGCTAAAGCAGCTCACGGGTTGTGGTTTGACTTACAAGTAGTACAGACTTTACTGTACTAAACTGAATTCATTTATTATGGTTATAATAAAATTATTAAAAATGGCGTTGATTTTTTTAAACTTTGGTATCAGTTTCCTGTTTTGTGATCCCAGTGAGTCCTGAATATCGATTTTGAACAAAATCGGTCAATTAACAAAGAATTTCAAAATGGCGTTGATTTTATAAAATTTTGGTAACAGTTTCCTGTTTTGTAATCCCAGGGTAAAACGGAAACGTATCAAAATTTTGCATAGTTCTTTCTACACTTGTAGTTTCTTCAATATTCGCCATAATTATATTTTCTATGGAAAAATAAATTCCGCCATCTTGAATTTTTTTCCTGTTCATCAAGTTGACCTTCAGGTCCTTATCATCTTTTGCCAAGATATCACTCTTCCATCTTTAATACTTTCTGAGATAGACACCAAATAAATTTGTATGGCAGCCATCTTAAATCCGCCATTTTGAATTTTTTTTCAGCTCACTGTCTATTGGCTGAGTTTTCGAATGACATTTGATCGAGCACCTATCTTGAATGCTTCGATCGGTTCATTTCGGCAAATCGGCCGCCATCTTGTTTTTCCGAAATGTCATAATTTTTCCCCACTCCCATCCCGCACTCGAACATATCTCCTATACATGAACTATCCTGTTTCGGATCTGTGGCGCCGCGAATCGGAGTCGAAAAATCAAAAATTTGAAATTACTGCAGCTTGGCCGCCATCTTGTTTTTCAGTTTTTTCCACTTTTTCTATTGATCGTTCACTAATTTCTTCAATAATTGCGAGTTGTAACGGAATCGGTTGGAAAACAAAAGAGTTGCGAGAGTCACGTCAGCCGCCATCTTGGTTTTCCAATTTTTTCCACTTTTTCTATTGATCGTTTACTAATTTCTTCAATCATTGCGCCTTGTAACAAAATCGGTTGGAAAACAAAAAAGTTACAAAAAGCACGTCGGCTGCCATCTTGTTTTTCCCAAATGTCATAATTTTTCCCTGCTCCTGTCCCGCAGCCGAACATATCTCCAATACATGAACTACCCCGTTTCGGATCTGTGGCGCCGCGGGTCGGGGTTGAAAAATCAAAAATTTGAAAATACTGCAGCTCAGCCGCCATCTTGTTTTTCCAATTTTTTCAATTTTTCTATTGATCGTTTACTAATTTCTTCAATAATTGCAAGATGTAACGAAATCGGTTGGAAAACAAAAGAGTTGCAAGAATCACGTGGACCGCCATCTTGTTTTCCTATTTTTTCCACTTTTTGTATATGTCGTTTACTAATTTCGTCAATAATTGCGAGTTGTAACGAAATCGGTTGGAAAACAAAAGAGTTGCAAGAATCACGTCGGCCGCCATCTTG
This sequence comes from Erebia aethiops, assembly GCA_923060345.2. Taxonomy (NCBI): domain Eukaryota; kingdom Metazoa; phylum Arthropoda; class Insecta; order Lepidoptera; family Nymphalidae; genus Erebia; species Erebia aethiops. The sequence goes on along the minus strand of OV281087.1, from coordinate 5,490,048 downwards.
TTTTTCCGAAATGTCATAATTTTTCCCTACTCGAATCCCGCACCTTAACACATCTCCCATACATCATTGGATCGTTTTCTGTCTCTTTCTAAGAGAACAATGGGGACTATCGTTTTTTTGCTCACCAGTTGGCGCCACTGTTGACTAAGGTCCAGAGGTATAGCTGTCAAAGGCGACATAAAAGATTAGCGCCGAAACAAAGTTTTAAATCTTGAATCTCATTAAGTTTATTAATTACTAGCGATCCGCCCCGGCTTCGCACGGGTAGCACTAATAATCCTAATATATACCTAGTTACCCAATATAGCCAGTGGGCAGGTTACATTTTAATATTACATTGTAAGAGTACCCCCCGTCCTCATTATTTCTATAATATCTCATAAGCTATTCATCTAAATTAAATGGTGTAAAGGACAATTTTTATCTTAGTTAAATACTTGAGAAGATTAATATATTTATTTTGATAAGGATTAATACTATGTCGGTAAAAACACCTTCGCAAGTAAAGCATTGGTTTAGACCAAATTTGAAAATCATAAAAATGGTTATTGTGAGTCAACCTTAAAAGATAGATATATGCTATCGCGGACTATTTTTTAGAACTTTTTAAGAGGAACAATTTCACCATACATTGTTTTCGTGTAACTTTAACTATTTACGCAGCGCACGCCGCGTAAGCTCTCAGAAGAGACGATTTTTTCAGACTTAGTTCACATTATTGCAATTTTCGTAAGGATCTCTAATTTTTTAAAAATATAATATAGCCTATGTTACTTGCTGATAATGTAGCTTTCTATAGGTGAAAGAATTTTTTAAATCGGTTTAGTAGTTTTTGAGTTTATCCATTACAAACAAACAAATCTTTCCTCTTTATAATAGGTATTAGTTTAGTTAAATAGTTAACTGTCTATCATCATATCGAGTAGCTATGCCGCAATGTTGTGCAGTTCCGTTTTAATCGGAAAAAAGAGGACAACACATGTTTCCAAAAGATAAAACTGTTCTAAAACGATTTGCAGGAATAACTATACCTACCCGACAAAAAATTCTCGTGTTTGTAAAAAACATTTTAACCCCGAGGATTATGTGTTACCCAAAGAATCAAATAAGTACCTACAGAAAATCGTAAGTAATTATTTTTCTTATTCATCTCCTAAATTAAAGCCAAAAGTAGTACCTACCTAGTCAAGAGAGAAGAGAGAAAGGAAATTAAAAGAAAACGTGCAGAAAGAGCTCAACAACGTCAAAAAAAGAAATTTTTGCGCTTATTTATGCGCCTCTTTTTCTTAATTCCGCCTTTAAAACGTTCACATTAATCGCTAAATAATCCATTTTTGCGATAATTTCACGAAGGAGATCACTTTTCAACAGGTAAATTAAAGAAATTATAATTAATTATGTCACGAAGCCCGCCAAAACCAGTGAAAAGTGAATGTTATTGGACCTCACGCGACACCAGCGCCTCTAGTGGCAAATTCACGCGCGATAGCCCCCATTATGCGGGCATGTTGGTAGTTTTATGTTTGTTTTTTTTTTCATGCATTTGGTCGAACACACCTCTTTCTTCAAAATCCTCAATCATCAACTCGCTTCACATTTTTGCCCCCAAAAATTCGTTAGAATGAGGGAACCATAAGTACCCAGTCCTTATAAAGTTCCTAATTGCCATATAATTTGGTATGAAAAAAAAAATTCCGCCATTTTGAATTTTTTTTCATTTTGCTAAATAGACCTCCTCGTCCTGATCATCTCTTGCCAAGAAACCACACTTCCACCTCTTATACTCTCCGAGATAGACACTGACGAAGTTTGTATGGCAGCCATCTTGAATCCACAATTTTCGAGTTTTTTTTAAATTCATCGCCAATTGGACGTGGTTCCGAGTGACATTAGTTCGAGGACCCCCCACCTATCTTCAATACCTTGGCCGTGCCCTTTACCCGTCTCCGAAATCCTCAATCATCAGGTGTCTCCATATTTTTTTTCAAGTTATATTTTCTGACTTCTATACGAAGCCATCAGTGAAAAAAAAATTTTTCATACAAAATTTTACAGGAGGAAATTTTTGGGGAAAATCTCGAAAACTACCCCAAATGTGGCAACACTGTTTAGATATCTCAATACTGCCGGTCGAGTTACACAGTCGATCCCTACATGTCAACTTTCCCAAATGTTGCCAACTGCCTCAAATCGTGATCGAAATTTTCAAAAACACAAAAAGAATACAAAATGGCCGCCACCTCGTTTCACAGAAGCATTTTACATAGTTTCATAATTTTCCCGTAAACTACAGGATATACCGCTCCTGATGACGTTTCAATTTTTCATCTCGCTCTCACCCAGCCGAAATGATTGTACTCGAACTTTGCAAAAAATACGTATTTCGATTTTTTAAATTTTGGGGTAATCTTGAAAATTTCCCGAGAAATGGGGTAAATTTTATCAACCAATCCATACCTCGAGTCTGTACACACAATCCCCCCTCAGAAGTCTAAATGCTCCGACGTTGCCAACTGTGTGAAATTTAAATTTTAAAATTGCGTTTTTTCGTATCTCAGACCGAACGGCCGCCGCGACAGCCGCCATCTTGAATTTTTAAAAACCACTCCCGTTCTGTCAAAATACAGGATAGTTGTAGGCGAAAAGAGAAAAAATATTACGCTCGACTACGCCGTTTCGGATCTGTGGCGCCGCGGTTTGGGGTCGAAAAATCAAAAATTTCAAAACACTACAGCTCGGCCGCCATCTTGTTTTTCAGATTTTTTCCACTTTTTCTATTGACCGTTTTCTAATTTCTTCTATAATTGCGAGTTTAAACAAAATCGGTTGGAAAACAAGAGAGCTGCAAGAATCACGTCGGCCGCTATCTTGTTTTTCCGAAATGTCATAATTTTTCCCTACTCGACTCCCGCACCCGAACACATCTCCCGTACATCATTGTATCGTGTTCTGTCTCTTTCTAGGAGAACAATTATGTCAATGAGTCAGTGAGTCAGTGAGTGAGTGAGTGAGTGGTAATTGAGCTATATAAAGTATATATATAATAATAATAAAGCTATATATAGTATAATAATAATAATATAATGCCTTTGTACGAAGTAAACTGGAAAGTAATGCATCATCATCTGGAACCCACATGAGTGTAAATATTTTGACATGGTGGAGAAAATCCAAAAGAAATTTATCAGACAAAAAACAGTAGATATGTGTATTGGGTAGGGTATACAATATACCCAATTATGTTTCTCCTTGGTATGACTGGGTATGATACTTTAAAACTAGGGGTAATATAGCCTTACTTTCGTACATACAGTAGAATCCTGATTAGCCGAATCAAATAAAACCACGGGTATTCCGTATAATCGAAAATTCGGATACCTAAAAAATAAAAACCGACTTCAAGAACCACAAACACTAAAAAGTAAAAAATAATTTTAATTTATTATGTATATGTCACCGTAAGATTATAAAATCCGTTAGATTATAATCTAACGGTTTCGATCCCGCTAGATTATAAACTTTCGAAAGATTGTAAACCGTTCAATGTTCTGAGTATTAATTTATGAAATATTTATTGTGTTTACGTTTTCTTGTCTCTTTCTTGTACAGTTCGCGCGCGAGTTGAATGCAGAGTAAATGTAAGTGTCACCATACATTTACTCTGCATTCAACTCGCGCGCGAACTATAGGTTAGGTTAGGGTTTGACATGAATATTCAGGTAGTGCCCGGCCGCAGGCCGGGCACTTAGGTTCTATCGGGTTAATATACCTAATATATTACAATTTACCGAAAAATAACGCGTTAAATTGTAAGCAGTATGTTACGGTTCACAATCTGTCGAAAGTTTATAATCTATCGAGATAAAAAACGTTATATTATAATCTAACGGTTTTTACAATCTTACGGTGACTTATACAAGAGTTAATGTACCTAGTTCTATAATAACATTTTTTGGAGTCGGTACCAATTAGCCGCATGAACCGTCTATCTACTCTTCATTATTGTTGACGTGACTCCACATTGGCACCGACTCCAAAAAATGTTATTATAGAACTACATTAACTCTTGTATACATAATAAATTAAAATTATTTTTAACTTTTTAGTGTTTGTGTTTTTTGAAGCCGGTTTTTATTTTTTTTTGAAAATTTTTTATTTCACAATTTTTAGTGGCCCCATTCTTTTAAAATACAGGGCGTAACCAGAACGCTAGTAAAAACTTAGCGTTATTAAGAATAACGTCGTTTAATCGTTACTCGTCGAAGTCGTCGACTTGTCTAACTTAGACAAGTCAAGTACAAAGCCCTTTCATATGATACCCCACTTGGTATAGTTATCCTACTTTGAAATTTCAAACCCCTGATTTTCCTACTTTCCACTTTTTTAATTAAACTAAAAATAATTTTCAATTTTTTTGATTTCCATGATATTGGGCCACTACTATATACAACTATTCCAAATTTCATGTCAATAGCTTTAATAGGTACTGAAATAATCGACTGTGACAGACGGACGGAGAAAGTCGCACCATAAGGGTTCCATTTTTACCATTTTGGTACGGAACCCTAAAAAAAAAAAGATATGCTATGCATGGTTAAAACATAACTACTGTTTACAAAACTATCACACTGATCGCGAGCAATTTACTCTTATCCATTGAGGAGTTCCGTTCTCCATCTCCGGAGATATTCATCAGATCTTCACGAAATTAAAATGGGACCACCTCTGAAGTATGACCTACCAAACAAAAAAAGAATTATCAAAATCGGTTCATAATTGGCGGAGAAATCGCGTAACAAACATACAAAAAAAAAAACATACAGTCGAATTGAGAACCTCCTCCTTTTTTTGAAGTCGGTTAATTAAATTTTAATACATTTATTATTATAGAAAGGGTTTTACATACGTCATTAATTTTAGACAAATCATTTCTAAGTCGGTTTTTATACCAGTCCACTCCCTTATGTTACGTAGCCATGACTTCTTCCTTCTTCTCACCCCTCTTTTGCCAGCGATTTTACCCATCATTATAGTCTGCAGCAGGCGGTACCTATCGTGTCGTAAAATATGGCCTAGGTACGAGATCTTACGCTGCTTGATGGTTTTAACTAACTCGGTCTTCTTCTGCATGCGGGCAAGAACCTCAATGATAGACACTTTAGCCGTCCAGCTTATGTGGAGCATCCTGCGGTACGTCCACATTTCAAAAGCTTCGATCTTTTTACGTAGGTCTTCCACTAGTGTCCATGCCTCGCAATCATATAAAACTATAGGCCAAATGTAGCATTGTAGGAGTCTTACACGGAGTTTCAGAGAAAGTTGACGGCTACAAAGCACTTTCTTCATCTTCATAAAAGATATGCGAGCAATTTCTATGCGAACACGGATGTCAGTGTCGCTTTTCCACGAATCCGTTACCCATGACCCCAGATATTTGTATTTGTCAACTCTCTCTACGATGTTATGTCCGATCTGTTCTGGGAGGACAAAAGACTGCAACTGTGGCTTGCCCGAAACAACCATATATTTTGTTTTTGACACATTCATTCTAAGCCCCTTTCACTGCACTCGTTTACTCTGTGAACAATTTCTTGGAGGTCTTGCTGGGTGGAGGCTATTAGGACCGTATCATCTGCATAGCGTAGATTATTAATCACTTGCCCATTAACGATGACCCTCAATGCTACATCTTCCAGAGCTTCATCTGTTAGTCTAAAACCAGTCAAGTGCAAGTCAGACTCGCGCACAAAGGGTTCCGTACTACCACAGAATATAAACAAATAGAGGTCGCCCGCGACTTCGTCCGCGTATGATTTCCTATGAGATTATGAGATTTTCGTGTTGCAAAACGCATACTTATACCTGCTATATATGGCATGTAGCTTATGCAGGTTTGTAATATTTAAAACTAAAAACCTAAGTCAGTCTTTCAACTCAAAATCTTAGAACTTTTATACAAACTTCCAACCACTATTTTACCCCATCTGGGATGGATGGTTGTAAAACTAGATATACAGGTTTTTATTAATTAGGACAGAAGGACAACAAAGTGATCCATTATGGGTTTCTTTTTTCCTTTTGCAGTATGGAACCCTAACAACAGGTCTTTTTTTATATTATTTATTTAATATATTAATTTAGATAGGTATTATATTTATTTTTTGAATATAATGATAGTTGTCAATATAACGGGACTACAGCTGAGATAGAAAGAGATATATGCTAGTGACAGCTGTCATTATAATCAAGCTATATTTCAAAGACTGTAGTCAAGCTGATTGTAACAAACGAAAGCTCATTTGTTGGTTTATTTGCAAATACAAGTCAAGGAACATGCAAGTCAAAATATTTTGTTTCAGTTGCTCCATTGCCCGCGAGACTTGCGACCAATGATGGGAACAATATTCACCCGGACGAGACTGTACAAGATGAAACAATCGTCAAATATGAACAAGAGTTTGATATTGACGATGTTGAAGCAGATAACAATGATACAAGAGATGAACTGCGCGTAAACACATTAAACGGTTGCTTCGAGACAACTCGTGATGCTGTGAGAAAATCTAAAGATGCTGTCATAGAACAAGACGAATCGCTGTATTCAACGCGGAAACTGATGTGTTGCTCTGACTCAAACACTCAAAATAACAATACTGACTCTGAAGATTTTGACACTCGGTCAACCAGCCAAGGTGAAATACCTATATCAGGACCAGTCGCTACACACACTGGAGTCAAAGTTTCTTTGAATACTGACACTGGGGTGGGGAATATCGTGAAGACGAAACATGTTGTACGCTCATTTTCAAGTATATCGGAAATAAGTTATATTTGTGACATGTGCCAATGTGAGTTTCAATATAAAAATCTCTTAGTGAAACACATCAGTTCTCACACGGAAGAAAACCTCTTACCGTGCAAATTGTGCCATTACAAATTCAAACATAAAAGTTTTTTAGCGCGTCACATGAGGACTCACACTGGTGAGAAACTCTTTGCATGTAAGCTATGCCAGTATAAATGTGTGCAGAAAAGTTATTTAGTCTTACACATGAAAACACATATAGATGAAAAACCTGTTGCTTGTAAGCTATGCCAGTATAAATGCAAAACGCACAGTGCATTAGTGACGCATAGGAGAACTCACACTGGTGAAAAACCATTTGCTTGTAAGCAGTGCTACTATAAATGTTCTGTTAATAGTTCATTAGTGAAACACATGAGAACACATACCGGTGAGAAACCGTTTGCTTGTCTGGCATGTCACTATAAATGTAAAACGAGTAGTGCATTAGCGAAACACATGAGAACACATACCGGTGAAAAACCATTAACTTGTAAGCAATGCCCCTATAAATGTTCTGAGAATTGTTCATTAGTGAAACACATGAGAACACATACCGGTGAGAAACCGTATGCTTGTCTGGCATGTCACTATAAATGTAAAACGAGTAGTGCATTAGCGAAACACATGAGAACACATACCGGTGAAAAACCATTTGCATGTAAGCAATGCCCCTATAAATGTTCCGAGAATATATCACTAGTTCGTCATATGAGAACACATACCGGTGAGAAACCATTTGTTTGTAAGCAATGCCACTATAAATGTTCCGTGACTAGTTCGTTAGTTCGTCACATGAGAACACATACCGGTGAGAAACCGTATGATTGTGAGCTATGCCATTATAAATGTACAGCTAGATTTCATTTAGTTCGTCACATGAGAACACATACCGGTGAGAAACCATTTGCCTGTGAGTTATGCCACTATAAATGTACACAGAAAAGTCATTTAGTTTGTCACATGAGAACACATACCGGTGAGAAACCCTTTGCTTGTGAATAATATGCAACTTTAGAAGTGTAGATAATATATTAGTACTTTAGTTATGCACATGAGAAGACATACTGGTGAAATCCCGTTTGCTTGTGAGTAATGTCAGTAGCAGTGAAGAGTCAGTTAGTTATTCACATGAGAAACATTAAGGTGGGCGATTGTTATGATAAATTATTGAATAAATAGATTATTTTTATATATATTTCTATCATAGAATATAGAAATGTGTACGGGAAATGTGTACATACATACTATCAGCTAAGTCGGTTGAAGTCTTCAAGTTCAATTCTTCAAAAATTCCTTTCATATCATACTTATATTATAAATGCGAAAGTCAGTTTGTTTGTTGGTTTGTCCTTCAATCACGCTGTAACGGAGCAACGGATCGACGTGATTTTTGGCATGGGTAAAGTTGAGGACCTGGAGAGTGACATAGGATACTTTATATCCCGGAAAATTGAGGAGTTTCCGCGGGAATCCAAAAAAACTTATACCACGCGGACGAAGTCGCGGGCATCAGCTAGTTCATTATAAATAAGGTTTTTGCTATATATTCCAGGTAGGTACCTATAGGTACACTATCGCGTAAACGCAGTTTAAGTTTAATAATAAAATCGATTTATGATTGTTTCGTTTGATATTTCGGTTTTGAGTGTAAATATACCTACCTACTACTATTTATTATTTGATAAAGAAATCGAGAAAATATTCAGTTATTAACTAATTCCGCAAGGATATTTTTTTGGATATTTTTGTATAAGTTTTGGTTCATGCCATACCACAACCCTGCCAAGTTTCAACGAAGGAGGATTTAATGCGGGGGTCTCCGTACAACGAACCGCCACGTTGCTTCTTTTGATTTATTGGCGTCTGATTTTGATCTTTTGATTGCGCCGACTTAGAAGTTTGATTTTTTTTACAGTCCCAAGGGACCGTAGACCAAAGTATTTTATATTAATTTCAACTTGATACCTCCACGCGTTCCCGAGAAAAAGGGTGTTGACAGACAGACATACAACGAAGTGATCCTATAAGTTCCTTTTTTCCTCGAGGAACGGAACCTTAAAAAAACCCACTAATCTATTTCTAACTACAGTTATGAAATAGTGGTTCAGTATATTAGGTAGGTACACTGTGTATACTGAAACGCACAATATTGTATACTAGCATGCCATGACTTCGTCCGCGTGAAATAATATTTTTAAATTCCCACAGGAACTCCCTAATTTCGGTTTACTAATTATAGCCTATGACACTCACAAATAATGTGTCTTTCTATTCGTACCAGAATTGACAAAATCGGTTCAGTAGATCCAGAGATTACCCCCTACAACAACGTCACAAACTTTACCTCTTTATAATATTAAGTATAGGTAGATAATTATAATGTCTATATTATTCATAATAATATAATAATTACCACCAAGGCGCATAGCCTCCGCGGCCACTGGAAACAGACTGCCCTACTTCCATTCGCCCTGTCGTATTTATTCACGTTTGTGTGTCATCGAGCGTAGCGAAAAAATCCTACGTCTATGGTGTCATCAGTCTAGTCATATTTAGGGACCTCTGTGTGTCACTATTCTAATCTATATTATACATCGAGACGTAAAGAAACAACGGTATTTACTATAGACTTTATTACTAAACATAAAATGTAACAAAAACTTACAACTATTACAGCCAAATTTCAAACAGAAAAAATAAATCATTGTAAATCTCCTTAAAGGTGGTACCTTACTCACCTTCTCGTTCAAATTAATTAAAGGCTGCATTGTCGACGTGCAGCCTTAAGCGGAAGCGGATCCGCGGGGCGATACGCTCGCACTATTCATTTTGCATGAAATGATTTCGGTGGCGAGCGGGAAACGCGGCGGATCCGCAAGTGTCATTAGCGAGCGGATACGCGAATTGAGTTTTTTTTTAAATCTTAATTTATTATTATATTTGACTATGTACTAGTCAAATAAAATGTTTTATAGTGATTATTAAATAGAGGATCTCCCAAAAACGTCCCCTATAAGTTTTATGTTTGAAAACCATTTCAAACTATCGATTAGAGAAAAAAGTGCGTCGAACTTTGATGACGGCAGTTTGATTTCAGTATCTCATACACAAGGACGACAAGGGTCTGCCCGCGAAATTCAAATTTAATTTGGTTTTTCACAATTTGTAAACTAATACGACAAAGTAGGCTTATGGCATTCAAATTGCGAGCCTAGGAATATCATCTTCACAGGTTTATATAAAAATCTTTACTTGAAAGTGTCCAGTTTAAGAAATTAGTCAAAATAATGAGTTTGACGTGAGTTACTCACAAATTAGTCATTATTTTGACTAATTTCTTAAACTGGGCACTTTCAAGTAAAGATTTTTATATAAACCTGTGAAGATGATATTCCTAGGCTCGCAATTTGAATGCCATAAGCCTACTTTGTCGTATTAGTTTACAAATTGTGAAAAACCAAATTAAATTTGAATTTCGCGGGCAGACCCTTGTCATGCACCTTACATAATCCCACACTGAACACGCGTTTTGACGTTGGTAAAAACAAGTTACTGAATAAATAAATAATAATTTATGAGAATGTGTATGATATAAAGTAGAAATTATTACAGTTTACAGCCTTATACATTCTACTACAATAAATGTTGCATGAATATTTGGTATTTACAATTATCAAAATTGCTTAACAGTTAAAAAAGAAAATATGTAAATTAAATTTATAGGTCATACGAAATTACAATTAAAAACGAAAGAAAATATTATCAGATAAGTCTTATCGGGTATGTCCTAACAATAAAATAAAAATATTTTGAAATAGTAAATGCAGATACTTTTTTTTTATCCACTACAAGCTAGCCCTTGACTGCGATCACACCTGATGGTAAGTGATGATACAGTCTAAGATGGTAGCGGGCTAACCTGTTAGGGGCATGGCAGTTATATTAAACCCATACCCCTTCGGTTTCTACACGGCATCGTACCGGAACGCTAAATCGCTTGGCGGCATGTCTTTGCCGGTAGGGTGGTAACTAGCCGAAGCCTCCCACCAGGCCAGATTATTTAACGTACCTACGCAAACTCGCAAATTTGGGGCGACGCGCCAATTTACAGATAAAAGGAGCTAAAGGTACGTAAAAACTTTGCTAACTTTTCTCATTTTCTGAGTGCTGATTTTTATGTATGTTTTACAGAATATTGTCAATAACTAATAATCAATACTCCCAGACCCATGCTGTGGGCCGTTATTTCTGCCAGACACTTTGAAGCTCGCAAGAAAAAAACGCCTGTTACATTTTTAAAGCAATCATTGTATTTGATAAATTAGTATTCCGAAGTGACGGCGTCTGCGCCGGAACAATGCCAATAAATATTATTATATTATAAAATGAATTCCTGTCAAAAACTTTAACTAGTTTTGTAAATAAATACAGTAAAAATTTTCGTTCTTAGGTCAACCATAGACATAGGATTTTTTCGCTACGCTCAATCTAAGTCTATGAGGTCAACAATGATATTTTAATATATTCCACTAAAAGTTAGCCCTTGACTGCGATCTCACCTGATGGTGTGATGATGCAGTCTAAGATGACAGCAGGAAATCTCACCCCCTTAGGGCTGAATTTTGGTAAAATTGCTTATACAGGTTATTATTATTTAAAACTAATAATCTAAATGCCGATTTTCAAGTCATTAACTTTCATGTAAATTTCCAAACTTCATTTCACCCCCTTTAGTGTGGATTTTTGTAAAACTGCTTACACAGGTTTTTATTATTTAAAACTATTAACTTAAATATGTCTCTAACTTCAAAAACAAAGGACTTTCATACAAACTTACAACCCTCATTTCACCCCTTTTGGGTTCCATTTTCGTAAAATTGCTTATAAAGTTTAATTTCAAAACGAATAATCTAAAAGACTATTATCAAGTCCCTAACATAAAAAACTTAGAACCTTCATGTAAGCTTCCAAACCGCATTGAGGTGGATTTTTTGTAAACCTGCTTACATAGGCTTAGATATTGCAATAAATGATGGGTTTTTCCTTACTCCACACAATTAAAAATGTCCCTAAAACCTTGAACATAAGGCCAAAATTTTATCACAGCGAAATTTCAAATTGAGTCTGGCGGATGTTTGGCCCATCAGATTAGTCTGGCTACTATTACAAATAGCATTGAAATAGTTCCCCGAGTATCGTGTATAAAAAATCAAGATTCAGAAAATAAGTAAAATTAAGTTTTTTTTGCGAGCTTTAAAGTGTCTGGCAGAAATAACGGCCCACGGCATGAGTCTGGGAGTACTGATTATTAATTAATAACAATATTCTGTAAAACATACATAAAAATCAACACTCAGAAAATCAGTAAAGTTAGCAACGTTTTTACGTACCTTTAGCACCTTATAACTATAAATTGGCCGTCGTCGTCCCAAATTTGCGAGTATGCGTACGTTAAATATACTCGTACGTACCAAATATATTAGACACATTTTGTTTCTCAGAAAATAAGTAAGGTCTGGCGGCTCTGGGATCTTGGACCATATATGACATGGGCGGGTCATCATTCGCAACGTTCCACAAATATGATTCCGCTTCCGCTCTCCGCTGTCCACCGAAAATGCAGCCTAAGACGGACTTTTCGCCATCTTGTGACGTCAATGTTAGAAATATGTGTCAATTCAATATATTTTCAATTTTTGTAATACTAGATAATAATGGTTTATGTTTAACTGCTTACCACAGAGAGTAAAAAGTTACATCCGAAAGAATACAATAATTGTTTATGTGAAATTATAACAAAAAGTGTGTGCAATTCACACACGGCAGAAACTTCAGAAAAGTAGCCTACGAGAGAATGATGAACAAATATAACTTTTATTCTTTCTAATTCTCTCGCAGGCTAAATCCTAGTATGAATATATTTGTCTCTTAAAAGTGTCGCTTTTTCGTTTCATCGAATTTTCAAATCGCAACGATTCTAAAGAAGTTTCACTCCAAAAATTTTTCATCGTTCTATCCTATTAAAGCAAATAGCTCCAAAATAATCATCAATTTAACTCAAAAATAGTAAATGACCATCAAAACTACATTTTGGCAATTTAGAACTCCAGGCTGACACTGAGAATTTCTTAACTGAAAAACCCAATACCTAATAATTTGTATGTCCGACCGGGAATCGAACCCGGGACCTCGTCGGCAGCTGCAATCGAACATGCTAACCGCTAGAATAACGAGGCAGCTATACCATACATAATTTATTAATTACTAAACACACTAATAATATCACAGAATATTATACACCATAAAAACAATCACAGATTGCTATGAGAATAGGTTTAATAAAAACTTTTTACCCTCAAAAAAACTTGAAATAGGCTTTTATAATCTTACTTCTTAACTTACTAATAGTATAAATGCGAAAATTTGGATGGATGTATGAATGTTTGTTACTCAATCACGCCCCAACGGTTGAACGGATCTGGATGAAATTTGGCACAGAGATAGATTATAGTCTGGAATAACACAGGCTACTTACTTTTTATCCCAGAAAATTAAAGAGTTCCCGCGGGAACCGAAAATCCTCAATCCACGCGGACGAAGTCGCGGGACTTAGCTAGTAACATGATAGTTTGTGAGGCCAATGTGTATAGTGTAGCCAATAGAGGGTTGTTAAAACTGAAATAACTCGGAAACACTATGGTGTCAGAGTAAAATAGACCTAAAACTTGTTTCTTTAAAGTCAACTTTTTTTCGTTTGGGCTTAGGCGGTAGATGTTAACGAATTTAATCCTTAAACTTAGCCACGGGCGAAGCCACCCACAAGGCAAACCCAGGGGAAATTCAGAAATTATTATTTCCCGAATTGACCCTGCCGGAAATCGAACCCGGGACCTCCGCACGTTCACTGCGGAACACTGCGCCAGGATGCATCTAGAAGATTTATCTAATCTAAAGTTCAATCAGTGTTATTAATTCTATATTTTTTTTAATTTGTCTCCATTTCACACTAATCTCAGCTTTCTCTAGAGCATTTATAAGCTAACAACCTATACTAAAGTGTGCGACATCGTAACCTACGAATAACGAAAAGTTTTTATCACAAATATATTCAAAAGAATCACTATCCACCTCTACACATATAATTAACGTATAAATATAATGTTTCTCCGAAATTATATTCCAATTTTGACATTTTAAACCCTGATTATAGATTTCCAGTAATTCTAAAAACTTTTTCACGTCTTTATTTAAACTGGCAACTTTTATCTTTAGTTTATAGTTGTTTATGGCACTTTTATAATCTATGACACTATAATTTGACAGAATGTTTCTCAACCAAATACTACTCTCTTTATTATGGCAACTATACACTAATCCTCTGTTTATAATTCCGTGATATTGAAATAAAGGCAGAAATTCGACTTCGGAATCTATACTTTCAATATTATTTTGTATTTTCTTTTGAATTACTTCTATTTCTAGAATATTCGATTCGATTAGAACTACATCATAAGTTCTATTGATTTCTGTATTTGGTTGTTTGAGATCTTTTGTCTGGTTTTCACTAGTATGTTTTGAACTGTTGTTATAATCTATGTCTAATTTAGATTGAATTTCTTCCGTGTTCTTAGATTCTTCTAAATCTACTGTCTTAAAGTCACTTGTTAGTCTTAAATCTTTTTTATCACTATAATCTTTATTCACAAAATTTGTATGTTTCACTTCAACTGCTTCGAAAGATTCATTTTGTGTTGCTGTTTCAATTACATCTAATTCGGAATGTCTTTCGTCGTCCTGGTGCGATTGATTTGACTCAATCACATTTACGTCTTTAATATTACTAGCGCGAACTTCATTTACATTTATATTATTCAAATTTTCATTATTATCTCTGTATATTGGAATCACATCTAATTTGGAATGAGTTTCGATTTGGTTCGAAATTTTTGATTCCATTTCATTTATAGGGTCTTTTATATTATTAGAAACTTCGGAGACTTGCTTATTGACACTATCTGATTCTGATATTATATCTATCATTGAATGGTTTTTGAATTCTTGAAGAGCTTTTTCTGACTCGATCACATCTATAATAGTTTTATTGGCAATGACATTTTCGGATACATTGGTAGGTTTCAAATCTTCATTATTATTTGCTTCTTCTTGTATTGTTACTAATTCAGATTGTTTTTCATTAGCTTGATGCCACTCAGTCGTATTAAAACTACCTGTTATACCATCACAACCTTCGTATGCAGCGATTAGATTGAAATCTTGACTATCATTTCCTTCTGTTCGTTTAACATTCATTTGGGATTGCTTTTCGTCACCTTGATTCGATAATACTACTTCCTGCGCATCATCTTTATTTTTACCAATGTCTTCATTTTTTGCATTATCAAAGTGAATATTCATCGCTTTCTCTCCTATATATTTAAATCCTTCAACATTAGCCTCTTCATTTCTATTGTTATTAGAATCAATAGTTTTCACAGATGATGTATCTAAAACAAGATCACATCTTAAAAACTTTTCACTATGATCATACCATTTTCTCATATTAGAAAGTTGACAAGATATATCTTGTTTATCACTTAGTTTTGACGACTCAGTACATTTTGGGTTATCATTTATATTGAAAGCATTATTTTCATTAACTTTAGGAAGTATATTCTCATTATCTTGTAATTCAATTTCAATATTTTCCCATTTTTCAGTATGGGTAGTTAATGAATTGATTGTAACTTGTATCAAATCCATATCGATTCTTCTAATATCATTATGATCAGCTATAACACCTTTGGCGTATAAAGGAAATCTTTTTAATGTTTTACCAGTCTTTTCCTTTATATCTTTACAATCATTAACAATATGATTACAGAATTTTAAATTATCAAAACATTGATTTTCTTCATTTGTTTTCAGTCGGTTTTCCTTTATTTCTTCATCATCAACTACATAATTACGCACTGAATCAATACAAATATATGAAACTGACGTGTCTTGTTTACTAATATCATTTCTAGGATTTAAGCGTTCACATGTTTCATCAGTATATGGATTAATAATATTGCTAGCTTCATTTGACATTACGTTAATTGTATTTTGTTTATTAGCTTCTTTATCACTATTATTTCTGATAGTTTCTGTGTCTCTATGCTCATTTAGATCATCTTTATTTGTTAACACAGTTTTAGTGTATCTCTGTACAATATTTTTGAATGCTTCTTTGTTAATACAAGGTTTTCTGTGATGAAACTTGCGCAGTAGAAATGATCTGTAATTAATCGGCAGAATTAAGTCACTTTACGGTGAAAGACTCATTTCTGTGGGTCGTGAGTAGGTCTGTCTGTCTGCTACCATGGCCCATCTGGTCAACCGATTTTGATGATATTTGGTACAGGGATAGGTTGTATCCCGGGGAAGGATATAGGCTACGTTTGATCCCGGAAAATTAAGAGTTCCCGAGGGAATCAAAGAAACAATTCACGCGGACGAAATCGCAGGCATCATCTAGTAAAAAATAATATATTAAAAAATATTATTATATTTTTTGCGACCTCCGTGGCGCAGTGTTGAGCGATGTTGTCTTAACGTGCGGAGGTCCCGGGTTCGATCCCCGGCACGGTCAATTTGGGAATTTATAATTTCTGAATTTTCCCTGGTCTCGCCTGGTAGGCTTCGGCCGTGGCTAGTTACCACCCAACCGGCAAAAGACGTGCCGCCAAGCGATTTAGCGTTCCGGTACGATGCCTTGTAGAAACCGTGTAGCGGTATGGGTTTAATATAACTGCCCTAACCGGTTAGCCCTCTACCACCTTAGACTGCATCATCACTTACCATCAGGTGAGATCGCAGTCAAAGGGATAAAAAAAAAAAAAAAAATACCTGGTTGGTTTACCGTCGAATTGTAGATCCAAAAAGCATTTATCATCGATTTCCATGATTTCCCTCACAATATCTCGAGCAGACTTAAAAGGGATCAGAGTTTTAGTGTTCACATGAAAGCAAACTTTTTCGACAACGTCACAGTATTTTTCTGGTAATGTAGCATCAAAATCGATCCATCTCTCGGTATCTGAACTTTTCAAAAAATCCAACACTACAGAACAAATGTAAATATTGAAGTCTGTTTTTGAAATTTTTCTAGATGATGTCACGTCTTGGTTGACCGTCTCTGGTAAAAGTGTACGTCTTTTTCTATGGGGTCTTAAGTCCTCAATACTGTCTATCATTTTTGTTATTGTTAGTTCCCTGGAAAAATAAAATTAATACATAAATGGACATCATAACACTTCGATATTATACCAATGAACTCTTAGTTATTATTTTGTATTTTTTTTTTTTTAATTAAAATTGTGATATTCACTATTATTGATAAGCACAGATTTATTATACATTCACTACCATGTCATTGTTTTCAAGCATGTTGTTATTTAATTGTAAAAGTGTACAGTAATAATATTAAAATATTTTGTTTAATATTATAAATGCGAAAGTGTGTTTGTTTGTTGGTTTGTTGGTTTATTGGTTTGTCCTTCAATCACGCCGCAACGGAGCAACGGATAAACGTGATTTTAGGCATGGGTATAGTTGAGTACTTTTTATCCCGGAAAATTAAGTACTTCCCGCGGGAATAACAAAAAACTTAAAACTTAAAGGCATCAGCTAGTAACATATATTATTCTGGCTTATATAAAACACGTGTTGTACATTTATAATATTTACTAATATTATAAATGCGAAAGTGTGTCTGTGTGTCTGCCTGTCTGCTAAAATTGGCAGTCATAGGGAATGCCGATAAAAGTGAAAACAAATTAAAAAAAAATTATAATAATAATTAAAATATCAACCTTAAACGAAGGTTAATGCCTTCGTTTAAGGTAAGTTTAATTACGAATGTACTATATTTATATTTAAGAACTTTTGCCTTCGTAACAACGCGAATGTCGGTGTTCAAGAGCATGTCGCTCACGCGAGCATATCGGTCGTACGTTTAGGGTCAATCACGCTTAATACAAAGCAATGACGAGGTCTAGGTTGGGACGCGCTTGCCTAGAAGATGCCTTTCTCACTCTTGCCTTGAAGGTACTTAAGTTGTACGTGGTAGGGAATACATGCGCTGGAAAGGTATTCTGCATCCTAGCGGCTCGAATCAGAGGTGCGATTATGTAAGATATGTCGATCAAAGTAAAATAAACCATAACAGCATTGAATTAGAGCTCAATTTCGTGTATCCATTCTCATACGTTTAGGGTATCGTACATACCTATTGTTATGGTTTATTTTACTTTGATGCCGACCTTAGACGATTTCATCGACAATAGGCATGAAGCATGATGACCGATTTTGAAAAATGGTCAGATTATGTTCGGAAGTATCTACTATTTCGAAAAAATATATTATTCCAGCAGAAAAATAAGGTTTGGTAGATAATACTAGCATTTGAAATTTAAATTTTAAAATTCACGCCAAAACGCTGCCCGGTGTCATGGCGTCGTTTGTGACGTCACTATTATTTTTACCAATGTACTCTGTGCAGTGTGCAGTAAGCAATAGTGTGATTGTCAAAGCCCGAAAACAAACCATTGTGACGTCATTCGCCTCTTGGTGTTTTAACCAATATGGCGGGTTGCTGTATTTTATAATTTTATTTTATCAAAATAAATAGCAATCTCACTCGAAATAGAAAAATAAATACGTCTTTTATAATCCATGAATCCTATTTCATTAGATAAATTCATAATTTCATTGATTCTTGGTTACTGTCATCATGCCTATTCTTACATATTCGCACCTCAGGTTAGATTATATACAATAGGTTACATTAGTATAGATGAATCAAATAAGGTACTCACTTCATATCCTGAGTAACAATTAGATCCAAAGCCAGCTCGGGCACAGCATCCATGCAACGTGTGATTTCCTTCAGAATCAGATCCTCGGGCGGCGTCAGACTGTGGCGAAGTCTCCTATTGAGGTTCTTTATGATATTTTTGAAACTTCTGTAATTTTATACAAATAGATAAATGAATTATATAGAGACTAGATGCACAGTAAACAGATACAACCAGTATGGAAAATACCTAGAAACGTTCGAAACAGCTCACTCACACAAACATGCGCATCGAACAAGCGATGACGCGGCACTCACTACTGACGGCACTGCGACCAGCGCTTAGGGGTCTCGTCGATGCGCATGTTTGTGTGAGTGAGCTGTTTGTGTAGTTTCCATACTGGTTGTATCTGTTTACTGTGCTAGATGATTCGCGCGACTTCGTCCGCGTGGATTGATATTTTTAGAGAAAAGTAGCCTATGTCCTACCCCGGGATACGATCTACCCCTGTAACAAATTTCATCAAAATCAGTTGAGCAGATGGGCTGTGAAAGCGTAGCAGGCAGACACACTTTCGCATTTATAATATTAGTATGGATTTGAAATTTTTGACGACCTCCCTGGCGCAGTGTTGAGCGCTGTTGTCTTAACGTGGGAAGTCCCGGGTTCGATCCAGAGTCAATTTGGGAATTTATAATTTCTGAATGAATGAATTCGATGCCGTGTAGAAACCGAATAGGGGTATGGGTTCACAACCTGCCAAGGGCCACTAGTAGAGATCTCTTATTTATTTATTTACTAGACGATGCCCGCGACTTCGTATGCGTGGATCAAAGTTTTGTGGTTCCCGCGGGAACTCTTTGATTTTCCGGGATAAAAATGTGGTAGTCCAGACTGTGATCTATCTCTGTGCCAAATTTCAGCCAGATCCGTATAGCCGTTGGGGCGTGATTGAGGAACAAACATCCATACATCCATCCAAATAGTATGTAATAATAAGTTAAATAAATGATTGGTATGGATTCAAAACTCACTTTTTTTCCTTTTTACTCAAATCCACCAGGTAAGTTAAAGTAATCGATTCAAAAGACATATCTTTGTTTATCAGATCCAATATCGACTTGAGGAAGTGGATTCGATTCTCGACACGGACACTCAGTTTGGTGGGTGCAGGCTTCTCTTCCACTTGTGGGTTATTGACAGGTTTTTGCAGTTTCTCATCGACTTGTAAGTTTTTGACAGGCTTGACAGGTTTGACGGATTTGACAGATTTCGTGGGTTTCGGCTTTTCTTTCACGTGGCCTAGCCCTTTGCCACGAACCTGAAAAAAAAAAAATTAAGGATGATACCAACTCTTATAAACGCGCGCTTAGAATGGAAGTTTATATGAAATTCTAGCGGATGCCCGCGACTTCGTCTGCGTGGTTTGAGGTTTTTTGGTTCCCGCGGGAACTCTTTAATTTTCCGGGATAAAAAGTTTCACACTTTCCCATTAATAATATTATTAGTGTGGATAAGTAAATTAAATATGTGACTAAAATTGACTTCGGAATTTATTATAGACGTATGTCTGTACGTTCATTCGCACGAACGATAGCAGATAGGCAGACAGACGGACGGTTAGAGAGACACACTTTTCCATTTATAATATTAGTGTGGATAAGTAATTTAAATATGTGACTAAAATTGACTTCGGAATTTATTATAGACGTATGTCTGTACGTTCATTCGCACGAACGATAGCAGATAGGCAGACAGACGGACGGTTAGAGAGACACACTTTTCCATTTATAATATTAGTGTGGATAAGTAAATTAAATATGTGACTAAAATTGACTTCGGAATTTATTATAGACGTATGTCTGTACGTTCATTCGCACGAACGATAGCAGATAGGCAGACAGACGGACGGTTAGACAGACACACTTTTCCATTTATAATATTAGTGTGGATAAGTAATTTAAATATGTGACTAAAATTGACTGCGGAATTTATTATAGACGTATGTCTGTACGTTCATTCGCACGAACGATAGCAGATAGGCAGACAGACGGACGGTTAGAGAGACACACTTTTCCATTTATAATATTAGTGTGGATAAGTAAATTAAATATGTGACTAAAATTGACTTCGGAATTTATTATAGACGTATGTCTGTACGTTCATTCGCACGAACGATAGCAGATAGGCAGACAGACGGACGGTTAGACAGACACACTTTTCCATTTATAATATTAGTGTGGATAAGTAATTTAAATATGTGACTAAAATTGACTTCGGAATTTATTATAGACGTATGTCTGTACGTTCATTCGCACGAACGATAGCAGATAGGCAGACAGACGGACGGTTAGAGAGACACACTTTTCCATTTATAATATTAGTGTGGATAAGTAAATTAAATATGTGACTAAAATTGACTTCGGAATTTATTATAGACGTATGTCTGTACGTTCATTCGCACGAACGATAGCAGATAGGCAGACAGACGGACGGTTAGACAGACACACTTTTCCATTTATAATATTAGTGTGGATAAGTAATTTAAATATGTGACTAAAATTGACTGCGGAATTTATTATAGACGTATGTCTGTACGTTCATTCGCACGAACGATAGCAGATAGGCAGACAGACGGACGGTTAGACAGACACACTTTTCCATTTATAATATTAGTGTGGATAAGTAATTTAAATATGTGACTAAAATTGACTGCGGAATTTATTATAGACGTATGTCTGTACGTTCATTCGCACGAACGATAGCAGATAGGCAGACAGACGGACGGTTAGACAGACACACTTTTCCATTTATAATATTAGTGTGGATAAGTAATTTAAATATGTGACTAAAATTGACTGCGGAATTTATTATAGACGTATGTCTGTACGTTCATTCGCACGAACGATAGCAGATAGGCAGACAGACGGACGGTTAGAGAGACACACTTTTCCATTTATAATATTAGTGTGGATAAGTAAATTAAATATGTGACTAAAATTGACTTCGGAATTTATTATAGACGTATGTCTGTACGTTCATTCGCACGAACGATAGCAGATAGGCAGACAGACGGACGGTTAGACAGACACACTTTTCCATTTATAATATTAGTGTGGATAAGTAATTTAAATATGTGACTAAAATTGACTGCGGAATTTATTATAGACGTATGTCTGTACGTTCATTCGCACGAACGATAGCAGATAGGCAGACAGACGGACGGTTAGAGAGACACACTTTTCCATTTATAATATTAGTGTGGATAAGTAAATTAAATATGTGACTAAAATTGACTTCGGAATTTATTATAGACGTATGTCTGTACGTTCATTCGCACGAACGATAGCAGATAGACAGACAGACGGACGGTTAGACAGACACACTTTTCCATTTATAATATTAGTGTGGATAAGTAATTTAAATATGTGACTAAAATTGACTGCGGAATTTATTATAGACGTATGTCTGTACGTTCATTCGCACGAACGATAGCAGATAGGCAGACAGACGGACGGTTAGAGAGACACACTTTTCCATTTATAATATTAGTGTGGATAAGTAAATTAAATATGTGACTAAAATTGACTGCGGAATTTATTAGACATGTCTGTACGTTCATTCGCACGAACGATAGCAGATAGACAGACAGACGGACGGTTAGACAGACACACTTTTCCATTTATAATATTAGTGTGGATAAGTAAATTAAATATGTGACTAAAATTGACTTCGGAATTTATTATAGACGTATGTCTGTACGTTCATTCGCACGAACGATAGCAGATAGACAGACAGACGGACGGTTACACAGACACACTTTTCCATTTATAATATTAGTGTGGATAAGTAATTTAAATATGTGACTAAAATTGACTGCGGAATTTATTATAGACGTATGCCTGTACGTTCATTCGCACGAACGATAGCAGATAGGCAGACAGACGGACGGTTAGACAGACACACTTTTCCATTTATAATATTAGTGTGGATAAGTAATTTAAATATGTGACTAAAATTGACTGCGGAATTTATTATAGACGTATGTCTGTACGTTCATTCGCACGAACGATAGCAGATAGGCAGACAGACGGACGGTTAGAGAGACACACTTTTCCATTTATAATATTAGTGTGGATAAGTAAATTAAATATGTGACTAAAATTGACTGCGGAATTTATTATAGACATGTCTGTACGTTCATTCGCACGAACGATAGCAGATAGACAGACAGACGGACGGTTAGACAGACACACTTTTCCATTTATAATATTAGTGTGGATAAGTAATTTAAATATGTGACTAAAATTGACTGCGGAATTTATTATAGACGTATGTCTGTACGTTCATTCGCACGAACGATAGCAGATAGGCAGACAGACGGACGGTTAGACAGACACACTTTTCCATTTATAATATTAGTGTGGATAAGTAATTTAAATATGTGACTAAAATTGACTGCGGAATTTATTATAGACGTATGTCTGTACGTTCATTCGCACGAACGATAGCAGATAGGCAGACAGACGGACGGTTAGAGAGACACACTTTTCCATTTATAATATTAGTGTGGATAAGTAAATTAAATATGTGACTAAAATTGACTGCGGAATTTATTATAGACATGTCTGTACGTTCATTCGCACGAACGATAGCAGATAGACAGACAGAAGGACGGTTAGACAGACACACTTTTCCATTTATAATATTAGTGTGGATAAGTAATTTAAATATGTGACTAAAATTGACTGCGGAATTTATTATAGACATGTCTGTACGTTCATTCGCACGAACGATAGCAGATAGACAGACAGAAGGACGGTTAGACAGACACACTTTTCCATTTATAATATTAGTGTGGATAAGTAATTTAAATATGTGACTAAAATTGACTGCGGAATTTATTATAGACGTATGTCTGTACGTTCATTCGCACGAACGATAGCAGATAGGCAGACAGACGGACGGTTAGACAGACACACTTTTCCATTTATAATATTAGTGTGGATAAGTAATTTAAATATGTGACTAAAATTGACTGCGGAATTTATTATAGACGTATGTCTGTACGTTCATTCGCACGAACGATAGCAGATAGGCAGACAGACGGACGGTTAGACAGACACACTTTTCCATTTATATTATATGTGACTAAAATTGACTGCGGAATTTATTATAGACGTATGTCTGTACGTTCATTCGCACGAACGATAGCAGATAGGCAGACAGACGGACGGTTAGAGAGACACACTTTTCCATTTATAATATTAGTGTGGATAAGTAAATTAAATATGTGACTAAAATTGACTGCGGAATTTATTATAGACATGTCTGTACGTTCATTCGCACGAACGATAGCAGATAGACAGACAGAAGGACGGTTAGACAGACACACTTTTCCATTTATAATATTAGTGTGGATAAGTAATTTAAATATGTGACTAAAATTGACTGCGGAATTTATTATAGACGTATGTCTGTACGTTCATTCGCACGAACGATAGCAGATAGACAGACAGACGGACGGTTAGACAGACACACTTTTCCATTTATAATATTAGTGTGGATAAGTAATTTAAATATGTGACTAAAATTGACTGCGGAATTTATTATAGACGTATGTCTGTACGTTCATTCGCACGAACGATAGCAGATAGGCAGACAGACGGACGGTTAGACAGACACACTTTTCCATTTATAATATTAGTGTGGATAAGTAATTTAAATATGTGACTAAAATTGACTGCGGAATTTATTATAGACGTATGTCTGTACGTTCATTCGCACGAACGATAGCAGATAGGCAGACAGACGGACGGTTAGAGAGACACACTTTTCCATTTATAATATTAGTGTGGATAAGTAAATTAAATATGTGACTAAAATTGACTGCGGAATTTATTATAGACATGTCTGTACGTTCATTCGCACGAACGATAGCAGATAGACAGACAGAAGGACGGTTAGACAGACACACTTTTCCATTTATAATATTAGTGTGGATAAGTAATTTAAATATGTGACTAAAATTGACTGCGGAATTTATTATAGACATGTCTGTACGTTCATTCGCACGAACGATAGCAGATAGACAGACAGAAGGACGGTTAGACAGACACACTTTTCCATTTATAATATTAGTGTGGATAAGTAATTTAAATATGTGACTAAAATTGACTGCGGAATTTATTATAGACGTATGTCTGTACGTTCATTCGCACGAACGATAGCAGAAAGACAGATAAACGGACGGTTAGAGAGACACACTTTCGCATTTATAATATAAGTGTGGATAAGTAAATTAAATCTATCTATACTAATACTACACTACTTAATATTATAAATGCGAAAGTTTGGATGTATGGATGTATGGATGGATGTTTGTTACTCAATCACGCCCCAACGGCTGAACGGATCTGGATGAATTTTGGCACAGAGATAGATTATAGTCTGGAATAGAGCATAGGCTACTTTTTATCCCGGAAAAATGAGGAGTTCCCGCGGGAATCCAAAAAACTTATTCCACGCGGACGAAGTCGCGGGCATCACCTAGTTAAACTTTAATTCTTTAGTGTCAAGGTTTATATAGTTTTTTTTTACTTTCAAAAATACTTGTAAATATAGAACTTGAAATTAGTATTTATGTATTAAGGAACTTCGTTCCTATCTGATGTCCCACGACCCAACACGTTTTTTTTTAAACTAAAAAGGCCTGTACTGACTGACACGAAATACTCACTATATCCAGGGCGGGTATGATTGGCTCCACGATGCCTTCGCCCCGCGCGCCTAGGGCTCCGCCCCGCCAGCCCATCAGACGCATCATTCTGAAATTTCAGAGGTTACTTGACAACTAGTCCATTTTGCTACTTTTTGTAATCATTTGATTTCATTTTGACGACCTCCCTGTCGCAGTGTTGAGCGTTGTTGTCTTAACGTGCGGAGGTCCCGGGTTCGATCCCCGGCAGGGTCAATTGGGGAATTTATAATTTCTGAATTTTCCCTGCTCTGGCCTGTTGGGAGGTTTCGGCCGTGGCTAGTTTTAGCGTTCCGGTACGATGCCGTGTAGAAACCGAATAGGGTAATGGGTTT
The DNA here is from genome assembly GCA_923060345.2 of Erebia aethiops. Classification (NCBI taxonomy): domain Eukaryota; kingdom Metazoa; phylum Arthropoda; class Insecta; order Lepidoptera; family Nymphalidae; genus Erebia; species Erebia aethiops. Next base: position 5,464,272 of record OV281087.1, on the reverse strand, counting down.
AATGTGTATAACTATCATGCCCCTAACAGGATAGCCCGCTACCATTCTTAGACTGCATCATCACTTACCATCAGGAGAGCTCGTAACTTGTAGTAAATAAAAAAAATTAACCTCATAGCTTTATCGCTTTCCAGCGGAGTGGACATGGCTTCTAACAGTTTTTCTTTCCTTGCTCCGAGACATCTATCCGTCATTCTATTGTGGGCTATGGCCGGGTTATCCATTTTTTTCTCTGGTATTACTCTGAAAGTCAAAAGATTAATTCTTTTATCTCTATGCGTCATTGATGAAGGTCGTGACCCTTATTCATTAAGCAAATCACACTAATATTATAAATGCGAAAGTGTGTCTGTCTGTCTGTCTACTATGGTTTCACAGCCCATTTGTTCGACCGATTTTGATGACATTTGGTATAGGGATAGTTTGTATGCCGGGGAAGGACATAGGTTACTTCTTATCCTTATAAAATGAAAGAGTTCCCGCAGGAATCAAAAATCTTTAATCCACGCGGACGAATTCGCGGTTACTCTAGTCTAGTAATAAATAAGTACAATATGGCGGATGTGTCGCCTATTGGATTTGTCATGACTTCTTATTACAAAAATGTTAGTTACTTACGTTTTAGCTGCATCTTTTGGAATAGCGATTCCTTCTATCTCTTGCTTCAAAAGCTCTTTATTCAAAACTACAAGTTTATCCTCTATGATTTTTACGTTATCTGTTAATTTATTGTCTTTGGTCTCATTGAAAAACTTCAGTTGTTTATTAATGGCATCTGAATTTTCAGCTTTTGTATTATTTTTATTTAAATTATTCACACTCAAGTTTTTTTCTCCATTTTCTCTATTCATTGAAGTTTTCTCTTCTCTATTCTTAGATTTCTCTTCTCTATTTTCTGCATTTACTCTTATATTTTCTACATTTATAGAAGTCTCTTCTCTATTTTCTGTCAATCTCTCTTTCCTAATGTCTTTTGCTTTCATTTGAGGTGCTACAATTTGATTTTGGCTGTAAATAATGAATTAATTTTTGTAGTATTCAAATTTGTTTATGAAATATTCCTTCCATATAAAGAAATTTTGACTAGTAACTATTTGAATAATAACCAACCAAAGCTAAAAACAAAATAGTGTATGTCAGCTCCGACGCACGACTGGAGTTTACTCTTTACAAACGATTATAAAATATATAGATTAGCAAATGAACGCATATTTTATATTACTGAAAGCATGCTTGATACATTTATTTTAATTAATTATATAATTTATATTCGTCAAAATACATTATATTATAGTCATGGAAACAAACAAAGTTTGGATGGATGTATGGATGTTTGTTACTCAATCACGCGCCAACGGCTGAACGGATCTGGCTGAAATTTGGCACAGACCAAAAAACCAAAAAACCTCAAACCACGCAGACGAAATCGCGGGCGTTCGCTAGTGAAAACATAAAGTCAATAACGTAACGAAGAAAGTTTCATTTTACTCCCCATAAATTTTCATACCCCGAGCTTATAAATCGATTCTAAAGGAGGTAAACTCCAAAAATTATACACAGTCTAAAAAATACATACTTATCCATACTAATATGATAATTGCGAAAGTGTGTCTGTCTGTCTGCTACGCTTTCTCGGCCCAACTACTTAATCGATTTTGATGAAATATGGTACAGAGATAGTTTACATGCCGGGGAAAGACAAAGGCAACTTTTTATACCAGAAAATTGAAGAATAAATTCCCGCGGGAATCAAAATATATAAACTAGTCCACGCGGACGAACCACGTCCATGGAGTACACGGGGTCGAGAGCATCATCTAGTCTAATATATTATAAGTACAAAAGTGTACTTGTCTGTCTGTCTATTACCTTCTCATCTGCTTGACCGTTTTAGTGGAAATATGATACAGAGCTCTTACATTCCGGAGAATAGATACATATTATGTAAAAAAAAATAAGTTTCAAAGCTCAGTTAGTTTTTTATGAAAATATGGAATTTACTCACGGTTGGTTGGCATTCGTCTTTGTGTATCTTGGTACCTTCATAAATGTCACCTCTCTGAAAAATTTAAACGAAATTAAAAAAATGCCGTGTAGAAACCGAATAGGGGTATTGGTTTAATAAAACTGCCAAACCCCTAACAGGTTAGCCCGCTACCATGTTAGACTGCATCATCACTTACCATCAGGCGAGATCGCAGTCAACGGCTAACTTGTAGTGGATAATAAAAAACATAATTTTACTTCAGTCCTTACCTCTTCTGGGTGTGAACATTATACTTGGCAGCGTAGACCTCCAATTTACATTGCTTGTCAAACTCCTTGAAGAATTCACACATTTTGTCCAGGATCAAATTGCACGCCGGGGACAGGCTGCCCCGGAATGATACACGTTTGTTGTAAATACCTGGGAAAAGTCCATATTTAACAACTAGTCATGGATGGTGTCATGGGACACCACATAGGAACGAAGTTCCTTATTACATAAATATTAATTTAAGTACTATTTTTACGTTTTTTTTAAATATAAGCCTTAACACTAAAGCATTAAAGTTTAATTTCTAATGTAGTATATTTATATAAAAAATGTTACTCATTTTCGTTACGTTCATATTACATTCACTCTGAAAAGAGGAGATTGCCCACCCGTCAAACTAGACGACAAAATCCTGCCCCAACAAACAACAGCCAGATACCTAGGTTTATACCTGGATAGAAGATTGACCTGGAGAGATCATATTAAAGCAAAAAGAGATCAGGCCAACAGGAAGTTCCGAGAACTATATTGGCTGATAGTCCTCCTTAAGTTTTAAAAACAAGCTTTTGATTTATAAAATTATCATCAAACCAGTGTGGACCTACGGCATTCAGCTCTGGGGCTCAGCAAGCCACTCAAATATTGAGATACTCCAGCGCTTCCAGAATAATATTTTGAAGGTTCTATGAAACGCACCATGGTTCACAAAAAATTCCGAAGTGCATGAATACACAAAAATACCCATAATTAAAGAAGAAATAGACAGGTCTCTTGAGGCCTACAAACAAAGACTTGAACGTCACAAAAACAGCCTAGCCATCCAGCTTCTGGATGCCAGTGACAGCACATTCCGCCTTAAAAGGACAAGACTGGCCAACATAATATAACTTGTTATACTACCTTGAAAGGATGTCGCATTATTGGATGTGCAAAGCCTTGACTTCAAAATATAAGGAGCACAGATCTGTTTATAGTCGAAGGACTGATCGCAGATAAAGAGAGGGAAAAAAAATATTTTCGTTACGGACGTTTTTTGCCGGCTAGGGTACCCCTCCACATCGTCCCATTAGGAACTTTCGTTCCAAAAAAAAAATTCAAATGTCAAACGGGCGCTTAGGATGGTATTATGTAATTTTATAGAAATTTTTTTAGCTTGTGAGTGTGACGTCATCAAACTTAAAATGGATATCTTTACTAATATTATAAAGTGGTAAAGTTTGTGAGGTTGTAGGGGGTAATCTCCGGATCTACTGAACCGATTTTGAATATTGTGTTACCAATAGAAAGCCACATTATTTGTGGGTGTCATAGGCTATAATATATTAACCCGAAAAATTAAAAGACTTTTTCGTGGTAGTTGGAACCAAAAAACCTCAATCCACGCGGACGAAGTCGAGGGCATCAGCTATACATAACACTAATAGGGGACATAGATATTACATCTTTTGGGAGATCCTCTATACAATCATTTGTTTGCTGATGATAGATTAGTTATAACTTTCCTGTAGGGATTTTTCTTTTCCACATAATAAAAAAATATACTGAGTTTCGTGCAGACTCTTCTCAGCACAACCTGAACCGAACCGGTGCACGGTGGTGGAGTCAAAACATGACGTTACATAAGAGACGCCGGTATGTCCTACATGTTATAAATAAATTGAGTTTGCCTGGCTCGTTGGTCTAGTGGTTAGCATGTTCGACTGCGGCCGACGAGATCCCGGGTTCGAGTCCAGGGTCGGGCCATAACAAGTATTGGGTTTTTCTGACAAGATATTCTCAGTACTAGCTTAGAGTTAGGAAGTTGTTGGCACCCGAGCCTCGGAGAGCACGTAAAGCTGTCGGTCCTGCGCCTGATCTCTCACCGGTCGTGTCGGATTTCCGTCCCATCGGGCTATGAGAGTAAAGGAACAGTGAGAACACCTTGTGCACTATAATATCTCCCGCGCAGATGGCTAATCTCTCTGGAGATAGGCCGCCGTGGCCGAAATTCGGTCGGGAGGACAATCAGAATAATATTATAAATGCGAAAGTGTGTTTGTTTGTTTGTTGATTTATTGGTTTGTCCTTCAATCACACCGCAACGGAGCAACGGATCGACGTGATTTTTGGCATGGGTATAGTTGAGGACCTGGAGGATGACATAGGCTACTTTTTATACTGGAAAATTGAGTGGGAATTGAAAAAACTTATTCCACGCGGACGAAGTCGCGGGCACCAGCTAGTTATTATATAAATTGAGTTTATTGAGTTTACTCACCCAAAAAATTCTCCAAAAACTTTGCCTCCACTGGCGCTAAATCCGAAAAAATTATACTCGCTTCCTCCTTCTTCAGCAGAAAATCTAGGATATTTTTCAGAGCCTTCCTCACCAGCACAGGCGATATAGACTCTATTATCTTTTGCTTGTCTATGCAAAACTTCTGGCTCTTGGTCTTCTTTATTTTGGTTCTTGGTTTTTTTGTTCGAGCCCCTGTCAGTAATTGTGAGTTCAGTTGCGATTGGCTGGATTCCGAATTGCTATCTTCACTATCTGTGCTTTGGTTATCCGGAATTTCACTGGAAGAAATAATTTAGTTTCAAATTAAATTGCTACTTAATCTAATTCCTTTAAACGAGCAATTCTTGTATATTTATATATGTATAATCTGATTCTCGGAAACGGCTCAAACAATTTTCATGATATTTAGTATGCAGGGGGTTTCGGGGGCCATAAATTGATCTAGCTAGAATTCATTTTTTGAAAATGTCGTTTTATCCGTGTTTTCAGGCAATGAAAAACTGCTACAATATCATTAGAATACGAAGGTAAATTTCGCCACCATCTACAAGGAGGATCGCTCAGGTGAGAAATCGGGCAGTCCCGAAACCAGAAGACCCCGGTTCGAGTCCAGACGTCTCCAGTGCGATTATTTTTTTCCCCCCTTTTTTATGATACTTTATTTTAAAAAATAAAATACAATTTATTATTTAAATATAATTTCCAAAAAACACGATTTACCAAAAAAAATACCGAGCAATGCTCAGCCATCCAGGTTTTTAATTAATAAATGCTGTAACTGGGAGCATACTTCCATCTTTAAAAGCTGTATTGTTTTTTTTATCCACTACAAGTTAACCCTTGGCTGCGATATCACCTGATGGTAAGTGATGATACAGTCTAAGATGGAAGCGGGCTAACCTATTAGGGGCAAGTTATATTAAACCCATACCCCTATTCAGTTTCTACACGGCATCGTACCAGAATGCTAAATAGATAGGCGGCACGTCTTTGCCGGTAGGGTAGGTAACTAGCCACGGAAGAAGCTTCTTACCAGAAAAATTGTTTTATTATCGTTTGTATAATCTTTATTTCAGGGACCAAGGTATGTGACATTGAACTGTAATTTTGATATAATACTGCTTCAAGAGATGTTAGAAAATGGTAGAAATCCACAGAAGAATGGATCAAAATGATTTTTAATTTTTATAGTTCAAGACTCCTAGAAAGTGACATCTAGGCTACTTTTGGTCCCAGAAAATCAAAGTTCCCTTTGGATTTTAAAACTAAATCCAGCAGCCATCAGTTATTAAATGAAATAGTTATATTTTGGCCAACAAGTATTATATTATTAGTGATAGTAAAAGTGGAAATTCAACCTCCAAGGGGGTTAAAATTTGACTAGGGGAATGAATTATGAATTTGAATGAAAGTTTGTAATTTTTCAAGATACATTATCTATGCAAATTAGTATTTAGACATTCAGTTAAACATAAAGGATGTGTCTTAAGAGGCCGGTTCGCGCCGCTCGCAACTTCTATTCGAACCGCAAATATAAATTTGCCGGTATATTGCTATCTCTATTTCACTGATGACACATGATCGCGTTCAAGCGAGATAGCAATATGAGCTTACAGAATTTGTTATACATTTAGTCTTGTTCCGTGAATACCAAAAATGATGAATGAAAACTTATCGTGCTTTTTACTTCGTTTTGTTATTCTGTAACTTGACAATATAGGCTATGCTGCTGACCAATTAATACGTAAGATATCGTTGGTTTTAATATGAAACAAATAAGAGGGAAACATGTCCATCTTGTCGTAAAAATATGCAAAACGCAATTCATTTACATTTCATTTTAGGAAAGTATTTTGAAAACATATAAATCCAGGGGACTAGATAAATACAATTTGAATCCAAATAAACTCTCATTTTGGTGGAAATGTTCTCGAATTATTAATTATTTTGGTATTACGTTTGTATGGGCAATTCATTCTCCGCTGGCACCTGATTTTTGCGAATTTCACCTCCAAGGGATTTTCAAAAATTCAACCTGATCAAAGCTTCACCTAGATTCATGCAAAAGAAATTAAAATCTTACTTGGCCTGTCCTAGATTTCGTTCTGGAGCTGGTTCCATATTTTCTTGGTCCTTCTTTGGTATTTTTTCTATAACTAAATGCCTGAAAAATGAAAACACTAGTATTATTAAGTTGTGATAGTTTTCTATTCATATTAAACACCCGCAACTATGTTTGACTGGATTGCCCCATAGGAACTCCTTGGTATCCCAGCATAAAAAGCATTTTCTTATCTGCTAGCATGCCAGCATAAATGTATGTATGTACAGTTAGCGCGCGAGTTGAATGCAGAGCAAATGTATGGTGACACATACATTTACTCTGCATTCAACTTGTAGGCGAACTGTATACATATACTTTATTTTTTTTATTATTGTTCACCACAAAAACACAAAAGAAACGGATAACAAACAAGAAAACTTAAGTATCTTGACCATCAGCTAGTTTATGCAGTAAACATGCAGTGACTTTGATTGACAAAAACTCAGTGGAGATTTAAGACTATTGTGTAAAACCTTCGCCTGTGCTCTGTTATTAGTAATTTCTGATGAAAGGAGAAGTGTTGTAAGCACTAGCAGATGTTTGCATACATTTCTCTGTGTTGTGTTCCTCATTATTGAGGGTCGTGACCCCTTTCCATTAATCACATGATGGAGTTGAGACAATATAACATTGCATACCAACAATGAAAAAAGAAGAATAACATTTTAGATTTGCAGTGATTGGATTAAAGCATTGCCAGCAATGCAATCCCTGCTATTTTCATGTCCACACAGTAAGCATTACATGGGTAGGGAGTAGGCATTGACCAAAGTACCATGTGTACCCAGCTTTAGAAGTCTTTAGTTAGTTTGTTATCAGACAATTTTGATATTTTGCTGGCTGCAGACCAGTTGCCCCTAAGGAACTTAGTAAATTTGTTTGCCTTCATTATTTTCATGCTAAGCATCAGTGTATAAAAAGATGGGTGGATGTATATTATACTCACCCTTTTTCACCATCCTCAGATTTATTAACAGAAACCTTAAATTGGTATTTTAAGCTAAAAATCTTCATTGCCTCCCACACTGGTGTATACATCGACTTAGAACCCAATTCGACCCCGTTTCTATGTTCCCATATTATATTGTACAAATACTCCATATGGTTAACTGGCATATCTGAGTACTTCATGATCAGTTGGTTATCGTCCTTCAAGTATTTTAAAGTAGTTTTGATCCATTGGACTTTAAACGATTGGGAAATTTGGTCTTCCATAATTTTTGGAGGTTTTTACAAAAAATCTGAATTTTATAAAGATACTTACAGTGTTAAAGGGATACGGAACTTATATTATTTAATAAAGAAATTCGTGGGCAAAGTATAGTTCACAAATAGTTTATTTCACGAGATGCGACGGTCGTTACTTCGTAAAAGTTGAATTCTACTTCGCTTACCCACATTTAGTGTCAATAAATAAATAGCTAATAATTAACCTGAGCTGTTAATTTACCTGGAATATAGCTGGAAATGTTTCCCATCGATTATAGGAAAATGCTTGTTTTTGGATTTGTTGTTTATTTTGTTGATACGTTAGAAAAATCTAAATAATAAATTCCTCCTATTATGAACACGGTTATCTTGTCTCTGCCTGCACGGACCACAGTACAGTATAGTGTATTTTATTTTAGTTAATTCTGAATTGGACCACCGCGCCGGAGCTTTGCATATTATCTTTGAGCTTTGCTAAGTCATTACTCATTGCTGCTATCAAGTAATCAAGCACTAATCAAGTATCAGTTGCTATTTGAATAATTTGATTGATTTGATTTTTAATCAAAGCACCGGACCACAAATTCAAGCAATCATAGACAATTTTCACTTTTTTGCAATGTTTGCAAAAGTCTGCGAAAGTGCGAAATAGAATAGTGGAAATCATAGAGTATCATAAATGGCACTATGGAAATAGTCAAAGCTGGTCAAATCGTCAAGTTTTAAATCAAAGCTTGGAGTAGAAAGACGAGCCAACTCGCGTAACCAACCTCCGACCCACGACCGACAAAGCACTAAGCAGTCAGTAGTGATTATTTAGTCTTTGAGCCGGGCAAAGACTTTACCTAAGCATAGAGTAAGTTTAGGCAAACGAATCCAAAATATACTTACTCTGAAACAAGTATATTTTCTTTGCTCTGAAATCTGAGGATCCAAATGAGTAATGACAAATCCAGGGACAAACATCAAACATGACAAATCTGTGGTTTAATAATTGTAATTTTTTTTTAAACCAAATTTCAGCAAAAATGAACGTTAAAAACACGTTCTAAAGCAGCATAAACCCTCTTGATATTCAACAAAATGCCTTTCGACGTAAGTTGGGACGTGTATAAATACCGAGAGGATCATGAAAGCGAAGAACACTGGCTGTTACGGAAGGCGTTCATGGAGCGATGGAAAAACGACTATTCTGAAGAGAGATTGGTCTGTTTGGCGCGTGTGTTCTTCAATATTGAGTTTATGGGGTGCAGATACCCTACCGAGATCATGCAGGAAGTCGCCAGGCTATCACACGATGTAAATATAAACTAACCTAACCTGTACCATTTTTACAGTTATTTATCCCTCTGGCACAGTTGTGCTTGTGCCGCTTTGGCCCCATAAACTAAAGACACGAGAATCAAACTCCGAATATATAGCTATCTCTACAGGGGGATTTCTCTACAGGGGAATTGATGTAAAAAATTCTGTATGTATATTATGCACAAGATTAGACAGAATGTCGCCGCTCAAAGACAGAGGCTCTCAAGCGGTTTAGCTTTCCGTTACGATGTCGTGTAGAAACCGACTAGGGGTATGGGTTTAAAATAACTGCGCTAACAGGTTAGCCCAAGGCTAAGCCAGGGCTAACTTGTAGTGGAATAAAAAAATCTCATCTTCATGCTTTTTCCAGGTTGCCCAACAATACAGAAACCTGAGGAAGACCAAACTCCAACGTACATTTGTATCAGCCTCCGACGCAGCAGAGGACAGGGCGAAGGGTGTCAAAAGATCAGGAGGGGTCATTATTGAGGGTCCATCACCAAAATCAAAGAGAATCAACTTCGTGCCGCAGGGACATAGCAATACAACTGAAACCATTAACATATCAGATGAAGAGGCAAATGGGAATGAAGATACCCCAAATGTATGTAATTACTAGCTGATGCTGCAGCTTTGTCCGTGTGGATTGAGGTTTTTGGGTTACAGCGGGAACTCTTTAATTTTCGGGGTAAAAAAGCTTGTCATTCCCCAGGATACAACTTATCCCTGTGTCAAATTTCAACAAAATCGGTTGAATAGATCTTTTTTTTTATTCCTGCGGGTACTCTTGAATTTTCCGAAATAAAAAGTAGCCTATGTCCTTCCCTGGGATAAAACCTATCCCTGTACCAAATGTCATCAAAATCAGTTGAACAGATGGGCCGTGAAAGCATAGCAGAGAGACACAATATTAATATGGATGCCAAAGTGTGATTGTCTGTTATTCTTTAACAGCCCACTTAGTTAACCCCTTAATGTTAAGGAGTTCCCTGGGAATTAAATAAACTTAATCCATATTATATATGTTATATGGCAATATACCTAATACACTACATAAGACTGAAAGGCTAACTTGTAAAAAATTGAAAAGATACTTAATTTAAATCTTAAGTACTTTTCACAGGTGATTCCTGTACAAAACGATAAACCAATCATTCACAACGACACTCCAAATGCAAATAATGTAGAAAACGTTGGCGAAATAGTGACATACCAACCTATAGATCCAAATGAATACTTCAAAGAGTTGGAAAACATGAAATGTTTGGACGTAAGAAGTTTTTCTGAAAGAATGTTCAATTCTGCATTCGGAAGATTGGTATTACTGATTCGGCCTTGGAGCTCTAAGTTGGGGAATATACAAAGTGAGTAGAATCTAATTTTTACACGACTGCCATAAAACAGGAGTGTATGTATGTGAGTTACTTTATTCCACCGTAACTTCTAATTGCATGAACTGATTTGGATGTATGGGGCAGAGGCGGCCTTAGGGGGTGGCGAGCAGGGCAACCGCCCGGGGCCTTGCTCTTTCAGCGGCCTCGAAAAAGTCATTAGGTACTAACGTGTATTTGAATTTTGCGCCTGCCAAAATCCACAATTTGCGACTGCAAGCAGCTTGCGTAATGCTATTATTATTTATATGCTATTATTTATTGCGTAAACTCTATGTCTCTTGCAGCTTGCGTAATGCTTAAATCGCGTGTCATTCACTCCACTCATAGAGTAAGAACTGAATGTTTCTTCCTCTCTGTTTCACACTGAAGTTTGTGTCAAGGATGTAGGAGTTATTAAAAAATGGAAAGGACGTAAAAACTTAGTACATACTATATCGTATCCAATTTTGTAACAAGTAATTTTTCCACTAATCACTCAAAATCTTGATTTTTAAATGTAGTAGTAAAAGGGCAGCTACTAGCGCCAACTACTGACGCGAGTCACTAGCGTGAACTAAAGTAATGCTATCTCTTCCAGGTAGTTGCCAAGTGTGCCATATACCAATAACAAGTACTTACGAGACTGGTTGCTTCTCGCTACTAGTAAACGGCCAGCTACTGGCGCGAGCTACTGGCGTGAGCAAAGCCGAGGCGCGCAGAGTGGTGGAGGACATGGCGTGGAATGTATGTATGTATATCTATACTAATATTATAAAAGGTAAAGTTTGTCAGTTTGTGACGTTGTAGGGGGTAATCTCTGGATCTACTGAACCGATTTTGAAAATTCTGGTACCAATAGAAAGCTACATTATTGAAGTAAAAACTTCTTTAGCCGCGTTGAGCACTTTTTGGTAGGGGGTAAACTTGTGAATTCGCGTGACCGACACCGTCACCGCGTTGTTACGAAGACAAAAGGTCTAACATATAAATATACTACACTAGATGATTCCCGCGACTTCGTCCGCGTGGATTAAGATTTTTGATTCGCCGTGAAAGCGTAGCAGACAGACAGCTCATCCGTTCAACCGATTTTGATGAAATTTGGTACAGGGGTAGATGGTATCTCGGGGAAGGACATCTAGGCTACTTTTTAACCCGGAAAATTAAAGAGTTCCCGCGGGAAACAAAAAAACCTTAATACACGCGCGCGAAGTCGCGGGCATCATATAGTTTAAAAAAATTAAATATTCGTTTTCACTTCCATCGGCAGTCCCTATGACTGCCATGCTTGTTAATATACTTTTGTTTATTTCAGAGGTTAAGAGCGGAGTTAGTCAGTGTGGTAATTAAAGAACAGTTTATAGCGCAAGGTGACAGGATATCTGTCAACGATGTCTCAGGTATGTTTCCATCACTACAGCCCATTAACATCCCACTGCTGGGCACAGGCCACTCATAAGAGAGAGGGAATTAACCCACTACACTGCTCTAATGCGGGTTGGCGGGCTTTAACGGCTATGTTGAACACACTATCCACTATGTTAATCATGTTAGTGATAATAACCGGGACCGACGGCTTAACGTGCTATCCGAGGCACGGGGGTGATACACCGCTAACTTCCCAACTCCACTAGTGTACTGATAAATGATTTATTTATTTCATGTAGGACAACTTGTGTCACTTAGACTCTACCACCGATTCGGAAAACTGTTTCTACTGAGAAGAGCCGGCAAGAAACAGTTGTTCAGCAGTTGCTTTTTGCTTAAAAAAGAAAAAGGTTACAATAATTAAACAATACAGAGAATTTCTACAGTGAGAATTTCTTAACTGAAAATCCAATACCTAACAATTTTTATGCATGACCGGGAATGGAACCCAGGACCTTGTGATCCGCAGTCGACTATGCTAACCGCTAGACCAGATAGGCAGAGATGTTTATTCTATCTTACTACTGTTCTGGCACACTACTGTATGGCCCCACAAACTTATCTGACTGAATAAAATAAGGTTTGGTAGATAATATTGGCATTTGAAATTTAAATTTTAAAATTCACGCCAAAACGCTCCCCGGTGTCATGGCGTCGTTTGTGACGTCACTATTATTTTTACCAATGTACTCTGTGCAGTGTGCAGTAAGCAATAGTGTGATTGTCAAAGCTCGAAAACAAACCATTGTGACGTCATTCGCTTCTTGGTGTTTTAGCCAATATGGCGGATTGCTGTATTTTATAATTTTATTTTATCAAAATAAATAGCAATCTCACTCGAAATAGAAAAATAAATACGTCTTTTATAATCCATGAATCCTATTTCATTAGATAAATTCATAATTTCATTGATTCTTGGATACTGTCATCATGCCTATTCAACCGCCGCGCACCCGACCCGACCCGCGCCCGCTTCCTGTGTGTTTTGCGAATGGTGCATTGCAACGTTTTACCTTTTATTACCCATCCCTTTCGGTTACACGTTGGCCTTGATTCTAGAGGTTAATTATTCTATGGTTTGTATGGATGGATGTATACATAGATGTTTGTTACTCAATCACGCGCCAACGGCTGAACGGATCTGGCTGAAATTTGGCACAGAGATCATAGTCTGGAATAGCACATAGGCAACTTTTTAACCCGGAAAATTAAAGAGTTCCCGCGGGAATCTAAAAACCTCAAACCACGCAGACGAAGTCGCGGGCATCCGCTAGTATTTTAATAATTTTAATTAAAAATTAAAAAAAAACATCGTTTTCACTTCTATGGGCAGTCCCTATGACTGCCAACTTTTTTTATTCCACTACAACTTAGACCTTGACTGCGTGACTGCTTGATCTCACCTGATGGTAAGTGACGATGCGGTCTAAGATGGTAGCGGGCTAACCTGTTAGGGGTATGACAGTTATATTAAATCCATACCCCTATCTATAGTCGGTTTCTACGCGGCATCGTACCGGAACGCTTAATCGTTTGGCGGTACGTCTTTGCCGGTAGGGTGGTAACTAGCCACGGCCAAAGCCTCCCACCATACCAGACCACAGAAAATCCAGAAAATATAAAATCCCAAATTGTCCCTGCCGGGAATCGAACCCGGGACCTCCCACGTAAGACAACAGCGCCCAACACTGCGCCAGAGCGGTCGTCAAATTTATCTTTTCTTTTATGCCTGTTTTTTATTTATTTTTCATATATTAATAGTGATGCTGTTACCGAGTCAGATAAGTTAGTGGGACAAGCTTAGACAACATTTTTACATCGTAAATTCGATCGATCTGATTGATCGTAATCGAGCATTCGATCACATTGGCGTCAAAGTAAAATGAACCTTAACTACATTTGATGTAGAGCTTAATGTCGTGTATTTGTAAGAAATAAAAATCATTGGCTCTGAATTTGTGACTTTAAATTCAAGAGCTTTTGAGCGAATTGTACTTCGACCGTGTTAGTTAAGTTTTTATTCCCGCGGGAACTCCTTAATTTTCCGGGATAAAAAGTAATGTGTCCTTCCCCGAGATGTAACCTATCTCTATAGCAATTTTGAATTTTTGTCAAAATCGATTGACCCACACATACTTTCGCATTTATTATATACTAGCTGATACCCACGACTTCGTCCGCGTGGTCTAAGTTTTGTGATTCCCGCAGGAACTCCTTAATTTTCCGGCATAAAAAGTAGCACATGTCACTCTCCAGGTCCTCAACGATTCCCATGCCAAAAACCACGTCGATCCATTGCTCCGTTGCGGCGTGATTGAAGGTCAAACCAACAAACAAACATACTTTCGCATTTATAATATTAGTATGGAGTATGATATTAGTATGAAGTAAGGATGATTTTGATTGTGGTAATGTTTTTTTTTTCAGGTAATAAAGGACCAGAGTTTGGCACCCCTGTGGATAACAGTGTTGCCACTAAGTAAGTTATGGAATTAGAGAAGTTGAACAGAGGCTCAATTGTCTAAGCAAATCGTGATCATTTGACAGCGTATTACTCGAACTGAGGCGCAATCATGTAAGGATTGCCGATCCAATCGTTAAAGTTCGGCCTCAAAGTAAAATAAACCATAACAACATTATTATCATATTAGGTATACCTAAACGGATGAGAATGGATACACGAAATTGAGCTCTAATTCAATGTTGTTATGGTTTATTTTACTTTGAGGCCCAACTTTAACGATTGGATCGACAATCCTTACATGATTGCACCTCTGTTTAAGGAGTTCATACATGTTTTTTGACGTGCAGGCATCTATGAACTCCTTAAACAGGTCGGATAATACGTTTGACAAAAGAATTCCTTACACAATCAAATCTTGACCAAATCCATAGACGCAGCAAGAATACCATAAATTCAGCCCATATTTCAAACATGTAGGCAAGAAACTCAGCAGTTGCTCTTTTTTTTTTTCTTTTTTTTTAAACAATCTATTACAAATTACAATACATAAATAAGTATGTAAGTTAAATAAAATACAATAGTGTAAGTTATTATACTATCCTGTGGGGAGCTGGTCCCAAAGTCGGTTGCTTCCATACAACTTCATATATATATATAATATTAGCTGATGCCCGCGACTTCGTCCGCGTGGAATAAGTTTTTAAATTCCCACGGGAACTCCCCAATTTTCCGGTATAAAAAGTATCTATCTATATAATCTATCTCTGTGCCAATTTTCATCCAGATCCGTTCAGGCGTGAAACGTTCAGGCTCTGGCGTGAAAGAGTAACAAACATCCATACATCCATACATTCATCCATCCAAACTTTCGCATTTATAATATTTATATATATTTGAATTTGATTATTAATTAGTATTACATAGTATGTATAATAAATGGAATTTGTTCAGGATGATGAAACTAATGGGCTGGAAAGGTGGCGGGCTGGGTGTCGACGCGCAGGGGATCGCTGAACCCATCAAGCCGCATTTACAAATGGTAAGGCCAACCATCGTTTTCGATTACGGTTATTCGTCATCTATTATTCTCACATCCTTGTTCCGTTTTACTTAATTTTACGTACTTACATATTAATATTAGGGGTTAAAGTATGAAATTGCCGATTTGTAGTGAAAAATTGAAATGCGTTATTTTTAATTTAACATATTTATTTAATCAAAATAATAACCATTATTATTTATACATTGCTGCCATCTAATAAGAAGGTCATTTATGCCTTTGCGATAGAACTCTGGTGATCTAGATTCGACAAACTGTGTGAAAGCATTTTGTACCTACTGCCTCCTGAGAAGAAAACTTTTTATCACGTAGAAAATTGTCCAAATCACGAAAAAAATGTTAGTCCGTTGGAGCAAGGTCTGGCGAATACGGAGGCTGACGAATGGTTTCTAATTGCAGTTCCTGTAGAGTTAAAACGGTTTTTCGTGCTGTATGAGGTCTCGCGTTATCTTGGAGTAGTAATGGTGAATATCGATTCATGAGTCGGGGCCGTTTCACTGCTATAGTTTTGCTATCATTGTTCGGTGTTCGGCACACTAGACATTTGCCGTTCATGCTTGACCAGATCGGAGAAAGCTATAGTGAATAACACCATGCTGAAACCACCAAACAGTTACCATTGCCTTTTTATTGGTAAGCTTTGCTTTAGGACACTGTTGCGGCGTTTGACCTGGGGTCAGCCATTGCATTTTTCGCTTACGGTTATTGTAAAGAATCCACTTTTCATCACATGTCACAATTCGATCAGTCAAATCATGAGGCACCCATTTTTCATATTTTTTTATTTTATTGATTTGAAGCAAATGAGTCAATATTGTTGGTAAGGTAACGTTAAACCATGCGGCTAATTCCTGGGTAGTTTGGCTCGGATCGGCTTCCACCATCTCTTTCAATTCATTGTTATTCACCTGTGTGGGTGGTCTTCCACGTGGTTCGTTCTTCAAATCAAAGTTTCCATCACGAAAGCGTTTAAACCAAAATCGCACGGTGCGTTCATTAGCAGTCCCCTCTCCAAACGCAACATTGATATTGCGAGCTGTTTCTGCCGCGTTAGTTCCGCGTCGGAACTCGTATTCAAAAATGACTCGAATTTTCGAAGTATCCATCTTAGTTGTTTAAGCTGAATAAAAAAAACAACTGAAAGTCGATAATCGAATGTTGCACATTTTTTAAAAGAAGAACTACATAGGTAGGTACCATGTGAAAAAAATTTCACTCAAAAATCTCAAACCATGAAGGTTCTATGTCAATTCGAAGTACCTATTACAATAAAACGGCAATTTCATACTTTAACCCCTATTATTTGAATACTATTGACTGCCTCGTCGGTCTAGTGGTTGGCATGTTCGATTGCGGCCGACGGGGCCCCGGGTTCGAAGTTTCGAACCCGGGTCGGGCCATGGTTGGGTATTGGGTTTTTCAGACTGGAAATTCTCAGTACTAGCCCGGAGTTAGGAAGTTGGCGGTGTATCACCCCCGTGCCTCGGAGAGCACGTTAAGCCGTCGGTCCCGGTTATTGTCACTAAGATGACAATAGTCGTTAAAATCCGCCAACCCACAATGGAGCAGCGTGGTGGGTATAAGCTCTAATTCCCTCTTTCCTATGAGAGAGGAGGCCTGTGCCCAGCAGTGGGACGTTAATGGGCTGTTTGTGGTGTGTGTGGTGGCAAAATATCAAAATAATATTCATTACCATACATTATTAATTCGTAGAATGTATGAGGCTGAGAAACTGTAATTACGTTAACATTATATCACCTGCGTTCTCATGAATAAATTATTATTTATTTATTGACTACATGATGCCCGCGTCTTCGTCCGCGTGGATTAAGTTTATAAAAAGTAGCCCATGTCGTTCCCCGGAATACAAACTATCCCTGCATCAAATTTCATCAAAATCGGTTGAACGGATGGACCGTGAAAACGTAGCACACCGACAGACAGACATACTTTTGCATTTACAATATTAGTAGGTATTGATTTATGTTCTGAACCCTTAAGTTCCTTCAAGGATACCATCATGTTTGGTTGTCAGGTGAACCGTGCTGGCCTCGGTAGTAACACGACTGACATCCGTCAGCTGAGACGCGCGGGACAAGAGCTGATGAGGCGTTACATACAAACTGACACCTTCGACCTGGACCTGGTCTTCAGTGCTGACTTCAGCAAGGAGGAGAGGGCGCTGCTGCATCAGTGTGCGCAGAGAGCCGGCCTGGCTTCCAGAAGTTACGGCTCCGATGTGGACAGGTGAGGAGCTCAGGGTGCCAGGGCCATAGGAACTGCTAAGATATCTCTGGTCTTCAGCGCTGACTTCAGCAAGGAGGAGAGGGCGCTGCTGCATCTGTGTGCGCAGAGAGCCGGCCTGGCCTCCAGGAGTTACGGCTCCGATGTAGACAGGTGAGGAGCTCAGGGTACCAGGGCCATAGGAACTGCTAAGATATCTCTGGTCTTCAGCGCTGACTTCAGCAAGGAGGAGAGGACGCTGCTGCATCAGTGTACGCAGAGAGCCGGCCTGGCTTCCAGGAGTTACGGCTCCGATGTGGACAGGTGAGGAGCTCAGGGTACCAGGGCCGTAGGATGTCTCTATAGGGAATTTAGTTATAACTTCCTTTAGTTGGACAGCTGAAACTTCCTTAGATGTTTTGCTCTCTTAGTACTTTTTAGTGAGGATACTTAATATTATAAATGCTAAAGTGTGTCTGTCTGTCTGTTACGCTTTCACGGGCCATCTGTTCAAACGATTTGATGAAATTTGGTATATGGATAGTTTGCATCCCGAGGAAGGATATAGGCTAAAATTAAAGAGTTCCCACAGGGAAAAAACCTCAATACACGCGGACGAAGTAGCTGGCATTATCTTGTGGGGTGATAAGCAAATTTTGCTACTTGGTTTGATAGGTAGAAGAGCTTCTTCATCACTTTCATAATGCTGACTGCAGTAAAAGGCCACTAGACACTACAACTAGACTGATATTTACAAGGTATTAACGTGCATTATGCTCTAGGCTAGGGATTCCCAAAGTGGTCCCAAACCCCTTGGAGTCGATATGGGTTTCCCGGGGTTTGACATAAACGAGAACTGATTTTGGGAGTCGACTTTATGTCTTATTTTGTTAAATTTTGATGAGAAAATGATGTCAAGTTTACTTATCCAACCGCAAAGTTTTTAAATTGGTAAGTATTTTGTATCAATAGGTAAAAAACTAGAGATAGGATTTTTAAAGTAATTTTTCTATGGTCTGAGGTTCATTTTGGAAAAGGGGTCTCTTGCTCAAACTAGTTTGGGAATCCCTGCCCTAGGCTGACTTTGTAGGTAACGACGCAAAGAAGACTAAGAAGTTTGCAGTTTTTCAATTTAGTTTTCTTTTCTTTACAGATTCCTGGTGGTAAGGAAAAAATTGGATCCGTTTTCTCTAGTGCGCGCCGTCATAGAGAAGGGGGGAAATACTCCAAAATATCAAGTATTTTTACCTGTCTCTTTGCGTGCAAATTAATTAAGTTAACGGAATTAAATGTAAGAATTATCAATGTACAAAGTTTCAAATAAAAATCTATTTTTAAATATTCCATGCTGTTTTATTAAATATGGCTTCTTTTGCGCATAAATTTGCGCATACCAGAGAGCAGTAAACTATTATGTATGGTACATGACAAAAATTACATAAACGCATACTGCCGAGAGTTTAATTTTCAAAGAACTTTTTTCAATACATATTCTGTGAATAATGATAATCACAAAATGGTAGGAGTTTTCTTGGGATAATAATGCGATGGGTTACCATGTCCTTCCGCGTACGACTCAAGTAAGAGTATTTAATCTTACGTTTTTGTAACGAAATTATTATCAGATGTTAGTGATAACAACAGGGACCGACGACGGCTTAACGTGCTCGCCGAGACACGGAGGAAACGAAATGCACCAAATTTGTACCTCCAAATTCGGTCACCCATCCAGTTACCGACTTGAGTCAACCTTGTTTAAAATCGCAATGGATTGTTAGCCTCTCAACTGGCAAGCGTTGTCACAACTAGGCCACTCGTCCCTCATCTATTATATTACAATGAATCTGTGTGAGGTCCTTTACATAGGTATAGCTGACAGCTAATCCCACTTTTCTATGGCTAATCCGAACCAAAATCCCTACTGTAGTTCCTGAGATTAGCACGCACAGACAAAGAAACTCGGCGGATTGAAGTCATGGTATAGTTAAAACGAGATAAAAATCTCGTACCTACCGCCATCTTTGATAAAAATCTAACACGTAGGTACATAATTAGTATTCTATGAAGATGCATACGGGTTTGATATTATCAAGTCATCATTTTATCTACTATAGGGGTTCAATCGAAGGCATTTACTAAATTACTTAGTATAAATTCCCTTGAAAATTTGGATTAGGCCACATTATTTTCCCAATCGCCATTGAAGGCAGTTTCCCGCCAAAGTTTGACTTTGACAGTTATTTTAAAACATTTCTTTTTTTTAAAATTAACAATGGTTTCTAAATCAGCATACGGTATATTCGCATTCTGCATAATCTACCTTTTTGTTGAAGTCGAAAGTTCGTTTATAAAACCGAACAATATACCGAGAGTGGGGCGGAGCAGCGAAAGCGATCCTTTCGACCAAGGTTTGATGGGATATGTCATAAAAACCATTCCCAGTAAAACCATCCCAAGGATGGGACGAAGGAACTTCGATAACGTAAGTTTATTTATTTCATAACTAGATGATGCCCGCGACTTCGTCCGCGTGGATTAAGGTTTTTTGATTCTCGCGGGAACTCTAATTTTCCGGGATAAAAAGTAGCCTATGTCCTTCCCCGGGATAGAACCTATCCTGTACAAAATTTCATCAAAATTGGTTAAACAGATGAGCCGTGAAAGCGTAGCAGACAGACAGACACACTTTCGCATTTATAATATTAGTATGGAATTAGTATGGATATATCCATACAAATCCAATAGACAAATAACTAAAACGTAAGGACTTTGGTAACAATGGGGAGGGACACTGCCAATTTATCCGCTAGGTGTCGCATCGTCGCTGGTGTTGTTTACCTGTCAACATCCTGTCAAACAGCGTAGATTTTTACGCGATAGTTTATTTTTCTTAAATAGATCATTATAATGCCTGAATGTTGTGCATTGATGAGGAAAGAAGAAGACTATGGTACAAACTACAAAGCCTTGCGCCAACAAAATTGGAAACCCGGTTCATCGGTTAGGTTATGTAGCGCTCACTTTAGACTTGACGATTTTTATGGCGAGAGCACGTCATGTGGTTTTTTTCCCAGATTCAATTAACAGGACGCAGGGCCATATCCTCAAATATGTACGCAAATCAACCTGACAGTTACCAGCGAGGGTGGCGCCATCTGAGATTAGCTTTGCCTGTCCCTCCCCATTGAAAGGTCTCACTGTGTAGAGAACCCTACCTACTTGGGTTAAATAGACTTAACTTGCTCTACTATTTTAAGAGATAGCTGCACTTTTTGCCTTCATAATTTTTGCTAATAAAAATTGCCGACATAATAATTGCTAATAAATGTTTAGTTTGTAAGTTTATAACGTCTTTGAGAGGTGATATCAGCTAGTGAAAGGCCCGATGCAGAGTGTCAGTTCTTGTAGTGTTTAAATAGGCACTGTGCATACCTGCCCTAGTTTATTAACCTCGACCTAACAAATGCTGTTTAATGCAACTGTTTTCTGATAATTAATACGGGATTTAGATGGCATCTTCGTATTCAAGGACTAACTTGGAATAGAGTATAAAAAAAATATTTTTATTCGTAGGTAAATCGCTTTGACATCCCGAAACTATACCAGGAATCTGAGGACAACTTGCAATATTTAAGTGGTACGTATTTTTTTTAATTAGTACCTATTGGGATACCCAAAATGAGCGACACGAAGAGCGTGATTTATGCAGATAATCACAATACATCTAAAAATCTTAAAAATAAATAAATAATAATATAATAACTAAAATATATTATTAAAAGGAGTCCCTTTAGGCAAGGTTCCAAAGATACTGGCAGCGTTCCCCCTTTGAATAGCTAGACTAATTCTTTGTCCGAGGTAGCTGCCAGCTCTTCGGTCTCTCTCTTTATGCAGATTAAATGTAACGAGAAAAAGATAGCAATAAAAAAATTTTAGCCAACAACAGAGTTTTAAAAATTAACTAAAAAAATTTTTTTTTTTTTTTTTTTTTATCCACTACAAGCTAGCCCTTGACTACGATCTCACCTGATGGTAAGTGATGATGCAGTCTAAGATGGTAGCGGGCTAACCTGTTAGGGGCATGGCAGTTATATTAAACCCATACCCCTTAGGTTTCTACACGGCATCGTACCGGAACGCTAAATCGCTTGGCGGCACGTCTTTGCCGGTAGGGTGGTAACTAGCCACGGCCGAAGCCTCCCACCAGGCAAATTAAATTAAACCTTGTTACAGACGAAGATATTTCAAGATTGACTCAAGAACAGGAGAATTCTCGGAGCAGATAAACTCAACGAAATACAATATGGAATCCTGCTAACGACTTTAAATCGATGCCCGGCCAATTTTTATTGCTTTATTGCAGTCTAGTCATTGTGTTTTTTGTTTAAAATTGAGAATAAATACATTTGCATGCTATTTGTATGTGTTTTCTTTTATAAATTGATAATAATTATTATCAATCATAGTTTTCAACTTTTTTCTCAACGTGAAAGGCTCAAAAACTGAGCTCAAAAATCAAGAATGAAGAATCTCGAGACATGATCGAGTTTGTAATAGGTTTGTTTAATAATTGAAAAGCGTGAAATTTTTCGCGTGAAATGAAACGTTTTAATATGTCAATAATTGTCAAACTGATAGTTTAGACTGGTTTAGACCGGTGGTTTAGACGACCAAAATAAAAAGTCTCGATATTATATTTTCTCTCCTTTGGTCTTTAAGCTTATGTACAAAGCTATCTCGCTCTGCGTATTTTTTACGAAAGTATTCAATTTAGTAAACTTATTGCTCTGTTTTACTTCCACGATTTTTGTGGAAGAAATTTTACATTTATATCGGTTTTAAACCTCTAAATTATCAGTGAAATTAGTTAAAAACAAAATGGTACTGACTGCGGACGTAACTTTGCCCGAAGAATCGGAATTGACAGTGGAAGAAGTTAATTTATCAACTGCTACGTTAAGAGCTGGCTCCTTCCATTTAGGAAAATATTGCGAACACGCCAATAATGTGAGTGTTTTTGTGTTATTTTACGATAGTTATTGAGGATATATGTTATTTTTAACTAGCAGTTGTATTTGTAGGCGTTGTTGTTAAAATTGATTGCATAATCACAAAACTATAGGTTATGTTTTGATAATATGAACCAAATATCAGAAACCAAAAACACATACAGATAGGATATATATTGAATACTGTGTATTCCTTACTTTAAATAAAGCATGAATAAAAATTTTCGTGGATATCACTTGAAAAAACTTGTTTACTGAGGGTGGAATTTCCAATTATTTATCATAATGATACAGTTACAGATAGAACCAAATATTGGCTTTATTCAACAATAAAATAAGATAAAGTTAGTTGTTAAAATATTATAATAGGTCTCAATAGAATAAAAAATACAGGGTATGTTCTGATATACTCTGCGAGCACTGCTCAGTGCTCTTACTGGGGAGAAATTCGTTCCATTTGTTATGGACTGACTGTATACTGCTGCAGTATCTTAGGGAAATATATGATATCATAAATCGTCGCCATTTTAGTACTGTGAGCACTGGCGTTTTCGAGGTAAGGTGCTCGCAGTGCTGACTGTGTTCCGTTTTAAACAGTAACCAGTATAGATAACTATAAAGGAATGGCTTCGCAGTATACTAAATTGAAGTCACACCTTACAGTGCTCGCAGTTTATGTCAGAACATACCCACAATGTTATGACATATTTTAAGTGACACCATATGCATAGATAGATATAAAACCTTCTATACAAGGAGATCATATCATTCTCCCCCTGTATTCCCACTCATTCACTTCGCTGGTAGGGTGGTAACTAGCTATGGCGGAAGCCTCCCACCAGGCTAAGTGTAAGTTAGGAGATGTAAATCGAAAATACAATTTAAAAAAAAAATAATTGAAGAAATTATGTCTTCCCTCATGAGGAGGCCTATGTCCAACAATGGATGAAGAAAGGCTTATAAAGAAGAAGAAGAAGATGTCTTCCCTATGCACTTAATATAATTCCAGGAATTCATGCTATGTCGGATGGAAGAGAAGGACCCTCGCAAGTGCCTCAACGAAGGTAAGGCGGTCACCGCCTGCACTCTGGAGTTCTTCCGGAAAGTGAAGAAGACCTGTCTGGCTGAGTTCAACCAGTATACAAATTGTATTGACCAGAGTTCTGGAGACTTTGGACTGCAGCAGTATGTATTGTTTTTTTACACATAACATGCTCTAATAGAGAGAACTGAGAACTATTACCATATAAAGGATTACTTAAATGACAAGGAAGCTTGGCAATAATTTGCCTTAATGCCTCTGATAGGTCCTAAGTTTAAGATGATTTGTGAGAAGGTGATAATATTAAAAAAACACCTGACTGAGTTTGGTGTGGGTTCTTCTCAGACCAGAGTGTGTTTGTAACCTTCATAGCTTTAGTTTTAAGATATCTTAACTGATTATCACCATCATGTTTTATAAGTAATTAGACATCAATAAGTGTACACTGCACCTAATTTGAATAAATAAATATTGGTTGATTGATAGAGCTTAATATTGAGTATTGAATATATGAGTTACAAATGTGAGTAAATAATGGAGAACAACTTTTGTCACTAATGATATGTCACAGGCCTCTACCACCGGCTCGGAAACGCAGCAGTTGCTCTTTTTATAAAAGGAAGAAATGTTACAGAGGCCTATTCTGTTGTACACCATCTCCTAACTAAACTATAATGACATATCATCTGTCATTTTAATAATAAATCGTTTATTTGCTGGAAACACTGTACATTAGGATGACAAAGACTAAATTTCACCATACATTTTTCGTCATAACTGACATGCAAATTAAAAACATGAGTTAGCTATGAGTTTAAATTATTAAAATTAATTCATACAACCATAATCAGTTATACCACGAACATAATTTATAAAGATACTTATAAATGGTATGTCTTAGATAAATATAATGTCTTAATAAATTATTAAACAAAACAAATATATTTTGTAATTCTCAGAAATTAAATGACAGGACTAAATAAATTCATTCTAATTTTTTTTTAGTTAATTTAGAGATTGTGTTAAACAGAATTTGATTTTTAGATGCAGATATATGTATGTTGTAGATGTGTGTTGTTAAATTTAGATTAATATTTAAGTCAGGCACATGTAATTAAACTGATCCTCCATTGATCACGTGAGGCTCGAAAGGGAGGGAAAATCGTTCTCAATGAACATGCGATTTCTAAACCGAAAAGCAGACAATTGTGGCTAATTCTGTTATACGCAATCTCTAAACTAAAAGAACTGCCCCTTTCCATAAGGAGTATTATGAAAGGGATAGCAATATAAATAAAATAGGCATGATGACTGATTTTGAAAAATGGTCATATTATGTTCGGAAGTATCTACTATTTCGAAAAAATATGTTATTTCAGCAGAAAAATAAGGTTTGGTAGATAATATTGGCATTTGAAATTTAAATTTTAAAATTCACGCTCCCCGGTGTCATGGCGTCGTTTGTGACGTCACTATTATTTTTACCAATGTACTCTGTGCAGTGTGCAGTAAGCAATAGTGTGATTGACAAAGCTCGAAAACAAACCATTGTGACGTCATTCGCTTCTTGGTGTTTTAACCAATATGGCGGGTTGCTGTATTTTATAATTTTATTTTATCAAAATAAATAGCAATCTCACTCGAAATAGAAAAATAAATACGTTCTTTATAATCCATGAATCCTATTTAATTAGATAAATTCATAATTTCATTGATTCTTGGTTACTGTCATCATGCCCATTGTAGATTAAAATTCAATACTTTTTTATTCAAGTTGACTATGACAAGTGTTTTTGGAGTGAATCTATCACTGGTTCAGAATGCCATTCCTACCGATAAGAACCAGCAAGAAACTCAGTGGTTGCTCTTTTGAAAAAAATAATTTACAATTTCATCAATGTACCTATAGATACTTATGGAACCTCTGTCCTTAGCATTGCTGGAACGAGTCAAATCCATGCTCTTTCATCATTTACATAATCTTCAACATTAAAATAAACAGTACAATTATATACCAGTACAATTATGTCTGCCACTATTTCTTCTCCCGTCAACTCCTGTTGGGTCTTTATTATTTTTAAATGGCAAATATTTTTCCCAGCTGCCGCAAAACCCAAGGAGTGTTTGATGGATGTATGCTGGAGAAACTTCAAATTGAACGTCCATCGTTTGGCTACTTTACCGAAGTTAGAGTTCATGACACTAAGAGGTAAATTTGTATTTTTTATTATGCATGTTTAACCATCTTGTATTCCTCTTTTGGAGGACTTCCTTGAGAATCGATTTTCGTTTTAATCGGAAATTTATGGGGAGTAAAATCAAACTTTCTCCGTTACGTTATGTACATGTTTCCATGGTAACTATGTAATGAATAACCATCAAAATAGATGAAAATAAATTATATAATTAATATAAATAAATGTATCATTTACTAATCTCTAGATTTTATAATAGTTCGTAAAGAGTAAACTCCAGTCGTGCGTCGGTGTTGACACACACAATTTTTTTTTAATGAGGGATGGTGTCGGTCACTTATTCCACATTTTTACCATCTACCAAAAAGTGCTCAACGTGCCTAAAGAAGTTTTCACTTCAAAAAAGATTTTGTGGATTTGCCGCGATTTTGCATTGAGCTTTCAATAAACAGACTACTTTACCTCAATGTTATGATGTTTTCAGGCCTAAACCCCCAGTTGAAGAGCAAGCGGTGTACCCGGACGCTACTCCGGAACTCCCGGAATCAGCGGAGAGGAAACCGGCGCGATTCGGTTCACGTTTCTACTGGATGACGGAATAACTTACCACCACCATTACCGCAGTTGGAACTAGGAACCTGTACTTTTCTGAATAAAGCGTGATTAATAAAATTCACAATTTCCGTGCTAGCTCCAAAGAACTTCATATTGTCTTTCAAAAAGCTTGGCTCTAAAAGCAAAGAAAAATTGCTGATTATTTAGATAAAATTTTAAACATAGAACCCTAAAATGTACTCTTTTGCTGATTCAACAAAAAATATTTAATTATATTGCGCAATAAAATATGTTAATCATGTTAAAAAGAAAAGATTTTGTGAAGAATTCTTTGTAATAATGTAAGCGAAGTTTGATTGTTTTACTTACATATTAGATTATTTTAAGTAATTTGTAGTGAAATAAAATGTTGGAATTAAATGCTTGCTATTTTTTACTTACCCATCCTAACAAGTTTCAATATATGAGTAGACACTCCATCCAGAGAAAGAACCCTAGATTAAGTTTTTTGATTCTCGTGGGAATCTTACTTATATCGATTACTGGTACTTATGAGAAAGTATTCGTACGAAAGAATCATAGAGCTGGGACACGACTTGCAGGTCCTATGCGACCGACATCAGCTAAGAACAGGTTCTCAAATATCAGTCAATCTATGCTTATGACCAGCATTTAGCATAAATTGAGTTGGTATACTATTCAGGCCCAAATCTGGTGCCGTTACAAAATGGCACAAGTAAAGGTAACAGAATCTTGCCAAAGCCTAAGCTATGGTACCTGTGTAAGAAAATACCGGTAATTCAAGCACAGGTCGTGGGCATATTAGATATCTTTTTTAATATTTATTATTATAGTCACTTAGTGAGCATCAAAAATATATCGAAAGGCTGGAACCCAGAGCCGTAAAAAAATAAACAACAAAAAAATTTGACACTTGGAAATGACATCATATTTTGTTGTATAATGGTGGCTCAGATCATTAACTAATTTTAAATGTATGTTTTAGGTGTTGCTGGATCAAACACAAAATTGTTTATAATAAATAAATTTTATTTAAAAAAAAATTAAATAATATCCTAAAGTACTAGAAAACCGGTAATTAGAAATACCGGTATTTGATAAATAATTTAAAAACCGATACGTCCAAATCACATCACTATTACCAGTTTTTCACATCCATGGTTGCCCATCTCTACCTACTTTCGGTTCCGATAATTGCGTCATCGAAATTTAAGTAGGTATAACAAGTTAGAGCAAATAGGCCTCGTTATGAATGAAACCCGTCGTAAGACTTAACAGGCTAGAGTGAAAGACGTGGTTTTTTAATGAATGAATTATTTGGATCCTCGCCAAACAAGGCTTTATATGGAGTTTGAGCAATTGTTGAAAGGTAAGATGAATTTATCTGGAACTGAACAAAATAGCACCCAATGGACCAACTAGTAGATTTATTATCTGTCATCCAGGCTCGAATCATATTTTTTACGTCTTGATTTGAATGTTCTATACTTCCTTGGCTTTGCGGATATCTTGGTACATTAACTATTTTACAAGCAGGCCACCAACTGACAATTTCTTTGAGCACAGATTCTGTGAACTCTCGTCCATTATCACTTTGGAGGATGTGAGGACGGCCAACTTCCAAAAATATCTTAAGAATCTCGATTGCCACTTCTTTAGCCTGTTTGCTTTTTAATGGTCGCAAAAAGCAGAATTTTGTTAAGTGATCCTGATAATGTAATAACCATTTATACTCTTGATCTGGAGATGTTTGGAAGTCTACAAGATCTATTTGTCCCCTTCGATTGAAGTCGTCAGAAATCAACGGTTTTACGTACTCTTGATCTGGAGATGTTTGGAAGTCTATAAAATCTATTTGTCCCCTTCGATTGAAGTTGTCAGAAATCAACGGTTTTATGACAATTCCTTTTTTTGGAAAGCTTTTCTTTGATTGACATGATTTACACAAATTTAGGAATTTTGAAACCGCAAATATTGGAACCACATATTTATCTTTCAAGGCGTGAACAATTTTGTCTCGACGTCCATGTCCAGTGGCAATATGTGCGTCAAGTATCTTTTGATAATACTCTTCCGTTGGAATTATTTGTACTACTGGATCTGAGATATACTTTCTCTTCATTATTAAAACTTTCTGGTTACCAATATTCATTACATCGTATTTTCTTGCATGATGGTAATGCTTGTTTGTTGGTCGCCTCCCTTCAGATTTGATTGTGTTGTACTCGTCCAATAATTTTATCACACTTTGTATTCTTTGATTTGTCCATTCAAATTTTTTACTATTTTTATTATGCCCGCTGTAATAGTTTTGTAACTCTATGGTAAATTCATCCTGATTAACATTATCTGTTATATTTTCTAAGTATTGTTGATGGATAGGCTCAATATCCGACATTGTGAATGTTATCAAATGAGATCACATAGGTTCACGCGCATAAAAATAATAAAACACGGAAAATGAATGTAATTTAGGCTATGTTCGGTGACTAATACTAACTTATCTAACATTCAAACTGCACTTCTTGGTTAATCACAGATTCATTTTACTTCCACAACAATTTAATATAACTAATTCTAGTTATTTTCAACACGAAATCAATTTACAATCACCAAAATACTGTTTGTTTACATTCGACAACAAATTAACTAATAAATAACTATATAAAACTAAAATATATCCTTGTTACTTGCTGGTTACTTGTCTCTGGAATTAACTAAGAAGAAATATGGCGGCGCGTGGCAACTGGCAACCAGTGGCAACTGGCATAATATGCCGTTCGCGTTCAACCAATCAGCGCGCGAGGTGCGTTTAATTATTCTATGGTCGCATGCCATTTCTGATTAATTCACAATTTGACGGTTTCATTATGATGGATTTTACGATTTTAATCTAACGAAAAATAATCTGATGTAAATTGTAAGCAGTATATTGTTACGGTTCACAATCTTACGAAAGTTTACAATCCCGCCAGAAAGCTTATAATCTTTTGTTCGCACCTGAGTTGAATGCAGAGCTTATAGGCCTATTACACTGCACTTTTCACAGGGACCCTTGCTAGAATTTAGTGTAGTGTAATAAATCTTACAGAGGAAGGGTCCTAGGAGATAATAGAGATTGGGTGGTCTCGATCTGCCTAACTTCCTATGCGCTCTGCAGACCGGGTAATGTAATACTAATAACATTCAGGGCGGTTAGAGAGCTCAGTCGTAGCACGACTAACGTAGAGAGTAGTCGTCTCTCTGGCTCACGCGTGGATTTTGTCTTAATATATCGTGTGCTAAAGAAAAAGAAGTTTTGTTGTTCTGAAAGATATGCCTTATTTATGGAGAAAAGAGCAAAAAGACTTAAACTTTAAACTTTTTTTATTTCCCAAACTTACAAATGTGGCTTAGTAACTAAGGGCACAACAAAATTGAGATGCAATGGCTTGTATAAATATACACACAGATTGATGCGCAGACTCTGCACTAAGATAAAACTTGTATTACAGAAGTCTGCATAACCTTCGGAGGAACAAAATTAGCCAAAGATTTACAGGAAAATAAAACAAAATAATTTATATTTATGTATATCTATTATAACATTTGTAATATTCTGTATGAACTGTGAGGAAGTGTGTGTGTGAGTATGTGTAGGTTAGGTGTGCGTGTATATGTGTGTGTTTGTGAGTTAGTATATACTTTTTAGTAGCTTCTCAGTTTCCTCATAACTCAATGTTTTTAGATAATCCGTAACTGCAACCTTGAATTCTCTGTTTGTAAGCGATTTGAAATTCTTGATGTACTTACTAAGTTTGTTGTAAATAAACGGACGAAGATACTTTGATTGATGTTGAGCTAAGCCAGTTTTTACCATTGGGATGTCAAAACATTTGTTTTGACGTCGCTTGGATACTGGGTTGGATTCAACTAGTTGTAGTTTACCATGTTGAGCCATGATTGAGTTCAGAATATATAGCTGTCGTACAGTTAGTACCCTACATTCTTTATAATTATAGATCAGCAGTTGGATATCTGAAAGGCCTATATGTGGCTACTTTTAGGACTGCACGCTGTGCGCGCTTCAAGGATAACATGTGAGTTATACCTGCGCCTCCCCAACTAGAAATGCAATATGTCAAAATTGATCTACAAAGTGCATTATATACCTTGAGTACAGTTTCATAATTGGTCACATCGCGTAGGTTTTTAAATATGTAAATTAGTTTTCTAACCCTTGAACAGAGTGATTCTATGTGGGCCTTCCAATTTAGTCTATTGTCTATAATGACACCTAGATATCTGAGGCTCACAACCGACTGTAGTATAGGGCAGCTGCAGTTAACTGATTTGCAACTTGCATGCGCTCTAATAACTATTTGCGGTTTTTTACCTCGCGAACCGGTGAAGGCAATATATTTTGTTTTACCTACATTAAGACTCAATAAATTACGACGTAACCATTGTGTGACAATGCCAAGACCCTGTTCAGCACGAGATCTAACTTCGTTCCAGTCTGAACCACTAAATACAAGCGCTGTATCATCCGCATACGAGAATATTTTTCCCCCATTTAATTTTAGATTGCACAGGTCATTAACATAGACCAAAAAACAGAGTAGGCCCAAGAACACTGCCTTGTGGAACGCCGTAAGTAATTGACTCTTCTCCACTAAATATATTCCCTACTTTTGTTTTCTGGGTTCTTCCTTTTAAATAGTCCTCAAGTAGACATAACGTTTTGCCACGAATTCCAACTTTTTCCAGCTTTGTCACAAGACCTGGAATAGAGAATGAAGACTATATGAACTATATAATATAGTATAGAATAATATAGTAATTTACTATACTATATGAACTACTAGCTAATGCCCGCGACTTCACCCGCGTGTATTCAGGTTTTTTGGTTCCCGCGTGAACTCTTTAATTTTCCGGGATAAAAAGTAGCATATGTATTATTCCAGACTATAATCTATCTCTGTGCCAAATTTCACCCAGGTCCGTTCAGCCGTGGGAACCAAAAAACCTCAATCCACGCGGACAAAGTCGCGGGCCTCAGCTAGTAATATTATATATATAAGTACAGTATAGACTAGATGATGCCCGCGACTGTGTTCGTGTGGATAACGATTCTTTGATTCCTGGGGGAACTCCATAATTTTCCAGGATAAAAAGTAGCCTATGTCCTTCTCCGGGACGTAACCTACCACTGCAACAAATTTTATCAAAATTGTTTGAATAGATGGGCCTTGAAATCATAGCAGACAGACGGACATACAGACACACTTTCACATCCATACTAATATTATAAATGCGATCCACGCGTTACTACTACACTACTACTGGATGGACACTACTTTTTTCGCTTCGATAGCATGGGTGCCATAATCAGTGAACGATAATAAACATAATAAGATACACGTTCAACTCTGTTGACGTTCTCGTTCAGACAAGTTTAGGGCCCTCAATTAGTACAGTGTAATAGCGAAGCCAAAACTAGCGGTCACGCCCACCCATAATTCAGGGCCCTGTGAAAAGTGCAGTGTAACAGGCCTATTACATATGTCACTTGTCTCTGGTACAATTCTTCAAAAGATTTTGTCAGTGGACAGTGGATGTAGCATAGTAATAGTATTTAGATCAATGACTAAGGAACTAGATTTCTTTATTCATTGATATATATTCATTGATTATATAAACTAGTTCTACGGGATGTAGTTCCTTCCTGGTTAACTTGTCTCTGAGTTGTTCCTTGTTTATCCTATAAATGTTACTTGTCTCTGGTTGTCTTGTTGTACACACAGACATATCACATAATCTTCAGACTTCAGTTTTTAAATCTGTGGTTGTTTATTAAATAATTAATACTTTATATAATTAAAATTATTAATTTGTTCAAAAGTATTGTGAAGATCTGGTATTTTCGTAACTCGTAGTGGCGAATTAATATGTACGTACATACAAACAGAACTAATGAGTAAAAATCCAAAGACTAAAACTGTGTTTCATATTTCCCAAAATATAAAGTTAGTGTTTGCAGAAAATCAATAATTGGAAACCTTTTTCCACTTATTTTAGACCTACATCGTCTTTCTGTATTATTTACAACAACGTAAAGGTAAAATAATGCCTAAACACAGGAATAAACAACACTGGAACGACTGGAATCCAGGTTTTCAAAGAAATAACCGGCAAAGTGCTCAAAATTTTCAAAGAAATATGAGTCAAGATTATTACAATAGTTACTGTAATGAAACAAACTTTCCTCCAAATGCTAGTTACTTTAACGATAATTTAGATTTTCAGAATAATTACTCTCAAAATTATAGTAACTACTTTGACCCAAGTTATCAGAGAAATTTTACCCAAAGTCATATCGAAAGTAACTATAACCAGAAACATGAAATGAACTTCACTCAAAATGCTACAAATACTGAAGTAAACAAAAACTTTCAAAGAATAGGCAGAGAGAGATCTAGTAGCAGTATCAATGATACAATTGATCAAAGTGATATAAGAGTAAACAATAAAAAAAAAAATGTCAATAAAAAATCTGCAAAAACTAACCCATGGTATAAAAAGCAACAAACAAACCAAAAAAAAAACCAACAAACAAACCAAGCAACAAAACAACAAACAAACCAACAGACAAACCAACAAACAAACCAACAAACAAACCAACAGACAAACCAACAGACAAACCAACAGACAAACCAACAGACAAACCAACAAACAAACCAAAAAACAAACATAAAAAACAAAACTCCTGCACAAGGGTATAAAAGAAAGCAGAAACGTAATTTGCTTGCTGAATATTATAAAATAACAGAGAATTTTACAGAAAAAGGTTATATAATAAAAGAGACCTTGTACAAAGACCCAAGTTTATTCTATGCTAATTTTAATAGGTAAGTATTATTATTTCTTAGGTTTCTTCAACTTGCACAGGCTTCCACTCATAGGAAAGAGGGAGTTAAGGCTTAGACCCACCACGCTGCTCTAATGCAGGTTGGCAGGCTTGAACGACTATTATCATGTTAGTGATAATAACTGGGGCTGACGGCTTTACGTGCTCTCTGAGGCACGGGGGTGAGACCCCACCAACTCCTTAAGTCTGGCCTAGTACTGAGAATTTGTAGTCTCAACAACACTCGAGGCTGTCATCGAAGTCTTGAAGGAAAAACAATTTTTAATAAGGATGATGTACCTACATTGGACAAGAGATTGTAACCTCAAATCTATTTCCTTATTGTTTCTGGTTTTTTTTTTTTTATATTGTTAGTAGTAAATTTAAATTTTAGTGTTATATTTTAGCATATATATTATTGTAGCATATTATATGTATAACATATTTAGTTTAGATAAGTTTGATACATTGTGTCGCCTTCATTTTCTAAATTTTAAATTGTTAACCCTTGGATGGTGTGGTGGATTGCACATTTGTTTTTGTTTAGATAATAAGATTTAATGTGTAATTGTTTATCGTCCCTAATAAATAAAAATTAAAATTAAAACACTCAACACAACACTTAATATGAAAAACTCAACACTTAATTATGGCCCGACCCGGGACTAGAACCCGGGACCTCGTTGGCTGCAGCCGAACATGCTAACCACTAGACTGCCTCGTTGGTCTAGCGGTTAGCATAGTCGACTGCGGATCACGAGGTCCTGGGTTCAATTCCCGGTCGGGCATAAAAATTGTTAGGTATTGAGTTTATCAATTGAGAAATTCTCAGTGCCAGCCCGGAGTTGGAAGTTGGCGGTGTTACACCCCCGTGCCTCGGAGAGCACGTTAAGCCGTCGGTCCCGGTTATTATCACTAACATGATAATAGTCGTTAAATCCCGCCAACCCGCATTGGAGCAGCGTGGTGGGTCTAAGCTCTAATTCCCTCTCTCCTATGAGAGTGGAGGCCTGTGCCCAGCAGTGGGACGTTAATAGGCTGTAGTGGTGGTGGTGGTGGAGACCTTACTTCTTGCCAAATTCATTCCAATTTCAACAGGAAGTACCCTATAGGTTTTGATTTATTGGTGAGTGTCAAAATATTTTGACTTTTGATTGTGTTGACTTAGAAGCTTGATTTTTTTTACAGCTCCAAGGGACTATAGACCTATGTATTTGATATTAATTTTAACTTGATATCTCCGTGCGTTCGTTTTTTCCTCTCGAGGCACGAAACCCTAAAAATCTGTTTCCACAGGTTTCAAAAAAAGTTAGGTGAAGTCACAAGCATCACCACGTTTGTTATATTTTTCAGCAATACAGATCTACCTTCAAATAATGGAGCCTTACCTTCGTATAAAAATTGGACGGACACATTTTGGCAGAAACATGATTTCAGCACTGTGCT
Organism: Erebia aethiops; assembly: GCA_923060345.2. Taxonomy (NCBI): domain Eukaryota; kingdom Metazoa; phylum Arthropoda; class Insecta; order Lepidoptera; family Nymphalidae; genus Erebia; species Erebia aethiops. The sequence goes on along the minus strand of OV281087.1, from coordinate 5,429,414 downwards.
AGCAAGTTCCAAAACTTCATGGAGACCTGGAAAAGTTACGAGTACCAAGAAAAACCAGAACAAATTGGAAAGGAGCTTGAATGCTATGCTTTCTAAACCGGCAGAAATGAGTAAAGGGAAAAGGTGAGAGTTTCCGTCATAATTTTTGAGTAGGGCCACCGCCAACCCGCATTGGAGCAGCGTGGTGGGTCTAAGCGTGCGTGCCTTGGGATCGAAACTGCGACCTTGTATATAAAAAAACACGTCGATCCTGCTCTTTTCTCTTACAAACTTTCCATTTAACGTCATAGAATTTTCAAAAATGACGAAACACGTATTTCTTCATTTTAAACCGGCAGCCCAAATATCAAATTTCACGGCTTTAAATTGAAAAACGACGCACTTTCATACAAACTTTCAACCCCTATTTTACCCCTTTGGGGATGGAATTTCGAAAACCCCTTTCTTGGTGGATCGAAAAGCTCCTCACAAAGAACACACCCTCCAAATTTCATGTCTGTAGGACCAGCGGTTTAGGCTGTACATTGATATAAATAAGTCTATTGGTTAATCTTTTTTTTAACGCTGTAGTTATTAAGTTTTTAGTACTTAATTAGTACCCTAATAATATGCATGCCATGTCCTTTTTCTAAATACCTCTGTGTTCATTTTTTTAAGGTTGATTACACAATTGTAGTCAGTTTTGTGCTCGTATATATTTAAAAAAAACTTGCATTTGCACATAAAGAACATTTCTCCTTAGACTGTAGTATAATGGTTAAGGTTTCCTCAGGGCTCAGGCTACCAAAATATTTTTCTAAAAAATGATATGAAATGTGCACATTTCATACCCTGTAAATGAGTTCGAAAGTTAAATTTCCCGGCCTAGGCCAGTAAAGAATGTATGTATTTTCATTACATATCATAAGTTTGAATTTGGAATCTTTCTTCCTGAATATCTTGTAACTTGTTATAATGTTCTTTGGCCTAAATAGTTTAAATTTGGAACTCTACCGTATTACGAGTTCAGCACTCACAGCGCAAAAAAAATAATTAAAAGTATAATATTTCTTAAGTATATAATATATTCAAAAAAAAGTCACTTGTTTCATTTTTTAGAAAAGCACTATACATTCCTCCGGGAGAGACCGGGAGAGCATTTCTGGTCTCGTATATAGCCTAACTTACACTCGACCAGAAAACGCGTACTTCCCGGTCTCGCGATGTAATGTACTATTGTTTAATTTCATAAAGAAAGTAAAAAATGAAAGCTCTTTTTTAGTTTATTGCAAAAAATGGGTTGGCGAGGCGGCGGCCTGGGCAGAGATGGGGATGGAATTGTAGAACCTATTGCACCCAAAGCTACTTATGTGAGTATATCTTACTATATTATAAACGCGAAAGTTTGTGAGTATGGATGTATGAATGTTTGTTACTCAATCACGCCAGAACGGCTGAACGGATCTGGATGAAATTTGGCTCAGAGATAGATTTTAGTTTGGAATAACACATCGGCTACTTTTTATCCCGGAAAATTGAAGAGATCCCGCGGGAACCAAAAAACCAATCCAGGCGGACAAAGTCGCGGGCATCAGTTAGTCTTTTATAGTTCACTAGCTGATGCCCGCGACTTCTACCGCGATGGTTTAAGTTTTGTCACTCCGTGTCCTCAACTATACCCATGCCAAAAATCACATCGATCCGTTTCTCCGTTGCGACATGATTGAAGGACAAACCAATAAACCAACAAACAAACACACTTTCGCATTTATATTATTAGTATGTTATGATATGAAGTATGATTACTTTAAAACGAACGAAACTCCACGAAGTGAATACCATAGAATTTCTATGGTATTCGGCCGAACCCAAGTCCATAGAAATCCCCCCAGGCCAGACCAGGGAAAGTTCAGAAATTATAAATTTCCATATTGACTCTTCCGGGGATCGAACCCGGGATCTCCCACGTTATGGGGACTCCAGCTGGTACTGTTCAACTCTTTACGCGCACTTGATTTCGGTGTTATCGCGCCTCTCACCCAAAACGGTGCGGGAGCGGGACGGTAGCACGGAAGTATGCGCGCATGCACTCGCTACACTGAGTCTATCTCTTTCTCACATAATGTTATGTGAAATAGCAAAAAGGTTACCCACGTGCGCCGGCAACTTCTGTCGCGCGTACTGAGACCTCTTAAGACAACAGCGCTCAACACTGCGCCAGGGAGCTCGCCAAATGCGATGAAAAGCTTATAATATAATGCTTTTTAAAAAATTTCAGGCGGTTAATACGATAGGCTTAGGTCATGGGACAGAAAAACCAGAAAAACAGCCTATACCGTTTTCGCGTATAGCAAACAAAACTCTAAAAAAAAGACCCGTGTTTCAAAACAACTTCTGCATGAATTTATTGTTGTACATTTTGGAGTTTGTGAAAAACGACGAGGAAAATAAAATAGTTTTCGAACCAAGAATTAACAAACTGGAAAGAAAGAAAATACACCAGATCGTTGAGAAAATAAGGTAGGTTTTGGTGAAATTGTTAGCTGATAAGGTATTCAATCAATCAATCAAATATCTTTTTATTCAAATAAACTTTTACAAGTACTTTTGAATCGTCAAGTGAATCTACCACTGGTTCGGAATGCCATTCCTACCGAGAAGAACCAGCAAGAAACTCGGTGGTTGCTCTTTTTAAATAATTCATTTACAATTACTATATCAATGTGTACATAAGTAACCGCTGTCCCCAGCATTGTTGGAGCGATCAAATCCATGCTCCTCTATCATTTACATAATCTTCAACAGTATAATAAGCTTTTTTCAGGAGCATACTTTTAATGGATTTCTTAAATTTGTTTATTCAATTCATGTCAAAGACGGGCAGACAGAAAGTAGCCCCATTCCCGCCGGTGGCACCCGTTCACGAGCATGACGCATGATCCAGCCATTGCTTCGCTCGACCATATTTGAGGGAACGTAACAACCCGCACCACACGACACCACCACAGAAATGTTTAAAGAGAGCGTGACATACTCAGTCTACCCGTATCAAAGCATCGAATTGAATACTAATATTCAAACACTAATTTATAATAAGTAACCGCTGTCCCCAGCATTGCTGGAGCGATCAAATCCATGCTCCTCTATCATTTACATAATCTTCAACTGTATAATAAGCTTTTTTCAGGAGCATACTTTTAATGGATTTCTTAAATTTATTTATTGGCAAGTCCAAAATAGGTTGTGGAACTTTGTTATAGAAAATAATGCCCATTCCCACGAATGACCTTCTGACTTTTTTGAGGCGGAGCGATGGAGTCACGAGCTTATTACGGCCTCTAGTTGGCCTATCGTGCAGATCGCATTTTTTTTTATAATTATGGATGTGCTGTTTTACAAAAATTATATTACTGTAAATATATTGCGAGGCTACTGTTAGAATACCAATTTCTTTAAATTTCTCTCTAAGTGAATCACGCGGTTTTAAATTATAAATTGCTCGTATAGCCCTTTTTTGTAGTACAAAAATTTTTTGAATATCTGCCGCTTTACCCCACAGTAAGATTCCGTAAGACATAATGCTATGGAAATAAGCAAAATATACGATCCTGGCAGTTTCGATGTCAGTTAACTGTCGAATCTTTCTGACAGCGTAAGCAGCAGAACTAAGCTTGCCAGCAAGTGTTGATATATGGGTGCCCCATTGAAGCTTTGCGTCCAAGGTCACCCCCAGGAACACAGTAGTATCTTCTATTTTCAACATGTCATTATTTACCATTAGTTTTATATCACTTGTGGATCTGGCATTCGGCAATGCGAACTCGACACATTTAGTTTTTTTTGTGTTTAAAAGTAGATTGTTAACCGTAAACCAGTTCGTGACTTGAGAAATTGCAGTATTTACGTCGTCAAAGTTGTCCTTATGTCTATCGACTTTAAAAATCAAGGACGTATCATCAGCAAATAGTACAATTTAATTTATTAACTTGTAACTTACACTTGTATTTTTATTTTTTGTACCACCTTTTGTAATATTATGTGTAGCTATAATGCAAAAATTGGCAGTCATAGGGACTCTATAGAAGTGAAAACGAATATTTTAGTTTTTGTTTTCTTATTTTAAAAAAAGCACTTGTTTTTCTTTGTAACAACGCGAGGTGTTGGCCAGGGTTACACAGCACTTATTAATATAGACCTTAAAACTAAGGGATTAAAGTTTAATTACGAATGTGTTATTATATTTAAGACCTTTTGTCTTAAAAAGAACGGTGTCAGTCTCGCGTATTCCACATTTTTAACCAACTATAAAAAGTGCTCAACACGCCTAAAGAAGTTTTCACTTCAATAAATAATTTCTGATTCTGATTCCAGGGAAAGCGACAATTTGGACGACTTCGAAAATTTCGAGAACTTTTCGGACCAACATTTGGAGGTAGTCAGAGATATATGGGTGCACAACTGCTATGAGCTGTGGACTGAGAGTGAAGGCGAGGCGGAAAATCGGTGAGTTTTAACTCTGCGCATGTATAGGAATTGCTTAGGGTCCATCATTTCTTTGACGACCTCCCTGGCGCAGTGTTGAGCGCTGTTGTCTCAACGTTCTGAGGTCCCGGGTTCGATCCCCGGTCAATTTGGGTATTTATAATTTCTGAATTTTCTCTGGTCTGGCCTGGTGGGAGGCTTCAGCCGTCACCACCTATTCGGCAAAGACGTGCCACCAAGCGATTTAGCGTTCCGGTACGATACCTTGTAGAAACCGATGGGTTTAATTTTACTGCCAAAAGGTTAGCCCTCTACCGTCTTATACTGCATCATCACTTACCATCAGGTGAGATCGCAGGCAAGGGCTAACTTGTAGTGAATAAAAAAGGGTCACATATTCCATTAGGTTGAATTCCGGGGAAGGCTATAGGCTTTTTTATCCCGGAAAATTTAAGAGTTATAAAAAACTTAATGCACGCGTTGCCTATGTCACTCTCCAGGTCCCCAACTATGCCCATGCAAAAAAATCACGTCGATCCGTTGCTCTGATGCAGCGTGATTGAAGGACAAACCAATAAACAAACACACTTTCGCACTTATAATATTAGTATGATATCTACTAGCGATGCTTTTACTGGGTCAGATAAGTTCTTGGGACTATATGTCACCGTAAAATTGCAAATACCGTCAGATTGCAATCTAACGCTTTTTATCTCGTTAGATTGTAATCTGTCGACAGATTGTGAACCGTTCATTGTTCTGAGTGTCAATTTTTGAAACATTCATTGTATTTACGTTGTCTTGTCTCTTTCTTGTAGGTTAGGTTAGGGTTCGACATAATCAGGTAGTGCCACTTAGAACATCGGGTTAATATACCTTACAGATTACAATCTACCGAAAAATAATGTGTTAAATTGTAATCAGTTACAGTTTACAATCTCGCTAGATAGATTACAATCTAACGGTTTTCACAATCTTACGATGACATACATACGACTAGACAACTATTGCAGTCACCCATTCATTCAATAGTCATGCTTGCATAATCAGAGGATCAATTGTCTACTTGTAATCATTTGACAGCTTAAAACGTATTAAAACTGTTTGAGGAGTTCATACAATGCTTTTGACGTGCAGGCATCTATGAACTCCTTAAACAGGTCGGATTATACGTTTGACACACGATTACGATTTCCTTACACAATCGGGGGACAGTTCAATCGATTCATTTTCACTGTTTAATCAGGTTACACCACCTTAAATTCTAAATCAAGATAATATGATATTAAAATTAAGACTCACACTTGACCATTTTGGCCATTTCAGACAACTTTGTCTATTCAAAGAGGCTCCAGCGCATGTTTACTTAGTAACGCCAGAAGACTTGACAGAGAATGATGAATCTAATGATAAAAACGAAATCATTCCAAAAATGGAAATAAACGACCAAATTATTAATATTAGTGACGGAAGTGATTCAGAGAATGAAGTTACTGCGAATGATGATAAAAATAAATTAACTATAGTAGAAAATCAGCTAAGCGTAGTTAAAAATGAAAATAAAATGTCAGAAGAGGCGAATATTTGTAACGATATTGTAGTGAAAATGGAAACAAACGAAAATATTTCGGATACGACTACAAATATTAATATTCATGATGCTGTTAAACCCAAATTAGAAAATGATGATGATATTGCAGTAAAATTGGAAAAAAATGAAAATATTTCAGATACAACTACAAATATTAATATTCATGGCGCTGTTAAACCCAAATTAGAAAATGATGATATTGCAGTAAAAATGGAAAAAAATGAAAATGTTTCAGATACGACTACAAATATTAATATTCATGATACTGTTCAACCCAAATTAGAAAATTATGATGATATTGCAGTAAAAATGGAAAGAAATGAAAATATTTCAGATACGACTACAAATATTAATATTCATGATGCTGTTAAACCCAAATTAGAAAACGATGATGATATTGCAGTAATAATGCAAATAAATGAAAATATTTCAGATGCGACTACAAATATTAATATTCATGATGCTGTTAAACCCAAATTAGAAAATGATGAAAAAACGTATGATATTGCAGTAAAAATGGAAATAAATGACCAAAATACGAAAAATGACGAAATAGTTTCGAAAAAGGCTACAAATATCTATAATAATGATGATGTACCTCAACTAGAGAGCGATAATTATTTAGAAAATTTATTATTGAATGATAAAACGGATCAGAAAAACACAAAAGAAAGTATTTTAGCAAAAATAGTGAAATATTTCAAAGAATTCAGCAGCGATGAAACGTTTAAAGAATTCAGATTCCTCGGGCCTTTCACTAGTGAAGAGATAATGCATATAAATATGTTTTTCGATATTTGTATGAAGCAAGACGACATTGAATGTGATGAGAAATACGAATTATTGGAAGCTTTTGATGATGATTCGGTTAAATTCAACATACTGGAGGATAATAATGGCAAGACATTGTGAGTAACAATTTTATTATTTTATATACTAGAATAGCGAATGCCCGCGTCTGCGTGATTTGAGGTTTTTTGGTTCCCGCGGGAACTCTTTAATTTAATTTAATTTTCCGGGATAAAAAGTAGTCTATGTGCTATTCTAGACTATAATCTATCTCTATTTTTCAGCCAGATCCGTTCAGCCGTGGGGCGTGATTGAGTAACAAACATCCATTCATCCATACATCCATCCAAACTTTCGCATTTATAATATTAGTAAGAAGTAAGATGATGTCCGCAACTACGTCCCCAGGACGTACCTATCCCTGTACCAAATTTCATCAAAATCGGTTAAACAGATGGGCCGTAAAAGCGTAGCAGACAGACAGATTTTGATGTAATTTGGTATAGCGGTAGGTTACAGCCCATAGGCTAGGACATAGGCTATTTTTATAAAATTAAGCAGTTCCCCCGGGAATCAAAACGTATACCACGTGGAAGAAGTCGCGGGCATCATCTAGTACTTACTAAATAGCTTGAAAAAATAACTAGTGTGCTAAAAAAGACATAATTTTCTCATTTTCCAGCATCATAAAAGTAGGAGACAGTCCGGAGTTACCATCTGAAGACGAAGATGTTGTCTATGCGTCAGGAGTTTACTTATAAAACTGTCGTTTTAAGAGTTATAATGTATTATATTTTATGTAAATAAAATTTTAATTGAAAATAATTTGAGCATGTTTCCTCTGCGAAACCGCTAGTTCGCGCCGCTGACGCATCTGCGGGGGCGAAAATAAATATAATTATTTATATCTCGTATTACTTGTACGAGAGCTACGTAAACACAGTAGTAGTACGTCATTCAAATCGGTACGAAATAAAGCTATAGATTAAAGTTAAAAAGGTATAGCTCCTAGCTATGGTTTAAAAAAAATGAACCTTTTAAAAAAAATCGTTAAAACCAGATATAGAAAATAAAGATATTATTTTTTATCTTTATTTCAACCTATGGTTAATCATTTCACAGTTTAAAAATACTCTTTTCCATTTTTCTCACACAAATACAAAAAAAAATATGAAATTACTGGTTAGCACATAATTGACCATTACTATATGGGTAATGCTGTTTTCGGACATAGCTAGTAGGTAATTAACCGTTAGATGGTTTGTATGGCGGAACGCGTCGTGCGCAGTTGCGAAGGTTTTTGTTTAAAATGCGAAATAATTTATTTTTCATATAGGTATCACCCTATTTTTAGTACCCACTAAAAGTCAGAATAGGCATGATGACAGTAACAAAGAATCAATGAAATTATAAATTTATCTAATAAAATTGGATTCATGGATTATAAAAAACGTATTTATTTTCATATTTCGAGTAAGATTGCTATTTATTTTGATAAAATACAGCAATCCGCCATATTGGTTAAAACACCAATATGAAGCGAATGACGTCACAATTATTTTCGAACTTTGACAATCACACTATTGTTTACTGCACACTGCACAGAGTACATTGGTAAAAATAATAGTGACGTCACAAACGACGCCATGAGTCATGACACCGCCGAACGTTTTGGCGTGAATTTTAAAATTTAAATTTCAAATGCCAATTTCATCTACCAAACCTTATTTTTCTTTATTATTCGAAATAGTAGATACTTCCGAACATAATCTGACTATTTTTCAAAATCAGTCATCATGCCTATTACTCGTATGGTAAAAACACATTAGTAGAACGTTAGGCTACTACGTTACTAGGTTTGAACTTTGAACACACTAGGGAAAAAATAATGTCCGGTGGTAGAGAAGTCCGAAGAAAGGTACTAAAATTCTACATCAATGGAAGAAACTAACCAATATTGATAGGTACTCACGAACACGACACACACACTAAAAATCAATCAAATTATACTCTAAGATCCGTAGGTATATAACCACGACCTTCACCGAGCTGTTTAATGGATGAAACCTACTTTTTATTTTTATATAATAATAGATAAGTATAAATAGGTAGATAAATATAAAATAGGTTGCCTATCAAAATCCGGTCCAGGCTATTTTTAAATTAATTATTTTTTTTTTGTTAAGTTATTGTAGTCAATGCTATACCATCGCGTTTGTTATAAAATTACCTATATTTTGATAAGTATACGTAACTCAAGCGGTTCCGATCCGTTAAGTTACATAAGGACTATTCACATTTAAAAATTTTCAGTACAAATCGGCAATTTCATACTAAAGTAATACCCCTAATAATTTTTGAACGCAACCTACCCTCAAATGTCAACATTATCAATGTCATTGTTAAAACTTCTTTTTTTATCTCTTTTTTGGGGGTTTTTATTTTTTGTTTGTTTTGTGTAAAGCGGCTGGAGTGCAAAAAATACGATTGATCGGTTTTAAAGATTTACGTTACAGTAAATAATGGACAAGGACAACTTCAGTAAACAAACTACTTCGTTTACACCTACAAAACGTAATTTTGATAGTGAAACGGATCAAATTGATAGTGAATATAATATGTTATACCGTAAAAATGCGTCAAAAAAATTATACGACGATACAAAAATAAACGAAAAGCAATAAAAAAATTATTAAACATAATAACAAAGAAAAAAATTGTACTTTATTAAATGACACTACCTATGTACTTTTTTTTCTTACGTTTATTATCCTATGTACATTAATTGCGAAAAAAAAAGGTGGCAACCCTAGTTACAACTCTAATTAAAATTCAGAAATATCATATACCTAGGTAAGACAAAGTACCTACTCCTATGTATGCAACGACCTCAATTTACATAGACGGGCCCTGTCAAACAAAGAATGTGGGCGATTTTTAGCAACGCCATCAACGCCATCTAGTCTGAAAAGCGGGAACTTGCTTGCAATATCCGCCATTGCTGAATGACATCTTGAAAACGTATATGACTCGGTCATAGATTAGTACAGATACGCTTGTTGAAAATAATACCTACATCAGTGTACTCTCTGAGGTAAACGATCGGAACGCGTTCCGCATCTCGGCGGCCCGGCGTTTTTCTATGAAAGGGCCCATCTAGTACTTACATATATATCGATGTATGTATGTAGGTATATGCACCGATGTATTTTATCACGCATTGTTTACAGTATTATATAACTGGTTATCTTCGCAAAACAATATAATCTGTTTACTGTAAATATACTAAGGTACCTACCTATTTATAAAAGAAATCGTTATCTCTGTAAGTCTGTAAGAATGATGGAACGATGTAAATTTTGTCGTGGCTGTTTTACGACTGGTCAGTTATCGGTCATACGTAGTCGGTAATAATTCGAATACACACGTTTCATTGCCAAGGTAAGTTTATTTTTCTTATTTATTTTTGCTAGGTATGCTTGCTTATTTTATCAATTAGTATAAAAATCGATAAAACATCCGTCGGAACTGTAGTAGGTACCTATATCAGCTAATCACCTATAGGCCAACGTGACTTGGCTATCTACTTAGGAATAGTTACGTAGGTAAGTTACATAATTATTATTTACCAAAATACTAGTTTTATAATGTTTTTATGTAAAGATTGCAAGCTAAGTTGATTAAAGAGTTAAAAGAACTACTCGTAAGTATAGGCGTAGGTATATTATAATAATGTAAATAATCATTTATTGACCATAAAAAAAAGCACAGTTCGTTACAATTGAGTTGAGATTCACTAGGTATAACTTAGAATATACACTGTGATTAATCATTAATAGTTTCCCTTACAACCTGAGATTATACAAAGCAATACAATGCAATCGAAAAGGTGAACAATAAAGTTTTTCGAGGTCAGAGGGAGTGCTTTAGCCTGTACTAGGTAAACCTGTGTTACGGGCAATAATCCTCTTTTAATATTAGTACCTACCTACCTTCAAATCAAGTGTGAATAGGCATCTTCTAGGCAAGCGCGCTCCACCTTAGGCTGCATCACTACTTCCAGGCAAGTCTATAGCCTAGGTATACGTAATATATTTAAAAAAAATAAGTATTTAATGAATAATATCTTTAGTCACAAATTTATATTATTTTTGAAGTGAAACTTCTTTAGAATCGTTGTGATTTGAAAATTCGATGAAACTAAAAAGCGACACCAAAAAGAGACAAACATACTTAGTCATAATAAATAGAAATTAGCTTGCGAGAGAATGACATAGAATACAAGTTATATTTATCTTATTCTCTCGTAGGCTACTTTCTGAAGTTTCACTTCTGCCGTTAGGAATTGCACACACACAGTAGGTGCCTACACATTTTTCGCATTAGATACCTACCTACCAAATTGTTTCAGTTACCATGTCAGCGTCAGGTGCCTTCAAGTCCAGTAAAATAGTACCCGATGTAGTGGATTCTCCGCCCAACGATATCATACAGGTGTAAAAAGATTTATCATCGATATACCTACTACGTGGGATGCTTATTAGTACATAATGTGCAGTATGCCTACCGTATTAAAGAGCTAAAAAATAATCTATATCCATATACTTAATATTATAAATGCGAAAGTGTGTCTGTCTGTCTGCTACGCTTTTACGGCCCATCTGTTTAACCGACTTTGATAAAATTTGGTACAGGGATACAGGGTATTTGGTCCCGGGGCCTTACCCGGACATAGGCTACTTTTTATCCCGAAAAATTCAAGAGTTCCCGCGGGTATCAAAAAAAATTGCTCTTCAACCAATTTTGATGACATTTGGTATAGGGATAGTTGGTATCCGGGGGAAGTAGGTACATAGGCTACTTTTTATCCCGGCAAAGAAAAACCTTAATCCATCATCTAGTAGGTATGTAGGTACCTACCTGTATAGAAGCGAAATACCACTCATTCACTCACTGACTAAAAATTTGAAAGGTAGATTTCTTCTACAGTGTAGACATCAGCTAAGAAACGGTTTTGAGAAAATCCACCCAAAGGGGGTGAAATGGGGGTTGAAAGTTTTCATGAAAGTCCTATGATTTTGAACTTAGAGACATGAAACTCGGCATTTGAGTTATTAGTTTCAAATAATAAAAATCTGAATATTGCTTTGAAAAATGAAGGTGGGTAGGTACTTACATGGCTAGTAAGTGCAAAGCTAAATCAAATAAATCTTAATTATACTAATTAATTACAGCTCAGTTACACAAGTGGGGCGAAAGTTGATCTCGGCAACGAGCTTACTCCGACCCAAGTCAAAGATCAACCCACCGTATCTTATACAGCTGACCCTGACTCGTTCTATACTCTTATCTTTACTGGTGAGCATTTATAATCAAATTTTATTTATTTATTTATTTATTTATTTATTTATTTAGACAACATACCCGAAGAGACCTTACAGTTGCCCAATGCGTCTCTCCGGGCTACAGATAGAGTGACAAAAAACTTAATTATTACAACTTACAACTAACAAAATACAGAAACAAAACACATAATTTGGTACACAGATCACAAAAACAATGTCATTCAAATAAGACTGCACAAAACATAATACACATAAAACAACAAATTAACCAAAATAATAACAATTAACCAAAATAATAACAATAAGGTTATCGACCTTCCAATATTTTTTTTATTACTTTTGCGAGCTGAAGCGGTGGGGTGTGGAAGAAGTCTAGTCCCGAATCTTCGCGAACTAAATCGTTGAGCAAGCGCAGCGCACGGTTCAATGGAGCGCACGGTTCAATGGATTTAAGAACATTGACGTCCTCCCTGGCGCAGTGTTGAGCGCTGTTGTCTTAATGTGTGGAGGTCTCGGGTTCGATCCCCGGCACGGTCAATTTGGGAATTAATAATTTCTGAATTTTCCCTCGTCTGGCCTGGTTAGAGGCTTCAGCCGTGGCTAGTTACCCTATTGACAAAGACGTGGCGCCAAGCGATTTAGCGTTCCGGTACGATGCCGTGTAGAAATCGAATAGAGGTATGAGTTTAATATAACAGCCATACCCCTAACAGGTTAGCCCGCTACCATCGACTACATTATCACTTACCATCAGGTGAGATCGTAGCCAAGGGCTAACTTGTAGTGGCGTAAAAACAAAAAAAGCTTCGGCATGTTTACCTAATGGTTGTAGACTTATAATGTAATATCTACCAAGAAAAGTTGCCGAAGTGAAACTTCTTTAGAATCGTTGTGATTTGAAAATCCTATGAAACGAAAAAGCGACACCAAAAAGTGAAAAACATATTCATAATAGGAGAGCCTGCGAGAGAATGAGATAGAAATTAGAATACCTACAAGTTATATATATCTCATTCTCCTTTTGTTGAAGTTTCACTTCTGCCATGTGTGAATTGCACACACACACACTTTTTTTGTTTAATTTTATTTCGTTAAGATCCGGACAACTATGATGGTCCCGAGCTCACATACCGCGAATGGCACCACTGGCTTGTGGTCAACATCCCCGGGAGCGTCGTGACAAAGGGCGAAGTCCTGTCCGGGTATATCGGCTCCGGTCCCCCAGAGGGCACGGGCCTCCATCGCTATGTCTACATATTATTCAAGCAGCCGAAAAAACTTTCCTTTGATGAAAAGAAGCTTGATAATAAGTAAGTTTTTACGCGACCTCAATAAATTTTACTGATTTTTGAAGTTATACTTCTTTTGGCGCGTTAGGGAAAAATTATCAGAGTGATTTTTTACGATGCGCGCACACCCTGAAGTTAGTTGGTCAACTTATAAGTCTTGCAGAAAAGGGCCGACTAACAAAATAAAAATAAATACATGTTGGGTGAGAACTGATAACTATTCCAGATTTTATTATTTGCAATCAAAAAGTATAACTTCTTACGTGCGTACATAAGTACTTAGGTACACACACTTTTTATTTTTGAAGTGAAAACTAGGTACTTTAGCACTTTTCTTGAGCACTTTTTGGTAGGGGGTAAAAATGTGGAACGTTCTTCTTAAGACAAAAGGTCTTAAGTATATTAATAGTACATTTGTAATTAAACTTTAATCCGTTAGTTTTAAGGTTTATATTTTAAATATTTTTATTATTATTTAAATTCGAAAAAAAATTTTTTAATAAGTATTCGTTTTCACTTCTATCGGCAGTCCCTATGACTGCTAATTTTATTTGAAGTGAAACTTCTTGAGAATCGTTGTGGTGTGGTGAATGCGCTCGGTGTGAGAGGCATATATGAAGGCGCTGTGAGCTCACGAGATGAAAAACACAGGCGCGCGGGGTTAAAATCAAGCAAGCGCATGTCGCAAAAAATGCATGAAATCATTTGTAAAAAAATAATATTTACTTTTCAATACAAATAAATCCGACAATGTGTTTGATTTAGAAATATGAATTTAATCTTATATTTCTAGAGCAATTTCAGTAAGGAGAAAAATTGCTTTAAAAGAATTAAATAAGAGGTATGTTTAAAATAAATTTCAATGCAAAGATTTTTTTTAAATTGTGTTTTGAGATGCTCGAAGGTCTTGAAAACAGCACGTTATTTTTACAAGCATAGAGTAAAAATAACGTGCTATTATTTTTACATGTATGCTTGTAAAAATAACAGCACGTTTTTTATGTCACCGTTTGATGGATACACTGCTTTGAAAAACCCCCTTTTACGCTACACAGGACCTTAAATGAAGATACATTTACATAATATTATATATCTCACTCTTCAGGTCCATAAACGGTCGAGCCGCCTTCTCCACGAAGAAGTTCGCTGAGAAGTATAACCTGGGTGCACCTGTTGCTGGCAATTTCTACCGCGCGCAGTTCGATGACTATGTACCACAGTTATATAAGAGCTTGGGTGCCTAAATATTGTTATTGTTATTAAATATTTGATATAAATATTGTTATTGTTATTCAATATTTGATATAAATATTGTTATTGTTATTAAATATTTAATATAAATATTGTTATTGTTATTAAATATTTGATATAAATATTTTTATTGTTATTAAATATTATCTGAGCAGTACAACCTGGGTGCACTAGTCGCTGGCAACTTCTACCGCGCGCAGTTCGATGACTATGTACCACTGTTATACAAGAACTTGGGTGCCTAAATATTGTTATTGATTTTAAATATTTAATATAAATATTGTTATTGTTACTAAATATTGTTATTAAATATTTTTATAAACTTTTACATTTTTATTAGTTAGTTTAAAAATAATAATAAAATTAACTGAATAATTTTCGTAAATTCGTACGCGTGGATTTTAAGAGTTTTGATTTCCACGAGAAAAAAAAAATCCGGGATAACAGTAGTCTATGTCACTCTCCACTATTACCCATGCAAAAAATCACGTCGATCCATTGCTTTGTTGCGGCGCGATTGAAAGACAAAGCAACATACTTTCACATTCATAATATTGGTATGATAATAATCATGGGATTCAAACTATCCCTATACCAAATTTCATCAAAATCGGTTGAATAGATGGGCCGTGAAAGCGTAACAGACAGACACTTTCGCATTTATAATATTAATATGGATACTCATGAAACTAGTATGTATTAATAATAAAATAAAAACTAAACAGGCATAAAAATTAGTTCCAATTTTGGCTACCGGGTCAGAAAAGTTGGTTTGACAATACCTATGTATGTTCCACCGTATCGTCACACGTGTATAGTGCGAGCGCGAGTTGAATGCAGAGTAAATATACGTGTCACCATACATTTACTCTGCATTCAACTCGCGCGCAAACTGTATATTTGTCCAACCATTGTACCGTTGTATAAAAAATGATTTATTTTAATACATACATTAATATACTAATCCATACTAATATTATAAATGCGAAAGTGTGTCTGTCTGTCTGTCTGTCTGCTACGCTTTCACGGCCCACCTGTTGAACCGATTTCGATGAAATTTGGTACAGGGGTAGATGGTATCCCGGGGAAGGACATAGGCTACTTTTTATCCCGGAAAAATAAAGAGTTCCCGCGGGAATAAAAAAAAACTGTCTCTTCACCCGATTTTGATAAAATTTGGTACAGGGGTAGATGGTTTCCCGGGGAAGGACATAGGCTACTTTATATCCCGGAAAATTAAAGAGTTCCCGCGGGAATCAAAAATCTTAATCCACGCGGACGAAGTCGCGGGAATCATCTAGTAATAAAATAAAAACTAAACAGGCATAAAAATTAGTTCCAATTTTGGCTACCGGGTCAGAAAAGTTGGTTTGACAATACCTATGTATGTTCCACCGTATCGTCACACGTGTATAGTGCGAGCGCGAGTTGAATGCAGAGTAAATATACGTGTCACCATACATTTACTCTGCATTCAACTCGCGCGCAAACTGTATATTTGTCCAACCATTGTACCGTTGTATAAAAAATGATTTATTTTAATACATACATTAATATACTAAGTAATTTAAACGCTTGGGTATGTTTATAAAACAACTAGCTGACGCCCGCGACTTCGTACGCGTGGATCGAGGTTTTGTGGTTCCCGCGGGAACTCTTTAATTTTCCGGGATAAAAAGTAGCCTATGTGTTATTCCAGACTATAATGTATCTCTGTGCCAAATTTCATCTAGATCCGTTCAGCCGTTGGGGCGTGATTGAGTAACAAACATCCATCCATACATCCATACATCCATACATCCAAACTTTCGCATTTATAATATTAGTAAGAGTAAGATAAGATAAAAAATGTTGAGCAAAGATAAAATATATCATTATGTCAAATCGATTAAAACTTTTTCTTAAAGAAAGTCGATTGCTATCAAAAATAGAATCAGCGCATTGGAACATCATTGAATCGAGCTGCCATAAGTAAAATAAATGGTTGGTCAAAAAATATAGATATATTGATAATATCAAAACCCGTCGTACTTTACCGAAATCGAGTTAGAAACTACGCCGGACATATAAATGAAACAAAATTTTACGTATTTATGATTATGTATTGCAAGTATCGAAGTACAATATTTATTTACAAGTAGCCATAGTATTACAAAAAAACATTTCATCTTTAATTTTTAGTCCCCACTAAAAGTCAGCACTATGGTAGAAACACGTAGCAGAACGTCAGGCAAGCCGCTGCGTTTTTGAACACAATAGGGAAAAAATAATGTCCGGTGGAAGAGAAATCCGAAGAAAATTACTGATATGCATCTGCTCTCACTAACGCGACAGAAAAAAACATCGCTTTCCTTTAAAGAAAGATTCATTAAATAGATTGATTATTATATACGGTAGTAAAAGCAATCTAGATATTTGAAGCAGTTTTCGGTATCATCTCAAAACTAAATTGAAAGAATCACATTAAGTTTTTTCCTTTTCCACAGCGAGCATTATGAAAGGGACAGCAATTCAATTAATTCTGAGGTTGAGGAGGACGACATATCAATTCAATAGCTGTAAATTTAGTTAGAATTAGCCACTGTATGGGTACAATGATTGCAAGTCAATGTGTTTCTACTCTAATTTTCATTCAGTAGGCATGTTTATGTATATTATATCATACATGGTCTGTTTATAATAATCTATTTCATTCCATAACTTTGTAAATACATATTTAATTGCTAATTAAGCTACAAAATAAAATTTGATTAAAAAATTAAACTAAATAAATATATAGGTTTTTTATTTTTATGTTTTCTTATTTTCCTAATGTATTTTTCAGGAGATACATTTTATTTATATTTATATCTCTATCTCTATGGAAAAACGAATACATGTTTAAAATAATTATACGTCTATTAAAACTAAATTCACGATATGTATGAAAAATATCATATGTTCACATTACTAATAATTATACCTAGTGATAAAAATCGAAGTTACATCTTTAATCAACCCTAATAGACTTATTTCATCTTGCTCGACTACAGTTATAATGTTTTATACATTATAACAGTAGTCGAGCAATAAACGTTTACATAAACTAAAAAATTAACGCATTTTTTTGGACCACAGATAAAATAAAGAAGAAAAATGTCATTTCAATATCTTTTATAAATATTGCATTTAAATTTTTTGACACGTTATTATATTCATTACCTACTAGCAATTAATGATAATAATTAATAATCGAGTTATCTACGATTTATCGATAAGTTTGCTAAGCAACGTTGTCAAAATTAAAAGATATTTTTGATAAACAACGTTGCTATGTATGTCTAGTGAAATCTGAGAAGAATAAGAGCTACGAAATGGCGGCAAATTAAAATATAAACTAGAGTCTGTCCGCGTTAAGAAAATAGTGGCTCATCACTGAGCCTATGGCAGTGTTATGTATCTAAACGTCATGTAAAATAATCCACTCTTAGCTTTCACTAGACATATTTACCATAAGTTATCGACAGATGATACCATAGCTTGATAATAATTTTATTAATCTATGACTTTAACTTGACTTTATTTAACTTTTAGACAAAGGACATGACCAGTGGAACTAAGGGAGCTTGCCTAAATATCAAAAATCGATGTGCAACAATAATTTATTTATTAATGTAATTTTTATATTTTATAGTTTTCAGATAAAAAAGTTTCAGGAGTCTGAAGGCTCTGAAAACAGAAAATAAATTAAAAAAAAGTTTCAACAAATAACTGTTTTCCCACACTAGCTGGCGCTAGTTATTGTGGTTAGCGAGTCTAAAAAAATATTTTCAAGTATTGCTCACCACTTTTCTCAGGAAAATGTTTAAGCTTTGCATTATTTGGGCATGGATGAGCATGAACGATTATTCCTGTATTGTTACTGGAATAATAAAACTATATTTGCAAGAATTATGTAATTCTTTTAATTAATCACGCTAACATTGTACTGCTGCTTTCCCACACTGGATGGAGCTAAACGTTTTGGTTAGCGAGTCTTTTCAACTATTCGACCATAGATGGCAAACAGATGCAATGCCAGAGGGCGTTACGTTCCTTTAAACGCAGTGGTTATTTAAAAATGCTTTGTTCGATCAATTACGTTAAATTGAGGCTTGTCTAAAAAAATAAATAACCAAAACATACATTTCCTTTTCATTACTATTTAATTGATTAAAAAAAACCACATAATATAGTGATTCATGTCTAATAATAATCTTGTAACCTTACATGAATACCATTTAAGTACCTTGGTCAATCTTGGTGATCAAAATGGAGTAGTGCTTAAAGAGGAAAGCCGACGCTCAAGATTTAAACAATAAACGTATTTAATTTAGACATTTTAACCTTGACCTTATTTTAAACCTTACTGTAAAAACGGAAGTCCTGCACATTGTCCGTAATCGGAGGGCAGTCACTGGTCATGTCCTGTTTACTGTCATTACTTTGAAGCAAAACTGTACTAAGCACAGGTATCTGTGTTTAGGCCATAGTCCACCAAGCTGGCCAAGTGCGGATTGGCAGTCTTCCCGCATCTTTGAGAACATTATGAAGAACTCTCGGGCATGCAAACAAATTATATTTAACTAGCTAACTTCGTCCGCGTGGAATACGTTTTTTTGGATTCTCGCGGGAACTCTTCTATTTTCCGGGATAAAAAGTAGCCTATGTCACTCTCCAGGTACTCAACTATACCCATGCCAAAAATCACGTCGATCCATTGCTCCGTTGCAACAACAACCAAACTGACTTTCGAATTTATAATATTAGTATGATTGCTTAAAACGCATACAACTCGCATAAATTCCAAGAACATCCGAATAGGTGGCAGACATCTGAACCACTAGGCTATCAAGGAATGGTATGTCTGGTTTGAAAAAAAGTGTGTGTGTGCAGCAATTCACACACGGCAGAAGTGAAACTTCAGAAAAGTAGCCTACGAGAATGAGATAAGTATAACTTGTATTCTATCTTATTCTCTCGCAGGCTATTATGAATATGTTTGTCTCTTTTTAGTGTCGCTTTTTCGTTTCGTCGAATTTTCAAATCACAACGATTCTATAGAAGTTTCACTTCAAAAATGGTAAGTAGGCAAAAAGTAGAAATATGTTAGTTCCGTTTTACTCACGCAAATCGCGTTTATGAGTAACTTACGAAAGGTAAACACTAAACAGTCTTGTAGGTAGCATGTGTGGCATGCAAGTGTTAGTTATGTAAGTTATTATATTCTGTCCAATCATTTATTTTACTTTTGACATAAGCACGCCTATGAAGTGTCATAATTGACAGGCAACCATCGACAAAAATGCAATACTCCATAGACGAAAAACGATATGCGTCTATTAGACGCATATCGTTTTCTTGATAGTCCTTTATTATGTACCATACATCTTTGGCGATGGATGGTTTCTATGACCTGACTGATTCATGTACATTTACTGTACTGTTGTATACAAATGATTTATTTTAATACATACATTTATACTTAAGTTATTTAAACGCTTGGGTGTCTTTATAAAAGAATAAAAAAATGTTGAGCAAAGATAAATATCAATGTGTCAAAAATCGAACCGGCAACACATTAAGACATCATTAAATCAAGCTGCCAAAAGTAAAATAAATCGTTGGACAAAATATAACGTACACCACTTACGTAAAAGCTTACAAGTGTGTTTGCGGCCTTAGGATAGGGGCCAAAAATAATAGTGTCTTTTTATAACCTATCAAAATAATAATAAAAGCAGTCTATATTGAATATCACCTATGATATGGCATCTACATTAACATGCTATTAAAAACAGTATATTTGACGAAAAAATAAAAGTACCCGCATTTTTGTATTTCATAAAATCTACTATTATATAGCCCTTGACTGCTCTATCTCACCTGGTGGTAAGTGACGATGCATTCTAAGATGGTAAGCAGGCCAACTGGCAGTTATATTAAATCTAATTAGTTTCTACATGTCAACATACTATGTAGAAACTTATATTAAGGGTATGAGTTTTTCGTTTTTGCTGGTAACTAGCCAAGCCAAGGCCGAAGCCACGATTAAGTATAATATAGCTGGCATATCTCTAATATGTTAGCCCGCTACTATCAGACTGCATCATCACTTACCAAATCGCAGTTAAGGGCTAATTTGTAACTAGTAGAATTTAAACAAATATATTCCAACTCCAGATCCTACGAATAGGAGCCCGCAGTCTTTGCCATTGGGCTATCGGCTTCCCGTATAACAATTATATTTTCGTGAAATCTACCCTTATTTAAAAAAGGATTACAACCATTTTCACCCTTCCTTACGATATGTTCAGCCTTAATCAACCTACCATAGTGTAATAATTCTATTAGCATGATATTAGTTAATTATAATTTATGGCCCGTTTACATTCGGTTTGTGGCCTAACTGGATAACCCAATTGGCCTGTTTACATTAGGTCGGTGACCGAATGCGTCAGCCTATTTCGGTTTTCAGCCAACAGGAAGAATCAACTGTAACAACTTTTACACTGGCTCGGTCTGCAATCAAATGTTTACATTTCTTGGTGACCGAATACGACTTCAGTCTGCCCACGTCAGAATTTTGTAGGTCGGATAATCGGACCGACTTTTATCACCGATTTTGTGACCGGCAATTCCTTTCATTTTCCACCGAGATTCAAATCTGCCGATTTTGTTTTTGACCGTTTTTTGTAATACGTGAGCGTTTCAATATTGCAATCGGTAGGTATGTTTCTTTTTGTGCCGACAAAAATCAGTCACCGATTGTCTGACGTGGGCGGAGCATGGAATACGGCCAAACCGACCTAATGTAAATGCACCATAATAGTATCTAACAATAATACATTCCTTTAACACATAAATTTCACATTTCGACAGATTTCAGATACAAAATCTGTCAAAATTACAATTATTCCATACACACCGTAGTAGGGAATGACAGACAGAATAAGTGCCTTTGTCATTCACACCAGAAAGAGAGAACAGATTAAATTACAAATGTGATGAGGAGAGACGCCACTATTCTATTTTCTTTCCCTAATTGTGTAACCTTTTGTAAGGCCAAATCAAACTTGTTAACAAATGACTACTATATTTGTCTCAGTCATGATTACATTGAATTCTGTCCAAACATTTATTTTACTTTTGACATAAAACCCCTATGAAGTGTCATAATTATTGACAGGCAACCCTCGACGCGAATCATCTTTGGCCATGGATGGTTTCTGTGACCTGACAGATTCATGTAGGTACATTTACTGTACTGTTGTAAATACATGATTTATTTTAATATATACATTAATATACTTAGCCATTTCAAACGCTTGGGTATGTTCATAAAACAATAACAAATGTTGAGCAAAAATAAATAACAAATATCAATGTGTCAAATCACTTGAAACTTTTTCATAATGAAAGTCGATTCTTATCAAAAATTTAATCAGTAATGCATTAGAACATCATTGAATCGAGCTGCCAAAAGTAAAATAAATGATTGGAAACTTACTGTATTTATTTACTATCTATGTCTGTAATAAAATAAACTGACAGGAAACCTATCAAAAAAAGGATAAAAGTTTTCCTATTCAAAACCTGTCAAAACATCCAATTACTCAATATACATTGGGAGAAATTTTCTAAGATTTCCTCTGATTTTTCTCTTGAGTTACATTTCAAAGGGAAGGAAATGTCCTAACTTTTCCTTTCTTTTAGGAAAACCGCAAAATTCCTAACAAAATATTTTAAGGGTTTTAAGAAATTTCCTTAAGAAAATTATTTACAAAAATGTTTCTCATCTTTTTTTCCATCAGATTATTCAAATTGATGGATGTGTCTACATAATATATAATTATATTATGTAGACTAGTTTAGCGACTGTTAAGTTGACACAAATCAATATGAATAGAAGGGTGACTTAGTTTGGGTTACACTAAATTGCGATGCAAAACTAATCTTAATATCAATTGCTACTGCTAAATATTTATAAGGCTGATATTTCAATTGGAAAATCATATAATCTGTCAAATTTAGAAATATTGACAAATTTCCTATAACAAAACTATCGAAACTTCAAATATTTATTGATTGATAAATTGGCCAGTTTTTGAATTTTTACAACCACATACAGGAATTTTGTTTTACAAATTTATTTAATAGTTACGTATTTTAAAATATTTACATTTTAGACCTTATTTTTACAATAATTTAGCTGCCTTTAGCTCTTTAATTATACTTGTCATGACTAAATTTATTTGTTATAATAATATGTCTTTTTTACCAAAAAAAAAATTTCATAATGCCTACAAAATCGGTCCCTGTTTCATATGTTATGATAAAAAGAGTTTTAGCCAATCATAGATGAATGCAATTATTGTTACGCTGTAGATGTAGCTGTGACTATACCATAGTAGGGCTGTTGGTATTACTTAGGAATAAAAACAATTGTGAAGAAAAAGGAATAGGTAACACTTGCGCATTTAACATTTCTCACCTTATCAACTGTATTTCTGTTTCTTTCCAACACACTAGTTAACAGTACCAATTTCTCTCTCCCTCTAGGGCAACTTTATCATTCAACGTCGCTTTCTCTTTCTAACATGTGTAAATGTATCATCCTCTCGGTCTTACGACTCATCACTAACGAGGGATGAGTTTTTTTTCACTTTTACTTTGATATTCATTTTTCACTTTTCACTATCGCAGTCATGCAGATTTTGCATGGCAATGTGCTAAGCAGCATTGAATACGCCTTAACTGTTGACTTTTATATAACCCTGGTGACTGGTAGTTTATTTGTCTGTTGGAATAAGCAATAGATTCAGGAAAATAAAGCTGGAATCAGTTTATCACTTCAGTTTTCAACTTTTCAAATCAGTTTTTCAACATCCCTTTTTGACACTAGTACTTAATACATTTTCAATATCAATCTTTCTAAGTCTTTCTAACACACCAATATACCATATTGTCGCCAATTCTGTATAACACAATCTCTAAAGTAAGCTAAAATGACAGCTTTAAATCTAGTTTTGTCCCTTTTGGCAGAGAGTATTATGAAAGGGTAAGCAATATTTTAAATGCTGTCATTTTAGTTTAGTTTAGAGATTGTGTACAACAGAATCAGCCCCATTGTCATTTCGCGTTTCTACTCATGGCTAAGAAAATGAGTATAACTGTTATATAACCCTGGTACTTAACAATTAATTATTTAATATTTTACTGGAGTAAACAATCTTGAGGAACGAAAATGAGGATTTCACTTTAGCGCCATTTGTTTTTCACTTTCACTGTCACTTTTCTGACAAATATTTCATTTTCATTTGCAATTGTTTTCACTTTCACTTTCATTTTCATTTTTCACTTTCACTCTATCGCCGCCGGGCGGCTAAAGCGGTGGCCATAATCGCGAAGTAGGCGCATAGTAACGCGCTAAGCAGCGGTGTATACGCGCCCATACCGCGTACCGCCGCGCCTACCATATAAGCTATGGACAGGATTAGGCCGTGCGCTGTGCATCTGTGGAACATAAAACAACTGGTCAAGTACAGTCCTACCATTCTTTCCAGTTTCTTGCTGGTTCTTCTCGGTAGCGACAACATTCCGAACCAGTGGTAGATTCATTCGACTATTCAAAAGCACTTGTAAAAGGTCTACTTGAATAAAAAATATTTGATTTTGATTTAGAGGTCCGTTCACAATGTGAGATGGTGATAATAAAAAATAACCAGGCTGAGTTTTTTGTGGGCTCTTTTCAGACCAGGGCGCGTTTGGAACCCTCGTAGCTTTAGTTTCAAGATATCTTAGTTAATTATCATCATCACGTCTTATACTTTGTAAACGTGACGTTCAGAAGGTGTACTTTGTAGGTACCTATTTTGAATAAATACACTTTGAGTTTGAGTTTTCTCTCTGTAAGGTTGGAATTCTCTAATTTTCGGGGATAAAAGGTTGCCGATGTCCTTCCCCAGGACACAACCTATATCTGTACCATGTTTTCTCAAAATCTGTTGAAAAATGGGCTGCGAAAGCGTAACAAACAAACTCACATTTGCATATATAATATTATAAAATTAGGATCTTATAACTAGAATGAATTCTTAGGTGGATGAAATCTTCCCTCTCGCTCTGCGCGCAATGTATAGAGGGGGACAGAGATATACTCGCCTTGAGCGAGCGGGATGGTTGGTATTTGCTAGTTAATTTAGTGGAAAATGGCAATTTATTCGTAAATTTTGTATAAGTGTGTAAACTAAACAGTATAAAAATTAATTGTCTATCCTCCCTCTCGCTCTGTGCAGAGTATTTAGAGGGGGACAGAGATATACTCGCCTCAAATGAGCGGGAAAGTGGGTATTTGTTAGAAAATTTAGTGGCAAATGGCAATTTATTCATAAATTGTGTGTAAAAATACAGTAAAAATTAACTCTCACTCCTCCCTCTCGCTCTGTGCGGAGTATATAAAGGGGGGCAGAGATAAACTCGCCTCAAATGAGCGGGAAGTTGGTATTTATAAGTAAATTTAATGGAAAATGGCAATTTATTCATAAATTGTGTGTAAAAAAACAGTAAAAATTAATTCTCAATCCTCCCTCTTGCTCTGTGCGAAGTATACAGAGCGGGACAGAGATATACTCGCCTCAAATGAGCGGGATAGTTGTCCATGATCTTGACGCCCACACCGAAGAATATTACGATGATGACCAATCCGTACACAGCTTCCACAATGTAGAGCGCCATCTCGCTCTGCACGAAGTATATAGAGGGCGACAGCAGGATCAACAAGCCGCATATTACCACTGGAAAGAGAATTAAACGAGTATAATGAACGATGTCAGTATGAATTCTACAGTAAAAAAATGCTCCTGAAAAAAAGCTTACTGTCGAAGATTATGTCAATGATAAAAGAGCATGGATTTGACTCGCTCCAGCAATGCTTCGGACTGCGGTCACTTATGTATCTTCACATAAATGTAATTGTATTTTTTTTTAAAAGAGCAACCACCGAGTTTCTTGCTGGTTCTTCTCGGTAGGTACGGCGTTCCGAACCAGTGGTAGATTCATTCGACTATTCATAAGCACTTGTATAAAGTCTACTTGAATAAAAAATATTTGATTTTGATTTTGAATGTTGTTCGCGTACTGACGCGTTTACATGTCGTTAACCGAATGCGTGGACCGTATTTGGTTTTCGGCCAACAGCAATTTTCCATGAGCCGGTTATGACCGAATACGGCCAAGCGTAGCAACTGAATGCAGCCAACAGAATTACAGTTTACATTACTCGGTGACCGAAAATGGCTGCAGTCGAATTTAATCAAATCGACCTCATGTAAACGCGCCATATGTTTTAGAGATAGCTGTACTTTTGGTAAAAATGAAGCTCAAGCGTCGTTGCGTTAATTGCTAATAAATATTATGAAGGCGTAAAATTAATTGCTATCCTATTCTTCATTTTCGCCTGTGATAATAATTAAATCGTATGTAATGTAAGTATTTATATTTTGTAAGTTTATCACGTCTTTGAGAGGCGATATCTCGTGAACAGCCCGATGAATAGCGTCAGTTTTTATACTGTTTACATAATATTAATTAGGATACTGCTCATACTTTATTACTATACAAGAATCAGCCTTTCTAGTTATTCGGGCGGGCCCTGCAGAGTGCGCAGCGCGAGGCACGGCGCGGCGAGCAGCGCAGCGTGCGCTCGGCCAGGCGGCCGCGCACCGCCCAGCGCAGGTCGGCGTGTACCTGTAGCGGGCGGGCTCTGCAAAGTGCGCAGCGCGAGGCACGGCGCGGCGAGCAGCGCGGCGTGCGCGGCCAGCGTGCGCTCGGCCAGGCGGCCGCGCACCGCCCAGCGCAGATCGGCGTGGCGCGCGCACACGCCGGGCATGCCGCGCACGGTGGTGCCGCTCAGCGTGCAGTCGGCGCTCAGCTCGCGCCCCAGCTCCATGTCCGTGTCGATGATGCTGACGAGCGGAACACACACGTAAATCATTGCACAACACTCTTGTAGTTATAGAATTAACATTATGTATGATTATCCATTGTTATGCACGTCTAAATTTTCAAATAGAATATATTGTTTGCGCAGAAAGCAGAATACGACGTCTTAAGCGTCACCCGCCACGCGCTCGACCCGCGGCCGCTCTCTGTGTGTTTTACCCTTTAATGTTCGCAAGCGCCGCGTTAACAAACTGCACGTGCGACATCAGTATGTTAGTATGTCAGTTCCGAAACGTCACGTCGATATAGTCCACGTTTTCAAACTTCTCGTACGTTCACACGTTTTAGCAAGAAATTACAAGAGTAAGACTAAAAACAGCCAAAACTGGTCATAAAACACCGGAAGAATTGGTTGCAAAACAGCCAAAACTGGCTAATAATAAAGACCCAAAAATCGTACTTACTTGCTATTAACAAATACGGAGGTGCGGAAAGTCGTATACGACGTCTTGATGTTCGTGAGCGCCGCGTTAACGAACGTGCAGTTAACAAACTGCACATGCGACATCAGTATGTCACGGAATGTGCAGTTCCGGAACGTCACGTCGATATAGTCCACGTTTTCGAGCGTCTCGTTGTAGTAAACGTTGTCGAATGTGGTATTCGTTATCGTGTTCTTGGCCGAGTCGTATTGGGCGTTGTCGATATTCGTTACGGCGTATGGCACGTAGAGCGATAGGTAGCACTGTAAAGAACAAAAGTTAAATTTACAATCATACTAATATTAGAAATGCGAAAGTGTGTTTGGTTGTTGGTTTGTTTGGTTTGTCGACGTGATATTTTGCATGGATATAGTCGAGGATGTGAAGAGTGACATAGGCTATTAGTGAATTAAAAAAACTTTCTCAAAACAACTTAAGTTCTCAGGCATCATCTAGGTGGATTGAGGTTTTTCGATTCCCACAGCAACTCTTCAATTTTCCGGTATAAAAACTAGCTTATGTCCTTCCCCAAGATGCAACCTTTAACCAGATGGGCCGTGAAAGTGTAGCAGACAGACAGACACGCTTTTGCATTTATAATTATTATAGTATGAATGCGAAAGCGTAAGCGTAATCCGTAAACTTAAAATTTCCAATATACCATTTCCATTAAATAAAAGACTTGACCAGTGGAACTATGGGAGCTTGCCTAGGTGTCAAATATCAATGTGCAGCAAAATTTTTTTTAAATTAAATTGTTATATTTTATAGTTTTTAGATAAAACCGTTTCAGGAGTCTGAAGGCACAGAAAACTGAAAAAATTAAGAAAAGTTTAAGCAAATATTTGCTGCTTTCCCACACTAGATGGTGCTAGACGTTGTGGTTATCGAAAGTAAACGAATATTTTCAACTATTCGACCACAGATGGCAGACATATTATGCATTGCTTAAGTGCGTAACGTTCCTTTAAATACAGTGGTTATACAAAAATGCTTTGTTTGATCAATTACACGTTTCATTGAGGCTTATCAACAAATAAAAATAATTATAAACAAAACATACACTTCCTTTTCATTACTATTTAAATGATTAAAAATAAATTACTCATAATATAGTGACTAAGGTACTTAAATGGTATTCATGTAGAGTTATAAGATTACGTCAAAATGGAGTAGTGCTTAAAGAGGAAAGCGGTTGTTCAAGATTTAAACTATTAACGTATTGTTTTTTAGACATTGTCACCTTGACCTTATTCGGAATAATACATACATAGTAATTTCGGTTTTGATTTTTAAAACCTTACTGTAAAAACGGAAATTGAAAGGCCATGTCCTTTGGACCAAATTTCATCAAAATCGGTTGTAGCCACGGGCCGTGAAAGCATAGCAGACTGACAGACAGCAAGACACACTTTCGCATTTATAATATTAGCATGGAGTATGGATGGTGTGAACATACTGCTATGCGTAATGGTTCACCTGTATAGCCACAGCGAAGAGCAGCATACCGCCCAAGGAGAGGGTAGTGTTCCGGTAAGCGCTCGAGAACAGCTGGAAAAACGCCTGCCAGAACTGGAACAACCACATTTTACTGATTACACACAAGCTTTAGATCGCCGTTTCGCTCGTTATGTTCGTTGTTTTGGAAGTGAAAACTTTTGAAGTGAAAGTGAAAACTTTGAAGTGAAAGTGAAAGTGAAAACTTTTGAAGTGACAGTGAAAGTTTTGAACTTCTTTAGGCGTAACATTAATTAATTTTAAGTTTTTTGAATGTTTCCGAGGCCCCTCACCATTTTGACGCTGTGCCTCACGTGGTGCAGCGCAGGCGGGCGCCTCTTCCCCGGCAGCGACAGCTCGCCCAGTCGGTAGTCTGCGTCGGCCGGCAGGGACGCCGCCCGGCCGCATATGCGCGTCTGATTACCACTGTGTATGCTCTGGAATATTGTAAATATTTATTTTATTACATTGAATGTATTGATAATCCATACTAATATTATAAATACGAAAGTGTGTCTGTCTGTCTGTCTGCTACGCTTTCACGCTACAATTTTGATAAAATTTGGTATAGGGATAGGTTGTATCCCGGGGAAGGACATAGGCTTCTTTCATCCCGGAAAATGAAGGAGTTCCCGTGGGAATCAAAAAACTTAAAAACACGCGGACAAAGTGGCGGGCATCTACTAGTTAATTATTTTTTTTTAAATAAGTTTATTTAAATAAAAAACATAATTTGAATTGAACATTGCAAAACTCAAACTCATATTTTTTCTTCAATAGACTTATATCTCATTCTCTCGCAGGCTACTTTTCTGAGGTTTCACTTCTGCCGTGTGTGAATTTCACACACACACTTTTTTTCACATCATTCGGTGTTATTCTGCACACACCTGGTAAACCATCATGGCGTCGACTTCTCGCCCAACGTCCAGCAAGTAGCGAGGAGACTCGGGCGTCCATATGAGGCTTATGAGGGACGCGATGATCGGCAACGTGCATAACAGCAGATATCTGGAACAAATCCATACTTTTTTTAACGTTTAAACTACCATTAATTACGATCGATAATTAGACGAGCAGCAGGAGTCGTCGGGAGAGGACGCATTACCACCTCCCCGCCACCTCAACCACTGCACAGAGCTACGACATGCGGCCCGCAGTCGAGCAGCGACCGCGTCGCACGAACAGGCTTATGAATAAGGGCCCCGAACGGGTTCGAAACTAGTCTGGCATTTTTCAACATAACACGTGAATTTATCCGGGAGTTATGTATAGTTATAACAAATCCATACTAATATTATAAACTAGATCAGGGATTCCCAAAGTGGTCGATATCGACCCCAAGGGGTCGATTCCGGTTTCCCAGGGGTCGACATAAACGAAAACTGATTTTAGGGGGCGACGAGGTCTGAAAAACGACCCCTATTTTAAAGTTTTTTTTTTCAATTAATAATTACCTACTTAATAATTTTTTGGGCCTTTCACTAGATATAGCCGCTCAAAGACGTGTTATGGTTACCAAAAATGAACCATAACTAGGAAGGCTGATTCTTGTATTAAAGTATGCACAGTACCTATGTAAACAGTATAAAAACTGACGCTATTCATCGGGCCGTTCACTAGGTAGGTATCACCTCTCAAAGATGTGATAAACTTACAAACTTAAAATAATTATTAGCAATTATTAGTCACGTTGATTGCTAATAAATATTATGGAGGCGTAAAATTAATTGCTGTAAGTATAGCAATTAATTTTACTAATAACATTACAGCTATCTCTTAGTCTATTTAAATACAGTATAAATCACCACTTACCTATGCCAAGCGCTAAAATGCTCCTTATTCTCCACTAGCGCTTCAGGCCCAGTGCTGGGCAAGATCGCTTGCGCCAGTCCAGCGGACAGTAGAATGCCAGCGCCCATACTGGCCGGGAGAGTGGCGAGCAGGGCCGTGCGATAGGGCCGCGCCGCGACTTCGCCAGCATACGTAAAACCCGTGGGAATGACGCCGCCGGAGCCGATGGCTGAACAGAATCTGATGGAACAACGAGGTTATATCATCAACCTATGGGAGAAAGGTCCCCACAAATCCTATATCAGCCTAGATCGGTTTTAAGTATAGCGCTATCAAAAACACAGGAGAGTTTCAATCTCTATAAATGACCTATGAAAGGTTCAAAGAGGTTTGACTGACGATTTAAAACAGATTATCAAACTTATTTCTTTTACCGTCCCCTTTGAAAATCAATTCTTTTTCAGCGCCCCCAATTTTTTATAAACTTAAAAACCACAATTACATTACTTTAATTAATTTAGTTATGGTGTGCTCCATTATTTGGTTCTGGTGTTTAAACTTACATTCTACACTAGACATTATTGCTACCGGATTTCACAAATAGCGTTTTTTAACAAAAACTTGTTACAACTTGATCGCGTACGGCGTACGGGTTATCCTACGAAATCTATGTTAAGTATTTCTAGTTTTTATACCATTATAGGGCAGAATTTTAAAACTAATTATTCGATATTGAGTAGAAGGTAGGTTTTAATTTTAGTAAATTTTAAAATATAAAGAATCTAAAAGAAATTACAAATCAACCATCGCCCCCCTAAACCACGCCAACGCCCCCCATTTTTTCCTGGGCCCCTAAACGCCCCCTTCTAGGTCTCTCAAGGGGGCGTTATCGCCCACTTTGAGAAAGACTAGTGTAATCTAAAATTACCAGGCAATCATAAATATTATAGGAGTTTAAAAAGCACTACACCTACAATTAATTGTTCTGAAAGTACCAAGCAATCATAAATATAGAAGAGTTTAAAAGGCCCTACAGTTGATCTGAATGTACCAGGCGATCATAAATAAATATAGGAGAGTGTTAAAGGCACTACAGTGGATCTTGAAAGTACCAGGCTACCATAAACGCAAGGCATTAAGGCGTGTCCATACTGACCTGGCCATCATAAAGGTGCCGTACGTGGGCATGAAGGCGGCGATTGTAGCGAAGACCGCGTTGACCGCGAGCGCCGAGTGCAGCGCGCGCCGCCTTCCACCACGCTCGGCGAGCGCACCCCAGCCCACGCCGCCCAGCGACCAGCCCATTATTGTGATCAGAACTGGGGGTTACAACTCTAAATCAAACTCTAAACAGAAATAAAATACATTTATTCAACAACAAGGTGATCCACACACTTTTAATACATGCCCCTAACAGGTTAGCCCACTACTATCTTAGACTGCATCATCACTTACCATCAGGTGAGATTGCAGTCAAGGGCTTACTTGTATCAGCTAACTTTGTAATCGTAGATTCATTCGACACTTGTAAAAAGTCTACTTGAATATAAAATACTTCTTTTTTTTTAGTAACAAAAAAAAAGTGTGTTTCTGTGTGTGCAATTCACACACGGCAGAAGTGAAACTTCAGAAAAGTAGTCTACGAGCGAATGAGACAAATATAACTTGTAAAAATATATCATTCTTTCACAGGCTAAATCCTATCATGAATATGTTTCTCTTTTTAGTGTCGCTTTTTCAAATCACAACAATTCTAAAGATGTTTCACTTCAAAAATCAGCGCCCTCTAGTGACAACTCACCCAGCCAATTCTTCTCGTGCGGCAGTATGCACAGCTCGATTTCAGCGGAGGGCAGCACGAAAGCGATAGAGGCGAGCTCCAGCGAAGCCCCCGCCACTGCTAGGCAGACTGCCACGTACACTTTGAGCTGGGACATGCCGCACCCAGCCTGGAACACTCTTTTTTTTAAGGTTCCATACTAAAATCAGTTGTAGTCCAATTGTTTCTATATAATAAAGAGCTATTTTCAGAAAAAAGCTGTTCTGTGGAGTGACGAGGACGTGACATGAAAAAAACCCGGCGAGTTTGTTGTGGGCTCTTCTCAGACCAGGCATTTGGAACCCTTGTAGCTTTAGTTTTGAGATACCGCCACAAATAGATCACTCACCTGTTGTAACACATCTTCATAGAACTGCTCAAGAACAAGTTTCTTTTTTAATTCCTGGGGGAACTACCTAATTAATTTTCCAGTATAAAAATTAGCCTATGTCCTTCCCCAAGCTTTAAAGCTATGCTTTAACGGCCCATCTTTTCAACCGATTTTGATTAAATTTGGTACAAAGGTAGTTTATATCCCGGGGAAGGATAAAGGCTACTTTTTATCCTGGAAAATGAAATAATTCCCACGAGAATAAAAAAATCCATGTGGACAAAGTCGCGGGTATCAGTTTGTTAACTATACTGTGACATAAAAGCCACTAGCGCCATCTAGTTAACAACTACCACAACTAGATCTCTCACCTGTCGTAATGCATCTTCGTGGAATTGCTCAAGCACACTAGAGTCGTTATAGTCTAAGAGCTCTCCACTCTCATTGCTTTCCGCGTTCTCTTGAGGAGCATTTGCCATGTTCCCCGCATTGCCAGGGTCTCCTGAGCCTTCTGTGCCTATAATTAGTTAAATTATATTAAAAATCATCTTTTAAAACAATCTTTAATTATCCGCCATATTGGATTTAGTGTGACGTCATTTTATTTTTCTATTAATTTAATTTTTGCTAACCATCTAGACCAAAGAGGCAGTAAAAACTAATAATATGTCTTATGTCTCATATAATAGAAAAGCCAACCCATTCACTAACTTAGTGACTGACCGACTCCAGCCCAAACACTTAGGACTTAATAAAGCTCTTTATAGTGAAGACAAGGAATATGGCTGGATTTATCGAAATTTCCAAGGGAGCCTTTTTGTGAGATCATTACACCCCAGTCCGTACTCTGACTTCACTAAGAGTAAAAACGAGACAGAGTAATATCCATTGAGTTTCCCCTCGTTGTAAGTCATGCTGTAAGACGTGGAGAGTGATCAAAAGCTGCCAAGCTTGGATGAGCCCTCAGAGTGAGAGCTATACACTGTACTTTGACTTCACTAAGAGTAAAAACGAGATAGAGTAATATCCTCAAAGCTGAGCTGAGTTTCCCATCATTGTAAGTGAGGCTGTAGGATATGGAAAGCCATCCAAAGCTGCCAAGCTTGGACAAGCCCTCAGAGTGAGAGCTATACACCATGCTCTGACTTCACTAAGAGTAAAAACGAGATAGAGTAATCCTCTAAGCTGCAGTATTTACCAGGCACATTGAGTTTCCCTTCGTTGTAAGTCATGCTGTAAGACCTGGAGAGCGATCCAAAGCTGCCGAGCTTGGACGAACCCTCAGAGTCGGAGCGAGCGCGCACTAGACACGCTTGTTCCTCCATTCTGCGGCTGACTTACCACAACTATATTGCGATACATCTGAAAAATATGTATTAGGTTAGAAATAATTTGACGACCTCTCTAACCCAGTGGTGAGTGTCATATTATATTGTGACATATTATAATTTCTTAATTTTCTCTGGTCTAGTCTGGAGGCTTCAGCCAAGCAATTTAGCGTTCCAGGTGGGTTTAGGATTTAACATAACTGCAGTGCCCTTATAACATTGCGGTTATATTGTATGTATGCATGTTTATAAGTATGTATGCATGTTTATAAGTATGTATGTATAAGATTTATGTATGTATTATATGTTCATTTCATTTACCCTTTACATACTATATGTTTTTGAAGTCTGACCAGTGACCATTACTAGGGCAACTATTCAAAAGTTACATCAGGGTTGTAACACTTACACCTCTACACTATGCTATAAAAAATTAGGTACATAGAGGTTGGTATTTGGTACCTACCACGTACCTAATGGTCCCGTTTTTAATAGGTCCTTTTTAACTACTTACCATAAGACAATGAAATACTTTTTTTGCATGGTAGTTTCAAAATTAGATGTTGTGAATGTTAGTTTGTTTGTTATGCTTTCACAGCCCATCTTTTCAACCAATTTTGATGAAATTTGGTACAGGCATAATTTTTGTCTGTGGAAGGACAAAGACTAATTTTTATCCCATGCGGACATGGGAATTAAAAAAGAGAGTCTCAGGCATTTTGTAATATTATTATAGAATTTACACTTTTATACCAATATTATAAATGTGAAAGTTTGGATGGATGGATGGATGGATGGATGTTTGTTACAGAATGGCTGAATGAATCTGGATGAAATTTGGCAGGTATAGATTATAGTCTGGAATAACACATAGGCTACTTTTTATCCCAGAAAAGAGTTCCAGTGGAAACCAAAAATCCTTACTCCACGCAGACAGTCGTGGGCATCAGCTAGTAATATCAATAAATTACACTGGTTTCACTTACTTAATAGGCCTACATTCTTAAGGTCTAACAAATTATCAACATCCCACACAATAGTGCTAATTAAATTAATTGCATGTGCTATGCTGCAGTAACAACCATATTAATATTATATATGAAAAATGTCTGTGTGTATGTTTGTTACTTAGTCACTGGCCATGATATTATGTTAAACATATTTAGACAAGATTTCTTTCAGGCATAGTTTGCATTCTAAATATGTACATAGGCTTCTTTCTATTCCAGGAAATCAAATTAAATTGTGCAAAAATCATGGGATTTAGTAAATATAAATTAAGGAGAGAATAATGTATTATACAAATATAGCATTTTGGCATGCAAGTGTTGTTTGGTATGTTTAGTTTATTTAAGCTACTTACAAATAAAGAAATAACTTTATAAAAATATCATATTTATTAGTTACACCACAAAAACGTATTGTACTTTTGTACTCACGATTCACATAGAAAAATGATTCTTTACATTGGTTTAACACAAACAATAGACTGGTCTAACACTGATAAGTTCTCTATAAATAAACTGAATGCCAATCAATTGTTAAATGCACAATGCACAAAATAATATTTCATATCACCAACTAAATAAATATAAAAAAAGTTGAACGACATTAAAGACAAAGCCAAAAACCAAATAACTTACGTTTAACTGCAATATTGAATATAGTTATAGTATTATCAAGAGGAACACATTAAACGCTAATATATTATTTTTTAGCTATTTACGCAAAAATATCTGAAAACAAAATAAACATGCGAGAAAAATTCAAGACAAGACAAGACAAAAGCAATGTACCATAGACAAAATTTTTTTCCACAGGAAGCTCATACAGGAAGTGACAGAGTCTTTTTTGTAGAAGATTAACAGCTTATGATTATTAATTAATAGTCTGTATTATTAATAATTTTATAAAGCGTGTTCACACATAGGTAAAAAGGTAATGTTCTAAAATTCTAAAGCATCGTGTAGAATCCTAAATATTTTATTTTAATTGAAAAAATCCATACTAATACTAATATTATAAATGCGAAAGTGTGTCTGTCTGTCTGTTTGCTACGCTTTCCCGGCCCATCTTTTCAACCGATTTCGCTGAAATTTGGTATAGAGGTAGTTTATATCGCCGGAAAGGACATAAGCTACCTTTTATCCCGGAAAAGTAAACAGTCCTCCCGAGAATCATAAAAACGTATTCCACGCGAACGAAGTCGCGGCATCATCTAGTTATTTTATAAGTAAAGCAATAAAGCATTACTTAAAAAAAATATTTTTTTGCTTATTTTTAAGTATTATTAAGGAAACAAAATACTAGGTTAATAAGCAATAGACTTACAATTTTCAAGCGTAAAGCAATGGAGTTTGTATGTTACACTTATATCTTAAACTCTCATTATGCACACTGAAAGCGACAATACACCAGTAATTATTAAAAATTTGTACAAATTACATTGTGATTATTTATTGCTCGTGATATTGTGCAAAATTAATAATAATATTGAGCTGTTTAGAACCTGCTACACATTATACAACACATCTCGATTTAGTTGAAACAGTAAATAAAAACACGTTTCACCAATAAACGAAATGAATAATAACTTGTAAAACACATTTTTGGAAATACTACTGCTCGATTTTGCGATTATAAACACAATTTAACACGACACGGCACCCTCAAATGTTCGGATAAGTTGCTGCTTAGACTACTTTTTCTAAAAGATCACTTTTATTTAGTAATAGACTTATACCGCTGAGTACTGAGATTTTTTCTAATGAGTTACTAAAATAAAAAGCCTATTTATAGAATAAGAAGTCCCTTAATTCATCACTCTTATCGCTAAGTGCTACGTTTATAACTGCGGAGTTTAAGGTCAAAAAAGGATAGAATAACAGACCGAGTAATTGTGGGAGCGAGAGATGTATATCCATGTTGGCACGACAAGAGTGAATAGAACACAGCACCGTGACACATCTGCGGATTTATCTCAGGATATTTTGATGTTAAGTTAGATTATATATTTTTTATGTAAAGAAAGGTCAGTTTGTAAGCGAAGTAATTATAAACGTGAATATCTATTAGGTAAAATAAAGATTTTCAATAAATTTAATATTTTTTGGTTAATGAACATCGATTGAGTAAAGAAAGTTATGTATACTAAGCCTAAGGATAAGTTCGAAAAATGAAGTGGCCTAGTAATTTTTGTGTATATAGCTAGAAAAATTAATATGAGATTTTAATCTTATCAAAACTAACTCATGTGTAGCGTCGCAAATCGATTTATGGAGCCCACGCAATGCGCAGCAGGGAGTGTTAAGACATGCGCACATAGATTTATTAATATTATGCTATTTACTTAGCTGTGCATATAAATGTACGTACTTCACAGGGCTTAAAAGAAAGGCTAACAAATCTAAAATTCTCAAAAAGAAAATCTTCTCCATTTACGAAAAAATAAGCAAATCTTTATATTCAGATCTGAGTTGTAAATTCTATCACAGTTAGAACCTACAAACATTTTTGAACGCAAATCTAGCTGTCACTTGTTGACTGCAATGTTATGTCAGTGTCAGAAGCACAGAAAAAAGGCGGGAAATCGAAATACCCCGGGGCCCGGATCAATTTGTAAAATTGTTAGAATTGATAAAATCAATAAATTATAATAATTTATATTAGGTACAGTGTTTGTAAGTGGTTTGTGTCTTGTGATTCGTTGTACAAAACAAATGATGCAAGACCATAATCTGACACAATCAGCGTTGCATATGAAGCTAATAAGAAAGTATTTGAAGTTGAAAATAATGGAGGACAATATCTCGTTCAGCGGCCACGAAAACGAAAGAAAACACATCTATGATTTGATAAAACGGTCTGTTTTACACGGAGAATCGCATTCAGCTCTCATTATTGGGCCCCGAGGCTGTGGTAAGACTACGGTAAGTCATCGTTAGGTTTGCTTTGTTGCATATTCGAAATATGTCTTCTGGTGAAAAACAATAGCCATTCTATGATTCTTTGGCTCAGCTATAGTATACTACCCGCTGAGTTGGACGTTCATATTTTTTTTACAGAAAGACCTTGATGTGGTAAGCCTTGCACTAAAATATTTTACGTCGAATTCTAATACTTTTCGAGAAATAATTTTTTGAAATTCGCAAATTTTGACCACTTTTCACTATTTCTTACGACATTTGCCATAGATTACAGACTCATTGACGTTTAGTTGACGTACTAAAGTTTCGTTTTACGTATTTTAATCCGTTCCAAACATAAAAAGTATTACAAAATGTTAATAATCGAGTAATAATCATATTCAAACAAAAACATTATTGGAAAAACGGAACGCGTGCGATGGCGCCAAAGTGTCCAAATGATTTGAATTCAAATCATGAGTCATCGTTTGACGCGCTTTTCATATGAAAGGTTATAAGGTTAAAAAAAAACGTTTATAGGTTATAGGTATAATTAACTATAAAGGTTTAAAGGTAGGTTATTACATGTATAATTAGGTTATGATATGATTCACAAAACCGAATCAGCACACCCCGACTCCACGCAGTCTTGTCTGCCCTACCCCTAGAGTGTTTTTTTTAAGCGCAGCGAAACGAAGGTCGAGTAGGCGAAGCTTCATTCAGGGGCGACGAAGCGAGTCTTCTGGCGTAGCCCATTGCAATTAAGAAATTAACCTCTTCCACTACCTTAAACAAAAGGTATAAAGGTAGGTTAAAGTAGGTATAATTAATTAAAAGGTATAAAGGTAAAACTAACCTCAAAATTTTAAAAAATTAATATCTCGGAAACTACTAAAATTCGGAACGTCTTACTTTGAGGGGGGGTATATCCCCTCCCCCCCTTCCCCCTCCCCCTCCGCCACCGTCAGTATACTATTGCCCAACCCCGAATTCGGTAAAACTAACCTCAAAATTTTGAAATTTTAAAAAATTAATATCTCGAAAACTATTAGTTTCCGACGAGTTTGGCTTACAGGGGAGGTATACCTCCTCCCCCCCCTCCCCCTCCCCCCTCCCCTCCCCCCCCCCCTCGCGGGTAGTATACTATAGCCCAACCGATTCTTTTACAAAGAAATTGGAATTGCGCACCAGACCAAGTAGACATAAAGATGGACTCCATCTGCCTCTGATTAATTGTAATATTTTCCGTAAAAGTGCATACGTTATGGCCATACGAGTGTATAACAATTTGCCTGATAACATCAAAGAACTGTCCCTATAAATTCAAGAGAGTCTTGAAGAATTGGTTGATAAGCAAAGCCTACTACAGCCTAGATGAATTTTTTGAATGACGGTTGGCTGAATTATATGCTGCGATTATGCAATAATCTAAATGTATGACATATCTCAATCTCATTTCTCCAACAATTTTTTTTTGGTTATTTTATTTAAAAACTTGACATGTATTATATATTTTTACAATAAATAACTGGATACTATTAACTTTAATTAAGATTATATTTTATAAGCATTACACGCCAAATGGTAATGCACTTGACTTTTTTATCTTTTATACCAACTTTTTAATATTTGTGTATAATGCAATAAATGACTTCTGATTCCGATTCTGTCTACTGCTGGACTATAGCCTTTTACCATAGATTTAGCATTGGTCTGAGACCAATGCTAAATCTATGCCTTTTACTTCCCACCATTGTGATGTGATCCCACTAAAATGCCATATTGGGAGCTGTTTATTTGAAAACCAGCTAAAATATAAAGTATGAATGTACAATTGCTTTAATATTTCAAATATATGCTGTTTGGGTCTTAATCTTTATTATGTGACGAAAACACAATTGGCTACTTGTGCCTGCTTAATTCTACACGATTTATCTCTTAGTAAAATAATGAATTGAAACAATTTTTTCCCTGCAACTTTCAACTGATATTTATAGTATATGAACTAGTTAGCTCTGATAGTATGGCAGTTATATAAAACCATATACCCCTATCGGTTTATACACAGCATCGTATCGGAACACTAAATAGCTTGACGGCACGTCTTTGACGGTAGGGGGATAACTAGCCACGGCCGAAGCCTCCCACCAGAACAGACCAGAGAAAATTCCGAAATTATAAATTCTCAAATTGACCCTGCAGGGTATCGAACTTGGGACCTCCCACATTAAGGCAACAGCGCTCAACTCTGCGCCAGGAAGTTCGTCGAAATATTGTGAAACATTGAGGTTTTGTGTGTTATTATGCAACCAGCTTCCATTTTATGTGTTCCCTCATGACTACAATATGGGGCTGTTCAAAGGGCAGATAAACAAATCTATTAAAAGCCGGCAAGGCATTGGCGGTTCCTCTGGTGCTGCAAATGTTCATGTAATCACTTAACATCATCACCCGCCTGCTCATTTGCTTGCTATACATTTTGATAGCAGAATTAGCTCAACTGCGGCTCTATTAGCTCATGGACATATTCTCATCGCTTTTTGAAGCATAAACATTGTTATTGAGTCAGTTGAGTCACTCTCAATGAGGCATACTTGTGTATTCAATGTGTCAGCTAAATTTGTTCAAAGATTCAATTGATTGATTTTAAGATGGTTGGTTCCATTTGAGGTCGGTTAGGATTGAGGTTTTTTGGTTCCCGCTGGAACTCTGTAATCGTCCAGGATAAAAAGTAGTCTATGTGTTATTCCAGACTATAATCTATCTCTGTGTCAAATTTCATCCAGATCCGTTCAGCCGTTGGGGTGTGATTGAGTAACAAACATCCGTCCATAGTCCATACACCCATACATACTTCTGGTTTCTAAAAATATATATAAAATAATACATTCCCAGCTCCTTAACTCGGTGCTGCATCAGGTGTACAACGAAGCAGACCTTGTGAATGATGCCATCGTCATCAAGTTGAATGGCCTCATACATCACGATGACAAAATTGCGCTCAAATCCATCACCGCACAGGTATCCTGATCATGATGATTTTAATACATAATACATAAATTATTTACTACTAGACGATTCCCGCGACTTCGTCCGCGTGGACTAAGTTTTTTCGATTCCCGCGGGAACCCCTTAATTTTCCGGGTTACAAAGTAGACCATGTCCTTCCTGGGGATACAACCTATCCCTGTACCAAATTTCATCAAAATCGGTTGAATAGATGGGCCTTGAAAGCGTAGCAGATAGACAGACAGACAGAAACACTTTCGCATTTATAATATTAATATGGACTAGCTGATGATCGCGGCTTCATCCGCATGGAATAAGTTTTTTTTTCATTGCCTTAAAAAGGATCCATACTTCCATAGTAATATTATAAATGTTAGTGTCTCTGTCTGTCTGCTATTCTTTAATGGCCCAACTTATCTACAGATTTTGATGAAATTTGATATCTACCACCACCACTACTATAGCCCATTAACGTCCCACTGCTGGGCACAGGCCTCCACTCAAGGGAGAGAGGGAATTAGAGCTTAGAACCACCACACTGCTCCAATGCGGGTTGACAGGCTTAAATGACTATTATCATGTTAGTGATAATAACCGGGACAGACGGCTTAACGTGCTCTCCGAGGCACGGGGGTGGGACACCACCAACTTCCTAATTATACGGTATAGTACTGAGAATTTCTAGTCAGAAAAAACCCTAAAAAAACTTAATGGCCCGACCCGGGAGTCAAACCCGGGACTTCATCGGCCGCAGTCGAACATGACAACCACTAGACCAATGAGGTAGGCAGAAATTTGGTATAGAGCTGAGTTACATCCTGGGGGAAGGACATATCACATAGGCTACTTTTTATCCCAAAAAATTAAGTTCCTGTGACTTGAAAACAACTTAAACCACCCAGGAATCATTTAGTATTAAATAAATATGTATTTAATACATTAAATAATTATTATAATAATTTTTCCCTTTGACTTTAGTGGATGAACTAGTTATGAATGTTTTTTTTTCTACATGTTTAAAATCCTCTTGGTTTAAGTTTTTTTGATTCCCGCAGGAACTCCTTAATTGTCCGGTAAAAAAGTAGCCTATGTCACTCTCCAGGTCCTCAACTATACCCATGCCAAAAATCACGTCAATCCGTAGCTCCGTTGCGGCGTGACTGAAGGACAAACAAACACACTTTCGCATTTATATAATATTAGTATGATTTCTCATTTCATTCCACCTCATATTTTGTTCTTCTTCCCCACTGCCAAGGTAGAGAGCTTCCTTGTCCAGTATGTTTCTGTTTTTGTACAACTTTTAGGTACAAAACATTAAAAATATCTCTAAAAATAAGTTAATTTAATAATAAGTGGAAAATAAGTTTATGATAATATAATATCTCGTTTCATTCTATCTCATATCTTTTTGTACCTATTCTTCCTCCACAACCTTTCTCCATAAGTGCTTCCTTGTCCACTATGTACCTGTTTTTCCTCGTATTTTATAACCTTTTGGTACTAAATAAACTTAAAATTTAATGCTGCTTTCTACATGATAAAGATGCAATTGGAGAACGCAGTAGGCGACAGAGTGTTTGGATCGTTCGCTGAGAATCTAAGCTTTCTGCTGAGCTGCCTGAGGAGCGGCGCGGACAGACGCTGTAGGAGTATGGTGTTTGTGTTGGAACAGTGCGATATGTTCTGTCACAGCGCGCGCACACAGACACTGCTCTACAACCTGTTCGACATCACACACAGCGACCAGGCGCCTATGTGTGTGCTGGGTGAGTGTAGTTCTTTTTTTTGTAGTGTTAACTTCTAAAGTGTTTAACACTTTGTGTTGAGCAC
The DNA here is from genome assembly GCA_923060345.2 of Erebia aethiops. NCBI lineage: Eukaryota > Metazoa > Arthropoda > Insecta > Lepidoptera > Nymphalidae > Erebia > Erebia aethiops. The sequence goes on along the minus strand of OV281087.1, from coordinate 5,386,729 downwards.
CTTTTGGTAGGGGGTAAAAATGTGGAACACGTGACCGACACCATTCTTCTTTAGACAAAATATCTTAAGTATAATAATATAGTACATTCGTAATTAAACTTTAATACCTTAGTTGTAAGGCTTATATTATTAAGTGCTGTGGAACCGAGACCGACACCTCGCGTTGTTACGAAGACAAGAGGTCTTAAATATAAATATAGTACATTCGTAATTAAACTTTAATGCCTTAGTTTTAAGGTTTATTTTTGGTAGGGGGTAAAAATGTGGAAACGCGAGACCGACACCGGTATTCTTAAGACAAAAAGTCTTAAGTATAAAAAGTACATTTGTAATTAAACTTTAATGCCTTAGTTGTAAGGTTTAAACTTTAAATATTAATAAGTGATGTGGAACCGAGACCGACACCTCGCGTTGTTACGAAGGCAAAAGATCTTATATATTATATAAATGTAGTACATTCGTAATGAAACTTTAATGTCTTAGTTTTCTGGTTTATATTTTGTTTATATTTGTTTTTTTTAATTAGAAAAATAATAATAATATTCGTTTTCACTTCTATCGGCACTTCTGTCCCTATGACTGCCAATTTTTTTTTTACTACCCATCGACCATTGGACAAGAGTTTTAACCCTTCGTTATTCCTTACAGTCCACTTTCATTCATTCCATTGTGCAAGAACAGCACACCATGCTAATGCTGCAGTTATTACATGAGTGTAAATAAAATATTTCAGAACAAAGATTTAAAGTTATTGTTGAGACCAATGACTAATTCCGGAATTACTATAACTAAGTCAATGAAACTTGAGCCAATGATTTACTTTGGAATTTCTGAATTTCAGTCAGTGGAGTTATTGAACCAAAGACTAATGGAACGGAAATTATGGAACTTCATTAATGGAACTCAGTATATTGAACAAAAACCAATTTGAGAATTTCTGAATTTCAGTCAATGGAATTGTCGAACCTTGCATATTTTGTAACAGCTATTCTATACCTACGTCATAGTTGCAGTCTGTATATCCAGACCTTTATTCATTGATCCAGCCCGATCTGTCCATTGCTTTCCAACTGTGTGTTGACAGATGAGCCAGTCACCTTTTCCATTTACATATTAAGATTAATTTTCAGGCATAACAAATCGGATAGACGTTATGGAGTTACTAGAAAAACGTGTGAAGTCGCGGTTCTCGCACAGGCATATATTCATATTCCCCAACGAAGCAGCGGGAGAGAGAGAGAGAGAGTGCCCCGTTACCAACTATAGGGGCAAATTGGTACAGTGTCTCAGTATGCCCCTCGCTTTAACTAAGAGAGAACTGTCTAAGAAACGCAGACGGAGAAAATCTACAGGTGATTTTTTTTTCTGTAACTAAAAAGCGACAAGTCTGTCTCTCTCTCTCTCTAGTATTGATAGAGAGTGACAGAGTAAGTACTTGTATTTAATTGGGTATTTGACTACTTGCAAACCAAATAAATTATATTTTTGTGATTATTAAACAGGGTATCTTCCAAAAGTCGTAATATCCACATCCCTTCTTAGTTTTATGTTGAACTAGCTGATGCCCGCGACTTCGTCCGCTGTTTCCCGCGGTCACTCTCCGTCCTCAACCATACCCATGCCAAAAATCACGTCGATCCGTTGCTCCGCTGCAGCGTGATTGAAGGACAAACCAACAAACAAACGATCGATTAAAGTAAAAACGTGCGTCGCTCTTTGATGACGTCACAATTCAATATTTCATATAAAAATATTGTAGCTGTAAGTTTTCTGTACAAAATAAAATAAAATAAAAATCCCATACTAAGCAAGCGTTTTGACGTTTGGAAAAAAAGTTGCTGATTTGACTAGTTGTCAAATACCCAAAGTTAGTATTGAAAATTTTGAAAACTCCCATGTAGCAATTTTGACAACCTTCCTGGCGCAGTGTTGAGCTTTATTGTCTTAATGTGGGTCCGGGGTTCAATCCCCAGCAGTCATTTTGGGAATTTATAATTTCTGAATTTTCTATGGTCTGGTATGGTGGAAGGCTTTGGTTGTGGCTAGTTACAATCTTACAACCCTACCATCAAAGACGTGTCACCAAGCGATTTAGCGTTCCGGTACGATGCCGTGTAGAAATATTGTAGGGGTATAACTGCCATACCCCTAACAGGTTAGCCCGCTACCATCTTAGACTGCATCGTCACTTACCATCAGGTGAGATCGCAGTCAAGGGCTAACTTGTAGTAGATAAAAAAAGACCCCCTTGGTCACTGGTTTGTTTTAAATTCTTCATTTTAAAATTTCAGTTAATACGGATGAGCAAATGGAAATCGACAATGAATTCCAATATACCATACCAGATGTAGTCCTAAGTAAATGCAGAACAGATACAAATCAATTTCAACATCTGGAATCTGGTTTCCTGGAAGATTGGAACTCCCACATACAAAGCTTGGCGAAGGACCAAAAAGTTTTGGATTCTTTAGAAAAGTTATGCTATTACACTGTAAATGAGCAAATCTTTAAGGATATTTTGGTAAGTCATTTATTTAAAAGATCCACATAATTACTAATTATTATTTATTAGTCCATAACCAAAGCACAACCCGGGCACTAAACAAGTGTGTGTGGGAGAGAGAGATCTTGTTCGTGTATGTGTTATATTAAAGTTAGTATGAAATAATATGAAGTTTGTATGAAAGTCCTTTGTTTTTGAATTTAGAGACATGAAAATTGGCAATCAATTTAATAGTTAAAATAATAAAAACCTATATAACCAATTTTACGAAAATCTACCCCAATAGGGGTGAAATGGGGGTTGGAAGGTTGCATGAAGGTTCTAAGTTTTTGAAGTTAGTCTTGAAAATCGGTATTAAGTTAGAATTAACTTTATAAACAATTTTAGGAAAATCTACAGAGGGTGAAATGGGGGTTGTAATTTTGTATGAAAATCCTGTGTTTTTGAAGTTAGAGACTTGAAAATCGGGATTTAGGTTATTATTTTTAAATTATAATAAACTGTATACGCAGTTTTACGAAAATCTACCCCACAGAGGGTGAAGTAGGGGTTGGAAGCTTACATGAGGGTTCTAAGTTTTTGAAGTTAGATACTGGAAAATCGGCGTAAAGGTTTTAAGTAATAATAAACTGCATAAGCAATTTTACGAAAATCTACCCCACGGAGGGGTTGAAAATTTGTATGCAAATCCTATGTTTTTGTAGTTAGAGACTTGAAAATTCTAGATTTAGGTTATTACTTTTAAGTAAAAATAAACTTAAATAAATAAACTACATAAGCAATTTTACGATTATCCACCCAAAGGGCGTGAAATAGGGGTTAAACGTTTTTGAAGTCAGCATTAATGTCTTAAATAATAAAATCCTGCCGATGCTATTATATAGCTGCTATAAGTAGGCCTTTTGCAGCGGGAAAATCTCATAGGAAATCAGAAATTGTACGCGGACGAAGTCGCGGGCGACCGCTAGTAATATTATAAATGCGAAAGTGTGTCTGCTGGTCTGTCTGCTTCGCTTTAACAAATTCCATCAAAATTGATTCAAAAGGTTGGTCCTTTTGAATCAATTTTGATGGAATTTGTTATACAGTCGGTTTCTCCCGGGGAAGGACATAGGCTACTTTTTATCCCGGAAAATTAGATTTTCCCCTGGAATTAAAATAAACTTAATCCACGATAAACAAAGTCGCGGGCGTCTTCTATTTTATAATATTAGAATGAAGTTAATCCGTAACTTATTACTCTTACTAGATGACGCCCGCGACTTCGTCCGCGTGTATTAAGTTTTTTGATTCCCGCGGGAACTCCTTATTTTTCCGGGATAAAAAGTAGCTTATATGTCCTTCCCCGGAAGGCCACCTATCCCTACAGGGATAGATGGTCTCCCGTGGAAGGACCTAGGCGATTTTGATTAATTTGATACACCAAATTTCATAAAAATTGGTTGTGAAAGCGTAGCAGACAGACAGACAGACACGCTTTCGCATTTATTATATTAGTATGGATTAGGTTGTTTTTTTTTAAATTTATTAAATTTTTTTCCAGTTCCAAACAGTATCAAAACTGTCACCAAACAAGCCATATATAGACGCCATAGAGCTAAGCAACGCAATAGACAGGGCAGTCGGCTCTGAGCATAGAGTCAAACTATTGCAGTCCCTGTCTATTCTAGAGTTGTCTCTGGTCATCGCTATGGTACACGGAATGGCGATATTTGATGGACAACCGATGAATTTCGAAATGGTTTTACATAGGTAAGTTGATTAATAATAATGTCCTCCCGACCGAATACCGGCCAATCTCCACATAGATTAACCATCTGCGCAGAACATATAGCGCACAAGTGAGTTCCTTGCCGGCTCTTCTCAGCAGAATCAGCTTTCCGAACCGGTTGTAGAGTCTTGAAGTATCACAAGTTCACACACATATACTCGTATGTAGAAGAGTGAAGTATAAAGAGAAGAGTGTAGTGCAGTGTAGTAAGTGAGTAGAGTGGTGGACTACGGCCAAACCCTTCTCATTCCGAGATGAGACTTGTGCTCAGTAGTGACCTGGCAATGTGTTGAAATGATGATGATAAGTTTAAGTTGAGTTCATACTTAATATTTATTTATTTACTACATAACTCCCGCGACTTAGTCCGCGTGCACTAAGTTTTTTCGATTCCCGCGGGAACTTCTGAATTTTCCGGGATAAAAATTAGCCTATGTCCTTTCCCGGGATATAACCTATCCCTGTACCAAATTTCATCAAAATCGGTTGAATAGATGGCTGAATCGGTAGCAGATAGATAGACAGACAGACACAATTTCGCATTAAAATATTAGTATGGATATGGATTTATTTATTGCAGATACACAAAATTCGCTAACGCAAACTCGTCAAACCAATCTGTTCCTCGCCCCGTTGTACTGAAGGCATTCGAGCATTTACAGCAGCTACAGATCATAACACCTACAAAGAACGCGCCCCACAGTTCAGGAGACGCGTGCACGAGTCGAATTCAGAAAGAATACAAGCTCTACGCCCTGACCGCGCCCGTAGACGATGTGAAGCGAGCCGTCGCCAGCTATAGGGCGCTGCCCACCGAAATTAGTCATTGGTTTAACAATTCCATCGACTGAAATCCAGAAATTTCCGAATTAGTCACTGGTTCAATTTACTGAGTTCCATTAATTAAGTTCCATTAATTCCGAAATTAGTCATTGGTTCAATAAACTGAGTTCCATAAATTCTGAAATTAGCCATTGGTTCATTAATGCCATTAATGAAGTTCCATTAATTCCGAAATTAGTCTTTGGTTCAACAATTCCATTGACTGAAATCCAGAAATTCCGAAATTAGTCATTGGTTCAATATACTGAGTTCCATAAATTCCGGAATTAGCCATTGGTTCATTAATTCCATTGATGAAGTTCATTAATTCCGAAATTAGTCGTTGGTTTAACAATTCCATTGACTGAAATCCAGAAATTCCGAAATTAGTCATTGGTTCAATATACTGAGTTCCATAAATTCCGAAATTAGCCATTGGTTCATTAATTCCATTAATGAAGTTACATTAATTCCGAAATTAGTCTTTGGTTCAATAACTCCACTGACTGAAATTTTAAAATAATTGATTGGCTCAAGTTCCATTGACTTAGTTCTAGTAATTCCGGCATCAGAAATTGGTCTCAACAATAACATAACTGAATTCTGAAATATGTATTTTATTTACACTCAAAAAAAATTGCATCAAGTCTTGATGAGTGTAAAACTAGCATTAGCATGGTTTTAATAAAGGAATTATAAAGAATCTTAAGTATTTGTTTCAATTATCTTTTAAACCCCTTTTTTGTCCTACCATCAGTAAAATAAATGATATAAAATTTAGTTTACGAGAAAAAAAAACAAATTCTTATTTAACTAAGCACTTTTATTAAAGGAGAAACCCGATTTTGGGCCCAAACGTTACAGATATAAAAATTATACTAAAAAAAAAATATTTTGATAGGTTACCCCATTTGAATCTTAGCCGCAATGTTAATGGCCAACAGAGAAAATAATGGTACGAGACCCCGCATGTATCGCGTATGTGAGCAAAAACTATTTTCATCCCACCATCACGGAAAGAGTATTTTTACTCTTCGATAACTGAATGCAAAAGCCGTTATTATCAACGACCTCAATTTACATAGACGGGCCCTGTCAAACAAAGAATGTGGGCGATTTTTAGCAACGCCATCAACGCCATCTAGTCTAAAAAGCGGGAACTTGCTTGCAATATCCGCCATTGCTGAATGACAGCTTGAAAACGTATATGACTCGGTCATAGATTAGTACAGATACGCTTGTTGAAAATAATACCTACATCAGTGTACTCTCTGAGGTAAACGATAAATGATAATATGATGTTGTTATTTTTACCACTTTTGTTACAACTTTCCTGTAAAACTATTGGACCGATTATAATGCGGTTTTTTGCATTAGATATGTATAGCTTGTGAGAAGGTTCTTAGATATATTTTAAGGTCAAAGTCCACTGAATGGGGAGTTGCAGTACGTCGTGGGTTTTTTAAATTTTATTATTTTTTAGTTATTGATACTGAAGTTTTGTCGAAAATTGACAGAAATAAAATCATTTTTAAGGTTGCGTACCAAAATGATAAGGAAACAACCCTTGTGGCGCGACATGTCCGTCCGTCACACTTTGCATAATTCAGTAACTACTAATGCTAAAAACTTGTAATTTATTGTAGTTAAAAATTTAATAATAATAATCACGTCAATAATAAATTTTATCATATTATTATTATAATAATATTAAATTAAATTTAAATAGAGTTTAATTTTTAATATTAATGCCTATTGTACGGTCTGCCCGTCTCTAATCTTGATTGCATTTTTTATCGTACTGGGCTGACTATTCTACGGCTGGAACCCAAAGCCCAAAGTTTTTACTAACTGGCCAGTTAGTAAAAAAAAAATCATACAGTTTGCCGCGGAAGTTAAATGATTGCGTAATGGATAAAAATATTAAAAAGGAAGATTAAATAACGTTTTTTTGGAAATGTATGATTGTGAATTGAAACACTTACCTATAAATAAAAATTAAACAGTGTCAAACTAATTAAACTTTAGATGTTAACTTAATAATAACAAATTATCTGCACGACGAGCGATCGTGACAGCGCTACGACGGGAACAAAGATAGATGCGGAACGCGTTCCGCATCTCGGCGGCCCGGCGTTTTTCTATGAAAGGGCCCATCTAGTACTTACATATATATCGATGGTTATTATCCTCTCGAGTATAAAGTAAATTGAATTTAGAACATAGTGTGCACGTTAGTAAATATTACTCGTCTATGAAGTTTGTGAATTCAAAACATTAAAACCTATTTACTTCTACCTCTATGGTGCCGAATTTCCATACAACCGTTTTTAATATGTTAAAAACTCACACTCCTAACCTTCTTGGTGTACTTTTTTAATTTGCTTTGCGTGCACCATTTTCTTTTTGCATTTCCTCGCTGAGGTGGGATGAAAAGTTACGTGTTGCACTCGAGTGAAAAGATTTTTCACCTCGTGCTCTTTTGATTCCCTCGCTGACGCTCAGGATTCTAATTTTTAAATCACTCGCTGCGCTCGTGATACAATTTTAGAATCCTTCGCTTGCTCGGTCATCAAAATTGAGCACGCAGTTAAAAAACAACTTTTCACTCTTGTATAACAAATAACTATTTTTTCGTACCACTTGCTACTTGCTCAAAAAAGTGACATTCTATGCTACAAAAAGCGAACATAACAATAGTCATTTTTAATCTGTTAAAAACAGGGAAAGAAAATTGTACTGAATTTCATTCATCCTCTAGGGGGAGAATGTGATTTGGAATACTTACCTACCGTATACTGAACTACATTTGTATTTACACCATTGAGTTTGTATATAAAGCATTATACATCTTTTTGAAAAAGGAATAGGTACGCATTTATTATGCAGTTATGATTATTAAATAAAATTACGAAAACCGACGAGGCCGTATGAGCTTGATGCCTTTGCTTTTCCGACAAAAAAATATTAGTCTAGGAATTTGCCGCGTTTTTGTTTTCTTCAAATACATAAACGTTAAGTTTATTTTAATTTATTTTTATAAATAAGTTAATGTTCTAAAAATCTTTTAATTGTCATTATTTTTAATAAATGCTTATCTCATATTGTTATTGTGTTAATTTTTTCGCAAATGGTACGAAAAGTAGAGTATTTTCCTCGGTGATAAAGCTGTCTTAAGTCTTGGGTGAACTTAAATCCCTTGCTACACTCAGGACTCGTCTTAAATCCCTCGCTTCGCTCGTGATTTAAGTTTTTAAAACCCTCGCTACGCTCGGGAGTAAACCTCGAGTCCTTCCTAACGCTCGCGATTTAAATCGTCACCCGCGACAGAAGACACTGCTTTATCCCCTTGGTTAATAATCTACTATTATGTATAAGTATAAATTGGGGAATATAGGTATATTTACCAGAGTGCCAATCAAAAAGTGGCCGCTAGTATTTTTAATTAAAATATTTTTTGCGTCTTAGCTAGCAGATTTTTATGTTTAAACTATTGTTGGCAAACGTCACACATATATTTTATTTCCTCCATATGTTTTCTCGATAATGAACGTACAATATTTTCCTTCATTATGATATTACCCACATCACTGTCAGTTTTCAAAGAAACTTTTTCTATAGTCGAATGTGTACTACAATAGCACCTGCTACAATAGTTTCTGATGTAGATGCCAATAATTTTTATGTATTTAACTTCAATAACAAAGGACTTTCATACAAACTTCCAAACCCCATTTCAACCCCTTAGGGGTGAATTTTCTCAAAACCGTTTCTTAGCTGACGTCTACACCATAGGAGGAACCTACCTTCCAAATTTCAAGTCTGTATAATATATAGTTCCTGAGATCTCGTGATGAATCAGTGACCTTTCGCTTTTTTATATAAATATAGATTTTATTATTACCGAAAGAAGAAAAAAAAGATACAAAGAAAGAGAAGATGGTGGACTACACAAATGCACCGGAATCGTATGGCTCTGCTTGCAGAAACAGGATCACATCATCGTTTCTCCACTCCATGTCCGCTCCCGTAAAAGCACACGTGCATTCCCTCAGAAGTCAGAGCTCGCGGTGCACACTGGTGAACGTAGGTGTAGCCGCTCACTGAGCTTTGATCGCGTTTTTTTTACATTTAAGCATGTTTATGTAAATGTAAGAGACCGAATCAGTATTGCGTCAGAGGTGCTCGCAGGTGGATGTAGGTATAACATCGACGTATCTCGAATTGTGCCAGTTTATTGCAAATAATTTAAAGAAAAAAAAATATTTGCACCCATAAATCTAACTTTATAGCAAAATAGTAACCGATTCCATAATAAGCCACTAAGGATATACGAAAGGATATAAATCTATGTACGTACCTACGTATAAACCGCAGCTAAGAACAGACACAACTATTGATCAACGCATGTGATGATGTGACTAGGGGAAGTCCGGGCATAGCGAATAGCCTAGGCAAAGTGAATACCCTGCACTATTCCAAAATGGCGCGTACGAACACGTCTGACGGTGTCCCCACCTTAGGGTATTTTCCCCTAGATTTAGGGGATTTTTAAGCACTTAGGGAATTTTTAGGGTATAAAATTATTTAGGGGAATTTTTAGGGGAAAAAAATTTATTAGGGAATTTTTTAGGGAAAGTTTCAACTTTCGGTTCGAATCGGGGTTGGGCTATAGTATACTACCCGCGAGGGAGGGGGAAGGGGGAGGGGGGGAGGCTGTCTGCCCCCCCTGTAAGCCAAACTCGTCGAATCCTAATAGTTTTCGAGATATTAATTTTCTAAAATTTCAAAATTTTGAGGTTAGTTTTACCGAATTCGGATATTTTAAATACAAACTTTAGAGGTAGAGGAAGTGGGGGACGCTAGGAAAATTCCTTAGACTTCACCCTCCCCCTCTCACCCCTCCAAGGCCGGTCGACGGAGCCCCGCGTCGCGGGGCTCCTTATTTCTGGGTGGTATAAAAAGGAAATAACCACGAAGAGGTCTTTCAGACCCCGCCATCTCGTCTCTCTTCGTCACCTAAACTATCCAAGTCGGAGTGCCCCCAGTCCCGAGCTCGCTTCGCTCGCTCTTGCATGGCTCATTAGAGTCTAACACTTGCACTGGCAAAGCACTAACACGCGAAGAGGTGAGCGCAAGTGGCTCATTAGACTCTAACACTTGCACTGGCAAAGCACTAACACGCGAAGAGGTGAGCGCAAGTGGCTCATTAGACTCTAACACTTGCACTTCTCTCGACGAAACGCTAGAAGATGGTGACGATGACGAGGCCTGAGGCCTCGAAGACGCCATAGCAGTAAAACGTAATCAGCACAGTCAAGAGTACAAAAAATAAAAATGTTCTCAACTGAAAAACGCGTAAAACGATGACTCATAGATTTGAATTCAATAAGATCATTTGGACACTATAACTTTATTGTAAGAACTTCATACGTAACCTACAATCCGCAAATAAAGATTAGATTAAGATTATTATTATGGCGCCAACGCACGCGTTCCGTTTTTCCAATAATCGGTACACATAAAACTCGATGTTTTATTCGAATGATTATAAAAAACGTCCATGTACAGAAAAAAAATACTAATATGCCTATTAAAAAGCAATGATAGACATTTTTTATGGTTTGAATATGATTATTACTCGATTATTAACATTTTGTAATACTTTTTATGTTTGGAACGGATTATAATACGTAAAACGAAACTTTAGTGCGTCAACAAAACGTCAATGAGTCTGTAATCTATGGCAAATGTCGTACGTTAGTTGTCTCTGTACGTTAGTGAAAAGTGTTGCAAATTTGCAATTTTCTAAAAAATATTTCTCGAAAAGTATTAGAATTCGACGTAAAATATTTTAGTGCAAGGCTTACCACATCAAGGTCTTTCTGTAAAAAAAATATGAACGTCCAACTCCGCGGGGAGTATACTATAGGCTATAGCTGAGCCCTAAACTAAAACTACGTACTGCACAGCAGTGCACAGTGTTGATCAGGTGTGGATTTTAGTGTCTCGTCAGGAGTATAAGTGTTCTGTGATTGTAGTGATTGTAACTAAACCAGAATTAAACTACTTTACCTAAACCTTCTTTTTCTGGTCGGTGACATAAACTACGTGCTGCACAGTGCACGCTGCACTGTGTTGATTTTAGTGTCTCGTCCTTCTTTTTCTGGTCGGTGGTCTAGTCGTAACTCGTACTAGCGTGTGTTTGTGAATGGTGTATACTTTGTGGTATCCAATATCCATTAGGAGCTGGAGACAGCACTAGTACTCTTCGTAGTTACATTCGGCATTCGCTATGATGGAGGAGTTGTGCGGCGAGAGGCTCCGCCGCGCCACCGCAGTGCAGGTCTGTGTAGTGGTTATATTCTCTTTGGTCTGTGTGTCCTAGCACTAATGCATAGTGAAGTCTGAGCTTCTGGACCTCTGCTCTGTCTGAGCCCGACAGGCGACACGCGCTGAGGCATTGCAACTGTACACTGATAGACGATGGCGTGGTCGCCTGGCGGGCACCGGGCAGAATCCTGCTCAGGCACCTTTAGGTATCACTGGCTTCACCTGACTGGAGGAAGGTTTAGGTGAAGAGACTGCGCCCTAGCGTGGAGGCTCTAATCTTTGAATCCCTCTATCGTATGAGAGAGGGCTCTTTGTCCAGCCGTGGGACATGGATTGTCTATCACAGCACTGTTTGTTGCAGGTTTGCATGACATGCCTGGACACTGACAGCGATATGTATTCAATGAGTGAATACAAGTTGGAACAAGCTTATGAAGACTTGACCGGGTATCCTGTAAGTTTTTTACATATCTATCTACACTATTAAAACAGCTTTGATGCCAACATTGAATAAATTAAACTGAGAGAAATATTCAGTATATTTATAAATTTATGTGAGAGATACCTGCGCTTTACACTGAGGGAACATTAGCTGTTAGTAATAGGAGTTGCTGCATTAATTTGTGGCACAGAACCCTGCCAAATGTAAATGTTTGCCAAATAATAGTAATGCCAAATGTTTTTAGCTTTTTAACAGTTGTGAGTGATATCCATTATAAACATAAATATAAATTGATTGAACCCAATCCCGATATATTCTGACAAAATACATGAGTTCAAGCTATAATAATATAGAGATCAGTGAGATCTATTCAAAGAATATGATGCTAAGTATGATAGGTGAATGCTAGAGAAGGACAGGCTACTTTTTATGTTGGGAACATACTAAAATTATAAATGCTAAAGTCTGTCCCCACTGCCTGTCTGTCATCTAGTCTTGCACAACCCATTTTTCAACAGATTTTGATGAATTTTAGCACAGAGATAAGTTGAATGCTGGGGAAAGACGTAGGCGTTCTCGTGAAATCAAAAAGCCTTAATGAAGGTGGACAAAGTTGTGAGCATCACCTAGTTGTTAATATTGAATTAATTTTGTTTCAGTTATTTGACATGGGCAACCTTAAACACACCATCTGTGAAGAATGCGCTCAGAGTTTGACAAACTTTAACAAATTCAGAGACAAGAGCTTGAGAGCCCGAGCCCTGATGATGGACTTTGTGAAACAACGTAAAGTGGTGAGTAGTAATGACTCTTTGTGTCTGGTTGTCATTCTGGGTTGGGGCCTAGTGGGAAGTCACATGTCTAGATGGGCTGGAGTCTGGCTCAGCAAGAGGCTTCAGCCCCGGCTAGTTACCGGCCTACAGTAAAGCTGTACCACCAGGAGCTAGTGCTACTGACTGATTAACTGATAAGGTTAATGATCCGTTCTGAATCAGCAGTTGTCTTAACAAACAAGAGTAATCGGCTATCTGTGTGCACGCGGCAGGTGTCGGCGGCCGCACTGCGCCCGCTGCAGGCCGTGCTCGCGCCGCGGGCGGGTGAGGGGGAGCCCGCTGTGAAACGGGAGGGGGAGCCCGCTGTGAAGGCCGAGGGGGAGGGGGAGCTCGGCGCCGAAAGCGTGCTGCGCGACGCCAAGCTGCTGGACGTGGCTCGGTGCAGAGTGCTGCTGACGAGGATGTCGCGTGCGGAAGAGCGCGCGCTCGCGATACGAGGTAACTGTTTACACCATACACATACTAATTGTTGGCCAACTGTGAGACCAGTTTTATAGTTCACATGCATTGCCATGCATTATATCATTTTAGTGATATGACCTATTATTACTTATTAATTTACTGTGAGAATAAGTGACTTATACGTGAGAGAAACAGTTTTCTTCGAAAGTGATTATGCCACTATTTAGTCATAGATAATAGTTTAATGTTTTTATAAAAAGATGATTTTGCTTGCTATGACTACTTGTGTTGTTGACTTCTAGTTGTTAAAAAATAAAAAGGCGAAATAATTTTATAGAATTATGTTTTAATAATTAAGCTTGTTATATTATACCTTTTATGGGCCATTAAATATACCTAAGAAAAATATCTTTCGAAAATTTTCGGATAGCCATAGAATCTAGAGATGATCTACCAGATCCAGATAATCTGAAAATAAAGATCATTGAAGAAGCAGAAGCACGAAAAACATATGGCTAGTACAAATTATGGGAATCCAGAACAAGAGGCACTACCTGTACAGCAAACTACAAAGTGAAAACAAAAAATATAACATAAAATGCTATAAATGTAAGAAAAGAGGGCATAAATCAAATGAATGCTGGTCGAAAGTAAATCAAACAAATAAGCGTAATGCGAATTATTGCTTAGAAGCGTAGCAAGAAAAGATTACAATTATTTTGCTATAATCCGCCAACAGAAAAAAAAAAAAAAAATTCTGTATGGTCAAGCATGCAGCTATAAGCGAAGCAACGTTTACCTTCCCAACCAAGCAACAAAGCCAAGTTCCCAAGCAAGCAATGCCAATACCACTCACATGCACCACCACACAAGACTTTTATACTATTCTCGACGCACGTTTCGCCCCGACACCGGAGCATCTTCAGGAGATGTCGACTTTACAATGCAAGATTGTCTAGTGACGTTGGTGTTAAGTGCGCGGTGTTATATACCGTTTTTGACTCCTACCCCCTTCGAATAAACGACCTCCGTGGCGCAGTGTGTAGCGCTGCTGCCTTAATGTGCGGAGGTCCTGGGTTCGATCCCCGGCAGGGTCAATTTGGGAATTTATAATTTCTGAATTTTCCCTGGTCTGGCCTGGTGGGAGGCTTCGGCCGTGGCTAGTTACCACCCTACCGGCAAAGACGTGCCGCCAAGCGATTTAGCGTTCCGATACGATGCCGTGTAGAAACCGAAGGGGTATGGGTTTAATATAACTGCCATGCCCCTAACAGGTTAGCTCGCTACCATCTTAGACTGCATCATCACTTACCATCAGGTCAGATCGCAGTCAAGGGCTAGCTTGTAGTGGAAAAAAAAAAAAAAAAGAACGAAGCAGTGGTGAATTTGAAACATTAACTTGTTCATTAAGTAATTTAAACTGATTATTATTATTATGTTTTATTATTTCTAATTGTTCCAACAAGCTCAGTCGAATACCTTTATCGCAATTGTGTAAGATTTTATATGAATGGTCGGAAGATAATTTGTGTCCACTATCTAAAAGGTGTTTAGCAAAATGTGACTTTTGGGGTTGGTTGTTCCTAACCGCGGCCAAATGTTCTTTGTAGCGTGTATCAAATTTACGACCTGTTTGACCAATATATGTGGCATTGCATTCTGAACATTCGAGTTTATAAATTCCCGATTTTTGTTTGTTGTTTAATTTATCTTTACCGTTGCAAATACTTTTAAGTGTATTATTTGTCCTAAATGCAACATGTATATCATGTGCTTTAAGTGTCTTAGCAATACGCTCCGACGCTGGTCCGAAATAAGTTAGACTGGGTTTGTATTTATTTATTTTATCAGGTGCTAGTGGATATAGGTTCTTTTTGATCCGCAGCAAATGTTGTTTTTTTATTATATTATCAACAATATTAGTGTTGTACCCATTTGCCTGTGCCATGTGGTAAATAACTTTTAATTCTTTTAAATAGTTTTCTTTTGTGAGTGGAATAGACAGCAACCTATGTACATAGCTGTGGAACGCTGCGAGTTTATGTTGCCAAGGATGGCAGGATGAAGCAGGTATGGTTGTGTCTGTATATGTGGGTTTTCGGAAAATTCCAAACTGATGTTTTTTATTAGCACGAGTTATAGTTAGATCGAGGAAATTTATAGAGTTATCTTGTTCTAATTCTGATTTGAATTTAATTTTTGGGTGTATTTTGTTTAGATTTTTGATAAATATGTCTAGTTGTCTGTCTGTCCCATGGAATCTTTCCAATCACTGAATTGGAAAGATTCCATGATATAGAAAAAGATGACTATAAAAATATAAGGTTAGCTTCAGAGAACTGTACAGCACAAATTGAAGGCCGTGGTTCAGTGAAACTTAATATGAAAAACCTGATCGAAAACTAACTGAAGCCTTGTAAGTACCGTCCCTGACTACAAACCTAATGTCAATAGGAAAAATGTAATTTTTCCTACTGATATTAAGGTGCAACAGTTATATTTAAGCAAAGAAAAGCAACCGTCATGCGAAATGGTGAAATGCTGTTAAAAGCAGAAATAAATGAAGATGGTTTATACTATGTTAAAGAAAATTTAGAAGAAAAAACGACCTATTGTGAAGAAAACAAAATGCAATATCCGATCGTACAAGGCACGAAGACAGTGTGGGAGGCGTGGTCTGCTTTAAAGAAAGCGTATGCGGACTCATTTTTTTTATTATTAAAATTATTATTTTCTATGAAGCTAGAATTTTTTTTAAGAAGAAGTCGCAACGAAGTACATCTAAGGATTTAGATTCGCCAAAGAAAATTCAGAATCGGAAGTTTCAGAGTAAAAATATAAACACAAAAAAACTTGTTATACGCATAAATAAACTCACAGAACACTCACAGAAAAAATTTATGCCACTTAGTTGAATGTCAATGTTACCCATCGTATCCTACCATTATCCTACAGATCTATGTCTATAGTACTACTGCTTTTTTAAAACCTTCTTGATAACGATACGGTGAAAAATAAAGATGGTATTGCAGATTGCCGCGAAATCACAGATTTTTTTGTTGTAATTATTACATTTATTTTACATTTACATTCCACTTATTTAAGGGATGTTTTATGGATGATAATTAATCCATTTCAAAACACTACCACTAACAATCAGTAGCCCTTGATGGAAACTCAATACATACAGGAGGAGGTATAAGCAATTTCACCCAGATGTACCTAACATCTGGGTGAAATTGCTTATACCTCCTCCTTTTTTAAAAGTTGGTTACAAATGAATCAATTACATTATAAGAATAAAAAGATAGACTCCGTACAAGGAGCCGATAGATTATATTCTTTTTTTACAGAAGACCAAAGTGTTGTTCACCTCTTCATTAGGCGAACGACCTCTCGTTTGTTTGTTTACATTTTGTCCGCGCTTAAAATGGCCGCACTTTAGATCAGATAATGGTGGTGAATACACCAGTAAAGATTTTCAAAATTATTTGAAAAAGCACGGGATTATTCACCAAACTAGTGTACCACATACTCCGCAACAAAATGGAATTGCAGAGAGAACAATAAGGACACTAACTGAGAAGACCAGGTGTATGCTTTCAGAAAGTAAGCTAAACAAAAGGTTTTGGGGCGAAGCAATGCGTACAGCAATTTATTTAAAAAACCGTTCGCCAACCATGGCTCTTCAGGGTAAAGTACCAGAGCAGATTTGGACTGGAGAAGACATAGACGTCTCTCATTTAAAAATATTTGGTTCAAAGGCTCAAGTCCTTATTAAAGATGGTAGTCGCAAGAAACTAGATCCAAAGACACGAGAGCTGACCTGCATTGGATATTGTGAGGTTCAGAAGGGATATAGATTTTGCGATGTAGTGAAGAATCCTAGGCATTCTATTATTGCACGGGATGCAGTTTTTGATTAGAACTATACATTTAAGGCAAGTGATGTTCTTAGGATCCCTTGTAATAAGCCCGTGGAAAATGTTTCTAGGAGAGAACTTTCAACTCAGAATACTATTGAGTTTGAAGTACCTGGAGAAAACATAAGAGTTGCCAAGTCAAATCATCGAAGAAGTAATACAAGCTGAGTCTGCTACACCAGATAATTATAGTGAAGTAGAAGACGAATTTCATGATTCGGTTGATTCTAAGCTGTTGGGCGTCTATATCCTTTGAGGAATAGAGTTCCTAATAGACAAGAGGATTTTGACTATAGTTTTATGATATCAAATGATCCAATATCAGTTAAGGATGCAATGGAGCGTAGTGATAAAACACTTTGGCTTGATGCGACGCAACAAGAGTATGACTCTCTTATTGGCAATCAAACTTGGGAGCTTTTTGATCGCCCGAGGGGGGTAGATGTTGTGAAATGCAAATGGATATTTAAGCTCAAAATTGGTGCTGATGGGACAGTGCAACGTCATAAGGCAAGACTTGTTGCAAAAGGATACTCGCAAAAGTGGGGAGAAGACTATTCAGAGACATTTGCACCAGTGGTAAAGCTTTCATCAATACGATTATTATTGGCCTTATCAGTTGAAATGAACTTAGTGATCCATCACATAGATGTTACAACAGCTTTCCTACACGGCGATTTACAAGAAGACTTGTATATGGAACAACTAGAAGCTTTTATTGCCAAAGGTAACGAAAATAAAGTCTGCAAGCTAAAAAAGGCTATTTATGGTCTTAAGCAAGCTGCACTTTGCTGGAACATGAAAGTTCACGCTCACATAATTAAAATCGGATTTACAAGATGTAGATATGATCCGTGTGTTTATGTAAAGATGTTAAATAACAGAATTATCGTTATCGCCCTTTATGTTGACGACTTCTATATATTAGGAAATTCTGTCAAAGATATAGAAGTAGTGAAGAGGGAAATAGGAGAAGCTTTCAAAATAAAAGAAAGGCGAAAGATTGTTTGGGAATAGGATTGACTCATAAGAAAGGGGAAATTCACCTAAATCAAACTAATTTTGTTAAGAAAGTCTTGCGTAAACATAGCATGGAAGACTGTAAGCCAATGAATACTCCTATGGAACCAAATTTGAAATTAGAAAAGGTTGATACAACTCAAGATATGAGTTATCAGGAGATTTTGGGGTCACTTATGTATTTGTCCTGTGGCACTCGACCAGATCTTACATACGCTGTGAGTTATTTGAGTCAGTTTAATTCTTGCTGGAATTCAACTCACATGGCCGCTCTCAAAAGAGTTTTGAGGTATTTGAAAGGCACAGCAGATTATAAATTAATCTACAAAAAGACGGGTAAGCCTCTGACTGCGTATGCTGATGCAGATTGGGGAAGTAACATTGATGCACATTCCTTTACTGGGTACGTGGTTATGTTTGGAGGTGCAGCAGTTTCTTGGCAAGCTCGCAAACAGAATTGTGTGGCTTCAAGTACAGCGGAAGCTGAATACATTGCACTTTGTGAAGCTTCAAAGGAAATTGTTTATATCAAAGGGTTTTTAAAGAAATCACAGGAAATACCTATATATAGCATTGATTTGTATAGTGATAGCCAGAGTGCTAGTAAATTGGTTTATACTGCAGCAGTAGGCAGAAGATCAAAGCACATTAACATAAGGTATCATTATGTTAGAGAATTGGCTGAATCAAAAGAAATTGTTATAAAATATTGCGAGAGGAATGTAATGCCAGCTTATTTTCTAACTAAGAGTTTGTGCAAATTTAAATTTAATTTCTGTGTCCAATATGTAGGTATTGTTGATTCAGTGGGGGTGTTAAAGTAGGTTGAATATCTCAATACCTAGCTAGAAGAAAAAAGAACATGTCAAATTGTAAACTATTATTGTTTTATGGACTCGAATAAAAAACATATCATCATCGTCTGATTATCTATTTAGTAAAGTCTCTGCTTTATCCTTTTAATTATATCATAACCAAACTGTGACTTTTTCATTGCTATTATTCACAAGTGAGTTATAGAGCTTTTATTTCATATACTAATTAAAAAATATTTTTTAGTATTATTATTATTCACAAGTGAGTTATAATTTTTTTATTATTTTATCTACTAAATAAAATTATTTTTTAGTATTGTTTTCTTCACAAGTGTGTTGAAAAACGTCGTATGATACACGTGTGTATTGATGATAACCGTTCTCGGCTATCTTAAGACTCAGCGGTAATCACCAACATTACACACTAGTACCACAATGTACTATTATTCATTAAAGGTCCAACGTGGGCGAAGCTTACGCAAGTCAGAGTCCCCGTTTTCAGCCGTATTTTCAACCCTCTGGGAAATTATAAATATTGGTGCTACAGTTCCGGGAGGAAGAACTTTTTGTTGTAAAATTTCCTCCTCTTTTTGAATCTATTTTTAAATTTGAAAAATATCAAGTCGTTTTTGAGATAATTGCAAGAAACCAAACCCCATTTTTTTTCAGTTAATTGTTAATAACTTTGCAATTTTTGCAAGCGGGTCTTGAATTTTGTTCGAAAATGATCTACACGCTATTCCGAATCGAATGATATTATGCTCGTTCATATTTTTCGGAGGCGGTGAAAAAAGTTTGACCCAAAAAGCACTTGTTGACTAGACTTTACTATTCCAATGAGTACTTTGACGATAAAATATAAAAAACTGATTAAATTGGAAATTTGCGACTCGTTTAAACTTAGGTGACTTTACTAAAGTTAACTGTATGCTTCTTCTTCTTCTTCTTCATGTCCTGGGATTATTTTCCGCACTTGAAACGTAGGCGTCCGCTGTGCGTGAAAACCACTGGTGCGACTCCCTGCTGTTGTGCTGTTCTATGTTTTTGAAGTTAGATACTTGAAAATCGGGATTTAGGTTATAAGTTTTAAATAATAAAAACCTGCTTAAGCTATGCTATATAAAGCCTTCTTAGATAGATTTTTTGCAGCGGGAAAATTTCATAATCTCATAGGAAATCAGAAATTGTACGCAGACGAAGTCGCGGGCGACCGCTAGTCATTTATAAGAATATTGTGGGAGCTTGTTTGAAGGAGTTCACAACTATCAAGTTACGAAGGAAAGAGTCTATTTTCTAGTCTATAAATTAAATACAACTAAGCACAATAACTACGGCACAAAAATCGCAAAGAAAATTTAATGTCAACGTATTGTTGTCTCAATCGTGTAATGGCGGATTTGTTATGATTCCGAGAGACGGCCGTGACACAGAGTACGGATATATACTCGTGTGGCCGTGATGAGAGCGCCAATTCGCCGTACGTTACAGGTTAAGCGGCGGGAATGCGAAACTCGCGTCAGTGACTCGAGTCTTCCGAATTCCGATGCTAGCCGTACCGCTATCGCCCGTGTATGCTTGTTGCAATTATAATATTTGATAGATAATTATGGAATATGAGTTCCGTCGTGGCACCAACGCGACACGAACGGCACGTAACATCAAAAACGTTTACGGAGAGAACTGTACAAACGAACGCACAACCCGTTATTGGTTTTCCCGGTTCCATTCTGGAAATTTTGACTTGAAAAAAAAAACATACGCGCCGAATTGAGAACCTCCTCCTTTTTTGGAAGTCGGTTAAAAATAACTAATTAATGGTTGTGTATTAACAATGTATTAATGTTTATTATTTATGTGCTAATGTTATGTAAATATATAATTATGTATTTATAAGTATGTATAAGTATATATTATAAGATTCTACTGTTATATAAGACTTAAATAAATATGTAAAATATTGATATGTGTATGAATGTAATTTATGATGAGTAATAATAAATAATATTTATAAAGGTATATGAATAATGGTATTTATGTAGCCCACAATATGTATGTACAGCCGCTTATTATAATCGAGCTGAATGAAAATTCATGTGAAAATATTTTGTTCCAGGTGCTCTGTTGCCGGCGACCAATGATGATAACAATGTTCACCCTGACAAGACTGAACAAGATGAAACAATCATCAAATGTGAAGAGTTTGACATTGATACTGACATAGAAGATAACAGTTCAACTGGTAATTATAACAATTGCACAAGAGACGAACGATGCATTAATACACAATCAAACATATTCGTAAAGACTTTGAAAACTATACGAAGTTCGGAATCGGACACTGAAAATAATGATACCAGCTCCAAAGATTTTGACGATCAGGCAACAAGCGAAGATAAACTCTCTACATCAGAGACCATTGAAGCAGCCAACACACAAATTACTATAGAAAAAGTTTCTTTGAAAACTGACAGTGTTGTGGGTAATATCATAATGAAGGAAAATATTGTACGTTCATTATCGGGAAAACATATCGAGGAAATAAAATATATTTGTAACGTTTGCCAGCAAAAGTTTAAACGTAAAAATATGCTACTGAAACACATCAGGTCACACACTGAAAAAAAAACATGCAAGTTCTGCCAATACCAATTCAAAAGAAAAAGTCTTTTAGCGATTCACATGAGAAAACACACTGGTGAGAAACCCTTTGCCTGTGAGTTATGCCACTTTAAATGTACACTGAAAAGTAATTTAGTGCAACACACGAGAACACATACTGGTGAAAAACCGTTTGCCTGTGAGTCATGCCAGTATAAATGTTTTAAGAAAAGTGATTTGGTGATCCACGTGAGAAGACATACTGGTGAAAAGCCCTTTGGTTGTGAGTTATGCCAGTATAAAAGTGCAGTGAAGAGTCGTTTAGTGTGTCACATGAGAGCACATACTGGTGCAAAACCCTTTGTTTGCGAGATCTGCCAATTCAAATTTAGTGAGAAAAGGAATTTAGTGATGCATAATAACAGAAAACATACCGGTGAAAAATCCTTTGCTTGTGAATTATGTGACTATCGGTGTACTGAGAGTAAAAGTTTAGTGCAGCACATGAGAAAACACACTGGTGAGAAACCCTTTGCCTGTGAGTTATGCCACTTTAAATGTACACTGAAAAGTAATTTAGTGCAACACACGAGAACACATACTGGTGAAAAACCATTTGCTTGTGAGTTATGCCCATATAGATGTGCTGTAAAGAGAACGTTAGTGCATCACATGAGAACACATACAGGAGAGAAACCGTTTGCTTGTGCGTTATGCCATTATAAATGTACAATGAAGGGTAGTTTAGTGTATCACATGAGAACACATACCGGAGAGAAACTATTTGCTTGTGAGTTATGCCAGTATAAATGTGCAGTGAAGAGTAGTTTAGTGTATCACATGAGAACACATACTGGTGAAAACCCCTTTACTTGTAAGCTATGCCCGTATAAATGTAAAATTAGTAAAAGCTTAGTGCATCACATGCGTTCACATACCGGTGAGAAACCCTTTGTTTGTGAGGTATGCCCCTATAAATGTACATTGAGTTCACTATTAGTGAAGCACATGAGAACACACACTGGTGAAAAACCCTTTGTTTGCAAGATCTGCCAATGTAAATTTAGTCAAAAATGTTCTTTAGTGAGGCATATGAGAAGACATACTACTGGTGAAAAACGCTTTGCTTGTGAATTATGCGACTATCGATGTAATGAGAGTAAAAGTTTAGTGCAGCACATGAGAACACATACTGGTGAAAAACCATTTGCTTGTGAATTATGCGACTATCGGTGTACTGAGAGTAAAAGTTTAGTGCTGCACATGAGAACACATACTGGTGAAAAACCATTTGCTTGTGAATTATGCGACTATCGGTGTACTGAGAGTAAAAGTTTAGTGCTGCACATGAGAACACATACTGGTGAAAAACCATTTGCTTGTGAGTTATGCCCATATAGATGTGCTGTAAAGAGAAGTTTAGTGTATCACATGAGAACACATACAGGAGAGAAACCGTTTGCATGTGCGTTATGCCAGTATAAATGTGCAATGAAGGGAAGATTAGTGTCTCACATGACAACACATACCGGAGAGAAACCATTTGCTTGTGAGTTATGCCAGTATAAATGTGCAGCCAAGAGTAGTTTAGTGTCTCACATGAGAACACATACCGGTGAAAAACCATTTGCTTGTGAGTTGTGTCAACACAGATTCAGTCAAAAAAGTAGTTTAGTGAAGCACATGAGAACGCATACTGATGAAAATCCCTATAGAAAACATACCTAGTCTGGGAAAATTTACGTTTGGTGTAAAGACACCCCTGCATTAAATCCTTAAATCCTCAGTCATTGATTGTGGTATGGTATGAACCAAAACTTATAAAGAAAATTAAAAAAAAACACGCAGAAGTTAAGTATAAGTTATGTACTAACCTTAAACTTAATATTTTTGATTCTGTTTTTGTTTTTCTTTTCTCTCCGCTCCGCTTTTGGCCATCTGTGATCAGTCCTAGGACTATAAACAGATCTGTGGTCTTTATATAGTTGGAAGTTTAGACTCGCACATCCAATGATGTTACATCCCTTCAAAGATACCAGTACAATTAAGTGTTATTAGT
This sequence comes from Erebia aethiops, assembly GCA_923060345.2. Taxonomy (NCBI): domain Eukaryota; kingdom Metazoa; phylum Arthropoda; class Insecta; order Lepidoptera; family Nymphalidae; genus Erebia; species Erebia aethiops. The sequence goes on along the minus strand of OV281087.1, from coordinate 5,363,208 downwards.
TGTACTATATGCTGGCCAATCTTGCCCCTTTTAAGTCGGTACATGTTGTCACTAACATCCATAAGCTGCATTGCTAAGTATTATGTATTATGACACTGAAGACATTGTTTTGAAAACACTGGAGTGGCTTGCTGAACCCCAGAGCTGGATGCCATACGTCCACACCGGTTTAATGATGCTTTTGTATATGAGGACTTTATTTTCAAAGCTTAATGAGGACTGTCTGCCTATCAACCAGTACAGTTCACGAAATTTCCAGTTGCCCTGATCTCATTTTGCCTTAATATGATCTCTCCAGGTCAATCTTCTATCCAGATTTATACCTAGGTATTTAACTGTTGTTTGCTGAGGTAAGATAGTCTTGTCTAGTTTAACAGGTGGGCAGTCTCCTTTTTTCAAAATGAATGTTATATCGTTCGATTTCGCTGCACTAGCTCTTACTCTTCATTTATTCAGCCAAAAACTTATTTTGTTGAGATGTTCTTGTAGTTTAAGCGATGCAATGTTGGCGTCTTTGCTACAAGCAAGTGCAGCAGTGTTATCAGCATATGTTGCTGTGATCACATCCTCAGACATGGGTAAGTTAGCAGTATAAATAAATAAATAAATAAATAATCATTTATTTGCAAGAATGTTTGTACATAATGCTGGTAAAATAATAATCAGTTCATAAACATTCAACTTAATTAATTTTGTGCAAATATTAGGAGTAATTAGTAGGTAATTTAATAAATTATTAGGATTTCAGCTAAACAGTATCACACAATTCAATTAAATTCAATATAAAATAATGTGTCAGAGATGTCAGAGAAATTACAGAAAATCAAAATCATATAAATTATACAACGCGATCGTAACAATGTCAATACTTAAAAAATATTGCTTATTGCGTTAAATATCCTTCACATCATAGTAACATTTTTCTAATAGTAATTTGTTAACTTCGTTCTTTAACTTATTTAAAGTCAATTTTTCAAAGTCAGCTGGTAGCCTATTATAAATCTGGATCTGCATACGTACTTTTCATAAATGTACTATTACAACATTTTGAAATACATAATTTGTTAGGATATCGAATAGACCTATCCGTTTTAATTTCGTATTTCGCGTATTTTGGATATTGCTTAACAAATACACACATATCCCTTATGTACATACATGGTAGTGGAAGGATACCTAGTTTTTTAAAAAGTGGTTTACAGCTCTTTAACGGTCCTACGTTGCAGATAGCCCTTATGCATGTCTTTTGCAGTCTGAATGCTCTTAGACTATATAGTGTATTAGACTGTATAGTGTATACAAGATAGGACCCAGTACAGATCCCTGTGGTACTTCCGCTTCTATGCTACAGAAGGCAGACAGACCTTCGTCACACTTGACTTGAAATAGTCGTTGATACGGATAGGACCTCATAAGCATATACAGGGTGTTTGGTAAGCATACTTTCATTTTGTAAAGTAGACCTTTGTACCAAACACGGTCAAAAGCCTGCTGGATATCTAAGAATACAGCCGAGCAATATTCTTTCCTTTCCAGGGCTTGGCGGACTGTGTGTGCAACTCGGTGAATTTGTTCAGTTGTTCACGAAAACCAAATTGGTGGTCTGGTATTACTTTTTGTGTTTCTAAGACTGGAAGGAGACGATCGAGGACTATTTTCTCTAACAATTTAGAAAGTACAGGGTACAGTACGTATAGTACTTATAGGCCTGTATGAAGATACTTCAGTTGGAGGTTTTCCAGGCTTATAATTCATAATTCATTTTATTGTTCAGAACATGGTACATGGTAATATGGTTACATATGGCTTAGGTACTATGTTTATAATAGACACTTTCCAAACCAAGGGAAAATACTGTAACCGTAATATTGCATTGAAGATAATAGTAATCAGCACAATTCCTTTTTTTTGGCAATTCTTTTAAAACCTCATCTGTTATAAGGTCATATCCAGGCGCCTCCTTTTTATTTATTTTTTTATTGACTACAAGCTAGCCCTTGACTGCGATCACACCTGATGGTAAGTGATGATGCAGTCTAAGATGGTAGCGGGCTAACCTGTTAGGGGCATGGCAGTTGGCCTTTTTTAACTTTAAGTTGTTGATATATCTACGAACTTCTCTTGGCGTTACTAGTCGTATTGGAAGCGACATTTGTAGATCACTATTAAGAACGCTATCAATCTCGTCTTCTGGGTACAAAGGATCTTGCTCGTTAGGCTTAACTACGCCTTGAAGATATTGCGCAAATAAAACTGCCTTATCTAAAAGGTTCCTAGCCCAGTTACCGTCAGTTTTCCTTAGTGGTGGTACGTGTTCCTTTGAGCTCCTAAAAGTTTTAGTAATTTTATATAAGGAGTAATCTTCAGCCTTGTGGGAGGACAATGTTTTTAGACGATCTTGTTGAGTTGCGTTTTCATTTTCATATACTTAGCATCGTTTTTAATTTTTTTTGCGCTTTGTTGAGAAGTCGTTTGTCATGTCCGTTTCTGCTAGTGTGCCACTTTCTTCTAAGGCTTCTCTTTTCAGCTATCTTGTTTCGAATTGCTAGAGAATAGTCTTGAATTTGTGGTACGGAGTCCATACATGAAGTAAATTACCATGCGGCTTCTTGGATAAGGTTGGTTGTATACCGAACAGCAGTTTCAATTTCTTCATCCGTTTTAAGAGACATATGTAGATTTGTTTTGTCCTCTTTGTAGTCCCGAAAGGGACCAATCTTCCCAATCTGTCTTCTTATTGTACAGGGTCTCTAGTGGTTCCTTCAAGATGACTGTGGTACTTAAGGTGCATATGACTGGTGTGTGGTCGGATGATCCATCTAGACAAGATTCGACTGTGGTGTATATTCCCGACAGACCTTTACTAATAAAAAAGTCAATAAGTTCCGGGTTTTTGTTTCTATCAGTTGGCCAATGGGTTGGTTCTCCAGTAGAAAACACATTGAGTTGATTTACATCAATTGCCTTTTTAAGTTCTCTCCTTCTAGTGGTAGTCAATCTTGAACCCCATGTGGTGTTTTTTGCGTTCCATTCACCACCAGCTATATATTTTGTGCCAAGTGTTTGGAAGAACTCAATAAACATGGTTTCATAGATCCTATGTCGGGGAGGACAATACACGGCAGCGACATTTAAGGTTCCTTGCCAGTCATCTATAGATATTATAGAAGATATTCATGTCTAAAGTCGGGAAGCACATGTTTATATTTTTTATTATTACGGCCGCTCCAGCATGTGGTGTTCCATCTGGGTGATCGGTATAATATGCATTATATCCTTTAATTTTTACTGTTATTTCGTCCGTCTTGTGAGTTTCCGATAATAAGAGGATATCTATTTTATCCTCTTCTCAGACCAGTAGGGCTAGCATGCGCACAACGATTAAAATTATGTCTGCCTGTTACCTCTATTTGTCTACTGAAGCTAACATGGTTAGGTACTAATTATTTTAATTGTCTCGTTACGTCAAAAGTAGAGATAAAAGTAATATTATTTCTTATCTGTGGTATTTTTCTCTACGAACCCTTACATGCAGACTAAGTATTTTTTTTTCTTGAAATATTCTTGGATTTTGCGCATGTTAGGGTATGGTAGGGTAGGGTTAGAAAGTAGCCGGCATCGACAACATCTCTGTCTCGCGAGATATCTCGTGCGCATGCTAAGCCTGCAGGGCGCGTTTGGAACCCTCGTAGCTTTAGTTTTAAGATACCGTTACCCATTATCACCATCATGCTTTTTAAGTAAGTAATTTTTAGACGAAAATAAGTGTACCTACAGTGTACTTGTATATGTATATGTATGTGTGTATTTAATTAGCAGTTAGCATGCATGGATAAGAGGCCCTGTCAGGGCGTTGCTAGGTACATGTTAACATTCTTATTACTTTACACACTTTACATTATTATTACATTATTTTTTCTTTTTTAATTTGCTGTCTCAAGTTTTAATTTAATTGTGTTGTTACAATATAATCTAAATCTAATTAAACTTAAAGCTAGGTAGCCTAACCTAATTACTATATAAATCATGCCCGCGTGGAATGGTGGTAAGAATGCTGGCTGCATTTCTGCGCTGGACAGCCAGGCTGAGTCAAATGATTCAGCCCTTCTGTCACCGCGGTGAAAATTTTTGCCACTAAGACTCCACGACCCAAAGGTCTCCACAGCAAATCTAACGGTTTTTACAATCTTACGGTGACATATGTATGTCACTGTAAAATTGCAAAAACCGCTGGATTGTAATCTAACTAGCGAGATTGTAAACTGTCGAGAGATTGTGAACCGTTCAATGTTCTGAGTGTCAATTTTTGCAATATTGTATTTACCTACATTTTCTTGTCTATTTCTTGTAGGTTAGGTTAGGGTTCGACATAAATAAGCAGGTAGTGCAGTAATAATGCGTTAAATTGTAATCTGTTGACAGTTTACAATCTCGCCAATTAGATTACAATCTAACGGTTTTTGCAATTTTACGGTGACATATTATATAATATTTATGTATTAGGCTGTCATATTTTAGTTTAGAGATTATGTTCTTACAACAGAATCCGTCACATTATTTTAATAAAATAAATAAATAAATGAAAAATAAATATTTATTAAGGTTTACAATGGACACAGATAATATACAAATAACAACATATTTGAAACAAATTATTTGATAAGTAGGTGCATGTGTTTTTCTGTAGCATTTTGCGATTGGGAGAGTTCTTCCGTGGGTTTTCAACATGATCAACGTTGTCGATCTAATCGATCCATCGCACGTTAGCTGTGCCAGGGGCTCCTATGTCTAAACCAGTATAGTCGTGTCGGTGTCTGAACCGGTCCTCGTCTGCAGCCATTCCGTTCAACACCTCTAGCTGGTTCGGCGAGAGCTCCTTCCATTTCATCCCTTTCAACCCCTCGGGAACCCGAAATGATCCATCTTGACTATTGACTCCATCATGCAACTGTAAGAGACAATCCAGAAGTAGGTATTATGAGACACTCTTAATATATTTGTACTCTCATTTGGAACTTGCACTAGTAAATGGTTAAACGTGCAGAGGTTCCACGAGAGATTTAATGTAATTGGGTATTTGACTACTAGTGAAATAAATAATTTTTTAGTGATTATTAAATAAAGGATCTCCCAAAAGTTGTGATATCCATGTCCCCTACTAGTTTAATTTTGAATAACCATTTTAAACTATCGATTAAAGTAAAAAAAGTGCGTCGCACTTTGATGACGTCACAACTTAAAATTTCATACAAAATCCATAATAAGCACGCGTTTTGACGTTTGAAAAAAAAGTTGCTGATTTGACTAGTTGTCAAATACCCAATTACATAAAAGTTGGCTGAACTTAAAGATAATATTCATTAATTGATCCGGCCACGATTGCTATCGTTAAGCTATAAATCAAAATGCGATCTAAACACAGTATTCAATAATCGCTGATTCTGCCGGCAGGAGACTGAATTACCATCGTTCAAACACTCGTATTTATACTAACTATTTTCAATATGGCGTCCGTATCCGCAGATTAAATCTAATGACATGACGAGTCAAATTGACACATCATATTATACTTCTTGTTTCATGAGTTAATAGGTCCTTACTATATGAAATTGGCATTTTGTAGTACTACCCACTTTGATCTCTAATAGGTATCTCCTCTTTGGTTAGGAATTCCAATTTCAAATTTATACAGCCATTTACCCATGCTTTTGTGTTTTGAAAACCCTAATTTATTTGTTTTTTCCTCTTTCGGTTTTTTCTTTGCGTCACTCAGTTTACAAAATGGAAAACTTGAAATATCGCATTATTTATGAGTACGAGGTCCATCGTGGCACCAGTGCTGCAGAAACGGCTCGAAGGATTAATGATGTGTATGGCGGCGGTGTCGCAAAAGAAAACACAGTGCGTTTTTGGTTCCAACGTTTTCGTTCTGGAAATTTCGACCTGCAGAACAAACCCCGTTGACGGCCGGAGACCGAAGTTGCTGATGAAGAATTGAAGGCTATTGTGGAAGAGGATCCGTCGCCAACCACGTCCGAGCTAGCTGCAGTCTGCGGTGTTAGTGATAAAACTGTTTTAATCCACTTGAAGCAAATTGGGAAGGTGACAAAGCTTGAAAGGTGGGTACCTGATGAATTTAGTGCAGCAAACCGAGAAACGCGCGTCGAATGCTGCGTTACATTACTCAACCGGCACAATAATGAAGGGATTTTAAATCGAATTATTACCGATGATGAAAAGTGGATCCTGTATGATAATCGGAAACGCTCATCGCAATGGCTGAACCCTGGCGAACCAGCCAAATCATGCCCCAAGCGAAAATTGACTCAAAAAAAATTAATCGTGCGCGTTTGGTGGACTAGTGCCGGTGTCGTTCACTATAGCTTTCTTAAATCTGGCCAGACGATTACGGCGAATGTCTATTGTCAGCAACTGCAAACCATGATGGAAAAGCTAGCTGCTAAACAACCGAGGCTGGTCAATCGCTCTAGGCCACTGCTGCTTCAGGACAACGCTAAACCACACACTGCACAACAGACGGCTACTAAATTAGAGGGGCTTCAATTGGAATGTCTAAGACATCCACCGTACTCCCCGGACCTTGGCCAATTTCATATGTAAGGACCTAGACAGTAATAATTCTAACACAACAAAGAGTGATGTTTTGTCATGCATACATTACACGGTTCTACGGCGGAACAACTATGTTTTAATTGCCCACTGATCTCTGGGGCCATAGAGTCTAGAGCGCGGTGCAAATCGTTTTCGGGATTGCCTGGCCGTTTGTTCAGAAATCCTTTGTTCTTGAAAGAGCTTCGCTCGGTCTCGTCGACGAATGCTGTGTTGGTGAATATCTGGAGGTTCCCGCCGCGTTTGTCCTTCGGTTTGTTCTTTTGTATCTGTGGTAAAAAAAAAAAACGGTTGTCTGTAAAGTCGGTTCACGGTGTTAGTACTCATTCTCGAACGTTCTCGAAGAAAGTTCTCGAAGAACCTCGCGTGGCGGCGTTCCAGTAGCAGAACTATTCGAACTGCTAGCTCTGACGCCATGCGAGAAGAGACAAATGTGTCACAAGCCAACGCTTGGGCCGATCGTGCCTCTCTATCGCTTGTTCCGCGCTCTCACTTGCACGCTTCGTGCGTGCAGCCGGTGTTCATCGATTTAAAAGACGTTATATTACGTCAAAAAAGGTTTGAGTGTGGTTTAGAGGTCTCTCTCTCTCTCTGAGTCTGAGTCAGAGTCATGGTTTGACTGTTTCGAAAATTCTCTTAATTTAAGTTCAAAGGTGCAATCATGTAAGGATCGCCGATCAAATCTGCTTCAAAGTAAAATAAACCATTACAGCATTGAATTAGAGCTTAATTTCGTGTACCTATCCAATCTTATACGTTTAGGTATGTACGATACCCTAAACGCATACACGAAATTGAGCTCTAATTCAATGCCATTATGGTTTATTTTACTTAAAAGCCGAACTTTAACGATTTGATGGGCAATACTTACATGATTGCACCTCTGAGGTCTCCCTTCACTCAAAACCTTGGGTGGACCGCCCCCTCCATCCCTTATCTAGTTCGCCACATAGCTGAAAAATTGCTCTTGGTCTCCAACCCAGAGTGGATGGTGAAAATCTTTTCTTAATACTAAGGTAATTTTTCGTATTCGAAAACTGTAATTCTATTAGAAGCTCTGTAAAACCATGTTTCGAAATCTTTGGATCTTTCGAGTGGCATCTTGAAATTGCAAGATTTTCTTTAAGAGTTGAGAGATCTAGAGCGAAAAACTGTTAGCCAAAGAAGTGATTGCGATCCTACCTGTTGCAAATTGTCGACCACAAGACTGTGGCCTGTGTTGACGCCGACGCAGCCGACTCGTTCGATGCTGCTCGACCGGTGGTAGGGGCGTAGCGCAGACACCGCCCGAGATATTCCCACCTGAACAACATTGAAGCAATAGGTTTTTTTTTATTCCACTACAAGCTAGCCCTTGACTACGATATCACCTGATGGTAAGTGATGATGCAGTCTAACATGGTAGCGGGCTAACCTGTTAGGGGCATGGCAGTTATATTAAACCCATACCCCTTCGGTTTCTACACGGCATCGTACCGGAACGCTAAATCGCTTGGCGGCACGTCTGCCGGTAGGGTAGTAACTAGCACCGGCCGAAGCCTCCCACCAGGCCAGACCCGGGAAAATTCAGAAATTATAAATTCTCAAATTGACCCTGCCGGGGATCGAAACCAGGACCTCCGCACGTTAAGGCAACAGCTTACACACTGCGCCACGGAGGTCGTCAAGATATAATGAAGAGACTTGAAATTTATTTCGCTATAATCCGCCACAGTAGGTCAATCTATGTGGTACACTGTGTACCTATCTTGCACTTGTAGCTTGCGATATTCACCACACCACAACTTTACAATCGTGCATTGTCGAGTCAACAATTGTAACAGCGTCATATCGTGTGCGCAAGGTGCAGAAATCCTTTATGGGGTCGAGTGTAGGTACGCTTTTATACCGTGGTTCCAAAAAGTTTCTGGATTTGCCATTACATAAATTTAAAGACTGTGTTAAACAGCATTTGTTAAGTCGAGGTTATTATATTACGACGATTTTCTTAATGACAAAGTTGCATGTAAGCAACCGGCCTCGCATCCAATGACCCACAAGTCAGTGTAATACTTGTAACGTAACGTATGTGTTGTATTGTCTCATTGTAACCTTTTTCTTTTTTAAGAAAAGAGCAACTGCTGAGTTTCTTTCCGGCTCTTCTCAGTAGAACATCTTTCTGAACCGGTGTTAACGTATCTTTTTTTAAAATCCTGATTGACTGCGATCTCGCCTGATGGTAAGTGATGATGCAGTCTAAGATGGTAGCGGGCTAACCTGTTAGGGACATGGCAGTTATATTAAACCTCAAACTCTGTTTCTACACGGCATCGTACCAGAACGCTAAATCGCTTGGCGGCACGTCTTTGCCCGTAGGGTGGTAACTAACCACGGCCGAAGCTACCCACCAGGCCAGACCAGGGAAAACTCAGAAATTATAAATTCCTACGGTACCTCCGCACGTTAAGACAACAGCTCTCAACACTGCGCCACGGAGGTCGTCATAAGTGACACCTTGTTCTACGTGAAATAAATAAATCATTTATCAAATCACCTGGCCATGTCTGATTCTGTGTTCGGTGAGATCCGCGCCCAGTAGCTCCTCGTAGGGCTCCATGCGGATGGGCAGCACCAGGTCGATTAGCCACAGCAGTGCCATTGTAACCAGAGCAGCCCAGCTCGCCAGACAGACGCCTGTTAGCGACTGCACGCCTAATAGATACCAGCCGCCGCCTGGTGATATTTACATAATATCCTGGAGTTAGCATGTTATTGATAGACATGAAAGATTAAGCTTAGGACCTCGATATTTAATATTATTATTGCGAAAGTTTGGATGGATGTATGGATAGATGGATGGACTCAATCGTGATTGAGTCCATCCATCAAATTTCATCAAATTTCATCCAGATCATCTGGATGAAATTTGGCACAGAGATTATAGTCTGGAATAACCATATAACACATAGGCTAATTTTTATATTCCGGAAAAATAGAGTTCGCGCGAGAATCAAAAATCTTCAATCCTCGTGGACGAAATCGCAGACTTATAGTACCTACTTAATATTATAAATAATCAGTAGGTAATAATTTTTTTTTTGTTGGTCTAATAAATCTTTTTCACTGGTTTCACTGGCGGCGGGATTATGTTCCAGATCCTGGAGGAAGCAAGCCTAAAACTGCCAAACTGGATGCAGAGAGCAGACCTTGCTTGCTGCTTATTATTATTGAATTTTCGAATTTACCTTTGAAGAGTCCAGATCTTCCGTTGGTAGTGTCCATCGGTATTGGATTGTCCGCGAATAGCCCCACTGCGATTACGCCTAAGGATTTAGAATACCATCATCATTTATCATCATTTATGATCATCATAATTGTAACATTAATAAGCACGAGTTACCTCTCAGACTGAAAAGGGTTTAGCCATAGTCCACCACGCTGACCAAGTGCAATTTGACAGAATTCCCACACCTTTGAAAACGTTATGAAGACTATCAGGCAAGCATAGGTAAAGCATCACTATATATTTTAATTGCTTAAAACGCACATAACTCAGAAGTTAGAAGGGTGTAAATATGTCTCTACCACTAGGCTACCAACTACCAAATATTTACCGTGTCTATCGCTGCTTTATTTATGTATTACTAGATGATGCTCGCGACTTCGTCCGCGTGGACTAAGATTTTTCGATTCCCGCGGGAACTCCTTAGTTAATTTCCGGGATAAAAAGTAGCAAATTCATCAGAATCCTGTATGCCTGTATCAGAATCGGTTGAACAGGTAGGCCGTGAAAGCGTAGCAGACAGACGGACAGACAGACACACTTTCGCATTTATAATATTAGTATGGATTTACACCATCATCAAGTTTATAGTTTAGTTTATTTTCGAGTTAATAGGTGGCGCTAGTAGTAAGTTAACACTGCTATGATATATGTATTAATGTAGGTACATGTATGTACCTATTACTCAATACTCAAGTTTTATTTAGGCACCATGTTTTAACTCCTCTCATAAGTTACGTCATGTTTTGACTAGCTTAAGAATATAGGGTATATTCTTAAGCTGAATAAGATCACTCAAGTTGTTATAACTACCAGGCTATCATAAAACTATAGCAGACAACGTCAAATACCCCACAGTCCGCAAGCGCCGTGCACCGCCGACGCGCCGACGGGGTCATCGACCTTCATCATGTCAAATAAGGGCGCGCTCATAGACGCTATGGCGGCTCCAATCATCCCTATCACGAGGGACTCCCAGGCTCGGTAAAGGAAACAGCCAGCTGCGACAGTGGTAAATGAATTATTATTTTATTTATCAAGGAAAGCCAACAGCTTATTATTCTAAATAGTCTTAAAACTAGGTAAAATAATATAGCAATAGGTTTTCACAATTACAAAAATAAAAAACCGACGTAGGTAGGTACCTGTTGACTGTATCAATACCTACATATTTTGTAAGATTTCGACGTACACTACACAATATATTGCCACAAAATAAATCTATAGCTACTAGGTTCGTTGTAGACAGCTCCGGCGCATGTTCTTTTAAGAGTTCCCGGAGCTGCTCATTACACGCAGAGGGTGGCCACCGAGGGGGTTTTAGTGGGTAGAAATCCCACATAACCTGACCTCCCCCCCTGGAGATTGGGTATCTTAAGGAGATTTCCCCCCCCGTGAACAAAAAAAAAAAAAAGGTTCGTTGTAGACAGTTCAGAAGGCGAGAAGCGCGAATAATAAATGAGTTGGATCTGTAATTAGTTTTGAGTACCGGAGTATGTAATATATTTTTGATTCTAGTCGCACGGAATGATAAACGTGAGGGTTAAACTCTGTACCAAATATAAGAAAATTAAATATAACAGAAGGTTAGCCCGCTACCTTCTTAGACTGCATCATCACTGACCATTAAAAGACAGATCGCAGTCTAATTTGTCTTGGTCTGAACTAATATTATAAAGAGGAAAGATTTGTTTGTTTGTAATGGATAAACTCAAAACTACCCAACCGATTTAAAAAATTCTTTCACCTATAGAAATCTACATTATCAGCGAGTACCATAGGCTATATTTTATTTTCAAAAAATTAGAGATCTTTACGAAAATTAGAATAATGTGCATCAAGTCGGAAAAAATCGTCTCTTCTGAGAGATAACGTGGCAGTGGCAGGTGTAGTGAGGGCGGGTCGTATTCTTACAATGTAATATTAAAATGTAAAACCTGCCCACTGCCCACTGGATATATTGGATAGTAGGTACATATACTATTATGTACTATTATACTATTGATTATTAGCGCTAACCAGCAGGGGCCTAGTGGATAAAAAAACACTGACACCTACCTGTAATAGAAACTAGAGATCCAAGGATGCTGTTTATAAGTTCCATGACGTCAGCTCGCCCCTTGTTCTTGATTAAACTGAACCTGCAATGTAAAATAACTGGTCAGTTGCGGGTCAGAACACTTATGAAAGGTTCCGTAGTCATGTCTCTCTGCATCGTATTCCTCAATACCGAGGTTTGTGACCCCTTTCCATTAATCAAATAATAGTAGGAGTTTCTTGGGATAATAATACGGTGGGTTCCCACGTCCTTCCGCGTACGACTCGACTAGGAGTATTGAAACTCTTAGGTAAGTATATTTGTAACAATTATCAGATCTAAGTGATAATAACCGGGACAGACGGCTTTTAAACGTGCTCTCCGAGGCACGGAAGAAATGAAAAGGCCAAATTTGAGCCTCCAAATTCGGCCACCCATCCAGTTACTGACTTGGGTCAACGTTGCTTTCCTACGTTAGGTACCTTCGCAATCAACTGATATGTCACAACTAGGTCACTCGTCCCTCCGTAGTCATTCTATTTGCCGAAAGCTTTAATAAATTAATTGAAGTTTAACGCGGCCTCAGTCCAGTTTAAGACCAATGGGGATGAACGGCAAACCGACCAGGCGTATGGGTTTAATATTTTTCTAAAAAACTAGCTAACCCGACGAACTTCGTACCGCCTTAGTATGCAAAATTAAATGTATATTTTTCAATATTTCTGAGAGATTTTCTTAATATTTTTTTCCGTAAGAACCTTCTCCTAATAATAACAAATACAACAAAAAAAGAATTAGTGAAATCGGTCCAGCCATTCACGCGTGATGCCGTGACCAAGGAAAACGGGTTTCATTTTTATATATATAGATAGATGATATGAAATGTGCACATTTCATACCCTGTAAATGAGTTCGAAAGTTAAACTTCCCGGCCTAGGCCAGTAAATAATGTATGTACCTATTTCATTACATAATATCATAATTTTAAATTTGGAATCTTTCTTCCTGAATATCTTGTAACTTGTTAAATGTTCTTTGGCCTAAATAGTTTAAGTTTAAATATTACGCGTTCAGCACTCACAGCGCAAAAAAAATTAAAAGTATAAATATAACTAATCTTTTAATATTTCTTAAGTGGTTGCTTTTTTATTTACTTTCTTTTAATTACACAATATAATATATTAAAAAAAATCAGTTGTTTCATTTTTTAGAAAAGCATGTCACGGAGAAAAGAGTAACTACCTGAGTTGCGGGTGTCGGTCGATAGGGGGCGCTGCGGGTGCGCCGGTGTGACAACACGTGGCACCGCAGTGCGCCTTTTAGGTTATGACGTGACAATAAAAGAAATGGGATGAACAGAATTAGGTCTGCGTAGGCACTTACCCAAACTTACCTACGCAGTAATTGCTTCGGATAGATACAGCCGTCGGGCATCGAACCTTTGGAGTCGAGGACCGTTCGGCAGCACAGGTGGCGCGCCTCGCGCCCAGTGGCAGCTTACAATAGGGTTATTGGCGAATGGGGAACATTTCAATGAGAACAAATGAGTTACTTACTCGCACGATAATTAAATTTAATCAGTGAATGTCACACAGGAGAGAGATAAGACTTAAGATCAAGTTATAGGTACTTTCGCACTTACAATCCATTTTCTTTACAATACCACTTAGTCCTACGCTCGAAGAAACTCGAAGAGTAGACCCGTGGGGTGGGCGGCAGCGGCCATGGCCGGCTGCTAACCCTCAGCGAGCGCGCCCAATGCGCGCGGCAGGATACCAGGAGAATAGTTCGTAAATTCGCGCATCACGAAGTTTCGCGGGCACTTTCACTTATTTGAAATTACGGCACATTTGTGCTTTTCACTGATTGCACTACTTATTTAGTAAGTACATTAATAAAGTTAATATAACAAGAACAAGTCACGCGTATATGGTGACCGTCCTACAAAATGGCGGAACGTTCCATTAGCAAACTCGGCTCGGAGACACGAGGCAAAAATATATGTCACTAGAGAGTGAGAAAAAATTAAAGGAAAGGTAACGCCCCCATTGTTATGGGACCTGACAAAGGCTGGGTTAGGTACTGAGACCTCCCATTTTAAAAAGAAATACCGGAGTCCCGCATGGCGGTTCACACACGGTAAAATTCACATCTTCCGGGCCTTGAAGAGACCACGGGCTGGCGCGGGCAGACGCTCGAAAGTTCAGGGGGTGACTCTCTCGACGCACGGGCCGCTTGCCGTGGCCCTCTCGCGTCGGAATGTCGCAACACGCGCGACAAACAATAGGTGATGATAAGGATAGCCATATGGGCTTCCTACATGGAGTGAGTGAGACAGCGCGGCTTCGCATTCATCGCTGTTGACCAATGCTAAAATCGCACTTCTTATACAAAAACTATGCGTTCAGTAATATTGAAATTTGACTAAAAAGTAAATTTAATCTATAATACTACAAGCACTATACACACCTCGACCGGGGGAGCATTTCTGGTCTCTTTTCTTTCTCATTTCTTTCTGGAACACGCGTACTTCCCGGTCTCGCGATGTTATGTACTAATAACTGCCATACCAAATACAGGTTAGCCTGCTAACATCTTAGACAACACTGTCATTTAATATAGCAATCAAGGGCTAACTTGTAGTAGATAAAAACCGGTCTGTAAAGTTTTTTCCGTAATCGGGTTACTAGAACGGCTTGTTTACTTTTGAGGAGCTCTAAAAACATCAATATACTTACAGTAGACCAAAGCATCCACCGCCAAAAGACCCCATCATGGTCATGACGGCCGCTCGCGCCGCGTATTGCCACTTTGCGCCGCTCACCTACACAAGAAAAGTAAAAAATCAAATATTTTTTCAAGTAGACTTTTGAATAGTCGAGTCTACCACTGGTTCGGAATGCCGTTCCTACCGAGAAGAACCAGCAAGAAACACGGTGGTTGCTCTTTTGAAAAAATATTGAAATATGTATTTATGGATAAATATTATATTATATATAAATATATAGTTTTTCAAACTATACTATATTAATTTTCCTATTATATTTTCTATACTATATTTTTCCTACACCTACTTATATGCTGTGAGACCTTGCTTCTTGCCAAACATGATTCTAGGTCAACGGGAAGTACCTACCTACCCTATAGGTTTTGAATTTTGATTTATTGGCGAGGGTCAAAATTCTAAAGATACCCCATAACGTAACTCCTAATTTGCCCCCCGATCGTGTAAGGAAATCCTAATAGTACCTAATCATTTGTCAAACGGATAATTCGACCTGTTTATGGAGTTCGTAGATGCCTGCACGTCAACGTATGAACACCATAAACAGTTCGAGTAAGTACTTACTTAATACGTTTTAAGCTTGCAACTGATTACAATTTGCCCCTGTACAGACACGAATTATACCTAGTTCGGGGCCTAGTTGGCACGACACATTTTAATTGTTAAGTTAGATTTTAAGTACCTTCTTTCTGTGTGTGTTTCTATGTTTAGGTACTATGTGTTGGGTCAGCTAATCAAATAATTCTATTATATTCTGAGTTATGGTGGAATAAAATAAAGACATTCACACATTGACTCTGACTATCCACGGCACTAAGCCCTAAGGGACGAGTGGCCTAGTAACAACGCATATTATCGGTTGATTGCGATTAAAGCAACGTTGACCCAAGTCGGTAACTGGATGGGTGACCGAATTTGGTAGGGGGTAAAGACGTAGATTCGCGTGACCGACATGCTCACGAACATATAAATATACTCCATTCGGAATTAAACTTTAGTAGGTACCTTAGTTTTAAGGTTTATATTATAACAAATTTAATTAAAATAAAAAATAATTTAAAAAAATGTGCGTTTTCACTTTTATCGGCAGTCCCTATGACTGCTAATATTTTTTTGATTAATGGAAAGGGGTCACGACCCTCAGTAATGAGGAATACGACGCAGAGAGAGGGACAGAGAGGTCCACTACAAGTTGGCCCTTGAATGCGATCAGGGTGGTCAAAGCGTAAAGCTAACCGTAAATTTAACTTTGATCGTCTGGTCTTTAACTAACGAGATCAAATTATGTGACAATTAGCTTAGCTCGCGTGCTGGCAAATTGCAGCCATTTTGTTTTTAAGCGGTAAATTTTTAAAATGGCGGCCGTTTACGTTCAATCACCATTCATTTTGTAATCAGGCCGATTTAAAAATAATTCAGGAAATACGTAGATATACTGCCTCGTTGGTCCAGTGGGTAGCATGTTCGACTGCGGCCGACGAGGTCCCGGGTTCGAGTCCCTGGTCGGGCCTTAATTATTAATTAAATATTACTTAGGGTTTTCTGACTAGAAATTCTCAGTACTAGCCCAGAGTTAGGAAGTTGGTGTTGTTTCACCCCCGTGCCTCGGAGAGCACGTTAAGCCGTCGGTTCCGGTTATTATCACTAACATCATAATAGTCGTTACAGCCCGCCAACCCGCATTGGCGCAGCGTGGCGGGTCTAAGCTCTAATTCCCTCCTATGAGAGTGGAAGTCTGTGCCCAGCCGTGGGACGTTAATGGGCTACAGCCCATTAACGTTAAAATTAAAAAATTCTCTCGTGTCCATGCTCGTAGGTACATTGATGAGATAGCGTATATTTTGTTCGAAAATATGTTTTTTTTTTTTTTTTTATTGCGTGATAGGCTTGCGCTTGACGACAATCATGCTTAGTGCAAAGCAATGATGAGGTCTAGGTTGGAACGCGCTTGCCTAGAAGATGCCTATTCACTCTTGCCTTGAAGGTACTTAAGTTATAAGTGGCAGGAAACACGTGCGCTGGGAGGGTGTTCCACACCCTAGCGGTTCGTATCAGAAACGTGGAGCAAAAACGCTTCGTGCGAGCAAATTGGACGTCAACCACATAAGGGTGCCAACGCTCACGGTTTCTCGCTGTTCTGTGGTAGAACGGAGAAGGAGGAACAAGGTTATGAAGTTCCAGAGCACACTCGCCATGGTATATCCGATAAAAAAACCGATAAGCAGGCGACATTGCGTCGGTGTTGTAGACTGAGCAATTTCGCCTGCGTGAGTGATTGATCGCCAATTATTCTTCGGGCCCGGCGATCTATCGAGTCTAATGTATCGAGTTGGTACTTGGCGGATCCATCCCAAAGATGGCAGCAATACTCCATGCCAGAACGAACTTGTGCCTGATAAAGAGTGAGGCGCTGTTCCGGCGTGAAGTACCGCTTCACCTTGTTCAGGATACCAAGTTTTTTGGCAGCTGTTTTGGCCTTTGACTCGATACATTTCCCGAAATTGAGGTTGGGAGAGATGTCAATACCCAAGAGCTCAATGTTATCACTAATCGGTACGGATATACCATGGAAAGTTGGAATGTCTGATTTATACACAAAAAAAGCCAGGTAAAACTTAACACAAGGACTCATAATACCCTCATCTGAAACTGCAATTTGCAGCAGTTAGTATATCTGTTAAAATATAATATACTCGTAACAAAGTGCCTAATGAATTAAAGGATATTTACCATTCAACGCTTTTAGAAGAAGACTGCTTCAATGGCTAATAAATAAGTGTGTTTACCGTCTCATTGAATTTTTTAATGCAAATTGATGTATTATTATAAATTTTTCTAATATATTTGTCATTAGTTTGTAATTTTAATTGTACAATGTTTCTTGCAAATAAACGATTGATTGATTGGTTGCCCAAAGGTAGCGGCGCAGTGCCATATGCGTGTAGGGACCCAGCCGTGGACCAAGCATCAGGGCTGATACTCACTCCATAGGTGCTGCCAGAGTTTAAGGCCAACCATCCCCACCACAGCACAAAGGTGCCCATCACTGCGTTGACAGGGTTGCCCAAGGGTAACAGCGCAGTGCCATGCGCGTAGCGACCAAGCATCAGGGCTGATACTCACTCCATAGGTGCTGCCAGAGTTGAAGGCCAACCATCCCCACCACAGCACAAAGGTGCCCATCACTGCGTTGACAGGGTTGCCCAAGGGTAACAGCGCAGTGCCATGCGCGTAGCGACCAAGCATCAGGGCTGATACTCACTCCATAGGTGCTGCCAGAGTTGAAGGCCAACCATCCCCACCACAGCACAAAGGTGCCCATCACTGCGTTGACAGGGTTGCCCAAGGGTAACAGCGCAGTGCCATGCGCGTAGCGACCAAGCATCAGGGCTGATACTCACTCCATAGGTGCTGCCAGAGTTGAAGGCCAACCATCCCCACCACAGCACAAAGGTGCCCATCACTGCGTTGACAGGGTTGCCCAAGGGTAACAGCGCAGTGCCATGCGCGTAGCGACCAAGCATCAGGGCTGATACTCACTCCATAGGTGCTGCCAGAGTTGAAGGCCAACCATCCCCACCACAGCACAAAGGTGCCCATCACTGCGTTGACAGGGTTGCCCAAGGGTAACAGCGCAGTGCCATGCGCGTAGCGACCAAGCATCAGGGCTGATACTCACTCCATAGGTGCTGCCAGAGTTGAAGGCCAACCATCCCCACCACAGCACAAAGGTGCCCATCACTGCGTTGACAGGGTTGCCCAAGGGTAACAGTGCAGTGCCATGCGCGTAGCGACCAAGCATCAGGGCTGATACTCACTCCATAGGTGCTGCCAGAGTTGAAGGCCAACCATCCCCACCACAGCACAAAGGTGCCCATCACTGCGTTGACAGGGTTGCCCAAGGGTAACAGCGCAGTGCCATGCGCGTAGCGACCAAGCATCAGGGCTGATACTCACTCCATAGGTGCTGCCAGAGTTGAAGGCCAACCATCCCCACCACAGCACAAAGGTGCCCATCACTGCGTTGACAGGGTTGCCCAAGGGTAACAGCGCAGTGCCATGCGCGTAGCGACCAAGCATCAGGGCTGATACTCACTCCATAGGTGCTGCCAGAGTTGAAGGCCAACCATCCCCACCACAGCACAAAGGTGCCCATCACTGCGTTGACAGGGTTGCCCAAGGGTAACAGCGCAGTGCCATGCGCGTAGCGACCAAGCATCAGGGCTGATACTCACTCCATAGGTGCTGCCAGAGTTGAAGGCCAACCATCCCCACCACAGCACAAAGGTGCCCATCACTGCGTTGACAGGGTTGCCCAAGGGTAACAGCGCAGTGCCATGCGCGTAGCGACCAAGCATCAGGGCTGATACTCACTCCATAGGTGCTGCCAGAGTTGAAGGCCAACCATCCCCACCACAGCACAAAGGTGCCCATCACTGCGTTGACAGGGTTGCCCAAGGGTAACAGCGCAGTGCCATG
The DNA here is from genome assembly GCA_923060345.2 of Erebia aethiops. NCBI lineage: Eukaryota > Metazoa > Arthropoda > Insecta > Lepidoptera > Nymphalidae > Erebia > Erebia aethiops. Next base: position 5,344,014 of record OV281087.1, on the reverse strand, counting down.
CGCGTAGCGACCAAGCATCAGGGCTGATACTCACTCCATAGGTGCTGCCAGAGTTGAAGGCCAACCATCCCCACCACAGCACAAAGGTGCCCATCACTGCGTTGACAGGGTTGCCCAAGGGTAACAGTGCAGTGCCATGCGCGTAGCGACCAAGCATCAGGGCTGATACTCACTCCATAGGTGCTGCCAGAGTTGAAGGCCAACCATCCCCACCACAGCACAAAGGTGCCCATCACTGCGTTGACAGGGTTGCCCAAGGGTAACGGCGCAGTGCCATGCGCGTAGCGACCCAGCCGTGGACCAAGCATCAGGGCTGATGCGAACGCTGAAGCACCACCTGTGGAATAAAACGGAATTTCCTTCAATTTGTTGTTTCTTTTTAATTTGTAGACTATGATGATGCAGCCTAAGGTGGAGCGCGCTTGCCTAAACGATGCCTATTCACTTTTAATTTGCAGATAACAATATTAAAAGCGGAAGGGAAAACGGAAGCCGGAAGGTGCGGTTTGAATTACTAGAAACGAGGAAGCAAATCACTTTGCACGCATCCGTGGAATTTTGACTTTGTATAAATGCATTCGACCCTGACAATGCCTTGCGATACGACGGTAGAAAAGCGAAGGAGGAAAAATGCTGTAGGTGTATTCTTTCTCTCTCTAAGCTTTCTCTGAATTGCGCTGTATAATACACAATTTCCAAACGGGACATGGAGGAAACGTACCTACATTAAATATTGAATATATTAATCTGCAATTTTCAGTCGAAAGACATTTCTTTTATTTATTTTAATAAGATTATCTGCATTCAGACCTGGCTACCAGGCTATCATAAATATAGCAGACATACCGACCATATGTACGGGGCCGGAGCTGGCGATGTCAACTGCACCCAGTTTGTGTTTGCCCCACACCCAGCCCGCCGGCACGCAGTAAGTAGTTTGAGTTGCTAAATCAGAATGTACTAGGCAGTGATACTTCCAGGCTATCATAAATACAGCATAGGACTTACCGACCAAGTGTACGGGGCCGGAGCCAGCGATGTCAACTGCTCCCAGTTTGTATAAAAACCCGTGTTTGCCCCACACCCAGCCCGCCGGCACGCAGTACACTATTGTGTTGAGGAACGAGAATAGGCAGTAGGCTTTGAAGTTACACCTGAGGGCAAAAAGAGAATGAAATTAAAACCTCGGCTGAGTTTTCGTGGGCTTATTCCGAATATGTATACTGCGCCAGAGAGTAGAGTAGCTAGCCCCCGTGGCTAGTTACCACTATTGACTATACTGACAAGGAACCGACAAGCGATTAAGCATTCGTACGGTGCCGTTTAGAAACCGTTTAGGGGTCCCTCAACAGCTGGTTAGCCCGCTACAATCATTGGCGTGCTTATTATACGCATCAAAGCAATACTTGCTCTACCGTATCGAAGCGATTCAAAAAATAACCTAAATTAACCTATATCTAATGGGATTACCTAATTTAACCTATTTACTACTTCAGTGGCCACATGCATGCCACTAGCCTATCTAAAACTGCATCAGCATTTAACCATCAGGTGAGATCGCAGTTGAGGGCTAAATTGTGTTGAAAAAAAAAACTTGATTACCTTTCGGCCATGGCGCCGCTAACGATGGTAGTGGCAGCGGTGGCGAAAGACAGCTGGAAAGTGTAACAGGAAAGGTCAAGCCACGTTTGACGACCTCCCTTCGCTCGTGGCTAGTTACCACTATATACCGGCAAAGACGTGTTTTTGAATAGGCGGCAGATTCACTCGACGATTTAAAAGCACATGTAAAATTTTATTTGAATAAAAACAATTGAGGTTGACTCTAGCGTTTCGGTATGAAGCGGTGCCGTATAGAAACCGTTTAGGGGTATATGGGTTTAATATAACATTGCCGTGCCCTCAACAGATTAGCCAGATACCATCATCAATGCTAACGCGAAAGCTTACCCTACCGTATCCAGGCGATTTAACTACAGGTGAGATCGCAGTTAAGGGCTAAATCGTAGTTGAAAAAAGAAAAAAAACAAATGTGCGCTTTAGACCACATGACTGAAGTAAAAATTAGTAACTGGCTATGAGAGAAAGAGAGATAGAAAATGTGTGCTCGCACCTCTCTCTCTACAGTAATATACGGAACGTAACTCTCTCACTTTCTATCTTCACTAACTTATATCTCCCTCTCAACTTCCGTTCGCCTCGCCCGATCACACTTTCCGTAACGTTCTCGTCACGCATTCACCAGCTTACTCCCTAAGTCAAGCATGCGTAAAGAAGTTTAACTTGAAAAAAAAAATTTGGTTACCTTTCGGCCATGGCGCCGCTAACGATGGTGGTGGCAGTGGTTGCGAAGGACAGCTGGAACAGGAAAGAGGCGAACACGGGTCCCATGAGCGCGTCGCCCACGGGTGGGTCCACGAGGAAGTTGCCCACGCCGATGAACGGATTGGACAGTGGGCCCTCGCCGAACGACATTCCGTAACCGAATATCCAGTAGGTTAGACCTGAAAGGCGTCAAACACGAAAGTAGCGACGGCCAAGCGACAGCGACAGCGGGGCGATGTGGTACGAGAGCTAGCAACGAATTTCGGGAAGGCCCTTTCGCCAAACTGAAATTGTGAAAAAATATAAATTCGTCAACCGGCGAATTCAGTCCTGCCAGTCTGGTAGAGCGTTTGCGGATATTTCTCTTCAAAAATATTTTATTATAATTCCCAAAAATATAGTTTTGGCAATCTGAAATTTTAATCACGTATTTATTGAGTAATTTCAATAATACCTGGAAATCGCCAGACAAATTTTGCAGTTTTAAACTCGAATAAAATTTTCAAATGAGCACGACGAAATTGCGGTGAAATACGTCGCCAGCTCCCCGACTAATCGCATCGCCCCGCTGCCGCCGTCGCCCCGCCGCCGCTCATTTCGTGCCCGTACACGAGACACATAAAAATTTATCTATGGTTCATTGTCTGTGACAGCCATTTTTTACTGTCACTTTAAATGTCAGTTGTCACCGACTAAATAAATTCTCTTTTGATCAACTGTCAAAAATTAACATATCCTTTACGTGCTCCGTTAATTTCATTAACAAAAAACCCTAACTTAAATTATTAGTGTATAACTCTAATTTAGTGATCATCACTTTACATAATTATAGTTATATTATTGAATAGTTAATGAACTAGAAGTTTAATCCGCCACAGTCATTGATGTAGAATTTTTTTAGTACCTACAGTAGACAAATCTATGTGGTACAGTGTGTATCTTGCACTAGCAGCTTGCGTTATTCACCAGTAAGCCAGCAATTCACACCGGCACAGCACCACACTACATAATATGTGGAGAATAATTTCTAATATCATATATTATATATTCCAAATTATTCTCCACGTAAGTGTCACTCCGACACCGCCCGCCGGAGCATCTTCAGGAGAAGTTGACTCGCCAATCCACGATTGTAAAGTGACGATCGTGTCGAACGTTCCGGCTTTTATAACTTTTTGGCATGACTCATACTAAAGCCCCGCCCCATCACCCCTTCTACTATATAAATTGATTAAAGGTGAATTTGATACATTTATTTGTTCATTTAGCAACTCAAATCCTTTATTATTGTGTTTAATTATTTCGAATTGCTCCCATACGCACAGTCGAAATCCCTTATTACATGTATAGCTGTCAACTTCATGTCCACTGTCCAAAAGATGTTTAGCGAAGTGGGACCTTTGTGGTTGATCGTTCCTATAGGCAGACACACTTTATTTTTTCTATGGGCAGACATAATATTATGTTATGTTCCTTATAACGCGTCTCAAAATTGCGCCCAGTTTGACCAACATAATATGTGGCACCGCATTCAGGACTCTCAAGTGTATAAAATATACTCGATTTTTGATGGTTCTTTAATTTATTTTTTCCATTACACATCCTCCGAAGTGTACCTATTATTTGTCATAAACGCGACATGCCCATCATGCGCTGAGCGTCTTGGCAATGCACTCAGATAAGTATAGGTCCATAATACGTTAAACTGGCTTTTAAATATTTTTAATCATATCAGATGTAGCCATGTATTAAAGATATTTTCTAATTTGTACTGACTGCTGTTTTTTTATTTAATTATATTATTCACAATACTCTGATTGTATCCATTTTAATGTGCGAATTGGTATTATAACCTTTAATTCTTTCCTATATGTAGTTATCTTTTGACAGTGGAACGGACAATATGTACATAGCTATGGAATGCTGCGAGTTAATGTTGCCAAGGATGACAAGAGGATGCGGGTATATCTAGTCGCGTCAGTATTTGTAGGCTTGCGATAAATTTTGAACTCATGTTTATTATCAACCCTGGATATAGTTAATCTCATAGCCTTTAGGAAAACTTTAGAAAACTCTTATTATATTAATATTATTATCTTCATTATTATATTATTCACAATACTCTGATTGTATCCATTTTAATGTGCGAATTGGTATTATAACCTTTAATTCTTTCCTATATGTCTCCTATCTTTTGACAGTGGAACGGACAATATGTACATAGCTATGGAATGCTGCGAGTTAATGTTGCCAAGGATGACAAGAGGATGCGGGTATATCTAGTCGCGTCAGTATTTGTAGGCTTGCGATAAATTTTGAACTCATGTTTATTATCAACCCTGGATATAGTTAATCTCATAGCCTTTAGGAAAACTTTAGAAAACTCTTATTATATTAATATTATTATCTTCATTATTATATTATTCACAATACTCTGATTGTATCCATTTTAATGTGCGAATTGGTATTATAACCTTTAATTCTTTCCTTTTTTTTTTTTTTTTTTTTTTTGTTGACGGGGGGGAAATCTCCTTGAGATACCCGATCTCCGGGGAAAGAGATCAGGTTATGTGGGATTTCTACCCACTAAAACCCCCCCGGTGGCCACCCTCTGCACACTAATGAGAAGCTCCGGGAACTCTCAAGAACATACGCCGGAACTTCGCTTGTACGACGCCTATTGGGCTCGTCCTTGGAGATGTAACGGTTCCCAGGGTTGCACATAGATGGAAAAAGAACGACCGGGGTCCCCATTCCAGCCGCTCGCAACCCCTAGGTCCCTCACCCGGGATTAATGTACTGATGGACCAGGGCGCTGGTCAGTGCCACCCTGATGCCTCCGTCTCCGAGCGGGATCGGTTCGGTCTCGGTCTCGCTCAGCGGTCTCCTTCTTGGACATGACAAGGTCACAGAAGGAGACCACTGCCCTCCAGGATTCCTTCTTCGCCAGCATTGCTGCTATAACAGCTGGCAGCGACAGGTCACTACCCACGTGGCTGACTAATACGCGGCGCTCAGGCTCCCAAGCAGAGCACTCCTCGAGTGTGTGCTGTGCGGAGTCGCAATCATTGCCACAATGGTGACACCGTGGTGTTGCTTCCCGACCGATCCGGCACAGGTACTCACCGAAACAGCCGTGTCCGGTAAGCACCTGTGTCAGTCGGAAGGTTACGTTGCCATAGTCCCTCCCCAGCCAGGCCTCAAAATTTGGCAGAATGGCCCCGACAGTGCGCTGGCGTGCATTCCTTGCTTCTTCCAAGCGTTTACGCCAATTTACAAGTGCCTGTCGGTGCGCTTCCCGACGCAAGGCTCCGATATCTCGTCCGTCCAAGTTCAGGCATGCCGCGCGGGTTTGGTTATATACGCTAGCGTCCATTTCCGCCAGTATTTCTAAAGGTGGAATTCGAGCCAGAACAGTAGCCGCCTCAAACGATATCGTGCGATATCCTCTAGCAACCCGAATAGCCACTTTGCGCTGGATGCTATGCAGCTTCGCCCTGAGACGCTGAACACCGGAGATCCTATGCGACCATACAGGCGCCCCGTAGAGGGCTATCGATCGAATAACGCCGGCGTAAAGTCGACGGACCCCTTCCTGTGGCCCTCCCAGGTTAGGCAGCAGGCCGTGCATTGCCCCAGCAACTTTTTGGATTCTGGGAACCAGGCGCTCGATATGTTCCTCGAATCCCCATCGGCCGTCCAGGGTGAGGCCAAGATATTTGAGATGTTTTCCCACCTGGACCTCTACATCACCGACGCGGATCGTCGAACTGGGTGGTTCGAGTCGCCTAGGCAACCCATGGAACCAAAGTGCTTCCGTTTTATGAGGTGCTACTCTAAGCCCGAGTTGGTTAATTTTGTCCACTACGCACCCTACGCCGACCTCTGCGAGCCTTGATGTCTCCGCGAAGGAATTGCCTTCAGCTAGCACCAAAGTGTCGTCCGCATAACACACTATAGTGATACCAGCTGGGACAGTAACCCGGAGAACTGCGTCGTAAGCCACGTTCCACAGAAGGGGTCCGAAAACGGAGCCCTGTGGAACTCCGCAGCTAACTTCCCTCCTGTGAGTAAGTCCATCCTGCCCTGTGTATTGGATTGACCTGTCGTGTAGGTATGCTCCGACCATGATGCGCAGGTATGGAGGTACGTTATGGTGAGTCAGTGCTTCCCTTATAGTAGGCCATGGGAGGGAGTTAAAGGCGTTTACAATGTCTAGACTCACCGCTAACGCAACCCCACCGCTGCGGACAGCCCGTTCTGAAGAGGCGCGAACACGAAGGATCGCATCTGCTGTTGATCGGCCCTGCCGGAATCCAAACTGACTTTCAGATAGGTCGGGTCCTACCCTTGACAGGTGTTCACTAAGGCGAGCAGCTATGATCCGCTCAAAGAGCTTGCCTACTTCGTCTAAGAGGCATATGGGTCGGTATGCCGATGGGGACTCCATGGGCCTGCCTTCCTTTTTAAGAAGAACTAGCCGCGCCTCCTTCCAGGCTGTTGGGAATATACCTAATCGAAGGCAGCTGCTGAATAGTCTTCGCAATCTGTGTCCCAGAACTTCCAAGGCGAGTACCCATGCACGGCCTGGTATACCATCTGGGCCTGGAGCAGTGTTCCGAGATGCAAGACGTCTGATGGCTCGTTTTAACTCCCCTTCCGATACCTCTAGCTCCTCTGACCAGGCTACAGGCTCCAGGTGTGTAACAGCGGTAGAGGGGCCATCATTTGCCCTGGGAAAAAGTGAGTCAATTACTCTTTCCAACAAAACTGGGTCAAGGGTTTCCGTAAGTGGGGGGACCCATGGTCTGAGTTTGCCTAGAACAATTTTATACGGGCGCCCCCATGGGTCCCTGTCCAACCCTTCGAGGAGCTCTCTCCAGCTCTGCGCCTTTGCATTTGCAATTGCTGCTTGCAGAGCTTTTGTGGCTTCTCGGTAGGCAACATATGCGCTTGCGATTGCTCCAGCCGTAGATCTTCGTCTTCTTCTGGCCCTTGTATATTGGCGTCTTGACTTTAGGCAGATTCTGCGTAGATGCGCGATGTGCTCGGACCACCAATATACCGCTCGTTTTTTGGTGTTTCTGACTCGTGGCATCGATGTATTGCATATCTGCGTCATAGTATCCCGAAACCATGTGGATTCCCTTTCTGGGTCTAGCAGGGCATCTTGAGACCCCTCTGGCCAGGCGGCGACGCAAGCAGCAGCGACTAGTAGGTCGCGGTCAAGTTTTTTAAGTGACCAGCGTTGCGGTGCTCTACTATTTTGTCGGTCGTCGATACCAGCGGATCCTAGTGATACTACAAAAACAATGTGACGGTGGTCTGAAAGTGTGACCACTTCCTCTGCAACTCGCCATCCTGATACCATGCGCGATGCAGGAGGTGTCGCCCAGGTGAGGTCCACGATGGACTCTCCTTGCCACCGCACACAAGTGCTCGTAGAGCCCTCGTTTAAAAGTCGCAGGTCCAGTTCAGCCGCCCACCCTTGGATGACATCTCCCCTTCGATCATCTCGCTTGTCTCCCCAGAGCCTTGAGTGCGCGTTGAAGTCCCCCAAAACTATAAGAGGGCGCGGCAAGCATCTGCGGATACAGGCCGCCAGCTCGTCCAAATATGTTTCATAAGCAGCGAGACCTGAGTTGGGAGAAATGTAGCAGCCTACCACCGCCAGAGGCCCCCACTCCACGGCAACATAACCGGCTCCTTTCTCTAAGATGGAGCAAGATGGATCGCCTTGCCTTGCACCCCAGTATATTGCTACAGTATCCCCAACACTTCCGAACCAGCGAGGATGGTTGGGAACTTTGTAGGGCTCGGCTACCACAGCTAACGCAACCGACCACTCCTCTATGCTTTGCAGAAACAAGTCCTGTGCAGCTCGGCAGTGGTTCAGGTTGCCCTGTAGGACCCTTAACTTTGCGAATTTTGCCTCTCATTGGCCTTCCCCGCTGGCTGACTTGCCGGCTGATTAACTTCACCCGATCCAGGACTCTCTGAAGTTTCCTGGGGTCCAACTTTGGTTCTCAGCTTTTTAGGTGGATTACATTTATTGCCCCCTAATCTATGATCCGCTGGTCGACCAGAATCTGCACATATTAGACATTTTGGCACTTTCGCCTTGCATTCGTTAGCCTTGTGTCCCAGCTCTCCACAGCTGTAACAGCACAGGCTTCTATCCACTGTGCTCGAGCATTGATTTCTGACATGTCCAAATTCCAGGCAACGAAAGCACTGCAACTGCCTAGCTGCCAATATTCGCACTCTTGCACTGACCCATCCTACCCGTAGGTGTTTCTCTATGGCTAGTCTCCGAACAGCCGCAAGTGGGCACCTAACCCATGCCGTACCCAACGTAGAGGGGCTATACCGAATTTCCCCGACTTTTACTGCATCTTGAGGGCACTCTCCAGCTTCAGCTATGGCTGCCGCTACATCCTGTTTTGAGATGGACTCATCTAGGTCCATTATCCTTATTTCTTCTGTTTTAAATGGGCGTTTAATTCTTTCCTATATGTCTCCTATCTTTTGACAGTGGAACGGACAATATGTACATAGCTATGGAATGCTGCGAGTTAATGTTGCCAAGGATGACAAGAGGATGCGGGTATATCTAGTCGCGTCAGTATTTGTAGGCTTGCGATAAATTTTGAACTCATGTTTATTATCAACCCTGGATATAGTTAATCTCATAGCCTTTAGGAAAACTTTAGAAAACTCTTATTATATTAATATTATTATCTTCATTATTATATTATTCACAATACTCTGATTGTATCCATTTTAATGTGCGAATTGGTATTATAACCTTTAATTCTTTCCTATATGTCTCCTATCTTTTGACAGTGGAACGGACAATATGTACATAGCTATGGAATGCTGCGAGTTAATGTTGCCAAGGATGACAAGAGGATGCGGGTATATCTAGTCGCGTCAGTATTTGTAGGCTTGCGATAAATTTTGAACTCATGTTTATTATCAACCCTGGATATAGTTAATCTCATAGCCTTTAGGAAAACTTTAGAAAACTCTTATTATATTAATATTATTATCTTCATTATTATATTATTCACAATACTCTGATTGTATCCATTTTAATGTGCGAATTGGTATTATAACCTTTAATTCTTTCCTATATGTCTCCTATCTTTTGACAGTGGAACGGACAATATGTACATAGCTATGGAATGCTGCGAGTTAATGTTGCCAAGGATGACAAGAGGATGCGGGTATATCTAGTCGCGTCAGTATTTGTAGGCTTGCGATAAATTTTGAACTCATGTTTATTATCAACCCTGGATATAGTTAATCTCATAGCCTTTAGGAAAACTTTAGAAAACTCTTATTATATTAATATTATTATCTTCATTATTATATTATTCACAATACTCTGATTGTATCCATTTTAATGTGCGAATTGGTATTATAACCTTTAATTCTTTCCTATATGTCTCCTATCTTTTGACAGTGGAACGGACAATATGTACATAGCTATGGAATGCTGCGAGTTAATGTTGCCAAGGATGACAAGAGGATGCGGGTATATCTAGTCGCGTCAGTATTTGTAGGCTTGCGATAAATTTTGAACTCATGTTTATTATCAACCCTGGATATAGTTAATCTCATAGCCTTTAGGAAAACTTTAGAAAACTCTTATTATATTAATATTATTATCTTCATTATTATATTATTCACAATACTCTGATTGTATCCATTTTAATGTGCGAATTGGTATTATAACCTTTAATTCTTTCCTATATGTCTCCTATCTTTTGACAGTGGAACGGACAATATGTACATAGCTATGGAATGCTGCGAGTTAATGTTGCCAAGGATGACAAGAGGATGCGGGTATATCTAGTCGCGTCAGTATTTGTAGGCTTGCGATAAATTTTGAACTCATGTTTATTATCAACCCTGGATATAGTTAATCTCATAGCCTTTAGGAAAACTTTAGAAAACTCTTATTATATTAATATTATTATCTTCATTATTATATTATTCACAATACTCTGATTGTATCCATTTTAATGTGCGAATTGGTATTATAACCTTTAATTCTTTCCTATATGTCTCCTATCTTTTGACAGTGGAACGGACAATATGTACATAGCTATGGAATGCTGCGAGTTAATGTTGCCAAGGATGACAAGAGGATGCGGGTATATCTAGTCGCGTCAGTATTTGTAGGCTTGCGATAAATTTTGAACTCATGTTTATTATCAACCCTGGATATAGTTAATCTCATAGCCTTTAGGAAAACTTTAGAAAACTCTTATTATATTAATATTATTATCTTCATTATTATATTATTCACAATACTCTGATTGTATCCATTTTAATGTGCGAATTGGTATTATAACCTTTAATTCTTTCCTATATGTCTCCTATCTTTTGACAGTGGAACGGACAATATGTACATAGCTATGGAATGCTGCGAGTTAATGTTGCCAAGGATGACAAGAGGATGCGGGTATATCTAGTCGCGTCAGTATTTGTAGGCTTGCGATAAATTTTGAACTCATGTTTATTATCAACCCTGGATATAGTTAATCTCATAGCCTTTAGGAAAACTTTAGAAAACTCTTATTATATTAATATTATTATCTTCATTATTATATTATTCACAATACTCTGATTGTATCCATTTTAATGTGCGAATTGGTATTATAACCTTTAATTCTTTCCTATATGTCTCCTATCTTTTGACAGTGGAACGGACAATATGTACATAGCTATGGAATGCTGCGAGTTAATGTTGCCAAGGATGACAAGAGGATGCGGGTATATCTAGTCGCGTCAGTATTTGTAGGCTTGCGATAAATTTTGAACTCATGTTTATTATCAACCCTGGATATAGTTAATCTCATAGCCTTTAGGAAAACTTTAGAAAACTCTTATTATATTAATATTATTATCTTCATTATTATATTATTCACAATACTCTGATTGTATCCATTTTAATGTGCGAATTGGTATTATAACCTTTAATTCTTTCCTATATGTCTCCTATCTTTTGACAGTGGAACGGACAATATGTACATAGCTATGGAATGCTGCGAGTTAATGTTGCCAAGGATGACAAGAGGATGCGGGTATATCTAGTCGCGTCAGTATTTGTAGGCTTGCGATAAATTTTGAACTCATGTTTATTATCAACCCTGGATATAGTTAATCTCATAGCCTTTAGGAAAACTTTAGAAAACTCTTATTATATTAATATTATTATCTTCATTATTATATTATTCACAATACTCTGATTGTATCCATTTTAATGTGCGAATTGGTATTATAACCTTTAATTCTTTCCTATATGTCTCCTATCTTTTGACAGTGGAACGGACAATATGTACATAGCTATGGAATGCTGCGAGTTAATGTTGCCAAGGATGACAAGAGGATGCGGGTATATCTAGTCGCGTCAGTATTTGTAGGCTTGCGATAAATTTTGAACTCATGTTTATTACCAACCCTGGATAAAGTTAAGTCAAGGAAATTCAAAGATTTTTCCTGATCTAATTCTGACTGAAGCTTAATTTGTGGCAAAATTTTTTTGGGCGTAATCTTAAGTTTGACCGTCAGATTGCAATCTAACGCTTTTTATCTCGGCAGATTGTAAACCGTTCAATGTTCCGATGTGTCAATTTTAGAAATTCATTGTATTTACGTTTTCTTGACTCTTCCTTGTAGGTTAGGTTAGGGTTCGACATAAATAATCAGGCACTTAGGATCTATTGCGTTAATAGACCTAACAGATTACAATCTACCGAAAAACAGTTTACAATCTCGCTAGATAGATTACAATCTAACGGTTTTCACAATCTCACGGTGACATAATATACCTAGATACCGTCGTTCTCGTCTTATACTTTGTTACATACTTAACATTCAAATACTGTACTGTTTAGGTACCCATTTTCAATAAACCCACAACATATTATTATTCACAGTGAAGACTCTAATGCTTTGGAATGAATTGCAGAGCGACATTAGGTAGAGTCTTTAAACATCTTTATGAGACGTGTAAAGAAATATTACCTTAATAATAATATGCTATAGAATATTTAAGTATTTTCTTTTATATGTAGGTTTATATACTGCTTTATATATGTACCTATATGAGTTTATACTTATGTATTATGAGAATGTATTAGTTTATGTAGTAATATTATATTATTGCATGTTTTATTATTGTTGCACTTTCCCGCTCCTTTTTAAAGTTTCCTTATGAAATGGGTTGTCTGGAGGAGATCACTTTTAGTGATATAAGACCGCCATGCGCACGCGTTTTTTCTGTTTTTTGTTTATAATTAAGTTATTTCTATGTTGTGTGGCAATAAAGAATTTATATATCTATCTATTACTTAGTTCATTTTGCTTGTTAGTTAGTTTTGACGACCTCTCTGGCGCAGTGTCTTAACCCTTAATTAGGCGCATGGGGTCAGAGCAACTTGAAATTGAAAAAAATATGTTTTATAGTTTTTAGAGCGCGTTCACGCTCTTAGTAGCTTCCTCACTCCCCGCGGGGAACGCAAATTAGTCGCGTCCAGAACATCATGTGGACGAGACGGTCCAGCAATCGACAGCTAAGCGTGGGCGCTGTTCATCATGTCCTAGAAAAGACGACAAAAAAGTGCCAACAAAATGCTTCAAGTGTCGTAAATTTATTTGTCAGCAACACTCGAGGGTTTACTGCGTAGGATGCAGAACAGAAGAATCCGCTGATGAGACTGATTAATTTTTTTTTAAGTTGATCTCGGCAATGCCTAAAAATATTAGTTTAAAGAGAGGTTACATTTTTATTTTTTACTAAGTATAATGTTCCAGTTATGTTTTTGTTTCTTAGAGTTAAATATTAAATATTAAAGAACTTTAGTAATTACTATAAAATACATTAAGTTTTATTTATTTTTGACACTCCTTTCCCAATGTTTTTTTGGGGTCACTCAATACCCCATGCGCCTAATTGGGTGATTTTTTTAATGCGCCTAGTTAAGGGTTAATGCTGTTGTCTTAACGTGGAAGGTCCCAGGTTCGATTTCCGGCCGGGTCAATTTGGGGATTTATAATTTCTGAATTTTCTGTGGTCTGGTCTGGTCGTGGCTAGTTACCACACCGACAAAGACGTACCGCCAAGCGATTTAGCCTTCTGGTACGATGCCGTGTAGAAACCAACTAGGGGTTACAGTTTAGCCCGCTTCCATCTTAGACTGCATCATCACTTACCATCAGGTGAGTTCGCAGTCAAGGGCTAACTTGTAGTGGAATAAAAAAAAAATAGTATGGATCCTAGATAGTTTTCAACCACTTACCACCAAGTGAGATGTCGGCCAAGTTCTTCATCATTATGTTAGCTTCATTCTTTATGGATACGCAGCCAGATTCCAGCATGCCGAAACCTTTAAAATAACAAGCAAATTAGAACACCTATTATAATTTGTAACATCCAAACTAATATTATATCCATAGTGTGTTTGTCTGTCCGTCTGTCTGTCTGTCTGCCAGTCTGTCTGTCTGTCACGGCCCATCTGTTCAACCTATTTTGATGAAATTTGGTATATCTAGCGGTAGGTTACATCCCGGGGAAGGACATATGGTACTTTTTATCCCGGAAAATTAAGGAGTTCCCCCGGGAATAAAAAAACTTAATCCACGCGGACGAACTCGTGGGCATCATCTAGTTTTCAATAAAATAAAATAAAAGTAATTTAAAAAAGGTACCCACAAACTAAGAACACAAGTAGGTACAAATAAGTAAATTGCAAAATTTAATAAGTATTCGTCTTTTTAGCAGGTGACGTAAGTTTACATTGTAGGTCACCTTGGATCGTATCTTATTAATGATAAATTTATCCTGGTAACGCAGCGAAAATATAAGAATCATCCATGCTAAAATTCAATAAAAATATTTAACAATTTGCCAGACTACATTAGGAACCTCGAATAAAAATTATTTCCGAAAAACCGAATTCCATATAAGCCACTGTAAAGTAAAAAATAATTTTGATTATTATTAACCTAACGCGTCAACTTTTACTATCTTTGTTATACTCGCCCGACTTCAACATAGTGTGTAGAAATCAAAATTATTTTCAATTAACAAAGTCGTGGGCATCATCTTATAATACTGATAAAGAAATTGAAATTTAAAATAATATCACAGCTTAAGTAAGTATAAATGTACAGTGGGTCGAGACTCGAGACCTATACACATGGCAGACCCGGCGACCATAACAGTTGTAGCCTCCTACCGTACCTCAGTCCTAGAGGTTCGGTACCTACTCCCACCTTTGGTTGAGAGAGTTGGGAAACTGTATACAAATTGGACATGATTGACAGAATTCTGTATGGAAAATTCTGGCCAGTTTCCTCCGTCACGTCCCTGTCACCCCGCATAGTTGTCGTGGCTAGCACCGGCAAAGACGTGCCGTTAAGACGTATTCACGTGACGTGTATATAATATATACCTATACGTAGATATATAAAAAAACCGGTCAAATTGCGAGTCATACTCGCGCACAAAATAATTTATGTTGTGTGGTGGTACGGAACCTTAAGTAACGATTTTCGGTTTTTTTTCCTATACTTGTGCTGTGAGACCTTATCTCTTGCCAAATTTCATGATTCTAGGTCAACGGGAAGTACCCTATACGTTTTGATTTATTGGCGAGTGTCAAAATATGCGGAATTAGACGACCGTATCTTTTAATTGCGTTGACTTAGAAGCTTTATTGTTTTACAGCTGTAAGGGAACAGAAGTATGTGATAGTAGCTAATGCCCGCGACTTCGTCCGCTTGGATTGAGGTTTTTGGTTCCCACGGGAACTCTTTAATTTTTCGGGATAAAAGTAGCCTAAGTATATTCCAGACTATAATCTGTTTCTGTGTCAAATTTTACCCAGATCCGTTGAGCCGTTTTGACGTGATTGAGTAACAAACATCCATCCATTCATCCATCGATACATTCACCCATCCATCCAAACTTTCGCATTTATAATATTAAGCATAGATAATATAGATTAATTTCCACTTGATACCTCCACACGTTCCCGAGAAAAAGGTGGTTGACAGACAGACAGACGGCCAACGAAGAGATCCTATAAGGGTTCTTTTTTTCCTTTTGAGTTGAGGTACGTAACCCTAAAAAGACCTTACCTACGCCTCACCTGTTTGCATTGTAAATATGATGAAGGATGATGTCAGGATCCAGTTGGTGTCTTCCAAATCGATTTCGAAGTTTTCTTGGAGGCTGACTGTCGTATTGGTTAGGTTCGGAGATCGAAGACCGGTGTGGTATGACCAATTTCCTTCCATTTTGTTTTATTATTATTGAGAGAGTTAAATAAATGTTAGTAAGTTAGATTTACTTAATCTTTATTAGGAATTGGGATGGTTAAAGTTAAATACGAGATCATTGTGATTTGGTCGATATTTTAAATACCTATTATAGGTGTATACTTAGGTGTAAAAAAGATTTTTCCTAAACAGTAAAATCAGTATTTCATTTTTTTTTATTCCGACTCATCCTTATTTTTTAAATTTTCTTGTTTTATTTCATTGAGTTCATTCTTAGTTTTATTGAATTTTATTTGTTAATTAAGCAATTTGATTTATTTTATTTTCATTCACATATGTAGGTAAGTATTTAATTTACTATTTTGAATTTTATGTTGGTAATAGATACCTATGCACTTAGTTTAAAATGCAAATTTACTTTTATTTTGTTGTTAGGTTAGTGGTTTTTTAGCAACACAAAACACGTTAGACCGTTTCACATTGACGACAGCGAATGAAAAACAGCGTTAAATTGGCTTTTTTTAAAGACTAACTATATTATGTACCTATCTAAGTAGTCTCAAGCAATTTAAGAACCTTGCTTTTTAAAGATCCGCTGAAATATTGTAAAATGTAATTTTTCAATAAATCTTTCGGCTAATCCGTACTTTTTTTTTATCGACTACAAGACGTTAGCCCTTGACTGCGATACCCTGGGTGGTAAGTGATGATGCAGTCTAAGATGGTAGCGGGCTAACCTAATCGGTTTCTACACGGCTTCGTACCGGAATAGGGTTGCCAACTTTTTTTGACAAAAAAAACGTGTAAAATGGTTTATTTTGTCAAAAAAAGTTGGCATGGGTTCGCGTGGATTAAAGTTTTTTGATTCCCGCGGGAACTCTTTGATTTCCCGGGATTAAAATGTGGCCTATGTCCTTCCCCGAGATACCACCTACCGCTATACCAAATTTCATCAAAATCGGTTGAATAAATGGGCCGTGAAAGCGTAGCAGATAGACAGACAGACAGACACACTTTCGCATTTATAATATTAGTACTTATAGATAGATGTGAAATCGTAGCAGACAGCAAAACCTTTTGTGAACGCTTTAATTTTCTCGGAGAAGTTATGTATCCTGTCTTTCCCCGGGATGCAACCTAACTACCTTTGTACCAAATTCCATCAAAATCGGTTGAACAGATGGGCCGTGAAAGGCAGACAGACACCGGACCTATTCATAATTTTTTAGTACCTATGTATGGTTTAATTTAATATTTTTCAAGTTTCATAAGAACATTAGATGATATGATAAACCATAAATTGAAACTAAAAATTTAGGAACATGTTAGTTTTCACACGCAATGCTCGGTCAAGGTCGTTATATTGGCTTACATCTTTGGCAAATATTTTATTTTCTAATAAAATATGATTATCATGTTATCTGCAGTTTATCTCTACCTACATTACTTTACTTCTTACAAGGATCGTAAAAATAATTGAAATGAAAAGGTTTATTTTAGGCCTACTCTTGTACACTCTACCATGAACAGAAGAAAATACATAGATTGTATTAAAAATATAATAATTTAGAACAGTAAAATAAATAACGAGCAAAAAAATAAAAATGTATTTCAAGTTTTCAATACGTTTTCAAGATGGCAACCTTCAGCCATAGAGAAGACAGTAGGCGCGAAATATATCAAATGTCATTTCTGACAGTCACTGTCAAAATAACGTGTTTTTATTTTGAAAACGTCAAATAAATGAATCCGCCATTGTTACCCACTCATATTTAGTATTCGATAACTTGGAAGGATTAAATAATTTTAGCACTGAAATTACGACGATTTGACCAATAAAAACTGGTCTAGTATTTTATTTTCCTTCGTTTCTCTGCTTGTACAAGACTTGGCCTACACGCCATACAAATCTGAACCGTCTCCTTTACCTATTTTTAACCAACGACCTCAATTTACATAGACGGGCCCTGTCAAACAAAAATGTGGACTGATTTTACTTACGCCATCTAGTCTGAAAAGCGGGACAGCGCTATGGCGGGGACAAGGAGACTTAAACTGACTTTCAAAAAGGAGGATGGTCTCAATACGACGCATAGACCAATATTACATATTTAAACGTGTCTCTACACTTTTTTTTTATCCACTACAAGTTATCCCTTGACTCACCTGATAGTAAGTGATGATGCAGTCTAAGTTGGTAGCGGGCTAACCTGTTAGGGGCGTGGCAGTTATATTAAACCCATACCCCTATTAGGTTTCTACACGGCATCGTACCGGAACGCTAAATCGCTTGGCGGTCCGTCTTTGTCGGTAGAGTGGGAACTAGCCACGGCCGAAGCCTCACCAGGCCGGACTAGGGAAGATTCAGATATTATAAATTCCCAAGTCGACAACACTGCGCCAGGAAGATCGTCAAAACCTGCCACCAGTAATATTAAAATTCCTAATCCGTTTGTACACGGCGTCGTACTGGAACACTTAATCGCTCGGCGGTACTGTGCGGGTAACTAAATAGCCGCGACCAAAGCCACCCATCAAACCAGACCAAATCTGAGAAAATACAGAAATTATAAACTCCCAAATTGACCCTGTCGGGGATCGAGCCCCGGACCTCTCAAGACCACTGGGCCAGGTAGGTCATCAATTGCTGTATTATACCTATTTCTGTTTATTAAAAAATACTCGAATATAAACGTTCTAGAATCCAGAGCCGTAAAGAGAAAATAAATTAAAAACTAAAAGTCAGGGTCGGAAAAATACTAAAAATATAACAAATGCTGCCAGTATAAGAAAAAAATTAAATACATTAGCGCCATCTAGTGTTAAGTCACTTTACAAACGTTTACTTTGTGAACAAGAACTACTCATCACTAGATGGCGCTTTAAAAGGTTTCTAACAAACAGTAAGCTGTGCAGTACGGTTTTTAATTTTACTATTCATCAATAGATGTCTCGTGCAACATCTGCAAAAGCTCAGTTACTACGCCGTTTCTCGGTTCCTTGGTCCTTGGCGACGCGGGCCGCGGCCTACCGCGGTGTGGGAACTGGGAAAACAGTGGGGAAGGACATAGGCTATTTAAAAAAAACTTGCTATTTAAAAAAAACTTAAGCCACGCAGTCGCGGGCATCATCTAGTGAATAATAATTGATGCAGATTATACGTCATAATAGGACATACTTACCTACTAAACCTACTACTAATACTGTAAAATGTAATTTTTCAATAAAACTATCGGCCAATCCGTACTTTTTTATCCACTACAAGTTAGCCCTTGACTGCGATATCCTGGGTAGAAAGTGATGATGCAGTCTAAGATGGTAGCGGGCTAACCTCTTTGGGTATGGTACCATAGGTATAGTTTTTTTTGAAGTGTAAAACTTCTGTAGGCGCGTTGAGTACTTTTGGTAGGGGGTAAAAATGTAGATTCGCGTGACCGTGACCGACATGCTCGCGAACATATAAATATGCCTACTACATTCGAAATTAAACTTTAATTCTTCTTTGTTAAGGTTTATATTTTAATAATTTTAAGTAAAAAAAAAGAATTAAAAAAAAATTTAAAAAATTAAATATTCGTTTTCACTTTTAACTGCAGTCCCTATGACTGGCATTTTTTATAGGTATATCACTCAAATAAAACCTGCTATATTATTATATACCAACCAACTTGTTATGAGGTTAAGCCGCAACATAGGAAGGGCGGCGCGACACGAAAAAAATATAATGTTATTTCAATAGATTCATTTATGACCCAATGCAAGTTGCAACCTAATGTGATAACGGTCATGAGTCTATCATAGTAGAAATCTTAGTAAAATTATCAATTCTTAATTAATTATAAATACTAATTTTCTTTTCTATCTTCTTTAATATTTTTTTCGTCGATGAAACTGTGCCAACCAAGTAGTAACCTAGGCATTATATGGTGGTACCTACCTAGTCTTTTTACCATTTTTCGACTAAAAGGAACTTGTCCAGCAGTTTTAATCTAAATATGTATCTATCAACTATCTACTTGTCATTTTCTCGGAGTCATTTTTACAGTCGTAGGTTCTAATCTTAACTAAACTAACTCTATACTAATATTATAAATGCGAAAGTTTGGATGGATGGATGTTTGTTACTCAATCACGTCAGAATGGCTGAACGGATCTAGATGAAAGCACAGAGATAGATTATGGTCTGGAATAACACATAGGCTACTTTTTATCCCGTAAGAGTTCCCGCGGGAGTCAAAAAACCGGTCAGCTAGTAACTACCAAGTAGTTAACTACATATTATAAAAGTCATAATATATAAACGGCGTTCATTGTCCGGACTCCGGATCCATGTACCAACTGGTTTAGAAAACCAATGTAGGTAGGTATTCCGTATTATGCTAGCTAAAGAATATTAATTTTCATTTATTTATTTGAACTTTATCTCAAACTAGCTGACCCGGCGAACTTCGTACCGCCTTAGTATGCAAAATTAAATGTATATTTTTCAATATTTCTGAGAGATTTTCTTAATATTTTTTTCCGTAAGAACCTTCTCCTAATAATAACAAATACAACAAAAAAAGAATTAGTGAAATCGGTCCAGCCATTCACGCGTGATGCCGTGACCAAGGAAAACGGGTTTCATTTTTATATCTCAAATAAGTACTTTATCTCTTGCCTCAAGCTTTAAGTTTAGCACCGAGCGTACAAAATGAAAATAAAACAACACAGTTTTATAATAACTTCATATTTGTCTTTTATATTCAATATTTTACAATGTTCTTACACTAAGACGAAGTTTAAAATGATAAAACATTTAATTCTATGAACACCTAAAAATAATTGTAGTTTATGGATAAATTTAGGTACATTTTTTTAACATATACATATATTATGTACATACGAATAATAATAATTCACACATAAAAAGAAAAACAATAGATAGATATTTTAAATTCATCTATATTCAAAATTTGGCACCCCTGAAATTTATTTCTGGGCTAAGAAGTGAAAAATTGGTGGTAGGTCTACCCAAAATTGGCAACCAAATGTTTAGAATTTACATGATTATTATTACAAAATGTCAAATACCTACCATCCAATAAAATATATTAATTTATTGCACATATAAAATTTAATGAAAAGTTAATACGATACTTTGGTTTTATACAAAAGAAAATCTTTTATCTATGGAATTAAAAATTTTGAATCATCGACTCCATTTAAAAAAAATGCTGGTCGTTAAAAATAATTTTAAAATTGTACATGGTACCTTATCCAGGTACCATGTACAAACAATAATCTGTTAAAGATTTCCCGTACACCCTTTCTAAACAGATTAAATTATAAACTTAGATTCTAACTAATTATTTGTACAAAATGGAATGAATAACATTTACAATTGTCTTTTTTTAATACAATAATATTAATAAATTACAATAAAAATTTATCCTCTATTATTATGTCGTTATCAATCTACAAATAACTGGTTTTATTTTATTAATTATTTTATCTACATTTAAGTGATTAGGTACTTAAAACTAAAACTGTTTAAATAAATAACCTATATGATAAAACTTATGTACATAAATACACCTAATATAGATTGAGTACAGGTATTAGGTAGTCACAGACGACACAACTTAAAGTTTGTTCCGTCGACAGATTCTTATTTTTTTAAAATCAACTACAAGTTAGCCCTTGACTGCATCCCACCTGATGGTTAGTCGATGCAGTCTAAGATGGTAGTAGGCTAATTTGTTAGGGGTAGGTATGTCAGTTACATAAAACCTCCAAATCGGTTTCTACACGGTATCGTACCGGAACGCTAAATCACTTGGCGGTACGTCTTTGCCAGTAGGGTGGTAACGTCTTTGCCAGTAGGGTGGTAATGGTAACTAGCCACCGCCGAAGCCTCCCACCAGGCTAGGTAAGTTGTGTCATACTGTAGAAACCTAAAATATTTTTATTTTATTTAGCTGTACGGTATATACATAATTACTGCCAAATTACCTAGCACCAAAAATTTTTTCAGCCATTTTCTTTGTTCAATTGTGAAAATTAATGAATCGAAAAAAGCGGTTGAAAAAACTTTGGTGCTTTTAAAATTCGAAGTCACACATTTTGAACCTGTGCTCACCATAGACTAAAATAAGTTTACTTGTCAACGTTAATATTAAAGTTTTGGTATGTTGGCCGTATTGATTCTGCATTGACTGGCGAGGGTGGAGTCGGTGGGATGTAGGGGTACCTCGGGTACGGATACGGGTAGGGGTACCCTGAGGGTAGTAGCTGGGGGTTGTGGAATGGGGGTAGGAGTGCGGGGGAGGGGTAGCCGTAGGGTAGGCCTACTGAAGAGGCAGCTGCCTGTAGGATTGAAGCAGCAAACGCTGGGTCGCTGTAGACGGCGGCGTAAGGCCAGGCGACTGCGATCCTTTGCCTCTTGTCCTTCATTCTTCGGTTTTGGAACCATACCTGTAGACAACGGAAATAATATTTAGAATCTTGTTTACATTTTCATCTTAAAATATCTAAAAATCATGGGAATGAAAAATTCCTATAAGTAATTAAGTTTAATAATAAAATAAGACTTCAGCTTTTTCGATTTTTTTTTATTTTCCTATGTCTGTCTCTAGCTTGTAGGTAATATCTCTCTCTGTACAACATCGATGAGCTTTAAAAAGGCGACAGACGGACAGAAAGACTGTAAAGTACAGCAAGCAATAGAATATTATAATATGCTATATAATATTCTATTTTCATAACATGAATTAAATTTAAAACTACATCATCAGTAGGAAGTATTAAAATTTCCGAATCGACTCAATCTCGGTCGAGCAGCCACGCCGTGTGTAAAATGCTAATTAAACAGAATAAATTAATAAAACTGAATACGAGTCTAACGCGACACTGTAAAGGCAATATAAAAACGCAAAGATATTTAAACGTAATTTTAGTAACAGATAAGACAAAAACAGAATTGAAAATTGTTACAAAAATATGTTAAACGGGAGTGACGTATTAAAACCTGCATCAATACCGGCAAAGACGTGCCGCCATGCGATTTAGCGTGCCGGTACGATGCCGTGTAGAAACCGAAGGGGTATGGGTTTAATATAACTGCCATACCCCTAACAGGTTAGGCCGCTACCATCATAGACTGCATCGTCATTTACCATCAGGTGAGATAGCAGTCAAGGGCTAACTTGTAGTGGATAAAAAAATCATTGTTACAGTCTTAATTGTTGTGATTGGCTATATTTATGATACTTTTTGCTGGGACTGTGTATTTTGGCCAATAGCGATAGTGTTAAAAAATCACCTCTGTTAGATTAACAACGCTTTTCTTTTCTTAACTTTTGGTGTGCATTAACCAAATCCACGCAGAATTTGATTCGCTCCAGCTATGCGTGCGAATTGCCGTTACAACTATTTAATTGTTAATTTTTTCAAAGAGAGCAACCACCGAGTTTGTTGCTGGTTCTTCTCAGTAGGAATGACATTCCGAACCAATAGTATATATTTGACAATTCAAAAGCACTATTTTATTGTAAAAGTTGATTTGTATAAAAAAACATTTGATTTGAAATAAAATACATAATTTTAATTTTATTTAACGATTTTGCAGCTAAATAGCCGCTCTATCGCGTCTACAACTTAGGTATAACTCCTGGGTCCATTATAAAGAGTCATCAAGAGCGGAATCGGGCCAACAATAAAGAAGTCTCAATAAATACCTAATGCGTTATCACTCAGGTTGATTCAATCATCATTCCGACATTTACAACTGGCCAGTTCTGTGCTGTTCACACACCTTCGCTAATTAATTAAGTTATATCTATATTTTAATGATGTTGCGGTAAAAAAACTACTTCGTAATCATTTTGCGCGTGTTTTTATAATGTTGGCCTCATTGTTTCATAATGGAAATTCCATGTTTTTGTGTACTTTAAGTGATGCCTGAGCCTGAATTATTGCTGGAATGGTTCTGAAAATACAGACAGACCAGAATCCAAACATGGGTATCTAGTATCTATTTTCGCATTATATAATGTTAGTGTAAGGTTGGAAAATAAAGCTTAGGAGTAGAACCCAGAGCCGTTAGTTAAAAAACTGTCTAGTGGATACCTATTCTTAATTAAAGAAAGAAGTTAACTATAGGTAAAGTAACATAAAATTCGTGTCATTCTATACTTATATTTATAAGACCGCAAAACTTTATTCGTAAAGGATAGAAAACTGCAACGACTTTATGATCTTAAGGAAGGAGTTTTAACTCTCAGAATTGAGAAATAATGACGCATTCAAAGGTGGTTTGTTGTTTGGTTAAACAAACATTTCACCAAGCGAAACCACTGAGAAGTCATTTCAAAATCATTAAAACAGTGATGGCGGGTCCATTTTACAACAATGTCAAACAAAAGTTTTCGCTTTAGCGCCATAAAACACCTTTGGCGTGCAAACAGCGAAATTACGTGTTAATTGGCGGGAATTCTGCAACGGAAACCAAGATGGCGGATTTCCAGTTGCATCATAGACAAGATTATTACTTTCTACAGACTGTAGGCAATGGAATGTACTGTAGTAGGTATGCTTATGTACCTACCTACCTAATATAACATAAAATTATGTTTAACTAACATGTTTAAAATTTTAAAACTCATAGGGCCGTTGCACAACGAAATTTAACCTGATTTAGTTAAATTTTGTAATGCTGTCCCTTTTTCGTCACAGGCATATATTGCAGTTGTCAACAAGTGAATATAATTAAAATTATTAAAAAATACGACTGCTCTGCCGTAGCCCGTATTGAAATTACCTTTGGAATCTTATTCACATTTTTATTAAATGATATTTTTTGTGAATCACTGGATATTGAACTATAGTGTTACATATTTTTGGATTCATCATTTTCTAGATGATAGATTATAGTTAATCTTATTTTCGAATATTTTTTTCAACTTTAGTCTTTAATGCGGGACCATGGTCACCCCATCAATTTTTTTTTAAATTTTACTAGCCTATGTCACCCGGAATAAGCTAGAGATTCTAACGATACCTCATTTATCAAAATCGGTTCAGGTGTATTGAATTTATAGTGGAATATAGAAACTCACATACATACATACATACATACATACATACATGAACCCTGAAAACAATATACCCCTTTTTTCAGGCAGTCGTATAAAAAGGGACAGCATTAAAATATATTTTAACTAAACCAATTTAAGAGACCTTGTGTAAGTGGGCCTTAGAAATAAACAAATACCATTAAACTTTAGCAATATAAATAAAATATTAGGTGTAAGAAACTGAAATATTAAGCAAACATGATACGAAATTGCGAAAAAATAATAATTGCTTTTTAGAATAATAAGAAGTAGGTTTTAATTTAATAGATACAAGTTGTAAAAATTAAATTTCTAAAGATATGTCTTAACTTTTAATTAATCGTAAACCTTACTCACTAATTAAACACCTCTAAAGCCTAAACAATTATCATCTTTATTTTGAAACGTATGATGAACTTTTATTACGTTCAAAAGGCATCAAAAGGAACATGATGGAAGAATTTCGTTTGTTGTTTTAAAACCCGCCATAAACCCGACAATAATAAACAAACACACGAAAATCTAAGCTTACATCATCAAATGGTAGCCGCTAGGTTTAATTTAATAGTTTTTAATTGGTATAATCGCACCATAAACCAGATGCCCGGCCATAGACAAGCGATGGAGTCTTTTCATAATACAAGCTCACTAATGACGGTCGATTTTTGGGGTTCCGTGAAATAATAAATATACATGATAAATCATACTTTAAATTAAGTATATTATAAATGCGAATGTCAGTTTGTTTGTTTGCCCTTCAATCACGCCTCAACAGAGCAACGGATCAACGTGATTCTTATCCTGGGTATAGTACTTTTTATCCCGGAAAATCAAAGTGTTCCCCCGAGATTTTTGAAACCTACGCAAACAAAGTCGCGGGCATCATCTAGTGAATTATAATTTATTAGATGATAGATTTCACTAGATAGGTACTACTAGTAGGTAGGTCCTACCTAGTGAAATAAAGTTAGTCTCTTAAATATTTAATTTTGTTACGGAACCCTCAACGCATGGCATCGTTACCACTTAACAGTTTTTAAGTAAGAGCGTTCTTTTCGGTATTAATGTTCATTAGCGTCTCACAGCTACTGAATAATTCGGTCGGTTTCTTTTAATGCACGTCAACAAATTAGCGTGAATGTAAAATTCGAATGAGCCATAAACAATTCTTTATTTTTTATTTTTAAGCTGTGCGTTTTCTTTTTTTAAAGCGAAGTGATAATTGACATTATGACGATAGACAGCCCGTGTTTGTAAAGAATTTGAATTTAAATTGGCGTGTGGTATTTCAAATTTGGAATTAACAACCAACGCAAACTTAAAACTACTGCATTTCGGTCACATTAATTTGTTGAGCGCTCTTCTACTCTTGTTCGTTTTGTATAATCTACTGTCTTACTCATCAGCAAGAACTTATATAATATTTTATAAAATATGTGCCGAATTTTAGTTACAGCGGCCTACTTGATAAGAGTTATGTGTGTTATCTGCGCAGGAGATATTGTAGTGTGTGCGCAAGCGCAAGTGCACGCTATATTCCCTTACTCTCATAGTCCAAACTATTTTAAATACCTATATCCACGTCCTCGCCTATGGCGTTAATTAATTACCGATTATGGGTGTAATATAACTACCGTACCCCTACCAGGTTAGCCCGCTACCATCTTAAACTGCATCATCACTTACCATCAGGTGAGATCGCAGTCAAGGGCTAACTTGTAGTCACTTACGATCGTGAGAACTGAGATCGCCGTCTAGGGCTAACTTGTAGTGGAGAAAAAAATATATGAATATGCTTAAGGCGCTGAAACGTAGAAAAGGCACCTACGTTTTACATTTAAAGCCACATTAGGTTTTTGAAAAGAACAACTGCTGAGTTAGGCACCTACTATAGAAATATTTTTTACGTAATTATTAAGGCCCGTGGTTAAAATTCTCATACTCTGAATTAATTTCTTTTGACTTTCGAAAAGAAATCTACGCAGACAAAGACACGGGAAACAGCTAGTCATACTAATATTATAAATGCAAATGTGTGTTTGTTTATTGGCTTGTCCTTCACGCCGTAAGAGAGCCACGGATCGACGTGATTTTTTGCATAGGTGTTGAGGAGAGTGACGTAGGCTACTTTTTATCCCGGAAAATCCCGTGGGAATTAAAAAAACTTATTCCACGCGGGTGAAGTTGCGGGCATCAGCTAGTAATAATGTCCTCACGACCGAATTTCGGCCACGGCGGCCTATCTCCAGAGATATTAGCCATCTGCGCGGGAGATATTATAGTACACGTGTGACGTGTGTGCGCAAACATAGGTGCACTCCCATCCAGGTTATGAGAGTAAAGGAACAGAGTTCCTTTACTCTCATAACCCGATGGGACGGAATATTCGACACGACCGGAGAGAGATCAGGCGCAGGAGGCACAGGGATAAAACACCGCCAACTTCCTTTCTCCGGGCTAATTAATACTATTACTGAGAATTTCTTGTCAGAAAAATCCAATATTTGTTATGGCCCGGCCCGGGACTCGAAACCAGGACCTCGTCGGCCGCAGTCGAATATGCTAACTACTAGACCAACGAGGTAGTCATCAGGTCAGGTCAGGTCAGGTCAGGTCAGGTGATCAACAAGTAATAACAAACTATAGAGGGTAGAGGTAAGGTGAATCATCTGTGTATATGAAATGTGTCCGTCGAAATGCACATAAATTAAATTGGGGGCGCCACATTAGCATCAGGGTAAATTTAAAAGGAATCGCCAAATATTATTAGAGTAGGTTTGAGAAATAAACAAGGAAAGAAAACATTCATCATTATTTTGTACAACGTAAGTTGTAGAAATTTTTAATAAATAACTACTTTAGTCTATTTTTGAACTCGGCATACTTCACTTCATCTACAAAAATTGCTACATTCATACCATACCCTTTGCCTACAGCAGCGCCACTGTGGAAGGTTTTTGAACTGTTATTTATAGCAACCACTGGACCCGTAGCCTACAAGGCAGGCCCTAGCCGGTTTCACTCGGCTTCAAGATATTCACCGGTGCACAGAGTTGCCCCGCGCCCCGTCCGGGTAAGGAGGCCCAGCCTCGAGGCCCGTACCCCCGCTTGGCCCTCACGGGCCAAACGGAGAAGATCCTTTGACGACTGGACACTTTTTCAACTTTTCTCCCATAAGACAGTATAAGCTTGAAATACCCCTCAGTATAAGCTTGAAATACCCTTCAGTCGAACAGAGTTTTATAGCAATTCGTTCACAGTAAGTTGCGCCAAGCTCTGGAACTCTCTTCCGGCAGAAATCCGACATTCCAAATCACTCAAAATTTTTAAAAGTCGTTTGAAGAATTTTTATCTGTCTCAGTAGTTCTTAATATAGTCAGTCATTCTATGTTATTTTATTTATTTATTTTTATTTATTCATATTTATTTATAGTATAACTGTTATATTTTATGAACGTATATATGTAGGTAGTATTGTTTGTAGTTAATATATTGTGTATTTTATTATACTTGTAGTTTACGCACCAACCCGTTTTATTCTCTTTTCCTGTCTCCAAAGGTTGTCTGGAAGAGATCGCCTTAGGCGATAAGACCGCCTTTGCATACTGTTTAGTCCTAGTTCGTAGTTTTAATGTCTTTTTTATTTTTCCGTAATTTTGTGTCCAGTAAAGATTTAATAATAATAATAATGAGATGATTCTCCTTACATAAACGTAGTCTTTTTATGATTCAAGTAATCATGGCCTTATAATGTCATAATAAGCCTGTGCCGAAGCTATTTGCTGTACAAATAAACTCTTTGTATTTTACCCAAGCGGTATGATGCCTCAATTAGATACATAATAATTTCCATCATGCTAAACCCATGGGCATATACAACGCGTGACGTCAGCGTTTCCAACGGGACTAGTGCCCGTTTGCACTAAACTTAGGAATCGCCTAATTTCCTGCCCAACTTGTTTAGGCTTATCCTAGCGAAAAAAAAGCTTGCACTAACCTTAGGCCATTCCTAAATCCACTTAGGAGATGCCTAACTTTATGAGCCCGATTAGTAAGCGCCCAAGCGTAGGCGATACTTAAGTTGTATTTTTTGTAGTCTGTGGACCATTTTGTTGTCATTAATTATTGGTGTCACGGTTGATATGTACTTTGTGGTTGATAGGTATCACAACCACAGAGTACCTACATTGTTATTGTGATTGTTATTTAGGTAGAACACTTTACACTACACTGATCACAAGCAAAATGGCACAAGATTTATTAGATTTCCTCGAAATCTTAGAAGTAGATTTTCATACTGATCGACACTCGAGGACTCACTTAATAAGATCGCGGCCAAACTGGTTCCAAAATTTTGATGAAATGGACTTTTTCAAAAGATATAGGAGGTGCAAAAAATGGATGGATGTGTAAAATTGGCAGTTCTTTTTCGTTTATTTATTTGTCTTTCCATTTTAATTGCTGATTTATAAAATCCCCTAAAATATATAACCTTCAACTCCACGTACTTAATGTCACCTGTGCAATATATAAACCAATGAAATAAAATACACCAATGTTTTAGCTTTTGTCTCTATTCAACTCATGACAAGATAAGGTCAAAAAATATTCTAGTGTTTACATTACTTTGCAACATATATTTAAAAAAAAAACATAAACAATCATCATGGAACTAATAGGTACTTGTACGTAGCACTTATTAGTTCCATGACAATCATTCATTCCATTCGTTCCTAGAGATGCCTAACTAGGCAATGCTTATGTTACGACACAGCAAGGACAAGACTGTCAGTGCAAACGAATTTTTTTGCTAGGCCGTTCTTATGCCTAGGTGTATCATAACTAGGACAAGCCTAACTTGAGTTTAGTGCAAACGGGCATCAGTCTGAGATCTATTGAGCGTATATTTATCTGTATACTTTTGACTTTGCTCTGCAGACTTAAGACATAGAAAATTAACAGATTCAAAAGAACAATTTCTTGATAAATTCAACGCTGAATCATTAATTTTGTGATGTGTTTGATTTACTATTATTAGGGTTAAGATTTAATTATAATTTAGGTAATTATATAAAGTAATTTTATCAAATAAAATAGAATAGTGCGTATTGACAATGCCTTGTGTTTTGGCAGCTTTTTTTAGTAGATTATAGTTATATATCATAAGCGACACAAGTATGACCTATGGCATACATTTACAGTTTGAGGTAAGATATAGTCAGCAAATCGTAATCATTTGACAGCTTAGAACGTATTACTCCAACTGTTTATGGAGTTCATACATGCTTTTTGTCGTGCAGGCAACTATGAACTCCTTAAACAAGTCGAATTATCCGTTTAACAAACGATTACGATTACGTTTTTCTTACACAATCGGGGGGCTGAGTAGTTTGCACTGAGCACCTAACTTATACTTTATGCTCTACCGATAGGTATTTGTCGTACCGCGTTATGTCTGACCAAGACTTAACTTTATAGCGGACCGCTAATTCGCAGAATCATGTTAAAAACGTGTGAATCGATGAAACTAGTCGCTGGGAGCAATTTGAGCTTCGTTCAGTGAGTTGTTAGAAATAAACGGTATCTTACACTAGGTAGTTAGATAGGTAAGTACATTTATCTAGGTTTGTCATGATTTTCTAGTTTTAAATTCTATACTAAGGCATTCGCAAAAATTATTTATGATATGACCATAAAGGAATCCAAATTCTGTACCAAGGCATTCGCAAAAAATATTTATGACCATAAAGGAATGCAGGTCCCTAAAATAAATAAATTAAAAATAATTGTATACTCTTTGTCATAGCTGTTTGAACTTTGAAGTGGCATCACCAGCTCGTATAATCGGCTCAGAAGGGCTGAAACCCAGAGCCGTAAAGCCATAGCTAATAAAAAAAACCTCGTTTAGTAATATGTGAATGGCCAATGAAAACTAACTGCGTTTCTGAGTTCTGGTGTGATTGCGTAAAAAACATCCATCCATCCATCCATCCATACATCCATCCATCTATCGAAACTTTCGCATTTATAATATTAGTATAGATACATACTAGCCACCTTTCTAGCGACGCTGTCACCCTGGTCAGATACCTAAGTTTGATGCACTATATATACCATACGTCTAGGTGCTTACAACTGTCAAGGCCTGGCATTTGTATGGGCGTCGACCACTAACACTGTATGAATCTATAGTTACACATTATCGATGTTGGTAATTTTCAGGCCGGCTATCGGAGAGTTGTCAAACGTTGCGTCAGGCTGTGTCATTTCAGTTGGGTGTCAGGTCTAATTGAACAAAGGCCGCTCTCATTCGGGTCACTACGTGGGATTTAAGAAATCGGTTGCGAAAAACACACAGTTTCATTTGACAATGAGCGCTGAAACGCAGGTATCAACAATTCGAACTTCCTACGCATGATCCATGCTAATATCACAGTATGAGAATATATTGATACAGTGGGTCGACGCCCATACAAATGACAGACTCCGCTATACCATGAAAGTTTTAGCACTTAAGTCTTACCAACTTATCTGGTCCCGTGGCCAAAAATGGAACAAATTTTTATGCCTGTTAAGTTATTTTTGAAGTGAAACTGCTTTTTCATGTAATATAACCTGCATTGAAAGTGTAAGTTTCAATGCCTGTTGAGACAGTGGACACCCGAAACTATTCAATTTCAGACTTGGGTGATGCCAGCCCTCGCTTCGCTTAGGCAGGCAACTTCATCTTCGTCGAAATCGTCTTGTTTCACCCCTAAGCACATACCTAATATACTATATAGGATCGTTGTGATTTGAAAATTCGATGAAACGAAAAACAAAACGAAAAAGTTTTAGAGAAAAGAGTTCGTTTTGAATTTACTTTTTTTAATTACTGTCTCATCCTCTCGCAGGCTTTTTATTTTATTTTTAATATGTTATACTAACCGTCGCTATTCGTCACCGGGTTAAATAAGTTTGTGTCCGGGACTAAAAGCACAGAGCTAAAAGTTTTTGTGACAGAAACCCAACAAAAATAGTGTGCTCTTCCTGAAATAAATAGAAAAATGTGTGCAAAACATGTATTTAAAAAAAAAAGTCAAATTAGGTCTTTTGGAAGACCATCTATTTAATATTCAGTAAGAAATAATTCATTTTTGACATAGGCATCATCTCTATTATGGCTAATTTGTTTATGGTCTATGAGAGTGGAGGCCTGTGCCCAGCAGTGGGACGTTATCGGGCTGTAGTGGTGGTGGTTTACCTTAATAGTCGACTCTGGCAGCTGCAGCTGCGCCGCCAGCTCGCACCTCCTGGGCCTGGAGACGTAGTTCTCCTTCATGAACTCCTTCTCCAGCCGCGCCAGCTGCTCCCTGGTGAATGCTGTGCGGTACCTCCTGAGAATGATGAAATATTAATGTAACACGAGAAAACCATATATTATAAAATATGACTTAGGTATATAATTGTATCTTTATAGGTAGGTACATACAGTATATTTATAAATCCATACTTAATATTATAAATGCGGAAGAGTGTCTGTTTGCTACAATATATAACGGCCCCTCTTTTCAAACGATTTTGAAGATTTTTTTTATATAGGTACCTACTAGAAAAAGAAATCAATAAATAATCTATACTACTATCACATTTCGTTAAACTGTGCTACTATTATGAATGCGAAAGTTTGGATGTATGGATGTATGGATGGATGTTTGTTACTCAATCACGCCCCAACGGCTGAAGCTGAACGGATCTGGATGAAATTTGGCACAGAGATATATTATAGTCTGGAATAGCTCATAGGCTACTTTTATCCCGGAAAATTAAGGAGATCCCGCGGGAACCAAAAAACCTTAATCCACGCGGACGGAGTCGCGGGCATCAGCTAGTAGAACATGAAGATGAAGTCTGCGACTTCATCTGTGTGGATTAAGATTTTTGATTCATATTCCTGCGAGAACTTTATAATTTTCTGGAATAAAAAGTAGCCCTTCTCTTCTACCTTATACCGTATAGATACCTAGTCCTAAAATGTCCTTCCCCGGGATGTAACCTACCTCGATACAAAATGTCATTAAAATTGGTTGAAAAGATGGGCCAGGAAAGCGTAGGAGATGGACACTGGACATAGACACACTTTCGCATTTTTAATATTAAGTATGGATTAAGTATGTACTTTATTATCTACGGACGGGATAGTTCACTTCTATAAAAATACATAATGGGGCTGATTCTGTATAACACAATCTCTAAACTAAACTAAAATGGCAGCTTTAAATCTAGTTCTGTCCCTTTCCGTAGGAAGTATTATGAAAGGGTTAGCAATATTTGTAAATGCTACTATTAGTTTAGCTACTAATTTTAAGAACGTAATTTTTACCTTATGTTAGGGTCCGGTGCAGAGTTTGAGGTATTTATTTGTTCTGATTGAGGACTCAGCGATTCTGCGGACAAAAACATTAAAATAAGATCGGATCTGTAGAAGAACTATACCTACCAGTTTTTTTTAACTCGAAAAAAGGCAAACATCGCTTCTCGCTAAAGATCCATTCAGCCAGGCTTTTATCGTGCGCCATATTTAATTTAATGTGACGTCTTTTTATTTTTCGTGTTCTTCTAAGGAAACCCTTTTAATTGATACCTCATTCATTTGATTCATGAAAATCGGTTGATAAGATGGGCCGTGAAAGTGTAACAAGGAAACAAACATACTCACAATCGCATTTATAATATTAGTTAGGAGGTTATGAATATGATGATAAACCGTACATATTATTCAGAACATCTTCATACGAATAACTACTTATCTGTTGCATGGAACGGTTAAAGGGTTATAAGGAGCGGGTACTCGAAGCGGCGAGTCTTTAATATTTAAGCATCCCCTTATCTTAATGACTGTTTTGTCTAGACATCAGCTACTGGCACTTTGCTCAAAGAACACCGCTTAAAGCCTACTTAGGCCATAATTAAGCATCAAAAGCGGTGATAGTCTATTGGTTAAAAAGCCTGACTTCCTATTCGAGCGGTCGGAGGTTCGATCATATCTTTACATCCCGTTGTCATAGGTGAGCGACAGAAGCGAAGTCACGCAACGCGGCGCGATACGACGCCATATAAACTAACAGACATATCTATACGCTACTTCTCTGAAGTTTCACTTCTGCCGTGTGAATTGCACACACACTTTATTCAACTTATTGTAACCTTTTTTTAAAAGAAAAGAGCAACTGCTGAGCTATTTGCCGGCTCTTCTCAGCAGAATTATCTTTCTGAACCGGTGGTAGATTCTTAACGTATCTTATGTGACACAAGATGTCCTAGACATAAGATACGTGAAATGAATAAATCATTTATCATTTACGTGACAAAGTAGGCCGTTTGTCGCTCACGTAGGACAACGGGAACTTTTCGGAGTTAGCTATTTATTTATTTATATACTAGAAACTAGATGATGCCCGCGACTTCGTCTGCGTGGATTAGGTTTTTTTGATTCCCGCGGGAACTCTTGAATTTTCCGGGATAAATAGTAGCCTATGTCCTTCCCCGGGATACAATCTATCCCTGTACCAAATTTCATCAAAATCGGTTGAATGGATGGGCCGTGAAAGCGTAGTAGACAGACAGACACACTTTCGCATTTATAATATTAAAAGTAAAAAATAGTAAATAGTATGGATTAGTATGGAAACATCGCTTCTATTGAAGGTGAAGTGACAGGATCGTGAGGTAACCCGCAATGCCCGAGATTTCTTCGTTAATGTTGTTAATTGAAGTCCGGCAATGCTCCTATGACCAGCGTAGATACTGGACTATGGCCTACGCCTTCAAAAACTACCAATTGCGTGAGTATATTTACTCATACAGTGGGTCGACGCCCATACAAATGACAGGCCCGGCTACGTACACTATGACATCTGTAGCAACATAGCACCTAGTATTCTCACATATTAAGGTTGAGAGAGGTAGGAAACTGCAGAGCGACAGAATTTTATATTGAAAATGTAATATCGCCTTTTTAAATCCTGAGTAATGTAAAATGTACCTTCAAATCAAGTGTGAATAGGCATCTTCTAGGTAAACGCGCTCAACCTTAGGCTGCATCACCACTTGCAAGCATGTCTGATTGCAGCCATGCGCTAGCTATATATTGTAAAAAAACAGCCTCCGTCACGTCCCTGTCACCCGCAGCATTGCTCTGTCTAGACTTTAGAAGTCTAGACGCTTCCGTCGAACAATTGGTAATTAAAGAACGTATCTCCTTGTAGGTGTGTCGCGTTTATGTCATTGCACCTTTAGCGACTAATTAGTTACCTACCTCCTACCTAGTATGGAGTAGGCATGGACCCGATGCAAGATTGACTTATCATAAAACACGCTTTCGTTCGTAAACCAG
Organism: Erebia aethiops; assembly: GCA_923060345.2. NCBI lineage: Eukaryota > Metazoa > Arthropoda > Insecta > Lepidoptera > Nymphalidae > Erebia > Erebia aethiops. Next base: position 5,308,923 of record OV281087.1, on the reverse strand, counting down.
AAGCCCCAAGCAAGAGGTGTTAATTGCTCGCCCAGCGCTTCAAAAGCAGTACATTAACACAAAACAAACACAAATAAGCTATTGTCTAATTAAATATTTTCCCATGCTCCTTTATGTGTTCATATGAGCGTCTTTCTTTCGTTTATAAACACTGACCACAAAGGAACCGAAAGCCTACTGTCCAGTGCCGACTCAATTTAAAAAAAAATGACAAAAAAAGAAGCACCAAACGCCGACTTTACCGATCTGATTAGCTGCTGAAGTGGTTCTAAATTTAAAATGGGCGGCAAGGTATTGACACTGGCCGATGAAAACGCTTTCAAGTCACGTTTGACGTTGACGTTTGTCTATGGTCTATTATCGTAATGGCCGTTCGATTAAGATGTTCGATACAACTTCCGGTGTATTTCTCTATTATCGCAAAGAATGCCTAGGCACTGATGTTATAAAGTGTGTCTGTCCTGTGCGTCGGCTACGTTTTCACGACCCATCTATTCGACCAGTTTTGGCGATATTGTTGTAACTTGAGATATGTTGTATCCCAGAGAAAAACATAAGCTACTTTCTATCCCGGGAAATTCAAGAATTTCCCCGTTAGTTTTAAAAAAATAATTTCGGTTATCACTCTTCCGCTATTAGCCAAAACCAAAATACTTAGAATTTTTTTTATAAAAGAGATCGGCCGTCGTTTGAGGGAAAGGGCTGCGACCCACGTTCTGGTCACACGAGTATGGTGTTCTGGTTCCTACCTGGTTCAAAGGTTATCCATCGCCATTCAGCGTGGCAATGCTGCAAGCTTGATGGGTACCTTTACCCCAGGGGCAACCAGGGGTGGTCTTTTGATTATGGTTTTATTTTAATTTTTTGTTAGTAAGTATATTGAGGATTTGTTTTAAATTTATTTTATAGTTAGTTTAATATTTATTAGCATATTATTTCATAATAAAATATACCCCATTTTAAATAAAAATCACAACAATTTATTATTTCAAATACTTAGATACCATAAAATCAATCGATAACAACAATATTATAAACTATAACAATGATTGATCCTTTACACTCATTTATCATCAGCACGTAAGTTTATCGCACATAAACTTTTTTTTTTTAATCCACTACACGCTAGCTCTTGACTGCGATCTCACCTGATGGTAAGTGATGATACAGTCTAAGATGGTAGCGGGCTAACCTGTTAGGGGTATGGCAGTTATATTAAACCCATACCCCTTCGGTTTCTACACGGCATCGTACCGGAACGCTAAATCGCTTGGCGGCACGTCTTTGCCGGTAGGGTGGTAACTAGCCACGGCCGAAGCCTCCCACCAGACCAAAACTTCAACTTAGTACCTAGGTAGAGCAATTTGAGATGCACTAATCAAATCAAAAGTTATTTCGTAACATCATTTTTAATATAGATACTTGTTGGTTTCAGTATAATTTTCAAGGTACTTGTAGTAGTGTAGTTTCATAGAATAATAGACATTATTACGTGCCAAAGAGATCTTAAATTGTGTGCAAAATTATGCCGTTATTACCTACTTACAATGTTGGTCAAGGTTTACTTGTTAAAGTCATATTAATTATGTATTCTTCAATTGAATCAGTTTGATACATTAACTTAAAAGATTTACTATGAGTTACGCTTACGACTAACATTCTTTATATCCCAAATCAATTGACCAGTAAGCTTCCACCATCGCTTAAAGCAGTACCTATTATTGAAGTGAAACTTCTTTAGAATCGTTTTGATTTGAAAATTCGATGAAACGAAAAAGCGTCATCAAAAAGAGACAAACATACCTACATAGGATTTAACCTGCGAGAGAATGGGATAGAAAACAAGTTATATTTATCTCATTATCTCGTAGGCTACTCTTTTCTGAAGTTTCACTTCTGCCATGTGTGAATTGCACACACACTTTTTTTTTTAAATCAACGCTTTTTACTACTTTGTACTAAAATAATGATTTTAACTCTGAAACGAGCGTCCACAATATTACAATATTAAAATAATACTGTTTTGAACAAGGTAGTAAGCCATCTGAAGCAATTTGTTTTTAAATGCTTATGAAAACCAGTTTGGCTTGCCACCCACTGCGACTGGAAATACCTATATATAAATGTAAGTATAGATTTTGAAATAATGTCTCGTCTTCATGACTGTACCTGTCTTTGTACTTCTAATTAGCATGGCTTTGAAACAATGACTTACCGACTCGATTTCGAAATTATTCACCGAAAATGACAACTTTGAAAGTGCCTTACCATCTCTACCTTTTTTTATCTTCTCCTTAAAAAAAAACAGAGATATAACTGTCTGACTTAATTGGGTATTACACAACAAGTCAAATCAGTAACTTATTTTCAAACGTCAAAACGCGCGCTTAGTATGGGATGTTGCATGAAATACTGAACTGTGACGTTATCAAAATTCGAATCACTTGTTTATTTCAATCCATAGTTTAAAACGTTTTTCGAACTTAAAACTAATTGGATATATTACGTCTTTTGGGAGATCCTCTATTTAATAATCACTAGAAAATAATTTATTTTAACAATTGTTGTCAATTGACAAATCAACAGTCAACACCTATTTACAATATTCTTTGAATTACAATTATTATTGTTTTGAACTGTGATCGACTGAATCTATACTAATATATAAATGCGAAAGTTTGGATGGATGGATGGATGGATGAATGGATGGATGTTTGTTTTAGAACGGCTCAACGGATCTGGATGAAATTTGGCACAGAGATAGATAGTTAGTGCCTGGAATAACACAGCTACTTTTTATCCCGGAAAATTAAAGAGATCCCGCGGGAACCAAAAGACCTCGAAGCACGCGGACGAAGTTGCAGGCATCAGCTAGTTTATTATATTCTGGCTGTGACAAAAGGATCTTTTTCAAAATTGAAAGAGAATTACTATCTTCGCGATCGTTACATTCTAGAAATATAGCAATAATTTTAGCGATGATCAAGCAGCTTCCTTACTGGGCACTATAAGAAAACGGAGAAGTTTAAAAATAAAACAAAGTGGGCAAATTACTACAGTAAATTCAGAACACGCTTAACACGCAAAAGAAAAAGAAAACATATTTTTTTTTATTTGAGAACGCCGTATTTGAACACCCTACTTTTTTGGAGTCAGTTAAAAATTAACGTCCTTCATTTCCAGTCCTAAGGAGCCTATAAGTATCGCATCAAGAAAAAAATAAGCACACAAAAAAAATGTAAATAAATATAGGCATCCAAGTGTCGCCAGATATAAAAATAAAATATATTATCTTCCGTCCGAAAAAAGAACGGAAGCTAATTCAGGAAGCTTTCAGAGTGTTCGAAATTGTCTATGACATTCTTTTTTTTAAGGACACACGCCAACGCAGCTGGCGATCGGCGGCGAAGAAAGGAGGTCTCATGTCGCGTTTAAATATACAACAAACTGTATTGAATGAAAGGAAGCTATGGCTAGACTATTGCAAATTGGTTTTAAGTGATCTGTCGCCACCCAGTATGGGAACTTTTCGAGTGGCTAAGACGCCATTAGGATCCAAAAAAATGTATCCACCACTTGACATACACAATAAATATTCTATAATTAGGTAGGAAGGAATGTTTTGGTTTTGCTAAATAGTTTGTGACGTTTAACGGCCTCTCTTGTCTCTACTGCTGCATAAAACAGTAGGTATTATTTTAATATTGTTATAAGTTTTGTGGCTTGGTTTTCGTGTAAGTTACTATGTGATTGTCTATTTATTTCAAACTAGTCCACCCTGGCTTCGCTTGAGTGGGGTTTTAAAATCTTTCCTAGAGTAAGGGAAATTCTCATTCGAAATGTCAATAATTAGATCCGGTAGTTTGAGCATAAATATCTACTACTTATCTACTAAGACTACTACAATATTAAATACGAAGTGTTACGTTTTCACGGCCCATCTATTCAACCAATTTTGATGAAATTTGATCGAAATTAGAGAGATAGGTCGTATTGTAAAACGGCCATAAGCCACTTTTAATTCCGGAAAATGTTTGAGTTTCTTTCCAAAAACTCAAATCCACACGGATGAATTCGCGGGTACCTTATAATAATACTGTTGCGTTGTCAGATACTAATGGGTATTCGACAACTATTCAAATAAATTATTTTTTAGTGATTATTAAATTGAGTACCTATCTCCCAAAAGCTTCGAATTTTGATAGCGCCACTGTTCAGTATATCATACAACATTCCATAAGCGCACGTTTTGCCGATTGAAAAAAAGTTGCTGATTTGACTTGTCAAATACCCAATAACCTACGATCAAAAATCAAAATCTATGAAAACATAAACACCGTTCTAATTTCAAATAAGCGCCACAAATCACAACAGAGCATCCCTATTACTAAATCTAAGGGTCCGATAAACATTGTCTATGACACGCTTCCATAGAGTAAGCAATAGGTCGCAATGGCAATATAATTACGGACGCGTGCCGACGCCGAGGGTCGTGGCTATTCTCGATAATTCCGAATGGTTAATATATCGCTATCGGATTCCGGCTATTACAGGGGCTGTTTGGTTCGCAAATTGGCCTGTGCCACTATTAATTAGATGTTTAACGCTTGAGGTAATCTATTTTGGCGAATGATTAATCGGAATCGGTTGTGTGCAATGCATGCAGAATCTTTACAATCTTATTGCAATTTCATCCGATCTGGTAGTATTTAGTTAAATTAAAATTGGAACTCTTTGATTTTCCAGGATAAAAAGTGGTCTTTATCCTTCCCTGGGATACAAGTTCTAAGTTGTAATATATATCTGTACTTACCAAATTTTGTTAAAAGATAACAGACAGACTGACTGAGAGAAGTAAGATACCGAAATATTTTTTTCTGTTCTTTGAAGCTTTTTGGGGCTAAAATAAATTTTAATTTTCTGCCACGAATAACTTAGGTACCTTCAAGGCAAGAGTGAATAGGCATCTTAGCAAGCGCGTTCCAACCTAGACCTCATCGTTGCTTTGCACTAAGCATGATTGTCGTCAAGCACAAGTCTGTCTCACAATAAAAAAAAAGGTTAGTAATATTTCCATCTTATTTCGGGGAAAGGACACAAAGACGGGATAATTTACTCGGCAAGAGTTCTATTTTTCCACATTATTAGATGAATACCCCCTTAAAACGTACCTATAGTTCTTATAAAGAAAAATTATAACAAAAATTAGCACCCTCCCAAAAGAATTGAAACAATCACAGTTGAATCGGAGCTAAACATTTGCGCACAATTATCCGCTGTAGAGCCAATTACACAGTGTCATCCCTTGACGTACCCCTAAACCAATTTTGATAATAAAATCCGCATCCAGTAGTCGGCAGCGATGTTATGAAGATAAATATCTCCGTGGGGAGTTAGATGCAATAAAAACACAATCAGTTTAAGCCCAATTGACAAGACATACTGCCGTTTATGCTCCCCTGGTCACTACTCGGCGGTGTTAAGCCCGCTTCACACATTCTGAGTCGTATTTTTGAAGTGAAAACTTCTTTAGATCCTTGTGATTTGAACATTCGATGAAACGAAAAAGCGACAACAACAAGAGACAAACATATTCTTAATAGGATTTAGCCTGCGAGAGAATTAGATAGAATACTAATTATATTTATCACATTATCTCGTAGGCTACTTTTCGAAGTTTTACTTCTGGCGTGAGTGATTTGCATACACACACTTTTTTTTTAATTCCACTACAAGTTTGCTTTTGACTACGCGATCTCAAGTAGTAAGAGATCAGTCTAAGATGGGAGCGGGCTATAACCTGTTAGGGGTAGGTACGGCAGTTATATATTATTAAACTTACCTATAGGTATTGCGTACTAATCAGTTTATATAGCTGGCGCTATGGTTATTCAACAACATAAAACTATCAGCGGACGCGTGGATATTACGACTTTTGAGAGATCTTCTATTAAATAATCACTAAAAAATAATTTATTTATTATGTATTTGACTACTAAAAAAATATTAAGTACCTAGTCAAATACCCAATTGCGTGTTATAATTTTTAGCGTTATGTATGTTCTCGTTTCAAAATTTGAACTCCGAATGCGATTTCCCATGTGTGTGGTAGGCCTTTGATTCACTGAGGTGTAATTAAAAATGGCGTAAACTGTCAAATTGTGGCGGGAACAACGGAACACCCGCGCTTTTCTCCTGACCATAGACAGTTTGGTTTTGACAATTGACTTTTGTTATACTATCTGAACAGCTGCTGACTTCGGGTTATTAAGCAAGTCAATTTGGGATTATTGCTAATTTTATCGTCTCTAAATTGGATAATTGCATGTAATTAATGAAAATTAGGAATTAAATTACATGGTATTGTTCTTTAGTTTTATTTAATGCCAGTAGAATTTTAATAGAATTTGTTTTGTGATATTTCAAAAGCAAATCCATACTAAGTAAGTATTTTTTTGGTCTAGCGCTCCACACGATATACCTAGTATAATAACTTACATTACCTACTTGTTATATGATTGTTATGTAATTTATACCTAGCTACTTATTATAATGTCTTGTTTTTTAAAAAGAGCAACTGCTGAGTATCTTACCGGCTCTTCTCCAGAAAAACTGCATTCCGAACCGGTGGTAGAGTCAAAACGTGACTTAACATAGGAGACACCTGTATGTCCTACATGTAATGAATAAATTGAGTTTATTATTATTATAAAAACGAAAGTGTGTCTGCCTGTAAATTTTTCAGGAATTGATTTCAACGAAATTTGGTTTTGAGATACTTTGCACGATGCATCAGGACAGGCTCGGAAAATAAAAAATCCAACGGGTTTCTAAAAAAACACGAAGTCGCAGGCAAAATCAAGTATTATTATTACAGGAAGAAAAGTGCTAAGCATTTTTTTTCATTTGAAAGGCCACCCCACATCTAACGGTACCAGAAATTAACCTTACATTAATGTAACAAAAGGTACGGGACGTTAAATTTCTGTCGGTATTTGACAAAGTAAGTTGTAAAAATCTCCTAATTGTTTTATAGTGTAGCTCATAGGGCTGTTTTAGGGTTGACAGTTTATTATAACTTTTTGTCAATGAAATATTTAAATCATCATAGAGTAGGTAAGTAATAAAAAAGTAGGTACGATCATTTTCACTTTTTAGCTTTTTAAATAATAAATTACAAATATGCCAATATGGCATATTTGCCTGAATAAATAATCAATTAAATTAATAACTTGAATTCTCTCTCGCTACTTATACCTAAAGATACCAATAGGTATTATAAATGCGAAAGTGTGTCTGTCTGTCCGTCTGTCTGTCTATGTCTGTCTGCTACGCCTTCACGACTCACCTGTTCAACCGATTTTGATGAAATTTGATAGAGGGATAGTTTGTATTCTGGGGAAGGACATAGGCCGAAAACTAAAGAGTTCCCGCGGGAATTAAAAAACTTATTCCACGTGTACGCAGTCGCGGGCATAATCTAGTTAACTATTTACCTAAGTATTTTTAGAATTGACAGCCCTACTACTAACATAGATTTAAAATGACATTACCAAGTAAAATCATATTATAAATTCTATATTGCAATGAAATAAAGTACAAAATCGAATGGAAACTAATTTTTGAATTGTAAAACTGTAATCTTATGCCTACCTGTAAAGTTTGTTTGCATTTTATGATCCATTTTTGTGTCTTTGACGGCTTTTAGCAAAAGATAGTTTGTGTTGTCAAACAATTAGTGAAAACTGACTACAGTTACATGCTAATGGCCTAATGATCGATTATTTAAATGTAAGTTGGTCCCGAGTGGGATAAAAGTTTTTTTGACTTTGTTACCTAATAGCTGTAAGGTTAAGTTAGTATGTACCTACTCTAAAACTATTTACGAAGTTACGAGATATGATCTTCATTTTATTTTTATGATAAAGTAGTTTGACATTCTTTTTGATATATTTTGTTTTTGATTAGATTTATTATTTATGTTGTATTTTAATTTTGGACCTCAGATTTTTGGACGTGAAGGCGCCATTAAGGATGTGTCATGGGTCATTGCAAGGTGTTTTAATAATGTAAGATAATAGTATAAGTACTAGACTAGCACTTTGTTTCTAATAGGTAGGTAATTTATGCTCGAAATTTGTACTTAAGTAAGTTAATAGATTTGTACACTATACTGTGGTAGAATACATTATTCCTTCTGTAAAACTAACATATTAGGTATATGTACAAACTTCAACTGTATTCACAAATAAATCAATTTGATTGATTTCATTTGATACATAGCCAGCAGGCTTGACTATGAACCTTACTTGGTGGGAGGCTTCGGCCGTGGCTAGATACCACTTACCACCCTACTGGCAAAGACGTGCCGTCAAGCGATTTAGCGTTCCGATTAGGGGTATGGGTTTAATATAATTGCTATACCCCTAACAGGTTAGCCCGCTACCATCTTAGACTGCATCATCACTTACCATCAAGTGAGATCGCAGTCCAGGGCTAACATGTAGTCGATAAAAAGAATAGAAAGATAATTCTGGAATAACTGTAAAAGAACCATGGATCAGCACATCTCTATATTATTATGTAGGTAGGTATCTATTAGTTAAATCTCTGCACATTTCCTGAAAAGTGACAACCCTAATAAATAAAGGTAATTATACTAAATAAATCCATACCTTTGCTTTTAGGCGACGACGGCGGTGTATTTTGAATATTACTGTGACAATAAACTCGAGATTTCGACATCAAGTCTGCTGACAGCTCACTCATCCTATCCAATTTATAATTTAACTCCATTGTCATTTAAAAAAACCATAGACAACAAAAAAGTAAAAAAACACTAGCAGTTGGTGGTTGGAGTGCGCTGAAAAATTGAACTGTCAAATTACGTCTATGTGAGCGTGAACACCCTATCAGTAAAGCCTTTCACACACACTGTGAAACGTAGTCCGTATTTTCAAGGTGATAAGGAGTCGAGGTGAACGTTAGTCCGCGGTAAAGTCTACTAAAAATCCATAATGCGCCAGCCAATAACGCAGCTCGTTGGTCTCCCCGCCAAAATAGGGCGGGTACGAGATAATATACCCGTCCCTTTCGCTCACGAGCTTTCCCGTTATGAGCTTGTAAAGTGGTATAAAGCCTGCGGCATACTTGTCGGTTTTAAACTTTTATGGGCGTCTTTATTTGGTATTATGTTTGCTTTTAGTTTGTACCGATTTTGGGTAATTTTTATTGCATAGTTGTAAGTGGAGTTTATTAACGTTCCGGTGCCAAGGAATTCTTTCGTGATTATAGCTATTAGCTATGTTTAGGTTGGATATCTTAGATAAATTATCTTATCTTTCTTTGTTTAGAAGTAGTTTATTGTCTAAAGACAATATTTTATTATTAAAACAGTTTAATTAAATATATTACATACCTACCTAGTACCTAAGTAGGTACCTATTGTACTTACTATCTGAATCCATAGCCTTCCTAATAAAGCCATATTATGATATACCTATCTAAAAAACTTAAATCTTCTACTAAACTGCAAACTCCTAGAGATGATTCTAATGTCCATAGAATTTAAAAAAAGTATGTGTGTGCAATTCACACACGGCAGAAGTGAAACTTCAGAAAAGTAGCCTACGAGAGAATGAGATAAATATCATTTGTATTCTATCTCATTCTTTCGCAGGCTAAATTAGGCTCCTACTATGAATATGATTGTCTCGTTTTGGTGTCGAACATCAAATCACAACTCACAACGATTCTAAAGAAGTTTCACTTCAAAATTATCTATCTAAAAATATAAAATAAAATAGGTATTTTCAACAAAATTTTATTGCTGCTTAATTTTGATGATGTGACATTAATTAATTGAATCTCTCTTTGCGTCGTATTTCTCATTACTGAGGGTTTACCTTTTCATTAATCAAATAATAATGCGGTGGGATCCCACGTCCTTCCTCATCGAATTAATTGAATACAAGTTGAATTAATTGAGCTAAATTTTAAATTAACTTTATATTTTCAGGTGCACAAAGCAGTCGTGTGTGCCGCTATCCTAACAATTTAATTCGGTTCATTTCATTTTAATCTCTCAGCATCATGGACCGTTATTACCGGGCCCCAGTTATTAATACGTTATAACACCGACCTGATGAATTGTTTTATGGCACCTTGGTAACTACTTTACTTGCGAAATATTATACGATAAGTACACGATTTCAATTTGATTTTCCAGTTTTACCCAACGACATCAATTTACATAGACGAGCCCTGTCAAACAAAGAATGTGGACCTATTTTACTAAAGCCATCTAGTCTGAAAAGCGGGACAGCGCTATGGCAGGGACAAGGACAGGGATATACAGGTTAGGAGCGTGCTCTAAAGGTTGGACGCCCAATTTCTTTCTATAAAAGGGCCCATCTAGTACCTACATATATATCGATGGTTTTACTACCTTTTTAAAGACATAACAGGCTTGTGACATTTTGATTTTAAAAAAACAGTGCTTCATAGATAAATTTAAACTTCAGACGGTCTTCCTATTTGGGTGGTCGAGGGTTCATAGTGGTGTGCAGTTCATAGAGGCGTAACAGCACTGCGTAACCAAATGGAAAACGTCAATGCTCATTTTTCATCAATACAGCTAGTAAATAGATATCTGACTAACTAATGCCTACCGTAGCTTCAAAACCTGTAGACGCCACTGGGGTTCAGAATTATGTGTGTTTTAAGAAATAAAATATATTTTTTTATGCCTAACCTAACCTTGACTACAATTTCACCTTTAGGTAAGTGATGATGCAGTCTAAGATGGTAGCGGGCTAACCTTTTGGGAGTATGGCTGTTATATTAAACCCATGCAGCAACTCGGATCTACATAACATCGTACCGGCACGCTAAATCGCTTGGCGTTATGTCGTATAACGGTGAATGAAAATATCGTGAGGAAACGAGAGTTGTTGTTGTTCTCAAAGGTGTATGTGAAGTATTACTAGTAGGTATGCCAAACCCTTCTCAATCTGAGAGACATTCCTACAAAATCCTTTCCGATCATATAATGTCGAATTTAAGCATTTAGGTAGCATTAAATTTCACACTAGAATCAGAGACTTGAGAGAGAGAGAAAGAAATTTACATAGGTGTCAAAACTATAGAACTAACCTATAGAAAAAACACCAAATACCAAGTAGTAGTAAGATAATGATGAACATGGAATAGTCACAGCAAAATTCCAAGTAAAGAATTCTTTCAAAAATATTATGGAAGCAATAAACCAAACATTAAAACCTGAAGACAGCAGCAATAAAAGAGAAATTTCCAACCAAACTTCTTTGTTTATTTACCCACAATACACCACTCTATAATTGAGCAAAAGGCTGTGTACCAACATGCAAAAAATTACATTGTTTGACGTGCAGCTTTTGTCTATGGCCCGGTATTGTTTTGGCGGCAATTTTGACAGATGTCACGCTGGGACAACATGGCGGGGACGTATTGTTTTAGACAATTGCTGTCGAAACAAATTGCTACTGGACGGTCGGACGATGATTTGTCGAAAATTAAAGCGTGAACTTCCCGAAAGCATTTTCATTCTATATTCTATGTACTTGCCTGGCAATTCTCAAGATATCCCCTTTTAAATACCCTGTGCAATTAGTATAATGCGTAGAGACTATATCTGCAGATGTCATGGGTAGGAAGGTACATCAGAGGCCCAATTGGCAAATCGTAATCATTTGACAGCTGAAAACGTATTACTCGAACTATTTAAGGAGTTCATACATGCCTTTTGATCTATGAACTCCTTAAACAGGTCGAATTATACGTTAGACAAACGATTACGATTGCGATTTCCTTACACAATCGGGCTGGATGGTTAAAAATTCGCACCCATTTAACGATACGACTGAGTTTAGATTTATCTTTAACCGACTTCCAAAAAAGGAGGAGGTTCTCAATTGGGCGCGTATTTTTTTATTTTATTTTATAATGTATGTCGGTGCATATCTCCGTGATTTCTGAACAGATTTGAATTTTTTCTATCAGTCATTAGAGGAAGCTCTCGAGGTGGTCCCATAAAAAATTTGAATCGAAATCCTCAACCCTGACACTAAAAAGTTAAAAATAAAAATTATAAGGATAGGTAAGCAAAGTTGATGCATCAGGCTCGCCCGACTTCAACATAGTGGGTAGAAATAAAAATTATTTTTTACTTTACAGTGGCGTTGGAAGTCTGTTTTTTGGAAAGAATTTTTTTGGTTCTTTTATTCTTTATATTAACTGCATTTTCATAATTTAATTATTTTTACAAGATGCAAAATATCACGTCGATCCTACGCTCTACTGCGGCGTGATGGAAAGACAAACCAATACAGAAATACCCTTTCGCATTTACACTAATATGGGGCAGAGATGTTTACATAATACTTTTCCATAACTTACACAACAGCTGTTTAAGTATGTGTATTATTAAAAAATAAAAACGTGAGCAACTAAAACCTATCAGTATCACCCTGGTGTATTATTTAATAGAGACTATTATAATATAAATATTTATATTTGCAAATGGCCCGCTTGATTTAGTATCGTAATAGTGGGGTGGTACCCTAATATTAATTTCACACTTGTTCAAAAGTGAATGTGTATTAGGGATTATTTACACCATAGATAAAGAAATAGTGTCACAGATTAAATCGTGTGCCTGTCTGTGGATTACATTATAAAAGGATTTAATTACTTATATTACTAGTGCGGTAAGTTGGATATTACACAAATTTCGGTAATATGCTAGGTATGGAGTCAAAATAGCTGTAATAGTAGGGTATAAATCGCAATTTTCTGGGGCCGCAAGCGAGAATAATTGAAGGAAGATAACAAACTTCAATAGAATGAGTTTACTACCTTAATTTTTTTCCTAAATACATAATTTCTAAATAAATAATAAATACATTACTTGTATTTAGCTTCTCCCAGAGCAGGTTTATTTTTGTATATAAAAAATTTAATTACTCATCAATCTTAATGGAGTACTAAGCTACTGACTACTAGATGATGATGATTGAGGTTTTTTGGTTCCCGCCGGAACTCTTTAATTATCCGGGATAAAAAGTAGCCTATGTAACTCTCTAGTTTGTCTTTCAATCACGCTGCAACAGAGCAACGAATCGACGTGATAGACCGAGAGTGACATAGTTTTTATCCCGGAAAATTAAAGAGTTCCAGTGGGAATTGAAAAAAAAATCCACGCGGATGAAGTCGCGGGCATTACATTAGTTTACAATATTAGTATGATTTTTCACGATCTTGTTTACCTAACTTTTTCCGTTCCGTTTGCCTGAGTGCAGACATTAGAACTTTACAGCCACCAATAATCTAAATTGCGGTAAAAGCGGGCCGTCGGCGGCGTCCTTTATGCTCTTTGAAATATTTCTATAGTTATATTAGCCGTCATTAAACCGTTTACCGCTATGTCCGTCCAAGTTTTAATAAATAGTTTAAACCGGTATTCGTTTTTATCTAAATAGAGATTTTTTTAAGGCTTTCGACAAATTACTTTGCAGAGGTACCGGTCTATTTTATGAAAATATTACATATCTAATATATTATAAAATCATAAATGTAACTTTCAGTGCCAGTATTTAAAAAATGTAAAAATGTAATAATCAATATATTTTCATAGAAAGATTTCAGCTAAAAAGACTAAGTAGGTATAAGAGTTCATCAATCATCAGAAAAAAAAACAATTAGTAACAAATAACTAGGTATCTACTTAATCTATTTTTTAAAAACGCATTAAAAAAAAAACTTTAGTGATGGGTAATTATATCTAAACCTGCAAGATGTAGGAGTAGAGTTCTCTAGCTATGGGTACATATCATACTTCATACTAATACCTATTAAAAATGCGAAAGTCAGTTTGTTTGTTGGTTTATTAGTTTGTTGGTTTGTCCTTCAATCACGCCGCAACGGAGCAACGGATCGACGTGATTTTAGGCATGGGTATAGTTGAGAGTGGCATAGGCTATACTTTTTATCCCGGAAAATTAAGGAGTTCCTTCGGGAATCAAAAAAAACTTAAACCACGCGGACGAAGTCGCGGGCGTCAGCTAGTTAGGTAATAATTATGATCTTCATCGGTTGATGAATTATTTAAACATGTCAATAACTCGCCTGACGCATAGGTAAGTTTATATTCGGCATGATACTAAAAACGCGTTCCGTAGGCCGCGGCGTCCCGTCCCGCCGTGGCGGAAACTCGGAAAATCCGACGTTACGTAAGTAGGTTATGTTATCTCATTTAAATAGAAGGAATAAATAGAAAACTAAGAAATAGGTCCAGAAAGTAAGTCTTTTAGTTAGGTACCTATAAACTTTGTCAGCAATTTATAATAGGCAGAACAATAAATTATCATTTCTACGTAGTACGAAATGATATCCTAATATGCGTACATAATTCAGGTAAGATTGATTGTATAAAATTATAAACAAACATATACGAACTTTACCGTATGACAATCTATTACCTACCTACTTAGAATATAGGTACTTGAGGTCCTTGTGGGTAACTTTATAGGTACCTGAAGCCTGAAGGCCTAATACCATCGCTTTAAGTAATATTATTTAAAAATGACAGTTTTATGTCACGTAATTTGCCGTCCTTATGAGAAGGTCTATAATTCTTAAACACAAACGTCATCAATAAAGAATACGGCTTTAAGCAATATTACCTACTTACCCTACTATGGTACAGAATATATTATATTAGTACTAATTATTAAAAAAAACTTACCATGGGGTCGGTCTTCAGGGCCGTCGCTATCCACTTCGCTCCTTACACTTCCAGGGCTGGCTCTTTTCAAGTCCTCACTGCCCTGGTTTTCCGGATATCCGTTGCTAATCTGTCGTTTATCATATGACATGAAAAACGGAAAATTCGGCACTCTACTCTGCTGAAAATAGTACATTTTCCCATCCCTAATCTTCAAGTCCTCATCTTCGGAATGATCAGTATTAAAATCTGTGATAGTATTCTCGATATCGATTTCCGGCGACCGTCGCTCGTTCAACCCTACTATTGATTCTATTGAGAAGTTCTTCGGTGGTATTTTCGTCATCTTGTTGATTTCCGATTCCATCACTATCGATTTAAAAATGTCTTTTTTTTAACACTGCACGCACTGGCCACTAACACAATTCGAATTTGGAACGTCCGTATCTGACAGATCACTGACGAGTTTTGTGGTGGTCCCACAGATTGGAAATAACCACGCCTTCTAGTGGGGGAGTACACCATACAAATCTTAACTACATTCAAATTTCAACCTTACTGCCTTGATATTAAGTCAACTTTCCAATGAAGTTATATTTGAATAAGTTTTCATGAAAAACAAAAGCATTCTATTGTGAACTCTAACTTGGTGAATATAAAGTAAAATTTGTATGAATGCGGTAAAATTAATATGATTGCACGTAATCTGTTGTGGTTTTTCTTGAAAAAAAAAAGGTCGTACTTAAATTAGGATACGTGTATTGTCTAAATAACAGTAGCAGAGCAATTAAATAATAATATGTGTATATAATATGTAGGTATAATAATGTTTGATGGCTTCAATCATTAAATCGATTGTAGGTGTATAATAATATTCGCTATCATCTAAACCAAAAACCGACTTCAAAACTAAAAAGTAAAAAACATTATCTGGGTATATATTATTTTGTTTTTTGTTGATTTTCTCAAATAGCGCTAAATCAATTTCGATACAATTTATCCACTACACAACAATTTAACATTATACAACATGTAATTTAATTAAAACTAAGAAATAAATTAAAATCTAAATCTAAATTTAAAAAATAATATCACAACAATTTTATTATTTATATTTATACAATATAATAATAATATTTTTTTTTTATTTATACAATTTATTTTTGATTAAATTATTTTATTTTTAATTTTTAATTTAAAAGGACCACTTCTGAAATATGATGTACCAAACAAAAATTGAATCGTCAAAATTGATCCATAATTGGCGGAATGATCGCGTCACATAATATATACAAAAAAAGAAACATACAGTCGAATTGAGAACCTCCTCTTTTTTTAAGTCGGTTAAAAATATGTAACCCCTGCATAAGTTAATAAAATCCAAAAAAATATATAAATTTGCTTTTATTTAAACTCTATAGTTTTATTTAAGTCAGCTTATAGCTAGAGTTTTAAGCCTGGTTTTAGTATTTAGGTACTTTTTAAATATTGTATCTACTTATTTGATTTTTGATTAGATTTTTTTCAGTGCCGGTACCCCAGTATCGGAAAAAATATTTATTTATTTATTTATTATTATCAAAATAGAAATTGTTATAGTTTTGCTGGGAAATACCACGTAGGTTTCTTCCGTCAACTATCAATTTTTTAAACTATTTAATATCTATCCAAATTATTGAAAACACATACTAAAACTTAACTATCTATACAATATGCTTAAGAAATAAGATTTATTATCCAGGTATTACCTAGTACCGGTATTGAAAAAACCCCTATTCGAAAGCCAAAAATAAATACACAATAAATTATCATCTCATTTTAATTACTCACTGCTTAAACCTTACCTATATTATTAGAAGTCGGTTAAAAAGAGGTACGTAATTTAGCCGGCCCGGGGTAATGGGCGGTGATACATCACGGGTGGTGCTGTCAATAATGTGCCGCTGGCTTTATTAACTCGACCCGACTCCGCCGCAATAAACGACACTTTTATTAACTTTTACATACTTAGGTACAATATACTTACCTCTTTGGTCTAGTGGTTAGCATGTTCGACTGCGGCCGACGAGGTAGAGAGATAGAGAAACGGAGAGATTAGTTTATTTTGGTTACTTTCACAGCATTATTTCATATGGTATATTGTTATGGGGTAATGCTGCTGATATTAATTCTGTTTTTGTGCTGCAGAAGAGGACTGTTCGAGCCATATATATAATATGGGATCAAGAGAGTCACTAAGAGATAAATTTAAAGAAATCAATATTATGACAGTGCACAACCAATAGATATTTGAAAATTTAGTTTAGGTACGTGCATATAAACACATTGATAAATTTAAGAGGAAAAGTGATTGTCATAATGTTTTTTTTATCCACTACAAGTTAGCCTTTGACTGCGATCTCACCCGATGGTAAGTGACGATGCAGTCTAAGATGGTAGCGGGCTAACCTGTTAGGGGCATGGCAGTTATATTAAACCCATACCCCTATTCGGTTTCTACATGGCATCGTACCGGAACGCTAAAGTCGCTTGGCGGCACGTCTTTGCCGGTAAGGTGGTAACTAGCCACGGCCGAAGCCTCCCACCAGGCCAGACCAGGGAAAATTCAGAAATTATAAATTCCCAAATTGACCCTGCCGGGGATCTAACCCGGGACCTCCGCACGTTAAGACAACAGCTTTACACACTGCGCCACGGAGGTCGTCAAAACTAGAAATAAAAATAAACTTGTAATGCCTGCTTCTAGGCTAAAACTAGCAATTCATTTGTTGGAAACAGTGTCCGCTTCTACAATAAGCTTCCAGAAGACATGTTGAAGATGTCTCTGAATAAGTTCAAAGTTAATATAAAACGTAAACTCATTAAAAAATCTTATTACCATGTAAAGGATTACTTAAATGACAAGGAAGCTTGGCAATGATTTGATCTAATGGCTCTGATAGTTCCTTAGTTAAAATGATTTCTGAAATGGTGATAATGAAAAAAAAACCCGGCTGAGTTTATTGTGGGCTCTTCTCAGGCCAGCGCGTTTGGAACCCTCGTAGCTTTAGTTTTAAGATACTGTTACTGGTTATCACCATTATATTTGAAATTTTATAAGTAACTTGACGTCAATAAGTGTAGGGTACCTACCTAAACTGAATAAACACTATTTGAGTTTGAGTTTGAGGTCCCGGGTTCGAGTCCCGTGTCACAACAAGTATTGGGTTTTTCTGACAAGAAATTTTCAGTACTAGCCCGGAGTTAGGAAGTTGGCGGTGTTTCACCCCTGTGCCTCGGACAGCAAGTTGAGCCGCCGGTCCTGCGCCTGATCTCTCTCCGGTCGTGTCGGATTTTCCGTCCCATCGGGCTATGAGAGTAAAGGAACAGAGAGTGCACTTGTTTATGTTTCCATGACTATGTACCTCCCTAATGTATCTTGATGAACATAAATCATTTAATTTTAATAAATAAATGTATCAAGCACGCTTTCATTTACTAATCTACATATTTTATAATCGTTCGTAAACAGTAAACTCCAGTCGTGCGTCGGAGCTGGCACATACAATTTTTTATTCCCAAAACTTGGTGTCGCGAAGCCGTATAAAAAAAGAAAACGCAGATAATAAACAGTATTCTTATTAATGTCAGCAATTTTTTCCCGCCATTCGCAGTTTGATAATGGCGCGTAACAAATGCTGGCGTATATCCTCAGTCCGATCATAATAAATGATAAGCAGCTAAACGTAGGGCGGCCATGTTGGTGGGAAAACCTAGGATTTTCTGTAACCTGTAGTAGCTTGGTGGTAGCAAGAAAATATTAAAGAAATGAAAATTGTCAAGGCAAAAAAGGGAAAAATTCACCACTCTTTGCAAAATTCGGGATTGTCTAGATTTTGAGTGAATAAGATTTACTTACTTAATATCTGCACGACGGGAAGGCCGAAACTTCAGAATTCAAGAAATTTCGATTCCCGCTTCGCTCGCGATGTTATTTAGAAACTATTGGATGCTGACGCCCTTAAAAAAATAAATTAAACTTAGAAATAAAAATTATTATCTGTGAAAACTTGTAATTGGCGTGACTTTTCTTTTTATATTCACTTTTTTGTATGTAGTTGTAAGTTTTCCGAACAAAAAAAGAGTGTGTGTGCAATACACACACGGCAGAAGTGAAACTTCAGAAAAGTAGTCTACGAGAGAATGAGATAAATATAACTTGTATTCTATGACATCCTCTCGGAGGCTAAATCCTATTATAGTGTTGTTTTTTCGTTTCATCGAATTTTCAAATCACAACGATTCCAAAGAAGTTTCACTTTTATAAAGAAGTTTATTCATAATAGGATTTAGCCTGCATGGTAGAAGGCCTGCGAGAGAATGAGATAGAATACAAGTTATATTTATCTCATTCTCTCGTATGCTACTTTTTGAAGTTTCACTTCTGCCTAGCACTCGAATTGCACACACATACTTTTTTATATAACTTTATGTAAAGACTGGCCAAGCTGTCCATTACACATAAAAAACCTAGTCCTATCCATGGCCCATCAAATATCCATGGAAGAGCCATGAATAAGTCCGGATTACACTCGTCCAAGCTATGAATACGCTTAGTAATAATATGCCATGAGAAATATAGGGAATTGATCGAGATAACAGCGTTATAAATGATAAGAACATCAGCGGGGAAAATTGTATATTGCGTTGGGGCGGCCATGATCGTCTTGGTTCTCGGACGGTGGAGTGTGTGTATACTAATATTATAAATGTGCCGCTAAGCGATTTAGCATTTAGCATTTTATTTTAGCGTTCCGGTACGATGTCGTGTAGAAACCGAAAGGGCATGGGTTTAATATAACTGCCATGTCCCAATTGTCCCTAATGGTTAGCCCGCTACCAACATGCACTGCGTCATCACTTACCATCACGTGAGATCGCAGTCAAGGGCTTGCTTGTAGTGTATTAAAAAAAGTGAAAGTTTGGAAGGATGGATGTATGGATGGATATTTGTTACTCAATCACGCCAGAACGGTAAGGTGGGGCAATAGTAATAAATGTAAATAAATGTTTCTTTTTCTTTGTAGTTTCTACGCTTTCACGATCTATCATTTCCACCGATTTTGATAAATTTGGTATAGAAATACTCGTAGTTACATCCCGGGGAAGAACATAGGCAAATTTTGAAGTGAAACTTCTTTGAATCGTATCTAGTGATTTCAAAATTCAACGAAACGATAAAAATAAACGAAGAAGCGATACCAATAAGAGACAAACATATACCTACAGGACTTAGCCTGCGACAGAATGAGATAGAATACAAGTTATATTTATCTCATTCTCTCGTAGGCTACTTTTGTGAAGAGTGACTTCTGCCGTGTGTGAATTGCACACACACACTTTTTTATTCTATAACATCAAAGAATTCTTACAAAATTTTTCAAAAACCTAAATCCATTCTGGTATTAGCACATTATATCTAGGTATACTTATTATACCTACTTATATCATATTATAAATGCGATAGTTTGGATGGATGAATGTGTGGATGGATGTTTGTTACTCAATCACGATTAAATTTGGCACAGAGATAGATTATAGTCTGGTACTTTTTATCCCGGAAAATTAACGAATTCCCGGGAGCCGGAAATCCTCAATCCTCGCAGATGAAGTCGCGGGCATCAGCTGTCATACTTAATATTATAAATGCGAAAGTGTATTTGTTTGTTGGTTTATTGGTTTGTCCTTCAAACACGTCGCAACGGAGCAACGGATCGACATGATTTTTGGTACGGAAATAGTTGACTACCAGAAGAGTGACATGGGCTACTTTTATGCCGGAAAATTTAGGAGTTCCCGCGGGAATCAAAAACTTAAACCATACGGACGAAGTCGTGGGCATCAGCTAGTCTAATATATATTTTCCAGCAAATATAAATAGATTTTAAGTTCTGATACCCGCAAAACTATCACAGCGGTATAAATCTGGCAACAAGCTATTATTTCTTGTCAAATCGTCTAAAAGTTAGGAGTAAGCGAGTGCTATTTCAATATTATTAGTATGCACCCCAAATCTGCGCGACATTTATACCCTACGACCCGTACGATATTAACGATACCGACAGTAAAGCGGAGTTTCACTGCGTACGGACTCCGTTTAAAAATCGCAGAGGAAAACTGCATACACGCACTTTCACCAACATAGAGCTAGCAAAAGGTCAAACGTAGTTAAAATGAGCTCGCTCTTTTTATTTATAGCCTTCTCAGATAACTGCTTTTTCCGTTTTCCGAAAAGCGGCATCAATCATAGCTATTATTTCAATAATAAGGATGATGCCTATAAATAAATCATAAATCATTTATTTTTTGCAAAAATTGTGGGTAAAACAGCCGTATAAGTAAAAAATTCCCGAACACAATCTACTGTCAGAGTCAATGTGCAAAAACTATATTATATTCCTAAATTTAAAATTATTAACAATGACTTTAAAATAGAAGCGCGTTTTTAAGTTTGATAAAGAGTTGCTGATTTGATTGAGTTGTCATGATCCGTATTGTGATTGGTCGAATTTATAGTTTTTGCAGATTTGATGGTAATCGTCTATGTCTCCGTAAGATTGTGAACTGTCGAAAGACGCATTATTTTTCGGTAGATTGTAATCTGTTAGGTATATTAACCCAATATAACATAAGTGCCTGCGGCTGGGCACTACCTGATTATTTATATCGAACCCTAACCTAACCTACAAGAAAGAGACATGAAAACGTAAATAAGATAAATATTTCAAAAATTGACACTCAGAACATTTTTTTTAGCCACTAGAAGCTAGCCCTTGATTGCGATCACACCTGATGGTAAGTGATGATGCAGTCTAAGATGGTAGCGGGCAAACCTGTTAGGGGAATGGCAGTTATATTAAACCCACACCCCTTCAGTTTCTACACGGCATCGTACCGGAACGTTAAATCGCTTGGCGGCACGTCTTTGCCGGTAGGGTGATAACTAGCCACGGCCGAAGCCTCCCACCAGGCCAGACCAGGGAAAATTCAGAAATTATAAATTCCTAAATTGACCCTGCCGGGGATCGAAACCGAGACCTTTACGTTAAGGCAACAGCGCTACACAATGCGCCACGGAGGTCGTCAAACATTGAACGGTTCATAATCTGTCGTTTTTGCAATTTTACTGTGACATCTGTAAATCGAAACAACAAAATATTATTTTCTCTAATCGTGTCGCATCATATAAGGTTCTGCTCTAAATAATAGACCGTCGCGTCTGCTCCGTTGGCTGTAAAGGCTGTATAGTAAATACGCGGGGCTATTTCTCACTAGTCGCTGAGTCGCCATAATTGACTTGGCCTGAACTTGCGGAATTTGCAACGGATGCTTTTATATATGTCACCGTAAGATTGTAAAATCCGTTAGATTATAATCTAACGGTTTCTATCCCGCTAGATTATAAACTGTCGAAAGATTGTGAACCGTTCAATGTTCTGAGTATTAATTTATGAAATATTTATTGTTTTTACGTTTTCTTGTCTCTTTCTTGTACAGTTCGCGCGCGAGTTGAATGCAGAGTAAATGTAAGTGTCACCATACATTTACTCTGCATTCAACTCGCGCGCAAACTATGGGTTAGGTTAGGGTTTGACATGAATATTCAGGTAGTGCCTATTTATTTGCCTGGTTAATACCTAATATATTACAATTAACCGAAAAATAACGCGTTAAATTGTAAGCAGTATGTTACGGTTCACAATCCGTCGACAGTTTATAATCTATCGAGATAAAAAACGTTATATTATAATCTAACGGTTTTTACAATCTTACGGTGACATATACAGCCATAAATGCTGCTAATAAATGGAGTTATTAATGTGTTTTACTTACAAGAAAATGATACTTTTAACCTCGTAGCTTTAGTTTCAAGTTATTGTAATACAGTACTAGCTTACTAGCAGTTTAACTTTTTTTTATAAATTCGGGAACTCCTTAATTTTCTGTGATAAAAGTAGCCTATGTCACTGAACTATGCCCATGGCAAAAATCACGTCGATTCGTTTTTCTGTTACGGCATGATTGAAGGACAAACCAATAAACCAACAAACAAACACACTTTCGCATTTATAATATTAGTATGAAGATGCCCGCGACTTCGTCCGCGTGGACTAAGTTTTTTATTCCCGCGGGAACTCCTTAATTTTCCGGGATGAAAAGTAGCCTATGTCCTTCCCTTAGATTGTATCCCGATACACTCTACCTCTATACCAATAAATTTCATCAAAATCGGATGGGCCGTGAAAGCATAGCAGGCAGACAGACAGAAAGACAGATACACTTTCGCATTTATAATATTAGTACGGATTATTATTACCATGTTTATTATTGTTTTAAGTTTTTATGCTTCAACTATCGATAGGTACTTAGTATTTTATTAAAAATGCGAAAGTATGCCTGTCGGTTTTTCTGATACGCTTTCACGGCCTATTTTTCAACAGATTTTAAGGAAATTTTGTATAGAGATATGTTACATCCCCGGAGAAGGATATACTTTGTAAAAGTACCTCCTTGTGTACTACAAAATCGAAGCGGACAAAGTCGTGGGCATCATCTTTAAATAGATTTAGGATTGGATTTGGGAAATATATACATCTATAGTAGCACTAGGTATAAAAGAAAGCCTTTACAGTTTACACCATTTATTCAACCAAATTTTTTACAAGCAATACTTATGACTTTAAGTTATCTTTCCAAAATTCGAAAGCATAAATAAAATTATCAACACCTCACCGTAACTAATCATTTGCTACTGTACAGACATGTTTTTTTTAAAGGTTTCTGGGACAAAGGCTCTGGGTGGGTGTTTGTTTAAACTGTAAACACTAATTATTATTGAGCCCTTACGCGTATTATAACCTTATTAGGTGAAGAAATTTTAAATTATTGAGCGTAGCGAAAAAATCCTATGTCTATGGGTATACCAGCGACCTAACTAATAACCTTAAGTTTTTAGAGGTCTGTCGGAAAATAAGGATTTGTCAGTCTGTATCCCTGGCGTTGGGTGAGTGCTGTGTGTGGTGTATTACCCGTTTCTTTACTCATGTGGTATTACAGTGCGGTCCTGGGTTCAATTCCCGGCAAGATCAAATTAGGAATACATATTAATATCTGTATGTATGGATGGATGGTTGTTACTCAATAAATCTGGATGAAATTTGGCACAGAGATAGAATACAGTATGGAATAAAAGGTAGCCTATGGAATAATCCAGACTATAATCTATCTCTGTGCTAAATTTCATCCAGATCCAATCAGCCGTTCCGGCGTGATGGAGTAACAAACATTCATCCATACATCCATCCATCCATACATCAATCCAAACTCAGTAATTCTTCGGGATAAAAAGTCTAGGAATAAGTATATATTATATCCTTCCTCGGGATACAACCTATCTCTGTACCAAATATCAAGTCAGTTGAACTGATGGGCCGAAAAAGCATAGCAGACAGATAGACACATTTTCGCTTTTATAATATTATAGTATGGATTATTAGATTTCTGAATAAACTTTCTTTATTTATGCACTTTCAAGGCAAGAGTGAGACTTAGTAGGCATCTTCTAGGCAAGCGCGTTCCAACCTACTTAGACCTCATCATTGCTTTGCACTAAGCATAATTGTCATCAAGCGCATTCCTATTTCGCAATTATAAAAAAAATATTTTCGCCCATTAATAAGTATTCCTAGACCTTATAAAAACCTCCTTACTTAGACCTTATTCAAATCTAAAATGGCGCTTACGACATTTCAAATGAAATGTCATAAAGAACGCGATGCGCGCAATTTGTTTTGGCCAATCGTGAGCCGAGTTGTTTTTTTAAAGCCAATAGAGAGCTACGGCATGTTCTCGTACAGCTTTTCGTTCAGAAACCCGGAAGCAACAAGTGACGCGCTTGGGAGTCGAAACACTGTAATACCTAGTATACTAGTAGTAGTACTAGTAGTAGTAGTATAAGTCTTTATTGCATCTTAACACATAGGTACAAAATTATGCATACATAACAGAAGACAGGAAACTGGTAATGCGCAAAGGCCTTATCACTAAAGTGAACTTTTAAAGGCAACCCGAGCGTACAAAGCTGATGACACTGGGTCTACCTAGCTTATGTTTGATAAATCACTCTCTCTCTCTCTCTGCGACGCAGGTGAGGTCCAGTGAGCGCAGAGTCTGCAATCGAACCTTGCCGCAACTGCGCCACTCGTTTCTCCGAGATCCTGATATCAGGGTTAATTTACAATTACTTATAACCTTTCATGAGTAGTTTCTGTATGTAATTCAGAACTACTTTCTGAATTGATCTACGACTTTATAAAATTCTGAGAAGAAACATTAAATTGTCTGCTCTATAGCCCATAGCAGTAGACACCTATCGGTTGAGACGACGAAGGCAATCTGTCACTTTAATTTAGTAATTTTTGAAAAACAGAATATGCTTTAGCAATTGGGTATAGATACAAATAGTCAAATCAGAAACTTTTTTCAAACGTCAAAACGCGTCGTAAGTATGGGATTTATATGAAACTGAAATGTGACGTCATTAAAGTTTGACGCACTTTTTTACTTTAATAGATTGTTTAAATGGTTATCTATACTAATACTTAAACTTAATCTTACTATCTTATCTTACTTCTTATCTTAATTCTTTCTTACTAATATTATAAATGCGAAAGTTTGGATGTATGGATGTCTGGATGTATGGATGGATGTTTGTTACTCAATCACGCCCCAACAGCTGAACGGATCTGGATGAAATTTGGCACAGAGATAGATTATAGTCTGGAATAGCACATAGGCTACTTTTTATCCCGGAAAATTAAAGAGTTCCCGCGGGAACCACAAAACCTCGATCCACGCGTACGAAGTCGCGGGCGTCAGCTAGTAATATTATAAATGCGAAAGTTTGGATGTATGGATGTATGGATGGATATTTGTTACTCAATCACGTCCCAACAGCTGAACGGATCTGGATGAAATTTGGCACAGAGATAGATTATAGTCTGGAATAGCACATACTTTTTATCCCAGAAAATAAAGGAGTTCCCGCGGGAACCAAAAAACCTTAATCCAGGCGGACGAAGTCGCGGGCATTAGCTAGATAAAACTATCAGTGGATATTACGACTTTGGGATTTTCTATTTAATAATCACTAAAAGATAATTTATTTGAATAGTAGTCAAATACCCAATTTTAACAACAACATAACATCAGTAGGTAATTTTTTCTGTCGTTATGATACTTCGATAATATGTTTCTTAAACTAGTGGACCAAATGATCCTATACTTAGACAAATAAAACCATCGCATTTATCTTCTCCCCAAGCAGAGGGTTGGGCGTGGGGCTGTTGTGAAAACCCGCGACCCTTTTCAAATAAGGCTGCCCCGGAAAAGCGTTCACTGTATTTTCAACCGTACTGTTGAACTCAGAACAATGAAAATAGTAGACAGAGACTTATAATCTACTAAACTTTTTTTTATTGCGAGATAGGCTTGCGCTTGACGACAGTCATGCTCAATACAAAGCAATGATGAGATCTAGATTGGACCGCGCTTGCCTAGAAGATGCCTATTCACTCTTGCGTTAATGGCCACGGTGGCTTACTTTTTTTCTGTACTCATTACTGAAGGTCTATCCATCTGGACCTGTCCTGAACCTGGAACAAATAATGCGTGCTTTCAGTTTATTATAATTCTGCCTTGCTACGTGTTGCTGTCACTATCCATCTATACTATTTTCAATGCTCTGAGGCATTGTATAATCAGCCATGATGGCAGCCCAGGGCGATTCATGAACGATTTCCGAACGAAAAACAGCTTACCTCGCCTGCACCTAGTCCATACGTGTGAAAGAGACAGAAATATGGAAAAACTGCAGAGAAAAAGAGACACCAATGGCTGCCTGTTAGGCTCTTTTAGATGTCGGTTTTGGTAAAGTAATTTACTCGGGTTTATTCGCGTAGCAAGACTACTATGTAGCGAGTTAACGTATATTTATTTTGTTGCTGAAATAACATGCTATTATTGTGCACGATAAAAATAATCGTAGCCAAATAACTTGTTTATTGTAATTGATGTTAATAAGAGTGTATTATGTACTTATTATGTTGTGTATTAGCAATAATAGCTAGTCAGTGGACAAAATTAATTGTATTGTACATTTGCATAGGTTTAATTTTTGGAGATAGCCAACGTGTGACAATTCATGCAAATTATTTCATTGAGTACCTACTTTAAGTAGTTGTAGTCTATTTTATTTTATCATAATGCTCTTATCCGGAAACTGTAATCTGTCTAGTGAAAATAATTTGAGAGTAGCAGGCAAAAAATACAATTCGACTGAGTAAATCCGACTCCTTTTTTTTATTTTCCGCCATTTTGCACTATCACCTCTCACTAATACATAGGCACCTATTAAGTAAATTCGGTGCTGTTTATGGGTAAATTATTAAAAAAAAGTGTGTGTGCAATTCACACACGTTGAAACTTCAGGAAAGTAGCCTACGAGAGAATGAGATAAATATAACTTGTAGGTATTCTATCTCATTCTCTGGCAGGCTAAATACTATAATATAATATTATGTTTGTCTCTTTTTGGTGTCGCTTTTTCATTTCATCAAATTTTCTAAACACGGTTCTAACGAAGTTTCACTTCAAAATTACAATTTATAGTATAACTGCTTTCCTTTTTAAATTTCCGCCAGTTTGCACTATCACTCTCACCTAAAGTACTTACGCACCTATTTTAGGTAAATTCGGTAATAGAGTACTGTCTATGGGTCAATAATTATTAAAAATAAAAAACTTCCAATGTTTTCCGTAGGAGTTTAATAAAACAAATCATAAAGCTTGCGCAGTTTCCGAACGGTGAGCGTGCAATGATGGTCGTTTATCCGGGGCGCGGGAAAACGGCGGGAAGCGATCCCGAATGACGTTAATTTTGGCGCGAACCGCCATTTTGAGTCATTCATTCGGCGTGTAACTGAAATGGGGTTTCTGATTTGTTTTTGAACGACATAAATAGCGCAGCCTTTTTAAATAGATAAAATAATATAATACAACAAATAATCTGATTTTTAGAATTCTTTAGCGAATCGAAGTTTGTATGTAACAGCCATTTGAAAAATTATATTTAGTACAGCTATAAATACAGATGTAAGTGACACAAGTTGTCCTATGTGAAAGAAATAAATCATTTATCATTTATTTATCTTTTATCATGTACCTATCATTTAATTTGGTAGATTGCCTCGTTGAATATTTACTTACCTATATATTTGTCAATAATTGAGAGGTTTATTTAACTGTGCTAAGTTTCAACTTTAAATATCTCATATCTGTACTAGTTAATAGTAATGCGAAAGTGCGTGTCTATTCGTTCACGGGCCATCTGTTCAACTAATTTGATGAAATTTGATACAGATATAGGTTGCATACCGGGGAGGACATAAGGCTTTTTATTACGGAAAATCAATGAGAAACAATTTCGAGGGAAGCGACCACACGGGATTTTTGAAAATCTAACAATTAACCCGGATGAAGTCGCGGGCGTCATCCAGCATCTAGTTAGTATTTGTAAGGGCGTATCACCCAGACAAAGACAATAATAGGTACATAATACCTTTATTAAATGGGTAAAACTATATTAAAATAAGGGTTCTTTGTTTTCTAAGGAATCTTAAAGAAAAACAATAATATGAATACTCAATTATCTTTTTCACTGCGCAAAAAATACCTATTTACCTACCTTAGCCGGTACCTACCGCATGACTTTCCGCCCTGACGTCAATTTACTGTTGTGTACAACCGAATAAGTACCCATACCTAGCTGAAATAGAAGAATAATCCGATGAGCAAGTCAGGCGCGGACTTAACCCTTTGGGGGCCCGGGCGGTCCCATTGAATATGGTACTCATTTGTGGAAATTAAAAAAAAATCGCGCTATCTCAGCCATATGCATCATAGCCAGTAGGCTTGACTACTGTTGTTGATGTGAAGCATTGCTGCAAGGTTTCAGCTTGTGTAGAAACTATGCTGTAACTATTTATTGGTTAATTAGTTAATTATTTTTTTAGAAACTAGTTAGTATAATTTAGTTTAAATGTTAGTCTAAAAGCGGTGATAGCTTAGTGCGGGCTTAGACGCCCGGCTTCCTGTTCAGGGTCGGGTTTGATACCCAGGCACGCCCCTCTCGGAGCTATGTAGGTACGTAATAAGAAAATTAAATATATCACGTGCTTTAAAGTTAAACGATGAAGTAAAACATCATGAGGAAACTCTCTTCAGGAGAAGGCTCTTGCTCAGTAGTGATCTGTGACAATGGGTTGAAGCTTGGTATGAGTCATTGTTAGATGAATTAAACTCCTATTTATTTATTAAATAGAGGCCCAGGGGGGCGAGGTGAAATGCCCCCTCCGGCACTGGATCAAATAAAACTTTTACACCTCCGGCCGGCTTGTCCCAATCCGGGGCCGGGTCGTAAAGATGGGTCGCGACCCAAATCACGGATATTCGGGCGCAATCATTCCGCCATCTGCAGTATTTTTGCCCGGGAAACGTAAAATGCTACCCGGGTCGCACCCAATACGTGTTTTATTCAGGGGCTAGGGAAGTTGTGTTATGTTCGCGTTGAAATGTCTCTTTTCGATCCATCTCAGGTTTAAATAAAAGTCTTAATATATAAAAGGAAAATTGACTGACTTACTGCGATTTATCTACGCACAGCCAAAGGCACAGCTCAAACCACTGTGCTCTAGCCTCTAGGCGAATATTTCGTATACAGATAGCTTTTATGATGTAGACATCCGCTACGCACCTATTAATAAGCAGTAAATATTGTGAAAATAAAATATTCACAACTTGGTACCTATCCCAAGACAATGAATGAAATTTCTAGAAATGCGCTTCGAACCTAACCGTACAAAATCACTCCTTGCCATTTAACAACTAACCAAGAAAGAAATTGTAACAATTTATAAAACAAAACTTCGAAACGCCTTTATTGCTCAGGCATAATGAGTAAAGACCTTTGTCTAGCCACACAAAGCGAAAAGAAAAAAAACTTGTTTGGATGACAACATTTTGACATTTTGTAAAGTTTGACGTTTATGGTTGCGTTCGGGAATCGGTCCGCAATTGTTCAAAAAAGGTTTTTATTCATGTCGTTTAATGGTAGATGCCCGCTGGGATGATGTTGTTTAATTCTGCTACCGGTAGCAAATGATTAGTTTCGGTGGCCATTCAAAAGTGTAAATAATACCGTCTCATATTGTTCGCGGAGGCGATGACCAAACAGTTTAGTGTCGCTTACACAAATATTTGAAATGTAATGAATTCGTTGAAAGGTTGTGAAATTATTTAAGGTTGGATAAGGGTCCCATAGTACCTACAGTTCGCGCGCGAGTTGAATGCAGAGTAAATGTATGTGTCACCATAAAGGAGGATGGCGAGAATGCATGTATTTTGGGACCCACTGAAAGGGGTAGCGTGCATCATGGAAACTTATTAATAATTGTAGAACGTAACAAAACTAAGAAAAAAGCAAATAGTAAGTAAGTCTAAAAAAGTGGGAGAAAAAAGATATGACCTACCTAAAAGTAAAATATAACCTAAAAATTATTATCAAAAACGATCTAGGTAATATTTTTTTTTTATTTTTTTTTGTACCAAAAAGTTATACAATAGGTATGTAGAAAAAACAGAAACATAGTGGACAAGGAAACACTTATCTCTATAAGAGATCTCTACCAGTGACCCTTGGCAGTGAGAATGGTTGTGAATGTTGTGTGTGCGATCTACCTACGTAAGGGCTATTGTTTAATCAATAATTTGTATCAGAATATTATTAGTATGAATAAGGTAGGTAGGTAGGTACTTATGCCTACCCACTAGATGATATGGATGGATGGAGGATGGCCAACAGTGGGATAGGTAGTTTAGGTTAATAATAAAAAGTACTAATTGAGGATTCACATTTCAAGAAACCTAGTCGAAACAATTGTAGATCCCCTGGAGTATCCTATAGGGTTTTATAGAATTTTTTAGGTTTTTACAACCAATTCAAAGTGGTCAAAGACCAAAGTGAACTTTTTAATAAAAGATTAGTTGAATAAAACAATATTGAAGTGATAAAAGCTCTTTTATTTAAGTAGTTAGTTCTTATTATGTTCACGGCAATGGTAATCAACAGTATGCAGTGGTATGAAGAAAAGATGCTACAGCAAGCCAATAATTATATAATTGAGACAGGAGCAGGAGGATGATGATGATGTTTTAGTTTGTGATACGATAATTATACAACGCTCTTTTAGTTTAAACTTTTTGTAGCTTCTGTCTTAGATAATATTTTATTCAATACCAATTCATGTGATTAAAAGATTATCTAAGAATGAAGCTGGTGCAGCAACATATCTCTGGTGTCTTGCATAACTCATGTACCATAATATGGACATAACATGTGAGCAACAGCCTACTGTCCGTGTACCTACGGGGCAGTAACAATAATAACCTAATATAGCACTCCTCCCCTCCAGCCTTCTATCAACCGCAATATATGTGTAATAGGACTTGCTTCCTATGTGTCTAGATTTAATTCTAGCACGTAAAATAAACGGGTGGCTGTTATCAAATATCCCTTCTAGAGGTATCATTTGCTCATCCCTGCAAACTTCTAAAGCATATAATCCATGAAACCTCAGGTGCTCACCGACATAAGACTTTGCTTGCTTTATTTGATATGTGCCTAGAGAAATCAGCTCCAGATCACTTTCTGACATTTCAGGGAACTGTACATTTACGTGTCTAATATTTTGAAATAAACTATGCCTCATATTAAAATTATTTTCTTGAACCACTTGAGCCAGTTCATTGTTTTCAAATATTTTTTCATTAATTATTTGAATAATCACATTGACATTTGTTCGTTCCCTGAATTGTACAGCAAAGTGGTTTAGGAGAGCAGCAGCAATAGAAAAGTCTTGCATTATATGAGGGCACCTTTTATTAAAATAATCTTCACGGAATATTTTAAAATCCCTACTGAACCTCCCATTCACAGCTTCAACCACCCATCTATTCATTGTTACACATCTGGAGATATTGGCTTGGAGGGTGGAGAGTTGCCTTTCCCCTGGTGAAATTGTTTCAGGCATATGGACTAATAAACCTTTGGCTGTCATGTCATCTGCACAGTCTCTAAAACCTCTGTCTAAAATAAAAACATCATCCTCTTTAAATAACTCCGTAAAAATACCAGGCGCCGACAGAAGGTCTTTCATTATTGTAGCATCATTTGTAGTGGCTGGATATGGTCCCACTGCGTCAATGATGTAACCATCACAACAAACTATAAGAAATGGTTTGACGAGGTTACGGTATTTGTGAAGGGAATATGTTTGCTTTTGAAATAAATAATTACTACTTTTTTGAGTGTTTAAATAGGTGCCATCAGCAATCACAATTAAACGTCTTTGTTCGATAGGCTCTTCTGGGTTGCCAAAAAGATGTTCAGCTAGAAAAGAATTCCTGGCGACAAATTCCTCCCTTGACTTGTGTTCCCATCCTAAATGCTGTGGAACATAATCCTGGCAAAGGATTTCTCGTGCCTCATTCATATAACCTTCTAGTGTCCTTCTTGGGATTTGGAACAGTGCTGAGATTCTTTCATCACTATCTCCTGTTCGCATTTTACACAACAGTGCACTTAGCCCACTTTTCATTTTGTTATTATTTAACCGCGGTGTTTCTATTAGTATTTGGTTAAATTCATCTTTCGTCCGACCAAACCAATACTTGAATAGATGTTCATCCATACTTACAGGATTTTGGAAATCCAGATTTGTGTCATCTGCAAGTAAAAACACTATTTCTTCTATGTGGGCAGCACTAAATGTAGTCATTGCATTTTCAGCAGCATACAATTCATGAAATAAATTGGCACTCATGTGGTAATTACATATTCTGGCATTTATAGGTATATAAAAATTATAATTCTTAATAATATTTTTTCTAATTCCATCAGGCACACGTCGCTTTTCGGTGTCATTGCACTCCAAAAACAAGCACCGACGTGCTGTGTCAGCAGCTCTTCTCAACGTAGGCAATGCTATCTGTTGAGCAGTAGATGATTCCCTCAATAGACGTTCAGATGTTGACTGACCAACCCCTTCGACATCCATAACTTCTTCAATCTGTCGAGATTGAGAAGGTAGAGGCTGTATACATGGCCGTTCAGATGATGATGGACCAACCCCTTCAACATCTACAAGTCCCTCTATCTGTTGAGGTATAGGATGTGCATCTCCTTGATTTGCGGGGGATGCAAGAAGACCAGAATCTCTGTGGGAGCTGTCAACCACTCTCCGTGCCCTTAAATAACACGGAACACATATTTCATCGTCCGATGTTAACTGAAACAATATCAGTAAAATGTTGTCAAAAACAATCACATAAATAACAAACAAATATTATATATTATAACTAGCTGATGCCCGCGACTTCGTTCGCATGGAATATGTTTTTCAGTTCCCGCAGGAACTCCTTAATTTGCCAGGATAAAAAGTAGCCTATGTTACTCTCCAAGTCCTCAAATATACTCATGCAAAAAATCACGGCGTGATTGAAGGACAAACCAACAAACACACTTTCGCATTTATAATATTAGTATAATAATAGCATCTACTACACACAGCATTATTATTTAAAAATTATATTATTATAAAGACAATGCGGATTGTGAGGAGGTTCCTTGCTCTGAAGCCCAGCTGTAGTGGACAGTAGTTTGAGCCCTACAGATCTGCTGCTTGAGGAACAGATTTTTTTTTTTCAACATGCATTTTTTGTACTAGTTTAATGTAAATATTTTTAAGTCTAAAAGAATAATAAAAAATAAATCAGAAATATTATTCATCACAAACCTGACGAGGTCTGATCCATTCGGAAATGATGTTTCCTATTTGGGTTTCCCTTTCTGACATTCCTTGTCTGATAACCAATCTACTCCTAATTCTCAAAATAGACCTTCCACATCCAGCACAAACATTACGATGACCAAGTTGTTGTTGTTGGGTCTCATGTTCAGGACCTTCATTATGGTTGTGATTTATCAACTCCCAACAGGAGTGACAAAGATAGTTGTCTCCAGTTATCTGAAAATAATTATTAAGTTGTAAATGTTAGCCGGTTGCAGACCAATAGCTAAGCTAACTTAGCTCGTTTAGTTGGTGGTTTTTTAAATACTTGTGAGTTGTGTTTAGTTTGCTGTTTGCACACAAGTATGAAAACATACCTCGGCTATAACGAGCTAAGCTAAACTAACTTAGCTTAGCTCTTGGTCTGCAACTGGCTTAGGTCACAGAAATCCTATCAATACATGGGTTTGGGCTATCCCTTAAAACAAAAGATCATATCAGAGATTAGTTACTTATATTATATCGTATTCTTGTCGTACGTATCTACTTTATTTTCGCGGTTTCACTAAAATGTGTACCATTTTGTGTTGTATACACAAAAACCTTGAATCGTTAATTCTCATAAATGATTTCTGTGTTTAACGTTTATGTTTAGGATCTAAAACAACTCAATCAGATCATCAAGGTACTTACATCACGCGGATACACCCATCTTCGCACTCTTTCAAGTATCTGATCACTTTCGTCAGACAAACGGTGTCGCCGTGATCGAGCAATGCGAAATTGGCAATTAACACAACGCATTTTAGCTGTTATCGAAGTCCAAATACTAGAAAATCGGTGTCCTAAGGCAGAAGCGGTTGTCGTAGTCGATAGGCAGAAGAATCAGTTCCAGTAAGAAAATCCGAGTCGTTAAAAATCCACAAAATCGCAAAAAAGTTAAAATCTCACGTGTAACACAAACAATTACGGTGAAAGCACAGATCACTCATAAACCTACGGGTGAAAGCAATAAACATAGGGATGAGTCGATACTCGATACTTTTGTTTCGATACCGAGTAGGTACTTTTAGAATCGAATCATTTACCAATACCGATTAAGTATCGAAAGAAAAATACCTGTATCGAATCCATATGACGCGCACGCCTGATATTCGATACAGGTATTTTTCTTTCTTTTATTTGTAGTATAATATAAATTATCAGATTAGATATATAGATTTATACTTATTTTATCATTTTAATGGCATTATTTTCATCGAACCCGCGTTGTGTCGATTCATAATGTCGTCACTTGTCTGTAGTAAGTTTGTCATAGGTGAGGGTGACTATGGTCTGTGGTTGTTTTCTTGCGTTTATGATTTTGCTTGTTGTTGTTTTGACTCTTCTGGTTTGTGTGCTTCATTTTCTGGTCGGTGGTATCCTTTGCTTATTTGGTGCTGTGTATACTTTTCACAATACTTTGTTAGTTCTTTTTGTTATCATGGCTCCGCCGGAAACTAATGGCGCGGCCAAATATAAAGGTACTCGTCGAGTAGCATGGAAAGAAGCGTGGGAAGGAGGCAGAGACGTAGTGTGGCGACAATACTTGTCATGTTCCTCGTTCATGTCCATCGCTACGCACACACTAATTGGACAGAGAGGGCAACATTCACGACAGCGCGAGGAGTATGGTGTGAGCAGCGTGAGGAGCTTAGTTAAGGTAGGTACTCGTGTTACTATCAAAAGCCGATAATAACGTGAATACTACTCATTTAGTCATTTGAGTAGGTATCGATGTGGTATCGATTATTCGATGGTGTCGGAACATCCCTATAAAAATAATGACAAGTGCCGTCATGTCAACAAAATGTCTATGGTGGTCTATGTCAACTGCGCTTAACGTTCCGTTAATACAAGATAATTTATTTTTTCAATAATTATAATAATTTCTTTCTTTTGACTCCTATGTCCGAGAGCCATAATAATTTTTATTTATACATCGTATGAACTTATGATTATAATTAATATAAACTTGTACTTATACGATGCTTCCATAATTTTTAAATTATGTGGGTCCAATTTCGCCGTTCTCCTCTGCATTCAACTCGTGCGCGGACTATACTTACCAACTTTAGCGCTTGGCTGCAATCAGACTTGCATGCAAGTGGTGATGCAGCCTAAGATGGAGCGCGCTTGCCTAGAAGATATATGGGCTATGAGAGTAAAGGAACAGAGAGTGCACCTGTGTATGCGCACATTTGTGGACTATAATTTCTCCCGCACAGATGGCTAATCTCTGTGGAGATTGGCCGCCATGGCCGAAATTCGGTCGCGAGGACATTATTCTACAACATATTTCATACCCGAAAAACTCTCGCTAAGCACCATAAGCAAAAACAATAAAGCTTCTATCATCCCTTGTAATATCATAACAAGATTTAACTTCATCTATTATTTATAAAAATTCACGGCGGAGTCAACCCTTGCGCTCCCAAGACACTCATGAAAATAAAATCATGGCTCCCGACCCGCGCAGATTGAATTCAAAATTGGAATCAAAGACAATTTTGTTTTTTTTCTTCTTTGTTTTTACCTGGCAAAGGAAAATACGCGTTCTGCTTTTACCGTCACCGTGTTACAATTCACAATTAGTCGAGGTTGGTTAAGATAGGTACTTTATAGCGGTGTTAGGTTAAGTATCATGAAAAGTATTTTCAATTAATTTATGATGGGATGGAATGTCTGGTAAAATTAAATATGCGTGCAAGAAAATTTTCTGGTTATCAATAGAACCGGCGTGGCGGTAGAATTCGGCGCGTTCATTTTTAGAATAGACGTGGCGAATGTGTTGCTTCGACTACTCTTACATTTTTTGTATACAGAACCATAAAAAGTACGTAGCTACATAAGTGCAGTTACACTTTGCATTGTAAATTGGGTATTCAGATCATATTATCTTAAATACTAATAATATAAATGCGAAAGTGTGTTTGTTTGTTAGTTTGTCCTTCAATCACGCCGCAACGGAGCAACGGATCGACGCTATTTTTGGCATGGTTATAGTTGAGGACCTGGAGAGTGAATTTGGAATTTTTATCCCGGAAAATTAATGAGTTCCCGCAGGAATAAAAAAAACAAAACTTAAACCACGCGGACGAAGTCGCGAGCATCAGCTAGTATTGTATATAGTTAAAGTATCGCCTAAATTGCAAATATTACTCACGCCCAATCGCGATAGAGCTGACATTTTCACGGACTAGTGACGACCAAAATAACTACGCATAGACAAAAGTTTTATGTTTTTTATTGCTATAAAAATGGCGATTGCGTGAAGGTTGGGTCGCCCGAACTAAATATTGCATACTTAGAGGATTGGGACTTGGTAAATAATGGATTTTAAGCTCAGATGAGTGTATGGAGACTAGTTAGTTCCAGCAGAAGCGGGTGATTGGACTCGTGGACAGTCAAAATAATATTAGATGACTTGTAAGTTGGAAGAGCGCCTTAGAGAAGTCAGTTCTCTTCGTGTGTGTGTACTGTGTATCAACTCTACCATAACTCTACAATGGGGAATGACAGTTCTTACTTCTGAAGAGTTAACGATCTAATGCCATATTCCCTGTTCTCTGATCGCACCTTTCGTCGTCGAAACTTTCATCCTCACCACCTGGATGCCTCGCTTACAGCCACTAATTTTCCAACTTTTCAGTGTTACGTCATAAACCATAGATAATATTTTTTCAAGCAATTTGCTTTATCTGTCGCGAAAACTTCATCGTGGGGTAACCTGTATGTAAGCCGGTCCTTGATTTATGATTTTCTTATACTTATTTTGAGATATTTTTTACTCGGAGCAGGAAATAAAAACTAAGCGACTCAGATATTTAAAAAAAAAGAATAAAACTTCTTATAAAAAATGGGAGACAAAACGACACTATAAAAAGCCTATATCCATAATGGCACATCAAACACTCACTAAAAGCTTGCTTTATAAATGCCCCAATATGTCACAGCTGAAAGTATTAACCAATAAAGCGGCAATTAGCCGCCGGGGCTTTTTTAAATTCATAAATAGAACGGGGGCGCCATAATGTGATATCCTTGTTTGTTTTTAAAAAGAGAACA
This sequence comes from Erebia aethiops, assembly GCA_923060345.2. NCBI lineage: Eukaryota > Metazoa > Arthropoda > Insecta > Lepidoptera > Nymphalidae > Erebia > Erebia aethiops. The sequence goes on along the minus strand of OV281087.1, from coordinate 5,271,111 downwards.
CCACTCAATTACATGGATAAGTGTTTAAGGAGATACTTATAAGTTATAAATGGGTCTTTTTTAGTGTCAGTGCGTGATTATTTTGGTGTTTTGGCTTTTAATTTGTGCGATAGAGTTTAGACTTTTGGGGAACGGAGGTTCATATTGTCTTTATCATGAATGATGTAAGTACTTATACCTAGGTACTTAGGTACTACTATTTGGTCTCTAGTTTTGTCTGGTGTCATAAACTCCTCATTATAAAGTCTGAAATGATAACGGGGTTTTAAGTAGGTAGAATAAAAATCTCGTAATAATAATAATAAACTCAGTCATTCTCCGGGTCCTTTTAATTGAAGGACAAACCTACAAACAAACAAAATATTGTTTTAAGTTAATAAGTTCTATTGTATTTTTTTCAATAAAGTTTTTAATTAAGACCCTAAAAAAGTCAACAAAATATTATTCGCGCACGGAAGTACGGATTAACATAAAACTCTAGAAGTATTCATCTATACATTGGTGCAAGCGGTATGACAATCGCTATAGTTTCTGAGATTAACGCCAACAGACACACAAACTCGGTACGGTTTTGTCAATTAACAAGCTTATTGGCTGCGGGAGCGTGCGTAAACACGGACGTCAGCATCAGTGCAGTTAAACCACTTATATCCAGTTGAATCCGCTCCCTGTCCGGTTGGAACCGGCTAAATCCGGCTAAATCCGTATTAATAGTCTGTCAAATAGACGCCGAGGGCGCCCGACTCGCACCTGCGCCCTTTTTACACCCCCAGGGTTTGATCGTTAAAGCTTGAAACAAATAAAACGTGAATCCGCAGTGCGTCGCATTATTTAGATTCAGATTCATTTATTTGCATTTAACATGAACTATTGTACAATCGTTGGCAGCCCCGCTACTCGGTGGACGGACGACATCAGACGAGTCGCAGGGAGCCGCTGGATCTACGCGGCGCAAGACCGCAGCGAGTGAAAATCCTTGCAAGAGACCTGTATCCAGCAGGACGTCTGTCGGTTGATAATAATGATTGTACAATAATTAACATGTCACACCGTTAGGGCATATGCAATTTGAGTGACAGATACTTCGAAATTATTATTTGATTTGATGAAATTCAATCATTGCATGCATGTATAAAAATTGGGTGAATTTATGTTACTCTTGTCGCGACAATAGATATTTGGGAAGTCTATCTTTCTATAGAATATAGTGATATACTAAAAAATATTTAAATAGCAAATCTAATGATCTTTTACAATTATATGGCTTTAGATTACACCTACATGAAGAATATTAAAATTAATTGAAAATTATGTTGATTACAAAAATAGACAAAAATTACAGAAGAGAGCTGATGTCATTTTAATGTATGTTGATTGTGGATGAATTATAGCTAAAATTAAAGCAAGACACCATAAAGCTCACTTGTATTATTAGTTTATCATATTATTAGTTTATTCAATAGCTTAAAACGCACCTAAATGTCTGAAATCACTGCTTCAATAGGTACTCAATTTGTTTATTTCATAATATAGCACAGGGTCTCTTATGATACTCTTGTTTTGACTCTAGAGTCTAGACTCTACCTACCAATCTTCTCTTAATCTCTTCAATATTAAGAATATTGAAGAATTGAGATTTCCTTCGACTCGCTGTCGCTCCAAGTTCTATTTGTTTCAAGCCTTATCAGGGGTTTCAATAATTTACAGTGTGTTTATTATTTTTTGTTTTGATAGGTATAATAGTTACTCGACTGCAGATAAGCGTGTAAGCCCTTCTATTCTGTTTTATTCTGTAGGGATTTAGGGTTATTTTTTAATTTTCGTTGACAGATTCGCACTTGACTGCTATTTCATATTATTTTGATTAGATAATACTAATATTAAGTTGTACCTGCCTAATAAATATCGATGCTTCTATTGAATTCTATTATCTTTATGTTTGAGTTTGTACGGTAGGTATGTACCTACTTCGCGTTGCCTCTCCAGTCCACATAACCACAGTAAACAGATACAACCAGTATGGAAACTACCTAGAAATGTTCGAAACAGCTCACTCACACAAACATGCGATGACGCGGTACTCACTACTGACGGCACTGCGACGAGCGCTTGGGGTCTCGTCGATGCGCATGTTTGTGTGAGTGAGCTGTTTAGAACGTTTCTAGGTACTTTCCATACTGGTTTGTTTACTGTGACATAACTAAGGTAAGTAGGACATAATTATAAGTAGACTGGGGAGGCAACCTATAGTATTATATATTATAGTACAGTATATAATATTGTATATTATAGTACCTGCCTTGTAGGTACCTACTCAATCAACTTAAACTGGAAATGAAATGTAATTTAATTCGTGTAGGACAGCCTGTGTCACTGATAATACCTATATCTACCTATTATGATATTCAATTACGGTATCTTTTAACTAAAGCTACGAGAGTTCCAAACGCGCCCAGGGTCTGAGAAGAGCCCAACGAACTCAGACGGGGTTTTTTACTATCACCATCTCACAATCATCGTATGTTTAATAGAACTATAATTAACGATTTGATTAATTAGCCGCTGGAACAATTCATTCCCATGCTTTTTTATCATTTAAATAATCCTTTACAATATAATATTTCAAGGCTCGAAGAAACAATACTTAGATATAAAGGTAGTGTGCCTAAGTACTTCGAAATGAAATAGCGGCGATTGGCTTAGAATTTAGATATTGGCCTCGTATTTGGAGAATCTAGAGACTTGCCTAATAGATACTTATCAATAAATCAGTAGGTATTATTTTAAAATTGACGTCTTTTAGTAAGTAAATAAGACGTATTACTTCTGAAACTAGAGCGTCAACAAGATTAAAATAATACTGCTTTAAAATCGATAAAGGAAAGCCCCCATCATCCCAAATTTACTTTAAATAAAGCTTTATCGGTGAAGAAGGAAAGCATCGTGATGTCGTGGTGAAGGTTGCCAATCCGCAATAGACAAGCTTAGTGGACTATGGCCTAAATTTACTATAAATGCTCCTCATTCTGTGAGGAGACCTAATAACCTACTAATAAATAATAATTCTGTGCGCTTTAAATTTTTTTTTCATTTATCATCGAAACCCTCAAACCATAATTTGAAATGCACATAATAAACTCTTTAATGCTTTTACGGTCTAAAATTATTATAAGTACTAAACTGACATTTCATTTATTTATTATTTACATAGTCTGTGATGAAATATGGCGACGTCAAAGTCGCCGCCAAAACAAAAGATGGGCGATTTTTATTGCCGCCAAAATTGCGGTAGGATCTAAATACCTCTGGTTGCAATATAACCATGAAACACTACCGTAAAATGGCTAGGACATGAATAGGGTTGTAAAATAATTTCTGTTTTCACCATTTCGGCGCTGGAAGACTTATTAGTTACGCTTTATAAAGTGACAGAATGTTTCTTCTATTGTTCGAGCGTCCTTGAGTCTAAATGGCGGGAACATTTTGACAGCCCGCCATGATAGTTTTGTATGGAAAGATGTTTGTAGCTTTTATTAGGTTTTTTAACGCTTGCGGTTGCTTTTTTGCAAAATGTACGGAATAGTATCTAGAGAGTACATAAAAAATGACTCAACAGAAAAATCGCCTTTTAGTTACTATTTTTGTAACGATCTGCACAATCACCTCTTAAATATTGACTTACACTGTTCCGTTAAGTCAGTTTTATTCATTCATTCATTCGCACATCCCCTGTTAGTTTTATGTTTGACTAGCGAATGTCCGCGACTTCGTCTGCGTGATTTGAGATTTTTTGCTTCCCGCGGGAAGCCTTTAGCCTACGTGTTATTCCAGACTATAATCGATCTCTGTGCCAAATTTCAGCCAGATCCGTCCAGCCGTTGGGGCGTGATTGAGTAACAAACATCCATACATCCATCCATCATAACTTTTATAACATTAGTAAGAAAAGATAACCGCGAATTTTTGATGTCGTCACTAGAAATTATTTCCTATAATATCCCAATAATAAGCGCGCGTTTTTAAGTTTGAAAAAAGTTGTTGGTGGTAATTGGTACCTAATGCTATCTCCCCCCTCCTACGAACAAAGGGCACCCCCCTACCATAACTAATTTTCGTCTGAGAGCTCAATAATCGGCAGGTTTTGCGAATTAAACTCTATAATATACATGTTATCACTTTATTATCTATGGTACACAGGACAGAAAGAGATGGAGCGATCTATTATGTATTTTAGCTATAGGAGGAAAAGAGACGGTTAGAGGGTTGAAGGACGGGTAATAACCCCCCTTTGGTATGGGGGTGCAGATTATATTTTAATGCAATAATTCTACGTGATCATACCACGTTTACGAGGGTTTACTAGTTCACATGAGGTGACTCAGAAATGGATTAATCTTAAGATAAAGATTTAAGATTTTTACCTTACAAGCTGATCCCCGCGACATCGTATGCGTGGATTGGGGTTTTTGGTTCCCGCGGGAACTCTTTAATTTTCCTGGATAAAAAGTAGCCTATGTTATCCCAAATTCCAAATTCCCTTTGCCAAATTTCATCCAGATCCGTTCAGCCGTTCTGGCGTGGCGTGAAACATCCATCCATCCATCCATCCAAACTTACGCATTTATAATATTATGTAGAATAGATTACTAGAACCTAAGTTGATTTCTGTTTTTCCGTCCGCGTAGATTTAATTAAGTTTTTTTTTTAAAAACCCGTTGGGAACTATTAAATTTAAAAAAAATAATTAAAAAGTAGATATCCTATTTCCTTCCTCTCTATACGTAATGATTATATTATCTGCTGCAAAATAAGACAAAATCGATTGAACAGATAGGTCATGAAAGCGTAGCAGACAGACAGACACACTTTCGAATTTATAATGTAGAGTAGGGTACAATACCTATTGATTTTTGTCTGTGCACGCATTGGACGGATTTGAATGTAACGTGGCATACCTATAGCTAATAATACTGTGGAGATACGCAAAGGACATTTTTTCCGGTTCCTTTTGGTTCCTTCGGTATAGGGGATGATTTTTTCAATGTTAGGTACTTCATAACTACAATTACAATAATTAGATCAAGACCGTTTAATTACAATAGACCTCCAGACTTGTTTTTACAATTGAGTCTCGTGTACAACTTGGCTGGCAAAAGCGCTGAAGATTAAATTTGTCGAAATACACCGAGTTTTACACTTTACATAGCGAAGACCGTACAGTGTACACTCTAGAAAAAAGTAACAGTCAATTGGGTATTTGACAACCAGTCAAATCAGCAACTTTTTTCAAACGTCAAAACGCGTGCTTAGGGATTTTGTATGAAATATTGAATGACGTCATCTGAGTTCGACGCACTTTTTTACTTTAATCGATAGTTTAAAATCCAACATAAAACTATCAGGGGACGTGGATAATGGATATTACGACTTTCGGGTGATCCTCTATTTAATAATCACTAAAAAATAATTTATTTGAATAGTTGTCAAATATCCAAGTGAAATATGCAGCCAGGCTTCATTCCACGTGGGTATAGATTTGTATAGAGGGACGAGTTGCCTGGTTATGATAACGCATATCAGTCGATTGCGAATGTTAAGCAACGTTGGCCCAAGTCGGTAACTGGATGGATGATCGTTTCCTCCGTGCCTCGGAGAGCACGTTAAGCCGTCGGTCCCGGTTATTATCATTAACATCTGATAATAATCGTTACAAAAAACTTAGAGTTTAAATGCTCTTAGTTGAGTCGTATGCGGACTTGGACGTGGGACCCCACCGCATTATTATCCAAAATCATAATATACCTACTTAATATATATTTGCTGATTGTAGGTACCTACATAGAAAACTTCTACCATTATTTGATTAATGGAAAGGGGTCACGACCCTCAGTGATGAGGAAAAGTGTATGTGTGCACTTCACACGCGGCAGCAGTGAAACTTCAGTAAAGAAAGTCTACGAGATAATGAGACAAATATAACTTGTATGTGAAATGAAAAAACGTCATTTTGAAATTTTTTAAGCAAAACTTATTTTGCACACTGTACCGCTACCATAGGATATTATATTCAATTATTAAAACAATAATACTCCCTCACAGGCCGCCTGGGAGTAGCGCCATATATACGACGCTAAGTTGACTCAGCCGCTTGAGAATATTGTCAGCCTAAAATTGAGCTAAAAATATTCAGAAAATTCAGAGCATCCCATGTTCTGAATTTTCTGCATACCTATATACTATTTTTCTCCACAGAACAAATTATTAAGTATAGATCCAGCTTCGTTGTTTTTCCACGTTCTCACGTTTTTTTTGCAATATCATAATACGTATTACTGATATAATTTAATTATAATTTAACTTTCTTTGTTGGTCTTGGATACAAAAATGAAACACATAATTTATATACTTAATACATTATAATTTTCTTCCTTTTGAACATTATTAGACAAACTACGCCATCTATTGTCGAGTAGCGGCAATTGAACAGAATATATTGTTGCTTCTTAACGGTAGATGTCACTATACAATTATCTTATCAGTACACAATATCATGAAATATCTAAGTTAATCGTAAAATAAACAAATTAATTATGTATAATTAAAATAACTTCGGTATTTGGTTTTCCTTTTCCCATCGTTGATTTTCTATGGTAATACTGAACTTTTAGTTTAGCCGTCAACTGTTGTCCAAAAAGTGTAAGGCAAAGTGTCTTAACACTCCATACAAATATTTTTTTCTTAGAGAAAAAAGTTCGTCAACATTGCAGTAGATGGCGCTATTGATTCCTGGACTCCGGCGACTTTACCTGTTTCATTGGAATTACGCGCAATTAGAAAAATCTGCTACAATATCAGAATACGAAGGCAAATTTCGTCGTCATCTAAAAGGTTATGATAGCTCAGGTTGTAACAAGGCGGCCCCAAACCAGAAGACCCCGGTTCGAGTTCCAATTCCAGTCCATTTTTTTTCTTTTTTTTTAAAAGATATAATTTTCCAAAAAACACGGCTTAGGCAAAGCTCGGTAATCCAGGTACTAAAATAAAAAAAATACCATGAGCGCGATTTGTTTGGCTTTAGGGACGTCGTTTATCGCTAGATGGCGCTAATGCAATAATTCTGAGTGTTAACTCTATACCCCTATATTCAATGTACTTACCCCTATATTCAATGTACTCTGTGGTCTTTGCTGTTGTCACTGTTGACTTTTTTTTCTGGTCGGTGGTAATTTTTTTGAAATCACGAAATGTTACGTCACTGTCAGTCATCTGACATCTCTCAGACTCTCAATTTCAACTCAATTTTCAAATCGGGTTTAGACTTTAGAGATTTATAACCCAAAAAATATTTAATTTCCTCAATTAAAATAATCTAGGGGTATGTGAGATTAAAGCAGTGTTTTTACCGCCATGGAGCATGTCTACGCGCTCGGGGTGTCTTGCATAGAGTCAATTCAGTACTGGTAATAAAAATAGAATATTTACAAGAAAACTTGGTGAAATCATGAAATGCATGGAATTTTATCTAGTGCTGGTTGGCTCCGGCTATGGCAAGGTGCTACTTTACAGGATAAGTCATACCACCAAGCGATTATGCGTTTTAATACGTACTACTGGGAGAAATTGCCATTCAAAATATGCCAATATAACATGCCATACATAAGACAAAATACTTGAAAATATCGATAAATATAGCCTTAAAAATTTGAGTTTAATTCCAACTCTTTAATTATTTAGGTTGCGGATACAATCACTTTTCGAAGTTATAATTATGTTGTTTAAGGAATTTAATATCACTCGCTTCAAACTGTGAAGGAAAACATTGTGAGGAAAGGTGTGTGCCGTCTGCCAATCGGTACTTGACCAGGGTGGTAGTAGTCTACCCAGACCCTTCTCATTCCGAGAGTAGACTCGTGCTCAGTAGTGAGCCTGGCTGAGTTTGTCGTGGGCTCTTCTCAGACCAGGGCGCGTTTGGAACCCTTTGTTGTTTGGTAGTTAATTATCACCATCAAGTCTTATTCCTTGTAAACGTGACGTTCAGAAGATGTACTTTGAAGGTACCTATTTTGAATAAAGATGCTTTGACTTTGACTTTGACTTATTCTACTGAGAATGAACCAGCAGAAACTCAGCAGGTTTATAAACAGAAAAATGTTTGAAAAAAAACATATTAAAAATATACAAAAATATATAAAAATATGCATATGTTACGTAGCAAGCATTATTAAGTCATTGGTTGATAAGAGATTTAAAAGTTTATTTGTATAAAAAATCTTTTGGATGTGACCTTTGTTTGACAGAACATCTTCCTTCCTTTATATTCTAACATCTTGCTTTCCTTTATATTCTAGGTTTGATGGCTGGTCCGGTTACTTCGAGCTAGTAAACCACTTTGCTAACCCACACTATGTGATGGAGATCTTGTTCCCTCTCATCTCCATTGTGGACTCTGTGTTTGCCTCGCAGTTGCTTCTAACCATGGCATTTGGTGGATGGCTCAATGGTGTTATGAAATGGTAAGGCATCTTCTTTTTTTTAATCCACACTGATTTTATAAATGCGAAAGTGTCTGTCAGCTATGCGATTGTGATAAAATTTGGTATAGGGGCAAGTTACATCCCGGGGAAGGACATAGGCTATTTATCCTGGAAAGTTAAGGAGTTCCCTCGGGAATCAAAACCCTAATCCACGTGGATGAAGTCACGGGCACTCTTCAATTTTCCGGTATAAAAAGTAGCCGGTCCTTCCCTGGGATGTAATTATCTCCGTACCAAATGTCATAAAAATCGGTTGAGTAGTTGGGCCATGAAAGTGTAGCAGTCAGACAGACAGACACACTTTTGCATTTATAATATTATTAAGTATGGATAATAAGTAAAAAAAGTAAAAACACTATATTACACACAAACAAATAACAAAACAGAGGTAAAACGAATTGTGACGAATTTACAACTTGTTATGGTGTAAAGGCGACCTTATCACTATGAGTGATCTCTTCCAGGCAACCAGGCAGGCATAATAGAATTTTTTAATTCTTATAATATTAGTTAGTAAAATATACTTATATTTTTACTAAATGTTTTCTGTACAAATAGTAAGTAATCATAATCAATGTACCTCAAAGAAACTTGTATGTCAAGGTAAGCTGATGGAATATGCGATTCAAATTTTAAGTATGAATATCTTGTATCATCCCATATTCTCACAAATAAATAAATTTCATTTCATTTAAATGTTTTCCTTCACTCCTCCAAGTCATAAAATATGAGACATGGATGGGAGGACATTATTATTTTTACTTTAATTCTTATAATATAGTTTAAAATAACGGTTTCCAGGTGGTTGCTAGAAGACCGTCCATACTGGTGGGTCCACGAGACGACGTTCTATACAAACTCACACCGTCCACAACTGCGACAGACCCCGCAGAGCTGCGAGACAGGCCCGGGCAGCCCCTCTGGACACAGCGTAACGGCGGCCTCCATCCTCATACTGGCTGTTATGTGGGGCTCGCACGTCCTCAACGACAGGTAAGGGATAAAAAAATTTTAAAATCCATGCGAGGTCTATATGACCCTATAAGTGGGAGTAAGAGGTCAAAAAGACCCCCAAGTGAAGTGTGGATGAGAGGTTAACACACTGGACACAGTGTGATGGCTGCCTCCATCCTCATACTGGTTGTTATGTGGGGCTCACATGTCAACAACATTCTTAGGTAAGGGATAAAAATATTTAAATGTCAGATCTATTCATGTGTTTTTTGATTCGCGCGGGAAATCTTCAACTTCCCGGAATAATAAATAGCCTATGTCCTTCCCCGGGATGTAATCTATCGCTGCACCAAATTCCATCAAAATCGGTTGAGTAGTTGGGCCGTGAAAGCGTAGCAGACAGACAGACAGACACACTTTTGCATTTATAATATTAGTATGGATAAAGTGATACAAAAGAACAGCCAAAAACAACTTACCGAAATAAGAAAACGAAAAAAAAATTGGCAGTCATATAGGGACTGCCGATAGAAGTGAAAACGAATATATATATATATTTTTAATTAATTATTTTATTTAAAAAAAATTAAATAATTAAAATATAAACCTTATAACTAAGGCATTAAAATTTAATTATAAATGTAGGATATTTATATTTAAGATCTTTTGTATTCGTAACAACGCGACCCCCTGCCAAAAAGTGCTCAACGTGGCTAAAGAAGTTTTCACTTCAAAAAATTAAATTAAAAGTAAGTTAAGTATTTAATAGGTTTTCCTCGTCGTTTCCAGGAAATGGGACGTGCGCTGGTGGAAAGCGTGCATATACCCGTTGTTCGGCGCGGCTCTCGGCTCGGTCATGCTCGCGCGCATGTTCGTCGCTACACACTTCCCCCACCAGTGTCTACTCGGCTCGTTGCTAGGTAACCATTATCACCATCTGTGGCATATAACCATCTGTGGTAGAGCCCATAGACATATCATAAGTGTCATTCCACCACCATCATTGGGTATTTGCCAAGTGATCAAATCCTATAATGTGACGTATGTCTGGCTACAAGATGCCGGAACGACATTCCTCCACCATCACTTTTTTTCTTAGTGTAATCTGCGATCAATCCAAGGACTTTAAGCTAACAAGTTGAAACAGAATTATCACTTACTGGGCGCCATCATTGGGTATTTGCCAATTAATCAATATCCTATAATATGACGTATGTCTGGCTACACGATGCTAGAACAAAATTCCTCCACCCTTTCACAGCTTAAGAGCGCCATCCCTGGCGCCCCGAATAGGGGTTGAATATAACTAAAAAATATTTCAAATATAAACCTTAAAACTAGGATTTTAAAGTTTAATTATGAATGTACTATATTTATACTTAAGACCTTTTGTCTTATGAAGAACGGTGTCGGTCACGCGTTTCCACATTTTTACCCCCTACCTAAAAGTGCTCAACGCCCCTAAAGAAGTTTTCACTTCAATAAAGTGTTTATTTGATTTGCAGGTCTATTCATGGCGCCAGCGCTATGCATCTATGTCACAGACCCTTTCATATGGCGCTATAGCACACACAGCGCTATGCCTGTGAAGGAGGCAGTAGCATGGCATATAGTGTGTTCCGGGCTTGCGATTGCTATTACTGTAGTGACCTACTGTAGTCTGAGGTTATTCGGCATAGATCCAGACTTCACTGTGCAACTGGTGAGTGGGGACCGATATTACTATCTTCTGTTTTTAATTTTTAAAGCGGATTGCGGCGCGAATGATTAGGTCTAGGTTTGAGTGCGCTTGCCTAGGAGATGCCTATTCACTCTTGCCTTGAAGGTAAGTCTTAAGTTTTATGTGGTAGGGAATATGGAAAATGCGCTGGAAGCGCATTTCATGAAGTTTCGAATCAGGAACGTAGAGCAGAAACGTTTCGTTCGGGCAGACTGGACGTGGTGAAAGTGTGTTCAAATTTTAACGCACTGTTTTTAAAATCTATAGTTTTTAGGTTATCAAACTTAAAAGTAACTTTAAACAGTCTTTTGGAAGACCCTCCATTTAATAATGAGTCAGAAATATTTTTTTCATCATACCTATTCGAAAAACGAATATTGGCTTCAGAGTATAGCGGGAAAAAATTCCGCAGTGCCATAAACGCAGCCGACCAACCACGTCAAAGGGGCCGGCCAAAGACAACCTCAACAGGAACCCTTCATGAAGATTAAAGTCCTGCAATTTAATGCAGATCGGGTTCGCACTGCTCATGATCTCCTCCCAGTTACGGCTACAAAGCACAATGTAGATCTGATTATCTTAGCTGAGCCAAATAGAAAATATGCTGAAGCCGCAGGCTGGGAAAGGGACCGTAGAGGAGATGCGGCTGTCCTTATTTGCAATAAAGCACTGACGGTTGATACAACTATTGTAGGAAATGGTTTTATTGGTCTACGACTCAGTGCATTGATCACGGTGTATAGCTGCTACATTTCACCTAACTGCTCTTTCGATGAATACAAGAGAGACCTGGATGAACTCTGCGAAAGCGTAAGACTTCAACGCGGTAAGATCTTAGTGGCAGGAGACTTCAATGCCGCTTCCACCATGTGGGGCAGTAAACTCACCAACAAAAGGGGGCAATACCTGATGGAAGTACTTGCTGATCTAGATCTGACTGTCGCCAACACCGGGGAATCGCCAACCTTTGAAAGAGGGGATAAATCATCCAGACCCGACATAACCATGGTCAACACAAACCTGGTAGGAAAAATTACAGACTGGAGGGTTCTCGATGAGGAATCAATGAGCGGCCATAAATACATCACTTTCAATATTGCCGAAAGAACACAAACATGCAAACCACAACCAATTGGCTGGAATTTCAACAGGATAGATAAGGATAAGTTCGAAAAAACGCTTAAAAGCGAACCCATAAGAACGCCGGCTGAGTTAGTTGCAATAACAACCCAAGCATGCAATAAAGCTATGCCTAAAAGAAGAGCGAGACGCAAAAAACCAGTTTACTGGTGGAATGAGAGCATCGCTACAGCAAGACAGAATTGTCTAAAATGCCGAAGAGCCTACACCCGAACAAACTCAAAGAAAAAGAAAAAACAGTCGGAAGAGGAAAGACGCAACCTAGATAAGGCAAGTGAGGAAGCCAAAAATAAGTATAAGGCTGCAAAGATTGAACTTCAAATCCTTATCTTAAAATCAAAAGGGGAGCATTGGCAGGAGGTCAGTGAAGAAGTGGACAAGGATGTGTGGGGGCTGGGGTACAAAATAGTAATGAAAAAACTTCGTAGATCACCGCCCGCCCCAATAAGCCTGGACAAAACCTGCGAAATCGCGGCAGCTCTTTTTCCCACCCACAGTGACTTTGTCAGGACCAACGGTACTCCAAAGAATATTCCCAAAATCACCAACGAGGAACTAGTGATCGCCAGTAATCGGATCAAATTACGGAAGGCGCCAGGGCCTGACGAAATAGCACCAGAAATCGTCAAGCTGGCGACCAAGATGATTCCAGAAAAGATAAAAGATGTTATGTGTAACATCTTACAAAATGGTGAGTTTCCAGCTATCTGGAAAGCCGCGAGACTGATACTTCTGCGCAAAAACAATAAACCAGCAGACGACCCTACGGGTTATAGACCTCTCTGCCTTCTGGACTGTTATGGTAAGCTCTTAGAACGGATACTGCTGAACCGAATAGAGCAAATGCTCCCAGACCATGGCGGACTAGCAGATGAACAGTATGGGTTCCGAAGTGGCAGATCAACACTGGACGCTATTGAAAGAGTGAAGAGCATCGCTGAAGCCGCCAAACAAGGCACACAACGCACTAGGAAACTGTGCGCACTTGTTGCCCTGGACGTGAGAAATGCATTCAATTCCGCACCATGGAACCAAATTCTCCAGGAGTTTAGACAAAGAAATTTTCCTGAGTACATCTGTAGCCTTATCAGCAGCTACCTGGATCAGAGAAGTGTAATAATAACAGATACCAGTGGTCAGACTAAGGCAATTAAGGTGACAAGCGGAGTTCCACAGGGCTCAATCCTCGGGCCCACACTATGGAACATTCTCTACGACGGAGTGTTTAAACTTAACCTCGGTGAAGAAGCCCACCTCGTCGGTTTCGCGGACGACCTAGCCCTGGTTGTAGCCGCCAAAACAGACCAACTACTAATGGAAAGGACTAACAGAGCACTGAAAAGAATAAATGAATGGATGATCAGCAAGCAACTCAAATTAGCCCCAGAAAAAACGGAATCAATAATGCTGAGCGGCAGAAAGAGGCACGGCCCAATTATCTTTGATATCGAAGGTGTGCAAATAAAACCTGTAGACAAAGTGAAATATCTTGGAGTGTGGCTAGACAGAAGCTTAAAATTCGACAGGCATATTACGGAAACAGCTGCTAAGGCTGAAAAGTTAACAACAGCACTGAGCCAGCTCATGCCTAGGAAAGGAGGACCAAGGGCCAGCAAAAGAAGGTTGCTAGCATCTGTTGCGCACTCAGTTATGCTATACGGAGCACCAGTCTGGGGTAAGGCACTTCAAATGGCCAAGTACAACAATATGCTTGGCAAAATACAACGTAGGCTAGCCATTCGAATCTGTGGTGCGTACCGGACAGTTTCAAAAGAAGCCGTCCTGGTAATCGCAGGATTAATTCCTATAGAAAGGTTGGTCACAGAAAGAATGAGACTGTACAAAAAAGTCGATGGGAAAACTCCGGAAGAAGAGCGGCTGAGAACCATCCAGGAATGGAGTAAAGAATGGAAAGAAAGGGGGAAAGGCCAGTGGACACGGGACCTTATACAAGATCTCCAAAAATGGCTGAACAGAAATCACGGCGAAGTCGACAAGCTAGTTACACAAGCACTCAGCGGGCACGGTGTCTTCAATACCTACCTGCATGCAATTGGCAAAGCCCCTAACGACACCTGTACCTATTGTGACAAAGAAGACACGCCTAATCATGCCATTTTTGAGTGCAAAGAATTCGAAGAGGTAAGGAAAACCGCAAGTGGAGATGGTGAACCTATCACTAAAGGAAACCTAGTACCGCTGATGTTGAGTAGTGCTGAAGGATGGCGCAAAGGTGCGAATATGCTGCGCAATATAATGGCAAGACGGGTAAAGGACGAACTGGATAGGCAAAAGAGTAACGAAGCCTAGCCTGACAGCCTCCCTCCTGAAGCTTTGCACACCTGCAGTACCGGGAAGGACGGCCAGTGAAGGGAGGAGGTTTTAGTCCGTAGGGCACCGAGAAAGGTGAAGTCGGACATACCACCGAACTATGGTGGCATCCATGAGGATTTCCTCCTCCCCAGGGAAAAAAAAAAAAAAAAAAAAAAAAAAAAAAAAAAAAAAAAAAAAAAAAAAAAAAAAGAGTATAGCGGGAGCAAAATGTAATTTTTAGGCCCATGGGACTTTTCATTACTCTGTTCTGATTGGTCCACGTTCGTGCTTTAGTATACTGCGTTCGTCGCAGAAACCTGTCGATCGCTACCAAAGAGGTCGAACGCATAATGTATGAAGTTACCTATAACTGGCCGGTTACGTTATGGCGGCATTGCGCGCTGAAAAAAAGTCATCTTCTTTTTATGTATCCAACATAAATATTAATGTTAAATTATTTCATAATAATTTATTTGTGTTTTATTTAAACTTTAAATATACGTCTAAATAATGTCTATACATACAAGGTTGATAGGAGTATCTTCTGGTTGATCCGCGTTCGTGCTTCTGATTGGTGCTTAAACGTATAGGTAATGTCCATACATAATAGGTTGATACTCCTAGCTTTTTCTCATACGTAATTATGAAAAATAGTGTGTGTCACTCGGTGCCAAATTTTTTGTTCTCGTATATTGAATTCCTCGCTACGCTCAGGATTCAAAATAGCGCGGGGAACAATAATATTCTTTGGCCCCATATAATACAAAAAACTATTTTTTGACATAGGCATCGTCCCCTCTTTCAGCAACGACCTCAATTTACATAGACGGGCCCTGTCAAACGAAGAATGTGGGCGTATTTTTAGCAACGCCATCAACGCCATCTAGTCTGAAAAGCGGGAACTTGCTTGCAAAATCTTGAATGAATGCTTGAAAACGTATGACTCGGTCATAGATTATATAGGTCATAGCCGTAAGGTCAGTTAGTAAAAAAAAAATCATACAGTTTGCCGCGGAAATTAAATGATTGCGTAATGGATAAAAATATTAAATAGGAAGATTAAATAACGTTTTTTTGGAAATGTATAATTGTGAATTGAAACACTTACCTTAAAATTAAAATTATACAGTGCCAAACTAATTAAACTTTAGATGTTAACTTAATAATAACAAATTATCTGCACGACGAGCGATCGTGACAGCGCTACGACGGGAACAAAGACAGGTGCGGAACGTGTTCAGCAACTCGGACGCCCGGCGTTTTTCTATGAAAGGGCCCATCTAGTGCCTACATATTATATATCGATGTCTTTCAGGCATACCGCTGGTGCGCTCACCCTGACAGTATCCACGTATCGACCACACCGATGTATGCGTTAGTGCAATGCACCGCCAGCCTCCTCGGATGGGCGATATGCGTCACGCCTGCTGTCGCCGAGTAAGTATAAAAGTGTGTGTCTGTGTGTGCAATTCACACACGAGACATATTTGTCAGTTAAACTCATGTATTTTTCGTTGTTCTGTGTTGTGTCCTTCAATCATGTCGCAACAGCAATGGTTCGATGTGATATTTTTCATGGGTATAAACTTTTGTCCTTTTTGTCAAAGTTCCACTGGATTTTTATGGTTCTTAAACCATAAACCAGGCGGACAAAGTCACAGTATCAGCTTGTATATAAGTAAATGAGAAAAATATGGTTTTAAAACTTTAATAATACATGGTTTTTTTCTACAGGTACCGCCATTACACAAAAAACAGATCGCTCCTAATATCGATATTCGCGACCGGAGTATCGATATATTTGCTGAAACGCCTAGACGCGAACATCACTAAAACTAGCGGTGTATATTTCTACGCGTTACAGTTTCTATTGAATGTTATAAAACCTGCTTTACTACTTAGGGTTGTGCCGACATTGGCCATGTGGCCGTGTTATAGTGAAAATAAGCAAAAAATTAATTAAAAATGACTTAAAAACACGGAACACAAAACTTTTTTAGTAAGCCACTTTTGACGCATCAGATATGAAAACTTGTTACGTAATAATTATTCGCCATATACATAGAGGTATAATTAAACTAAAAAGTAAAAAAAAACATTATCTGGGCATATATTTAGTTTTTGTTGATTTTCTCAAAAAGCGCTAAATAAATTTCGATAAAATATGGGACCACCTCTGAAGTATGATCTACCAAACAAAAAGAATCATCAAAACTGATTCATAATTAGTGGAATGATCGCGTAACATACATACAAAAAAAAACATACAATCGAATTGAGAAGTCCTCCATTTTTGAAGTCGGTTAAAAATATTGCTACAGTGTAGTGATTGGTCAACTCTCCTTAACGTTAAAGTAAAATAGACTCTAATAGCCTTGTTTTGTAGCTCAATTTCATTCCTAAATGTATAGCTCAAATTAAAAAATTTTTGATACTGAATTTTCGACTCTAAATCGACGAGTCGAATCGAAATCGTAATGTGGTCAAAAGTGGTTTATTAAAATTCATTAAATGATTACTGTATTGTACATTAAATTGATGTTCAAAACAGATAGATAGACAAATAAAAATAGAGTAATTATTAAATAATTACGTTTTGATAGAACAATTAAATAGTTATCGATAAAATCGATCATAATCGATTTGTTCGTCACGATAATCGATACCGCGAAATATCGAAATTTTTATATGAAAATCGATATTTTGTCGCACATCGATGATATCATAATTTTATCAATATTTATCAGGTTGTTATCGGTACAAAAAAATTACAGTATCGATGTTTTGGTTAGTACCAGTATACTTGACAAAATTCATAATATCGATATATTTTCATATACTTATCACTATAAAGCTATTGCATTTCTAAACACCTAGATATTTTAAGAGTCTCTTAACATTATAAGAACTTCTTAAAAGATCAGACAATCTAGTATGGAGTATCAGTCTTCGTTTGCATTTTTTAAATAAGGTGTTCTTATAATGTTAATTAATAAGATAAATTAGTTATTATAGTTACTGCACTACAAATCTTTCTGTGATATAGTACAAAGTACTCTCTATTTAAAATGGGAACCTATTCTTTATAATTTGAAACACCAAATATGATTTTATTTGTAATAAAATAAATTTTTGAACACATTCTAGAGTTTTTTATTTTCTTAAAATAACATTCAAATTACCGTAACTATGTATTGCCCAATTCGTATTAGGTATATTTTATTTTATACAGTATAGAACTAGATCATGCCCGCGACTTCATTCGTGTGAATTAGTTTTTTGAGTCCCGCGGGAGTAAAAAGTAGCTTATGTCCTTCCCCGGGATGTAACCTATCTCTGTATTGTCCAAATCGTTGAAAAGATGGGCCGGAAAAGCGTAACAGACAGACAAAATTTTACAGTCCACTTTTGATGTACGTTTGATATCAACCAATGAGTCTTGAGTCTGGAAAGAAACTCCCCGCGCCGCCAAAGAACCTATTTTACTCTAAGCGTAAGTATTATTACCATATTATCAGCGGTTTTACTATTTTTTAAATGCACTGGTTTCGCTTATAGAGGTCTTATTAAAAAAATATACTTGTCTGTGGTCCACTTCCCGCCATATATCAATGCGTGCGTGCGGGCGTGTTTTTCGTAAAATGATATTGAATAAGTACATATTTTTTTGTGACTGGCATTATATATTATGGATTGGTGGTCTATCTAGCCTTTTGGGCCAAAAAAATATTGCCTTATGTTTTATCTGTGGTCACTTCTCCGCCAAAAGCTTTACAATCTATGCATGCTTCATCCTTGGTGTTTCCACAATGTTCTTCACTTACTGCAACATTGTCTACATTTTTATTATTCTTTACAATTTGTTTTTCACTCTTAAATAACCTTTTAAAAATCCCACCCTTTTTATTTGGTTTAACGTGTTTTATCTGTGGTCCATCTCCCGCTAAATTATCTGTGGCCATAGAGTATGGATAGTCTGTGTTGCTTTCATATGAGGGCAAGTCTCTAGTGTCTATGCTTTGGCATTTATACTCTTTTTTCTCTTCATTTTTCACTCCTATTAATTTTTCTATAGCAGACGTAACCTGAAGTTCCTTTAGGACCCTGATTTTATCGATTCGACTATACAACTCGATACTCGACGTTCTAGTTTCGATAGCTCGATCGATTGTCTCTAATTCTTTATTGATTTTGACGGATAGGAATCGATTTCGAAGCGATTTTGTTAGGCTTGGCGATTTATTTTCTATGGGATTATGTGTTTTGCTTTTTTCCATGATTCTTATTTTTGACCTTGGCGTGTGATTGTTTTCGTCCCAGTGTCTATAAAGATAATATTATATAGATAGATACATAAATTCTTTATTGCCACACAAACATAAAAATATAAAGTAAACAAGTAGATACCTACATATCAATATTAAGATATACATATAGTACCTAAACAAGACAATATTATACGAAATAAGCAGGCCTATTCCGAAAAAACTGTATCCGTTAATGCAATACAATTTTAATGGATTTGCCCGATGTTCGCAACTTGTGCTTTCCGAGGCATGGGAGTGTCAATCCCAGGTTCGATTCCCGAACCTCTAAGTTTTCGGGGTTACGTGCGTTTTAAGAAACTAAATACCATTTGTATAAATTTTCTATCCGATACTGTAATCATACTAATATTATAAATGCGAAAGTGTGTTTGTTTGTTTCTTTGTTTCAAATCAAATCAAATCTTTTTTTTTATTCAAATAAACTTTTACAAGTACTTTTGAATCGTCAAGTGAATCTACCACTGGTTCGGAATGCCATTCCTACCGAGAAGAACCAGCAAGAAACTCGGTGGTTGCTCTTTTTAAATAATTCATTTACAATTACTATATCAATGTGTACATAAGTAACCGCTGTCCCCAGCATTGTTGGAGCGATCAAATCCATGCTCCTCTATCATTTACATAATCTTCAACAGTATAATAAGCTTTTTTCAGGAGCATACTTTTAATGGATTTCTTAAATTTGTTTATTCAATTCATGTCAAAGACGGGCAGACAGAAAGTAGCCCCATTCCCGCCGGTGGCACCCGTTCACGAGCATGACGCATGATCCAGCCATTGCTTCGCTCGACCATATTTGAGGGAACGTAACAACCCGCACCACACGACACCACCACAGAAATGTTTAAAGAGAGCGTGACATACCCAGTCTACCCGTATCAAAGCATCGAATTGAATACTAATATTCAAACACTAATTTATAATAAGTAACCGCTGTCCCCAGCATTGCTGGAGCGATCAAATCCATGCTCCTCTATCATTTACATAATCTTCAACAGTATAATAAGCTTTTTTCAGGAGCATACTTTTAATGGATTTCTTAAATTTATTTATTGGCAAGTCCAAAATAGGTTGTGGAACTTTGTTATAGAAAATAATGCCCATTCCCACGAATGACCTTCTGACTTTTTTGAGGCGGAGCGATGGAGTCACGAGCTTATTACGGCCTCTAGTTGGCCTATCGTGCAGATCGCATTTTTTTTTATAATTATGGATGTGCTGTTTTACAAAAATTATATTACTGTAAATATATTGCGAGGCTACTGTTAGAATACCAATTTCTTTAAATTTCTCTCTAAGTGAATCACGCGGTTTTAAATTATAAATTGCTCGTATAGCCCTTTTTTGTAGTACAAAAATTTTTTGAATATCTGCCGCTTTACCCCACAGTAAGATTCCGTAAGACATAATGCTATGGAAATAAGCAAAATATACGATCCTGGCAGTTTCGATGTCAGTTAACTGTCGAATCTTTCTGACAGCGTAAGCAGCAGAACTAAGCTTGCCAGCAAGTGTTGATATATGGGTGCCCCATTGAAGCTTTGCGTCCAAGGTCACCCCCAGGAACACAGTATTATCTTCTATTTTCAACATGTCATTATTTACCATTAGTTTTATATCACTTGTGGATCTGGCATTCGGCAATGCGAACTCGACACATTTAGTTTTTTTTGTGTTTAAAAGTAGATTGTTAACCGTAAACCAGTTCGTGACTTGAGAAATTGCAGTATTTACGTCGTCAAAGTTGTCCTTATGTCTATCGACTTTAAAAATCAAGGACGTATCATCAGCAAATAGTACAATATCGCAAGTGTTACGGACAAAATATGGCAAATCATTGATGTACACTAGGAACATGAAGGGACCCAAAATGGAGCCTTGAGGGACACCCATTAGTGAGGCTGATCCGGATGACTTCACATCGTTGACACATACTGTTTGAATGCGATTACTGAGGTAGGATGCAATGAGGCCAAGCGCAGTGTCTTTGACTCCATAGTAGCTCAACTTAACTAAAAGCGTCTCGTGCTCAACGCAATCAAATGCCTTAGACAAATCACAGAAAATACCAATAGCATTCTGTGATTTCTCCCACGCGTCGAATATATGTTTTAACAGCACGGCGCCCGCATCAATTGTCGATCGACCTTTAGTAAAACCATACTGCTCGGAGTGAAGAAGTTTATTTGAATTAAAGTGCTGAAGCAGTTGGTTGAGCATAATTTTTTCAAATATCTTGCTGAGTGTTGGCAAAATTGAAATTGGTCTGTAATTATTTGGATCGCTTTTGCTACCCGATTTAAAAAGTGGAATCAATTTACCACATTTCATAAGGTTTGGAAAGGATCCTGAATTTACAGACTCATTAAAAACTAGAGCAAGATATGGTGCAATAACATCAATAATATTGCCGATTATTTTTACGGATATACCCCATAGGTCTCCGGTTTTTTTAAGTTGCAAAGATTTAAATACTTTAATAATATCATATGGGGTCACATGTCTAAACTTAAACAGCACACTGCACTCGGTGACACTATCCTTGAGAAGTTTATGGGCTTCTGTTGGCGAGGAGTTAAGGAAACTAGTAGTGGTGACTGGAATATTTCGAAAAAAATTCTCAAATGTGTTCGCGATTTCTGTTTGTTCGTTGGCTTGTCCTACAGTCACGAAAATTCAATGAAACGATAAAGCGACAAACATATTCATATATAGAATTTAGCCTGTGAGAGAATGAGATAGAATTCAAGTTATACTTATCTCATTCTCGTAGGCTACTTTTCTGAAGTTTCACTTCTGCCGTGTGTGAATTGCACACACACACTTTTTTTATTTCACGTATGGCCTTGGAAAGTTCGGACCACAATAACTAACCTTGTCCATGTTCCGTTTCCGTTTCCGTTTCCAAACATGTTGCCATTTCCAAAACCATTTCCGTTTCCATTACCCATACAATTTCTGGTTCTACTTCCAGTTGCATTATAGTCTGTATGCTGTTTGTAGCAAGGCACACTATGCTCTGTCACGTAATAAGGCTTCTTGGCATTCGGAAATATCCTGTCTAGAGGAACGCAGCATACAATCTGGCACAAGATCTTTAGTCGTTCTAGAAGTTCATGTATTATGTTCTCTATTACGCAGTTGAGGTAATCTTCTTTTTCTGGGGTTTCTATTAAAAAATATAAGTATTTTAAAATTAATTGAAAGCTAACTCCTTACTTTTCCGAGGACCCTTCCATATGACAAATCCTATGTCTATTGTATATACGAAATTTCATCAAAATCGGTTGAAAAGTTAAGCCGTTAAAGCGTAGCAGACAGACAGACACACTTTCGCATTTATAATATTAGTATGGATATAATAATAATTCTTGGGATCTCGATTGGGATCTGAATTTATCTGTGGGAGGTCCTAAGTTCGATTCCCGGCAGATTCAATAGGTAATTTGGGAATTTATGATTTCTTAATTTTCTCTGGTCTGACCTAATGGGAGGCGAAACGCCAAGCGATTTAGCGTTCCTGTACGATGCCGTGTACAAATCATGGGCTAACCTGGTGGAAGCTAGCCCGCTATCGTCTTAGACCAACGACCTCAATTTACATACTTTACAAAGAATGTGGACTTATTTTACTAACGCCATCTAGTCTGAAAAGCGGGACAGCGCTATGGCAGGGACAAAAACAGGCTTATACAGGTGAGGAGCTTGCACCACAAGTCGGAGGTCCAACTATTTTCTATGAAAGGGCCCATCTAGTACAGTACATATATCGATGTCTTAGACTGCATCGTCACAATAACGACGTGAGATCGTATGTCTAGGGTTAGATTGGCTTTAAAAATATAACCTTCTTGTTTTGTCCTTTCTTCTGAATTATTCCTGGGTGGTTTTATACAGATATGCATAATGTTCATTTATTGCATGGAATTCCAATGCCATGACACTTTTGGCACGTCAAATTTTGGGACGTCATTTTAACTAAATGTTTATTTTTAATTTGACACAAAATATTAACTCTTTGGTACATTTGTTTTTTTAGTATAAGTTATTGCTGTGGCAATAAAGAATTTATGTATCTATTTGTTGAAATGTAAAAAAAAAACAGAGAAAAAGAATAATAAATTATATTAAACTGGCTTCGATAGGTGGGACTAGGGGAGGCTTATCTCGTGGCTATTTACCACCCTGACGGCAAGTACGTGTCGCTATTGCTGAGTTTTTTTTATTCCACTACAAGTGAGCCCTTTGATAGCGATCTCACCTGACGGTAAGTGATGATGCAGTCTAAGATGGTAGCGTGCTAACCTGTTAGGGGTATGGGAGTTATATTAAACCCATACCCTAGTTGGTTTGTACACAGCATCGTACCGGAACGCTAAATCGCTTGGCGGTACGTCTTTGCTGGTAGGGTGGTAGCTAGCCACAGCCAAAGCCTCCCACCAGACCAGACCAGAGAAAATTCAGAAATTATAAATTCTCAAATTGACCCTGCCTGGAATCGAACCTCCCGCGTTTAGACAACAGCGATCAACACTGCGGTAGGGAGGTCGTCAAAAAGGAGTTGGACAAAGCTTTAAAAATCTAAGTGGTGATTAAACTATTTTAAACTATTGTTTTTTTTGTGATTATTAATTAATAGAGGATCTCCCAAAACTCGTAATATTCACGTCCCCTAATAGTTAATAACTATTTTAAACTATTGTTTTTTTTTGTGATTATTAATTAATAGAGGATCTCCCAAAACTCGTAATATTCACGTCCCCTAATAGTTCTATGTTGAATAACCATTTTACACAATCGATTAAAGTAAAAAAGTGCGTCGAACTTTAATGACGTCACCTTTCAGTCTATCTTTCTTATATATATATATAAAAATGAAACCCGTTTTCCTTGGTCACGGCATCACGCGTGAATGGCTGGACCGATTTCACTAATTCTTTTTTTTTTGTATTTGTTATTATTAGGAGAAGGTTCTTACGGAAAAAAATATTAAGAAAATCTCTCAGAAATATTGAAAAATATACATTTAATTTTGCATACTAAGGCGGTACGAAGTTCGCCGGGTCAGCTAGTATTTCATAAAAATCCCACACTTAGGACGCGTTTTGACGTTTGAAAAAGTTGCTGATTTGACTATAAATGTCTGTCGATTAAATTACTTGGGTTAATATTATGTAACAGTGAATTTGTTTCGTGCAACGGAGTGCAAACGATATAGCATTCCAGTCCGAAGTACGAACCCGCTTAGTAATCGATTAAATGCTATAGACTTGTCTCACAAGTTTATTACAATGACAATTTACAAGCAAGAATGTAGGTATGTAAAATCAAAATAATGAATAGCAGGCAATATACTTATTAGTCATGTATTTATAATATGATGTTCTGATTTGCCTTGGAGAGTTGGAAATAGTCCCACATAATATATGAACATTATTAGGAACATATTATTATTCGATATTATTTAAGGACTATACTTACAACTTAAATTATTATTTTACCAGTTATTTTGACAGATGCTATAATATTGATTACGATATCATCCGTGAATTTAAGGGTTACGTATGTAAAATAAGGAACCTATAAAATAATTTCCAGTCCATCTGTGTAGTACAGGCGACTTCAAATCAAATCAAATCAAATATTTTTTATTCAAATAAACTTTTACAAGTACTTTTGAATCGTCAAGTGAATCTACCACTGGTTCGGAATGCCATTCCTACCGAGAAGAACCAGCAAGAAACTCGGTGGTTGCTCTTTTTTAAATAATTCATTTACAATTACTATATCAATGTGTACATAAGTAACCGCTGTCCCTAGCATTGCTGGAGCGATCAAATCCATGCTCCTCTATCATTTACATAATCTTCAACAGTATAATAAGCTTTTTCAGGAGCATACTTTTAATGGATTTCTTAAATTTGTTTATTCAATTCATGTCAAAGACGGGCAGACAGAAAGTAGCCCCATTCCCGCCGGTGGCACCCGTTCACGAGCATGACGCATGATCCAGCCATTGCTTCGCTCGACCATATTTGAGGGAACTTCCCTGGCGCAGTGTTGTCTTGTATAACGTGCGGAGTTATATATAGTTGTTGTATAACGTGCGGAGGTCCCGGGTTCGATCCCCGTCAGGGTCAATTTGGAAATTTATAATTTCAGAATTTCCCCTGGTCAGTCCTGGTGGGAGGCTTCGGCCGTGGCTAATTACCACCCTACCGGAAAAGACGTGCCGTCAAGTGATTTAGCGTTCCGGTACGATGCCGTGTAGAAACCGAACAGGGGTATTGGTTTAATACTAACTGCCATGCTGCTAACAGGTTGGCCCGCTACCATCTTAGACTGCATCATCACTTACCATCAGGTGAGATCCAACAAGGGCTTACTTGTAGTGGGTTAAAGTAAGGCATTTTAAAAATCCATATCCGTACTTCCATGTTAATATTATAAATCTGGAAATGTGTCTGTCCATTTGTCTGTATGTCTGCTATTTTTACGTAATTTGGTACAGAGATAAGTTGCATCCCGGGTAAGGACACAGGCTTTTTATCCCGGAATATCAAAGATATAAGAAAAAAGAGTACATTCTTGTTTTATTTGGTACTAGCTGATGCCCGCGACTTCGTCCGTGTGGATTGAGGATTTTTGATTACCGCGGGAACTCTTTCATTTTCCTGGATAAAAAGAAGCCTATGTGTTATTCTAGACTATAATCTATCGCTGTGCCAAATTATATCCAGATTTGTTCTGCCGTTCTGGCGTGATTGAGTAACAAACATCCTAACTTTCGCATTTATAATATTAATGTAGTTTCTTGGTATTTCCATTAGATAAATAATTAAAAACGGTTATGTCTACGGAACCTATAAGTGATGACACGCACTTGACGAGTTTTTATTGCGATAAATATGTATTTCTTCCGTTGAATGGTCGTAAGTTTATTAAAATGGCTACCTACAATGTATTTAAAGAGCTCATTCATTTTATACAGAAAAGTACAATGGATTATACAAGGATATTGGACTGCGGTCCAATGTAGACAGACAAGATAGAGCAACCACCGAGTTTCTTGCTGGTTCTTCTCGGTAGGACGGCATTCCGAACCAGTGGTAGATTCATTCGACGATTCATAAGCACTTGTTAAAAGTCTTCTTGAATAAAAAATATTTGATTTTTTTTTAAACACTAAAAAAAATGTTTTTTTTGTAATTTCCACTATAAGTTAGCCCTTGACTAAGATCTCACCTGGTGGTTAGTGATGATGCAGTACAATGCCCGCGTGGAACGATGGAAAGAACGCTGGCTGCATGTCACAGTCAGGCTGATCCTTTGCGCAAAAAATTAGCCTGCTGTCACCAGAATATGAGGCAATTAACCGTGGTGAAATGTTTTGGGGAAACAATAAAGGGATATTGTTATATAACAATATATCTTCTAGGCAAGCGCGCTCCACCTTAGGCTGCATCACCTCTTGCATGCAAGTCTGATTGCAGCCAAGCGCTAGGCTAGGTATATATTAAAAAAAAAAAAAAATATATACAAGAAAAGTGATTTTTGAGCGCATTTCTTGTTTCTTTACAATTAGTTTCTTTAGCCATACCCTTCACAGGGTAGTCCGCTACCATCTTAGACTGCATCATCACTTACAATCAGGTGAGATCGCAGTCAAGGGCTAACTTATAGTGGATATAAAAATCTATTCTACCTGATTGATATCGGGCACATTCCACCATTTGTCTGTGACGTCACAGTTTGTGGAAGGTGTTTTTCCCATAAGAAAACCGAATTTGTTGGTTGGAATGGAATCCCGTACCTAATCCTATGTACCATCACCACATAATATTTGCTTTTCAGCCGAGTATAACTGCTCCATAATCTTGTAAGACGTTAGTTTTTAGAATAAATTAGTTAAATAATAAAAAGATTTTGTTAGAATAAATTCGTCAAGCCTACCTAACTTCTAGGCAATAAATCTAGACAGTAAATTATTATAGTACCTAACTAATTAATTATGCAATCAGCTTGTAAACGCTGAGTAACGACCTAGCTGACACATGTTTTAAGGCTATAACAACCATTTTGGTTTATGCGTTTTGCAGGATACCCAATGATACATGCTTCGATATAGAATCTCAGTTTTGGGGTTTACTCCTATAGAATCGATTTTCATATATAAGCCCGGGGTATAAAAAATTATGGGCAGTAAAATCAAACTTTCTCCGTTACGTAACGTTACGTTATATTTATGTTTCCATTACAATGTTATGTATTTTGATGAATATAAATTATATAATTAATATAAATAAATGTATGTAAAATGCGTTCATTTACCCACATTTACTAATCGAAAGAGTAAAATCCAGTCGTGCGTCGCTGACACACAATTATTTTTTGAAGTAAAATGTCCAGTCATGCCAAACTTAGCGGCCCTCGGACTATAATGATACGGGCGGCTAAAATAATCCAGAAATTATCAACATTTTTACACGAAAGATCATGGAGGAGAGGATCCTAAACAATCTGGAAGCAACCGACCTCGGGTCCCGCTCCCCACAGGATAGTATAATAACTTACACTATTGTATTTAATTTATATACTTACCTAAGTATTGTAATATATTAAAAAAATAAAGAAAGAGCAACTGCTCTGCTCTGCTGCAACTGCAAAGTTTCTTGCCGGCTCTTCTCGGCAAAACTGCTTTCCGAACCGGTGGTAGAGTCAAAACATGACGTAGCATAAGAGACACCTGTATGTCCTACATCTAAAGCAATATAATTTGCTTGGATACTCTTTTTTACTACAGTTAGAGAACCATCAGTTTGCATAATAATTTTAGAAAAAAATTAAAATAGCATTCTGAGGATAAACGAATACGATTCCTTACTCAATCGGGGGACTGATAAATAACTCCGCAACATTTGTGACAGTGATATCGATGGATTGTAATATCAATGGTTTCAAACTAGAAATGGTATCGATTTTTCATCATCTTCTTTTGCACGGTATAAATAAAATGCGACGACTATATTTATGGTGCTAAGTGCTAAGCATAGCTAATTACTCCATATTTAGTAAGAGTAGTAAATAATAAAGATACATTTCTTCGTGTAAGGTCAGCGTATGTTATTTTAATTAAATATAGTTATTTAATCTGTTAAAGTATGAATATTGAATCTTTTTATACGACTGCCCAAAAAAAGGAGTGTATGTTTTTGGGGTTTATGTTGTATGTGAGTTTCTTTATACCACCATAACTTCCTAATGCTTGAACATTTTACATCATCTCGAGAGACACTGGCTATTGGCTAAATATATTTAAATTTTTTTAATGTATTTTGGCAGAGCAGTGGTGTTTTTTAATTTTTAGAAAATTAAAATTAAAAAATTAAAACAGGTTTTTAAAACCTGTGCACCTGTTTAACCAGTTAGGTGGGTAGATGATGACTGCGACTTCGCCCACGAATTTTTCAATTCCTGCGGGAACTCCTTAATTTTCCGGTATAAAAAGCCACTCCACACCCACGTCGATCCGTTGCTCTGTTGCGGCGTGATTGAAGAACAAACCAACTAACAAACATACTGTCGCATTATATTATAGTATGATGCGTAGAAACGAAGGCAAAAATAAATAAAAATCGAACATGTTCATCTCAATAATTTCTCGAATTAAAAAAAACGAGAAACCGTCAAAGATCATCATCATCATCATCATGGATAATTTTAATGATACCATTGTTCTTGGACGCGAATTATTTCTTAAATCAATCATTTTTTATGTTAAACAAAATACCATCGCAATTTAAAAATCGTTACATCCAAATATAGTCCGTCATTTTCTTCCGCCGTAATTATGTCACGCGAACAGAGAGATATTGAATTACTAGAGGAGCATACTATATACGCATATCATGAAATCATGCATCCTCCTCCTCCTCTCCTCTTAGCATGAAAGTGTTCATATTTTTTTGGATATTAACTCCTTTAGAATTGATATTCATATGCCTGGGGTATGAAAATTTATGGAAACTCACCGTTAAACGTAACGGTGAGTTTCCGGAGGAACTCCTCCGGAAACTCACCCGAACCCGAAACCCGCGGGAATAAAAAAATCTCAATCCACGCGGACGTAGTCGCGTAGTCAGCTAGTACACTAGCTGACAGTATCAAAAATACTTTGGTACATGCTATGCTACATGCTATGCTACATGCTATGCTACATGCTATGCTACATGTTATGCTACATGCTATGCTATATGCTATATGCTGCATGCTATGCTATATGCCATATGATACATGCTATGCTACATGATATGCTACATGCTGTGCTACATGCTATGCTACATGCTATGCTACATGATATGCTACATGCTGTGCTACATGCTATGCTACATGCTATGCTACATGCTACGCTACATGCTACGTTACATGCTATGCTATATGCTACATGCTATGCTACATGCTATGCTACATGCTATGCTACATGCTATGCTATATGCTACATGCTATGCTATATGCTATATATAGTTGTACCTGAGTCACCCTATTTTATCCCGGAAAATAAAGGAGCCACGTAAGTAAGAGAAGATTCACAGAATTTTTGAATTCATTGCTCCGATTCTTGAATCGGCATTTTTAATTTTTTTTAAGTCGGTTTTTTAATATTTGCAATTTAGTATCACCATTTTACCAAAGTACCAGCCTATAAATTTACTAACTAATTAATTTACAATTATTAATTAATTAACTATAACTTAATTTACTATAACTTTTGGTACTATTCCCATCTCGATCTTCCCAAAATCCTCGGAGCTATGTCCAAAAATACGTTTCAGGCGATTTGCATCTGATAACCATTTTCAATGGTAAAACTTAAACCAACGAAACCCACCGAACGAAGTCCTGGGCATCAACAGCATCTTTAGCAAATAGTTCTAGTAACATGACAACTCAATGGTCACACCATATTGAATGGTGACGGTAATCGGTACACGTCCCAACCTTGCATTGTCAAAATTTAATATGGGAGTGATGGTATGTGAATTGAAAAGCTATTGATTGTGGGTTGAAAGGTCAGATGCTAATTAATAAGAAAACTGCCTCGTTGGTCTAGTGGTTAGCATGTTCGACTGCGGCCGACGAGGTCCCGGGTTAGAGCCCAGGGTCGGGCCACAATTAAGTATTGGGTTTTTCTGACTAGAAATTCTCAGTACTAGCTCGGAGTTATCAAGTTGGCGGTGTTTTACCCCCGTGCCTCGGAGAGCACGTTAAGCTGTCGGTCCTGCCGTGATCTCTCTTTTTTTCTTTCTTTCGGACTTTCCGTCCCATCGGGCTATGAGAGTAAAGGAACAGAGAGAGCATCTGTGTTTGCGCACATACTTATATCTCCCGCGCAGATGGCTAATCTCTCTGGAGATTGACCGAAAAGTAATAATTTCAGAAGGTGTGATGTTATTCTTACCGTTTAAATAACTAAAGGAAGCGCTGATCTAATATTACTAGTGGTTCGCCCCGAACTGAGACCTCGCGGTATCCTTAAGATGGTTTTAACTATATAACGGTATAACCTGACCGGCTGAACGGATCTGGATGAAATTTGGCACAGAGATAGATTATAGTCTGGAATAACACATAGGCAACTGTATATCCCGGAAAATTAAAAAGTTCCCGCGGGAACCGAAAAAGCTCAGTCCTCAATCCACGCGGACGCAGTCGCGACCATCAGCTAAGTAGTTGTGTATAATTATTCAAATATTTGAACATGTTAAGTATTTTTTAATTGAATATGCAAAAAATGTTGTTTTGTCTATGTTTAATTACTTAGCTAGTTACGGTAACATTCATCCAATGCATCTATTTCCCATTTTTGGTCTGTGTTGAACATTTTTTTATCTATCAATGTTTTAATTCTCGTAAGTAGTCGATTTGACTGTAAAAGACGAGAATAAAAAAGTACAAGTAAGAACTTAGGATTTTTTATTTCACTACAAGTTAGCCCTTGACTGCGATCTCACCTGGTGGTAAGTTATTCAGATGCAGTCTAATGCCCGTATAGGTACATAATAAACCGATATCAACTAAAAACACGATGTCAAGAAGGTATCTGTCAATCTAGAGGATCTCCTAAAAGACGTTAAATCCATGTCATATGTTGGTTTTCTGTTTGATAACTATTTTAAATTGAAACTATCGAATAAAGTAAAAAAGTCTGTCGAATTTTGATAGAAGTCGAAGTAACAAACAAATTATTTAA
The DNA here is from genome assembly GCA_923060345.2 of Erebia aethiops. Taxonomy (NCBI): domain Eukaryota; kingdom Metazoa; phylum Arthropoda; class Insecta; order Lepidoptera; family Nymphalidae; genus Erebia; species Erebia aethiops. Next base: position 5,239,872 of record OV281087.1, on the reverse strand, counting down.
GTAAATACCAAATTGCACTTTGTTATTAGTACTTTTAAATAATTCCTGAACAATATATTCAATACCCGCGACTTTGCCGCGTGGATTGAGGTTTTTTCCCGCGGGAACTCCTTTATTTTCCAAGATAAAAAGTAGCCTATGTGCTATTCCAGACTATAATCTATCTCTGTGTCAAATTTCAGCCAAATCCGTTCAGCCGTTGGGGCGTGATTGAGTAACAAATATCCATCCATCCATCCATACATCCATACATTCAAACTTTCGCATTTATAATATTATAGTCAGATTAGTAAAGATAGTATAGAAAAGTACCTAATCCGACTCCAAACAGGAATTGAACTTACTAGCAAAGGTTACATTACCTCTTTACTTGTTACCCTAAAAGATGCCGTATTTTTTTTATTTGGTTGTTTACAATGGGTACAATTTCCATTTCTTCGATGATCCCTTTTTCTAAAACAAGTTTTATTAAATTAAATTATCAAAATAAAATCGATACAGTGTTGGTGGGTAACTGGAAAACGGCAAAAAACTACGTTGGTTTAAATTGCGGGCTCTTCCGTCAACATATTATCAGAATTTTAAACTTTTTATATAGCTACTAGCTAAATTAGTAAAAATACACTACTAAAGCTAAACTACATACAATTTGCATAACTATATTTTAAATTAACTTATATTTTAAATTATTCTTAGTCAATTCCATTTTTAAAATTAGTATTGAGTAAAGGGATCATGTATGCGCTAGTGCGTTCACGATAATATTTGTTCGTCGCTGACACGGCTATTAACTTTTGTTGTTGTTTATTTTAAGGATCCCTGCCACTTGACCGATTAGGTATTCTGTGTCTCTAGCTTACCGAAATTCACGACAGGAGGGTTACTAGGGGATCAATTTAAAGAATTTGTTTAGTTTACCATATTTATTTACAATTTTTTACACATTTTTTTACAAAAATCCGAAACGCTGAGCAAAAATCAGTTCGTGTTATTTACAATTTCATAAAGATACATATGGCAGTGACATTGTTAATTAACACAGAATTCATACAAAACATTAATGTTATCGACATACAATATGGGACAGTATAATGGCATTCATACTCAGGCAGAATGACATTTATCATACAGAAAGGCAGGTAGTATTGCATTCAACTTTTGAGCAGTATTGCATTCAACTCCAGAGCAGAATAGAATTTAACATAACGTAGAATGGCATTCAACAAGAAATAGAATTAAATTCATATCCAGAGCAGAAATGCATTCAACTTACAATGCAAATTCTAAATTCATGAAAAAATTCTGAGTCATCACTGAGATATGCTTAGCATAAGCTGAGTGCAGTTAAGCCCTATTTTAAAGAGATCAAGATGTCACAGTGACGCTTTGTGGTGAATTCTGGCATTAACGTATGTCGTGTGTCCGGAAGGCTGGCCGTCTAAACTGTTCACCAGCAGTATGGGTAGTTGGGGCATGCTGCCGCGTTGAAGTTTGCTGGGTATTTCGGGGCGATGTTGGCGTTGGGGCTGAAACAACACATATTTTTTTATTAATACTTAGATATTATACCCACAAGTGGGACGAGTGACTTAGCTGTGACAAAGCATATCAGCTTGCCGTGCCGTGCCTCAGAGAGCACGTTAAGCCGTCGGTCCCGGTTTTTATCACTTTTAATAATCGTCACAAAAACCTAAGAGTTTCAATACTTTTAGTCGATTCGTAAGCGGAAGGACTTGGGAACGGACCGCATCATTATTCTAAGAAAACTCCTACTTAATAAAAGGAGTCACGACCCTTAGTAATGAGGAACACGAACCAAAGAGGAGGACGTTACAATAAAACTTAAACCTAGTAAGCCTAACCTAATTTATGTACACATTCATGCTTGCGTGGATAGTCACTTATCTCTACTAACAGCATCCAGGAAGCGGCTGGTCTTTTTTAGTGAAGTTAGGAAGGAAATAGTCCTTCGCGGGACTAGTCTTAAAGGAATAGTCTTTCGCAGTGGAGGTAACGAACGAATAGTACTTAAAAGATTTTTTAAGTGCGATTCAATACTGTGTAGCGCCATCTAGTTTATAATTAAGTAGTTTACTCACTCAGCGGGTGCTACGGGCAGGATGGATGGGTTGTACACCCATTCAGGGATGGGTTGGCCTTCCGGGGTGAAGCGCGCAAAGGTGTTGGTATCGCAGAAGGGGTAGTTGGGGCATACTGCGGGGTGGAGGCCGGCCGGGTACTCGCGGGCTAGCGCTACCGCGGCGACGACGCAGACGATGAACTGGGGACAAGAAATTTATAGTTAGTTTTACGTAGTATAAATATGAGAGTGAGGGAATAGAGATAACTCTCTATTAAGTTTTATCTCAATGTATCACAAATAAGAAATATGAGAGTAAAAGAATAGAGATAACTCTCAATCTATGACAAATAAGAAATAGTGCATTAAACTTGTCCTTGGCCGAAATTCATTCCGAGAGGAAACTCGCGCGCACTAACTCGGAAAGTAGTGGGCCGTTGAATTAATGATGAAAAAAATGATGACGTTTTCTGATCACGTACAGCTGACGAGGTTGTGTTTTGACATGCGCATGCGCACTTACGCAGTGCATTCAGTATAGGTCAGGGAATTTGCTGACTAGGGGTCCAGATGGATTTTGCCAACTAATAAAATCAGAAACTCTTTATCAAACGTTAAATAGAGCGCTAGGATGTCTATTGAACATATCTTTATGACTTTATTGCTTATTTAATTCAATCGATAATTTAAAATGGTTGTCTAACTTAAAACTAAGACATTCACGTCTTTTGGAAGACCCTCTATCCCTTGATCTATCGACACACAGCTCAAACCAATATAAGGATCGAGCTGAAATTTGGCATACTAGCTATTGTGACGTAGGCATCCGCTAGGATTTTTGAAAATTCAACCCCCAAATTGGTAAAATAAGGGTTTAAAGTTTGTATGAAAATCGAACGTAAAGTGAGCGGGCGTAAAAACTAGTTTTTTTTTTTTTTTTCTATACTAATATTATAAATGCGAAAGTTTGGATTGATGTTTTTTTACTCAATCACACCAGAACGGCTGAATGGATCTGAAATAAATGAAATTTGGCACAGAGATACCTAGATTAGCGTCTGGAATAGCATTTATGCTTCTTTTTATCCCGGAAAATTAAAGAGTTCTCGCGGGAACCGAAAAACCTCAATCTACGCGGACAAAGTCGCGGGCATTAGCTAGTGTATAGTATGTTTAGCATAATTGTTTACAAATAAGCAGTACAACTCGACAACAATAGATCATATCAATCTAAATACCAAACTACGACAAGTATGTTTGTCTGCCTACGCACATTCGACATAGCGCAGTCATTATCAAATCGTTTGTGTCTAATAAATTCAATAATTTGTGTGTCTAGGTGTCTATTAATATTCAAATGACAATGATTTTGAATAGCTACAATACATTGTTCAAATACTTAACGTTAACAAATTCAGAATTTAACTAATAAACTATCTGATGCCCGCGACTTCGTCCGCGTGGATTGAGGTTTTTTGGTTCCCGCGGGAACTTTTTAATTTTCCAGGATAAAAAGTAGCCTATGTCACTCTCCAGGTCCTCTGTCATACTCATGCCAAAAATCACGTCGATCCGTTGCTCCGTTGCGGCGTGATTGAAGGACAAACCAGTAAACCAACAAACAAACACATTATTGCATTATATTAGTATATGAAGTATGATTCAAATACATTATTTTACCTCCCTGGCGCAGTGGTGAGCGCTGCGGTTTTAAAGTGGGAGGTCCCGGTTTCGATTCCCGCAGGGTCAATTAGGGAATTTATAATTTCATTATTTTCTGTGGTCTGGCTTGGTGGGGGGCTTCCCGTGGCTAGTTACCATCCTACCGGCGAAGACGTACCGCCAAGCGATTTAGCGTTCCGGTACGATGCCGTGTAGAAACCGATTAGGGGTATGGGTTTAATATAACTGCCATACCCCTAAAAGGGTTAGCCCGCTACCATTTTAGAATACATCGTCACTAATTAACTTCAGGTAAGATTTCAGTCAAGGGCTAACTTGTAGTGGAATTAAAAAAAAGTTCTCATGGGATTTTTGCAACCTAAATCTGCGGTCATCATGTAGTGTACTTAATCCAAACCAATATAATAATTGCGAAAGTGTGTCTGTCTGTCTCCTACGCATTCACGGTCCATCTGTTCAACCTATGGAGCCATAGTTCAACCGATTTTGACGAAATTTGGTACAAAGATGCATCCCTGCGAAGGATATAGGATTTATCCCGGAAAATTAAAAAGTTCCCACGGGAATCAAGAAAACTTAATCCACGCGGACGTAGCCGCGGTCATCATCTAGTGTACCTAATAAAGTAATAAGGTAAAAACTAATAATTGTTGTGAGCACACTGTCGAAGTAAATGGTGCATAAAGTGTTAATGCAATAGAGTAAGAAGTACTTAGTTATAGCTTACGTAAAACGCAATTTCGTTCGCGGATTTCGTGGAATTGCCATATGTCACGAAAATGACGAATTTTAGGGTTCCACAGTCAAACTAAATAATCCACTACCACCACCACTACAGGCCTCCACTTTCATAGGAGAGAGGGAATTAGAGCTTAGACCCACCACGCTACTCTAATGCGGGTTGGCGGGCTAAATAATATAGTGGAATAAATTCATTTCTCCAAATGAAACTGTAATGAAACTCTAGCTAGAGGGTAGAGTTAGATAGAAAAAAATGATTATATAACTTTTACAAAACAGTAATGATTGTTAAAAATTACCAAAAAAAACTGTAAAGCTTTTTATTATTATTATTATATAGAGGCGGCATCGTACACTTATTTTTAAATTATTTTAAATTTATTATTTCTTTTTAAACTTAAATTTTTATCTCACATTTACTGTTCTGTTTCATAATATAATGTCATTCTTTGGAATTGTTACTATATGGGTTGTAATTATTGCCTGAAATAAAAGTTATTTATTTATTTATTTATTATATTTTTTCACTATTCTTTGTCTTGACTGAAGAAAAATTTTTGGACTGTCATCATAATTGTACAATGTTTGAAGCAAATAAACGATTGATTGATTGAGTTTAAAAATTTTGAATCGACGCTGATCTTTCTCTGAGGCAGTTAGTTTTTTTATACACGGAACCCTACAGTATGCGGATTCTGACGCGCACTTTACCATTGATTTTCACAACTTTGTAGTTTGGACTATCGAATAATAATGATCTGCTTTGTGACAGTTATTACGCGATTTAGATCGATCTTGGTTACATGAAACGTTAATTTTAAATTAGAACTTTTTTATTACTTTCATTATAAAACACCGCGCAACGAAATTGCAGTATAGTAAAGTTATTTTATTTATTATAAATTATTTATTTTGAAATAAATTTAATTTGATTTTATTCAAAAGAAACCAAAAGAAAGAATTTCCATATGGAAATATTTCAGCAACTATGCTGACTGTGTGAGCTGTGGACTTGAAAGTTTGTTATAAATACTTTATTGCAAATTAAAGAAACCAAAAATAAATAAATTACACACTTAGTGTTTTTTCTCACTATAAGTTTTGCAATTTGGTAAGTGTTTTATTTTAATTTTGAAATAATATGATACATGTAAAATACCAAATAACCAGTCTAAATTGATGCGATTTTTTTTCAAAAGTAGACTCATTTTCACACCCCTAATTGTTATCACTATGACATTTTGTTGTTGTTTAGATAAGTGTTTTTTTTAAAATAATTCCATTAATTAAACAAAATTGACAAAATAGCAATATTCGAGCTGGTTTATTACTTTTGCATATAATATATATTAACTTTGTACTTCACCGCCGAATGCCTTTTAAAATTTTTCAGCAAGATTAGGTTAATAAAAAAGAATTCTTAATTTCATTTACTTAGTTTACGTAATTTTATATTCACTTATTTATGATTTGTACATTTGCTAATTTCAATTAGAGAAACTGAAATATTTTTATGATTAATTTTTAATTTATTTTTGTGATAAAATAGAATTAATAATTTCCTTTGAGTACTATTTTTTTATTCACTTATTTATTATTTGTATATTTTTTTATTCATAATTTAATTTAATTAATTCATTTTTATAAAATAAATAAAACATCTCACCCGCTTAGGGTATGTTTGGTATCCTTGACAAAGTGACATTAATAATGTGGTAGGTACTGTATGTTTATCATTTCAATATTCACTTAACTATTATTTTTATATCCACTAGTATATTTTAATTAATTTATTAATATAAAATAAATATATCTCACCAGTTTAGCGTACATGTTTGGTATCCTCTCGACAATGTGAGACTGATAAAGCGATACCGTATGCCCACAGTATTTATACTGTTACCATTTGCCAGTTATCCTTTTTGATATCATGGTACATAGGTATCATTTACATGAAATACGGTATTAAAAATGGAGCGGAATGTTTTACCCTTATTAAAGTATAAAGATTGTTTGGTTTTTTGAATAGCTTTTACATCTAGGTAAATAAAATAGCAACATAGGCTTGATAATATGACTTCAATAAGTTTACTGTACCTTATTGATATCCGGTCAAAATTTACGATTGGAATTCGCCCGGAATGTGAAAATTTATGAATGAAAAAGCAATTATAATGTAGTAAGTTTTAATAATAACTAATAAGTTATTAAATAATTAAATACCAATTATTGTAAGTAATGTTTTCAATTATTTTGCGGGATTTAAGATACGTATATTTATGTATTGGTGTTTATGGTTGCTTGCTATGGTTTTGAGCCACCTGCTTTCTGTTTTCCTAATCTTAAGGTTGCCTGGAAGTGATCACTATTGTTATGTTCCTATTCTTTTTTATTATTTTATTTCATGCATTATTTTTTTTGTTTTTATCCTGTGTGGTGCAAATAAATAGTTTAATAATAATAATACGTAGGTACAAAAACCTTTGTGTTCCTTTAAAAAAGGTTATATTATGTGAAGGTATAAAGGGGCCACTACTGAGTACCAGTCTCCTCTCTCAAGGTAGGGTTTGACCATGGTCCACCACGCTGGCCAAGTGCGAATTGGCAGACTTCACATAGTTACCTTTGAGAACTTTATGCAAATTTTTCAGGCATGCAGATTTTCTATTGGAAGCCGGGTGCAACATAATATAGGAATTAGGAACCTTGAGCTTTTAAGTCTTTTTTTAAATTCAATACTCAATACTCAATTTATTTGATCCTGACGACCTCCCTGGCGCAGTGTTGAGCACTGTTGTCTTAACGTGGGAGGTTCCGGGTTCGATTCTCGGCAGGGTCTATTTGGGAATTTATAATTTCTGAATTTTCTCTGGTCTGGCCTGGTGGGAGGCTTCGGCCGTTGGTTGCCACCCTGCCGGCAAAGACGTGCCGCCAAGCGATTTAGCGTTCCGGTACGATGCCGTGTAGAAACCGATTAGGGGTATGGGCTTAATATAACTGCCATACCTCAGGTTAGCCCGCTAACATCTTAGACTGCATCATCACTTACCATCAGGTGTGATCGCAGTCAAGGGCTACCTTGTAGTTGTTAATAAAAAAATACATGAAGGACATACAGGTGTCTCTCATGTTACGTTATATTTTGACTCTACCACTGGTTCGGAAGACAGATTCTACTGCGAAAAGCCGGCAAGAAAATCAGCAGTTGCTCTTTTTCTTTAAAAAAAAAAAGCAAATATACGTTCATTAAGTAGGTATAGTTCGCGCGCGAGTTTAATGCAGAGCTAATGTATGTGTCACCGTACATTAGCTCTGCATTCAACTCGCGCGCTTACTAAAGGTAAGTATATAATATATACGCCATTAAGTAGGTAGGTTTATATATTATAGTCAATATACGAGAACGCCTGTAGAAATATTTTGGGACAGTAGTTAATTTCTATTTTATTGAGCCATTAAATTATGCCTTTAGGCTATCACACACTAGGTAGGTAAGTGCTTAATTTATGTACTCCTTTTAAATAATAAATGTCAAACGTGTTTGTTAGTTTTCAATTAAAATACGTGTATGGAACGTTACCGGAGTTTTATTACAATCAAGTCCCTGTACCCCGATTTCGCACGGCGCTTACTTACATATCCAATTCCAAACTAAAATTATAAATGCGAAAGTGTTTTTGTCTGCTAGGCTTTTACGGCTTATCTATTCAACCGATTTTGATCATATTTTGTATAAGGGAAGGACAGGCTACTTTTTATCCCGGGAATTTCGGCCACGGTGGCCAATCTCCAGAGATTAGCCATTTGCGCGGGAGATATTATAGTGCACAAGTGCAGTGGGCGCAAACACAGGTGCAGTCTATGTTCCTTTACACTCATGGCTATGAGTGGCACCTGGCTAGGTGGGACGGAAAAGAGAGAGATCAGGAGCAGGACCGACGGCTTTGCGTGCTCTCCGAGGCACGGGGATGAGACACCCCCAGCTTCTTAAATCCGGGCTAGCACTGAGAATTTCTTGTCAGAAAAATCCACTATGGCCCTACCCGAGGCTCGAACCCGGGACCTCGTCAGCCGCTGTCGGACATGCTAACAACTAGTTAAATCTTACTAGCCAACGCAATACGAATGTCCTCGGATTCCCTGGCTTATAGCTTTTATTTATTTCGATGTAGTAACTATAAAACTGTAAAGCTTCATCAAAATCCGTTCAGTAGTTTTTGCGTGAAATAGTTACAAACATACTTCCAACCTCTGTACTGCCTCGTTGGTGTAGTGGTCAGCATGTTCGACTACGGCCGACGAGGTCCCGGGTTCGAGTCCCGGGTCGCGCCATAATTAAGTATTGGGTTTTTCTGACTTCTCAGTATTAGCCCAGAGCCCAGAGTTAGGAAGTTGGCGGTGTTTCACCCCCGTGCCTCGGAGAGCACGTTAAGCCGTCGGTCCCGGTTATTATCACTAACATGATAATAGTCGTTAAAGGCCGTCAACCCGCATTGGAGCAACGTGGTGGGTCTAAGCTCTAATTCCCTCTCTCCTATGAGAGAGGCCTGTGCCCAGCAGTGGGACGTTAATGGGCTGTAGTCGATACTTCTAACCATATGTCCATCCATCAATTTTAGGATAAAATCCATCTCTGTTTCATTGATTGCGATTGATTTGCTGTTACCTCATGAGGAGTTCCGCCCTTCATCTTCGAGCTATTTCATCAGAACTTCATGACATTTCCAGATAAACAATTTGATAGTTTTTTTAATACTCGTATATAGGTTAGCGCTTGGCCTCAATCAGACTTGCTAGCACGTGGTGATGTAGCCTAAGGTAGAGCGCATTTGCGTAGAAGATGCCTATTCTTGTATTCACTCTTGATTTGAATATACTAATATAAAAAAAAACCGGGCAAGTGCGAGTCGGACTCGCGCACGAAGGGTTCCGTACCATTATTAATAAATAATTACCTTTGTTAACGAACCGCAAGACTAACTTTGTTTGTAGAGGTTTATTGTTAATATCAAAAAAACTATATGCTAGTTAGAGCATTGGCTATAGTTTTCCTGTAAAATATACGTAAATTCCTATTGACCATAATTATTTCAAATTTTTCGATTGGTAAACTCCGGAGATAAGGGGGGACGGTATTTTTTTAGACATTTTCCCCGATAAATCAAAAACTATCATAACTAAAAATAATTAAAAATCTGTTTTAGAATGTACAAAGTAAACCCTTTCATATATAACCCCACACAGTACAGTTATCTCACTTTTAAATTTCAACCCTCCGATTTTCCCCCCTTTTTAAATAAGAACAAAAATAATTTCCAATTTTTTTTAATTCCAGTATCTTTGGGCCACTAATATACACAACTATTCCAAATTAATTTCATGTCGATAGCTTCGGTAGTTACTGAAATAATCGAGGGTGACGGACGGACAGACGGACAGACAGACGGAGAAAGTCGCACCATAAGGGTTCCATTTTACCATTTTGGTACGGAACCCTAAAAACGGAGAGAAAACGGAAGCCAGAAGGGTATTCCATATCCTAGCGGTTCGAATTAGAAACGAGGAAGCAAATCGCTTCGTATGCAATACGCATCCGTGGAATTTCGACTTTGTACGGTTGCAGACCCTGACGAGTGACGACTGACGATGCGGTACGATAGTAGAAAGGTGAACAAGACAACCTAACCCTTGTATAAAAGAATAATTTATAATAGAAGATATATAATAAAGATTTACAATAGGCTACCACCTGACTTTGAAAAATTGACTTTAAATAAGTTAAAGAACGAAGTTAACAAATTACTATTAGAAAAATGTTATTATGATGTGAAGGAATATTTATCGCAATAAGCAATAATTTTTAAGTATTGACATTGTTTTTTTTTGATCGCGTTGTATAATTTATATGATTTTGATTTTATGTAATTTCTCTGACATTAGTTTATTTTATATTGAATTTAATTGAATTGTGTGATATTGTTTAGCTGAAATCCTAATAATTTATTAAATTACCTACTAATGACTCCTAATATTTGCACACTATTAATTTAGTTGAATGTTTATGAACTGATTATTATTTTACCAACATTATGTACAAACATTCTTGCAAATAAATGATTATTTATTTATTTTATTTTATTTATTAATTTTTTATTCCTTAATATATTATTGACTCCTTGATTATTGATTGATTGATCCTTTAACCCGAAGGCAAAAGCGAAGACCCTGTTGTTTTTTGGGATATAAAATACCCTATTTATTGATTCACAGTAGCGGTGAAAACATTTAACAATTTTTTTTTGATAAAGTACTGTTTTGAGCTCTGTATCGATGATACTAAAGCGTCTTCCAGCTTCTTTTTAAACTTTTTCAAAAACCCCTTTCTCTCAATAAGTTCTCAAACTCTTTTATTTTCCGGATAAAAAATTAGGCTATGTCCTTACTTGGGATACAGCTAATCTATGTAGGTACCAAGTTTCGTAATTATAGGTTGAATAGATGTACGAACATACAGACAGACACAATATCGCATTTATAATAACAAGAAAGTATTCTGCGGTTGAAAGTATTATTATACATAGACTTATAAAGCTAGTAACCTTCAGGCCTTGGCATCCTTATGTGGTTGACGTCCAATCTGCTCACACGAAACGTTTTTGCTCGACGTTCAGATACGAACCGCTCGGGTGTGGAACACCCTCCCAGCGTACGTGTTTCCTGCCACGTGTATAACTTAGGTACCTTCAAGGCAAGAGTGAATAGGCATCTTCTAACGTTCCAGCCTATAGATTGCTTTGCACTAAGCATGATTGTTGTCAAGCGCAAGCGTCTTTCGCAATAAAAACACTTACAGGCGTCAGTATCACAAAAGATGTATTATTATTAGGCAAATAATAGACCATTATTAGTTTTTTTGGGGTTCCGTACCCAAAGAGTGCAAACAGGGCATTTTTACTAAGCCTCCGCTGTCTATCCGTCCATCCGTCCGACCGATCATCCGTCCGTTAGTCTCTCAGTAGTAGTAGTTCTCTCTGTCAGTATATATATCTCATGAAACGTAATACCTAGAGTCTAGACAGTTGAATTTTTTCCAGGGTGTGTATTTCTATTGCCGCTTTAAAAACAAATAATAAAAATTAAATTATTAAAAAGGGCGAAAAAGAATCGTGATTTTTCCAGCGTTTTTTGGTGTATCTCTGGAACCGCATTAATTACTAATCGAGTAATACTTTAGCTGCTACTTATTTAACAGCAAATAATTGTTATATTTTATCTTTATTTTTTGACTAACTAGCCTAGAAAGTAATACTTACTCTATTGAAAACAATACTTTTTTTTTATCCACTACGAGCTAGCCTTGACTGCGATCACACCTGATGGTAAGTGATGATGCAGTCTAAGATGGTAGCGGGCTAACCTGTTAGGGGCATGGCAGTTATATTAAACCCATACCCATTCGGTTTTTACACGGCATCGTACCGGAACGCTAAATCGCTTGGCGGCACTGCCGTCTTTGCCGGTAGGGTGGTAACTAGCCACGGCCGACGCCTCCCACCAGGCCAGACCAGGGAAAATTCAGAAATTATAAATTCCTAAATTGACCCTGCCGGGGATCGAGCCCGGGACCTCCGCACGTTAAGGCAACAGCTTACACACCGCGCCACGGAGGTCGTCATATATCACAATACTATAGAACTTAAAGCTAACTAGCCTAAACTAACAATTATATAAATCATGCCCTGGTGGAATGGTGGCAAGAATGCTGATTGCATTTCTACGCTGACAGCCAGGCTGATCCTTTGCGCAAAAAAATAAATTTGGGTTCCCCAGCTTGTACGATAGTACAGAACTCGTACATCTCGAATCCGTTCGTGTGCGAGTCGACTCGCACTTGGTCGGTTTATTTCAATACTATTACCTCAAGGTCGCAATTGTACATGTGACGTGACATATTGATCTCATTATTGCACATAATATATCATTAACTCATTATTATACGTGTAACATACTTGTAAGTATAAAAAAATCTAGTTTGCCCGTGTCATTAACTTTTTTTAAATTTTAGTACAAGTTTGCCCTTGACTGCGAACTCACCTGATGGTAAGATGGTAGCGGGCGAACCTGTGAGGCACGGTATCGTACTGGAACGTTAAATCGCTTGGTGGCTCGTCTTTGCCGGTACAGACGGCCGAAGCCTCCTACCAGGCCAAACCAGAGAAAATTCAGTAATTATAAATTCGCAAATTGACTCTGTCGGGGATCGAACCCAGGATCTTCCACGTTAAGACAATAGCGCTCAACCAGGGAGGTCGTCGGTCATCATTCACTTTAATATCTAGCGCACTACGACACGACAAAAGATCTTTTCCCTCTAATGCGGACGTTTGACCTGTCAGGTCTCGGAGTATAGAAAAGGTACCTCCGACCTAATTTACAAACTTTCACATTTATATAATACACATTTTCACATTTATTTAGTATAGATTTAGATTAGAAGGATTATTTATTTATTTATTTATTTATACATTCTGTACCAGTAACTTAAAAATAAAACATAAACATTGAAAGGACATGCACAAGGACAACTTATCTCTTGAAGAGAGTTGATTAGTATAGATTGGATTTAAATTGAAATGCGATCAGAGTTAAAGATCTATTAGATCATAGTTTTTGTGAACATTTGATCCAAAGTGTCATATTATTATTGTTTTTACGACAATTTTTTTGGTGGAAGCTGTTTTTGCGTGTTTATTTTTATCTATACCTACATATTATGCTAAGGAATTCTGTACCTTTTTTTTTGTTTATTTTTTGCCATTCAACGAGGTAATAGCGCCAGTGTTTTGGGCACCATGCCCATTAACGATCACTTGGACGGCGTGTTTTTTCGTAAATATAATTAGTAGTAGTTTTTTAATTTATCTATTCTATAATGAATTTCATAGTTTTTTTTATCCACTACAAGTTAGCCTTTGACTGCGATCTCACCTGATTATATAGTAAGTGATGATGCAGTCTAAGATGGTAGCGAGGGACATGGCAGTTATATTAAACCCATACCCCATACCCATAACCCATAACCCATACACCTACACCTTACACACACAACACACACAAGCACAAACACACAACAGACAATAACACCTCAACACCGAACAATGGGCGGTGGACACTAACCCATCATTGCAAGCTTGCTTGCGTCGGCTAGCAGAAGCCGGGAGGAATTAAATACCCTCCAAAAGACTGCGGGTAGCACCTTGGGGAAGTGTTACCACTAGTTTCCCTGCCCAATCCAAGGTGTAACACGTACCGTGCCGATGGATGCATGGCTGGGGGGGAGCCCAGTCATAAACGGTGTCTCCTCGATACCAGGGCGCCTCGAGGTAGTATTTTGCCCTTCGGGCGGTAAGCGGGGCTCTGCCGTCCGTGACCGTCTATTTCCCTAGCTTATCGTGGGAATTGTATGGAAAATAAAAATTTTAACCAACAACTCTCTTCCACCTCGCGTGGACCGTCTCCAGGAGTGCAGAGACCAGATATGGATTCTGCAGTACCTGGAACTTCCTCCAGGATGCAGGGACCTGTACAGGACTCTGAAGTTCCTGGAACTTCTTCCAGGATGCAGAGGCCAGTTCAGGACTCTGAAGTTCCTGGACCCAGCTCACTCGCAATGGATTGCGAACTCGTGGATGATGGAGGCGACCCTACCTCCGACACGCCCTTGGGATCTTCCTCTGCGAGTGGGAATCGACCACCCAAATCTAGAAAGCTTTGTGGTGCGGCGCGAAAGCGCATGTGGCGCATGGTAAACGCTGGCCTGGATGTGAAGGAGGCCAGGGCACTATGTCGCCAGCAGAGGTCGCAGAACTCTACGGAGAGACCCGTACCTCCGAGTGAAACGCGTAAGCGTGATCGCTCTGAGGAAGTGTCTCCCAGGGAGAAACCGGCCAAAACACCCAAGACGTCAACGACGCCAGGAGAGCACACCAATCCGCCTCCTAGCTTCAGGGACGTTGTGGGCGCCGCTCGTGTGGGTATCCGTAACTCGGAACCCATGACGCCGGAGCAGATGGATACTCTCCATCACGCCCTCCTGGATATAATGAGCAGCAAACGGAGTTGCATAGACAACAAAGGGAGCGGCCCACTATATCTAGGACTGACTAAGAAGGCCGGGTGGATTCTGATCACCTGCAAAAATCAGGCAGGACAAGACTGGCTGAGAAGGGAGGTCCCAAGGCTGAGACCGTGGCCTGAGGCGAAGCTCTCCATTATGCTGGAGAGTGAACTGCCAAAGCCATGGACAGCGGTGACCTTCATTCCGCCAGTGGAGTCATCTTCCATTCCTCGTGTTCTGAACATGATTTGGTATCAGAACGCCGGCCTTAACCCAGAGTACTGGAAGGTACTCCACGTGAAGGAGGAAGGGAATGGCAGTTATGTCACGTTCTCCCTGGACGAACCTTCCGTGGAGACCCTCCGGGCTAATAGATTCCAAGTGGGCATCGGATTCCGCAATCTGCTTTTCAAGCTGAAAGGGGAACCAAACCCCCCGACGGCCGGAGATGCAGAGGCGAGTGCCAGCACCGGCGCCGCGCCCAACGCCCCGGGTCCCAGCGGACTTGGTGGCGGAGATACTCGTCCATCGACGAGCTCCTCTGCCCCTCGATCAGCTGAACCAGGGAGAACGCCGGCTGGTACGGGAAGCAGGCAGGCTGGAGGTTCTACCAACAGCCGTGCCGGCATACCCGGATCCAGCGGGCGTGGGCGAGGTTCTGGTCAGGGGCACGCTACGCGGGGTCAAGGCTCACGGGGGAAAAAGAAAAAGGGCAGGCGAGCGACGGACACCCACTCCGCCCAAGGCAACTCAACGCCTAGGCCGGGGATGGGTAAGCCTTCGCCCCAGTCCTTCGCCAAAAGAGCGAAATAATGGCTACCCAGGGTACTCCGGTGAGGTTCCTCCAAGCGAACCTCCACCACGCAGCAGCTGCAGCTGCGGTGGTGGAGTGTTGTCTTGTTGAAGGAAAAAGTAACCTCGCCCTTATACAAGAACCTTGGGTGACCAACTCGATTATTCGGGGCCTGAACGCCGGGGGTAAGTTACTTTATCACACCGGTAGCGTCAGGCCCAGAGCCTGCATTGTCATTGACAAGCATATAAATTTTTTGCCTGTTCCAGAACTCTGTACTGACGACCTGGCGACGGCATTTATTAACCTCAAAGGGTGGAAGGGGTCGAGGATACTTGTATGCTCGGCGTACCTGCCCGGAGAGGTTAAGAATCCCGTTGTGGACCTTTATCCAGTGGTTGACTTCGCCCGGAAGCACAACGCGGAACTGCTGGTGGGTTGTGATGCAAACGCCCACCACGAAGCATGGGGCAGCAGCGACACCAATGAACGAGGTGAGTACCTTTATGACTTCCTCCTAGCTAACTGCCTCCAAATACTGAACAAAGGCTGCACTCCGACCTTCGTAACGAGTGCAAGACAAGAAGTTCTGGATATCACTTTCGCCACTACCAAACTAGCAAGATACATTGAGAGCTGGCAGGTAAGTAACGAAAGCTCAATGTCAGATCACAGGCACATCTGCTTTAATCTGACAACTACTTCCGTAAGTGAAACGATTACTTTTAGGGATCCAAAGTGCACCTCTTGGGGAGATTTTCAATGTAACCTGGAGAGATACTTGGAGCAAATCCCTAAAAGTATAAGAACACCCGAAAGCCTGGATTTAGCGGTGGAGGCTCTATCAGGCGGCATTGTGTCAGCCTTTGAAGAGAGTTGTGCCCCCAAAACCAGGACTTCGAGGCATAAAGTACCGTGGTGGAGCTCAAAGCTTAAACGCTTGAGAGACAAGACACGGAAATTATTCAACAGGGCCAAGAAGACCAAAGAATGGGAAGTTTATAGGAGGGCCCTTACTGAATACAGCAAAGAAATTAGGAAGGCTAAAAGGGCATCGTGGAGGAGGTTCTGCGAGGAAATAAATAATCTTCCCCAAAGTGCGAGACTCCACAAGGTGCTCGCTAAAGCCAAACCTAACCAACTCGGGCTTCTCAAGAAGCCAGATGATTCCTTCACTACTAATGAGAGGGAGACGTTGGAGCTGCTGGCGCTGACACACTTTCCCGGTGGGGTCGTTTGCAATGCGAATGAAACCCCGGTGTGTATACCTCACAAGCCTCATCCAGAGGATTGGAGGAGAGCCGCCATAATTTTCAGACCCGGGGCAGTAAACTGGGCAATAAGCTCCTTCAAGCCAAACAAAGCGTGTGGAGCTGACGGTGTTGGGCCTCTCCTATTACAGAGAGGTGCAGCGCTGTTAACTCCGCATCTGGTGAAAATCTTCAGGACGAGCTATGCCTGGGGATACATACCAGAACTTTGGACTAAAGTAAAAGTCATTTTTATACCTAAAGCAGGGAAGAAGGACTATGCTTTGCCAAAATCCTTCAGACCCATCAGCCTTTCCTCGTTCTTGCTAAAGACAATGGAAAAAGTGCTGGATAGGTATATCAGGGATGTGTTTCTCATTCAGAGACCCATCCATAGCACCCAGCATGCCTACTGCAGAGGTCGCTCTACAGAGACTGCCCTGCTAAACCTTGTAGATAAGGTTGAAAAGGCACTGGAAGATAAGGAAATTGCCCTCTCGGCATTCCTTGATATTGAGGGCGCCTTCGATAACACTCCCATCCGCACATTAGTGGAAGGCCTAGCCAGGAAAATGGCTGACCCTACCACAGTAAGATGGGTAGAAGCGATGCTCTCTAACCGAATAGCCAAGATTGAGCTAAATGACTCCTCATCAGAAGTGCTCACGACAAGGGGCTGTCCTCAGGGGGGAGTTCTTTCGCCTCTTTTGTGGACCCTCGCAGTCGATGAGCTTCTGAACAGGCTGGCTGACCTTCAGTTCGATGCCCAAGGCTACGCCGATGACTTGGTAGTTACTGTAAGAGGTAGCTGCCAAGGCACCATCTCGTACCTCATGCAGAGGGCCCTCTGCACTATTGAAAAATGGTGCAGAGAAAACGAGCTGAATGTTAATGCGGCAAAAACCGTATTGATTATATTCACCAAAAGGCGCAAACTCGACAAGCTCGTGCCGCCCCGATTGAATGGCATAGAAATACCCTTCTCAACTGAGGTTAAATATCTAGGGGTAACCTTAGATCAAAAACTTACATGGAATCCTCATGTGAACGGTATTACTAGTAAGGCAAAACAAGCCCTAGGCATCTGTAGTCGGCTAGCGGGGACTAGATGGGGAATCAAACCCAAAATAGCCCTCTGGCTCTACACCGCCATTGTGAGGCCGACGCTATCGTACGCCTCCGTGGTCTGGAGTAGGAAAACGACTCAGAAGACTACACAAAGCAAGCTAAGCAGTATACAAAGAACTGCTGGTCTGCTCATCACAGGAGCCATGAGCACCTCTCCGGGAGCTGCCCTGGATGCATTGCTGAACCTACCGCCCCTTCACATCTATTTGGAAAAGGAGGCGAAGGCTAGCATGTACAGGATTGTCAGCCAGAGGGAGGTGAACTGGCTATCTCAAGCAATGAGATCTCTCCATGACTCAGTGCTTGAGATACCAATTTTGGGAATGCCGTCTGACAGCATGATCCCAAAATATCACTTCCAGAGGAACTACTCTGTGGAAATTCCTGAAAGGGATAAATGGTTGAAAAACCAAATGACTTGGAGACAGGGCAGCCAAAAATGGTATACCGATGGATCCAAGTCAGGCAGTGACGTGGGCTGCGGAATATATGGCGAGCGACCCAAGGTGCGACTTCGTCGGAACCTAGGGAAGCATGCCTCCATATTCCAAGCAGAGGTGTATGCCATAATTGAATGTGTGGAAACCCTACTGCAAAGCAACACTGTCAACAAAACAATTTACATCCATTCGGATAGCCAAGCAGCTCTTTCAGCACTGTCCTCAGTGATCTTCAACTCGAGGCTGGTTGAAAACTGCTGGCAACTTTTGAACACCTTAGCCAATGCTAATAAGGTGATCCTCCGTTGGGTCCCAGGGCATGCGGGTATTGACGGCAATGAAAGAGCTGACGAACTCGCAAAGCTAGGAGCTAGGGAGCGGCAAACTGGACCTGAGCCTGTGTGCGGCATACCTAGGAGCCTGGCCAACCTCACCCTGTTGACCTATTGTTATTACGAAACACTGATTCGCTGGCGAAATCTACCAGGAATGAAACACTCTAAAGCGCTAGTCAAATCCTTCAACAAGAAGGCCGCCGAAGCGGCACTAGCGCTTAGCAGGAAAAATTTGTGCATACTAGCGCGGGCAGAGACGGGGCATTGCGGGCTGAACAGACATATGTTCAATCTAAAGCTCCGAGAAACAGACAAGTGCAGGCTTTGCTGTGAGGCGGAGGAAACGCCTCTGCACCTTGTCTGTTACTGCCCCGCGTTAATGCACAAACGCAGCCTCCTCCTAGGGAAACACCTTGTAGACCCTGAAGAGGCAAAAAACATCCCGGCCAAAAAGTTGCTGCTGTTTCTAGCGGCAAGCAACATTGGTCAGGAACTTTAGATAGTGGCGATCACAATAGATCGGCGACGGTCAAAGTGATACTGGGTCTCGCTACAGAGCCCTGCAAAGCCGCATCACCAAGAAGAAGAAGATACCCCTATTCGGTTTCTACACGGCATCTTACCGGAACGCTAAATCGCTTGGACGTCTTTGCCGGTAGGGTGGTAACCAGCCACGGCCGAAGCCTCCCACCAGTCAGGCAAGCAGACTATTATTTCGCATTTTATCTGGTATAATTATGATGTGCTCTACATATAAAGAGTCGTCACTGACTCACTGGCTCAGCCAGGCTATAAGTGTGATTGATTTCAATACAAAATCTATACTAAATAAATAAATAAATAGAAGTATAATTCGAGTAACAAAACTCATATGTTACTCGTTCTAAGACTTTAGGTTATATAGGGTTAATTTCGAGTAACAAAGACTCATATAGTTTATGTACTCAGTTAGTTTAGATATTTAGTACCTATATGAGTCTTAGTTGAGTACCTATTGAAATCTATCACATCAACATAACAGTATCTCATAAAAACCCCTTCCATTAGGCCGATTGTAAAACTGGTCGTGAACCTAACCAAATAAGGATTCATGGGCCGACAAAGGTACAAGATATGAAACTATCATAAAGATTTATTAATTTTGAAATTGTCAAGTCAAGTCAAGTCAAGTCAAAGAACGTTTATTCAATTTAGGTAGGTATACTACACTTATTGACGTTCGGTTATTTATAACATATACGAGTAACAATATAATGGTGATAACGACAGTACGACATCTTAAACTAAAGCTACGAGGGTTCCAAACGCGCCCTGGTATGAGAAGAGCCCACAACAAACTCAGCCGGGTTTTTTTTTTTTCATTATCACCATTTCACAATCATCTTAACTAAGGAACTATCAGGGCCATTAGAGAAAATCATTGACTAGCTTCCTTGTCATTTAAATAATCCTTTACATGGTAATAAGATTTTTTTATGAGTTTACGTTTTACATTAACTTTGAACTTATTCAGAGACATCTTCAACATGTCTTCTGGGAGCTTATTGTAGAAGCGGACACTGTTTCCAACAAATGAATTGCTAATTTTACTAAGCCTAGAAGCAGGCATTACAATGATGACATTGATGACATATACTATTATACTCCATTTAAATATTCTTTTACATTAACATTACGGATGGAAAAAATATCTATTTAATGGAGAAAAAGTCCGCGCATGCACTTTTGTTTGGAGCTGCACTGACTAGCACGGCAGGATAAAATATGTTTCCCCTTTGAAACGGGCGTTTCGCCTGTCGTTTTCGCTTTAAAAATGATCGAGTTTCAAATTTCCATGGAGGAGCCGAATACGCGTTGAAGTCTTTGTACCTATAATATTATTGGAAAGATAAATTTTTGAGCTTGAATTTTGAACTTACTTTTTAAACACTAGCTGACGTGCCCTGGCTTTGCATGGGTAGATTAACCTTATGCAACTCCGTTGATGCTGGCCCGCACCAGCGATGTGCATGCTGGATTACTTGAGGAGTTCCCTAATTCATCAACCAATTGAAAAATACTATTACACTGTAAATGATTAATTATTTGAATTATAAAAAAGCATAGGAATGAATTGTTCCAGTGGCTAATTAATCTAATTGATAATTATTATAGTTCTAATTTTACGATGTTGTGTAAAAAAACCCGGCTGAGTTTGTTGTGAGCTCTTCTCAGACCAAGGCGCGTTTGGAACCTCCTTAGCTTTAGTTTTAAGATACATCACGTCTTACACTTTGTATACTGGACGTTTACATAGTGTACTGTGTGTGTGTCTATCAAAATAGGTACCTACACACACACAGTGTGGGTACCTATTTTGATTAAACATATTTTGACTTTGATTTTGACTAACGACAGGTCTGAGTGCGGCAGTTAGGTCAATTGCTTAAAGAACACAATCAATTTACCTACATGATCAGCTTTTGTCGGCATGATAAATAAAATCGACCGGGCTTCGATGTGATACTGTTTTAATGGTCAATTAAGACATAATTGTATTTTTTCCCCGCAAATAATTATTTCCATACAACGTATAATTGACGTTGAATGACAGGTCGCAAGACGGTACGCGCAGTTAACTTCAATTAAAATGATTTAGTGCGTATACTTACTTTTAATTTATAATTTCATTCACGATGAAAGAATCCGTACTTCCTTATCCAATTTTGAAAATTTTGGAAAAGGTGGTCTTCTTGCAAGTTACTAAGTACCTCGAGCATAATAACTTGTTACCAGAAATGCAGTCAGGTTTTAGAGCTGGAAGAAGTACAGTAACTGCACTTTTGGATGTGACGGACAATATACTGACGGCGCAGGATAAAAGAATGTGTACAATCTTGGTTTTATTGGATTTCTCGCGTGCGTTTGACAGTATAAATATAGCGTTGTTACTGTCAAAATTATCGTATTATGGCTTCGATATAAATACGGTCAAATGGTTCAATAGCTATTTAAGCAATAGGACGCAGTATGTAGAAGTTACGCAGGAAGATGGAAAGAAATGCTTTTCCGATGTTGCGGAGGTAACCCGTGGTGTTCCTCAAGGGTCAATATTAGGTCCGCTTTTATTTATTTTATATAGTGCTGACATTGTTAAGACTATTAAAAATTGTAAATTTCATATATATGCTGACGATTTACAGGTATACTACTCTTTTGAACCTAGTGAATACCAACACGCAGTTCAGATGGTAAATGAAGATCTTCAGCGAATAGCGGACTGGTCGGAGAGTAACTCGTTGGTTCTCAATCCCCGTAAATCTAAGCATATATTTTTTGGAACTAGAGCACAAATTAATAAAATTAATTTTAACTCGGCCAGCGTTTGTTTAATGGGTAATGCGTTGGAGCGTGTGTTTGAAGCCCGTAACTTAGGTTTGCTTATGGACTCGGACTTAAGGTTCGAAAAACATGTAGCCACGGTAGTGCGAAACTGCTTCTTTCGGTTAAAAATTTTATACAAGATCCGTAAATATATTAGCCAGGATGTGCGGATTCGGCTGGTGGAAGCTTTAATTTTATCTAAGCTTAACTATGCTGATGTGGTCTATGGTCCTCGTTTGCTGATCAGAACGAGCAAGCTGGTTCAGCGAGTACAGAACGCGTGTGCACGATTCTGTTTCGGCATCCCTCCTAGAACTCATGTTACACCTTATTTAAATAAACATAAGCTTCTAAAAATGAGATCTCGGAGGAAGTTACACCTTGCGAGCTTACTTTTCGGAGTTTTTAGAAGTGGTAGACCATCCTACATTTATGATAAGCTGGGAAGAATGTACGAGGGCCGAGATCATTTCAGAGGTGCACGTAAGCCTTTAAGTGTTCCGCAACATTGCTCAGCTGCGTTTAGGGGCAGTTTTAAATATGCGGCGACCCGATGTTGGAACAATATCCCTCCACCTATTCGGGAATGCCGCAGTAAGTATACTTTTAGGCGTAAATTAAAACAGTATATTTTGATGAAACAAATGGAACATGAAAATGTCGCTGTTGATATATCGATTATATAGTTAGGTATTTAATAAATAGTTTTGAAAGTAGATATATTTAATTTGTAGCACATACGGCGTATAATTGATTTAATTTATTTGCATGTTATCTTGTATTATATAATATATTCTTAATTAATATATCTGTTTATAATTATATATTTAAGATCGTTTTAATATCTGTATATATTTCTTTAATATTTACTTACATAATATGTTGTTTGTTGATTCTCTTGCTTTTGCCTTTAATATGAATAACACTTATGTAAATACTTTGACTTAGGTTTGTAGTGAATTAAGGATGTGTTAATTGTTTTATAGTATTTTGTATAGTTTATACAGTTATCCGTTGGCTGTGACGTCACCCGGGTCACAGCTGAAAATCAGCGTCCAGCTTCATGCATGCATTTGTATGTATGATGCTGGGCATACGGCTGAGCTGTACACCCATTCCGGGTGGTGTCACAGACAAACATAAATTTGTGTGTACAGCTATGTATGACAGATGTTTGTCTGTAACACCATTTGTGAATAAATGTGTTTTCTTTCTTTCTTCTTTCAATTTTCTGTTTTAATATTATAAATGCGAAAGTTTGGATGGATGGATAAATGGATGGATGAATGTTTGTTACTCAATCACACCCGAACGGCTAAACGGATCTGGATAAAATTTGGCACAGAGATAGATTATAAAAATATAAAGAGAAAGAAAAAAAATAAAAATTAAAGAGTTCCCGCGGCTACCGAAAATCCTTAATCCACGCGGACAAAGTCGCGGGTATCAGCTAGTATTAATCTAAACTAAACTGCTTTGACGACCTGTTGTCTTAGTTATAAGCGGGAGGTCCTGAATTCGATCCTCAGCAGAGTCAATTGGGGAATTTATAATTCCTAATTTATCTCTGACTAGCCTCCGGAAATGAGCCAGCCCTTCTGTCACAGATGAGGCAATCAACCGCGGTGAAATATCTCGCAATTTTTTTTGGACTAAGACTCCACGGCTCCATGGTCTCCACTCTCCACGGCAAACGGAACAAATATGTAACTCTCTATGAGAGATGAGTGAACTCTCTATAATAAATTAATATTATTAAATTAAATGTACTTTTATTAGTGTATTACCTACTTAGATCAGAGGTCAAATTTCGGTCCATTTGCTTAGTGATTCTTGACACCAACTTGACACAAATATATTATTACTGTTCCATATTATGTTACGACCGCGGTTATGTATGCTTATAATAATAATTGAGTTACATTGTATTAGTGCCTAACTAACTACATCGCTAGGGTTCCGTAGTTAAATCAGAAACCCTCATAATTTCGCCTAATCCATTTGAACTCTTAATACCCGCGATTTCGTCCGCGAGGTGTTTTGGTTCCCGCGTGAACTTATTAATTTTCCGGGATAAAAAGTAGCCTATGCGTTATTCCAGTTATCTATCTTTGTGCTAAAATTAATCCAGATCCGTTCAGCCATTCTGACGTGGTTGAGTAACAAACATTCATCCATGCATCCATACAAACTTTCGCATTTATAATGCTAGTATAGATTATTATGACTGTATCACTAATCATTACTATATGTATTTAATACCTATTTTATAATTATCTTCTCTAATATAAATACTTAACAAATTTTTTTATTTCATCGTCTTAACCAATAGACGTCCACGGCTGGACGAAGGTCACCCTCGGTGATTATATGAGGGTTTTTTTATCCACTACAAGTTAGCCCTTGATTACGATCTCACATGATGGTACGTGACGATGCAGTCTAAGATGGTAGCGGGCTAACCTGTTAGGGGCATACGTCTTTGCCGGTAGGGTGGTAACTAGCTACGGCCGAAGCCTCCCACCGGGCCAGACCACGGAAAATTCAGATATTATAAATTCCCAAATTGACCCTGCAATAGGGATCGAACCCGGGACCTCCGCACGTTAAGGCGCTGTGAGCTCACGAGATGAAAAACACAGGCGCGCGGGGGTGAAATCGAGCAAGCGCATGTCCCAAAAAAAGTTATGAAATAATTTGTAAAAAAATTAATATTTACTTTTCAATACAAATGAATCCAACAATTTGTGTTTGATTTAGAAATATTAATTTTATCTTATATTTCTAGAGCTAATTATTGGTTTCAATAAGGATAAAAATTGCTTTAAAAGGTAAATTAAGAGGTATGTAATAAATTTGTAAGGTAATAAATTTCAATGCAGATATTTTTTTAAATTTTGTTTTGAGATGCGTCAATGGCTGCTCAAAGGTCTTGAAAACAGCACATTATTTTTACAAGCATACATTATGTCACCGTTTGATGGATACACTGCTTTTAAAAACCCCCTTTTACGCTACAGCGCTCGACACTGCGCCATAGAGGTCGTCTCGCTTGAGATCGTTCGTCCGCCTAGTGGGGGGTCGTCCAACGCTGCGAGGCCGCCATTAAAGCACCCCAACTCAACCCAATAAACTAAACACCAAACACCAAAAATGACAATTACTATATTCACCAGCCGGTCACAGTAATTGTAATAATGATTGATACAGGTTTTACATAATAGAGCTGCTGTTTTAAAATTTGTTAATAAAAGTTAATGTAATGAATTTATTTATTTAGCTCTGCGCTTTAAACGTTTTATTGATCTGGCCTCTACCTAAGCACGGCCTTAACAATATATTTATGTTTTTCTGTCGGTGTATTTGAAATATGTGATAGGCTAGTGGTTGTGACTTTGGCCATGTATTCGGCGTCATCGGACATCGCCAACTTTTCGCAGTTAGGTATACCTATGCGTTTTGAGTAATGAAATAAAATGCTATTAACGTATCTGCTACGCTTTAAGGGCCAACCTTTATCCCAGGAAAATTTATAGGGGCTACATATTTTTATCGCGGAAAATCATTTGACGACCTCCGTGGCACAGTGTGTAGCGCTGTCGCCTTAACGTGCGGAGGTTCCGGGTTCGATCCCCGGCAGGGTCAATTTGGGAATTTATAATTTCTGAATTGCCACTGGTCTGGTCTGGTGGGAGGCTTCGGCCGTGGCTAGTTACCACCCTACCGGCAAAGACGTGCCGCCAAGCGATTTAGCGTTCCGGTACGATGCCGTGTAGAAACCGAAGGGGTATGGGTTTAATATAACTGCCATGCCCCTAACAGTTTAGCCCGCTACCATCTTAGACTGTATCATCACTTACCATCAGGTGAGATCGCAGTCAAGGGATAGCTTGTAGTGGATTAAAAAAAAAAAACAAGAAGTTCCCACAGTAAAACTAAATCTACGTGAACGAAGTCGCGGGCATCGTCCAGTAGTAACTAAATATTTACATCAAATTTTCATTAAAATAAACAATCCTTACTGTATTCAATACAAACTAGTGCAAAGTGCTCTTTTAACTTTTTTGTGACACTTGTAAACCAATACATGAATGATATAAATACTAAATACGCGATCACCCGCAATTATTGGGCTCATATGACTTTCATGAGGACGAATGGTGAATATTGATCGAGAATTACTATTAGGAATGTGACAATGTGAAGTCGCGGGCATCGTCCAGTAGTAACTAAATATTTACATCAAATTTTCATTAAAATAAACAATCCTTACTGTATTCAATACAAACTAGTGCAAAGTGCTCTTTTAACTTTTTTGTGACACTTGTAAACCAATACATGAATGATATAAATACTAAATACGCGATCACCCGCAATTATTGGGCTCATATGACTTTCATGAGGACGAATGGTGAATATTGATCGAGAATTACTATTAGGAATGTGACAACATTAAAATGGTAACTACAATTTGCAAATCACAGTACGCACTCAGGATATACCAAGGTACAAGGTTTGGCGACCTTCGTGGCATAGTGTTGAGCGCTGTTGTCTTAACGTGCGGAGGTCCCGGGTTCGATCCCCGGCAGGGTCAATTTGGGAATTTATAATTTCTGAATTTCCCCTGGTCTGACCTGGTAGTTTCGGCTCGTTACCACCCTACCGGCAAACTCGTGACGCCAAGCTATTTAGCGTTCCGGTACGATGCCGTGTAGAAACCGAATAAGTGGTATAACTGCCATGCCCCTAACAGGTTTAAGAACGCTACCATCTTAGACTGCATCATCACTTACCAGTGAGAGAGAGATCGCAGTCAAGGGCTAATTTGGTACCTATATACCAAGTTAAATACCAAGGTTATTATTTACATGGAAGTAAATCACTGTATGCTCCTGAAAAACATGTAATATTAAAACTCTGTACTATAATTACTAGCTGATGCCTTCGACTTCGTCCGCTTGGTTTGAGGTTTTTTGGCTCCTGCGGGAACTCTTTGATTTTCCGTGATAAAAAGTAGCCTGTGTTATTCCAGACTATAATCTATCTCTGTGCCAAATTTCATCCAGATCCGTTCAGCCTTTGGGGCGTGATTGAGTAACAATCATCCATCCATACATCCATACATCCATCCATCCAAACTTTCGCATTTATAATATTGATTGATTGAATATTTGATAGTATTAGCATAGATTAATAGTATAGAAGTATATATTTTATTAATAAACAATTTGATAAAGATAATATTATGTATTTAAATCATGTATTACCATGACTCATAAATATAATCATAACATAAGACATGATAATAAATGTTCATATAATTAATACATTATGTATAAGTTGTAACACCATAACTCATGTCTTATGACTGCCTTTTGGATTTCAAATACTAGAGCATACTTTTTTTTATCTTGACAGGTTTGTTTTTTGGTTTGTCCTTCAATCACGTCGCAACGGGACCAACGGATCAACGTGACTTTTGGCATGGGTATAGTTGAGGACCTGGAGAGTGACATAGGCTCCTTTTTATCCCAGAAAATTTAGGAGTTCCCGCAGGAATAAAAAAAAACTTAAACCACGCGGACGAAGTCGCGGGCATCAACTAGTTGTAAATATTTCGGAAAAAAACGCCTTATGAAAAAATGAAAAATAATTGGAGCAGCGTGGTGGGTCTTAGCTCTAATTCCCTCTCTCTTATGAGAGTGGAGGCCTGTGCCCAGCAGTGAGACGTTAATGAGCTGTAGTGGTGGTGGTGGAATCTTCCAGAATCCGACATACCTACCCGTTGATGTTAAATATAATAATACAGTTGATGCAAACCCGGAAGCCACAGCTTGTATAACAAGTATGTGTTTCCGTACTAGATCGCTAAGTCGTCCTTAAAGTAAAGCAACTTCATTACATATGTACATACATACATACATAGAGATGGCAAGTGACATTTTATTGGGTGATAAGTATGCTGGCGATATGGAGTGTAGGGTGACCATGCAAATTCAAATTCAAATTCTTTATTTGCAAAACCATGTTTTTTTTAATTACAGCAGATGTGTCAGCGAACCACGACCTCAATAAATTGAGCTCGTCTATGTAAACATAGACGGGCAATGTCAAACAAAGAATGTGGACTTATTATACTAACGCCGTCTAGTCTGAAAAGCGGGACAGCGCTATGGCGGGGACAAGGACAGCCTTATAGGTACAGGTGAGAGGCACGCCCTACAAGTTGGACACCCAACTTTTTTCTATAAAAGGGCCCATCTAGTACCTACATATATATCGATGGCAAGGAAATACTGAATTATTCTATTTCTCATCCCCGTGGATTGAGGTTTTTGGATCCCGCGGGAACATTTTTATTTCCCGGAATAAAATGTAACCTATGTGTTTTATTTTGGATAAATAAGCTGTCTTCATTCCAAATTTTAACCAAATTGGTCATTGCAGTATGCAGGAGTACCAAACATCCATACTTTCACGTTTAAAATATTAGTAGGAAAACATGAGAAGAGAAAGCATAAGTGAATCTTATGTCTTATGTGTGTGTGTGAAGTGAAGAAGTGAACCTTGAGTTGGTATCAAGAAAGACACCACGGTTTCATTTCAATGAAATGCGCTCTAGTTATCATTTTTGCCTTAGCCATTTGCCAATGCCTGACACATTTTACCCTATTAATAGGATGAAAGTTAATTTTTAACCAACTTCAAAAAAGGAGGCAGTTCCCAATTTGACTGTTTTTTTTGTATGTATGTTACGCGATAATTCCGCCAATTATGAATCAATTTTGATGATTCGTTTTTGTTTGCTAGATCATAATTCAGAGGTGGTCCCATATAAATTTTATCGAAATTGATTTAGCGTTTTTTTGGAAAATCAACAAGAAACAAAATATATACCTAGATAATGTTTTTTACTTTATAGTATAAGTATAGTTTTGAAGTTGGTTTTTGTTTTAGATGAAAGCAAATAATTATTATTGGAGTGGGGGAAGTCGTTACTGCTGTCTTACAGGTTCCTAGCGTAGAAGTTACAAAAGTTCTGTTTTAAATGATGTATATAAATAAAAAAAAAATTTTTGACGACCTCCGTGGCGCAGTGTGTAGCGCTGTTGCCTTAACGTGCGGAGGTCCTGGGTTCGATCCCCGGCAGGGTCAATTTGGGAATTTATAATTTCTGCATTTTCCCTGGTCTGGCCTGGTGGGAGGCTTTAGCCGTGGCTACTTACCACCCTACCGGCAAAGACGTGCCGCCAAGCGATTTAGCGTTCCGGTACGATGCCGTGTAGAAACCGAAGGGGTATGGGTTTTAATATAACTGCCATGCCCCTAACAGGTTAGCCCGCTACCATCTTAGACTGCATCATCACTTACCATCAGGTGAGATCGCAGTCAAGGGCTAGCTTGTAGTGGATTAAAAAAAAAACGAATTGATATATAAAACTTTATTGTATTACCTTTTGATAACTGTGCATCATGCAGATTGTGCGTTTTTGATTGAATAAATAAATGATTAAATAATGATTATAAAGTACTAGGAAGAGTCCTTCGAAGTTTCATCGAATGGCCACCCTACAACCGCCCCATCTGTACAATTGCTAAAATAAAATCTTGTCCAGTACATCGCAAAAAGTGCTCTTAAAAAGTTATCGGTTCAGTCAGAGATGTATGAAAAAGTTGATATATGGAATGGATATGACATATTATTTACTTGCTGATGCCTGCAACTTCGTCCCCGTGGTTTAAGTTCTTTTCATTCCCGCGGGAACTCCTCAATTTTCCGGGATAAAAAGTAGCCTATGGCACTCTCCAGGTCCTCAACTATACGACCCATGCCAAAAATCACGTCGATCCGTTGCTCCGTTGAGGCGTGATTGAGGGACAAACCAACAAACAAACACTCTTTCGCATTTATAATATACATAGGTGATACCTGAAACGATTTAAGAATTAGAAATTCCTGTGGGAACTATTTGATTTAACGGCTTTCTATCGGTTTCTAGTTTTCTACACGGCGTCGAAGAAGAAAAGAAAAAAATGTTCAATAATAACTAAAATATTAACATACCCTGCCTCTATTTCTATCTATACCTACAGGCTTTTTCAGCCCAGCTTTTAACCTGTTATAAATCTAAAAAAAATGAGTATTAAGTAGGGATGATGACAACTCAATCAAATCAGCAATTATCAACCATAAAAACGCGCTTCTAGCTTGAGAGTTTGTATGAAATACATAGTTGTGACGTCATCAAATTTCAACTTTTTTTTAAAAGTATTTTAAAATGGTTATCAAACTTGAAACTAGCTGAGGATGTGAATTTTAGGTCTTTTGGATGACCCTCTATTTAATAATCAATGACAATTTATTATTGACATAGGCATCATCCCTACTGTATTAATTGTCACATCCATTTCTTAGTAACTGAGGTATATTTATAAAATACGTCTGTCAGTCCGTCAAAGCTCTTCACGTGGGTTGCTTCCGCGTTCTTCGGCCGGGCGCGACGCGTAGCCCTGGGCAATCTGCATGTATCTAGGTATCTTCATTAACATTTTAGGGCGTAAACACACTACGGGCAAAAATATTTTGTCTGGCTGACAGAAAGTGCGCGTGCGCACTTTTTAACCCCCGACGTAAAAATCAATTAATATCATTCAGATAAGGTACACTGTACACTTTTTTAAGGTACATAGTACCGGTCCTAATTCCTAACCCGATGTGTAAAAAACAACAAAATTCCCACAATTGAAAACTTTAACCCGATGTGTGTAAAAATTTACAACAAAATCCCACAATTAAAAACTTTGGAAAGTAATTTACAGCGTTTGTTAACTTACCTACTCAAAAAAATCTAACAGATGAAGCCAAAATAAACACAAGTCACAAAATAAATGGCTTGTTTCCAATATTGCAATACGAAATAAATGGACTTTATGTAATTACATAAAAGAATAATAGGGATGATGCCTATATCAAAAGAAAATTATTTCTAACTGATTATTAAAGACCCTCTAGGTCTTCCGAAAGATCTAAAATTCATATCCTCGGTTAGTTTTAAGATTAATAACCATTTTAAAATATAGATCAAAGAGAAAAAGTGAGTTGAAATTTGATGACGACACAACTGTGAATTTCATACAACTTCCATACTAGAAGTGCGTTTTTAAGTTTGATATTTTTGAGTTGCTGAAATGAATAATTATGGATAGGTATCTATAACAGTTTTTTAAATTTTCGCCTTTAAACTGACTCCAAAGAAATAACACCTACTACCTACCTACCTACCTACCTACTACTTACCTACTGCAAATAATACGGTCGTCCATCTTTTATAATTATATATCGGTAGGCACCTACGAGTCGAAAGATCGGATTGATTAATAATTAAAGACAAGTATTTTATGTCCAGTATCCATTTTATTTCCTGGGTTATTGTACTGAT
Source organism: Erebia aethiops (assembly GCA_923060345.2). NCBI lineage: Eukaryota > Metazoa > Arthropoda > Insecta > Lepidoptera > Nymphalidae > Erebia > Erebia aethiops. Next base: position 5,208,502 of record OV281087.1, on the reverse strand, counting down.
GACATTTGTATTACATTGTTTAATGTTTTTGTTTATTACATACTACACTCATCATCGCCGGCTATTGAGCACCGGGTCTCGTCTCCGAGTGATTAGGCCTAAGTTAACCACGCTGGACAAGTGCGGATTGGCAGACTTTAATACCTATAGAGAACTCGCATATTTGCAGGTTTCTATTATTTATTATTTCAGGCCTACCACTAGGTACAGTTGTACTATTTATTATCTACTAGCTGATGCCCGCGACTTCGTCCGCGTGATTTAAGTTTTTTGATTCCCGCGGGAACTCCTTAATTTTCCGGGATAAAAAGTAGCCTATGTCACTCTCAAGATCCTAAACAATATCCGTGCCAAAAATCACGTCGATCCGTGGCTCCGTTGCGGCGTGATTGAAGGACAAACCAACAAACCAACAAACAAACACACTTTCGCATTTATAATATTAGTAAGTAAGTATGATGATACTTGTATTCTGTGCTACTACTTAGCTTGGGTCTCTTCCCAGAATGAGAAGGGCTAAGCCATAGTCCACCACGCTGGCCAAGTGTGGATAATTTAACACACCTTTGAGAACATTATGAAGATCTCTCGGGTATGCAGGTTTTCTCATGATGTTTCCCTTCACCATATTATAGCAATACTCAATTGCTTAGGATGCACATTTAACTCTTAAAAGCTAGAAGTGTGTGCCCGAGAATCGAACCCTGGACCACCCAAATAGGAGGTCGACATCTATACAATAAGCTATCACCGTCTTAAAATAGATACAGTTAGGTATTTCGCTTCGCAAACAAGCTATGCTTCTCTATCTGCTTAGTATTCCTCATTACTGAGGGTCGGACCCCTTTCCATTAATAAAATAATGGTAGGAGTTTTTTGGGATAATAATGCGGTGGGTTCCCACGTCCTTCCGCGTACGACTCGACTAAGAGTATTTAAACTCTTGGGGTTTTATCAGACCTAACGATTATTATCAGATGTTAGTGATAATAACCGGGACCGACGGCTTAACGTGCTCTCCGAGGCACGGAGGAAACGAAAAACTCAAATTTGTGCCTCCAAATTCGGTCACCCATCCAGGTCAACGTTGCTTAACATTCACAATCAACTGATATGCGTTGTCCCTCAATACTTAGTCAGGCTATTCTTACTTGACCTACTTTTATTTATTTTTAAATGATACGTAAATTATTTATTTCACGTAGAACAACTTGTGCACTCTTATGATAAGTGAAGACTCTACCTCTCTATTCTCTATAGCTCTCTCTCTTTATTACGCTCAAAAAGGCAAATTCATTTATACCTAAGTACCACAGATACAACAAGAAACCGTCAGCGTTGGCATCCTTATGTGGTTGACGTCCAGTCTGCTCGAAGGAAACGGCTCTACATTCCTGATTGGAACCGCCAGGATGTGGAATGCAATTCCAGTGCATGTATTCCTTGCCACGTATAACCTTAGTATCTTCTTTGATGATGAAGCCTCTTCTTTGATTTAAAAAAAAAATTGTAAAATATTATATTCCGTAAGTTTCATTTATGTGAACATGTATATTCTTTATGGAGCAATGTTGTTCATTGAGTAATTATTGGATCCATAAATTTCAACTTGATTACATAGCCACGGTGGGCGTATAGACCGAGTAACTTACCGTACATAACATAGGAACATTGATATTTAAGATGTAAATTCGCATACCTATGTAATTGGTAAGTATGTGCAGTTATTTTCATAATACTTATAAATATACGCTGAATTTAGGCGAAGATTTATTGATATATTTTCTGCTAACAGAAATTAATAAATTAAATTGGGCATATTCTGTGTGTCATATTTTGTAATGAACTTTGTATGTATTAGGTTAATTTAGTTTTAAATAAGTGACGACGTTTTTGACGACCTCCGTGGCGCAGTGTGTAGCGCTGTTGCCTTAACGTGCAGAGGTCCTGGGTTCGATCCCCGGCGGGGTCAATATGGGAATTTATAATTTCTGAATTTACCCTGGTCTGGCCTGGTGGGAGGCTTCGGCCGTGGCTAGTTACCACCCTACCGGCAAAGACGTGCCGCCAAGCGATTTAGCGTTCCGGTACGATGCCGTGTAGAAACCGAAGGGGTATGGGTTTAATATAACTGCCATGCCCCTAACAGGTTAGCCCGCTACCATCTTAGACTGCATCATCACTTACCATCAGGTGAGATCGCAGTCAAGGGCTAGCTTGTAGTGGATAAAAAAAAAAGTGACTAGGTTTCCTGACTGTTTTTTTGATTGATAATATATTTAAATATAATTTGCGAATTTATACCTAATCTAAATAATACTTTTTTTGGAAAGTTTGACATACCTACTTCACTGTAAATAATTAGATTTATGAAATTCTATTTTATCATTCCAATTTTGTATATTATGCATGTTGTGTTAGCCTATAATTGGCTGTACATTTAAGATATATATTTTGTATGCGTTTAATTAATTTAATAATGTAATTTAATGTAACAACTGTTGGCTATCCTAATAAATAAATAATAATAATAATTAAATTCTACATCATAATCATTTTAGTTAGGTACTGACCTACCACACTTTATCTTATTTCATATACTTCTACATTCTCATCTATTTCCATACTAATATTATAAACTAGCTGATGCCCGCAACTTCGTCCGCGTGGAATAAGTTTTTTTGGATTCCCGCGTGAACTCCTCAATTTTCCGGGATAAAAAGTAGCATATGTGTTATTCCAGACAATAATCTATCTCTGTGCCAAACATCCAGTTCAGCCGTTCTGGCGTGATTGAGTAGCAAACATTCATACATCCATACTTGCAAACTTTCGCGTTTATAATATTACTAAGGAAGTACGGATTAGTATGGATAGAATGGATGAAGAGTGTTCGTAAGGACCGACCAAAGTCATATCATTAGTACCTATCTCACCACTTATGAGATACAACTTACGTAGGTGACAAGAAGACATCCCTTTTCGGTAGTGGGTAAATGCCACGGCCTTGACATTCTGCTGTCTCTGTATGTAAAGAGATATGTGGAGTACGCAGACCGGTTTGGACCATAAGGACAGGTTTATGCAACCCAAATAAATGTTAACAAATGAATTCAAAATAATTGAAGTGAAACTTCTTTAGAATCGTTGTGATTTGAAAATTCGATGAAACGAAAAAGCGACACCAAAAAGAAACAAACATATTCATATTAGGATTTAGCCTGCGAGAGAATGAGATAGATTACAAGTGTGTAGTCAGTGCCCTGACTCTTTCGGATACGGCTAAAATACGGGCTTTATCCTTATCCGAGGTATACTGTGCTCCGAGATCCGCATGTGTCAAGACAACACGCGGTTTGTCCCAAAGGCCCTGACATTCCACAGCCGAAGGAAAGCTCTCCCCAGGACAAGATGCACTCCAAGCCAATCTCGCCTCCTCCAGACTCTCCACCACAACATCAGTCGGACTAGTCAGATTAAGGATCTGACTGATGAGAGTAATAGAGCCAGAAGCGAAAGATAAGAAAGCCGGAAGCGCTACACTTGAGATGGAAGATTTGTGTGTATGTGAATTGTGAAGGAAAAGGTGACTAACTTTCTGATCTACCAATAGGTACACTGTAGCAATCAGTTTTACCCAATAGGGCCCGTTGTTTGCAAGAAAAAAACTTTGCATATTACTATTATTTTTTTAAGCCTGAGTACTTCAAAATCAGTCTTTAATAGAAAATAATATGTCAAATTATATTTCCAGCTATGACGTCAACATATGGCGGAAATTCTGTCCTATTCAAGACCCACCCTAGGGATGATGCCTATATCAAAAATAAATGATTACTAACCTGATTAATAAAAAACCTAAAATTCACATCTTCGGTTAGTTTCTTGTTTGATAACCATTTTAAAATATAGATTAAAGAAAAAAAAGTGCGTTGAAATTTTATGACACATCTGCGAATTCCATACAACTTCCATACTAGAAGTGCGTTTTTAAGTTTAATAAAGAGTTGCTGATTTGATTGAGTTGTCATCATCCCTATTACAACACCACACCCAACAACTTAATCTAATCTCTTAATTGTTAGTGAGACTGATTTTGAACCTAATTTTAACCTGGTGTTACAGTACATGTTACCTGCTTGGTTCACTATCGTATAAACAGTTCGATGCAATTTTATGTCTCGTCGGCACCTACAAAAATAAGTACAGCATAGCCCAAGAGTTGACGTAAATGTTAATGGAAACTAATTTACAGGCTCAGAGCCGGCAGTAAATATCTGTATGCAAATGTAAATCACTTCATTTAATTATATTTGTATCAACATAGTTGGTTAGGACATTATTTATACATATTTGTAGTTGTATATGTAGTTTTATATTATATGTATAGTGCGAGGAAAACTACTCAAATACTAGTTAGTAGGTATGTATATGGTGGTTTAATTAAACCGACAGTATTATGTATTTTATTATTGTAATTTTGTATTTATTAAGAGTATGTGTGAGTATGCATTTTAACCGGGGATTGAAGGTACATACTTAGGAAGGTATGAACATAATATTTACGTACCTACGTAGGTACTAATATTAAAATGCGAAAGTTTGGACGGATGGATGGATGGATGTTTGTAACTCAATCACGCCAGAACGGCTGAACGGATCTGGATGAAATTTGGCACAGGGATAGATTATAGTCTGAAATAACGAAAAGGCTACTTTTTATTCCGGAAAACGAAAGTGTTCCCCCCAGGAAACAAAAACTTCAATTTTAATTTTAATTTTTTATCCCCTAGAAGGTACAGTAAGTGATGATGCAATCTAAGATGGAAGTGGGCTGACCTGTTAGGGGCATGGCAGTTCTATTAACCCCTATTCGGTTTCTACACGGCATCGTACCGGAACGCTAAATCCGGTAGGGTGGTAACTAGCCACGGCCGAAGCCTCCCGAAACCAGGCTAGACCAGGGAAAATTCAGAAATTATAAATTCCCAAATTGACCCTGCCGGGGATCGTACCCGGGACCTCCGCACGTTAAGACAACAGCGCTCAACACTGCGCGAGGGAGGTCGTCAATCAATCCATGCGGACAAAGTCGCGGGCATCAGCTAGTAATCTATAAATGGGAAATTTGGATGGATGTTTGTTACTCAATCACGCCAGAACGGCTGAAAGGATCTGGATGAAGTTTGGCACACAGATAGATTATAGTCTAGTCTAGAATAACACTTATGCTACTTTTTATCTCGGAAAATTTTAGTGTTCCCGCGGGGAAAAAATCTCAATCCACGCGGATGAAGTCGCGGGCATCAGCTAGTATATATTTATTAATAGAATGATCTGAAGGAATAGATAAGTGCATTTGCCTGAATTCGCAAGTAGGTAAGAAGTTTTGACCTTAAACTGTAATACCTACCTTTTTGATGATATTGCAATAAATTACTATGCCCTACATATTTTATTTCATTTTACTCGATATGCATTCTTCCAATTAATAAAATCACACTATATTAGGCATATTTTCAAATTTTTTCGCACATAAATAGAGCTAACACATTTCTGTTAGCTCTGTAGTTTAACAATTTTGGATTTGTAGACCTTTTGCGAAAAGATTTTCTTGTTTGTTAGGTATTCATTTTATATCTATGAATTTATGATAATAATAAGTATATTATGGTTACGTACATAATTATTATTTAAGTTATGGTTAGGTACTTAGATTGGCCCAAGGGTTTACAGATAAAGTATAAATAAAAATTGATTATTGCCTTTCCTTAAATACTCGTAATTAGATTTATTATAGAAATTGTTTATTTAAGTTTCGCTATTCAGCGAGGTAACACAGCCAGCGTTCGACCTTTTGCACCCTTACAGGTTTTATTAGTACATTTTCATATTAAATAATTATTATAAAAAACAATACCAATCCATTGAAATGTGAAAACTTTTAATGTATTTTGTTAACCAAAAAAGCATCTTTCGTCCAAATCTTATCGAATCTTTTTCAATAAGTAAGTAAGTATTTTATTTCTCGTGACTGTCATTTTTATTAATGAAATCATCTCAGCAAAGATCACAGTTAAGATAAGGAAGTACAAAATGTTTACTTGAACGAGAATTTTGTAAAACAGCTTTTATTGAATGGTTCGAGTTTTATTGACATTTTGAAAATTACTCACGCATCTGAGTGGGTTAATTATGGGTAGGTATCATTTCTTTTGAATGCCGCAGCGTTTATCAGAGGGCTAGCACGGAAGTTGTTGTCATCATTGCGACGATCTATCAAACTTAAAAACGAGCTTCTAGTATGGAAGTTTGTATGAAATACATACATAGTTATGAACTTGTTATCAAATTTCGTGGGACACCAGATAGGAACGAAGTTCCTTTTGCATAAATATTAATAACAAGTTCTAGTCGAAGTAAAAAAAAAACAGGTAGGTATATATTTTTTATTATGATTTTCTTATCTATAAAAATCGAAAACTACTTTACAAAATTATCTTAACACTTTATGTTAGACACTGTATAGCGAACATAATAATATAAGCTATACTTACATAAAAAAAAGTTGAGAAGAAGTGAAAACGAATATTGAATTTTTTTTAATGCCTTAACGCCTTAACTTATATAAATATACTACATTCCAAATTATACTTTAATGCCTTAGTTAAAGTATAATTTGGAATGTAGTATATTTATATCTAAGACCTTTGGTCTTCGTAACAACGCGAGCATGTTTTCACTTCTTCTTCAAATCTTACGTATTTTCGGTACGTACCTACGTTTTTTGCCGGTTAGAGTACCCCTCCGCATCGTCCCATAAGGAACAATTCAAAAAACAATTTTTAAAAAGTCGTACAACTGAAAAGGTGTTCAGCATTGCATACAGAATATTATCAGTATTTTAAAATTAACTCGGTATGCTTAGGCTGTTTTTTTTCCACTACAAGTTAGCCCTTGCCTGCGATCTCATCTGATGGTAAGTGATGATGCAGTCTAAGATGGTAATGGGCTAATCTGATAAGGGCATGGCAGTTATAATTAACCCATACCCGTATTCGGTTTCTACACGGCATCGTACTGGAACGCTAAATCGCTTGGCGGCACGTCTTTGCCAGTAGGGTGGTAACTAGCCACGGCCGAAGCCTCCCACGAAGCCAGACCAGGGAAAATTCAGAAATTATAAATTCCCAAATTGGGCCTGCCGGGGATCAAACCCGGGACCTCGGCACATTAAGACAACAGCGCTCAACACTGCGCCACGGAGGTCGTCTGTGTTACGAAGTAATCAATCTGTCAATCAAACAACGTAAATCAGTTTAGTAACCCGAAAAGTAGCGAATAGTAACGTGAATTTCATATCACTGCGCAACATTGTTTTGTGTCCATTTTTAACGTTAATTAGTAACGTTGCATGCTGTATCGATGAAATAGGTGTCTACTTACTAGCTGAAATAGGTGTTGCTTGCTAAATCCGCTTAAATTATCGACTGGCCAATATCCTTGACGTTGCACGTATTACTAAGAAATTAAAAAATACCTAAGCTAAGAACCATAATTATGACGGTTTTTTCCCGCGGGAGCTCCAGGATAAAAAGTAGCCTACGTAGCTTAATCCTGGGATGCAACCTACCGCTGCAGTTTTTTGACGAAAATTTGGTGCAGCGCGCTGCAAAAGATGGACCGAGAAAAGGTAGCAGACAGACACACTTTGGCATTTATAATATTACCTAGTATGTAGGGTAGCCTCAGCTATGGACAGAGATAAGTGAAAATCTTTGGAGGAGGCTTTTACCCGAAGGGGGTCCCTACAAAATAGTAACCAAAAAAAAATATTATATTTACAAAAAATACACGCCGTCCAAGTGATCGTTAATGGGCATGGTGCCAAAAGCACTGGCGCTATTACCTCGTTGAATGGCAAGGTTAAGCCGTTGGGCTAAATAAGCGCCAGCTCTTTGGTCACCAGAGGCGTGGATCAGTTTTTGGGACACGACATTTATATAATTCTTCGTGTCCGATGACCATGGGCCCAGAGTCTCAAAAGCAAGCGCCGCAAAAACGTAGTAAATTTAATTTAATAATAGACAATATTGTAACTAACTAACCATCCTATATTACCAATACAAAGGGTGGGTGTTGGGACAGGTCTACATTGAGTGATTTCGGTCTATATGCATAACATTATCCATACTTAATTATAATATTATAAATGCGAAATTGTGTCTGTCTGCTACGCTTTCACGGCCCATCTATTCAACCGATTCTGATGAAATTTGCTACAGGGATAGGTTGTATCATGGTGAAGTACATAGGCCTTCTTTTTATTCCGGAAAATTCAAGAGTTCCCGCTAGAATCAAAAACTTAATCCACGAAGACGAAGTCGCGGGCATCATCTAGTCTTACTAATATTATAAATGCGAAAGTTTGGATGGATGTATGGATGGATGGATGTATTGATGTTTGTTACTTAATCATGCCCCAACGGCTGAACGGATCTGGCTGAAATTTGGCACAGAGATAGATTATAGTCTGGAATAGCACATAGGCTACTTTTTATCCCGGGAAATTAAAGAGTTCCCGCGGGAACCAAAAAACCTCAGACCACGCAGACGATATATAAGAAAACAGATATGCCTATCATACTGATCTTCTGAAACTCAAAAAATATTTCTATCCATCCAACTGATGTGCCCTAAAACGGTTTCTAAAAAACCATCTCGGTTGATGCTGGGTATCCACTAGTAATATTCTAAATGTGAAAGTGTGTTTGTTTGCTGGTTTGTCTTTAAATCATGGCGCGACAGAGCAACTGATTGACGTGATTTTTGGGTATTGATGAAGACCTCCAGAGTGGCATAGGCTACTATTTAACCCGGCAAATATAGGAGTTCTCGTACGTACAATGTCGCGGGTATCAGATTCTAAAAAATACATTGACCGTGAAATTACTATAGCTCAAATTACGCACTAATTAGCATACAATATAATCATTAGTGTCAGCGTTATTATGTTTGACGAGTGCATTCTTTGATTATTATTTTTACCTACCCTCGACGAAACGGAGACGGTATAGTTATGTGTTTGCCCTAAGAGGTTGTGTGTTTGTTTGTTTGTGCACTTTTTTGTTACCATTTTTCACAAAAAGTACTGGGTCACGACCGGAGAGCGATAGGTAGGTACTTAATACCTAAAACGTAAAAAAATTACTAACCAGAGTCAATGTGCTATGATTCCGCATGAAAAAAATTTAGTGTATCAGCTCCGACGCACGACTGCAGTTAACTCTTTACGAACGATTATACTAGTGGTTCGCCCCGAACTGAGACCTCGCGGCGCCATCTATTGACATAGATGTAAAGTTCTGTTAAAAATACTGAAGCTCATTAAAAATTAAATAATTCCGTTTCCTTACAATATTTATCTAATTTTAGTATTAATTGATCAAGTTTCAGGCTCAGCCTTTCAGAAAATTTAGAGTTCTGAGGTCAACTATGGACGTTAGAAAATCTCCACTTTGAAATCGTCAATTTTGGGGGCAAAATTTAAAAAAAAAAATTTTTGGACTCTATTCCTAATTATCTTTAAAATGATATACCGCAACCCTATGTAACTGTATAAAAAATATTTTACTTCGCATTCGCTTCTATGAGAGCCCCCCTGAAATAAAGATTTTTATAACTTTTTCAGCCATATTCGGCGGGAGGCCATTGGTTTACATATTATATTTAAAGCTGAAGTAATTACGTTCAGTAATTCAGAAGTTACAATGCTCTGACAGACGGACGGACGGACAAGTGCCAATTCACTCAAGTAGACTCAGAGACCTTCGCTTCGCTCGGTCAAAAATATATAGATTAGTAAATGAGGGTAAATGAGCGCATTTTTATTTTTATTCAAAAGGAAAAAACGGAACCCTTATAGGATCACTTTGTTCTCCGTCCGTCTGTGTGGCAAGACCCTTTTTCTCAGGAACGCATGGAGGTATCAAGCTGAAATTCATATCAAATACTCAGGTCTACTGTCCCTTAGAGCTGTGAAAAAATCAAACTTCTAAGTCAACGCAATCAAAGGATACAGCCGTTTATGCTGCAAATTTTCGACACTCGCAAGGGAATCAAAACCTACAGGGTACTTCCCGTGAACTCAGAATGTTGAAATTTGGTACGAAGCAACGTCTTATAGCACAGAAAGGAAAAATTGCGAAAAGCACAAAAATTTTTAGTTACATCATATAATAAAAATATTTTTAATAATTTTAAACTTACTAATGTTATGGATTTTATTTAGTAATTATATGTACCTACAGGTTTATACGGAACCCACAGTGCGCGAGTCCGATTCGCACTTGGCCGGTTTTTTTATATTCCTGAAAGCATCCTTGATACATTTATAATATTATATTTATATTAATTATATAATTTATATTCATCAAAATACATTACATAGTCATGGAAACATAAAATGGTGTTACCATGGAAATATAAAGTCAAAAACAAACGGAGAAAGTTTGATTTTACTCGTCATAAATTTTCATACCCCGGGCTTATTTATGAAAATCTAATCTAAATGAGGTAAAAAAGGAAAGACAGTAAAAATTTTCAAATGCACATATATTCGTTTACAATAATAGTCGTAATTATTAATAATAATTGTAATACAATAATAAATAATTGTAATAATAATAATAAATATTCCCTTAAACACTATTAAAGCTGGCACAGATTTCAATTGTTTTATCGCGACACTAAATTCTTATTTATTAATAAATAATTTATTAACATACTATCTACTAATATAATAAATGGGACTGTCGGGATCAGAAATAAGATAAATGGAATTGTATAATCTGGATTTACGTTTGACATTCCACTACCTACCACCATATTTTTTCTTTTTAGTGTAATATCATGAACCTTTAGTTTTTTATGTAAAAAAATCAATTACGTAGTTATTTAAAAAAAAAACTGTACTTCCATGTGGCCGTACAAAAAAAAAATTGCATGCCCATCGTATGGCGGATTGTAGATGGTAAAAAGACCTGCAATCAAGCAAATAAACTATTATCATTATGAATCTTTCAAAAATGTGCAGTTTTTTACCCGACTGTAGTTAAAGCTACTAGCTAGAAGCCACGGCCGAAGCCTCCAACCAGGCCAGTTTGGCTAGCATCCGCACAACGAGAACATTTTGTCTACCCATTTTCTCGAGTTATCTCTATTTGTCTATCGAACTGCTATCGGCCGTAGATAAATTTGTTTATTTTTTTAAACCACGTTTCACAAACTGGTCGCAGTGGTCGCCTTTGCCGGCAGTCCCATGTTTTTTTTTTCAATAGAGAACTTATTCTATACATACATACAGAAACTACCACTGACCACTATTATTGACCCCATACAAGTGACAACTTAAATACTGTATGTTTCGTACGTCAAAAGCATGGTCAAAAGATAATAATTTTTGTTGGGAACCTCCTCCTCTCCTCCTCTTTTTTGGAAGTTGGTTAAAAATAGACAATCTTCCAAAAGACGTAAAGAAGTTGAAAAAAAGTCGTCACAATTCACCATTTCATACAAGCTGCTATTGTAAACGAGCGTTATGAAGTTGGGTACAGCGTGACTTAGTTGATTAGTTGGCAAAGTGTGTCTGTCTGTCTGCTACGCTTTCACGACCCATCTGTTCAACCGATTTTGAAGAAATTGGGTGCGGAGATAGGTTGCATGATGCATTCCGGGGAAGGACTACTTTTTGTCCCGGAAAATAAATAGTTTCCGCTTGAAAAACTAAACCCACGCGTAGAAAGTCGCGGGCATCTTCTAGTATTACATAATAGAAGTCAGTGGTTGATGTTCATATACAATTATACATTTAACAACATATTTAGTGATAATTCTTTAGTTTTACACAAATCTATAAGTGTCCATTAAGACGGACCACAGGGACATAAATGTTATCAAGCAGTGGTCGTGTGTGAATGATCAGACACTGAAAATACGAAAAATCATTTTTTTACTTCACAAGTTAGCCTTTGACTGCGATTTCAACAGGTAAGTGATGATGCAGTCTAAGATGGTAGCGGGCTAACTTGTAGGGGGTACGAAAGTTATATAAAACCCATACCCCTAATCAGTTTCTATACGGCTTCGCACCGGAACGCTATAATTATCGCTTGACGACAATTCTCTGCCGGTAGGGTGGTAACTAGCCACGGCCCAAGCCTCCCACCAGACAACACTCGGCATGCAATCTAATAAGTTATAAAATTCGTTCTTAGACTAGCACTCGTTTGCAAGTTATCTAACTCAGTAGGGCTAGCATGCTCACAACGAGTAAAATTATGTCTACCCGTTATCTTTATTTGTCTACCGAAGCTAACATGGTTATTCATATGACTTGTCTCGTTATGTCAAAAGTGGAGATAAAAGTAATAATTCTTATCTGTGGTATTTTTCTCTACGAACCCTTACATGCCGACTATTTTTTTCTTTTAATATATATACCGGATTTTGAGCATGTTAGGTAAACGAAAAATTAGCTGAAAACGAAAACATCTCGATCTCTCGTCGCGAGATATCTCGTTGTGTGTATGCTAAGCCTGCAGGTGCCCTTAATATCGGCTTTAATGTAGCGTTTAGTCTAGGCAATGAAGCTACTGAAACCCAACAGTAATTCCTCAGGCGACAAAACTTACAGTACGATAAAGTTTTATGAATTGAACGTTTCATTCAATACATTCATTAAAATCGTACGTATTTTACAATTGTCCAAAATAGTTAGAAAGGAAGTTAGGTATTTTTAATTTATATCCAATTGTTAAAGTTGTATGTACGTTCATTATCGCGTAAACGCAATTTATGTTAAATATCGATATTCTGCATGATTAAATATTTTAGAATTTGGGTTTAAGTGTAAATATGACTATCTACTATTATTAAACAAAATTATTCAGTCAAAAATACTATTATTAAACAAAATTATTCAGTCAAAAATACCTTACTTACGCATGGATTTTTTTGCATAAGTTTTGGTACCATACTACAATCCTGCCAAGTTTCAGCGACTGAGGATTTAATGCAGGAGTCTTCATACAACAAACTGCTCCGTTTCCTAGACTAGTTAGAGATTTTCAGCATTATTGGACGTTGTATTGGACGTCTACGGCAGCATAATATCACAACTATATTTTTTCAATAATCTTTTCAACATACATAAACACTTAACTAACATTTTTAATAATTTATTAATAGTTTTCATAAAATAACAATAGAGTAACAATAAAAGCTAATAGTTAAAATTACGATGCTTAAAACATTTTTAATTAAAAAAAACCCGTCATCTGAGATTACAGATAGAAAATTATTATTATAAATAATTCAAACGATGCTAAAAGGGTCTATTCAGACGGACCACAAAATAACTACTAAGAAAGGTGGTCAGGTCAACTTCTTGTGTGCGAAAGGGGCGATTGGATGCATTGTGAAAGTGGCAATAATGTTTGTAACCATACGACCACAACGCGAGTGTAAATAGTTGTTCGTGTGAATGGAAATATATTTTCATGTGTGGTTGTGGCACGCCTGAAAGGACCCTAACAAATAATATATAAGAATAGATTCCAAAATTCGATATTTTTCGTAAGAATTACAACCCTCAATTAGAAATACTTTAATTCGTGTTTTTTTCATTCATTATTTATTTTACTTGTTTTAATTAATTTTTCGCAAATTTTTGGCAATTTGGTTTATATAGTTACTCTTATTTTGCATTGTTGTCTAAAATTAATTTATGCAATAAAAAATATTTGAGACCTAAATTAATTTGAATGAATAAATGAACCAATGACGATCCAAATGTGAATGACTGATTTGTTATGGACAATCATTGAATAAATATAATTTTTATTTAATTGAATAGGTATTTTGTGTCGTTATTTTTTCGTTTTAAAAGCATTTTAAAATACTCAAGTGAATTTAAATGCTTTGTTAGCTGAGTATCCGAGTCTAGAAGCATGTAGTTAATGTGGGTAACTTTAGATTTACGTTTAGCGTTTGTCAATCCATAATTATTATTAAGTATTGGGTTTTTCTGACTAGAAATTCTCAGTACTAGCCCGGAGTTATGGAGTTAGTGATGTTTCACGCCCCGCCCGTGCCTCGGAGAGCACGTTAAGCCGTCGGTCTCGGTTATTATCATTAACATGATTGTAGTCGTTAAAGCATTGGAGCAGCGTGGTGAGTCTAAGCTCTAATTTCCTCTCTCCTATGAGAGTGGAGGCCTGTGCCCAGCAGTGGAACGTTAATGGGCTGTAGTATTTACGGCATTAAGGCGCTGTGAGCTCACGAGATCAAAATACAGGCGCGCGGGGGTGAAATCGAGCAAGCGCATGTAGCGAAAAATGCAAGAAATCATTTGTAAAAAAATAAATATTTACTGTTCAATACAAATTAATCCGACAATGTGTTTGATTTAGAAATGTAAATTTTATCTTATATTTCTAGAGCAAATTATTAGTTTCAATAAGGAGAAAAATTGCTTTAAAATGTAAAGAGGTATGTTTAAAATAAATTTCAATGCAGATATTTTTTTAAATTGTGTTTTGAGATGCGTCAATGGCGGCTTAAAGGTCTTGAAAACAGCAAATTATTTTTAGAAGCATACATTATGTGTCGGTTTGATGGATACACTGCTTTTAAAAACCCCCTTTTACGCTACACAGGGCCTTAACGGGTTTCTCCAACTTTAAGTTTGACATTTACATTTTCTCCGTGCTTTGAAGGGCACGTTGAGCCGTTGGTCCTATCTATTACCATGAACATCTGAATATAATAATTGATTATTGCCAAGCAAAAGAATCAAACTCCCGACTTTTTAGTCCAGCCTTCTCATAAGAAGAGACCCATCATAAGAAAATTTCTAGTCCTTGTCACGAAAGTAGTCTTCAGCAATTAGTGTATATACAACATCTGGCATACAGGGTGGTTCAAAGGAATACATTTTTTAAATGATAGGACCTGCCAAAAGACGTAATATCCACGCCATTTTAAACCAACAATTAAATAAAAAAAATTGTGTTGACTTTTAATAACGTCCCAAATATGTATTTCATACAAAATCCCACACTAAGCGCGCGTTTTGACGTTTGAAATAATTTCCTGATTTGACTAATTGACAAACACCGACTTCTAGTGCCGCCTCTAGACGACTTATTTCGTGACTTGGGCACAACTCTTAGCAAAAAGGTAAGATTCTGTTGTACACAAACTCTAAACTAAAATAAAATGACACCTTAAAATCTAGTTCAGTCCCTTTCAGCACAGAGTATTATGAAAGGGTTAGGTTAGGTTAGGTTAGCAATATTTTTAATGCTGTCATTTTAGTTTAGTTTAGAGATTCACAAATAACAGAATAAGCCCCAAATGTCAAACTTGAATCTAAAGCTACCCGCAATAACTCGTACATAATTAGGAAAGTAAACAAAAGAAGTATTAAGGCCTATAACTAATAATAATATTTATAATAATACTTAAAATTTCTATATTTTTGCGTGTAAATTTCCTAATTTTTTTATATATCGTATAATTTCGCAAAAATGGACGTAATTTTATTTTTGGTTCATATTCGAAGCTAAATGAGATTTAAGCACAAAAATACTGTCTTAAAAGCTATCTATTTAAATATTTTGTAAGTACATTTATATTTTAGAAGTCTTTTTTAGGTTTTTTACAATATATTTTTGAAGTAACGCAGGTTATGTACAAAAAAATACAATTCCCTTAGTAAAAACTAATAATAATACAACGTAAACTTGCTATATTAAAAAAACATAAACAGTGATTTTTAATCTATAACGTGTACTTATTCGTAACTTATAGACATACTCTATAAACATTTAACACACATTCATAAATAAATAATAACATTTAAATACTACTAACAATATTAAGGCGACGATCACACAGTCAAATCGGTATGTCTCTTCACAAAAATCGTTCAGCCATTGATGTAAAATTTGAGTACCTATAGCCATATATATAACTGCCGCACCTTTAACACGTTAGCCCGCTACCATCTTAGACCGAAAAGAAAGAAAACAAAGAAAGAAAAAACATTTATTTCCTAATTGTGCCACACATAACAAGTATACCTAAAGAGGTAGATCACCCCTACACCTCAACGATCTAAACACACACTGCATCATCACTTACCATGAGGTGAGATCGCAGTAAAGGGCCACAGTAATGGAATTAAAAAAACATTCCATACTACGCGCACATTTTTGACATCTGATAAAGAGTTGCTGATTTGACCAGTTGTCAAATAGCCAATTAAATAGCACAAAGTGCAGTGCAAAAATACGCAGTGTACAAAATTAATGGTGTATTATAAACACCGCCAGGGAAAACCCACATGACCTTTTAAAACTGAGAGTTCTTTATGATGATCTCAAAGGTTTATGACTATGAAGTACCTAGGCCTGTTTTTGTATGAAGTTTAAACTGTATGTGGGATCGCCGCCTTAAATCTTAAAAAAAACAATGAATATAGTAGTAGGACCTTTAGTTACAGTTCTGGCAAGTCTGGTCAGTGGACATACATAGGTAATACTGTTCTGTTATTGGGCGGTAAATAAAAGGTTGATTGATTAACCAATCGAATTTACTTCGTCAATCACCGCCGCAATTTATCTATTCACCCATCGCGCAAGTTAAATTTCTGAGTCTAACTGTCTCAAAATCTCCTTGTACAATATTCATTATTCCGAGGTTAACATCTATGCTGACGCAACAGAGTCGATATAATTGTCTCTTTCTGGCCTGTAACGAGTTATATTGGAATGAGTGAGCGTGACTAGCAGTGAGTGAAGAGCTTGAAGAAGCTGCGTCCCTTTTCTGGCGCTGGGCCCATCAGCATTGGTACTTGGTTCTTGTGGGTTACGGTGATCTGAAAAAAAATACATAAAAAATCAATAAATTTAATACAGTTAAAAACTCACTCATTGACTAATTCAGTACGCATGTATAAGATAACTTCATTTCCCCTGAACACGAATATTGATTATCTATTGAAGCTATGAATTAATGAATGAACTATTCAATAATAATTCAATCTCATTCCTTCTCCATTCGTTCACTTAAAATTACTCTCGCCACATATTAATTATTGTAATGGGCGTTCGGTGACATTAGCGTCAAAGTAAAATTAACTTTACTTTGACACTAATGTGAGTTTATAGCTCAATTTCGTATTTGCATGCACAGCCAGCGCTCAAAACGATTCATTTCGGAATTAAAATCGGTTGTACTGAATTTGTGACTTTAAATGAAGAGCTTTATCTTGGCTCGATTATATTGGCGTCGAAGTAAAATGGACCCACCATTTTACTTCGACGCCAATATAATCGAAAGCTTGATACGATCAATCAAATTTGCAATGGAAAAAGTTAGACTAAACGTACAGGCGGGATATTGTGCACATAATATAATATGACGAAAGTGTACGTAATTTTAAGAATTGACACAAGTGAACGAATGGAGAAGGAATGAGATTATTGAATAGTTCATTCATTCATTCATAGTTTCAATAGACAATCAATATTCATATTCAGGGGAAATGAAGTTATTTGACCCGTTGTCCTAGGTGAGCGTCGTAGACGCTATTTGACGCCATAGAAAATAGCAGACGTATCTACGTGACAACGTAGACGTAACGTCATTTTCATGATCTTGTTCCAAACCTTTCCACGCGGACGAAGTCCCAGCCATCAGCTATACACATTATAAAGGGACAAGGAAAAATGAATGAAATGAAAAATACTATATATATATCACCTTGCAGGGGGGCTGCATCCACGGTTCGCCATCAATTTGCATGGGAAAGGTGCGCTTGGTGGTGATTGTAATCGAGCTGCACTGCGCCAAACGACGGCCCGACGCCCGGAGACCTGCAAAGAATATGTGTTTATCATTCACTCATTCATTCAGCATTCATTCATTCATTAATTCTAAATTTTATTCAGCATTCATTCATTCATTAATTCTAAATTTTATTCAGCATTCATTCATGTTGAATAGCAACATTCATTCATCCTAAATTTTAAATAACAAATACACTATGAACCCGGTTGCTATTTGTTAACTCACGTTTTTTGTGCCCGATTAGTTTCGAAGCCGTCCGACGTTGACTGTCAATACGTGGGTGCCGGATCGCGTCCGAAACTAGTCGGGCAATCTCCGACAAAAACGTGAGTTTACAAAATTAAAACCGTTTACATACGTATACTTGTTTCTGTTTAATTAATTAATTCAAAAATTATTTTCTAGGTTTCATTCATTAGTTCATTCAGCCAATGATTATTTTATTCATCATAATCTAAACTCTAAATGAATGAGTAACTAGGTAATTTATTCATTGTTTTATTGCGTGGGTATTACATATTGTAAGCATAATTCCAGAAGTGGGTGAATAATTAAAATTACTTTTAAAATATGTTTGTACTCTCTTTAAAACGTGCACGAATAAATGGTTAAACGTGTAGCGGTTTCACGAGAGATTTAATGTAAACAGTTAATTATAAAAACTTGGCCAAAGCATCACAACAACAATAAATTAATCATTTGATCAGGCTGCAGTTGCTACTGCTAAGCTCTAAATCAAATTGCGATCTAAACACAAAGGTATTCAATAATCGCTGAGTCTGTCGGCAACAGACTAACCCAACAAAGTCAAAATACTCGTATTTATGCAAATTAATCCAATATGGCGTATACCCGCCAACAAACTGATCGAGTGAATTACATCGAATGAGTCAAATATCAACTTAATTAAACTTTCGTCAATAAACAAATACACAATCTTTTATATTTTCTAAAAATTCAATTCAATTTTAAACATAAAGCTGACAATATTCTTAGCGGGGAGTAAAATAACATACCTGTACGAACTTGTCCCATATGCAGACAGTTTTCTAAACCGATTACTTCTATTAATTTGTCGCCTATATCTGAAACAAAAAAAAAAACTATTTAGTTTTCTTGTGTCAAAGTTGAAGTGGATAGGGCTACGTTTTATTTAGACGACGGGGGTTTGCTTTTGGACAACCTCCTTACGTGTGTAAAGTGGTGAACGCTGTTGTCTTAAGTCTTAACGTGGGAGGTTCCGAGTTCGGTCTCCAGGTTAGTTTGGGAATTTATATTTTCTGTTCTCGTCTGGTAAGAGTCTTCGGCTGTGACTAATTCCAAACTACTGGCAAAGGCGTACCGCCAAGCGATTAGGCGTTCCGGTGCAATACCACGTAGAAGCCGACTAGGGTTACACCTAAACAGGTTAGCCCGCTACCATTTTACACTGCATCGTGACTTCATCAGGTGAGATCGCAGTCAAGGGCTAACTTGTAGTGGAAACAAAAGGGTATCAATTAAGAAGGTTTGTTTGAGAATAATACGAAAATGACGTCACTCTAAATTCAATATGGCAGACGATAAAAGCTTGTTTTTAATGATTTAAGACTTATATACTGTTATACTAGATAATACCCGCGACTTTGTCCGCATAGATTTAGTTTTTTTAATTACCAGAGATACTCCTTAATTTTCCTACCTCTATACTAAATTTCATCAAAATCGGTTGAAAACATGGGCCGTTAAAGCGTAGCAGACAGACAGACACACTTTCGCATTTATAACATTAGTATGGATGCTTGTTTGAATCTCTTACCTTGCTGTGCATTAGGGAAGCGCCCTCGCCGGTGCGCCCCGCTAGCGCCCCACAGGTTGGAGCCCCCGTGAGCGTACGGAATGTTGAGCAGCGCTACGCCCTGTAGGGCTACGCCCTTCGACAGCTCCAGGGAGGAACCGTCGCACTGTTTAAATAAAAACGCCAAATTAGCTTTAAAACTTTAGTTTTGCCTGTATAAATAAAAACAAATACTGGTTTTGAAAGGAGTGGAACCTAATCAGCTATAATCCGCCACAGTAAGTAAATCTACGTGTGGTACAGTATGATCTTGCGATATTCACACACAAATCTTTCAAATTATTCTCAACGTACGTTTCACTCCGACACCGGAGCTTCTTCTGTAGGGCTAGCATGCGCACAACGAGTAAAATTATGTCTACCCGTTATCTCTATTTGTCTACCGAAGCTAACATGGTTAAATATTCACAATTGTACAGATAGCTTTTATGACATGGGCATCTTTGAAAATGCAATCCGTAAAGGAGTATAAGGGTTTGTAATTTGTATGAAAATCTAACTTAACGTGAGCGAAGCTAGGTAAAAAGCCTAGTGTGTTGATACGATAGTTACCACGATATCAATATTCTCGTGTAGATTCTTGCAGCTGGCGGCGAACTGTTCTGATGTGGCGAACTCGAAGTACCACAATTTGTTCTTCATCCGGGAACTGAACTTGTCCGGGTTTCGTTCCCTTTCCGTGTGGAACTTCACACAGATCGCTGCATCCTGCAAATCGATCATTTTCTTTTTTTTTATCCACTATATGTTAGTCCTTGACTGGGATTTCACTTTACGGTATGTGATGATACATTCTAAGATGGTAGCGGGCTAACCTGTTAGGGGCATGGCAGTTATATTAAACCCACACCCCTATTCGGTTTCTACACGGCATCGTACCGCGAACGCTAAATCGTTAATACGTAATCGTTAATTTGTATTAATGTAAGTTCCTTCCAATAGCAGCAGTGTGTGGCAGATCCAACTTATTCTATTTAAAATTAGAATTTAAGTAAATTATTTTATTTAATTATTCAAAAATCCATTTTTAGGATCTTATAATATTTAATAAATAATTTAATTTAATTCATTCACTCATTCTTTCACACAAAAATTCTTTCACTAAATCATTTAATAATCTAAGTCTGGGTCTCCGCTGCGCTCTACCATTCCTAAATCTATGTTAATAATGTATTAAGTGAGCATCCAAAGTATGATTTCATTCATTCAATCATTCTTTCATTCATAAAAAAAATATTAGCGTTTTAATAAATAATACTTACTACGCCTACGGAGAAATAGTTGTTGATAATGGTGTATGGGACAGTAGTAGGGTGAGGCGCTGAGTCTGGCATTTGGACAAATTCACACTGAAAACCAAAAAAAAGAAAACTACTGTCTATAAAATTTCAGGAACTTTAAAAAAATAAATCTCTACAATTCACTATTGACCATGTCTCTGAATTTCGTTCAAAGCTCAAGTGGTTACCCATTCGCTTTCGCCGGAATCTACATATTGTTTCCCTTCTGTACTGTGTATTGTTCAATCCTATGACTCCAAGTTATTTAAAGGAAAACTTTAAATATCTTGGTCATGACAGACCAGAAAGAGTTCTTCGGTCAGCCGGAAAACTCGTTCTTGCAGTGCCATCTTATCGGACAAAATATCTCAAAAATTCATTTATGTTCAAGGCCATTAGCTTGTGGAATGAACTGCCCTCGCAAATACATCGAGCTAAAACTCTTAATAAGTTTAAAATTGACGTGAAAAATCATTACTTGTCTCTCTGTAATCATCAATAGCGACATGTTTAATTTGTCCATTATATAAATATGTATTTATTTATGTATTAAATCTTACGTATGTCTATTTTATTTATTTTGTATATATTAGTGTATTAATATGTTATAATTTTATGATATTGGTTAGTTTATGTATCTATTAGTATTTAAGTTTAATTTTATGCACCACCTCCTACTGTTCACTTGCTCATGTCTCCGTATCGATAAGGTTGTCTGGAAGAGATCGCTGGTTAGCGATAAGACCGCCTTATTGTACCTACGTTATAAGTTTTCATTTTAATAATCTGTTTCTTTTGTGTTTTTGTGGTGTACAATAAAGTATATACATACATACATACATATTCTGTATGATTGATGGAACTCCGTGCATCTGATAAAGACCCGCTAGGGTGTGGAACACCTTCCCAGCACACTTGTTTCCTGCCCCGTATAACTTGGTACCTTCAAGGCAAGGGTGAATAGGCATCTTCTAGGCAAGCGCGTTCCAACCTAGATTTCATCATTGCTTTGCACTAAGCATAATTGTCTTCAAGCGCAAGCCTATCTCACAATAAAAAAAAACCCTTTCTGTATAATATTTTTTTCGTTAGGGGAAATGTCAGCGATATAACTTATCTCATCAATATCGCCAATAACACAATCGATTGTCCGCCGCTTCTTGAAAAGTTATCCCTCAAAGTGCCTACCAATACCCATCCCCGTGCCCATTCTATTCTCCGCCCACCATCTGCGCATACCAGATTTCGTCAGAACTCCTATTTGCCAAGATCTTCTCTATTATTCAATAAATTGTTAAAAAAGAATATTAAGCTAGATCTCTTTTGCACCACGGCCACCTCCATGCGTAGAATTCTAGCCAATGAATTCTTTGTTCTAGCCAATGAATACCCACAGCCTGAGTTGAAGTAGTTTGCTGGCTGGTAATCCTAATCTTAAAAATTAATAATGTCTAAATTATCCCTGTTAACCCTGGTTCTTCTTTTGCATTAATTCATCTTCTTAACTATATTATAAGCTTTTTATTTTCTAATTACTTCGTATGTAGTATATATTACTATTTATTTTTCTACCTTTGCGAGCTATTTTTATCTCATGTAAATTCTATCTGTGAAAACTTGTAATTGGCGTTATACTTATTCTTTATCTATCTATCCATCTCTGTTGTAGCTGTAAGTTTTCTGTACCAAATAAAATAAATATGAATAATGTCATATTTTACCTCGTCATTGGAGTTTTCCACGTGAATCTGCCATCTGTCCATCATTACGGTGCTTGCGCGCGCTATTTTGTCTAGAATCTTATGAATTGATTCGCCCTCATATCTAAAAACATTGAAACAATATTTAAAGCCCCAATTATTTTGCTCCTGAAACATCTAGCGTGGATTTGGCTCGCCTTGTTTTAGGGACTGTAATTAAAAAGTAAACATACATAATTAGTATGTTTCTTTACTTTTTTTTATTATTGTAATTTATAGTCCCACCAACTTGTCAGGCCCGGTGACCAGAAATGGAACCAATAAATACTAGCGACGCTGTCACCGGACAAGTCAGACAAGTTTGTGGCACTATGTTATGATTTTTTAAAAGAGCAACCGCCGAGTTTCATGCTGGCTCTTCTCGCTAGGAACGCATTCCGAACCAGTGGTAGATTCACAAGACGATTAAAAACCATTTTTAACACCACAACTTTATCACCTAATAAATTAAGTATAATTTTGTTATGTACATATTGCTATAGTGGTTTAGACACCCCACCTTCGGGTATCGGGTCGCGGGTTCGATCCCCTGGCAAGCACCTCTGATTTTTCGGAGCTACTTTTTTAGAAATTAATATCACTTTTCTAGTACTCATAGTGAATGTAAGGAGTTCTCATAATGTACTTGAAAGTGTGTGAAGCCTGCCAATCAGCATTTGCCCCGTGTGGTGGACTATGGCTGAAACCTTCTCATTCTTAGAAGAGACTCTGTAGTAAGCCGGCAATGGGTTGATGATGATGAAATTAAGTAAAATATTGTTAGTTGCTATTGTACATACCCTCCGCCCCACCGAAGACATCTGGCCAAATCATTGCCAGTTCCCAGTGGTATAACTCCCACTGCAGGCCGATTTTCCGTCTCCACTTTATCTGCAAAATAAACAATATTATTGACATATCACTTTATTTTCTTTAATACTAATTCGTTCACTAAATAATTAATACATATGTATGTAATCGATTGAAAATCAAATGAGAATAACTAGAGGGTAATAAAATTAGCTCATCTCACAATATTGGTAGAAAACAACTGAAAGGTAGATTATAATATTTTCAGACAAAATTATTGACGACCTCCCTAGTTTAGTGGTAAATTGAGGTCTTATGAGTGGGATGCCTGACGCCAAACCAGAGGTAATTGAATATAAAAAGCGTGTGCGTGCAATTCACACACGGCAGAAGTGAAACTTCAGAAAAGCATAGCATACGAGATAATGAGATAAATATAATTTGTTTTCTATCTCATTCTCTCGCAGACTAAATCCTATATATTATGTCCTATATTGTCTCTTTTTCGTTTCATTAAATTTTCAAATCACAACGATTCTAAAGAAGTTCACTTCAAAAATGACCACAGCGCTTACTATTTACTCCACTAAGTATAAACTAAAAAAGCTCAGTAAATAAAGGCTTTATTTATTTTATTTCTTTAAGTATCTCACCCATAGTTTCCAAAACCCAGCCGACTGTACCGTCGCCGCCACAGCATATCACCCTGTAGTTTCTCACGTCCTTGAACATTTGTAAACCTACGAAAGAAACAATACATTTATGAAAACGAAGAAATCAATCGAAGAGAATCAATCAAATCAAATCAATCGAAGAAACAATAAATTAAAAATAATTTATGAATGAATGAAGAATTAATTAATCATAGAAACAATAAATTAAAAATAATTTATGAATGAATGAATGAAGGATTAATTTTTTTTTAAATATCTAAAATGTATATTTCAATTAATGACCGCAACTTCGGGACTTTATGTTATTGAAGTTCTCGTAGAAACTTATAATTTCCGGGATCTACCTATGTAGCCTATGTCCTTCCCCGGAATGTAATGCATCCCCGTTCCTTTTGTCAAAATCAGTTGAACCGATACGCTGTAGAAGCGTATTGGATAGACAGACAGACACACTTTCGCATTTTTTAATATTAGTATGGATCAAGTATAAGACCGGATTTTTTGAAATGAATACGAGAACGATTGCCTTTTAAAAAAAAGTAAGTATATATGCTAGCGCTTGGCTGCAATCAGACTTGCTTGCAAGTGGTGATGCAGCCTAAGGCGGAACGCGCTTGCTTAGAAGATGCCTATTCACTATTGTTTTGAAGGTACCTACATTAAAAGGGGAGGGGAAAACAGAACAGAGCCTTCGTTAATATATAAAGTCCACCAACCTGCCATTGGTCCCCCTTTCGCTATATCATGCACCTGGCGAGGATTCAAGATATACTGGAGCTTCCTCAATACCCTGGAGCCTTGCCTGCCTCCAGACTTGGGATTGATAAACACGAGTAAAGGGCACGTATCTTCGAGAGGGGTTATTTGAAAAGAGATGGGAGGAGCTCGGTGTTCTTTCTTCTCTTCTTTCCTTTCTTCTGTTGTAGTTGACATTGAGATTGGGAGGGATATTGAGACGGGTATAGATGGCTGAAAATAAAATGTAAATTCTTTAATTAAATTTACAGTCATTCATAGACTCATTCATCAGTTCATTCACCCAGTTTTCCGTCGTCTCCCATTCAATCAATCATTCAGCGAATTTTTCTGTGATGTTTGGTGATGGTGAGGTAACTGCCTCGTTGGTCTAGTGGTTAGCATGTTTCACTGCGGCCGACGAGGTCCCGGGTTCGAGTCCCGGGTCGGGCCATAATTAAGTATTGGGTTTTTCAGATTCAGATTCAGATTAATTTATTTGTGAATACAGTTGAGGTTTGTACATATATCTTAGTTTTACAGAGCGTATCATGTATTCTACCATAGTGTGGTGTACAAATATATTTTTATATTATTATTAATTTGTTTTTGTATTAACTTACATTATTAAAACACTATGCAATGACACATGACGCATCCTTAATGTCGTTTTCTGACTATAAATTCTCAGTACTAGCCCGTTAGCAAGTTGGCGGTGTTTCACCCCCGTGCCTCGGGGAACACGTTAAGTCGTCGGTCCCAGTTGTCACTAACATGACAATAGTCGATAGAGCCCGCCAACCCGCATTGGAGCAGTGTGATTTCTTCTCTCCTATGAGAGTGGAGGCCCGTGCCCAGTAGTGGGACGTTAATGGGCTGTAGTGGTTCGGTGACATTGTGTGTCAAATAAGAGTAGTTGGATGGTCTTCGATATTAGAATATGTTTTGCATGATGACTTTCAGGCATTGTTCACCATTCATTCATCAGTTCATTCACTTACCAGATCGGCGCTATTTCGATGTGGTTAACATATTTATGGCTCCAGTACATGTTGGTAGTAGGATATTCCATGACGACTATCAGGTCAAGCATCGTTCACCATTCATTCATCAGTTCATTCACTTACCGGTTCGGCGCTATTTGGATGTGGTAAAGATATTTATGGCTCCAGTACATGTTGGTGGTAAAATATTCTATGACGACTTTCAGGTCAAGCATCGTTCATGGTAGAATATTCCTATCAAGACGATTCAGGTTAAGCAACGTTCACCATTCATTCATCAGTTCATTCACTTACCGGTTCGGCGCTATTTCGATGTGGCAATGATCGTTGTCGGTCCAAAACTAGTGGGCGTATAGCCGTTGGCGGTAGAATGTGCTTAGCATGACGACCTAGAGTGCAAGCGCCGCCGGCACTGCCCACGCAGCGGTTATGAAGCTGAAATAGAAACGATACATTCATTAGAGCTAAAGAGTTACAAATAAATTAATGAATGAAAAATTAAATAAAATAATAAATTAATTAATGAATAAACGAATAAATTATTAAGCATAAGCGAAAAATTGGGCCTCCTCAATACTGAACACCGAAGGCACAGACATAGATTATAGTCTGGAATAACACATAGGCTACTTTGTATCCCGGAAAATTAGAGAGTTCTCGCGGGAACCAAAAATCTTCAATCCATCCAGCTAGTAATACATTATTATATTACTTACAGTGATATGACACCATCGGCAGTGCAGGCCTGTTATTCCGTTATAGCCTTTGATTTTTTTCCGACACCGCGCGCATTTGCCGTGGCAATTCCCTGAAACAATACATTAGTATTAACTGGCGCCTATAAACTTGAGGGACGAGTAGCCTAGTTGCGACAACGTATATCAGTCATTATGATTGTTAAGCAATGTTGCCCCAAGTCGGTAACTGGGAGGGTGACCGAATTTCCGTTTCTTTAGCTTCCTTCGTGCCTCGGAGAGCACGTTAAGTCGTCGGTTCCGTTTAGTATCGTGGTCTATCATAGTCGTCGTCATCAACCAATAGATATGTCCAGCGCTGGACGAAGGTCTCCTGCATGGATTTCCACAAAACACGGTTTTGAGTCGCTTGCTTCCAGCGTTGTACCAGAAGGTACAACGCTGCGCTGTACTTTGCGAGGACCCCAACGCCTATCGGTTCTTCGAACTATGTACCCCGCCCATTGCCACTTAAGCGAGACAAACAGTTTTCAAGTGTCTCGCTCACAGGACGATGCCAGAACGATGCCACACTATGCCATAACGATGCCACAACGATGCCATTACGATGCCATACGATGCCACAACGATACCACACGATGCCACCCATTAAACTACACTTTTCCAAGGGCCCTGTGGCAAGGGTGGGCGTGGCCACTAGTTTTAGTGTCGCTATTCCACTTCACTATCTAACTCAGTATGAACGAGAACCTAGATGGCACCACTTGTCCTCTGGCTTGCGTAACGCCAGCCAGAGTACACACTTGTACTCTGGCTGGCGTTACGCAAGCCAGAGTATGGCTGAGTACATGCTGGCGTGCCATCTATGTGGCACATAGTAAACTAAATTAACGTAAAAATGCTCGCGCGAGCCGGAGAAACACAACTACTCTCTACGCTGATCTTGCAACGACTGAGCGTGAGCTCCCTAACCACCCTAAGTTTTATTACGTTGCCCGGTAGGCAGAGCGCGGCAGACCGGGACGACCCGATGTCCCTAAATCTTATTACACTATACTGATTCAAGTTAAGGGTCCCTTGAAAAAGTGTACTGTAATAGGCCTTTATGCGGGACACTTAAAATCTGTACGCTCTTCGCATACGTGCCTTCTACCCAGTGGTGCGCGAGCGTGGCGGGCGCGCGCCGCGACTTGGAGTAAGTGGCGATACAAGACGCGGGCGCGCGTTGTACGCAGCGCTCGTGCACCGTGAACTTGCAAACTGTAAAACAGATTATAAATATTAATTTCAGGTTGGGTTGAGATGTTTGACATTTCTCAATGTCAAATGTCAATTTCTCAAACATGTTGGACGTAGGAAAATTAACATTTTTAAACAATATTTTCTTTGTATGCAGGACTAAATCAGATAGCACGTGACCGCAAAAGTTTTCTCCGACTGACCGCCGAGCTTCAGTTTGAAGATGGCACCACATGATGATGATGAAACATGTTTGAGATGTCTCTTAACAAGTTCAGAGTTTTTGTTGAACGTAAACTTCTATTACAGTGTAAAGGATTATTTGAATGATAGGAAGGCATGGGTAATAATTGTTCCAACGGCTAATTATATGTAATCCACTACCCTCTCCATCCACCATCCTCTTTGACGTTAGTGTCATGTTATGGGAAAATAAACTCTACTCACATATACAACAGAGTCCCTTCTTCCCTAGCCCGACGAGCATGTTGAGACAAAGATTACAGTACGCCGGTCGGTTGAAGTGCTTCAACCTCCACGCATGTTCACGATCCTCTTTGATGTTAGTGTCATGTCATAGGAAAATAAACTCTACTCACATATACAACAGAGTCCCTTCTTCCCTAGCCCGACGAGCATGTTGAGACAGAGATTACAGTACGCCGGTCGGTTGAAGTGTTTCAACCTCCACGCATGTTCACCATCCTCTTTGACGTTTGTGTCTAGACCCAAGAGTACCAACAGGGGTATTGTTGTCATGCTGTCAAAAATGTATAATTGTTATAATATTTAAAAAAATATTTCATAATCCCGGCTGATTTTTGGCTACGGCTGAATTTTTGAAGTGAATGAAGTGAATGAACTTCTTTAGAATCGTTGTGATTTGAAAATTCAAAGAAACGAAAAAGCGACACCAAGAAGAGACAAACATAAAATATAGGATTTATCCTGCGAGAGAGTGAGATACAATACAAGTTATATTTATCTCATGAGAATGAGAGATCGTAGGTTACTTTTCTGAAGTTTCACTTCTGCCGTATGTGAATTGCACACACACACACTTTTCTGGGCAAGCAAGCTCCAACCTAGACCTTATTATTGCTTTTCATAAGTGTGATTAAAAAAATTGCAATCTGTGCGGGAGGTGTTGTAATGCACAAGTGTCTGCGCAAACGCTGGTGCATTCTCTATTCCCTTACTCTCATAATCTCGATTTCGAAGAATAATCTCGGAAAATCCATCATGACCCGAGAGAGATCAGGCGCAGGACCAATGGCTTTACGTGCTCTGCAAAGTGAGGTCGTAGCACCACTAACTTCCTAACTCCAAGTTGGTACTGAGAATTTCTTATGCGACCCAGGAATCGAAACCAAGATCTTGTCTGCACTCTATCATGCTAACCACTAGACCAACGAGGCAAAATTTTGTACTTAAGATTTTTAAAGAAAAGAGGGTATTTCGATAAAAGTTTAAATGGTTTAATAAATTTCAAGTAACTTACCCCCCTCTCTTCCACTCGTCGAGTGAAACGGTACCATCTGCGTCGTAGTCTATCTCTACCATCATGTCTTGCAGAATCTGGAAAAAGTATCAAACACAATCCATACTGTTATTACTGTCTTCATACCATACAAGATGGTATTCACAAAATCGACTTTTGCTCGCCACTGCTGGTAATTAAGTTTTGTGACTCAAACGATCAAAGGATATATTATGTGATATGGATGGACGCCAAAATTATTGGCCATTATATATTGCCCACTCACGGCATCATTCCAAATGACTTTATTTCTCGATCGACGGGGTTCACACTACGAGATTTCGTGAAAAACAAGGAAATTGAAAGTTTAAATTTCTATATTTAAAAAACTTTAGATGTTTAATTTTAAACTTAAAAATTGAAATATAATTTTCTTCGGATTATAAAAAAGAGAGCAATAATTACATTCCTGCCTTATAGCCTCTGACTGCGACAGTTATTGATAATACTATACTAGATGGCGCTGTTAACTCAAATTAGGATTTTAACTGGCGTTCTGTGTTTCCCCGTGCAGTGTACAAGTTAGAATTTGAATACAAGAACGCACCGGTCTTAGCTCCGAAGTCTCCCAGCCCAGATACTCGGCGACTGTCATCATCTGGTTGACGATACAGTCCATCTCATTGGTGTCCAACACACCATTGCCGTCCGTGTCGTAGAGGCGAAACATGACTGTGAAGAATGGTGATAGGCTGAACATTAAAAGGTAATGCCACGACGGTTTTCCCATATCCCCATTACAATAGAGAAAATACTTTTGCACCATAAAATCCATATTTGTGTCCGTGCCATGTCCCTATGTTTTGCTTTTTTCAATAAATTAATAATTTTAGGATCAAGGAAGGAAAATTGGCTTAGTTTTCGCGACATCATCCGACATCCCGTAAACAAATTTGACAAATATAACAAAAAAAACATACCGACATAGCCCTTCTTAAATTATTCTTGAAAAAATATATTAAAACCGGTTCAGTTTTGGAGGAGGAAACAGGAAAATACGAAAGTAAGATTTCGACTGTCTCTTCATTCAAAATAAAACATTTTCATTGTTCACACCATTTCAGTTAAGCAAGTAGTCTCATTGGATTGTTGATAGAATCATGCAAACCTTCAAAGATAACAGCCAAAAAAGGTTCATACTCACATTCTAGCTTATCCTCAGGTCTCCCGGCTTCTAGAAGGGAGAGATAGCAAACGATATCCTTGAGGGACACCCGAGCTGTGTGCACTTCTATAGTGGACGGCCGACGCATGAGGTGTTTGTAGTCTGAAACAGCAGACAAACTGAAGATAGGTAATCATTACCTCTGGTAATGTACAGGGCTAAGTCTTTGTTGACGTTTGCTTACATTAATGCGCTTTATTCGTGCGCTCTTTAGATGTTTACGTCAACAATTCTCTACTCAACTCAACTGTTCATTTGTATAAAAGCTCTATTAACTTAGTTGTCTAATAGAAAATATGCAACGTCCACATAAACTCTTGTGGAAACCTGGATGACATTAGAACCCTCGTGTTCCACTGAATAAAATAAGGTTTTTCAACTGGTAGTAAGTAGTCTTAGGATAATATTATAATCATAGGTTAAAATGCCATTGGTTGCCAAGCTTAAATAAATGTTTTTAAACTTTCCTTTTTTCTTTTTAACACAAAATCGAGATAGAAAAACAGTAGGTACTCGTACTAACCTTGACTCGCAAGGAGTTGCTGCTGCGCGACATCTGACTGTGGCTCGGGCTGTTCTCTAGACGTCCGAGACACAGTCGTGAGACGAGTAAGAAATAAAAATAACCTTTTATTTTAGTGGACTGGTTGACTCGCAAGGAGTTGCTGCTCTTTCGGCTAGAGTTGCACGACATCTGACTTTGGTTCGGACTGTTCTCTAGACATCCGAGACAAAGTTCGTGGGACGCGTAAGAAATAAAATTACCTTCTATTTTAGTGTACTGGTTGACTCGCAAGGAGTTGCTGCTCTTTCGGCTAGAGTTGCACGACAGCTGACTTTGGTTCGGACTGTTCTCTAGACGTCCGAGACACAGTTCATGAGACGAGTGAGAAATAAAATTACCTTCTATTTTAGTGGACTGGTTGACTCGCAAGGAGTTGCTGCTCTTTCGGCTAGAGTTGCGTGACATCTGACTGTGGCTCGGACTGTTCTCTAGACGTCCGAGACACAGTTCGTGGGACGAGTAAGATGGGTGCGTTGTCACGGAGAACATTGGGTGGACACTGCCTGTAAACAATAGTTGCATTTTTATTTTACTCAAGTATTTGGATAACAATAAATTTTGCTCTAACCTAACGTCTTAACTATGATAACATTTTGATCTTATCATAATCCTAGAGGGTCACACTTGACACTACATGAAAAAGGTAATAAATGCATAATAGACATTCATCGGCGTTTGATTTATTCTCCACCCACATTGGACAAAAAAAGGCTTCAATTAGGCTTAGAACTAATATCTTACATACAATAATTGCATAAAAATGTTTGACTACTAGCACCACTTCTAGGGGACTTCTTTCGTGACAGACTAATAAAAAAGTTATTATCTTTGTACCCACCAGTTCTGCTTCTAGAAGCTTTGTCGCCGCTATCCAAGGAGTCAGCCGAGCTCTTTCCTAGCTGCTGTAACCTCTCAGCAAGGCCGTGGATCTTGGACGCAAGGCTGAGTTTGCCCTGGAATAGTCAAATCAAAAGGGGTTAGATCTTGTAACTTACTTATCTATGTAACACTTACAGTATTCCGTATACCTTAGCACAAACTTAGAATATATTAAATTACTTAACTTACTTAGAATTTACTTAGAACTTAGTTTTTTTTTATCCACTAGTTAGCCCTTGACTGCGATCTCGCCTGACTGAAAGTGATGATACAGTATAAGATGGTAGCGGGCTAAAGTGTTAGGGATAAAGAAAACAACTGTTGTTACCCACAATTTGGCAAAATAAAAATTATGATTATGAAATTATGATTAGGATTATGGATACTGGCAGTTATATTAAACACATGTAACTCCTATTCGGATTCTACACGGCATCGTGCCGGAAAGCTAAATCGCTTGGCGGTACGTCTTTTTCCGGTAGGGTAATTAGCCACGGCCGAAGCCTCCCACCAGACCAGACCAGAGAAAATTCAGAAATTATAAATTCCTGATTCCGGGAATCGAATCCGGGTCCTCCCACGTTAAAACAACAACGCTCAACGCTGCGCCAGGGAGGTCTTCAAGAAAAAGATGAAAAACGTCATTACCGGGTGGTCAGCATGAGCGGTGACGGCGGCGCAGGCTGTGGTGGAGCTGGCGGCGGCCATTTCCCGCAGGGCTGGCCTCTTCTCCCTACGTACGAAGGATAGGAACAGGTGCCTGGAATGTAGAGAAGAAAGTTCTGTAGCATTACACAAATTTATAATAGTACATTACTGCCCAGGCCGGAAATAAAGTAATTCACGGCTGAGTAATTTTCGAAGAACGATGCCAAAGCATGAGGACTTCCCAAGTGAATTTAAAAGGACCTTTTAAGTCTTTTTAATTTTGTAAACGAGGCCGTGAAACAGCAGCAGGGGCTTCTCCAGTTGGCCCGTGAGGGCCAAGCGGGGGTACGGGCTTCGAGGCCTGGCCTCATTACGCGGGCGGAGCGTGGGGTAACATTGTACCCCGGTGATTTTGTCATACAAAAGCCGTGTTGTGATGAAAAGCTGAGGCCTTCCCAAGTTAATTTAAAAGGACCTTTTTAAGCCTTTTTAATTATGTAAACGAGGCCGTGAATCAGCAGCAGGGGCTTCTCCGGTTGGGCCGTGTGGGCCAATCGGGGGTACGGGCTTCGAGGCTTGGCCTCATTACCCGGGCGGGGCGCGGGGTAACATTGTACCCCGGTAATTTTCTTGTTGCTGTGTTTTGTCGGCTAGGGCCTGCCTTGAAGGCTACGGGCCCCTAGGCCTGATGTCCGCACTCCGCCACTTCGCGCGTGAAATTAGTATGCAGTTCCGCGATCCTCCACAGGGCGCGACGCAGTGTGCGATTGGCCTTTGAGTTATCATGGGGTTTTGGGAACTAAGTAGGTATATTACCTGGACAGTTCATCTGGTGTAGTGACCTCGAGGAATGTGTCCAAAAACCACCGGAAACCTTCATAGTCGATGTCCTGAAACAATATCAAAGAAAATCGTAAGTCAAAGTGTTATATTTAAAATTGGTACCTAGACCTACAGACTACACAGCAGACTTTTTAACCGACTTCAAAAAAGGAGGAGGTTCTCAATTCGACTGTATGTTTTTTTGTATGTATGTTACGCGATCATTCCGCCAATTGTGAATCAATTTTGATGATTCTTTTTTTGTTTGGTAGACCATACTTCAGAGGTGGTCCCATATAAATTTTATCGAAATTGGTTTAGCGCTTTTTGAGAAAATAAAATATATACTCAGATAATGTTTTTTAGTTTTTAGTAAAAGTTGGTACTTATAGACCACGGATAGTTTAGATTTAGAAGTCGGTTTTTGTTTTAGATAAAAGTACTTATACACAATATGAGGCATGATTTGTTAACGATGTTATCTTAAAACTAAGGCTACGAGGGTTCCAAACGCGCCCCGGTCTGAGTAGAGCCCACAACAAACTCAGCCGGGCTTTTTTACTATCACTATCTCACAAAACATCATAAATTAATAATATCTATAATTATATTAGTTAGATTAATTAGCCGCTGGAACAATTAATTCCCATGCTTTATCATCAATAATATTATGAATGCGAAAGTGTGTGCGAAATTATCTGTATGTCTTTATGTCTGTCTGCTATTCTTTCACGGACCATCCGTTCAACCGATTTTAATGAAATTTGATACAGGGATAGGTTGTATCCCGGGGAAGGACATAGGCTGCTATTTATCCCGGAAAATTACGGAGTCCCCGCGGGAATTTAAAAACTGTAATCCATGCGTAGGTACGAAGTCGCGGGCATCATCTAGTTTTTAATAATTAATCCTTTACATTGTAAAAGGAAAAGT
Source organism: Erebia aethiops (assembly GCA_923060345.2). Taxonomy (NCBI): domain Eukaryota; kingdom Metazoa; phylum Arthropoda; class Insecta; order Lepidoptera; family Nymphalidae; genus Erebia; species Erebia aethiops. The sequence goes on along the minus strand of OV281087.1, from coordinate 5,174,021 downwards.
TGTTGACTTTGTCCTCTTTTTCGGGGACCGAAGTTTGAATCTCTCACCTCAGACGTGAGACTTTCTATTCGGGTGGTTGGAGATTCGGTCCCCGAGCACGGACGTACGTAACTTTTTGAGCCTTGTATGTTTTAAGAAATTAAATCAAATTCACAGTTTGTTCAGTTTAAGGAAACATCTCGAAGAAACATATTTGAAATTAAAAACAAAAATAAAATTCACTAATTAATAATTTTTTTTAAAATGTGTATCGTGCTTAAACTGACTAAAGCTTTCCGTGTAACTAATTAATCTGTGGTCTGTGGTGATGCTTTTATGTCATTGGCCATTGTCTATTATTTGGCGAACGAAATATAAAAATACCAACAGTATTTTTTTCTATAACATTGAGATCGCTGCTCTACGTAGCTCTATCGAATACAACTCTACGTACTATCCAGATTTTTTTTCATGAAGAAGAAACCAGAAGTTTAATTTGCTATAATGCGCAACAAAAGGAAAATCTATGTGGTACAGCGATTTTACACACTACAATTTATTATTCTATTTCATATTGATTATATATTATATAGATTTTATATTATATATTAATATATATATTTTGATTATTTATTGTATATAATATATATTTTAATTTAATATATTATTATTCAGTAAATATATATTTATTCACCACACCACAGAATTCCCCCAAAAAACTACCCTCAACGTACGTTTCACTCCGATACCGGAGCATCTTCAGGAGACGTTGCCTCCACAATGCACGATTGTGAAGTCAACATCATATAAATTAATAATATATTAAATTAAAAAATATACACCCAATAAATTTTCAAAATATATATTAATATATAATATAAAATCTATATAATATATAAACAATATAAATCCATACTAATATTATAAATGCGAAAGTGTGTCTGTCTGTCTGTCTGTCTGTCTGTCTGCTACGCTTTCACGGCTCACCTGTTGAACCGATTTTGATGAAATTTGGTACAGGGGTAGATGGTATCCCGGGGAAGGACATAGGCTACTTTTTATCCCGGAAAAATAAAGAGTTCCCGCGGGAATAAAAAAAAACTGTCTCTTCACCCGATTTTGATAAAATTTGGTACAGGGGTAGATGGTTTCCCGGGGAAGGACATAGGCTACTTTTTATCCCGGAAAATTAAAGAGTTCCCGCGGGAATCAAAAATCTTAACCCACGCGGACGAAGTCGCGGGAATCATCTAGTAGAATAATAAATTGTAGTGTGTAAAATCGCTGTACCACATAGATTTTCCTTTTGTCGCGGATTATAGCAAATTAAACTTCTGGTTCCTTCATTATGATGGACTTCCGCAAAGTAACGCCTTCCTCTATCCAAGATTTTTTTTCAATAACACTGAGATCGCCGCTCTAAGTAGCTCTATCGTTTACAACTCTACGTAGCTATCATAACATTCCCAGATAACGCCCTTGAAGGCTTAGATAGAGCGTACTTCAAAGTTGCCAGGCAACGGTCGCCATGGCAACGGCGCCATCTTGATTCTCTCCACAGATTATTTTGTACCCACGCTGTTGATGCGACTCCTACTCAGAACCTTTGAGTGGTTTCAATATTTTTCTTATTATTTATTTTCTATTCAATATTTTCAGTAAAAGATTTATAATATCTTCCTACGTAAGTTATGTAACGTTCACCTGAAGGTATCACTAAGTAGATACCTATATCAAATCAAATCAAATCAAATCAAATATTTTTTATTCAAATAAACTTTTACAAGTACTTTTGAATCGTCAAGTGAATCTACCACTGGTTCGGAATGCCATTCCTACCGAGAAGAACCAGCAAGAAACTCGGTGGTTGCTCTTTTTAAATAATTCATTTACAATTACTATATCAATGTGTACATAAGTAACCGCTGTCCCCAGCATTGCTGGAGCGATCAAATCCATGCTCCTCTATCATTTACACAATCTTCAACAGTATAATAAGCTTTTTTCAGGAGCATACTTTTAATGGATTTCTTAAATATCCATACTTAATAATAATATAAATGCCATAGCGTGCCTGTCTCTCTGTATGGCGAACATAATTTGCCTGGTGGGAGGCTTCGGCCGTGACTAGTAACCACCCTACCGGCAAATACGTGCCGCCAAGCTATTTAACGTTCCGGTACGATGCCGTGTAGACACCGACTAGGGGTATTGGTTAAATATAACTGCCATGCCCCTAACAGGTTAGCCCGCTACCATCTTAGACTGCATCACACCATGTGAGATCGCAGTCAAGGGCTAGCTTGAAGTGGAATAAAAAAAAATTTGCAAAGAGAAAGCTCGAAAAGTTCGAAACGACTTTCCGTCACGTCACTAAGCGTGCGCGATCCATTAAAAAAAAAGTGCCCAATAGATTTTTGCTTGTTTGTCCCTTCTAAGTCAATATCTCTTGACTAGACTATTAAAAAGCACTTGTAAAAGTTTATTTGAATAAAAAGCCTTCGATTTTATTTATTTTTTGAATCTAGTGACGTCGAAAACACACTGTTGACTTTCTATCCCCTCACTCTCAAAGTGTCATAGAGACAGCAGTCCGATTCACAAGGAAGGAAATTAAATGTTTACTGCCACACTGTATCTCTTTATTTTATTTTTCTCTCGCAAATAGTTTTCCGAGCATAAAAAGGGCAATATAAAAGTTAATGTGAACAAATGCGGTAGCGGTAGCGTGAACACATATTTATTAGGGGCTTAGGGTGCTTACGAACTGGGCGATTATTATCAGTACTAATATATAAAACTAGCGGACCCGCCCCTGCTTCGCTCGGGTGAAATCTTGAAACATGTGTTGCTTAATTTTTAACACAAAAAATAAAGAACTTACATTCCCTATTTCACCCCTTTAAGGGGCGAATTTTTAAAGTTGGTGACACATATACGACTACATATTAAGCGTCTTCATATTTAACCGAAAGCCCACCTGCGTAGTTTCATGGCTATAACTTGAAAAATGAAGGACTTTCATACAAAATTCTGATACACGTACGTTTTTTTTTATACCGACTTGGCCTCTAGCTAATTGACGTCATTTTTAATCCAATATGGCGGACTCCCATAGTTATTTTAAATTTTTATGCTGCACCCCCACGATATGGCCCGTATCAATTTAAAGGGATTGCTGAAAAAAACATACGTAAAGTAAAATGACGTCACGCAAAATTCAATATGGCAGACGGTACAAGCTTGTTTTTAAGTAATCATCTTGTTCCCGTAAAGGAAAACAAACAAGTAGGTATATTTGTGTAAACGCGCTGTTACATGCGTTTATTCCAGTTACACGCTCATTAGGTATCCAGTTGTGCTGAAAAAAATTGCCCGTTAGAGGCAGGCGCGATTAGGCGGCTCAGGTTATAAGTCTGCCTTTTCCATGTTATTATAGGATAGCGTACTTATTTTTTCTTTTATATATACACTAGATGTTGCCCGCGGCTTCGTCCGAGAGGATTTTAAGATTTTATATTCTCGCGGAAAATGATTAATTTTCCGGGATAAAAAGTATGCCTATGTCCTTCCCCGGGATACGATCTACCCCTGTACCAAATTTCATCAAAATCGGTTGAACAGACAGGTCGTGAAGACAGAGACACTTTCGCATTTATAATGATAGTATGGAAGTATGGATATTAGGTACATATACCTAATTTTAATGTTTTTTTATGATCAATAAATAAATGTAATTTCTTACGTATGTTTTTTTTATCCACTACAAGTTAGTGATGGTAAGTATATTGTGATGATGCAGTCTAAAATGGTAGCGAGCTAACCTGTTAGGGGCATGGCAGTTATATTAAACCGATACCCCTATTCGGTTTCTACCAGGGACTGAAAAACAGGTTCATATAGGTTACAAAAATATAAGTGTTACAGAATGAAAGTGTAACACAATCGAAGCTGTAACCCTTTTGAATGTGTTTTAATTCTGTTAATTGTTTCCGTTATTTCTGTTTTATAACAGTTTCAAAAATCAGTGTTTACACCCCGTAATTCGGTTACTGTTTCAGACCTTAGTTTCTACACGACATCGAACGCTAATCGCTTGGCGGCACGACTTTGTAACTAGCCTCAGCCAAAGTTTCCCATCAGGCTGGACCAGGGAATTTCATCATTCAGAAATTATAAATTTCCAAATTGACCTTGCCGGGGATCGAACCCGGTACCAACACTAAAGTGGACCACAAAAATATTCTCTAAATTAAATAAATTAAAACTGAAATATTATGGGTAGGTAATAGGTATTAGGTACCCAATTATAAGAGATTGCTCAGCAAATTACTAAACATAAAATGACGTCACACAAAATTAAATATGGCGTATGATAAAAGCGTTTTTTTAAATTATGATCTTGTTTTCGTAAAGGAAAAACAAACAAGTAGGTATATTAATTGTGTAAGCGCACTGTTACACGCATTTATTCTAGTTACGCTCATCTCGGGCAACTACATAATATTTAAGATAAAATTTGGAAAATACGGAGAAAATTGTAATTTATAGCCAATCGTGTTTCTGACACCTAATTAAAGATTAAAGACTCGTATTGAAATATCAAAGCTAATTGTGTCATTATAGGTAAATGTTCAGCGTGATGCTGAGGTGTATTACAGTCTACACCATGCCCTTTTTACCCTCGACGAAACGGAGACGGTATACGTGTTTGCCCTAAGAGGTTGTGTTTGTTTGTTTGTGTGTGCACTTTTTTGTTACCGTTTTCCTGGAAAACTACTGGGCCGATTGAGATGCGGTTTTTTGCATTAGATATGTATAGCTTGTGAGCAGGTTCTTAGATATATTTTCGGACCATAGACAACCAAGCTGATCTGTAGTCTATGATTTTAATTTTTCAATATGTTACCATTTTTCTCAAAAAGTAACTACTAACTAGTAACTAGCACTTTGTATCTAGATGCTGCCCAGAGTCTCATGATGGAGCCAGGAATTGGTCATGGGAACTCCTTAAGTTCTCATCGTAAACCCGTTGTATTTGGACTCTTTTCATTTGTCTTGACAAGCACTTTGTACCTAGATGCTGCTCGGGGTCTCATGGTGGAGCCAAGAGGTGGTCATGGGAACTCCTTAAGTTCTCATCGTAAACCCGTTGTATTTGAACTCTTTTCATTTGTCTTGACAAGCACTTTGTACCTAGATGCTGCTCGGGGTCTCATGGTGGAGCCAGGAGGTGGTCATGGGAACTCCTTAAGTTCTCATCGTAAACCCGTTGTATTTGGACTCTTTTGATTTGTCTTGACAAGCACTTTGTACCTAGATGCTGCTCAGGGTCTCATGATGGAGCCAGGAGGTGGTCATGGGAACTCCTTAAGTTCTCATAGTAACCCGTCATATTTGGACTCTTTTGATTTGTCTTGACAAGCACTTTAAACCTAGATGCTGCCCAGGGTCTCGTGATGGAGCCAGGAAGTGGTCACAGGAACTCCATAAGTGATCACATTTTTTTTTATCATAATATTAAAATTTAACACTATTTGACACCTCTACTCATTACTAAGCACAAGTTTTATCTCGGAATGAGAAGGGTTTGGCCATAGTCATAGTTTCTAATTGTTGTTTCTATGGAGCTCTGCAGTTCTTCGTGGGTTTTTTAAAAATTTTAATTTTATTACTTGTTGGTAATATGTTTGTGTCACAGTCTATAATATTATTATAGTTCCTAAGTTTTTTACTAGTACGAATTATGTTTTTTTATCTTCACAAGATCTTCACTGTGTCTTTCCTAATTTCAATAAAGATTTATTTATTTTAAAACATCCTAAGCGCTGCGCTATGCTTCGGCATTAACTGTAAAAACTGTCAATGAGAACGAATTCGCGTGTCCTTATATAACCTATGAATAAAACAGAGTTTACAGTTTCAAGTACCTTGAAAGCCTTTTGTGTATTTTACACAGAATTCTAAAAATACACTGTCCAACGTCCATCCACTATCATAGGAATCGATACGACAACACTGTTCAAATCTACCTACATTTTGAACAAATAGGTTTCGTTTTAAATTGATATTCGCTCGGGTCAGTATATAAGCCATGGAGATTCACTCAATAAATAGAGAATATTATCACTACAAAATTTTGATCTAATAGATAGATAATTCGGTACTTTCTACTGAATTATCATACGTAGGTACGGACTCGATTACTGGATCGGTAGAGTTCCCGATTGGTTTTTTATCCGCGTCCGCGTGTATTTTGTTTTTCTGATTCCCGCTGCAACTCTTTATTTTCCTGGATAAAAAGTAGCCTAATCCTTCCTCGAGATACAACCTATGACCTGTCCCTGTACCAAATTTCATCAAAATCGGTTGAACAGGTGGACCGTGAAAGCATATCAGACATACTTTCGCATTTATAATATTAGTGTGAATTTAAATAATCTTACTTCTTACTAATATTATAAAGTTTGGATGGATGTATGGATTTATGGATGTGTGGATGTATGGATATATGGATGTTTGTCACTCAATCACGCCCCAACAGCGGAACGGATCTGGCTGAAATTTGGCACCTAATATTATAAATGCAAAAGTTTGGATGGATGTATGGATTTATGGATGTATGGGTGTGTGGATGTGTGGATGTGTGGATGTGTGGATGTGTGGATGTATGGATGTATGGATGTATGGATGTATGGATGTGTGGTTGTATGGGTGTATGGATGTGTGTTACTCAATCATGCCCCAACGGCTGAACGGATCTGGCTAAAATTTGGCACAGAGATCGATTATAGTCTGGAATAGCACATTAATTTTTACCCCGGAAAATTAAAGAGTTCCCGCGGGAACCAATAAACCTCAAACCACGCAGACGAAGTCGCGGGCATCAGTTAGTTTAATATAAAGAAGGCATATATTACACCGACAATACTTAAATATTCAATGAAAAGCCATCTCTTTGTAAATTTGAGGTGTTCAACTTGATCTTACACTTATATTTTTCACGCACATAATATTACGACGCGGACGTTACACTAGGAAAACGATTCCAATAATGATAATAATTAAATCGATTCTGTAAACAGTTTTTATAAATGCAGTACATTGTAAAGTCCATTACCTTGACAGAGGGGCATAATCGTGTGAGCCTCGTCGGTAGGGTGGTCTAATGGTGGTCTTTTGTTTCCCAAAGTACCTAGAGCCTATTATTTTCAGGGAACATTGCTATTAACTGATATTAAGGTGGTTATCCTTGAGACCGCGCTTTGAGGTTTCGGAATTGTGAAGAGGTTCCTCTCTCTGGAGCCCTGACCACCGGGCGGCGAGTGGAAGTTTGGTAGAATTATTGAGGTGAAAACTTCTATAGGCGCGTTGAGCACTTTTTGTTTTTTGTAGGGGGTAAAAATGTGGAATACGCGAGATTGACACCATTCTTCTTAAGATAAAAGGTCTTAAGTATAATAATATAGTACATTCGTAATTAAACTTTAATGGGTTTATATTAATAAGTGCTGTGTAACCGTGGCCGACACCTCGCGTTTGTACGAAGACAAGAGGTCTTAAATATAAATATAGTACATTCGTAATTAAACTTTAGTCTCTTAGTTTTAAGGTTTATATTTGAAATATCTTTATTATAATATTTTTTTTAAATAGAAAAAGAAAACCATTTTCAATTCTATCGGCAGTCCCTATGACTGCCATATTTTTTAAAAATATTTTTTAATACAGTTGCTCAAAAAGTGGCGTATTGCAGGGACGTATAGCGTTCGGGATGTGGGCTATTACATACTCGTGCTTTTTTTTTACCTTTTCCGAACTCGTGCGTTCTCTTTCCCAACTGTCAAAATAATGTCTATTAAAAAGAAAAACCAACCATGAAGTTTTTACTAAAAAAATTCATAGAAGTTTTTATGATTCATGTAAATAAGTACCTATATTTCTAAAAAGAAGCTAATAATTTGTTTCAATATCAGTTTTAATGATTTGATTGAATGAGTTTGGTTAGGTTTCATTTCATTTCATCTCATTAAATTTCATTTTCATTTCATATCAATAAAAAAATTCTACTGAAGACTTGGCTGTATGGGCATAGTTCCCTTTGCCTACCAGAATGGGTGAAGAAAAAAAACTCTGCTTATATTCTATGGTTGGCGCCATTTTTCAGAAATTTTCTTTGCGAGTTTAGTTGTTTGTTGCACAAAATCAATAATTTCGACCCTAGTTTTTTTGAATTAACACCACCGGAACTCAGTATTATTGCACAACATGCTTCGGAGAACATTTTACCGGAAATGTCAAAAAGTCGCTACATCTACATACGACGAAAATAAATGTTAAGTTAGTTGAGTTTATTGTGTTTTTATTATTTTATTAAATTGCTTCATTTTTTCGCAACTGTATTAAAAATAGTCGTTCAGTACACGTGCGGAACCGTCATTGCACACTTGTAATGAAATATACTATTTTGTGTAATATTGTATATATTTATGTAAAACATATTTAGGAATAATTGTATAGAAATTAGTATGCAGATAAATAATAATAATAATTTCTATCAGCGATATTTATTTTCTCATAAACATAGATGCTTAAAACCAAAGAAAGGAAACAACTGCGTTAGTATAAAACTGTGTTTATCAGTTTAGTTGTATTTATCTTTACAAAATTACTAGCACTTGATATCAAAATTATAACTGAAAATTGATGAAAAATAAAAAAGAGACCAAATGACCTCTTTAACAACTTAGTCCTATCTATTATTCAAGTTAAAACTCTTATACCTACCAACCATAACTCAAATATCAACCATAACTTTGTATAACCAAAGTTCGTTTTCAATTATTAAAATTTGCATACAGTTATATTAAAAGTTATTCAAATGTTTACTTTAAAGTTGTCTGTACAAAGTTCACTTTCAATTGACATTTGAATACCGCGCTATTCTAATGTATACTTTAATTGTGTATTTATAAAGTTTATTTTCAATTGAAGCTTAGTCGACCCAGTGATATTTAAACAACCTTGAAGGCAAAAGGGCTACCTGTCTTTGTAGAGAGAAACAGGTTAAATTGTGAGGGTTACAAGCATACTAACGTCCCACTGCTGGGCACGGGCCACCAATCTCGTAGCAAAGACGGAATTAGAGCTTAGACCCACCACACTGCTCCAATGCTGGTTGGCGGGTTTAATGACTAATAACATGTTAGTGATAATAACCGGGACCAACGGTTAACGTGCTCTCCGAGGCACGGGGGTGAAACACCGCCAACTTCCCAATTACGGGCTAGTACTGAGAATTTCTAGTCAGAAAAACCCAATACTTATTTATGGCCCGACCCGGGACTCGAACCCGGGACCTCGTCGGCCGCAGTCGAACATACTAACCACTAGACCAACGAGGCAGTTGCGAGGGTTAATTAGTAATTAATTATTGTCTAATGGCTTCTTGCCTACGGAACAGACCTAGGCCCAAAACGTTTGAGCTGAAATTTAGCATTTAAACGTTTAGTTTGGATGACATGATTCTGTTGTACACAAAATCACTAAACTAAACTAAAATGACAGCATTAAAATATTGCTAACCCTTTCACAATCTCTTTGGGGAAAGGGACAAAACTAGATTTAAAGCTGTGATTTTACTTTAGTTCAGAGATTGTGTTATACAGAATTGGCCACATTGCATGGTTAGCTAAGTGACGTCATTCTAAATCCAATATGGCGGACTCCCTAAGGAGGCGGATTAGTTATTTTTTAATTACTCCCATGATAATATGGACTATCAAATGAAAGGGTTAGCTGATTTATTTAGAATACGAAAATTAAAATAAATTCCATATGGTAGAAACACCATAAATGCATATCGCTAGCTGCACATTGTGTTACATAGATTTGTATGTTTTAGCGGATTATAATAAGAGGTAAATAATGCCAAAACGGTTTCCCCATACAATCGTATGTATCTGTTTTCTCCGTGAATAAAGAAATAATATTTTTGCACCATAAAATGAATCCATATGTGTCCATGCAATGAACAAGGATCCTTCAAAAATTGCAAAAACGACTTTGTTTTCGGGCTTTGTTGTCATCCAACATCCCGGCAATTTTGACTAGGTATTATAACCAAAAAAAGGATTTTCTTTTGTAATCTGTTATCCAGTACAAGCTAGCCCTTGACTGCGATCTCACCTGATGGTAAGTGATGATGCAGTCTAAGATGGTAGCGGGCTAACCTGTTAGGGGCATGGCAGTTATATTAAACCCATACCCCTTCGGTTTCTACACGGCATCGTACCGGAACGCTAAATCGCTTGGCGGCACGTCTTTGCCGGTAGGGTGGCAACTAGCCACGGCCGAAGCCTCCCACCAGACAAACCACCACCCTATCGGGTGTTATGGGATTGTATTCGAGGAGCAGCGCGACGCATTTTATTGTTCTTAACAGATGGGCCGTGTAACAGACAGACAGGTAGGCAGACGCACTTTCGCATTTATTATATTAGTATGCATAGTCGCTTTTAGTTCTAGTAGATTAAAACTTTTATTTTTTTAGAGCTGGAAATACATTCGTCACAGAGTAGTAAAAAAATAGATGAAACGTACAGTAAATTGAATTGTCCGTACGGATCTCACGGTCAAAGGTATACATGATCCGAATAAATTCACGTTCGTTTTCAATGTTTATTTATGTTTCCAATCTAATGTATGTTTTCAAATGTGTAGGTATATAATATTTACTACTATTAAATGCGTAAGTTTGGATGGATGGATGTTTGTTACTCAATCACGCCAGAACGGCTGAACGGATCTGAATTAAATTTGTCATAGAGATAGATTTTAGTCTGGAATAACACATAGGCTACTTTTTATCTTGGAAAATTAAAGAGTTCCCGCGGGAACCAAAAAACCTCAATCCACGCGGTAAGCCCGTCGCGGGCATTTCATCTAGTATAGGTATTTAATTATTTATTTTATTTTATTTCACTACCAGTTAGCCCTTGACTGCGATATCTTCTAGTGGTAAATTGATAATGCAGAGTAACCTGGTTCGAGGTATGGCAGTTACATAAAGGGGTAATATTGGATTAACTCACAAAATGTACTACAGAACCCTACACTGCGCGTAGCCCACCACGCACTTCGCCGGTTTTGATATGTTCGATTCCAGGGAGGTCGTCAAAGTATAGCACAGTATAGTATTTATTCTATAACCAGCACTCTATCCTTTCCCAGGTTGGCGTCCAACAAGGAGACCCGCTTGGACCGCTCATCTTCAGCCTCAGCATTCAAAAAGTTCTTAACGATCTAAAATCACCCCTGAACGTATGGTACCTGGATGACGGTACCATAGGCGGAAAACCCAAGGTTGTGGATCGGGACCTATCCCTTTTATTACCACGCTTGAAAGAACTGGGGTTGGAGGTTAGCACATCCAAGTGCGAGTTCGTCCCTTGTAGTCCAGATTCCCACCTTCAGTTTACCCACTTTGCGGGTTTAATAACTGGACTCAAGGAGTTGAATGCCAAAAAGTTTTTTCTTTTAGGCTCCCCTATATTTTCATCTGGAGTCCCGGAAGCTATTGAGAAAATGGAGCAGCTTCTTTCCGCTGCTCGAGAGCGTCTTAGTGAACTTTCAGCCCATGTTGCCTTGATCCTTTTGCGTACTTGCTTTGCCGTCCCAAAAATAATTTACCTACTGAGAACCTCCCCAACTTGGCTGCATCCGCAGAGTATCTCATCATTTGATGGTATTCTCAAAGACACATTGGAGTCCATCCTCAATGTGTCTTTAGACGATTACCAGTGGAGTCAGGCCGCCCTCCTTATCCGTTTAGGGGGTCTGGGCGTGAGACGCGTGCGGGATTTGAGCCTGCCATCCTTCCTTGCGTCGGCACATGGATCTGCGAGACTGGTCGCTAGCATACTATCTGTTAATGCTGATCCAGTACGTATCCCCTTTGTTTCCGATGCATTGGAGGCCTGGTCGACCCTCAACCCGGGCGTGTCCACTCCTCAGGCTTCACACGTCCAGCACCAGTGGGGCAACATTTCCTCAGAGGCCACATTAAAACAACTTATGGACCATGCAGCGGGTGCTGATCTGGCAAGGCTAATGGCTGTGTCGAAGTCGGAGTCTGGTGCGTGGTTACAGGCTTTACCATCACCGAACCTGGGCACTCTCCTCGACAGTGAATCTCTTCGTGTGGCAGTGGCTTACTGATTGGGCTGCAATGTTTGCGAACCCCATCGATGCATTTGCGGTTCCATGGTAGAAGCCAGCGGTCATCATGCTTTGAGTTGCTGTCGTTGCTCAGGTAGGTTCCCACGTCATCACGCCCTGAACGATACTGTCCGTAGAGCACTCATTTCTGCTAACGTGCCCTGCACGATCGAACCACCTGGTTTGAGCCGCACGGACGGTAAGCGTCCAGATGGCTTGACTCTTGTCCCTTGGCAAAAAGGGAAATGCTTATTGTGGGATGCGACTTGTGTCTGTACCATAGACTTAGGTAGCGAAAAAATTTTATGTCTATGGTCTGTACTTTGGCACCAAGCCACCTTAGCCGTACGTCACGGTTAGCTGGTGCCGCCGCAGAATCCGTGCCGCGAGGAAGAGGTCCAAATATGCACCTCTCTTAGGCCAATATTTATTTGTCCCACTGGCGGTGGAGACGATGGGATGCTGGGGTGGAGATGCAAAAAAATTTATAAAAGAGATCGGCTGTCGTTTGAGGGAAAGGGGCTGTGACCCACGTTCTGGTTCCTACCTGGTTCAAAGGTTATCCATCGCCATTCAGCGTGGCAATGCTGCAAGTTTGATGGGTACCTTTGGCCCAGGGGCAACCAGGGGTGGTCTTTTTGATTAGGGTTTTATTTTTATTTTTGTTAGTAGGTATATAATGATTTGATTTAAATTTATTGTATAGTTTGTATAATATTTAGATTTTAGATTAACTTTTAAATTAATTATAATAATATTCAGTGAAATAAATAAAAATAATTGTACAGTATGGTATAGTAATTATTTTAAAATACATGTAAGTGTAGTAGGAGGTGTAGTAGTAAAGTAATTAATTTAAAGGAGACCCCTTTTCCAAACTGAACTGTTACCTTAGAATAGCCAAATTACCTACTATAAAAATCCTGTCTCTAGTTTTTTTTTTCTATTGATACAAAATACTTAGTTACCACTTTAAAAACTTTGCGGTTGGTTAAGAGTTAACTTGACATCATTTTCTCATCAAAATTTAACAAAATAAACAAACATAAAATTCAGTAAATATCAAGTGTAATTAATAATTATTAATACCTATTATTAATTACGTAAAAATACTTAAGTAGGTAACTATTTTTTGAAAAAAAAGCACATTAAAATAGAGGTCGATTTTTAGACCTCGTCGACCCCCAAAATCAGTTTTCGTTTATGTCGACCCCTGGGAAACCAATATCCCTCCTGAGAATCCCTGATCTACACCATAACAGCGTCACGTTTTGTCACAGTGTAGTTCCTAAATTGTGTCCTAGTAATTTTGTGCTTTGTATAGTACTTTATCTGTGTCCTTGATAGTTCCAAATAACGATTTATTTATTTATTTAGGCTCAGTAATGCCCCCAACCGAAAAATGGCGTCGAAAAATACCAACGTTCTAACCCTGTATTTTTCACAGACCCATCCCATTCGTCTAAAGGCAGTGATAATACGTCCCCCGCCATCTCCGCGACAAATTAGATCCCATTTCAACTTTGTTACTTTCGAGATCACCCCTCGGGACACGCCAAAGGTTTAAACATAAACAACATTCGTACAAAACTTCCTCCATTGATAGAAATACGATCCAAGTCTTCGGATCTAACGGAAAATTGAAAACACTATTGGATAGAAACCGGCGTTACTTAGCGGAAGTCCATGATAATGAAGGTACTAGAAGTTTAATTCCCTATAATCCGCGACAATAGGTAAATATATTATGTGGTACACCACATAGATTTACCTATTGTCGCGGATTAGAGCGAATTACACTTTTAGTTCCTTCATTAATTGACAACACAACAAAACTTAATTCACTATTCCGCGATAATCTCAAACTCAAAGTATATTTACTCAAAACTAGCTGATACCCGCGAATTCATCCATTTTTCCCGACCCAAAGCAGTGTTACCTAAATAGACAAAACTTCTGCAAAATAAGTTTCACCCATCTACTTTTTTACGGGCTAATGGAATAACTTTTTTGGGATCCTGATCCCCTTGGGACCCGCAAAAGGTTTAAGCACATGAATCAACCTTTGCCACAGATCCGGACATTGATAGAAATGGGATACTGTGCGGATACTTTCCTGAAGAAACAAACAAGTAGGTAAGAAGTTTCTCTCGGTTGCGTTCGATTCATATTATGTTACTATGGGGTAGGGTTGCCAACCGTCCAGTTTTCCCAGTACTTGTCCTAGTTTTTGCAGTGTCCTGGGATGTCCTGAATAGTTCTTAAGCAGCGTCCTGGTGTTTTAAATTTTTCGATTACCTATATTTTTTTTTTTAACCTATTTTACTGCCAACAACAGTAGCTGCCATCATCAAAACTATCTATGACATAGATATGAAGTGTGGCCAATTTTCAAATTATTTGTTAACTCAACCACTGATATAATTATATACTGAAGGAAATTGGTGGGGTTGAAAAGTATAGTAAAAATTAATAAGTTTGTAATATTAACATTTAATAGATAGGTACTATAACTAACCGAAGTTTAAAAATTTGTAACAAACTAAAGAGTTTGTTTTATATTTTAACTAGCGCATGCCCGCGACTTCGTCTGCGTGGTTTGAGGTTTTTTGGTTCCCGCGGGAACTCGGATGTGTAATATAAAGATATATAAAGCCTACGGATATATATAAAGCCTATGTGCTATTCTAGACTATAATCTATCTCCGTGCCAAATTTCAGCCAGATCCGTTCAGCTGTTGGGGCGTGATTGAGTAACAAACATCTATACATCCATACAAACTTTCGCATTTATAATATTAGTAAGATAACTAGTTTTCAACTCGTATAATTTTAAAATACTTTTAATAAAAAATATGATTATTTTAATTACTTGAATTTCATTTCACCTACTTTCACTACAATATATTAATTACTGCGTCCTGTTTTGAAACTGAATGGTCCTGGTTTTACCAACTTAAAATCGTAGTTTTTTAAATTTGCTTGGCAACCCTACTGTGGGGCCGTATTGGGGACTAATGCGACTTTCCCTAACTTTTCCCTAAGACGAAAAGTCCAATCAGTGGGTATTTATTTTCTTTCCAAAAGAGTACCTACCTATTATATTTCTATTGATAACAATAATATGTGATACGAATAAGAGAGTTAAGTCCATAGATAATTAATATACTATATGCGGCAGTCCATGGTAATGAAAGAAGTAGAACTTTGATTCACTATAATCCGCCACAGTAAGTAAATCTATGTGGTACAGTATGTAGGTATATTGCGATACTCACCACACCATAATTTGGGAGATTTGTGTGGTGTGGTGAATATCGCAAGATTGGTAGGGGGTAAACTTGTGGATTCGCGTGACCGTCACCGACATGCTAAACGGTCTTAAATATAAATATACTACATTCGTAATTAAACTTTAATGACTTGGTTTTAAGGTTTATGTTCCAATTATTTAAAAAAAAAAAAAATTCGTTTTCACTTCTATCGGCAGTCCCTAGAGACTGCCAATTTATATATTTTTTTTTTAATAAAAAAAAAGAATAATAATTAAAATATATATATATATATTCGTTTTCACTTCTATCGGCAGTCCCTATCACTGCCAATTTTTTATGTGGGTTTGACGACACTGGTTTGTCATCAAACTCACATAAAAAATTGACTGTACTCTAGTGGTCACCCTACATGAAATGCGAAGGGAAAAACCACCCGCGGTTTGACTATATCAACGGCATCAATTGACGTAGGATCCATTCATTTCATGTTCATTCATTCATTCATTAGTAACTAGCCGATGCCCGCGACTTCGTCGGGGTGGAATACGTTTTTTAAATTCCCGCGGGAACTCCTCAATTTTTCGGGATAAAAAGTAGCCTATGTCACTCTACAGGTCTTCAACTATACCTATGCAAAAAATCACGTCGATCAGTTGCTCCGTTGCAACGTGATTGAAGAACAAACCAACAAACCAATAAATCAACAAACCAACAAACAAACACAAATATTAGTATGATTACATTCATGTACATAATATAATAACCCCGTCAATCCATTGCAATGGGTTGCATTTAATTTTATTTTAAAACATTTTTTGATTTTACGAATTAACAATCCACCACCATCACAACTACAGCTCATTAACGTCCCACTGCTGGGCACAGGCCTCCACTCTCATAGGAGAGAGGGAATTAGATCTTAGACCCACCACGCTGCTCCAATGCGGGTTGGCGGGCTTTAATGACTATAATCATGATTCATGTTAGTGATAATAACCGGGACCGACAGCTTAACGTGCTCTCCGAGGCACGGGGGTGAAACACCACCAACTGAGTACTGAGAATTTCTAGTCGGAAAAACCAAATATTTAATTATGGCCCGACCCGGGACTCGAGCCCGGGACCTCGTCAGCCGCAGTCAAACATGCTAACCACTAGACCAACTAGGCAGAATTAATAATACAATACTTACATAATGTTAAATTGTTAACTTAATTATTTTAAGATCTAATTCAATACGTCACGTATTATTAAGTACTTTGTCATCATCATAAATTATGTCAGATAAATTACAAACATAAACTGTCATGCCATTGAGGCTTTGAAGTTTGAGTACGGTTAGTTTTGAAATTCAAATAACTCGTCTATCTCATAGAAACAATAGGAATGATGCCTATATCAAAAATAAATTATTTCTAAGTGATTATTAAATAGAGGGTCTTCCAAAAGACCTAAAATTCACATCCTTGGGTAGTTTTAAGTTTGATAACCATTTTAAAATATAGATTAAAGAAAAAAAGATGCGTTGAAATTTGATGACGTCATAACTGTGAATTCCATATTATACAACTTCCATAGGTACTAGAAGTGCTTTTTTAAGTTTGATAAAGAGTTGCTGATTTGATTGAGTTGTATTCATCCATATACCTAATGTATGAGCCATTGTTTGAGTTTTCGCTTATAGAATATAGTATAAATATTTTCGTCAGTGATAACTTTTATTTTATTATAAATGTTTACTGTTCTGTATGATGGACCGCGGCTAAAAATTTCCAGTTTGTAGCTGGGATATATACCAGTTTGTTTTTGCAACGTGTGCATCTTTCATTTTTAGGGTTCCGTACCAAAATGGTAAAATGGAACCCTTATGGTGCGACTTTCTCCGTCTGTCTGTCCGTCTGTCCGTCCGTCACACTCGATTATTTCAGTAACTACAGAAGCTATCGACATGAAATTTGGAATAGTTGTGTATATTAGTGGCCCAAAGACACTGGAATTAAAAAAAATTGGAAATTATTTTTGTTCTTATTTAAAAAGGGAGGCAAATCGGAGGGTTGAAATTTAAAAGTGAGATAACTGTACTGTGTGGGGTATCATATGAAAGGGTTTACTTTGTACATTCTAAAACAGATTTTTAATTATTTTTAGTCATGATAGTTTTTGATTTATCGGGGAAAAAGTCTAAAAAAATACCGTTCCCCCCCCCCTTATCTCCAGAGTTTACCAATCGAAGAATCTGAAATAATTATGGTCAATAGGAATTTATGTATATTTTACAGGAAAACTATAGCCAATGGTCTAACTAGCATAGTTTTTTTGATATTAACAGTAAACCTCTACAAACAAAGTTAGTTTTGCGGTTCATTAACAAAGGTAATTATTACCGTTTTACATCTTTGGTCTTGAGTACGGAACCCTCGGTGCGCGAGTCCGACTCGCACTTGGCCGGTTTTTACCATTGAAAATGGTTATCATATGTAAATGAGTCGTATTTTTGGCCATAGCTCCGAGGATTTTGGGAGGATCGAGATGGGAATAGTATCAAGAGTTGAGGAATTTATCAAGACACATGTAAGCGCTTGAATTTTGAAAATCGACTGGTAACTTTTTTTGGAATTCCGAAAAATGTAAAAGGGTCGGGTTTTTGTTTACTAAATAGTAAATATTTCGGAAAAGAAACCGAATGAAAAAATGAATAAAAAGGTATTATTTTAGCTACAAAATGGCAAAAATTTTGAAAATCGGTTAATAATTGTGACTGGAATTGGAATTGTAGAAAAACGGGTATTTCCGATATATAAAAAGTGATGTAGCTTCTATGATTATTGAACTATTGTCATGGTAATGGTGTTAAAAGATGCAGGCGAGTAGTGCTTTTTCATATTTTTTTGTATTCATTTTCAATGCTGCGATTCTTGCGGGGACTGCGAAATCTGTGATTTTTTTTGAAAGAGAATCCACCGAGTTTCTTGCTGGTTCTTCTCGGTAGAAATGGCATTCCGAACCGATGGTAGATCCACTCATCGATTCAAAAGCACTTTTAAAAGTTTGTTTGAATAAAAAAATATGAGTTTGAGTTTATGAGTATTCATTTTCTTGTGATTATTTTATTATTGTGTATAATAATAGTAGATTGTTCATCAAGGGACTAAAATGAGCCATTTCACACGAGGTGTTTGCTCCCCGAGTTTGTTGTTGGGAAGCTCAAGTGTAGCGAGGGATGCTATAGAAACGAGTAGAATGGCTTTTAGTCCCGTGGTAAACACTCTACTTTTCACTTCGATTGCAAGAAAATAAAATAAATGAAATATAACATAGAGTAACAACTAAATTGAAATAATAAGTATCTAATAATAAAACAACTAAAAACTTATATTTACATTTGAGACATTTTCGCAATAAAGATAATTTATAGTTACAGTTTTATGAGATATATAGGTTGTTGTAGATTTTATATTCTGCGTGTTTGAAATAATGCCCGAATTTGGCTCATTTTGAGGAAAATGTGACTCACGGGATTTTGCAGGTAATAGATTATTCATCACATTTCTTGCGTCAGGTCTAGTACTTTCAGGAGTTAATTCTATACTTTCACTGTCACTTGAAGAACTCATTTTTCAAAACAAAACCATGAATTTTTAACAATCCGTGAAAATTGACGAAAACGCGTTTTTAATTTTTTTTTCAGCCGCAGGCGCTACTATGGGCCGTCGTGACAGCCAGTCTTTATTCAAACAATATTTGCGTTCGATTTCTTTGGCGCTGAACACTGATGTTCCAAATTCAGAAAGTGCGCGGCAAAGATAATTGCGGCGCACTTATAAAGAGGATTAAAAACTCATTACTGCCCGCTAAATTTCTTATAGAAAACACCACCTTTGGGTGCACTTAAAGGCGAACCAAGTCGTCCTTTTCGAATAGATTCGATGAAAAGTATATTTTACTTTACTTTTTATATACGTTGTTTATATATTATGCGTGCAAAAAATCATGTAGATCCGTTGCAGCGTGATTTAAGGACAAAAGAACACTGTCGCTTCTATAATAATATATAATACTAGATGATACCAGTGGGCCGTGACTTCGTCCACAAGGGAGTGAAGTATTTTTTTGTAAAATCTTCGAATTCTTGGTATTTGTAATAAAGGCTTGCTAAAACCAATAATGAAACAGCGTAATATGACGTCATATATGCTCTCTCTTTCTGTCATGACGTCACAAATCACAACCAGGTCGCCTACTCTCCCAGGTCCTTATACTACCCGATATTTAATCTAAATGCAACTTTAATTTCAGTACTGTAGAGTCGAAAATCATTTGTCAATATTTCATAGGTCGGTAACGTTATGTAGGTTATATGAATGGTCGGTTGCGTAATGGAAATGCAACTTTATTCGTATTTCAAATAGTCGAATATCGCTTAGCACGATTTTACTAGGTAGGCTTGATGGGTCATGCATGACGTCACAGGGTTGAGGGAACCATGTCGAGGTCTTCCGTGATGGATTATGTGACCTTTGACCTATGATGTAAGGTACAAAATGTCATAAGCTATTTGCAATAAGTAATGGATGATGTTTAAAGATGTTTACAGGAATGTTGAAAATTAATTTTTTTTAATCCACTACAAGTTTTCCCTTGACTGTGGTCTGCGATCTCACCTGATGGTAATTGATGATGCAGTCTAAGATGGTAGCTGGCGAAGACCTCCGTGGCGCAGTGTGTAGCGCTGTTGCCTTGCGTGCGGAGGTCCCGGGTTCGATCCCCGGCAGGGTCAATTTGGGAATTTATAATTTCTGAATTTTCCCTGGTCTGGCCTGGTGGGAGGCTACCACCCTACTGGCAAAGACGTTCTGGTACGATGCCGTGTAGAAACCGAAGGGGTATGGGTTTAATATAACTGTCATGCCCCTAACAGGTAAGCCCGCTACCATCCTAGACTGCATCATCACTTACCATCAGGTGAGATCGCAGTCAAGGGCTAGCTTGTAGTGGATTAAAAAAAATCGGACAAATTATTCGCTTTCATCTAAAACAAAAACCGACTTCAAAACTATACCTTTAACACCAACTTAAACTAAAAAGTAAAAAACAATATCTGGATATAAATTTTGTTTTTTGTTTATTTTTTCAAAACGAGCTAAATCAATTTCGAAAAAGTTTATAACATAAAAAGGATCATCAATATTGATTCATAATTGGCGGAATGATCGCGAAACATACATACAAAATGAAACATACAGTCGAATTGCAACCCGCTCCTTTTTTGAAATCGGACAATACAAAAACATTAATTTAAAAAGTTCAGTCAATGATAGACAACAACTCAATTATTTGTTCTAAACTAGTTATTATGGATTGTTTCTAACTAGGACCGAGGTTTCCAATAATTTCCATTATTTAACTTGTCATCGAGTAAATGATATTTTTAGGGTTCCGTACTGAAATGGTAGAGGAACGAGTGACCTAGTTGTGACAATGCGTGTGTGATATAAGTCGATTGCGATTTTTAAGCAACGTTGACCCAAGGCGGTAACTGGATGGGTGACCGAATTTGCCATCAGGTGAGATCGCAGTCAAGGGCTAGCTTGTAGTGTATTAAAAAAAAAAAGGTTCAAATTTGGCCTTTTCGTTTCCTCCGTGCCTCGGAGAGCCGTTGGTCCCGGTTTTAAAGTCTTACAGTTTAATACTTTTAGTCGAGTCGTACGCGGAAGGACGTGGGAACCCACCGCATTATTATCCCAAGAAATCTCCTACAATTAGGTAAATGATTAATGGAAAGGGGTCACGACCCTCAGTAGTGAGGAATACGACGCAGAGACCGAAATGGTAAGTGGGACCCTCTATCTAAGGTGGGGAGTGGGGACCCCTCAAGAGCACTATGAGTTTACTTACCCCATCTGGATTTTGTTTCTTAACTTCTGCCAACTCTTTGAGGACATCTTCCAGCTTTCTGGTAGAATCTGAAAAAAAAAAGAAGAAAATACTGCCTGGTAACAATTTAGAGCGTAAAATTGTGGGAATTATAAGAAAAATGATCGGGTACTACAGAACTAGATTTTATTTTTTAACTCATGTATGATGCATGATGCCCGCGACTTCGTCCGTGTGGATTACGGTTTTTTGATTCCCGAACTCTTTAATTTTCCGAGATAAAAATAATAATCCTATGTCCTTCCCCGGTATTCAAACTATCCCAGTACCAAATCAAAACGGATTCTCAACTTCCGAAATTTTATTGCAGTAAAACACGTTTACTATCAAAAACATTAATTAAATATTAAAAAATATGTATAAACTAATTAATCTCTAAACTAAACTAAAATCTCAAATTTAAGCTATTGCTGACGGCTGCCTTAATGAAAAATTGAAATAAAGATACTGAAGTGAAACTTCTGTATAATCGTTGTGATTTAAAAATTCAACGAAACGAAAAAATTAAATGAAAAAGCGACACAAAAAAGAGATCTAGGTACATATTATATGAGATAGAATACGAGTTATATTAATTATCTCGTAGGCTTTCTTTTCTGAAGTTTTAATTCCGCCGCGTGTGAATTGCACACACACAGTTTTTTTTTAATTTTAATATTATACCCAATAATAATCTGCCATTTTAGTTTAGAGATTTTGCCAAACAGAATGAGCCACAGTGAAAGGAACAAATTGTATTGGAATAAAAAAATAGGCAGTCATAGGGACTGCCGATAGAAGTGAAAACGATTTCTTATTTTTTATATATATATATATATATTTATTTAATTAAAATTATTTAAATATAAACCTTAACAATACGGAATTAAAGTTTAATTTCGAATGTAGTATATTTATATGTTCGCGAGAATGTCGCTGTTACCAACAATTGCTCAACGCGCCTGCAGATGTTTTACACTTCAATATAAATTACCAAAAAGTGCTCAACGCGCCTGAAGAAGTTTTCACTTCAAAAATAGAACGATATCGGCACGGACACAATTGTGTCTATCCACCTTTTATAACATGATACCTCTCTCGGGATATGGGATAAAATGATTAGTAAGCCCCGCCACGCAATACCTCAGGGATAGAAATTAATTTGTTAGAGTGCCGTGTGCGTCCATATACTCGTAGGTAATGCTATTTAAGCTCTTGTGGCAGGGGGATTATTATAGTAATCAGCTTGGTAACCCGACTATACCGAAGGGTTATATCATTGTGACGTGGGTGGACATTACAGAAGCACTAAATGGACGTCTCGTGTTTTTGGAGTTTACCTCCTTTAGAATCGATTTTCATATATTATAAGCCCGGGGTATGGAAATTTATGGGGAGTAAAATCAAACTTTCTCCGTTACGTTATTGACTTTATATTTCCATGGAAACACTTGTTTATGTTTCCATGACTATGTACTTAATGTATGTTGATGAATATAAATTATATAATTAACTAGCTAATTCCCGCGACTTCGTCCGCGTGGATTGAGTTTTTTGGTTCCCGCGGGAACTCTTTAATTTTCCGGGATAAAAAGTAGCCTCTGTGCTATTTGCCGGAAAGAGTTCCCGCGGGAACCAAAAAAACTCAATCCACGTGGACGATGTCGCGGGCATCAGATAGTTATACATAAAGTACTAACGTAACTCCTTTGTCTGAAGTAATACGTGCCTTTAGGAATGTCTATTACTCTTGGGAGTACAGTAACTCTATAATGCACCGGCCGGGTTGCCCATATAGGTTGCTACGTAATTGCCTTCATGCCTCGAGGGGGCAATTCCGGCAAAAACTTTTGCCGGAATTGCCCCCTCCCTTCCTTCTACCTTCTATTACGTTACCGCAAAAGCTCTAAAGAAATTTGCCAGTTTAGGTATATTAATCCTTGGGTATTTAACTTACCTTACCATAATATGTAGGCAATTAAATTAAACTGGAACTGGACGATTTCTGTGCTTACATGAAATATTTTGGAATTTCTTTATTGAAGGAAAATCGATCGATCTCATTTTAGTCTGTCCGTCTGTTTGTAATTCATGTCTGCTTGTCAGCTTCAAGCTACATTAATATAGAGGCTATTTTTATCCCGAAAAGCGAAAGGGTTTCTTTGGGATAAAAGTTTTGTCAAGAGAGTAGATAATTTTAACTCGTTTACCGCAGAGTAATAAGTACATATTCGCAATATGTGCCTTTAGGAATGTCATTTACTCTTGGGAGTACAGCAACTCAATTATGCGCGGCCGGGTTGCCCATATAGGTTGCTACGTAATTGCCTTCATGCCACGAGGGGGCAATTCCGGTAAAACCTTTCGCGGTTACCTTCTATTACGTTACCGCGAAAGCTCTATAAAGAAATTTGCCAGTTTTAGTACAATAATCCTTGTTTACTTAACTAAAGAACCTTATATATATACATATAGGTACTTAAAATAAAACTGTAATAGGACTATTTCTGTACTCACATGAAAGTCGGAACCCTACAAAAATCTATATAATATATAATTTTTCAATTTTAAAGTCCTGACTTATTGATTGACTTAACGAGTATATCAACGCACAGCCTAATCCGCTGGTCCTAGAGATGAATGAAATTTGGAAGGTGTGTTCTTTGTGAAGAGTATATCCATTTAGAAATGGTTTTTAAAATTTTACCCCCAAAGGGGTGTAAAATAGGGGTTGTAAGTTTGTATGTAGGTCCATCGTTTTTCAAGTTATAGCCATATAACTTGGTATTTGGGCTTCCGGTTTAAAATGATGAAATAATTATTTCAATCAATAAAATATGTAGGTACTTACTTAGTTTAAATGTTTTTTTTTAATTTAATTTGATCTGACTTTAGTTACTAAATATAGGTCCGGATACTATATTATAATCCATACTAATATTATAGATGCGAAAGTGTGTCTGTCTGTCCGTCTATCTGTTTGTCTGCTACGGTTTCACGGCCCATCTGCTCAACCGATTTTGATGAATTTAGTACAGGGGTAGATTGTACCCCGGGGAAGGACATAGGCTAAGTTTTATCCAGGGAAATGAAAGAGTTCCCGCGGGAATCAAAAAATCTTAATCCACGCGGAAGAAGTCGCAGGCATAAGCTAAGTAGTTTGCAATAAAATTGATTGATTGATACACAGACTTACATGAGGTCAGTTCCTGTAGCTGCTGGAACTCTGCGGGTGACAGCTTGTCCCACTGGAAACCACTTCCGGTTGCGTTCGGCATGCTCTGTGGACAAAAGGTAACCTTTTAAGCTTTTTCATTACACCTACTATAAGCAAATAGGTATTTTTCATATGATATAACCTGCATTGAAAATGAGAGTTTCAATGCCATCTGAAACTATAATTACAGACGAATACGTCATTCAGCGGGTAGAGTAAGAAAACCGTTCCTTCTTTCAATCCTGTCAGAGTATCTTTTGTTTATTTTAAATTGTCATTTCACCCATCAACTAAACTGACAGAGATATTTGTAAACAACAATCTAGCAACTAAAATTAGGGACAGGAAATTATATACAGGGACCTTGAAAGATAAATATCGGAGGGATAAGAACCTTCCACAATAAGACCACAGTTTTGACGACCTCCGTGGCGCAGTGTTGAGCGCTGTTGTTAAACGTGCGGAGGTCCCGGGTTCAATCACCGGCAGGTTCAATTTTGGAATTTATAATTTCTGAATTTTCCCTGGTCTGGCCTGGTGGGAGGCTTCGGCCGTGACTAGTTACCACCCTACTGGCAAAGATGGGCCGTCAAGCGATTAAGCGTTCCGGTACGATGCCGTGTAGAAACCGAAATGGGGGTATGGGTTTAACCACGGAATAGTTATAGGGTTTAACATAACTGCCATACTCCTAACAGGTTAGTCCGCAGTGGTAGTCACTTACCATCAGATGAGATCGCAGTCAAAGGCTAACTTGTAGTAGATAAAAAAAGGTTGAAAGAAGGTTGTCTATTTAAAAAACTCACACACAAAACTTCCAGACTGAAGATCGTCAAAATGAAACCTAAAAGGCTATTAACCTAAAAACTCGTTTTCACCTTTCACCTTTTATCTTTTCTTTTATGTTCACGTTATGAATGGTTAACCTCATTTGGAAGGCTTTATCAGATGTTTGTAGCGGCGAGTTCTGAATGAAAACAATAGAAGAATAAACTGAAATCAACAGGTGGTCGCTTCGGGCCTGCCATTTATCTTTCTGAATACTGTGTTATTTTTATTTTTTACTAGCTGATGCCCGCGACTTCGTACGCGTGGATCGAGGTTTTATTGTTCCCGCGGGAACTTCTTAATTTTCCGGGATAAAAAGTAGCCTATGTGTTATTCGGGACTATCTCCGTCATCCGTTCCAAATTTCATCCAGATCCGTTCAGCCGTTCGGCCGTTATTCGCCGTGACAAACATCCGTCCATACATCCATAGGTACATCCATCCATCCAAACTTTCGAATTTATAATATTAGTATTAGTAAGATTCCCCTACAAGTTAGCCCGTGACTGTGATCTCACCTGATGGTAAGTGATGATGCAGTCTAAAATGGTAGCGGGCTAACCTGTTAGGGGTATGGCACTTATATTAAACCCATACCCCTAATCGGTTTCTACACGGCATCGTAAACGCTAAATCGCTTGGCGGTACGTCTTTGTCGGTAGGGTGGTAACTAGCCACGGCCGAAGCCTCCCACCAGTCCAGGCCAGAGAAAATTCAGAAATTATTAATTCCCAAATTGACCCTGCCGGGAACCGAACCCGGGACCTCCCCGCTCAACACTGCGCCAGGGAGGTCGTCAGGGAGTATTTCTATCTCTAAACATACTTATATCACCATTCACCGCCTTATATAACTGCCTCGTTGGTCTAGTGGTTAGCATGTTCGACTGCGGCCGACGAGGTCCTGGTTTCGAGTCCCGGGTCGGGTCACAACAAGTATTAGGTTTTTCTAATAAGAAATTCTCAGTACTAGCCCGGAGGTAGGAAGTTGGCGGTGTGTCACCCCCGTGCCTCGGAGAGCACGTTAAACCGTCGGTCCTGCACCTGATCTCTCTCCAGTCGTGACAGATTTTCCGTCCCATTGGGCTATGAAAGTAAAGGAACAGAGAGTGCACCTGTGTTTGCCCACACACTTGTGCACTAAAATATCTCCCGCGCAGGCTAATCTCTCTGGAGATTCGCCGCCGTGGCCGATATTCGGTCGGGAGGACATTATTATATCACAGCGTAACATATTCATACAGTGGCTCGATGCCCATATACACGACAGACCCGGCTACCGTGAGAGTTGTAGCAACTACGGCTACGGTAGGCTTGAGAGAGGTAGGAAACTTTTAGAGGCGTACAAATTTTACATTAGAGTGACAGAATTTTTATGTAAATTATGAAACTAAAATTAACAAAAAAAAATATGAAACTAAAATTAACAAAAAAGTGAAAACTAAACTTAACAAAAAAGTGAAATTTATAATTTTGTTGCATTTAAAAAAATAATAATAATTAAAATTAATTAAATTTCGAATGTAGTTTATTTATATTTTCGCGAGTATGTCGCTGTTCGCAAGTATGTCGGTCACGCGAATCTACATTTTTACCCCCTACCAAAAAGTGCTCAACGCGCCTAAAGAAGTATTCGCATCAATTAAACATTCAAATATACTACAATCTAAATTTTAAACTAACTATAAATTAATACATTAAAATCAAAATTAAAACTAAATGAAATGCTAAACATTAAAAATATCATCTAAGCCGCTATAATGAGGCAATGTATAATACATTGGCCGAGGTAACTTTGTGTTTTGGAAATTGTACCAGTTTGCTCCGTCACGTTTCTGTCATCCTGCAGCGTAGTTATTATTTATTGTCTAGACGCCTCCATTGAATGACTGGTAGGTAACGTATCTCGATAAACAGTGTATATTTCTATTCGTAGTCACAATGAGGCAACAATGTCCTCTTAATAAAACGTAAAAAGGCTTCAAAACATAACGGTATGCATAGATTGTGTAAGAACCATAAGACGCCGTTTTCCCTGTTCATTTTATGCAAATAATATTAGCATATTAGCATGCATATACCGTCATGGCGCATCTTTGTGCATATTAAATTACCTTTGTGAGCTGCATAATATCTAAGGTACAGTGCCTTGAAGGCGGAGTTTTGCCACAGAATATTGCTTTTGCTAACCTTTTCATATTTCGATGACCTCCCTGATGCTGTCTTAAAAATGGGAGCTCCCGGGTTCGATGTCTGGCAGGAAGATTTTTTTCCTTTCCCAAACTTAAGGGCACGGCGCTTTACTGTTGTAATAAACGATACGCGTCTATGGAGTACCTATTAAATTTTTTGTCGGTGGTTGCCTGTCAATAATTATGACGCTTCATAGGCGTGCTTATGACAAAAGTAAAATAAATCGTTGGACCAGAATATAAGTCTGTAATCCATATCCATACTAATATTATAAAAGCGAAAGTGTGCCCGTCTGTCTGTCTGTCTGTATGCAACGCTTTCACGGCCCACATGTTCAACCGATTTTGGTGAAAGTTGCTATAGGTTGTAGGTATCACCGACTGGGTACTGCGGGAGGCCAACATGCGGGGAGTTGACGTGACCTGCTACGCGGATGACACGCTCGTGACGGCCCGTGGGGGAGACTTCAGGGAGGCACAAGTCCTAGCTACGGCGGGAGTAGCCCAAATTGTGGCAAGGATCCGTAGGCTGGGGCTTGAAGTCGCCCTCAACAAATCAGAGGCGTTATGCTTTCATGGCCCAAGAAGGGCACCTCCAGCGGGTGGAAGTCTCACCGTGGGCGGAGTTTCCATCGCTGTCGAGTCGACGATGAAATACCTAGGACTCCTCCTCGACAGTCGATGGAAGTTTGAGGAGCATTTCCGGCGCTTGGCGCCCAAACTCATCCGGGCCGCCGGGGCTTTGGGACGACTCCTCCCGAACGTAGGTGGGCCAAGAGCCAGCTGTCGCCGCCTGTACACAGGAGTGGTGCGCTCGATGGCACTATACGGGGCACCAATATGGGCGGATGCTCTGAACACCCGCAATCAGACCCTGCTGCGGAGGCCGCAGCGGGTGATGGCGATCAGAGTAATACGCGGATATCGCACCATCTCCTGCGAGGCAGCGTGTGCATTGGCCGGGACTCCTCCTTGGGACCTGGATGCGGAGGTATTAGCGGAGATGCATCAACAAAGGTTGGATGCCCGCTCACAGGGGGAATACCTCACCTCCGCGGAAATCGCAGGGTGGCGGCGAACTGCGCAGGCCGAGCTCCTCCACCAATGGAGGGGGAGGCTCGCGTCACCCAGCGCAGGTCACTTGGCCGTGGCGGCGATCCAGCCCGTTCTCCAAGAATGGGTTGAGAGAGTGCACGGTGAACTCACCTTCCATCTTGTG
Source organism: Erebia aethiops (assembly GCA_923060345.2). NCBI lineage: Eukaryota > Metazoa > Arthropoda > Insecta > Lepidoptera > Nymphalidae > Erebia > Erebia aethiops. The sequence continues at coordinate 5,145,180 of OV281087.1, read as the reverse complement.
CAGGTCCTTTCGGGGCACGGTTGCTTCGGAAGGTACCTGTGCAGGATCGCGGGTAGAGAGCCCACGGAGGAATGCCATGAGTGTGGTGGTGCTGTGGACACGGCGCAGCACACTCTGGCTGAGTGCGCAGCGTGGGCGGAGCCACGCGAGGCACTCGTTGAGGTGGTGGGGCGGGATCTATCGCTTCCGGCTGTGGTGAGAGCAATGGTGGGATGCGAGAACTCCTGGAAGGCGATGGAATCCTTCTGCGAGAGCGTAATGTCGCAGAAGGAGTTAGCGGAGAGGATGAGAGAGGATGACGTGGACTCTCATCCCATCCGGCGTAGAAGAGGCGGGCGCAGGCGTGCTGCCCATGATCGCCGCCTGCCCCCATGAGAAGGGCCTCCGAGCGACAGACATGGGGATTCTGTCGCTCATTAGGAAAAAAAAAAAAATGGTCCTCGAGTCGGGAGGCACACGTTGGTGTTCCTGGTGTGCCTCAGATGGTGAGAAGGGAATATGGAAGTCCCGCGGAGAAGGGTCTATCAGACGACGACGCTGGTGGCTGGGTTGCGCGAATTCCCCGGCCCCAATCCAGCCAAGGCGTTGGGAGGAACACCGTGGGGTTTTAGTCAGTAAGAGTCCGACATAACCTTTGCATTTCCCCAGATGCAAAGGTATCCATGAGGATTTCCCCACGAAAAAAAAAAAAAAAAAAAAGGTTGTAGGTATCACGGGCGACATATTATGCTACTAAAAATGCCCTCTCATCCTTGAAAAGGGGTTGGGGGGTATAACGTTTTTACTTTCTATCTAAACCACGATGACGACCTCATTTCCAGTTTCTACCCGTAACGTGATATTATGAAAAATGCAATCAATCTTTGGTATAATTAAGAGCAGAGTTGCTAGTCACGATTTTTTCAAGGAAGAGTAATTAATTTCTCCATTGTTGGTTAGTTTATTCGAATTACTTAAATAATGATTAAGAAAAACTGCCTGATGCCTCGTTGGGGTAGTGGTTAGCATGTTCGACTGCGGCCGACGAGGTCCCGGGTTCGAGTCCCGGGTCGGGCCATAATTAAGTATTGGGTTTTTCTGAGAAATTCTTAGTACTAGACCGGAGTTAGGAAATTAGCTGTGTTTGACCCTTGTGCCTCGGAGAGCACGTTAAGCTGTCGGTCTCGGTTGTTATCACTAACATGATACTAAGTAGTTAAAGCCCGCCAATCCACATTGGAGCAGCGTAGTGGGTCTAAGCTCTTATTCCCTCACTCCTAGAGGAGTGGAGGCCTGTGCCCAGCAGTGGGACGTTAATGGGCTGTAGTGGATTAAGACTAAGGTACTTCGTGGGTTAACGACACAATACACTTATGTATACACCTTATGTATATGTCACCGTAAGATTGTAAAAACCGTTAGATTGTAATCCTACTAGCGAAATTGTAAACTGTCGACAGATTGTGAACCGTTCAATGTTCTGAGTGTCAATTTTTGAAATATTCATTGTATTTACGTTTTCTTGTCTCTTTCTTGTAGGTTAGGTTAGGGTTTGACATAATTAATCAGGTAGTGAGGTTTTGTCAGGTTAATATGCCTAACAAATTACAATCTACCGAAAAATAATGCGTTAAATTGTAATCTGTCGACAGTTTACAATATCGCTAGTCAGATTACAATCTAACGGTTTTTACAATCTTACGGTGACATATACACCGTATGAATACATAATAAACCTTATGTACACAAATATTCATGAGCCAACATGAATATTTATGTTCTAACCTACTCGTAACTTTATGTTTTGGCCAATATAGTAGGTAGTTACTTAGCAAACAAAGTTTGGTGAACATTAATAATGTTCACATAACTTTAACGTTCAATGTACATTAATTTGGTCTTCACATATACCTATTATTTTGGTAAAAAAGTGAAGGGGCTCAAAGTAATTTAGATTGTGTTGAGTAGATGACTTAGAAGTTTGATCTTTTTACAGTTACAAGGGACCGTAGGCTTTAGCAAGTACTAGATGATGCCCGCGACTTCGTCCGCGTGGATTAAGTTTTTTCAATTATCTTTAATTTTCCGGGATAAAAAGCCTAGTGTCCTTCCCCGGGGTACAAACTATCCCTGTACCAAATTTCACTAAAATCGGTTGAACAGGGGGGCCGTGATAGCGTAGCAGACGGACAGATAGACAGACAGACAGAAACATTTTCGCATTTATAATATTAGTATGGATCAAATCCATACTATATATATTATTATATAGTATGGATTTGATATTAATTTTCAACTTGATATCTCCACGCGTTCTCGAGAAAAAGGGGGTTGACAGACGGACAGACAGTCTTCCTTTTGAGGACGGGTACCATAAAAATGTCAAAATCGGTAGATTTGACGAAACTTTCAAGTTTCATCGACTATCGAGTCGGGTCGTCTAGTATAGTACTACAATAAACTGACATAACTATCGTTGGACATAGCTGAAGAAAAATCGATGAGGACCGGACCTGTATGTGTTGAAAAAGATCATTTAGCCATTATCTCGAGTGTCACGGAACATGAAGACAGATGGGTCCTTTACGTCAGCGTCGGGTCTCCTAAATCGCGGGAAGCAACCTTTGACCTCTTTTCTAGAAAGCTTATTAAAGCTGCCTCTTCACCATTATTTTTACCCGACTTCGACAAAAAAGGGTTATGATTTTAGCAGTCTCTAGCTGATGCCCGCGACTGCGGTATTTTGGTTCCCGCGGGAACTAGTAGATTCACTTGACGATTCAAAAGTATTTGTAAAAAATTATTTGAATAAAAAAATATTTGATTTGATTTGATATGAAGTCTTCAATTTTCTGGGACAATAAATGTCTATGTGTTTTTCCAGACTATAATCTTTGTGCCAAATTTCATCCAGATCCGTTCTGCCGTTCTGGCGTGATTGAGTGAGTAACAAACATCCATCCAAACTTTCGCATCTATACTAATATTATAAATGCGAAAGTTGGGATTTCTGGATGGATGTGATGATGATGACCTACCTTAAAATTAATATATGTATCCCTCTGTCAATCGCTTCTTAGTTATTGCATACTATCCTGGGGAAGCGCAGCTAAAACCTTTTTACTAGAAGCAGAAAGAGCACAGCGATCCGTCCTAAAAGTAATGCTTAAAAAACCATTTAAATACTCAACTACACTCCTTTACAAGGAAGCTGAAGTGCTTACTGTCCGTCAATTATTTATATTAAAAGCTACTCTACTAAAACATAAGCAAATCCTACAATCGCCGAACGCAGATATAATATTCAAGCGCAGAGTGGTTAAAGTAGATCTGCCAGCTGTAAAAACTGCCTTTGCTGGGCGTTTTGGGCCTTTTATTATTGGCAAGATCTACAACAATGTTTCAAAGTCATGCAACCTCAGGAACTGCACAACAAAGAAGGCCAAAAAAGCTATGACAGACTGGTTAAAATCATTAACTTACAAAGACACTGAAAGCATACTAACAGCATATAAGACATAAACTAAAGATCTTTATATATTTACATTATAATATTATTTTACTCTTACTATACTAATACTCACGCTCACATCATAATTATATATACTTACATTAATTTACCTTTTTAACAATAATAATTCGTGTATACATACTCATAATGCAAACTGATCTCAAACTTTCAGTAGAAAATATGTTTCACCATATAAATCAGGCATGCAAAATTTCATTTGTTTTAGTATATTATTTATTTATTTTTAATTAAAATTTTAAAATTGTGTCCTAGCTAGTCCTCAGCTAAGTCTAAGCTTAGGTAATTCTAATATGGTCCCGCGATACAGGTTCCCTAGTGCGGAGACTAAAGTTAAAATTGACTGTAACTATGTATTTGGCAATAAATATATATTTTATTTTTATTTTATTTTTATTTTATGTATGGATGGATGGATGCTTGTTAGGTACTCAAAAAAAAATCGATATGACGGATTTTACATCCGAAAAAGTGGGGGTCTCTAAAAATTGTTTTGCTATTGTATCGACTAGGTCCAATGAAAGAGGAGAAAATTCTGAGGCTTTATAACATAATATTGAAAGCGATAAAAAAATTGTATGTTAAGGCGCTGTGAGCTCACGAGATCAAAATAAAGGCGCGCGGGGGTGAAATCGAGCAAGCGCATGTCGCGAAAAACGCAAGAAATCATTTGTAAAAAAGTAAATATGTTCAATACAAATTAATCCGACAATGTGTGTGATTTAGAAATGTCAATTTTATCTTATATTTCTAGAGCAAATTATTAGTTTCAATAAGGAGAAATATTTCTTTAAGAGGTAAATTAAGAGGTATGTTTAATTAACTTCCTCGTTGGTCTAGTGGCTGACGAGGTCCCGGGTTCGAGTCCCGGGTCGGGCCATATTAAGTATTGGGTTTCTCTGACTAGAAATCCTCAGTACTAGCCCGGAGTTAGGAAGTTGGCAGTGATTCACCCCCGTGCCTTGGAGATCACGTTAAGCCGTCGATCCCGGTTATTATCACTAACATGATAATAGTCGCTAAAGCCCGCCAAACCGCATTGGAGCAGCGTGGTGGGTTTAAGCTCTAATTCCCGCTCTCCTATTCGAGTGGAGGCCTGTGCCCAGCAGTGGGACGTTAGTGGGCTGTAGTGGTGGTTTAAAATAAATTTCAATGCAGAGATGTTTTTTAAATTGTGTTTTGAGATGCGTCAATGGCTGCTTAAAGGTCTTGAAAACAGCAAATTATTTTTAAAAGCATATATTATGTCACGTCGTTTGATGGATACACTGCTTTTAAAAACCCCCTTTAACGCTACACAGGGCCTTAAGTCCGTAGTCGGATTACAGCCTTTAAACTTTTACTTTTATCTTGCTAGCTGATGTCCGCGACTTGGTCCGCGTGATTTAAGTTTTTTTGTAATTCCCGCGGGATCTACTGAATTTTCTGGGATTAAAATAGTCTATGTCCTTGTATAAACTTTTAAGCCCCCATTAAGTGAATAATGGAAGGGGTATCAGCTCTCAGCGATGAGGAATACGACGCGTCACCATCAAACGCTGTAAGTGCTTTTCGCGATAAACTTTCTTTGATTCCGGGTGATAAGGAAAAGTAGCGAAAGCGAAGTGAGGGCATTAGCGCGTGGTGCAAGTTATAAGAATTTATAATATTGTTCAATAATATTCATATAAACTTATAATTAAACTGTAACTGGACTATGCCTGCAGGTTAAACTTAATTGGTAAAAGCTATAGTATCGATATAGCTCAGATAATTTTCTCGGGTTCCGTAGTCCGCAAGAGGAAAAAAAGAACCCTATAGGATCATTCGTTGTCAATATTTTGACACTCTCCAATAAATCAAAACCTTTGAGATACTTCCTGTAGACCTAGAATCATGAAATTTGGCAAGTAACAAGGTCCCACAGCACAAGTATAAGAAAAAAATCCCAAAATAGATAATTGGAGTTCCGTACTCATAGGCTACCTTTTTAGTGCCATACATAAGCCAGTTATTTCACAGCTGATTACGTGTTGTTATGACATCTTTCTGGTTATTTAAAATAAAATAATTTATATTGTGTGGTGGTACAGGACCCTTTTTACGCGAGCCAGTCCCGCTACTATACTCTTGTAACTTAGGCCAGGGACAACGGAATTTCATATCTCCCCCCGCCCGCCCATAAAAGTAGATTGCGGAGATATAAGTCTCGGAGACCAACTGTAAGGCATTCCTTGAGGCTTTATTGACCGCGTGACTAAAACGTGTGGCATTGACCTCTTGACATTTATGTTATAATTGCATTCCTGAAACAACCCCCCCATATCAAAAGGTTTTTCTAATATCACCGTAAAATTGTAAAAGCCGTTAGATTGTAATCTAACGCTTTTTTAACCGACTTCCAAAAAAGGAGGAGGTTCTCAATACGGCGAGTATGTTTTTTTATCTCGATAGATTGTAAACTGTCGACAGATTGTGAACCGTAACATACTGCTTACACCTGCTTATACCTGAATATTTACGTTAAACCATAACCTAACCTATAGTTCGCGGGCGAGTTGAATGCAGAGTAAATATATGGTGACACATACATTTACTCTGCATTCAACTCGCGTGCGAACTGTACAAGAAAGAGACAAGAAAACGTAAAAACAATAAATATTTCATAAATTAATACTCAGAACATTGAACGGTTCACAATCTTGCGACAGTTTAATTATGGCCCGACTCGGAACTTGAACCCGGGACCTCGTCGGCCGCAGTCGAACATAGAACATACTAATCCCTAGATCAACGAGGCAGTTACTAATTACCTATACGCTTATGTACAGATATCAGATAAGTCCCGGAGACCGGCTGAAAGGCATTCCTTGAGGCTTTATTGACCGCGTGACGAATACGCGTGGCATTGACCTCGTGACATTTATTATTATATTGCATTCCTGAAGCAACACCCAGAAACATAAAGAACGTATACACAAAGTATAGTCCGACAAACTTTTCTGACCCGGTGACAACGTATCTATGAAAAATAAAACTAAACAGGCATAAACAATAGTTTCAATTTTGGCCACCGGATAGAGTCGTATGTGAAATGATCTTTCAAATAAAATAAATCCATACTAATTCCATACTAATATTATAAATGCGAAAGCGTGTCTGTCTGTCTGTCTGTCTGTCTGCTACGCTTTCCCGGCCCATCTTTTCAACCGATTTTGCTGAAATTTGGTACAGGGGTAGATGGTATCCCGGGGAAGGACATAGGCTACTTTTTATCCCGGAAAATTAAAGAGTTCCCGCGGGAATAAAAAAAAACTGTCTCTTCACCCGATTTTGATGAAATTTGGTACAGGGTTAGATGGTATCCCGCGGAAGGACATAGGCTACTTTTTATCCTGGAAAATTAAAGAGTTCCCGCGGGAATCAAAAATTTTATTCCACGCGGACGAAGTCGCGGGAATCATCTAGTAAATAAATAAATAAACGTTTATTTAGCTTTACACGGAAAAGAAATACAGAGATGAGAAATTATACCTACAGAAAAAATACTTACTAAGCTTACTTATTAAAATACAAGATGTATTTTACAAAATAAATACAAAAAATACATTACTCCGTGTAATCGCTAAAAAGGCTGCTACCTCAGCATGTTGCTACAGTATATGATAACTCATGCAGCGCTGATTTTCAGGCAGAGCCTTATGTGGCGTCACGATTCACGAACCGGAAGCGACCAGCGAACCTTTAAGTGCAAATAGAATGTTTTTTTAAAATCCAAATAAACTTTTAAAATTGCTATAGTAATTATTAGTGAATTAACCGCTAGGTTCGGAATGCCATTCCTAGCGAGAAGAAGAAACTCGGTGCTTGATCGTTTAAAAAATTAAAATCATTACATCATCATTTGACGACTCTGTGGCGCAGTGTTGAGCGCTGTTGTCTTAACGTGCGGAGGTCCCGGGTTCGATCCCCGGCAGATTCAATTCAGGAATTTATAATTTCTGAATTTTCCCTGGTATGGCTTCGGCCGTTGCTAGTTACCACCCTACCGGCCAAGACGAGCCGCCAAACGATTTACGGTACGATGCTGTGTAGAAATCGTATAGTAACAGGTTAGCTCGCTACCATCTTAGACTGCATCATCACTTACCATCAGGCGAGATTGCAGTCAAGGGCTAACTTGTAGTTAAATAAAAAAAAAGCGAAGCCGCTGGCGGTTGCTAGTAATAAATAGCACAAAAATAGTCCACCAGGTGCGGAGTAGTAAAGTATTTTGAGTGCGGTTTATGAGATCGCAGCGAACAGACAAACGTACACACGCGCACCGACGCTACAATGAGCCGTGCGCCGGTAAATATAGCGCGCTGGTACAGGCCGATGATCTGAAGTACGGATAGCAGAAAAACACATCGTATTATATTACTAGATAAGATAATTTATTTTGCCAAATCAACAGTTTTTTTTATAATAATAGTTCCGTTCACAATTTACTGCCAGTGACAGTGTGAAAAATATACAGATCACAGATTGCAATGATGTTTTCATTTAACCTGCATTGAATGTGCGAGTTTCAATGCCTGTTGAGCCTTAATAATTGTCATTTTAACCATCAACTAAACTGACAGATATCATATTTGTAAACAACAACCTAGCGACTAAAATAAATAAGAAATACAATTTTAATATATGAACCTGCATAATATAGATTCGTGTTTATCTTACTTTGTTGCCACGAGACGTTTCTTTAGTTCCTGCGGAGACGATTTAGGTAATGCTAGATGTAGTAGGTTTTTCAAAATTTTTTTTTTTGTGTTTAAGAAGCCTGAGGCGCAGACGCTTCTGCATTGAGGTCAAACCTCTGTGGTTTTTTCAATGTGTACTAACTATGTGTTTATTGTAAACTTGTAAAATAATTTAAAAAAAAAAAAACACTTTAAATGCGGATTATATGAAAGATATAGTGTGTGACGCGGGATGAAACACGATTTCAGACGAGGGTGAAGTTGCATGAGCGAAGCGAGGGCTGGCGTTACAATTATTAAGACTTTGAATGTTTAGGACAGAGACCGCCCTAACTTAGGGGTAACGCAGCCAGCGTTCTGGGCACATTGCCTCATTGCAGCGGTTTGGATGATATTTTTAATAATTAGTTTTTAATTTAGACTTTAAGTGTTTCATAGTTTTAATTTGATATTTTTGTTATTAGGACTTACCTATAAGTATAATGTTTGTTTGCTAACGGTACCAACGCCAGTATTCCAGTAACTCATAACCTTATTACGCCATTCACATTACGCGAGCTCGGGGGAACATTAAAACCAATATTATACAGCATACAAACATACATCATAAATAACAAACAATTGTTACATACTACTTTTAAAATTGCTCACGGAAATCCCGTAACAACCCTTTTTCCGCTATAAAAAGTTGCCTAATCCACAGCCACAATAATATTAGAATAATATTAGGTAAAAACTACTTTTTATCCCGGAAAAGTAAAGTTTACCGGTACGCGGTCTCCACTCCAGAAAGCGTCTGCCCCTATGGTCATCGGTTCTGCGACCGACGTAGCCTGCCCACTGCCACTTCAGCTTACTAATTCTCTGGACTATGTCAGTTACTTCAGTTCTCCGGTGGATTTTCTCGTTACGGATCAGAGAAACATCCAACATAGCCCGCTCCATAGTATACAAAATAGAGTTCATACTTATCATACTAATATTATAAATGTGAAAGTGTGTTTGTTTATTGCTTTATTGGTTTGTTGGTTTGTCCTTCAATCAGGCCGCAGCGGAGCAACGGATCGACGTGATTTTTGGTATGGGTATAGTTTAGGACCTGGAAAATGACGTAGGGTTTTTATTCCGGAAAATTAAGGAGCTCCCGTGGGAATTAAAAAAAACTTTAACCACGCGGACGAAGTCGGGGGCATCAGCTAGTGGAACCATAAAAGAACGCTATTTCGAACCAGTGGTAAACTTGACGATTCTAAATTACTTGTAAAAGTTTATTTGAATAAAAAAACAGAAAGAGAAAGGCCTTTTGGAGTGCGCGCTATCACACACAGTCCTCCGCCTTCCTATGATAATATTGAAGCGGTTATGGCCTATTGGTTTTAGCTACAATTACACAACACTGCCTAAACTCAATGCAGACTGTGAATACTTTATTGCACACATGAAAAGTGAGATGTATAGAACTAATTCAGTCTGTCTCACTAGTCCTTTTCCCTGTTGCTATATAGCTAACCTAACCTACACCTCTCATCTGTCAAAGTTATCATCCTAAATTAGACAAACCCATAGTCCCACAAACTTATACTCTGACTCGGTGACAGCGTTGCTAGTAGATAATTATGAAGAATACATTTCTAAACTTACTTAAATACATATCAAAAATTCGCGGAACCGCAGGATTTGAACCTGCGTCTCTCTGGTAATCGCGCCTTGACCACTCGGCCACGGTTCACTTACCTGCCAGTGCCGAAATTTGAGACATGCATCTTTTAATCCAGTCTTCTAACGCGACTGTTTATGCCATTTAGTGGCGATATATTTCAGTATCGAAATTACTTTCAAGGCCCATATTCGATGGAACTCATTGAACGAGGAATGACATATGGGTGCGATTCCCAGAGAGACGCAGGTTCAAATCTTGCCGGTTCCGCAAATTTTTGATATGTATTTATGTAAGTTTAGAAACTTTCCTCGAGTGTGAAGCACTGTAATAAAATTATAAGAATACATTTGGCCACCGGGTCAGGTAAGTTGGTAACGGACTGAAGGTGTGACTCGACATAACATCACAAACTTACTAACTAACATTTTCGGTTGAGTTATAATATGATAAAAAATTATTTGTATTTATGGCATCTCTTCAGAAGCTAAAGCTTTTAGTTCGTACCTACTAGAGGTGCTACATTATTTATTAGGAACATCAAACAGAAATATTTTTACAGAGATGTTTTTGGGAGAACCGATCTATCATCGTTATTAGGGGTCAATGGGATGTGTTTATATTTACACTACCCTCGTATTTTTAGATCGAAAAATACATCTTAATATTTTTAGTGGTTTTATTTTGGCATCGAGCGCCGACTTTTTCGTTATCATGCTTCTTGGTGTTATAAATGCGAAAGTGTGTTTGTTTGTTGGTTTGTCCTTCAATCACGCCGCAATAGAGCAATGGACCGACATTGATTTTATGCATGGGTATCGTTGAGGACCACAGAGACATAGGCTACTTTTTATCCCGGAAATTAAGAAAATCCCGCGAGAATCAAAAATAACTTACCTAAACCACGCGGACGAAGTCGCGGGCATCAGCTAGTGGAACTATAAAAGAACGCTATTGGCAGATGTTAAATTAAATAGGTAAATCGGGGATTATTCTGTCCGGCTGTCAGTTAATCCGCTTCTGCACTATATCGAAACACTTGTATAGGAGTGTAATGTTTTCAGGGTTCATGTATGTATTTATGTGAGAAAGGTTGCATTTATCTTTAGGTAACCTTTAAACCAGATTCCAGTTCTCAAGGTTGATAATGGAGGTCCAGATACCCGGGGACAGAGCACCTGGAAGACAGAGGAGGAAGTGGATTGACGACTTAACAGAGTAGACCCGTCATAATTGGGTATTTGACAAATAATCAAATCAGCAACTAGTCTATATTATAGTGTATATTAGATATCTTATTGAATGTATATGTTAGCGTTTAATTGTAAATACCGTTAGATTATAATCTATCTTCGTTTCTCTTCTATATTGTAAACTGTCGAAAGATTGTGTAGGTCTAACTTTTTTATTCCACTATAAGTCAGCCCTTGACTCCGATCTCGTCTGGCGGTCGTCTAAAAATCACGTGCACTAAGTACATATCATAAAAAAATTACAAACAATTCAATTTTGTTTGTTTGTCCATCTAAGAATCCCACTGATCTCGCACCGTACACACAAACAAACCGTCTGTCCGTTTGTATCATCGTATAAACCAAACTATGAGTGTTTACATCTGGAATCGATTATATGTTTTTTTCTGCTTTGCGAATTGTTTGAGAACAACTGTGTTGGAACTGCTGTTTTTAGGGTTCCGTACCTCAAAAGGAAAAAACGAAACTTTGTTGTCCGTCCGTCTGGGTGTCAAGGCCCTTTTTCTCAGGGACACGTGGAGGTATTAAGCTGAAATTCATACCAAATACTCAGGTCCCTTGGAACTGTGAAAAAATCAAACTTCTAAGTCAACGCAATCAAAAGACACAGCCGTTTATGCTGCAAATTTTTGACAGTCGCAAGGGAATCAAAACCTACAGGGTACTTCCCGTAAACTCAGAATCTTGAAATTTAAGTAGCTTATGTCCGTCCCAAGGATACAACCTATCCCTGTACCAAATTTCATCAATTAGACATAGATGTAGTATTGGGCTCGCGCGGAGACCAATGCTTAATTTATGGGATGAGATGACTTGGGGGACAAAGAAACTCGCCCGAAAGGCTACTTTTTATCCCGGAAAATTAAGTAGTAAGTATGGATAAAGTTTATGGTTTTTAGTTGTTTTTTTTTCTTTTATCCTTTCTTAGCAAAGTTATTCTTTCTTGTTATTGGACTATTTCAGTCTTTAGTCAGTAATTTTTACTTATTTGGATTCTGCTTGTGACGAATGATAAATTATTTATTTCAGATAGGTGCATATATATTATATGACGTGATCAATTTGCTTCATACAGTAATTTTTAACCTTAAAAAAGCCTGTGTCATCACTAAAAAAGTCACACAAAAATGTTTGTGACAACTGACGACGACAACTGTCAGAATGGGGGCTATCGCGCGTGAATTTGCCACTAGAGGCGCTGGTGTCGCGTGAGGTCCAATAACATTCACTTTTCACTGGTTTTGGCGGGCTTCGTGACATAAATTATAATTTTTTTAATTTACCTGTTGAAAAGTGATCTCCTTCGTGAAATTATCGCAAAAATGGATTATTTAGTGATTAATGTGAAAGTTTTGAAGGCGAAATTAAGAAAAAGAGGCGCATAAATAAGCGCAAAAATTTCTTTTTTTGACGTTGTTGAGCTCTTTCTGCACGTTTTCTTTTAATTTCCTTTCTGTCTTCTCTCTTGACTAGGTAGGTACAACTTTTGGCTTTAATTTAGGAGATGAATAAGAAAGATAATTACCTACGTAAGTAAGTAAAATCGTAAGATTTTCTGTACTTATTTGATTCTTTGGGTAACACATAATCCTCGGGGTTAAAATGTTTTTTACAAACACGAGATTTTTTTGTCGGGTATAGTTATTCCTGCAAATCGCCACTAGCCACTGTTTTAGAACAGTTTTATCTTTTGGAAACATGTGTTGTCCTCTTTTTTCGATTAAAACGGAACTGCACAACATTGCGGCATAGCTACTCGATATGATGATAGATAGTTAACTATTTAACTGAACTAATACCTATTATAAAGAGGAAAGATTTGTTTGTTTGTTTGTAATGGATAAACTCAAAAACTACTAGACCGATTTTAAAAATTCTTTCACCTATAGAAAGCTACATTATCAGCAAGTAACATAGACTATATTTTATTTTCAAAAAAATTATAGATCCTTACGAAAATTGCAATAATGTGAACTAAGTCGGAAAAAATCGTCTCTTCTGAGAGCTTACGCGGCGTGCGCTGCGTAAATAGTTAAAGTTACACGAAAACAATGTATGGTGAAATTGTTCCTCTTAAAAAGTTCTAAAAAATAGTCCACGATAGCATATATCTATCTTTTAAGGTTGACTCACAATAACCATTTTTATGATTTTCAAATTTGGTCTAAACCAATGCTTTACTTGCGAAGGTGTTTTTACCGACATAGTATTAATCCTTATCAAAATAAATATATTAATCATCTCAAGTATTTAACTAAGATAAAAATTTTCCTCTACACTATTTAATTTAGATGAATAGCTTATGAGATATCAAAGAAATAATGAGGACGGAGCGTACTCTTACAATGTAATATTAAACTGTAACGTGCCCACTGCCCACTGGCTATATTGGGTAGGTATATATTAGGATTATTAGTGCTATCCGTGCGAAGCCGGGGCGGATCGCTAGTAATTAATAAACTTAATGAGATTCAAGATTTAAAACTTTGTTTCGGCGCCAATCTTATAAAGTCGCCTTTGACAGCTATACCTCTGGACCTTAGTCAACAGTGGCGCCAACTGGTGAGCAAAGAAACGATAGTCCCCATTCCACGGAATTAAAAAGTAGAATACACCTAGTATTATTTGATGAAAGCTACAGACATAGTGGTAGGACCATTGATGTAGAATTTTAGTTACTCATTCTATTTCAATGGGTAGGACCATTGATGTAGAATTTTATGGGTAGGACACATGATTTTTATCCCGGAAAATTAAGTAGTTCCCACGGAAATAAAAAAAATTAAACCACGCGGACGAAGTCGCGGACTTCAAGTCTGAAATAAAAATAATTTTTCCACCAATATAATATTCGCGAAGTGAATCGCACGGATAAAAATAATGAAGCGTAACCTCAACAGCTGTCTGGTTGGCCGCCAAAAAGTCTCCTGTTCCAAATTTAAATATCGCCGAGTTCGATTACAAGGAGTTTTTTATTAAGCGTCCGTAATTTTTTAAATGTAAGCAGTAAACGGGCGTCTTTGACCCCCAAAGCGTTAAATTTTTTTAAAACAATTTTTTTTACAAGTTAGCCCTTGAGTGCAATCTCACCTGATGGTAAATGATGATGGAGTCTAATGCCGAGATCTATAGAGCGTAGTTTAACTTCACTTAGACTTTACTTAGAGTTAAAACGAGCCCAGGGTATGAAAATGTATGGGCTGTAAAATCATACCTACCTACTTTCTCCGTAACGTCATTGACAATATATTTTCATGGTAACACTTGTATAGGTTTCCATGACCATGTAATGTACTTTGATGAATGTAAATTATATAATTAATATAAATAAATGTTTCAAGCATGCTTTCAGTAATATAAAAAATTGCGTTCATTTACCCTCATTAATTACTAGTTACCTACTAATCTATATATTTTCTAATCGTCCATAAAGAGTAAACTCCAGTCGTGCATCGGTGCTGACACACACAATTTTTGAAGTGAAAATTTCTTTAGGCGCGTTGAGCACTTTTTGGTAGGGGGTATAAATGTAGATTCATGTGACCGTGACTGACATGCTCTCGTGACCGACATGCTCGCGAAAAGCGACATGCTCGCGAACATATAAATATTCTACATTCCAAATTAAACTTGAATGCCTTAGTGTTAAGGTTTATATTTTAATTATTTAAAAAAAACGTTTTCACTTTTATCGGCAGTCCCTATGACTGCCAATATTTTTTTATACAATAGCGAAAAGAAGTAACGTTCTTACAGGGTGTCATGAGGCACCATACGGCTTTTTTCTACTTTTGAAACAAATTAAGCTGGCAGTAAAAAGGCCCGTCTATGGCGTCTTTATCAAACTCATGACGTAAGATTGGTGCCGAGCCAAAATTATCAAACGATAAGCATCCATTCTCCTTTGTACAACCTGCGAATGTATTTATTTATTTATTTATAAACTATGTTACAAGATTAGTGCATTATGGTATAGAATAAACTCGTTCAAAACTTAATTAATATTTTTCAAGAATCAATCATTTTAAATACATACTTTATTACAATTTATATTACGTATTTTGATTGTCATATTCGGAATGTTGAATTTATATCAATATGATAGTAATATTATAGTCAATTGATACATGAAATGCTAAGACGAAGCAAAAGGT
This sequence comes from Erebia aethiops, assembly GCA_923060345.2. Classification (NCBI taxonomy): domain Eukaryota; kingdom Metazoa; phylum Arthropoda; class Insecta; order Lepidoptera; family Nymphalidae; genus Erebia; species Erebia aethiops. The sequence continues at coordinate 5,129,887 of OV281087.1, read as the reverse complement.
TTTGTTATGTTTTCAATACATGATATGAATTTTATCAATGGTACTTTGTATGACATTCTTGCTTGTGACATCAAAAAATTTCGACGTATTTTTTACTTCAATCGATAGTTTAAAATGGATAATCAACTTAAAACTGACGATAAAAAATAATAAAAAGATAATTTATTTTTGACACAGGCAACATCACATTTACAAAGGCGCGTGCCAATCATTTAGTCGTGTCTGAAATTGACAGCAAGACCGCAAGAAAAACGCAATAGCATATTTTCGCGCGTAGTAAGTATTCTTCAGCTTCTAGGACATTGGCAGTTTGTGTGAACCACGTGTGAACTGCGCAAGCAAGCGCTCGCATCATAGCTCAGAGACGACTATTGGTTGGCGCTAACTAGATACTATATTTTAAAGACTGTGGTTAAACTGCATTTGTTAAGTCGAGTTTATTACACTATCGATGATTTTCTTAATGACAAAGATGCATGGAAGCAACCGGCCTCGCATCCAGTGACCCACAAGTCAGTGTTATACTTGTAACGTAGTGTATGTGTTGCATTGTTTACTTATTGTAACCTTTTCCTGTTTTAAGAAAAGAGCAACTGCTGAGTTTCTTGCCGGCTCTTTACAGTAGAATCAGTTTTCCGAAGTCTTAACGTATCATAACTGACACAAATCATTTATCATTTACCAGCTGATACCCGCGACTTCTTCCGCGTGGTTTAAATTTTTTAATAATTACCTAATTAATAAATTTTCCGGGATAAAAGTAGCCTATGTCACTCTCCAGGTCCTACCAAAAAAATACCTATGCCAACAATCACGTCGATCCGTTGCTCCGACAAACCAACAAACAAACGGTTCACTAATGTTTCGCAAAAAACATTTAACAAATGATCATTTCACAAAAAACGTTTCAAAAACTAATCATTTCACAAACGTCGTATTCCGCAAACATATAATTTATTAAAAGATCATTCGACAAATACTCAATTCACAAATACTTTACTTTGCAATCGTGCTGAATGTAAAATTGTCATTTACTAATTTATTATTTCATAAAATAATTCATTCTTCAAATTCATAATTTTACAAAATATTAAAATATAAATTGTTATTTGAAAAATAAAACTAACTATAGGTCGCCTGCAACGTCATCCGCGTACAATCTCTGATTTCTTATGAGATTGAGATTTTTTATGATATGAATTCAATATATATAATATGTTACGGGTAAGGCTAGAAGATGTTGTAAACCTAGGTTTACACGGGTTTACTTAGTTTTGGGTAAAGTTCTGACTGACTAAATCTGACTCTGTGCCAAATTTCAGCCAGATCCGTTGAGCCGCTGGCGCGTGATTAGTAACAAACATCCATATATCCATCCATCCAAACTTTCGCATTTATAATATTATTATGGAATTATGGATAAAAGATCATTGCAAATAGCTGTTTATTTCACTTTTGTCCTGTCTATCATTAAATATGAAGTTATGATCTGCGTTCCCTAGTTAGAAGATTATAAAGTGTTGTGCAGGTTCCACAAAGGAGAATGGACGCAAATCGTTTGATAGACTTGGCTCTGCTCCAACTTGCGTATCGCGCTTGATAACGCGCCGCAGACGGGCGCTTTTACTGCCCGCTAGGTATAGCGTTTTTGTCTTAGATATTACACTGTACACTAATATTATGGTGACCGATCATTTCATAAAAAACAAATTACAAATTTTCATTTCACAAACAACGTTTCGCAAAATTATGAATCATATATTAATCGTTATAAAACTTTTGGTCCTATAAATAATTCAATTGATAAAACAATTAACAGATAAATTATCATTTCATAAAATATAATTTGACAAACAATTGATTTATTAATCGTGTTATTTAATAAAACAACGTAAAGCGTATTTATTTTTTGATAAAATGAATTGTTTGATAAATACTGTAAGAGCGTAGCCCGTTTTAAAAAGTTGACATTCTTGGGTCGAAATCTGAGCACTCAGACTCCACGCAGTCTTGTCTGTCCTAGATACCCCTAGAGTGTTTTTGTAAAGCGCGTAGGCAGAAGCTCGCGAAGGAGGTCCTGAATGAAGCGAGCCTACGAGGCCGAGTGGAACGAAGGGAGGAGCTGGCAAGCGAAGCGAACCGGCGACCTCCGTAGCGAAACGGAGGTCGAGTGATTTTCCTAGCTTCTCCACTTCCTTTTTAGGCACCACTCCTACTCATGCAAGAGCGAGCGAAGCGAGCTCGGGACTGGGGGCACTCCGACTCGGATGGTTTAGGTGACGAAGAGGATGGCGGGGTCTTTCAGACCCCGCCATCCTCTTCGTGGTTATTTCCTTTTTATACCACCCAGAAAGAAGGAGCCCCGCGAAGCGGGGCTCCGTCGACCGGGCCTTGGAGGGTGTGAGAGGGAGAGGGAGAGAACCCATATCCCTAACATTATCCAGCCAGAGTTGGGTAGACCTAGGTGAATAGGTATGAGTACCCCTAGAGTGTTTTTGTAAAGCGCGTAGGCCACCACTCCTACTTATGCAAGAGCGAGCGAAGCGAGCTCGGGACTGGAGGCACTCCGACTCGGATGGTTTAGGTGACGAAGAGGATGGCGGGGTCTGAAAGACCCCGCCATCCTCTTCGTGGTTATTTCCTTTTTATACCACCCAGAAAGAAGGAGCCCCGCGAAGCGGGGCTCCGTCGACCGGGCCTTGGAGGGAGTGAGAGGGAGAGGGAGACAACCCATATCCCTTACATTATCCAGCCAGAGTTGGGTAGACCTAGGTGAGTAGGTATGGGTAAATTCCGAATTAAATTTATTTTACTTAGTATTCGAACTTTACCCAAAACTAAGTAAACCCGTGTAAACCTAGGTTTACAACATCTTCTAGCCTTACCCGTAACATATTATATATATTGAATTCATATCATAAAAAATCTCAATCTCATAAGAAATCAGAGATTGTACGCGGATGACGTTGCAGGCGACCTATAGTTAGTTTTATTTTTCAAATAACAATTTATATTTTAATATTTCATAAAATAATTCATTCTTCAAATTCATAATTTTACAAAATATTAAAATATAAATTGTTATTTGAAAAATAAAACTAACTATAGGTCGCCTGCAACGTCATCCGCGTACAATCTCTGATTTCTTATGAGATTGAGATTTTTTATGATATGAATTCAATATATATAATATGTTACGGGTAAGGCTAGAAGATGTTGTAAACCTAGGTTTACACGGGTTTACTTAGTTTTGGGTAAAGTTCGAATACTAAGTAAAATAAATTTAATTCGGAATTTACCCATACCTACTCACCTAGGTCTACCCAACTCTGGCTGGATAATGTAAGGGATATGGGTTGTCTCCCTCTCCCTCTCACTCCCTCCAAGGCCCGGTCGACGGAGCCCCGCTTCGCGGGGCTCCTTCTTTCTGGGTGGTATAAAAAGGAAATAACCACGAAGAGGATGGCGGGGTCTTTCAGACCCCGCCATCCTCTTCGTCACCTAAACCATCCGAGTCGGAGTGCCTCCAGTCCCGAGCTCGCTTCGCTCGCTCTTGCATAAGTAGGAGTGGTGGCCTACGCGCTTTACAAAAACACTCTAGGGGTACTCATACCTATTCACCTAGGTCTACCCAACTCTGGCTGGATAATGTTAGGGATATGGGTTCTCTCCCTCTCCCTCTCACACCCTCCAAGGCCCGGTCGACGGAGCCCCGCTTCGCGGGGCTCCTTCTTTCTGGGTGGTATAAAAAGGAAATAACCACGAAGAGGATGGCGGGGTCTGAAAGACCCCGCCATCCTCTTCGTCACCTAAACCATCCGAGTCGGAGTGCCCCCAGTCCCGAGCTCGCTTCGCTCGCTCTTGCATGAGTAGGAGTGGTGCCTAAAAAGGAAGTGGAGAAGCTAGGAAAATCACTCGACCTCCGTTTCGCTACGGAGGTCGCCGGTTCGCTTCGCTTGCCAGCTCCTCCCTTCGTTCCACTCGGCCTCGTAGGCTCGCTTCATTCAGGACCTCCTTCGCGAGCTTCTGCCTACGCGCTTTACAAAAACACTCTAGGGGTATCTAGGACAGACAAGACTGCGTGGAGTCTGAGTGCTCAGATTTCGACCCAAGAATGTCAACTTTTTAAAACGGGCTACGCTCTTACAGTATTTATCAAACAATTCATTTTATCAAAAAATAAATACGCTTTACGTTGTTTTATTAAATAACACGATTAATAAATCAATTGTTTGTCAAATTATATTTTATGAAATGATAATTTATCTGTTAATTGTTTTATCAATTGAATTATTTATAGGACCAAAAGTTTTATAACGATTAATATATGATTCATAATTTTGCGAAACGTTGTTTGTGAAATGAAAATTTGTAATTTGTTTTTTATGAAATGATCGGTCACCATAATATTAGTGTACAGTGTAATATCTAAGACAAAAACGCTATACCTAGCGGGCAGTAAAAGCGCCCGTCTGCGGCGCGTTATCAAGCGCGATACGCAAGTTGGAGCAGAGCCAAGTCTATCAAACGATTTGCGTCCATTCTCCTTTGTGGAACCTGCACAACACTTTATAATCTTCTAACTAGGGAACGCAGATCATAACTTCATATTTAATGATAGACAGGACAAAAGTGAAATAAACAGCTATTTGCAATGATCTTTTATCCATAATTCCATAATAATATTATAAATGCGAAAGTTTGGATGGATGGATATATGGATGTTTGTTACTAATCACGCGCCAGCGGCTCAACGGATCTGGCTGAAATTTGGCACAGAGTCAGATTATAGTCTGGAATAGTCCGTCTGTCTGTCTGCTACGCTTTCACGGCTTATCTATTCAACCGATTTTGATAAAATTTGGTTTAGTTACAGTTTGTATCCCGGGGAAGGACATAGGCTACTTTTTATCCCGGAAAATTAAAGAGTTCCCGCGTCCATCAAAAAATCGGACGAAGTTGCGGGAATCATCTAGTAAATTAGTATTTATAAATAGATATTATAAATCCGAAAGTGTGTCTGTATGCTACGCTTTCACGGCCCAACTGCTCAACCGATTTTGATTAAATTTTGTACAGGTCATAGGCACTTTTTATCCTGGATAATTGAAGAATCAATAAACATCAATCCAAGCGGACGAATTCGCGGGCATTATTTAGTATTCTAGTAACTATATATGCTAATTTTATTAGTAATCTATATTTTATCTGTGACACCATTGTCGAATAAATTGATGGAGTTTACCTCCTTTATAATCGATTTTCATAATTATACCTAAGCCCGGGGTATGAAAATTTATGGGGAGTAAAATCAAACTTTCTCCATTGCGTTTTTGAATTTATGTTTCCATGGTAACACTTGTTTATGTTTCCATGACTATGCAAACATAAACAAGTGTTACAATAATGTATTTAGATGACTATAAATTATATAATAAATATAAATTAATGTATCAAGCGTGCTTTCAGTAATATAAAAAATGCGTTCATTTACCCTCATTTACTAATTTATATATTTCATAATTGTTCGTATAAACTCCAGTCGTGCGTCGGAGCTGACACACACATTTTTTTTTGTTTCTTTCAAAAAATTGGCACACCTTAGAATAACTACCAGTTATTCTAAGTGGCACACTCTAAACAATAAACGCTAGTAAAATTGACGCTAAGTACATACTTCAATCAATTTATCACTAAACGTTTTCAAGTTAAATTGCTCTCTAAACTTTTATCGCTTGTTAAAACTTACTTAAGTAATTAATCTGTAAAGCTTAACTGGTTGTATTGAAAATTTATAAACAAGCTTTTAAGTGTTGAAGGAAAACATGGAGAAAACCTGTAACAAACTGATAATTAATCAAGGAACAAAAAGCTTAATTCGCTATAATCCGCCAAAGAATAAGCTTCTATTGTTCCTTAATTTTATCACGGACTTCTGCTAATGCATGCTTCTATCCTAGGTTGCCTGGTAGACATTGCTCAGTAAGCAATAATGCGGCCTTTGCATACCGAGTTGAAGTGAAAACTTCTTTAGGCGCGTTGAGCACTTTTTGGTAGGGGGTAAAAATTAGCCTATTAGGGTAGTAATTGAACCACGCCTCCGCCTACATAAGTTCGGAACTTGCGCAAGGAATCGTACCTCCGCTTCCGCATCCGCCTCCGCCGTTTTATTGCGGAGTTATAACGGAGGTTTATTTATGTTGACTTACAAATCGAAATAGGTGACGTCAGTTACAACATTACAAGCAAAAAGGCAACTGTCCGTAGAAGAATCCTCAAAAAAAATGTGGGATTCATCGCATCCTAAAGCACAGAAAATGGACGATGTGATCACAGAAATCTACCTCCGCCTCCGCCTCCGTTAACCTCCGCATCCGCGGAGACAGAGCCCTTCACCTCCGCATCCGCCTCTGCTTCCGCTAAGAACGCCTCCGTTACAACGAGAAAGCAATAAGTCCGCATTCGCATACCTAGTTTTTAGTTAACTTTACTTTGTATTCTTTCTTGTGTTCAATAAAGTATTCATCTAGAGATCTATCTAAGTAAAATCTGCATTAATCATTCTTAGAATCAATGAAAGAGCTAGAAGTTTAATTCGCTATATTAGAATCGTGCATTGTCGAGTCACCATCTCCTGAAGATGCTTCGGTGTCGGAGTGAAACGTATGATGAGAATAATTTGGAAAATTTGATACACACTGTACCACATAGATTTACCTACTGTGGCGGATTACAGCGAATTAGGTTTATTCAGATAACGATTTACTTCTAGTGGGAACCTTCATTATCATGGACAAAGTAACGCCTGCTTCTATCCAATATTATTACAGTCGGTTGTTCTGGTTTGACACTGAATTTGGGCCAATAGCAGAACAGTGATGACCAATATGTATTGCGATTACCCACACTACCATCGTTTAAAGCAGTATTATTTTAATATTGTTGACGTTCTTGTTTCAGAATTATAATCTTTACTAGATGATGCCAGCGACGTCGCGTCGTCCGCGTGGATTAAGTTTTTGAAGTGGAACTTCTTTAGAATCGTTGTGATTTGAAAATTCAACGAAACGAAAACGCGACACAAAAAAGAGACAAACATATGTAGGATTTAGCCTGCGAGAGAATGAGATAGAATACTAGTTTTATTTATCTCATTCTCTCGTAGGCTTAAGGCTACTTTTCTGAAGTTTCACTTCAGCCGTGTGTGAATTGTACACACACACAACTTTTTTAATTCCCGGAGGAACTCCTTGGTTTTCCGGGATAGAAAGTAGCTAGTAGCGTAAATAAAAAAATTGTTGCTCTATATTTTGAGTAAATATCTCTGGTGTTAGCATAGAGGTTCGAACTGCGTCATAACTATGTTTATTTTTATTATCTGTTTATTGACATTTGACAGCTGACAATTAGCGCGCGCCTTTTCCCACCAGTTAACGAAATAATAGCGAAATAATATTATAAATAAAAACCAAGAAAAGAAGAAAAATATTACATATACCCTGTCTCGTAGAAGTAATGCCCGATTTAATCAACAATGCCTTTTTATGGGACACCTAAGACCACTTAATAATAATTAAAAAATAATAAATAATATTTATTTGCAAGAATATGGGTACAGATTAGGTCTAAAAGTAGTTTTAATTTTCCATATTCTACCATACAATGGTGTGCAAATGTGTTTGTTTTTAAAGTAATCAAATTAAATTATTTCACTAGATTATTGAATTAATTAAGATTGAATTACATTACATTAGATAAATTAAAAAAAACGTACAAAGGAAAAAAAAATTCAGCAAAATGTTAAATGTCACCGTAATAAAATATAATTTAATAATTTTATGTATCCTTATCTGCTATAGGTAGTCCTTAATGTCATAGTAGTTTTTATTCATTAAAATATTATAAATTTTATTTTTAAATACTGTCAAAGGCTTCTCTCTTAGATTGTCGGGTAGTTTGTTAAATAATGTAACGGCCATACAATATGCGCGTTTTGAAAATAGCATAATTTTTTGGGGGGGCATGCAAATTTTATTTAATTTTATTTTATGCCCGGAGTAAGGAAGTTGGCGGTGTTTCATCCCCGGTCCCGGTTATTATCACTAACATGATAATAGTCGTCAAAGCCCGCCAACCCGCATTGGAGAAGTGTGGTGGGTCTAAAGTCTAATTCCCTTTCTCCTAAGAGAGTGGTAGCCTGTGGCCTGTGCCCAGCTGTGGGACAATAATGGGCTGTAATGGATTAATATGTAGACGGACGGACATTGCGAAACTTTTATGTTTCCTTGTTGATTACGGAACACAAAAAATCCGGAACCAAAAGGCAAATACTCTATATATGTTTATATAAAGGTAGTCAGTATGTATAAACAGACCGACTCTTGTTGTTATGTTTACGTTAGTAACTGCTTTAATAAATCCGTGTTACACGATAATTATTTTTAGATAGGTGGGTACGATGAATTTATTACTAAGCAGTTAGCATTCGCTTTTTCTAAACTAAAAACTATTTTTGATAGTAAGGTTATAAGAAACTATAGTAGGTACTGTAAGATTTTGACGATCTCCCTGGACGCAGTGTTGAGCGCGGTTGTCTTAACGTGCGGAGGTTCCGGGGTCGATTAGCGGGAGGATCAATTTGGGAATTTATAATTTCTGAATTTTTCCTGGTCTGGCCTGGTGGGCCGTAGGCTTCGGCCGGGGCTAGTTACCACCCCTTCCGGCGAAGACGTGCCGTAAAGCGATTTAGCGTTCCGGTATGATGCCGTGTAGAAACCGATTGGGGGTATGGGTTTAATAAAACTGTTATGCAACTAACATGTTACACAAGGGTTAACTTGTAGTGGATTTTTAAAAAAATGGCAGTCATAGGGAGTGCCGATAGAGGCAAAAACGAATAGTTAAGTCAAATAATAAAAATAAATATATTAAAATAAATTAAAATACCTACTTAAAATATAAACCTTAAAACTAATTTATAAAGTTTAATTACGAATGTGGTATATTTGTATTTAAGACCTTTTGTCTTCGTAACAACGCGAGTGTCGGTGTCGGTGACGCGAATCCACAAGTTTACCACCAACCAAAAAGTGCTCAACGCGGCTAAAGAAGTTTTCACTTCAAAAATCTAAAGAAGTTTCACTTCAAAAACTGTTTTTTTTTAAAGTCGGCCAAAAATAATTCTCTTTGAGTAATAAAACCCATCTATATTTTATTGTTAGCTTTTATTGGTCTCTAGATTGGTTGGCCGCTCGCAGTAATTAAATAATCGTAAACATTTAACGATCTCTATCAAGATATCTCTGGATTGTGTAAATCAAATAGTTCAATTAGTTTTATATATCTACATATTTGACTACCACGGATATTGGTAACAGAAAATTGAATAACCGTATCCACAATATACAGGATGGGAAAACTTCGGGGCCACGGAGGAAAAGTATATCTACTATAAATATTGAAAACTACATGATACCTTCTCTCGACTTCATCCACGTGGATTAAATTTTTGATCTATCAATTAGTTTGTTGTGTGCTGTGTATAGACACAGAGCCTATAGAGGCTTTCACCTCGGACAATAGGACGTCAAAAATAAATTCTTTCATATAGAGGGTCTTCCAAAAGACCCATCCATATTCCACATCCAAATTCATATAACCCTCGGTTAGTTTTAAGTTTGATAGCCATTTTAAAATATCGATTAAAGAAAAAAAGTGCTTACCGCGATGTTGTCTCATGGGGCTATGAGAGTAAGGGAATAGAGAGTGCACCTGTGTATGCGCACTATAATAATCTCTCGCACAGATGGCTAATCTCTGTGAAGATTGGCCGTCGTGGCCGATGTTCGGTTGGACATTATTAAAGAAGCGAAAACTGGTCCAAGGATAATGATAGTGTGTTTAGGCCCTAAGAAAACAGATAAGAGCCTTGTGACCGCGTGACAGGAATAGTAATGACAGCAATTTGTTTTAATTATATGGTTTGCCGGTTGACCGACCACGCAAATAGGTATTACGTGTACAAGTAAATAGATTGAATATCCCATCTCTCTCTGCGTCGTATGTCGTATTCCTCATTATACTGAGGGTCGTGACCCCGCCAACCCTCATTGGAGAGCGTGGTGGGTCTAAGCTCTAATTCCCTCTCTCCTATGAGAGTGGAGGCCTGTGCCCAGCAGTGGGACGTTCATCGGCTGAAGTGGTGATGGTGGGAGGGTCTTGAGTCATGACCCCTTTCTATTAATCAAATAATGGTAGGAGTTTTCTTGGGATAGTAAATAATAATGCGGGGGGTTCCCATGTCCTTCCGCATACGACTCGGCTATGTCATTTTACATTTTTAATTTTAGAAAAAAATAAAATCGCATTCTGACAACACCAATAATTGCTGTCAAGTACTTTTGAAGAGTTGGACTGTTTCCCGCATTCGCTTGATTCATCGATGATTCTTTTACAGTGTTGCTATGTACTTGGAATGAATTATTTCTAACTGATTATTAAATAGAGAGTCTTCCAAAAGACCTAAAATTCACAGCCTCGGTTAGTTTTAAGTTTGATAACCATTTTAAAATATAGATTAAAGAAAAGTGCGTTGAAACTTGATGACGTCACAACTGTAAATTTCATACGTACTAAAAGTGCGTTTTTAAGTTTGTTAAAGAGTTGCTAATTTGATTGAGTTGTCATCACCCCTATTAAACTGTAAACTGACTTATTAAACAGACTAGATACCATTTTAAACCCGAAGATGTGCTTTAACCTTTAGCCCTAGCGTAAGCAGATGCATGATAAACAAAATGACTACTCGAGAAAGTAGCTGAACAAGGCCGAATGGCGTCATTTTCGCTGTGGCTTTTCCCGCAGTTATACGTGAAAAGAATCTTAAGGGCCATTTAAACTTAAGCAATTTTGTGGGCTTGTTGTGTTGTGTGTTTGTTGTTCAAGTGGGCTCTTCTCAGACCAGGGCGCGTCTGGAACCCTCGTAGCTTTAGTTTTAAGTTATAGCTTTAGTTTACCTTTGTAAGCATGAAGTTCAGACGGTGTACTTTGTAGGTACCTATTTTGAATAAATATACTTTGAGTTTCAGTTTTGTACTATTGAGTCCACATCCGAGGATTCTCTTCATCAATTTGACAACCTAATTGGCGCACTGTGCTGTTGTCTTAACGTGCAAAGGTCCCGGGTTAGATCCCCGGCAGGGTCACTTTGGGAATTAATAATTTCTGAGTTTTCCTTCGTCTGGCCTGGTGGGAGGCTTTGGTCGTGGTGAGTTACCATCCTACCGACAAGGACGGGTCGCCAAGCGATTTAGCGTTCCAGTACGATGCCATGTAGAAACCTATTAGGGGTTATGAGTTTAATATAACTGACATACCCATAACAGGTGAGCCCGCTACCATCTTGGACGGCATTATCACTTACCATTAGGTGAGATCGCAGTCAAGGGCTAACTTGTAGTGGATTTAAAAAAAAGTCGGTTGTTATAAGAAATTGAATCGCTAAAGCATTATCAATAAATCGAGCTGTCAAAAGAAAATAAATGGTTGGACGGATTATAGAGTGTTTTCGCCCTAGAAGAGAAACTTAAGCCACTATAAGCCGATGTTCATCGAAAAAGTTGTGTCGATGTTTTCGGAAAACATTTTCCAAAGCTTCGTCGAAATGTTAATGTTTTTCGAGACCTCTTTCGCGCGATTCAATTCAATTCAATTCAATTTATTTCAAACATGTAGGACATACAGGTGTCTCTTATGCTACGTCATGTTTTGACTCTACCACCGGTTCGGAAAGCAGATTCTGCCAAGAAGAGCCGGCAAGAAACTCAGCAGTTGCTCTTTTTTTTTTTTTTTTTAAAACAATCTATTACAATACATAAATAAGTATGTAAGTTAAATAAAATACAATAGTGTAAGTTATTATACTATCCTGTGGGGAGCAGGACCCAAAGTCGGTTGCTTCCATACAACTTTGTCATTAAGAAATTCGTCAATTGTATAATAGCCCCGACTCAACAAGTGTTCTTTTACGGTTTTTTTGAATTTGTGCAATGGCAAATCCAACAGTTCTTTTGGAACCATATTATAAAAGGTAATACTCGACCCCACAAAGGATTATGCCGGTTTCTAGTAAGTCGATTTTGTGTATCCCCTCTTTGTCTATAGAGATGAATATTTTGTTTCACAAACATTATATTATCGTATATGTACTGCGATGCAACCGTAAGGAAGGATGCCAATTTCTTTAAATTTTTCACGAAGGGACTCGCGTGATCTGAGTTTATATATTGATCGAATCGCCCTCTTTTGCAAAACAAAAATTGTTTGTATATCAGCAGCTCTGCCCCACAATAAGATGCCATACGACATAACACTATGAAAATAGGATAATATCCCGAACGGATATAATCCCTTTTCCGAGTTTCAACTCGACTTCTTTCGTATTTTTTTTACTGGAAACTCTGTGAAGTAAGTTTATTTTAGTACACCGCCAACTTCTTAACTCTGGGCTAGTGCTAAGAATTGATAGTAAGAAAACCCCAAAACTTAATAGTGGCCCGACCCGGGACTCGAACCCAGGACCTCGTCGGCCGCAATCGAACATCTCAACTATACTAGACCAACGAGGCAGTTAAGGTAAAAGAGAAGAAGTATAAGAGAGCCACTAAGCCGGTGTCCATCGAAAAGTTGTTTCGATATTTTTGGAAAAAAATTTCCGAAGCTTCGTAGAAATGTTAATGTTTTCCGAGCGAGACCTCTTTCGCGCGAACGGCCATAATCCCGTTTACCGAGTTTCAACTCGACTTATTTCCTGTTTTTAACCGACTTCCAAAAAAGGAGGAGGGTCTCAATTCGGCGCGTATCTTCTTTTTTTTTTTAAATGTATGTCGGTGCATATCTCCATGGTTTCTGAACCGATTTGAAAAAATTTCTTTTCAATGGTTAGAGAAAACTCCAGAGGTGGTCCCATAAAAAAATCTGACTCCAAATCCTCAATCCTGATGCTGTAGGTGTACCGTACTAAATTTTGATGGTGAATTCATATAGTAGGTATCAAGTCACGTATATACGATTCAACTCTGAGACCCGACTCCTCAACCCTGATGCTGCAGGGTACAGAACTCCTTAAAACTAGCGATTTAGGATTTTTTTGTGGTGAAGTCATATTATAGGTGTCATGCAACGACTTCATACTGAAACTCAAGTCCCAACTCCTCGACTCTGATGGTGCAGGGTACTGCATTCTTAAGCTGTGGGGATTTAGAGTACACTAAAAAGTTAAAAATAAAAATTTTGCTTTGGAAGTCAGTTTTTTGGAAAGAATTTTTGTTAACTTGAAACTGTGAGATACTTACGTTGTTTTTAACCTATACCTGTTTCATCAGCATAAATATGACGTGATATTGTAGGTATGTTATACCTCTGTGGTTCTAAGTACCTATTATAAGTATGCAGAAGGTTATTGATAATAAAAAAATAATAAAAAAAACCCGGCTGAGTTTGTTGTGGGCTCTTCTCAGACCAGGGCGCGTTTGGAACCCTCGTAGCTTTAGTTTTAAGATACCGTTACTGATTATTATCACCATTATATTTTATAAATAACTAGACGTCAATAAGTGTAGTGTACCTACCTATATTGAATAAACATTATTTGATTTGATTTGATTTGATTAGGTATACTTAGTTTTCACCGTGAGCCAAACGATATCAATGGATTTCCTGCATCCATACATCCATAGTTATTATTATAAACTAGCTAATGTGCTCGGGTTCGTCCACGTGGATTGAGATTTTTCGGTTCCCGAGGAAACTCTTTAACCGAGATAAAAAGTAGCCTATGTGCTATTCCAGACTATCTCTGTACCAAATTTCATCCAGATCCGTTCAGCCGTTCTGACGTGATTGAGTAACAAACATCCATCCAAACTTTTGCATTTATAATATTAGTTTATGTATAGAAGCATAGATATTATATATCTCTTCATAAACCCAGCGGTCTCAGCGTGTACGTTGATATGCCACTCACGCCTTTTCCCCTTTTCATTTGTGTAATTTAAACGCATAATTACACATCTTACACAAAAGCGAAAGCTTGTGTAACTCCTGTTTACACTGCCGAGGAGTTACCGTCTGTGTAACTGAACTCTTGTAGCGAGCAATATTGGAAAAGTGCTACGAATATTAATTAGTAAAAACACACGGGTGTAGTTCCGGTCCACACAATAGTAGGTAAGCATCAGGAAATGGAAGTCTGCCCCGCGATTGTATAATAGACTAAGAGACTGCACTGTTGGTAACTATCGCTAGAAAGTTGATTCAGTAAGATTTGGGTGCTACACTCTCCACTGATGACGATAGTGAAATTCTGCCCGCATGCTGATGGGCCTTTCACTAGGTATGGCTGATCAAAGACGTGTAATGGTTACCAAAAATAAACCATAATTAGAAAAGCTGATTCTTGAACAGTTTTTTTTATCTACTACAAGCTAGCCCTTGACTGCGATCTCACCTGATGGTAAGTGTATTAAAGTATGCACAGTACCTATGTAAACAGTATAAAAACTGACGCTCTTCATCGGGCCTTTCACTAGATATCACCACTCAAAGACGTTATAAACTTACAAACTATAAAAAAATATTAGCAATTATTATGTCGTCATGTTGATTGCTATTAAAAATTATGAAAGCGCCTTCATAATAAAAATTGCCTCTGTGCGCAGCGCATCCCGCTGCGCATCGCATTTATCGATCAATCCTCTCGCTTTGATACTTAATAGCTTAGATAGGTAAATAACTTTGTTTTTTTTTTTCTTCAAAATTTAAATATACTTGCCTGCTGACCTATTTATTTTTTATTTTTTAAATAGGCCGCTGTCTTGCGTTGCAGGTTTTTAGGTAAGTACCCATCCAGTAAGTATATGCCAGATTTAACTTTACAACTCTTACAGATATATTTTTTATAGAATTCAATATGGCAGGGCAGTCGTGTTTTTTAATATGTTTACTTGTTGTCTATTCCGGTACAGAAACCAAATTAGGGGTTTTTTTAGACATTGTGAAATAAACATTCGTAAGCAAGTTAATTGTCAGTCTAATTGAATTCTAGCGGCAAACAAATTGTAATAGTGCTACGGATCTTAATTAAGGAAAACATTCGGGCGCAAGTACGCTCGGTAAATGCTAGTTTGTTTTTAATTAGGTTATTTAGCTACAGCCTACACCTGGCCCATTAATCAAAGTTATAATAAAAATAAAAATAATATAAATAAAAAGTGACATAATTGTACATTGAACGACTCTTATCTCATACAGAAACGTCATACCATTAAGTCACCTTATAAACTTGTCGGATTGTAACTTTTAAAATAAGGGCCAGGAGCCACACTGCCTACGCTTAAAGCAATACTAAAGGCCCTGTGTAGCGTAAAAGGGGGTTTTTTAAAGCAGTGTATCCATTAAACGGTGATATAATGTATTGACGCATCTCAAAACACAATTAAAAAAAAATCTCTGCATTGAAATTTATTTTAAACATACCTACCTCTTAATTTACCTTTTAAAGCAATTTTTCTCCTTATTGAAACCAATAATTAGCTCCAGAAATATATGATAAAATTTATATTTCTAAATCAAACACATTGTCGGTTTCATTTGTATTGAAAAGTAAATATTAATTATTTTACAAATTATTTCATGCATTTTTTGCGACATGCACTTGCTTGATTTCACCCCCGCACGCCTGTTTTTCATCTCGTGAGCTCACAGCGCCTTAAGGTTACTGTCGAAAAATTACAGTTTGATGTCACATACCTTGACGTTCCTACAATAAGGATTATAATTCTAAAAACACGAAGTCAACAACAATGAAACAATATGGCTTTAAGCGTTGACACTTGACAGTATGGCCCCTGGTGTTCAAATTGTTCATTGGGATCCAATAATGAAAAAGTCTCCTCAGCGTTGCAAGTAGCATTGAAAATGAGAAAAAAATTGATAGTTTACCACCTAGTTACTACTTAAATCTTATAGTGGATGTTCCTGCAAAGATCGAAATTCAGCTTTGACCTATGGTATGTGGACGTATATCGCTTGACAACGACGAACGTTTGTACCTACTGTTAAACTACTAAAATGTGTTTCAAACTAGTTAAGTTTAAGACAAATACTGAATAACTATGTAAACAATTTTCAGTTAATAAAGGCTTATTTATTCATGTGATATCTAGCGCGTTGTTCGACGCAATTCCTTCCCGTGTGATT